>OZ025301.1:109008329-111408329 GCA_964019185.1 Maratus speculifer
TAATAAGGTATCCCTTTGTCTCTCTCCAGAGGGGTGTCTACATCTTACGATGCAAATATGGAAAAAGAAAGTGCGATCGGCATAGTTTATTTTGTTAATGTAAGAAACATGCTTGTCAAATTACAATATTTAGTATATACTTACTTTTTCTTCTGTTTTTTTTCTCTCTTTCACATTTTTTTTTCTTTTTCATCAGCAATAAGAATCCATGAGACTAATTAATTCAATAGCAGCCTATTGTTACTGAAATAAAGTACTTTTAAAAAGTAAAAGCACCTGCGAACGAGTCACGTGAACACATTGGGATGAAACGGTAACGATTCCAATCACAAGAAAAGGGGGATTAATGAAATCACAATATGATGAGTGGCTGGTTCCATTTGACTTCAAAACGCTAATTGATTGCTTAATAGGGGGTGGGGGTGGGGTGGAAGTGTTCTTTACTTTATTTTCATGCCTTATAGAATGTGTGAATTTAGACATTGAAGGAGCATGAAACATCAGCATGCACCACAATTTTGCCGTTTTCTAAAAAAAAAAAAAAAAAAATTGGTTTTTAAAAATGAACAATTTCTTTGTTTTTTAGTCATTGAAAGCGGACTAAGCGGACCAAAACACATAAAAGCGGACCAAAGCGGACCTTTTTCTAAAAAGCGGACTTTCGCGGGAAAAAGGGGACCATTTGGGAGCCCTGAAAATACATAAATAAATAAGTAAGTGCAAAAGTATTCCCCTTCCTCAGCCCCCACTTTAACAAAAAGTTTAAAATTTTGAGAATCTTTAAAATATCGTTTCCTATTTGTTTCATTCATATAACATTAATAATAAGTGAATAATAAATCATCACATTAACCCCCTCCCCCCCTCACAATTTACTCTTTTATCTACCCATAGTATAAAATATTTAAAACTCTTTATTAAAAATTCAGCTTGTTGTTCTTTAAAAACAATAAATAACCAACCATTTAAACTATCACCATACCCTCAAAATGCCTATCACCCCCCCCCCCCCTAGCCTGCCATATGAATAACCATTCATCTAAATAAAAATCCCAGTTTCCAGAGAAATTTGTGTCCCTATCCCCCAGAATACAAAGTTTTAAATGTTCCATTAAAAAGAAAAAACTTCTGTCCTATTTGTTGTTCTCTAGTTTTAAATAATCTCCCATTTAAATTATTGCTTTATCCCAAAAAGTCCACTTCTCCCTTTTATATAACCCCTCCTTCCAGCACACACAATTTAAAATCTTTAAAGTAAAAATACATATATATATATAAATCTTAAGCCAAGGATGTTGGTTCGATTATCAGCCTGTGCATTTCCCCACTCAGTTTGAAATATTCAATTCCTATGATAGCTTTGCAATGAGTTCGATTGTGTTAAAATATAACAGTTATTTACATATCCATTGTTTATATGGAGTTACTTTACCAGCAGTTTATTCTGTTGAGCTGTCAAAACGACAGACCAGATGTTATTACCAATAAGGTTCCTCAGCAAAAAAGGCTCGCCGGTTGTTGACCCAGGGTTTTTGCAGCTGCTCGCCATTATGCCAAAATGCTTCATTTGGCAAGTAAAGAATAATCAAACTTGCCAACTTGCAAGTACTCAATTTTTACTCTTTATGTTTGTGTATTGTAGTTAGACAATGGAATTGAGATTCTTACCCGCGTTAACAACTGATGATGTTATTTTAACATGTTCAACATACCATGCCATTTACAATATATATAGAGATACCGTCGCGACACTAATTCAATTTAACAATAGTAAAGACATTGAAAGAATTAAGCAATGGGCATTTCACTATTGTCAGTTAATCAGTATCTATGTGCCATGCCCGAAAAAAACACAAACAAAACTATTCACATCAAGCGCCAAACAATGAAAAATTCTGCTGGAATGCACGGCATTGAAATTAGCCATTTAAAATAATACTATTTATTAGTTGTGTATCATTGGTCGGTCGATTTTTCTATCGGTTAGGAATCAAAATCTCATAGCAATTTTTACTTTCTTCTATCTTCAATAGAAGAAAGTATTGTAATCGAAATTTTTTTCGACTTCCGGTTTTCGACGGATTTGCACATTTTAGGGGTCAGAGATTCCAAAAAAACATGTTTTTACAAAATGTCTGTCTGTCCATGTGTCTGTGTGTGTGTGTATGTCGCCATTCTACCATCAAAAAGTGAATCAAGTTATGCATAGAATTGAACCAAATTTTTTGTGAATGTTTTTGGCTGTGGCAAGCAGGTCTTCCTTCAGTTTTTAAATATTTTGCCGGAAGGGGGCTCTGCAATCGCGATATTTGTGCCATTTTCAATAATGTACCGACCAAAAGTATATGAAGTTATGCATCGAATTGAACCAAATTTTTTGTGTAGGTGTATGACTATGATTAGTTGGTCCTCCCTGAATTTGAAAAAAATCTGCCAGAAGAGGGCGCTGCAATCGCGATTTTTGTGCCATTTTCAATATTGTATCGACCAAAAGTATATGAAGTTATGCATCGAATTATACCAAATTTTTTGTGTAAGGGTATGACGATGGCTAGTTTGTCCTCCATGAATTTGAAAAAAATCTGCCGAATGGGGGCGCTGCAATCGCGATTTTTGTGCCATTTTCAATGTTGTACCGACCAAAAGTATATGAAGTTATGCATTGAATTGAACCAAATTTTTTGTGTAAGTGGATGGTTATGGCTAGTTGGTACTCCTTGAATTTGAAAGAAATACGCCGGAAGGGGGCGCTGCAATACCGAATTTTATGCCATTTTCAATATTGCACCGCATAAAAGTGTATGAAGTTAGTTCTAGAACTGAACTAAGTTTTTTGTATATGATTATTTTTTGGTAAGGCAAGTAGGATCTCCCTGAATTTGAAAAAAAAATCTGCCTATCATTCTATTGTCCATCGGCTCGTGCAGACATGGAAATTTGTTTTTACTCCTATTAATTGACTGAAACAGAAATTTAAGATGAAAATCAAAGTTAGTATGATATTGAATTAAAATTATTAAAGCATTAAAATGAGTAACTATTTTTTAAAAATATTAAAATGTACATATGAGATAGAAGAAAGTTTTGGGATTGGCACATCCAACTAGTTAATGCATATTTTCAAAATGGTAAATCAAAAACTGCTATTTTTAATTTTTATTTAGATTGCTAAAAGAATGTCAGGAACAATTAGAATGTAGTTATTCCTAACAGTTTATGTAGCAGATAGTCAAATTTCAATTTTATAAGCAATTACAAAAAATGAAATTATTTTAGAACATATTGACAAAAAAAAGATACAATAAGGGGGTTACAGATAGATTTTTCAGTGTTTCACATTGAATTTATTTTGCTAACATTTATTTCCATTTGGCTAATGTTTTTTATTTCTTATTAGCCAAATAACTAACGTTGGCCAAAAGCCAGCAACAACTCTGCAAGTTAGCTTAAAACGATAAAGCATTAGTGGGAAAAGGGGGGGGGGGGGAGTTCAGAATTTTGAAAAGGACCTAAAAACCGGGAAGCCCTTGATCCTGAAGATTCTAGATAATAGATCCTTTATTGTAATATAACAGAATAGAAAGAAAAATAGAGAATTATTTCACAGACATTGTTTAACAAGTACTTTATAAGGCATGAAGATATGCTAACTTCAGACGAGAAAACAAACAAAGAAAAAAATGCTTCATTAGCAGAAAATAAAAAGATAAATCAAATTGTCTCATGACATGAATTAATTGATAAAGACTGGAAACTGCACAATATTTCCTTATAGAAGAAGAGGTTGCTCTCTGAGATTTGGAAAAATTAGATGAGGTCCATATATTCATTTTTGTAGATTACTCCCTTTTATGAATAACAGATTTAGCAGGTAAATAAGTTCATAACTCAAAATGATGACCAAATTGTTTTATGCTTTAATTAAACTTTCTATTTTTTATTACATTATGATTTTAAGAGCAGAGATATAATTGTAGCTTAATTTAGTTAATTTTTTATATCTAACATAGATGACATTATTATATTGACAGTTAACAAGAAATTCCAGATAATATGAAAAGAATTTGCAGTCCCTTCAATTTCATGTTAACAATGTTTAACTGTACATGAAAAACTTACTTCTTTTCGAGGAAGACTTCCTTCAGATTCTTTGGGTAATAATGAACTACCATCATTTTCCTTTTTTTCTTTCTACAGTACAGAAAAAATATATATGCATCAGAGGTTAATGAACAAGAAAAACTTTGTCAAATTAAAATTATAGAAAACTTCTTAGGGCTAAATTAAAAACATTGAAAATTCATTGAAACATAAAAATGTTATACAATGAGAAAATACACAGCGGAGACCAGTGCTAGTCAATATATTGTTTTATTTTTACTACTTTGATACTGGTATGCTGCTATTGCTTTCGAACAACCTATATGCCTTTTTTTCTTATAGGCTTTTAAAATAAGATTTCATAGCAGCTTGAGCTCAAAATGTTGAGAATATGAATGAAAAGTGTCAATAAGGGATGTGCTGAAAAGTGATTTTGGCCGAATACCAAATATTCGGAACACAGGCTAAATGAATACCAAATATTTGGCTAGCTGAATAGTAACTGTTATGTACGTAAGTATATTTAATTGTAATTATTATGTATAATCGTAATCGTTATCTTAAACTTTAACTGTAACCGTTCCTACCTGATATTAACTGTATTCTATGAATTCTTGTATTGTCATCTACGCGCCTAAGCGCCATGTGCCGCACCTACTATCTTAAATAAACTTCTAAGTATTCTCTAGTTATAATATGGTGTCAGAATAAATCGGCACGCTCAAACAACTATTTTTCAAACGCATCATCGCTCATCATCTAACGAATTTTCAGCTATGGCACATAATTTCTTACGAATCGAACCGTTTACTCCCGGCGACAACCCAGCAGAGGCATGGTCGGATTGGAGACGCAGCTACGAACTCTTCGAAACGGCGGTGAAGTACAACAAGGAAGATGAAGAAACAAGGATAGCATTATTACTCAGTGTGATCGGCAAAACATCTTATAAAGATTTGATGACTTTCGAATTTCCGCCAGCTACAACAACGCCAAGAACAGTGAAACATGTATTAGATAAATTCGACGATCACTATAAGCCTTACCGCAACGTGACTCTAGCGACATTTGTTTTTAACAAGCTTGTGCAAAAGGAGGGTCAAAATTTTGATTCGTTTATTACTGAAATTAAACTACAAGCAGATCAGTGCGAGTTCGGCGCTGCATACGACCGTAATATTAAGGATCGGATAATCCATGGTCTTCGCGACGACGTACTTCGGGAACGCTTACTCCGTGAACCAGAGTTGACGCTAAAGAAAACATTAGAACTTTGCAAATCCGCGGAACTTTCTAGATTGCATTCCCTTGCAATGTCACAGGCAGCAACTGTTCCTGTTCAGGTGGATGCCGTGAATAAAAATAAAGGAAATAAATTCAATAATAATCATTCCAAGCAGAATCATGGCCAGAAAAACTATAAAAATCAGTCTAATAAAAGACCTTGTTCACGCTGTGGATCACAGCATCAGCCTAGACACTGTCCAGCTTATGGTAAGTCCTGTAATAACTGCCATATGCTCAATCATTTTTCAAGTGTGTGTCGACAACCTAGACAGAAGCATGCACCACAACAACAACAAACATCTAAGCATGCATCACAATATCATCAAATATCGTCAATTGATGCTAATAATTCTGAAATAGCTTATATAGGTGCACTGACAACAGCTAGCAGCAATGATTGGCTGCAAAGTGTTCTTTTGAATGATTATCCTGTTACCTTCAAACTGGATACTGGTGCTCAGGTAAATGTTTTGCCTCTTACTATATTTGAAAAAATTCTTAACCGTCCAATACTTGAATCAACATCCATAACTGTTTGTGCTTACACTGGTGATGTTCTACCAGTTGTTGGTGAATGTTTTCTTAATTGTGTAGTAAATAACCAATCACAGCTTTTGAAATTTATTATTGTGAATTTAGATGTTCAGCCAGTTTTAAGTGCTACATATTGCATCAATTTAAACCTTGTTAAGAGAGTTATGCAACCTGAAGAGCATTCTGTCAATAGTGTGAATGATAATTCATCAAAATTATTGCAAATTCTAAACGAATATAGTGATGTGTTTGAGGGAGTTGGCCGCCTTCCAGGCAAACATAAAATTGTTTTGAATGAAGGAGCTACACCACTAGTAGCTTCCTGTCGAAAAGTTCCCTTGGCTCTGCAGAGCAAAGCAAAAAATGAACTCTTGCAAATGGAAAAAGATGGTATTATTGAACGAGTTACTAAGCCTACTGACTGGGTAAACCCAATTGTCATTGTGCCTAAGAATAATGGTTCTCTTCGAATTTGCCTTGATCCACGACATCTAAACAAATACATCAAAAGGCAGCACTATCAAATTCCTACGCAAGAGCAGCTATTAGCCAATTTGAGTGGCTCAAAATTATTTTCACTCATTGATGCGAAAAATGCATTCTATCACATACAACTAGATGATGAAAGTGCAGATTTGTGCACATTTATAACTCCCTTCGGAAGATATCGCTTCCTTGTGATGCCATTCGGTTTAAGCTGCGCACCAGAATTGTTTCAAATGTCAATGGATAAATTATTTGAAAATTATAGTGATATTCATCCATATTTTGATGACTTCATTGTACATAGTGAAACTATTGATGAACATTGCCATAAATTAAAAATAGTACTTGATGTTGCAAGACAGAATGGGTTAAAATTTAACAGAGATAAAATCCAACTTGCTGTTCCTCAACTAAAATACTTAGGCCATATTGTGTCGTCTTCTGGGCTTTCACCAGATCCCAAAAAAGTTCAAGCAATTGTTGATTTTCCCACACCTGCCAGTAAACAAGATCTCATGTGATTTCTGGGCATGGCAACATACCTAATGAAATTTGTACATCAGTTTTCCCAAGAAACTGCCTGTCTAAGAGGTCTGTTAAAGAATGACACTTGTTGGTTTTGGGACTCTCATCATGAATCAGCTTTCTTAAAAGTTAAACAACTACTACAATCAGCCCCAGTCCTGCAATTTTTTGATAAAGACAAACCAATTGTGCTCTCTGTCGATGCTAGCTCCTTTGGACTCGGTGGTGTGCTGCTGCAAGAAAGCAAGCCTGTGGCCTATACATCTGCAACATTAACCGATGCACAATCCAGGTACTCTCAGATTGAAAAGGAACTCCTGGCTGTGGTCCATGCTTGTGAGCATTTCCATTACTATGTGTATGGGCAACATATTACCATAGAAACCGATCATAAACCTTTGTTAGGGTTAGTGCAAAAACCCTTTGATGGAATGTCACCTAGACTTCAAAGATTATTGCTTCGTTTACAACGATACAGCTTCACTCTCACACATGTTCCAGGTAAGCAGTTATGTGTAGCTTATCAAGAGCTCCTCTACCAGTCAATCCTGTTGTCACTACTGATATTGATAATGCCCACCTAATGATCTCAACAATTGTTCATGCTTCACAATCTAAGCTTGATGAAATCAGAAAAACAACTCAAGAAGATTCAGAATTGCAAGCCATCAAAAATTACATTCTGAGTGGTTGGCCTCAGAGAAAACATGATGTTCATGTTCTAGCCAAGTCATATTGGAACTGTCAGTCAGAACTGCACATTGAAGATGGTTTCATTTGTCGTGGACAGAGGTTAGTCATTCCCAAGTCCTGTCGTAAAGATGTTTTACAGCGCCTCCCATGTAGGTCATCGAGGCATAGTCACATGCAAAAATCTTGCCAGACAGTTTCTTTACTGGCCAGGATTATCTACTGAAATTGAACAACTAATATCAAACTGTGCAATCTGTTTACAGAATCAAAGGCAGAACATCAAAGAGCCTCTTCTTGATAGGAAAGTACCAGATCGACCGTGGCAGAAAGTTGCTATCGATTTTTTTCAATTGAACTCTGTAACATACCTGCTAATTATTGATTATTTTTCCAAGTATGCCAAATTACAACATATGCATCATACAACAGCACCTGCAGTCATTAATGCATTAAAAACTTGTTTTGCCCGTTTTGGAATCCCTGAAGAAATTGTCGCTGACAACGGTCCACCTCTTGATTCGAGAGAATTTTCTAATTTCTGCAAAAGTTGGGACATTTTCTTCAATCCGTCAAGTCCTGGGTTTCCCCGTTCGAATGGTCAAGTCGAGAGATGCATTCAGACCATCAAATCAAGCCTGACCAAAGCAGCACAAGATCACAAAGATTTACACCTTGTTCTGATGGAATATAGGAATGCTCCAATGGATGGTTTGCCTTCTCCAGCTGAAATCTTGATGGGTCGATGTATTCGAACTTTGATTCCCATCCTTCCAAAAAGTCTTGCTCCTCACTATGACTGTAGATCAGTTAAAGAAAACTTAGAACACAGGCAACAACGTCAACATAAATATGATGTACATTCTCGTCCACTTAAGCCATTGCATCAAGGGCAAGAAATTTTATTTTGGAATCAAAAGAAATGGCAGCGAGGAAAGATAGTGGTGGTGGGACCTCAGCCAAGGTCTTATATTGTTGTATCTGAAAATGGTAGACAATACCGGAGAAATCGGTTTCATTTAAAACCATTTACAGCTTCGCAAACAGCTGCACCCAGAAAATCAGCTGAAGACTTATTTCAAAGTTCAGTTGATCCAGTGTCACCTAATCAGCCTGATGTATTGCAAACTTTTCCTGCTACTAATACATCTGTGCCATCTCATTCTAGTGACACTTATGTTACACGCCTTGGTCGTGTGATTAAACCACCCAAACGTTTTACTGACTGATGTAGACTTATAACTTTTTATCACTATTTGAACTTATTTAACTATTATTTTAATCAAGTTTAATCCCTGTTTATATTGTCTTTTTCTATTTCATGTTTTTTAAAAAAAAGGGAGATGTTATGTACGTAAGTATATTTAATTGTAATTATTATGTATAATCGTAATCGTTATCTTAAACTTTAACTGTAACCGTTCCTACCTGATATTAACTGTATTCTATGAATTCTTGTACTGTCATCTACGCGCCTAAGCGCCATGTGCTGCATCTACTATCTTAAATAAACTTCTAAGTATTCTCTAATTATAATAGTAACTGTTGGGCCAAATACTGAATATTTGGTGAGAGAAATAGTAACTATTTGGCCAAATACTTTTTATGTCTCAAAGTTTAAAGGTTTTATCAAAACATTAATTTTAAAACAAGTTTTCATAATATATAATAAAAGAAATTTATATTTTGATGAAGAAGAGCTTTTTATAACTAAATTTTCAATTGAAAAAAACTTGCTTTGAGTTTTAAAATGCATCCTAGATCAGTGTCTGGAGAGGGTGATCATTTTCACCCATTTCATTTTTTTTGTAAACATTCAGGTTGTTCCTAAAATTTTGTAACAAACTTTCAACTGAGATAATACGGTCAAGCCAAACATTATTTAACAAGGAACAATATCTCAATCCATTTATTCCATCAAAATTACAAAACATTCAATCAAATATATTGGGTGCGAAACGAACCAAAACTGAATATTTATTCACAACTACATCAATGATGATATTTTAACAAGATTTGTTTCAATCATATTAATTTTTTTAATGTTAAATGCAATGATATTATTGAAAATGACTGAATTTTGGTCAGTGACACAGTATAAACACTGTGTTCTAAATAACTGGATTCTGAATAAAGGAATATTTAGCTCATAATTCTTCAGCTATGAATGGTGGCATTTTCCAGCACATCACATATCATATTTTACAAAAATCAAAGCAAGTCAATTGAAAATATAGTTCTGATAGCTTCATTATTGTTAAAGTAACAAATGAAAATCTAAGTTAGACCTTGAGTGAGATGAGATACAATGTATTTGTGACTTAATAAATAGATTATGATTACGGTTTGCTGAATGAAAATTGTCAATCTTTATACAGTAGACTCCTCCAAATCCACAACCCTAAAATCCAGAACTCTCTAAAATCTACATATAATTTACAGATGTAAACAATGAAGATTTCAATTCAAATATAGGGGGAAAATTTGACTTTTTTAGCTTGGTATCAATTTATATATATTTTAAGTTGAATTTTTTTTTAAATATTACTAATTTCATGTTTTTTTCATGAAGGAAGAATAAATTTATTTCTGAAAAAATTCAAGATGCTGCTGATATTATTGATATCACAATCATCTTACGAAATATATTTATGTATTAATCAAGCTTTTTTGGTTATTAGGCCTGGCTAAACCTGAAATAAAACTTTTTTATTTTATGATTTTGATGTAAATTAGTAATGTACTTTAATAACAAAAGTTTCATTGAACAATTTAGTAAAAATACATTTCATCCTTATAATGAATATTTAATCATACATTATTGATTATTAACTTGACCTTTGCTTTTAATATTTTAATCATTTAAAAAAATTATCTAAATTTTTATTATTTTAGCTTATCTATTTTTAATATTTTATCATGTTGTAAACATTCATAATACTTTTGATTGCATTATTAATTACATTCGAATTGCTGTTTAAAAAATGTAAACAGAGCAATGACCAGAAATTTGCAAAAATCTAAAATCCGCACAACCTCTGGTCCCAAACTGTGCTAATTTGAGGGAGTCTACTGTATCAAGATGCAATGACTATTGTGAGAAAGTACGGGAGATCTTTTTTTGGTAACTATGACATGCAATCCAGCTTGGCCAGAAATGAAGAGAGCATTGAATAATTTGAAGCACATTAAGATGGAATCATATGATACTACATTATTTATTAAAAGATAATATAACTTAAAATTAAAATCTTTATAAAAAAAAAAAAAAAAAAAACAGTGATAAATTATTTGGGACTAACATCATATATATTTATACAATAAAGTTCAAGAAATATGTATTGCCATGTGCTTATTACATAAAACACGGTTAAAAATAAAAAAACTAAGATAAATTGACAATTATACATTGGCAAAGATACTGAAGTAATAGCTATTAAAAGGAAAAGTTATTATATATATGTTACATAAGCTGTATATAAATTATTAATAGTGTTTAACCCGGGAGAACTCGCAAGTGAGAATTTCTCTCACGGTGCCCAAATGCTTTTCTTTTACTTTACATTCAACTAAACAACTTTTTTGTTTGGCTTGGTACTTTTATTCACAAAAGAGGCAAAGTAATCGAAATCACATTTTGAAATTTTATTAAAATAAAAAATGTTTTAAATAAGAGCCTTAAAAAAAGTACAAATGAGAAAGAAAATCTCATGCAGCGAGTTCTCCAGGGTTAAGTAAAAAGTCTATGTATTAAACAGAAATGATTGAAAAAGGATATTCATATTATAAATAACATGGTAATACAGCAGAAGTAAATTCTTATAACAGGTAAAATAGATGGACAGTTAGTAGCAGTGAACAATATGATGGTTTCATATAACCTTTTCCTTTTAATGAAGTAAAATTATACTATTAACATTGAATATTGTACTTTTAATAGCCTCAGCCACTAATTACATTCACAAAGGACATAACAACTGAGTTCAAGTTAGTTAATAAAAAAAAAATTATAATAATAATATGGGAAATCTCCTCCACTATTAGATCTGCATATTATTTTCTACGCATCGCAACTCTGATGAACAGGCTCTCAGTGAGGCAGACGATTTTGAAGAAACTATTAATTCCTAAGAAGCCAGACGATTTAAGCGGTAGAAAAAAGAACTGAACGGAAGAAAGGAGAATGGAATGTTTTTAGTTTTAAGTTGGTGTAAAAAGAACGTAAGATGAAGACGAGTTCCCGTATAAGATGTAATTGATTAATTAGAGTTATGATTGTTTGCTTTGTAAATAGTCTTATGTAAATATCTTTTTTGTAAATATTAACGTTTAATATAAGTCATTTAAAAGTTTAAAAACGGTGTAAGAATTTAATTTACCTCCGAGTTTATTTACTTATGTGTTCAAAAGAACTTTTTAAAGAAGAATCTCCATAAATTTTGGTCTCAGTAAGTGAGATACAGACGCACGCCCACAGAGATGGAAATATATTTTTTTTAATATCTTGGAAGCCGATATTTTTTAGAACTGTGATGGAATGTCAAGCCTACAAAGCTATTTCAGAAGAGGTAAAATTTTGCGATGAAAGTGAAATCAAAGTGTGTGAAGCTGAGCATCTGATTATGAAGTGAGTTTATTATTTCATTTTTCTTTTCAATAATGGAAAAATTAGTTGATTTAAAGGAATTAGAGTTTTCTTTGAAAACTGAAAAATCAGCTAGTATTAAGACATTGCACAAATTAATTTTTGGAGAAATCGGTGACAGAAATAATCGACGTAGAATTCGGAATTTTACTGGGTTTACAGTTCAAAGAAATTAAAGATAATTTTTCTGTTAACGACTTAATTACCATTTGCAATGTTTTGTGTATAAATAATTCGGGAACTTTTGATGAAATTGCTGCCAGAATAATTTCTAGTTTATGTGATTTTAATATTTTAAAAATTAATATGATAGCCGATGTAGGTACTCTTAGTGATGACGAAAGTGTTGATGAATTCAATGATGATTTACAAGATAAAACTAAAAATATTTCAACTGTTTTTGAGAATAATATGAGAAATGATTCTGGTAGTTCTAATTGTGAAAGTAATGAAAATCAGAAAATTCTGATTCCTGATTATGTTATTAAACCAAGCATTTCTATTAATGATATTGAAAGTATGATTACAATGTTTGAAGGTACTCAAGTACAAAATATTAATAAATGGATTGCCGATTTTGAAGATATTGTTTCATTATTTAACGTTAGTGATTTGCACAAATTGATTTTGGCTAAACGCCGTATGACAGGCAAAGCAAAATTATTTCTTGAAAGTGAAACAAATATTAATTCGTGGTCTAAATTAAAAGCCCTACTCATATCTGAATTTGGTCAAACATGCAATTCAGCTGAATTACACGAATTGCTGTCCAAAAGAAAAATTAGACCACATGAATCGTTAGATGAATATTTTTTAAATATGAAACAATTATGCTCAAAAGGCAATATTGAAGATTCTGCCCTTATTTAGTATGTAATAAATGGAATTAATGACCCCATTTCTAAAAAATCTTTTTTGTATGGTTGTCCCAATATTGCTGAATTTAAACAAAAATTAAAGATTTATGAAAAAATAAGATCGGAGTATGAAAATGCAAAATTTCATAAATATGAAGGAGCTAAGCCTAAAATTAAATCCGAAGTTGAAGTTAAGAACAAATTTAATCCTGTAAAGCCAAATATGCGTTGTTTTAATTGTGGCGGGAATAATCATAAGAGTATTAACTGTGTAAATAAAGATAAAGGGCCGCTTTGTTTTGCTTGTAACGCTTATGGTCATAAATCATTTCAATGTAATAAATCTAAAGATACAAGTGTTAAAAATGCTCAGTCACAAGTAAACATTATTACATCCCAAGATTTAATTCTGAAAGAGATAAAGCTTTATTCTTTGCGTTTAATCTCTTTAATAGATACTGGTAGCCAAAAGACTTTGTTAAAGAAAAGTATTTATGATAATTTGAAGAACTTTGTAGAATTAAAACCTACGAGTATCTCTTTGACCGGTCTAGGAAAAGCCTCAATTAAACCAGAAGGTTGTTTCAATTCAGAAATCGAAGTAGATGGTTCAAAATTTAAAGTTACTATTTTTGTCGTTAAGGACAGTTGCATTAATTTCGATTTAATTATTGGCACTGATGTTATTCATCAAGGTACATTAACTATTTCTGAGAATAAAGTGAAACTGTTTAAAGCTGAAGTTCAGTCTAATGACTTTTTAGTTAATATTGTAAATGTTTTGGATGAGCCTAAAATTGATTTAACTCACATTGCTGACAAAAAATTACGTTCAGAGTTATACTCTTTAATTGAAAATTATGTACCAATTAAAACTAAAACAGTAGATGTTAAAATGAAAATTAATTTAACTGACGAAATCCCAGTTTGTTCTTCTCCTCGAAGATTACCGCCATGCGAGAAAAAAATAGTCGAAAACCAAATTGAGGAGTGGCTAGCTTAGGGAATAATTCGAGAAAGTTCTTCTAATTTTTCTTCGCCGGTTGTTTTAGTCAAGAAAAAAAATAACACAATGAGACTTTGTGTTGATTACAGATGTCTTAACAAAAAGACAGTACGCGAGCATTTCCCCTTGCCAGTTATTGATGATGTAATAGACCAATTACATTCTGCCGAAGTATTTACCACCATAGATTTGAAAAACGGTTTCTTTCATGTAGATGTTGAAGAAGACTCGCGGAAATACACCTCGTTTGTTACTCATGAAGGACAATACGAATTTTTGAAATATCCATTCGGGTTGACCAATAGCCCTAGTGTTTTTCAAAAGTATATTTATAATGTATTTCGAAACCTATTAAAAGATCACATTGTTGTCATTTATATGGATGATTTAATAATACCTGCTAAAAACAAAGCTGAAGGTCTAGAAAAATTAAAACTTGTACTCAAAACTGCATCGGAATATGGATTAGAATTAAATCTTAAAAAATGCAATTTTTTGAAGCGTGAAATTGATTTCTTGGGGTATAGAATCATAAATGGTAAATTGTATCCCTCTCCACTGAAGACTAAAGCAGTAATAAATTTTCCCGAACCAAAGTGTACCAAAGATGTTCAAAGTTATTTAGGATTGACAGGATACTTTCGAAAATTTATAAGAAATTATTCGGTTATAGCTAAACCGTTAAGTGACCTGCTAAGAAAAGATTCAAAATTTAAATTTGATATAGAAGAACAAAGAGCTTTTAATGAACTCAAACGTATTTTGTCGTCAGAACCAGTACTTTTAATTTACAATCCCAAAAGTGCGACCGAAATCCATTGTGATGCCAGTATTGATGGCTATGGAGCTGTTTTAATGCAACAATCTCCAGTAGATAATCAATTTCATCCAGTTTATTTCGCAAGTAAAAAAACCACCGAAGCTGAACGGAGGTACACTAGTTACGAATTAGAAGTTTTAGCTGTAATTGAAGCCCTGAAAAAGTTTAGAGTATATGTGCTAGGTATCCCATTTAAAATTGTAACCGATTGTAATGCATTTAAAATGACTATGGATAAAAAAGAAATGAGTACAAAAATAGCTAGATGGGCAATAATGTTATGCCATTTATTGCCATTTATGTTATTGAACATAGACAGGGTAGCAGTATGAGGCATGTCGATGCATTAAGTAGGTATCCTATTTGCATGGTAATCCAAGATAGCTTAACTTTAAAAATTATCCAAGCTCAAGAAACCGATGACCATATTAAAACAATAAAAGAAATCCTAAAGGTGAAATCTTATGATGATTATCTAGTTAAAAATGATGTTCTTTATAAATGTGTTAATGGTAATGATTTATTAGTTGTACCGGAAGACATGCAAATGAATATAATCAAGGCCGCTCACGAAAAAGGTCATTACGCAGTTGCAAGAACAGAGAAAAGTTTAGAAAATGATTTTTACATCCCTAAAGTTAAACAAAAAATTGAGAAATGTATAGCAAATTGTGTTCCCTGTATTTTAGTTAATAGAAAATGTGGTAAACAAGAAGGCTTACTTCACCCAATAGAAAAAGAAGAAGCTCCATTACATACGTACCATGTTGATCACTTAGGTCCATTAGAAAGCACTAATAAAAATTACAAACATATCCTTTCGGTCATTGACACATTCACAAAATTTGTTTGGTTGTATCCCACAAAAATCTACCGATGCTGCCGAAGTAATTTCTAAATTAGAAATCCAAAAATCTATCTTTGGAAATCCAGTTTGAATTATATCAGATAAAGGTCCTGCATTTACCTCTAAAGCTTTTGAAGATTATTGCATCAATGAAAATATTAAACATATCCTGATTACCACTGGATTACCCAGGTCTAACGGCCAAGTTGAGCGTCTAAATTCTGTCATAATATCTGTTCTGTCTAAATTGTCTGTCGATAATCCTAAAAAATGGTATACACATGTAAGCAACGTCCAACAGGTGATAAATTCGACTTTTCAGAGAAGTATAAGCACAACTCCTTTTGAATTGATGTTTGGTACTAAAATGAAACTAAAAAATAACATTGAAATTACTAGTCTTCTGAATGCTGAAATACAATCTGATTTTACAAATAATCGCGAAGATATGAGAAAAAATGCTAAAAAACAGATTTTAAAAGTCCAAGAAGAGAACCGTAAAACTTACAACCTCAGACGAAAGAAAGCTAACAAATTTAAGATTAATGATGTGGTTGCTATAAAACGCACACAACAAGGTCCAGGTTTGAAGTTAAAACCAAAATATTTAGGTCCGTACAAAGTCATAAAAGTAAAAAATAATGACACCTACGATGTAAAGAAACTTGGATTCAACGAAGGACCCATGGTCACCAGTACATGTGCAGAGTACATGAAGCCGTGGACGGACGAAGCTTGAAAAAAAAAAAAAGAATTTCACCGATTGTGACACTATACCAACTATGACAAACCTCTGGACTGACAACTAATAGAATTTTAACTTTATTCTCGAAAAGACGTAAGGTAAAAGAAGATGAAAAGACGTATGAAAGAAGACGAAAAGACGTAAGATAAAAGAAGACGGAAGACGTAAGAAAGAAAAGACGTAAGGTAATGGAAGATGAAAAGACGTATGAAAGAAGAAGACGAAAAGACGTAAGATGACGGAAGACGTAAGAAAGAAAAGACGAAAAGACGTAAGGTAATAGAAGATGAAAAGACGTATGAAAGAAGAAGACGAAAAGACGTAAGAAAGAAAAGACGAAAAGACGTAAGGTAATAGAAGATGAAAAGACGTATGAAAGAAGAAGACGAAAAGACGTAAGATAAAAGAAGATGAAAGGACGTAAGAAAGAGAAGACGAAAAGACACGAAAAAAAAATATATGAATTTTTTTCAAGAAATAATCTAAGCTTTGATAAACAATTTGAATGATGACTTCTTTTTTTTCAATTTAGACTTTGGATGCTGCTGTGTTTTTTTTTTCTTTATCTTTTCAGATGATCCAGCTGCTGTTTCCAGCCAACAAGAATACATTCGAGGACGAATGTCTCATCAGTATGGCCAAAATATGGGAAATCTCCTCCACTATTAGATCTGCATATTAGTTTCTATGCATCGCAACTCTGATGAACAGGCTCTCAGTGAGGCAGACGATTTTGAAGAAACTATTAATTCCTAAGAAGCCAGACGATTTAAGCGGTAGAAAAAAGAACTGAACGGAAGAAAGGAGAATGGAATGTTTTTAGTTTTAAGTTGGTGTAAAAAGAACATAAGATGAAGACGAGTTCCCGTATAAGATGTAATTGATTAATTAGAGTTATGATTGTTTGCTTTGTAAATAGTCTTATGTAAATATCTTTTTTGTAAATATTAACGTTTAATATAAGTCATTTAAAAGTTTAAAAACGGTGTCAGAATTTAATTTACCTCCGAGTTTATTTACTTATGTGTTCAAAAGAACTTTTTAAAGAAGAATCTCCATAATAATATTGAAATAATAAATGAAAGAAATCCATGATACTTTAATTGTTACTTAATACTTTATTTGTTCAATGTGTAAGAACTACTACAGCAGCTTGGAATAAATTAGAATTGGCATTATATGATAGATCACATACAATTTATAGATTTCCTGTTCATTTGCATTGGCAAATAATGTACAAATTATCTGTCTCTACTCATTCTAACTACATTAAAATGTTCACACTTTTTCACCACTACAAAAACAAGATCAAGCTAACATTAGTAGTGCAAAATATCAGTTCATATAAATGTGATTTTGGGCAAAATGTAAGGTAGAATTAGACATAGAATAAAATTTGCATTAATATTTGATCAAAGCAAGATTGATTTGGCATTGCCACTTGTTAACTGTCGAGGAACAATTGAAGAGTGGAGATTGACTTTATTGCCAAATATGATAGTTGAAAGATGCATTGATGACAGGGA
Source organism: Maratus speculifer (assembly GCA_964019185.1). Taxonomy (NCBI): domain Eukaryota; kingdom Metazoa; phylum Arthropoda; class Arachnida; order Araneae; family Salticidae; genus Maratus; species Maratus speculifer. The sequence continues at coordinate 109,026,399 of OZ025301.1, forward strand.
AGAAAGACGTAAAATTCAATTGGAATTTATTATATCCAGGTTGATAACTCTCCCAAACATAAGAAAATAAAATAAAAAAAGATATTCTGTTCTGAATTTTCTAAAAATTTAAATAAATAAGAAAAAAAGCCATCAGTCCGAAAATTCAAGCATACAAAGTATAGATAATTTGGTTGCTGAAAAAAAAAAGTCGATTTTGTCAATGGTTCACACACACACAAAAAAAAGAAATATAAATTATGTAAAAAAATCTCAAAACATCAATTTTGTCCAAGGTTTGCGAATTACATTTAAGGATCATGTAATAAACGCAAGTTTCATCAAAGAATCACAGAAAAAAAAAAAACAAATTTTGTCACAAAATTGTGAAAAGAAAAAAAAAAAAAAAAAAATTCTAAAAATGATTAAAAAAAAAAAAAACTCACAAATTTTGTCAAAAGATTGCGAAAAAAATGTACATTTTGTAAAAAGATAGTAAAAACACAATTTTTGTCAAAAGATTGTGAAAAAAAAAAAAAAAATTGCAAATTTCATTAAAGGATTGTAGAAAAACATGAATTTTGCCAAAGGGCTGCAGAAAAAAACATAATTAGTGCCGGGAGGGGTTCCTCCTCTACTGTGACATTTTAGAAAATTTGCTGTGAATTTCAGAAATTTTTTTAAACCTGGAAAATAAATAATTCTTATTTTTTCAAAGTTCATGAATCTCCCTCTCTTGAAAGCGGTAATTTCACTTTCAGTCATCCATACCAATCCTTGATTTGTTAAAGAAACTAAAAACTGCTAATGCAAAAAAAAAAAACAGAATTCAAGCAAACACTGTTGAGATTTTGATAAAAATTTCTCCAAGCAATGCTAAAGTGGTCAGTGTGTGGATCACTCTAAATGATAAATGTTTATCTATAAATAAAGATATGCTGCAAAACACATAAAGGTTAAATAAACTAACATTTAATTAAATGGATATAATCTTGCAACAGCAATAAAACTTTGGTTAGGAGACTATTAGGTCAGGAAGATCTAATTAATAATGACAAACATTAGTGTCAAAAACAGCACTTTTTTAATACTTTATTTCATAGCAATTAATAATAAAAATAAGATTTTCAAGATTTTATTAGAATAATTCTTAAATTATATTTTAGTTTCATTATTTCTTTTCTACATTGTATTAAGTATGTCTAAATATCTTCAAATACGTGCTTGACTTTTATTTTGACTGCAGTAATTTCTTCTTTAATTTTTCTGTTAGATGTAATGCCATTTTTTTTAAAAGTTAGATATAATTTTATTGAATGGTGATTAAAAGATATTAGTAAATTACAATGTTGATAGTTAAAAAAAACACATCATTGTATGAAGTGTTCATAACTTTGTTACTGGCCAGTAGGGCTGGGCGATATACCGTAATATCGTTATATATCGACATTTCTTTAAGACCGCGGTAACGATATTGAGATTTCAATCCTTCTGATATATCGTTTCAAACGGTATTTCATCCTACTTTCGGAATTTCGGAGTTACGGAATTTCGAATCTACCTCTGTCGGCGCAAAAGTTGTTTACTTTTGCAAACGTTCGCGCTGTAATCGGCACTTGCGTGATACTTCCGGTTTTGAGCCGGTGTCGCGCACACACCGGAATATGGGCGAACAGTCTACTTTTTGCGCTGGTGTCGCGCATATACCGGAATATGGGCGAACCGTCTACTTTTTGCGCTGGTGTCGCGCACATACCGGAATGTGGGCGAACCGTCTTGATCGGTTCTGAGGCCAGAACCGTTCTAAAATTAAATAAAATTTAAGCAGAGGTTGGAAAAAATAAAAAATGGTGACCTGAAAAAAAATATTGGCAATATGTGTGATTGCGTTATAAAGTCAGTAAAGAAGCATTTGATTAAAATATAACCTAACGTTTATTTTTCAAAAAAAAAACATATTCAAATTAAAATATATGTATATATGAAATAATAAACAAAGAGAAAATTATATCTGGTAAAATCAATCAAAAACAATAATTTCTGAAATTATATTATCCATAGAATTAGAGTAATACTTTAACATGATAAAAGCACTTAATTAATTTAAACGGCATGACGTAAGGTAAAAGTTTAAAAGACCAGTACAGGTTTGCAAAACGAACAACTCACCATGGCATCACTGGAAAAAGCAATTCTCAAAACGGACGATGACGAACAAGTAAAGTCCAGGAATAGTTCAAGGAAAATAAAAAACCTTGGATGTTAACACAGTTCATGGCAGCAACATATTCATCATCACATTCCCGCTATTAACTAACAGAAGTTTGTTTCATAAAAAACACTATCTTTCACTATCTAAGATAAACAGCAATTGAACCTTCCATAACTAGTATTTATGACAACAAACCGCCTTTACTAGCCCACAACATCGTCAAACCACCAGCCGTCAAAACAAACCGACTGATTTAAATACCCCTCGCGATTCCAAATATCGCCAGACGACAACGCCCCTTTGCGTCTGCAGAAGTTGAGCGAAAGCGTTCCTGCTTTGCGAAAGGGAGATACGGCTACTCGCAAGTTGCGATTTGCGAAGATCGCAAATCGCGATCAAACGGAAGAAAACGACCCTGAACGCACACGTAAGATGATCAAATCGAAAGTAAACAAATAAGTAACCAATTTAAACGGTGGAATATGCTATGGAACCAGGAAAACAGAATAAAAGAATTGGAGATAAGACAAAGATCGAATAGTATTGAAATAAAATAAAAACCAGTAAGTCATGCCACATTATTCCCTTACAATATGTATATGTGCTTAGGAATATGAGTGTTAAGGATATGGGTAAGGCTGACAATCGCCCCCCCCCTTAACACTCATACTAAAAACTAAGTAATTACCAAGTATTACCAAATAATATAAATAACATCAAAGTTCATATTGAACAACATAAGATATCAGTATATCTACTATCACACTTTGACAGTTACTAGTGAAGAACAACTCAACATTAACGTGCATAAATGCAACAAATTCACAACATCACATAACAAGGTTAATTTGAAAAATGAACAATTTTTTAACAATGTTAATAACCACACAATATGAATAACAATTTGATAGCTATACCACAACAAGATTAACAATTTTTTTTCATAGCACAAAAGTCTCTAGTTACCATAGTAACTTAAAAATTTGAAAGTCTATTTAGGTACACAAACATTTCAAGGAAAAGTTCATGAAAAATTTGTTACCGTGTTACCTCGTCACATACAAGTGACTACGATTACCGTTACATACCATAACATTCTTTAGTATGTCGATTCTTGATCCTTGCCTTGACAATACAAGATTAATATTTACATACATTTGCATAATGACACTAGAGTAGATGATTATTATACAACAGATTCATAAACATTACGAATATGAGGAATAGCAAAAACATGAATTACAATGCAAAAACACTTTGATAATGTATGAGAAATTCATGATATGCAAAAATAGACACATTTAATGATGATAACACTAATGATCATGATCATGATAATGACTGGAAAATATGATAATGATAAGGACGGTGAGCGCTCACATAAAAACAAAAATAACAACAACAACATGCATGCTTAAACTTTTGAAATAATACACATTTGCAAATGTTTTAAGAAAAATTTAAAATGTGAAGGACACTTGTTATGCAATTTCTTAAAAGTAAAACAACCCTTTTCATATTTATATATGCAAAAAAAAAAAAATACAGCTCAATTTTCAACACCACGAACGGGACCTATGTGACATTTCCATTTATCAAAAATAGGGACTTACAAATTAAAAAAAACGATGCCCGCGACAGGCCTTCCTGTGATCAGAACACTCAAGAAGGCCACTACCCCCTGCAGACCACTCTGGCTATTTACAATGGCACCCCTGCGAGACGCTTCCTGGGGCTGCTCGGGTCCCGGAGGATGAACCATCCTGAGGTCTGATCACATTCCAGCGGGAGTTAAATTGTCCGCGATGTTGGAAATGAGGGTATTGAAAAGCTTATGTATGAAAAATAGAACATATGCATATGAGACAAAACTATGAGATAACAAGAAAAACAAGTGTATAATCACATATTCAAACATTATAAAGAGAAAATACTGAAATATACAAAAATTTCAGATTGAAAAAAAATGAAATGTGTTAAACTTCAAGGTTTAACTTAAAAAAAAACTAAACAAGCATCTTAATGCTTGACCCAAGCCCAGAGGAGGGGGAGTTTTTTTCCACCTTATACCTCTAACATCTTTATACATTTTACCTTTTTTTTTTTACATTTAAATAAAACATATTTAAAACAATATATATTACTTATAACTAAAGATCACTTCAATGAATCTTTTAAGATCAAACTTCGTTAGGGGTTTTGTAAAGATGTCTGAGAGATTAGCTTTACTAGTTACGTGTTTTACATTAAATATCTCTTGGTTTAAAAGGTCTCTGACAAAAAATAATTTAACGTCAATGTGTTTTGTTCTGTAGTTTTCTATGGGAGACTTAAGGAAATCAATGGAGGCCATATTGTCTACTAACAAGGTTGGCTTAGTTTGTGGACCTGTAAAAATGTGTTTCTCATAACATTCAGTTATGATTCTACTGAACCAAAGAAGCTCTTTAGTTGCTTCTGTTAAAGCCACAAACTCTGATTCCATGGTAGACAAGCAGACAGATTTTTGTTTAAAAGCTCTCCACATGATAGGAGATTTGTCTAACATTAAAAGTTGTCCCCCCATTGACGTCCTGTCATCACGATTGGCGGCGAAATCGGCATCAGTATATGTAATTAGATTTATGTTATGACAATGTAGCTTCAATTTGTAGTGTTTGGTGCTTTGTACATATCCCAGTAATTTTAAAAGACCATTCCAGTGGATTATGCCCGGATTACTCTGGAATTGACTGAAGATATTTACTGCATAGGCTATGTCGGGGCGAGTCCTGCTTGTAAGAAAAGATAAGCAACCCAAAACACTTCGGTACGGATATTTTGACATCTCCTGGGTTTCAGTATCTGTTTGAGGGCACTGTGCTTTGGAGTACACTACTCCTTTACTTATGGGAAGTGATGTGATGGGAAAGTTATATTCCTTAAAACGTGTGCAGATATCATCAATATATTGCATTTGATGGATTGACACTACACCTTCCCCATCCTCCTCAAACTCAACCCCAAGGAGTTTACGTGTTTTCCCCAGGATTTTGATGTCAAAATGTTCAGCTAGTAATTTTAAAATCTCATTTATGTGTTTCTGATGCTTACTTAAAACAACAAAGTCATCAACATATAACAATAAAACAGCGTAATTAGAAAATGTGTAGATGCAATTACACCAATCCAGTTTGTTAAAACCAAGAGAAATTAAAACTTTATGTAATTCATAAAACCACACCCGGCCACTCTGATGGAGGCCATAAAGTGCCCTCTGGAGTTTACAGACCAAGTGCTCTTTCCCTTTTATTTCAAAACCTGGAGGCTGTTTCATGTATATGTTATCTGAGAGAGGGGCGTACAGATAGGCTCCTTTCACATCGCATTGCGTGTGAATCCATCCGAGACATGAGACAAGGGCGGCAAAGAAAAAGCGGATTAAACTAAAATTTACGACTGGTGAAAACGTCTCGTCATAGGTTTCACCCCTGACCTGTTTGTAGCCTTGGGCTACTAGTCTTGCTTTGTATCTTGCCACCTGCCCTTTATCGTCTCGTTTGATGGTGAAGACCCATCTGCAGCCTAGAGGTTCAGTGTTGGGTGGTAGTGATGTTAATTCCCATACATGTCTTTTATTTATTACGTCTATTTCCTCCTGCATTGCCTGTCTCCAGAGTTCCCACTGAGGGGATTTTAAGGCTTGCTTATATGTGTTTGGTATGGAGTCTTCTAGTCATATATTGTTTTTACGTGTTTCTGATAAGGATGTGTGTGGAGGTGTGTAACTAGGACTTGAACTAGCACTGGAAGTAGATTTTACAATACCCTGGTATTTATTATCCCCCTTGAAACTGAACATGGTTGGATCAAATTTTATACCATTAGACTGACAGTATTCCCGCACTTCTCTGAGTGATCTTAAACGTTGCGTTTCACCCATCTCATAGTAATAGATGTCGGTTCTCGACTTATCAGGCCTAGTTACGGCCTTACGGAACCATACAGCATCCCTCAATGTTCTCTGGAATTCCTCGCCTTCCTCGTCACTTTCATCGTCAGATGAGTGAACAGAGGCGGGTTCAACAGCTTTTGAGGTGCCTGGCTTAGGTGTTGGAGATGGTGATCTTTCTAAAGGAAATCTGTCAGGTTGAAGGTCAGTCAAAGGGTCAATTTCTGGTTGTTCTGAACTTAAAATATATGTAGGTCCCAGGTCGCTTCCGTTGTGCTGCTCTGAAGTTGTAAAAGGGTTTGTGCCTATTGAATAACTTGGGCCTTGCTCGCTATGCCTGTGAACATTTCTTGGTACGGATTCATCCCCAAATCTAACATTTATAGTTTCTATTATTTTGTTTGTGTCGGGAATCCATACTCTGTAGCCTTTAGTTGACATTGCGTAACCCACTAAAACCCCCTTTTTGGCCTTAGGATCAAATTTTGAATTTCTTAACTGCCTAGGTACTCCTACGTATGCCACGGTACCAAAAGGGCGTAAATGTCTTATTGAGGGCTTGTTGCCACAGTAATACTCAAAAGGTGTCTTTTTCTGCGTTTTGTGACATACCCTGTTTAGTGTGTACGCGATGTATAGAACTGCTTCCGGCCAGAATTTTAAACTGAGTTTGCTTTCATTAAGTATTGAGCGTGCCCCGTCCATTATAGTCTGATTTAAACGTTCCGAGACCCCATTTTGTTCCGGAGAATACACGTTGGTAAACTCATGGTGTATCCCGTTTTCCTCAAAATATCTTTTAAATGCTTCATTGTCAAACTCCCGCCCATTGTCGCTACGGACTTCTTTTACCTTAGTGCCTAAAAATCTTTCAGCTCTTTTTACGTGATTAGTGAACACCTTGAATACTTGTGATTTGTTACATAAGGGGTAGACAGATACTTTACGTGAGAAGTCGTCAGTTATGGTTAAAAAGTACTTCTCACCGTTTCTACCTGTTATTTGTGTCGGTCCCCACAAGTCAGTATGAAGTAATTCAAGGGGTCGTTTTGATCTTATTTGATTTATAGGACGGAAGGAAGTTCGCCTGTGTTTGTTAATTTTACATGTCTCACATTCAAAGTCTTTACTTTTAATAGGTGGTAAGCCCCTTACACCATTACATTTAACAGTATGTTCGATTAAAGTGGAGCTAATGTGTCCGAAACGTCTATGCCATAACTTAAAGTCGTCCTTCTGGACAGTAGAGGCTTGAAAACGCACCTTTTTAGGACTTTGACTATTTTGAGTTTTAGTTTTATTTTTAGGGCTAGGATCTGGGTACAGGCAGTAAATGCCATCTTTAAGAAAAGCACGAAATAGGGTACCACTGTCACGATATGCTCTAACCCTGCCCTCACCTCCTCTGAACTTGGCACCAGTTTTATCAAGCCTAGGGCCAGATATCAAATTGTGCCTTAAACTTGGGCAATACATAACATCGCCGAAGCGAACCATTTCCCCATTTATTTTTAAGTCCACTAGACCAGTTCGTTCAATAGGAAAAGTTGCTCCGTCAACGGCAACAGCCAACTCCTCATTTTGCAAAGGTTTAAATTTTACATACAGGTTTTTATCTTTGCAAAAGTGGTGGGAGGCACCTGTGTCAAAGACCCAGGCGTCTCCACCACATTTAATATTACTAAGATTAGATTGAATGAGGTAGTTTACCTGGCTTGTTGGCTTACGTTGACGTTGGTTTCTAGCTCTATTGCGAGGCACATCTCTGCTAGGTCTGGAATTACTAGAACTGGGTTGGACTCGAACTGGACTGGACACTGATGAACCTCTGGACACCGAGGAGTTCTGGAACGAGGAGTTTGAGGAGTCTCTGGAAGTGGTATGGAGGCAGGATTAGGGATTGGAAGATTGTTGAGGCAATTTACACTGTCGAAGCACATGGCCGGCTTGGCCACACCTGTGGCACCTTCCCTTGAACTTAGGCTTATATACGGACCTCTTGGGTGTGCGAGCTCGAGAAAAATGGGATTGGACCAGGTCACCTCTGTCTTCTTCACGTAATTTGATGCGGGATTCCTCGGCCACCAGCTCGGTCAGGACATCTTTAAATTTGAACTGCTGTTCGGGCCATCGCAAGATTCCCTGGACGAGATTGTCAAACTTTTTTAGGGAGCCATCTCAACAACTGGAATGTCAGATAAATTTCCTTTATCGGCTCATTCATGGCAGCCAGCTGATCAGCAAGTCTCTGTAGGCGTGCAGCAAACATATCGACTGGCTCGTCAGGCTGTATTCTGCAGGACAGGATCTCGCCAAACAACTGCATGTGACGTGCACGGTTGTCAGGTTGAAAGTGGGTCTTCAGCTTTGTCCACGCTTCATGAGGGTCATCGATGTTTTCAATTATCCTCCGGAACTCATTTTCGACGTTTAGGTATACTATGGATAGTGCTGACCTGAGTCGTGCCTGATAGTCTTTTGTTGCTACTGCATCACTGGTATTCGGAGCCTCTTCGGTACCATTTACGATGCCCCAAGCATTCTTGTCGAGCAGCAGGTATTTGACATCCGCTGCCCAGGTTGCATAATTGTGAGAGTTCAATTTGTTTATGCTAACCTGTACGTTGGTCATTGCCATGCTCTTAATTAAATTTAAACAGAAAGGAAAAGAAATTTTTTTTTTTTTCAAAAAAAAAACGTACTCTAAAACAGTCAAATAGTACGACAAAAAAAATTTTACCAAAAAACCTTTCTATTTTATACTAGAATAATTAGATATGATTATAAATTAAAATACAAAAGCTATTGCGGCCCCCCCCCCCCACTAGAAATCGCTTGGAGGTCTAATGGCCGCATGCTACCACTAATTTAAGATATTGCCAACGAAGGTTATGGCCACCATAACAGGTTAAAAAGCGTAGTCGCTTTGGCCCATAACCCGTGATCGGTTCTGAGGCCAGAACCGTTCTAAAATTAAATAAAATTTAAGCAGAGGTTGGAAAAAATAAAAAATGGTGACCTGAAAAAAAATATTGGCAATATGTGTGATTGCGTTATAAAGTCAATAAAGAAGCATTTGATTAAAATATAACCTAACGTTTATTTTTCAAAAAAAACATATTCAAATTAAAATATATGTATATATGAAATAATAAACAAAGAGAAAATTATATCTGGTAAAATCAATCAAAAACAATAATTTCTGAAATTATATTATCCATAGAATTAGAGTAATACTTTAACATGATAAAAGCACTTAATTAATTTAAACGGCATGACGTAAGGTAAAAGTTTAAAAGACCAGTACAGGTTTGCAAAACGAACAACTCACCATGGCATCACTGGAAAAAGCAATTCTCAAAACGGAAGATGACGAACAAGTAAAGTCCAGGAATAGTTCAAGGAAAATAAAAAACCTTGGATGTTAACACAGTTCATGGCAGCAACATATTCATCATCACATTCCCGCTATTAACTAACAGAAGTTTGTTTCATAAAAAACACTATCTTTCACTATCTAAGATAAACAGCAATTGAACCTTCCATAACTAGTATTTATGACAACAAACGGCCTTTACTAGCCCACAACATCGTCAAACCACCAGCCGTCAAAACAAACCGACTGATTTAAATACCCCTCGCGATTCCAAATATCGCCAGACGACAACGCCCCTTTGCGTCTGCAGAAGTTGAGCGAAAGCGTTCCTGCTTTGGGAAAGGGAGATACGGCTACTCGCAAGTTGCGATTTGCGAAGATCGCAAATCGCGATCAAACGGAAGAAAACGACCCTGAACGCACACGTAAGATGATCAAATCGAAAGTAAACAAATAAGTAACCAATTTAAACGGTGGAATATGCTATGGAACCAGGAAAACAGAATAAAAGAATTGGAGATAAGACAAAGATCGAATAGTATTGAAATAAAATAAAAACCAGTAAGTCATGCCACATTATTCCCTTACAATATGTATATGTGCTTAGGAATATGAGTGTTAAGGATATGGGTAAGGCTGACACGTCTACATTTTGCGCTGGTGTCGCGCACATACCGGAATATGGGCGAACAGTCTACTATTCTGATGTACCGCTTTATTTATCGGAGTTCGTTCGAGAATCGAAGTTGAAACACTCGTTCGAGGATCGGGCATTTCCGATACAATCACTTGTTAACTCCATATCGGTGGCTGACTGTTGTTTTCCGGTGAGCTTGTGTACAGTTATTGCTGCCGGAATGCAGAATTGATTGACATATTTTCAAGAATGTGAGCACAATTAATCGATATTTCTTGTATGTTTGTTTTTCATTTATTAATAGCATTAATAAATAATTATATTAAATCACATATTATTTTACATTTTTTATTAATAACATTAATAATTTACATGTATGGTAATTCTATTATGTCATTTATTTTAAGCAGAAATTTTACTTAAAGCGGAAGTTTTTCTTTTTTCATTGCGATTCACCTTAGTTTTAGAGTTTATTGGATACTAGTATTTTTAACCGTTTTGCGTACGGGTTTTTAAAAAAATCCCCCCCCCCCCAAAAAAAAAAAAATTGAAAATCTTTCTCAAATTAGGAAGGAAAATACTTTTCATTTTGAAAGATCGCTAAAACTCTATGGATGGTGTCTTTCTGCTTGGAAAAACATATTACCCATCCACAGCAGATGACAATATGATTATTGTATAAACATTCAAGTTTCGTCGCTGAGTTCGATAAACAAAAACAAACGATGGATAGTTTCCTACGTTTTCTTTGAGGTTTTTCTGTACTGGACACTTGTAAAAGATTCTCAAATTTTGTAATATCTTATTATATTTTAATAAAAATTTGCCACACAGCCTAATTTACTATTATTGCAAATTGCTGAAAATTTGAAAAAAAAAATCGGTAAATTAACTTAGGAGTTATGAATTTTTTTCCCTTTTAATGGTGAAGAATAAAAGGTTTTGTTTTTCTTCCTCCCCCCCCCTTTCGTTTGTATGTGCTGTTGAATGGGTTTTTCGCGCACTTAAACAACTGAAACAAATTGATACTTTCACAAAACCCATTTTCTAAGTTAAAAAAAAACCGAATAGTTTATCTCTCATAAAAGAATGAGGATTGTCTTGATTTTGAATATCATGGCTCCTTTTTATTTAGTTCACTAATGCAAAAACATCCGCTCAATGTCAATCTTATTTTTTTTATACCTGGTTTGCATTTCCATATTTTTATTTATTTATTTATTTATTTTTTTTTTGTTTTTGCATTGCACATCTGAGGTTGATCTCTTTCAAGAAAAGCTGGTTGAAACTGGTTTCGAAAGTAAAAGCATCCTAGAAAAAAAATCTGCAAACAAAATCGAAAAAGTAAAATATCATTATAGAGATTAATTCAGCATTATAAAAAGAAGAAAAAAAAACGGTAGTTAGCAAAACGTTCTGAATTGGGACTTTGTACTCTATTAAAGAAATTTCGTGTTTTCTTAAAATTATTTGATTATTCTAATGCTTTCATTTGTATTCTGACTAATAATAGAATTATTTATTATAACAACGAAAAGAAGGTGTTCCTTACAGCCCAAAATTGCAGAAATGCAATTTTTTTTTTTGTAATAAAAAAATTCTAAGTTTATAGGTAATTAAAGTATTTTCTTTCAATATATCTAATGTCTTTTTGTTGTCTTATATACATTTTCTTGTTTCATTTTAATGATTTATAATGTTTAACTTTCTAAGAGTTTTCAATAACACATATTTTAGATCAGGTTTGCATATCTTGAATCAATACATAAAAATTAAAATTTATGTTCCTTGGAATATGTTAAGATATTGATATTTTTTCTTGATAATTAACACACACACACACACACACACACACACACACGCACGCACGCACGCACGCACGCACGCACGCACATATATATACATATATACTATTATGTGTTAGTAGTATTTATACAGAGGACAGTTACATTTATGACCCTATAATGGAGTGACATATGAATTGAAATATATCGATATATCGAAAATTATCGATATTGAGTTTATGATATATCACGATATTAAAATTATGATATCGCCCAGCCCTACTGGCCAGTGAGTAAAAATGTTTATTTTGATCTACATAATCAGGAGCAAAATCTTTGTTTCTTTAAATTTGGACCCTGTGAAATATTTAGACTTTATATGCCTTTTATTGCACTGTTAAAATGAAAAGAAATATGAAATCAATAGCTCGAAAATTGCAATGTTAATCAAATTCTTACAATAAAAAAGAAAGTTATCAGTTCAGTTCTTTATTGTATGTTGTTCAGGTCTTTTGGAATTACCAGGTATTTAAAGGTTTTGTGACATTTACAATAGTAAAACTGAAAATTTTATATTAACTGCAAAATGTCTAGTCAATTTTAAAATTGAGATAAATAAAGGGAATCAATAACAATAATTAATTTAATTATGTGTGTGTTTTTCTGATTTTTATTATCTGTAGAGGACTATACAAATATAACATTATCAACATTTTGTTAATTTTGGATCCCCCCCCTTTTTTTGATATCATACATTATCCTTCAAATCCCCTTCCTCCCAGTAATGATATCCTTATAAAAGTTTTTTTCCTTTTATTTGCAATGATATACAAAACCAATTATTTTTATTTTTCACATACTTTATTGATTCAAATGAGAATAAAATAACAATTCAACTTTATTCAAATAACATTTAAAAGAAATAGTTACTATTTAAAAGTATTTTATAATAGCTTTTTCTTAAATAATTCATTCAACAGCAATAAAGTCTTGTTGCACTTGCCCCAAACAGAGGAGGGGTGAAGTGCAGACAGAAATTCTTATGAACAAAACAAATGGATACTAATCTTTCTCTTTTATTTATTAGTAAACACAAGTTTTATTTCAAATATACTTTGCATACAGTTTCTCGAATTGTGATTATTTACGCATACACATACGAAGAAGAATGTTAAACATTGGAATATCCCATATTTTAGAATTAAATAACGTTATAAATTTAGTGATTTTAAAAATAACTTTGCATTTTCATAAAAATAAATACTATCAGAAAAAAAAAAAAAAAAAAAAAAGATAACATACTATTTGAACCAAAGGCCATATCACAAATAAAAAAGAAGGTATTTCTAGGTTATCCCATTGACCAAAAAATTATCGCCAAAATATAAGATTAAATGCCAATAATGGATGATCGCGAATGTCACATTCAATAACATAAAATACAATTCACGTGTTTAAAATGTCATTAAGTTATTTTTATTTTGTTTTTTTATTAATATTCTACTAATTATTATTTTTTTTTTCATTATTTAAAATAAAAATTACGTCAATATGCATAATTTGACTATTAGTTTGGCGACTTGTATAATTTGGCGAAATTGGTCGACGGGATAACAGAGTAGTACCAAAAAGAATTTTGATTGGATCAAAAATTATATCAATTTCAAAAGATAAACTCCTCCTCCCCTTAGAGATATCTTTTGATATCATGTGCCAGACTCCCCCTCTTGCCTAAGATGATAATATATGTCGATATAGCGAGCCCATAGCAACAGGCTCGCTCCAGATGCATTTGGCCGACTCGACATCCGCCCCATAGCAAAGTACAACACGTGTACGACCTTTTTACAGCCACGTGTGAAATAATTGTTATATAGTCAGCACTCTTCCCACGAAAGGGCCTCAGCAACAAGAACAGAAGTGTCAGAATGATGCCGGATCCCGCCTGATGAAGACGCACTCAGCGGAGCTCTGATCGAAAAGACAGAAGATGGCCCTTAAACTTAATCCTTTAATTATTTTTTCCCTTGTAAATATTGTGCATTAATCAAGATCATTAAACTTATGTAATATTACCCCTGGACTCCTTAATCTACATGGGGGCCGGCCTATTTATACCCCAAAACATCAGCGACATGAGACAGACAAACGGCCGATTTTATCCGTGCCATTGGATTACATCGATAGACAAGCAATTCAACGAGCTCTCCTGAGGATTTATCACAGCAGAAATGCCACTGTTCAAAGAGAACAGCTGTGTGAATTTATGGGAGTGACCCATATTTGACGGTGTGCCAGATCGGATAAGAACTTTCTCGCTAGTGAGTACTTCTTTTTTTTTTCTTTCTTTCTTCGCTGGTTGCTTCCATCATGTTTCTGACGGAAATACCACAGATATGTGCGATGCTCAAGTTAGCTAAAGCAAATAAAATAAAGTTGTTACACCAGTTCATTTTTGAGCGTGATGACTTACGCTCTAACAGGAAAAATTTGCGCAAATTTGAAGGATTTAACTTTGCAAGTGACAGCGCTGATTTCCGCGCGAAATTGACTAAAGTAACTGCTCAATTCTCGAAACTCGAATTTATCGCAATTGCCAATTTGTTGGCCATCGAAATTGATGGTACTGAAGAAGAAATTGCAACTCGAATCCTCACGGCATTGACCGACTTAAATTCCTTTGCGAATTCTATTAAAATTGCGACTGATTCTGAAATTGACGACCCGGAACCACCCCCCCTCCCCTCTAACTCTGTTAATAGAAATGGCAATATAACTTCCGAGGTTGCTAGAACACATGAACCCACTTTAACTAGACCAGTAATTTCATTTACAGATTTCGAGAATTTAATTCCACCATTCCGAGGATTAAATACGGAGAATGTAATTAATTGGCTTGCTCGTTTTGAAAATTTGGCGCAATCATTTGCGCTTACAGATGTTCAGAAATTCATTTTCGCTGAACGCGGGTTGAAAGATTTAGCTCTTCAATATATTCAAAGTGAACCTCATATAACCTCTTATAACGAACTTAAACAAGCATTGCTATCAGAATTTTCCCATTTTGCGTCCCCAGCACATGTTCATCAAGTATTAATGAATCGTAGGAAATGTCCCTCGGAAAATTTAGTACAATATTTTCTTTCAATGCGCGAAATTGCGAACAATGGAAACATCGATGATCTTTCGTTAATGCATTACATAATTCAGGGTATAGAAGACTCCGCACAAAATAAAGCTGTGCTATTTGGATGTACTAATTTGCTACAATTTAAGGAAAAGCTAGTGATTTATGATGAAATTTGCCGATCAGCCAGTGGTCAGATGAAACGCATGTCGTATCATGCGAAAGGCACTACTCCTACACCACACCTTAAAAATGAACGCAAAATTATCTGTTTTAATTGCGGTTTAGGAAACCACGTTTCCGCAGATTGTCATAATAAAAATAAGGGCCCAAAATGCTTTAATTGCTCTTTATGGGGCCATCGGTCTTTTGAATGTGGCGAGCGCACTGGGGAGAAACAGCCTACAACCCGAGGCACCCCTCCCCAACAACATTCGGTGCAGCCTACAACCCGAGGCACCCCTCCCCAACAACATTCGGGGTTAAAGCGCGATAAAAAAGTCCACGTCGTAGACTCACAGCAATCGTATACCAACATGAATAAATTAGTCAAAATTGCGGATGTCATAATAGACGCATTAATTGATACGGGAAGTGCGATTACAGCAATAAGAGAAGATTTTTATAAATTAGTTGGCTCCCCTCTCCTACAATGTGAAACCATACAACTGGGCGGTTTTGGCGGTGGCAGTTTAACGCCATTAGGATCATTTAAAACGGATATTCAAATAGATGGAACTCTGTTCTCTACTAGAAATTATGTCGTAAACTCATCACAAATGTCCACCCCCTTTATTGTAGGGCGGGACGTGCTTACACAGGGTACACTAACGTGTGGTCAGGACGGGATATCGCTCCATAAAACTCCCCAAGCGGATGTTTTCATTAACTGCATTAATGTGTTCGAAACACAGGACGAGATCGATCTAAATCACATTATCGATCATAACATTCGTACGGAAGTCGCTACTTTAATTAAAACCTACAAACCCTCAAAAACGAAGAGCACAGACTTAAAAATGTCGATAGTATTAAATGATGATATACCCGTGTATCAACGCCCCCGTAGAATGTCCCTAAGCGAAAAAGAATTAATCCGCGACCAAATTCAACAGTGGTTGCGGGACGGCATTATAAAACCGTCGTATAGCGATTACGCAAGCCCCGTTGTCTTAGTAAGAAAAAAGGACAATTCCATGCGCTTATGCATTGATTTTCGAAAATTAAATAAAAAAATAGTGAAGGATCGTTTTCCGTTACCCCTAATTGATGACATATTGGATCAACTCAAACAAGCTGAAATTTTTACGACCCTTGATCTTAAGAATGGGTTCTTCCATGTTGATGTAGACCCAAACAGTACAAAATATACAGCTTTTATCACGCACGACGGGACCTATGAATTTTTAAAGGCCCCTTTTGGCCTTTGTTCAAGCCCCTCAGCATTTACGAGATATCTCGCGTGTGTTTTCCGTGAATTACTCATGGAAGGTGTATTAATATTATACATGGATGATCTTGTAATTCCTACAAAATCGGAAGAAGAGGGACTCCATAACTTAAAACGTGTACTAGATACTGCTTCTGATTACGGATTGGAGATTAATTTTAAGAAATGTCAATTTTTACAGCGCAAAATAGAATTTTTGGGGCATATTATCGAGCATAACACTATAGCGCCATCCCCTGCAAAAATTAAAGCAGTCCAACATTTCCCGGAGCCTAAAAATGTTAAACAGCTGCAATCCTTACTCGGGCTAACGGGTTATTTTCGAAAATTCATACCGGGATACGCTTCTATTGCACGCCCCCTAAGTGATTTGTTACGTAAAACAGCGACTTTCGATTTCGGTCCGGAGCAACGGCAAGCACTGCATATACTACGTAATCGACTCACCAGTAATCCAGTTCTACACATTTTTGTACCCGGCTCGGAGCTCGAAGTGCACACTGATGCCAGTAAATACGGCTTTGGCGCGACGCTTATGCAAAAATCCCCCGACGGTCATTTTCACCCGCTCCAATACATGAGCAAAAAAAATCCCCCCAGGAAGAGAAGTTGAGCAGTTACGAATTAGAAGTACTAGCGGTCATCGAAGCACTAAAAAAATTTCGTGTTTATCTGCATGGCACTAAATTTCGAATCATCACGGATTGTCAGGCCTTTCAGAAAACGATGGAAAAAAAGGAACTCACACCCAAAATTGCACGTTGGGCCTTATTTCTACAAGATTTCGATTTCGAAATAAAACACCGACCAGCTGCAAAAATGCAGCATGTCGATTGCCTTAGCAGATACCCCGTCATGCAGATTACGCATGATGAATTAACTCTAAAAATTATGCAAGCACAAGACAGAGACCCATTTATAGCCGGCATCAAGGCCGCAGCGATAAGCTCTCCGGTAGCTGATTTTGTGCTTCGTAACAACGTACTGTATAAAATTGAACGTGGCAGAGATTTATTAGTTATCCCCGAAGCGATGCAGCTTAATATTCTCCAGGATATACATGCTAAAGGCCACTTCTCAGCTAAAAAAACTGAGGAAATAGCATCTCAAAACTTTTTTATTCCGAAACTATCCGAACTCGCACGAACCATCGTGATAAACTGTGTTCCGTGCATTTTAGCATCTCGGAAATTGGGTAAAAAAGAAGGTTTTTTACACCCGATTCCAAAAGGTGACACGCCACTGGATACATATCATTGTGATTTTCTCGGACCACTCCCATCAACAAATAAAAATTATAAACATTTATTTACTGTAGTGGATGCATTTACAAAATTTTTCTGGTTATATCCAGTAAAATCTACGGCGGTGCAAGACGCACTAGATAAACTGAAATTACAGCAAACTACATTCGGTAATCCCCGACGCATTATCACAGACAAAGGCCCCGCATTCACGTCAGCCGACTTCGCGACCTTCTGTAAGGAGGAAAACATCGAACACCATCCGATCACCACGGGAGTACCCCGGGGAAACTCCCAAATCGAAAGAATACACGGCACACTCATCCCAATATTAACAAAGTTATCGTTGGACGATCCCGAAAAGTGGTACAAACATGTCGCTCCGGTGCAAAGGATCATAAATAGCACCATTTCATCCGCTACCAACTTTTCCCCTTTCGAAATTCTTACTGGCGTTAAAATGAAAAATAAAGAAGACTTACACATCCGACAACTCTTAGAAACAGAAGAGGCTCAATTAGCAGTAGACCATAAAAAACAATTAAGAGATGTGGCAAAGACGCACATTTTAAAACAACAGCAAATGACACGTATGCAGTATGATAAGAAACGGAAACCTGCTACTGCTTATGAAATCGGCGATCTGGTCGCGATAAAAAGAACTCAGTTTGGTACGGGCCTAAAACTCCGTCCTAAATTTTTCGGCCCATACCAGATTACCGCAGTGCATCCCAACGAACGATATCAAGTTAAAAAAATTGGGTCACATGAAGGCCCACAGATTACAACTACAGCAGCTGACATGATGAAATATTGGACACAGTCGATATAAACTGACTCATAGTGACTGGAAGAATTTACTGCAAGATAATCTCTACGTTTGCGAGTGTTTTTTTTTCTCTTCTCTTCTTTCTCTTGCAAAATCACAGATGTGGTTTTAGTTTTGTGTTTACTCCTCCACGCAACGAAGAGGGAATAATGGTGTTTTTTTTTTAATTATTCCCTCGAATGTGAAATATGCCACAGCAATAAATAAAGCTAAGTCAAGTGCTTTTTTTTGATTGGCTACACTGTTAAAAATGTGGTGCTTGGTTGAACCAATTTATGGTGCTGCAATAGCTGCCACCATAAGATGGTGAAATGTTGTTCCAACATTTCGTGCTAAGGTCGAACCATAAAGTGGTGAAATGTTGAACCATAAAGTGGTGAAAGGTTGAACCATTAACCTTAACAAAATGCATTTAATGGTTCAGCCTTTCACCAACTTATGGTTCAACCTTTCACCACTTTATGGTTCACCATTTCACCACTTTATGGTTCACCATTTCACCACTTTAAGGTTCGACCTTAGCACCAAATGTTGGAACAACATTTCACCACCTTGTGGTGGCAGCTACTGCAGCACCATAAATTGGTTCAACCTAGCACCAAATGTTTGACAGTGTACTGCTAATAATTAAAATAAAACAACTTTTACTACATCTGAATTATAATAGAATAACTTTTTCTACAGGAAATTAATTCGTAAACATTTTTTTAAATAGGAACTTTGATCGGTTCTGGAACAAGAACCGTCTAAAACAAAATAAAATTTAGCAGTTTATAATAGTGCAACTTCGGTGACCTAAGAGAGCAAGTATTGGTGACATTGTGACAGTGTAGTGTAAGACATTCATTAAAGAAACTGTTTTTCAGTGAAATAAGACTAACGTTTATTAACGAAAAAATAAATGCAAGTTTAAATAAAAACATGTATAAATCCAGGTGAAAAATATAACAGGCATAACGTAAACAGAAACAAGTTCAGTTCCAGATTTATATTAAAGTTATTCTATGTCATGAAATAATATTCAAGTTTAAATAAAATATGTATAAACTTAGATGAAAAATATAACTGGTAAAAATGTAAACAGAAAATAAGTTCAATTCCGTATTTAAATTAAAACTATTCTATATAATGACATAATATTACTTATTAAATGGCATGGCATGGCATATAACAATATTAGGATAGCACTGAAAACCAAAACGGACTCACTTATGGATGACAGCTATCGACGTACTGGAAAAATTCCAATGATACGGCACACCAACTGTTTCGATGAAAAGTCTTAAAAACATGTAGAGTTTTTTAACTGAAGATAATAATGTCCACAAATGAATATGAAGACTTAATTAAAAACA
The DNA here is from genome assembly GCA_964019185.1 of Maratus speculifer. Classification (NCBI taxonomy): domain Eukaryota; kingdom Metazoa; phylum Arthropoda; class Arachnida; order Araneae; family Salticidae; genus Maratus; species Maratus speculifer. The sequence continues at coordinate 109,046,323 of OZ025301.1, forward strand.
CAAATGGATTATGACTGCTGGTAAAATGACAAACGGGCGAAGTTGAAAAACCATTTTCACAATTAAATGTCCAGCAACGGATTTGGCGTAATTAAACACAAGTTTGTTAACTTTAAAAACTGGATGAATCTAAAAAAAACATTTCTGAAACTATATCATATTGACTTCAATATTGCTAGCTCATAGCATCGCTTCAAAATCCCCAGCACAACATATCTCAGCCGGTTTAAATAGCAGCGGCAATTCGAAACTGGATACGCCCCTCCGAGTTGAGCAAGCGAGCTCCTGACTTGCGATGGAAGAAATGCAAGACAGCCACTTACGAGTTGCGATCCGCGATGCTTGCGGATTGCGATCGAACGGAACGATAAAACCAGGATGAACACACCCATCAGCGACGATCGGAAAAACAAAAGATAAGCGATTGATTTGAACATGTAAACAAAAGATCGGAAGATTGGAAAATGCCGGCAAAGAAGAAAAATGGAAGTTGGAACAAAATATAAGATAGTAAGCCATGCCATTTTACAATATTACGATATACATAATTAGAATTATGTATTTTAGAGTGTTAAGGAAGAAAAAATGGCTGACAAACTTCTTAATCATTTTACCAATTTAAAATACACTTTTTAAATTTATTCTTAAATTTTAAAAACTTATTTAAGCACAAAAAATTACGAAATTGCATTTTATCATTTTATTCTAAAATATATCAGATTCATTTTTTATAAGTCAGGTTAGTAAGTTATTTTGATTAAAATATAAAGAATTTACAAAAAGTTTATAATCAAATGATACTTTTATCCTTTCTTACATTCAAAATCTATAATATTCTTGCATTCATGAGAACATATTTTCTGAAATAATATTTAATTTAGTAAATTTTACTGCAGAGAATTTTTGTTCGTATTCATAAAAAAATTTTTAAGAATGAGCTTGATTCGAAATCATTTTCCAAGCCCTAAGTTAAAAATTACTTTAAAACAAAAGGTATGGTTAAAGTAGAATACACATTTAACAAAAACTTTGATATTTGAACCAACACATACAATATTCCACTTATATAACAAGCACTAAAAGCATGTACAGAAACTGATAAGAACATTAATGAAGGAAGATGTTAATTAAACAATATATAGAACATAGTAATGTTCATATTAAAGCCAAAAAACATGCAATTAACTATACATAATTGAAAACTATAGAATTAAAAAATATTTTGCTTAATACACACCAATATCGGCATCCATTACTGTTTTGTTTCTGTTCTTCACGAAAAGCGTCAAAGATATGCGCAGAAATCTGTGTTTTGATTGGCTGTAAGTAGCACCATCTTTTGGTGCTACTTCTTATTTTACAAACTTACTCCATAACATGGAGCTTTCGAAAAATATGTAGTACCATATTTTGGTGCTTCTCTTTATTTTACTCCATAAATTGGTTCAACATTGAACGGAAATTTTTAACAGTGTAGCTAAAGCATTTTTATCATTATTATTATTTCATTAACCAGGATTATGTTAACAAGTGCCAAGTGATTTTTTTTTTTGGCACAAACATTTAACTTTTACAATATATTAGACATTGGTGCTCAGGACATTTGACTTTTTTTTTTTTTCTCTTTTCATTTTCTTTTTAGAACTCAGACTTATGATTTATTTTGTTTCATCGTATATAGGACATATTTTTTTTTACATACTTAGTACCATTTTATATGCTTCGAAATATTGTATGTTTTGTTTGAAATATTATTGTTTTTATAAATATGTTTATGTGTATAAACTATTTCTTCTACCCCCCCCCCACTAAAAAATGACAAAATATGATGTAGCAGGAAAACTATAAGTTTCGATTTTTTTTCCCTCTACTCTTTCTTTCTATTTTGACGGACAAAAGATAATTATTTTTATTTGTTTGTTTTGCCTTTGTCATAAAAGTTTTTACGATTATTCCAATTTGAGCAATTTTCTTTTACATAAAAATAAAAGTTTTTCTCTATTTTTTTTTTGAAGACGTATTGAGAAACACTACAATAAATTTGAGACTTTTTTTTTTATTTTAGACGAGGACGAATATCTGTTTAGAAGACGTTGTGTTGGAAACCCCCTTTGGGGAATGATGATAAAACAAAAGACAGGTGTGCAAAGAGCACATTAACGACGCTAACTATTATGATATATATATATATATATATATTTTTTTTTTGTGTGTGCTATTAATGACGTCTTCAAAATTCCTTTTTTTTCTTCTCTCTTAGTACTATTAATTTTTTTTTTTAAATTCGTGTTTTACAGTGATCGTCTGGTTTTTTTTCTCTCTCCCTTGAAGAAATGGTTTATCTTAAGTATCCCTATCAGTGTACACGTTCAGCTGTGGTCAGCTGCATGTCGGATTGGCCGAGTGTCGATATAGCGAGCCCATAGCAACAGGCTCGCTCCAGATGCATTTGGCCGACTCGACATCCGCCCCATAGCAAAGTACAACACGTGTACGACCTTTTTACAGCCACGTGTGAAATAATTGTTATATAGTCAGCACTCTTCCCACGAAAGGGCCTCAGCAACAAGAACAGAAGTGTCAGAATGATGCCGGATCCCGCCTGATGAAGACGCACTCAGCGGAGCTCTGATCGAAAAGACAGAAGATGGCCCTTAAACTTAATCCTTTAATTATTTTTTCCCTTGTAAATATTGTGCATTAATCAAGATCATTAAACTTATGTAATATTACCCCTGGACTCCTTAATCTACATATATGTTTCACATCCTCTAAGAATAGGACTTTTATAATTCCCTTTCTTCTCATATTAACTGAGTTTGACTATATTTTGTTAAATAACTATATTTTATATATTTGTCAATCCAAAATGGTAAAGTTATGAGCATAAGTTAGTAATTTTAGAAAAGAAAGTTACTTCGGAACTTTCAGATTCATCCCTTTGTGGAAAATGCTTTTTCCAATATTCTTCTTCTTGAGCCTTTATCAGTTCTTCTCTCTTGAAATATTTCTTTTTGGAATTCTGGAAGAATTACAAAATTTTACAAAAAACATGTTTCAAAACTGAAATAAGTAAATTTCAAAATTTCATAGCAATCAAGATAAAGTACAAAAAAATTCATGCTGGAGTAATTGTCAGGTGGGTTATTCTCTACAATACTGCAAATTTGACCAAGCAGTCTGACTTGAATGTTACATAGGTAAATTTTCATAAAAATTGGATAAATTGCTAGTAATTGGTCAATTGTTGAAGATTTTAATAGCAGCAGAAATTGTTATAAAATTTTAAACAAAAGTACATATTTCCCATTCACTTTATCATTAACTCATAACAATAAATGTGAGGGAATGACGAGTGAGGGAATGATGAAATTAAGATGTTTTTACTAATTGTCATGAAAAATGCAAAGTTATGGAAAAAACCAAACTGATTCCTTAAAGAAGAACACACAATATATAATGTATGATAAAATCAGAAATTTTGAAAATTGCTAAAAATTTAGCATTCTGTGTGAGGGAATGACTGCTAATAAAAATACTCCCTGATTTTCTGATTGAAAAAAATTTCTAGAAAATTAACAAAAACTTACACCACCAATTTATGCTGCTGGACTGACAAGCACTCAAATTAGCTTCCTCTCTGTGAAGAACGCTAGACTGCTGCTCATCTTTAGTCATAGGATATTTGCGATAATAGCAAGGGTGAGGGAATGATGGTCTAACATGGGGAGACATATAATTAATTGAGTAGACTACATAATTATAGTAAAAAATAATATGTTTATTATTTTTTGTAAGATACCAATTAAGAACTTTATTTTGCTTAGGGTGTTTTTAATTATTTTTATTTCTGAATGGAAAAAATTAGGCAATAAAGTATGGTAGTATGGGTAGGGGAGAGGTGAGGGAATGCTATTTGCATGATATATCTTACATTTTTAAATATTAAATTTATTTATTTTTAAATTTTACACCCTGCCCCTAATAAACAAACTTTAGACCTTCTAATAAAAGTATAAATAAATAAAAATAAAATGAAATTTAGAGCATTTATATGGCTGGGAAACACTTTTTACACTATTGCAGAGAATAACCCAGGTGAGTAAGTATTGCTGTTTGAATATCATAACATAAAATCCTTGTACAAACTGATGCTTATCCTAATAAAATCACAGTGTAAAGTGAAATCCAAAATATATTATAATCATAAATCATTTGCATAATCAGTAGGAAATTATGAATATAAACTTAATAAGACTACTTGAAGAAATGCATTTTAATGTCTAAAAAATTACAATAGGTAGTTCATAAAAATTTAATAGCATCTTTATAATGTATTTAATGCTTCTAATTTCTGAAACCTTCAGAGAATTTTATAGGTTCATAAATAAAAAAAATTAAACTGTGGATTGTGAGATGTTAAATATTTTATGAAGTGAGATTAACAAACAATTACTTTTTGAGCTAACACTGATTTTCCCGATCAGCAGATTTACTAATAAATATTTTTATATTTAAATCTTCATTCATATTATTGTTATCAGACTTTATGCAATTTTTTAATGCATGTTGAATAAGTTACAGAACTGCGCTGCTGTATATTGCATATGCTGGTACAATTTTCAAAGATTTTGTTAAATACATATACAGTAGAACCTCGATCCATCATTTTTCAAGGGCTGCGGGAAAAAAAAAAACTATGAATGCAGATAGCTTCAAAATATGAAGAAAACACAATGTCTATGTTTACTAATGCATGCAATCTATACCGTAAACTAATAAATTCTAACTTTTTACTTACTAAGTTGTAAAAAAATAAATCAAATTTATAGAAAATTGATATTTTTTAAAAATAAAAATCAATAATTTTGTTTGGTTTTCGTTCATTTTTTTAATTAAAAAAAATAAATTTTCAATATATACAACATTTTTCTGGTCCTTTTTTGTAACTTCATATGCATATATAAAAGTTCATACAGTTTCAAATGCCGTAATTGCATCAGACAAAGTTGGCACGGGAGGCTTCATCAGCAATAATTTTATTCTCTGCTTCTTCGCCATTATTTAAATTTTTTTTTGCATTATCATACATTTCTCTTATGTTTAGGAAACCACATGTTGCAACATCTTGATCAATGGAAACATAATCGCATCCTCAGCTATATACAACCACTTTTCATCTGCATTATTGTCGCCATCATCAACACAAATGAGTTATTTTAGGATAATTCCAGCTTTTATGTCATATTGATTCGCATGACTTTCAATTTCATTTCGGTGCGGAGAAAATTTTTACAACGATGAATGCAGGAAAACGACTTTTTGAAAAATGATACTTGTGAGTTTTCTTAACATTATTTAAATATAATTTGCGCAAGGACAATAGAAATAAAACAATCAATGCAGGAAAACGATGGATTTGGGAACGATAGATCGGGGTTTCACTGTATAATCTACTTTAACTGTATGCAGTGTTGTAGTTGTACGAAAATTAGTATATGCTATAAGCAGAGGGTATATATATGCTAGAGTCATGAACATTTATGGATACAGTATATGCAATCATTTTAGAAAATCATATAAATTTGAGAGTTTTTTGCAAAACCAGATCAGGCATGCATCTGGGTATATGCTGTGCAATTACAATGTGGGGGACCCCAGATCTAAGATTTGCTTAGGAAGGTTCTTGTTTAGAAATATAAAAATTTAATATGAATTCAAGGGTGTATGTGTATGCTGGTGGAGGCAGCGTCTTTAACACCAAATCCCCCTTATAAAAAATGTCTTTAATACAGTTTATGGTTATTGATTATAGGGGAGCGTGGAGTACAGTGGATCAAAGTGGACACTGGACTATCCCTTATATTTTATTTATTTTTAAAGCTTTTCTTTTAGGATAATGATTTCAACACTGAATTGATTAAAAAACAAAAACATTGCATTAGCTCAGAATGATCCATTTTATCCTGACTGGCTGTTTGAAACTTCTAAAAGTAAAATTATTCATCATTATACTTTTCTTTATTATTAATTAAAGGTTATAGATAAAAAAGAGCTTTTTTGTAAGAGTAAGCAACTTGTTTTTATTTAATACTAAAGTTAATAGGCTAACTAATAAACAAGGGCAAGTCAATGTCTAACTAAGATAATTTTACTGGTGTAAGTAGTGTGTTATGTAGAGCATTATTCCTGATAAATAAACTTGAAGAAGCAATATATGATGAGTCACTGGCACAGAATAATTGACTTTAGCCTTTTGCTATATGCTACAGCACTTTCCATACAGCAGGTCCCAGATTCAAACTCAGCGAACACCCAATCTTCATTCTTCAAAACCTACAGTCATAAAAGACAACTGAAACTAAATTTTATTATAGAGTAGATGTGCCATTAATGAACCCCCTTAAGGAATTTCTTTACAAAATAATTTTTTATTAATAGTTATAATTATTATATTCCAATTTTTTTCATAATGTATTAATCTTTCAACAATATTTAACTAATCCCATAGTTACATTTCCCAATAGAAATAAAATTTTTATTTTAAATAACAGAAATACGTCTAAACACCCAAAAGCCCAGTAATGGATCACCTATGTTCCAGTAATGGACACCGTACGTTCCAGTAATGGGCTACCCTGCAAAAAAAACAGATAATTGTTTTTTCAAATGTACTTTGCTCCAGAACTTAATGAAAGCATACTAATAAAACAAAATATTAAAACTTAAATTAGAAATTCATTACATTAAAGTAGTGTTCACTCTAGAAATAAAAAGGGCATGGTGCTATTCACTAAAAAGGGTACTACTGCAGCAGAAAAGGGCACTTTTGCAAGAAAAAATATGTTATTGCCTTTAGAAGGGAAAAAAGAAAGCGGGAAAATACATAATTTTTAAGTAAGATAAATCAAATATTAATTTTGAATGATTTTATGATATAAAAATTAAAAATTCAATTACATTAAACAATGATTGAATAGTTTGATGTTCATTTTCTTAAAGAAATGAAAAATTCTATAATTTTTGAACACACAAATTTAGAAATACTACGGAATAGAATAAATATTTATTAAAAATCTCTGGTTAAAACCAGTGGTGCATTTTTCTACTTTTAAAAAGGGCAGGGTGCATTTTGCAAATTTGAGAAAGGGCAGGGTGCTGCACCCTTCAAAAATGGCCTAGAATGAACACTAATTAAAGGATTTATAATGTGAATGTAAAACAAAATATTGATGATATTATTAAAAGTTTATTCAGGGTTCATACTCATTTTCCAAGAAAAATCTCCTGAGAATCCTTTGATGTATTTTCCAGGATGTACAATTCTTCCATATTAACAATTAACGACATTTTGATATTACATATGATAATAAAGCATGCGAACAGTAACAACTGCCCCCAATTTCCCAGAATAGACTGTCATTTTGGCAGGTTTTCCCAGGTTTGAGAAATTTTTTGTCCTATCCCCTGATTTTTACAACCTAAAATTCATCCCCTGATTTTACCAGGAATCCCATATTCCCCTGATGAGTATGAACCCTGTTATTACATTAAAGGATTTATATTGTAAAGACATAAAACAAAATATTTAAATTTAAAGGATTTATAAGATAAAGATAATGTTTTACTGAAATCAAATTTAGATAAAATAAGGCAATAAAAAAAGTCTCCAATCTTCATTCATATCATTATCTAAATGATGTGCTGTGCAAATATGAAATATACAGTACAGAACCATTTATCCGGAATGGTCGGGGTCAGATGTATTCCGGATAACTGTTTTTTCCGGTTAACTGGTTGGGCATTAAAGCAGCATCCATTTGATAAATTTTATAGAATTTATGTTTTTGTGGTATTATTTCTAATTTTAAATTAATTATCAAATTACTTGAACTAAGAATTGGATGCAAGTAGGGTCAAATGTTAGAGTATGAAAGAAGGTAATTCATGGGAATTCCTTGAAAACAAAAATTCTTCTGTTTTCTCTGTATAAAAATTAAAACTTTTATAATATAACAATATATGCTTCTATTTCAAATACTAGATGTTGTTATCAAACTGTAAAATTGTTTCAAGCAATGTATAATGTACAACTGGCAGTATATGACTCTCTTTTCTACAAAGATTCTAACATCAGTCTATTAGAAATATCATTCCGGATAACTGGTTTTCCGGTTAACTGGTTTCCGGATAAATGGTTCCATACTGTAAATAACAAATCTTCAATTTTATCATCACTTTCCGATAGTCGAAACTATTCAATACGGAAATTTAGAATGCATTAAAAATGATAAATGTTCTTGCACTATCCAACCATTTTCAGATAATCATATAGCTCATCAATTTGGCACAGATTAATTCCACACCATTGAGAGATGCTTATATGCAGGGTTCCTGCTGTTGCTCGCCATTGCGACTAAATTCTTCATTTGGCGAGTAAACAAGCGATTAGATTTGCCAAATTGCTAGTGCTCAATTTTTGCTTTTTGTTTGTGTCTTTCGTTTTTCATACATATACATTTATACATACAGTCAAGGATCTATAATCCGCAATTTTCCATAATCCACATTACTTTACAAACGTAAACAATGAAATAAACAGTTAAGAAAATTTGGAAATCCTTGATAAAAAAAAAAAGATTTTTTTAAACAAATAATACAAAATCATAATAAAACATGTATTTTTTTTAATTTATTCTTTTATTTTATTAACAGTAAAAAACTAAACTGTATTACGGAACATCCTAAACTTATTGAACGTTCGAAACGCCGACTTTTCATTCGTGGCTATTTCAGTTTGTGTAAGTTCTGGAGAATAAGATTGACCTATGAAAACACACTATTTTGTGTGCTTGTCGCGCTTCCTAGCAGTAACACAACACCATTTTAGAACTAGACATTAGGGGTTGGGAAAGTCGAATCAATGTAACCAATCATAATGATCGATTACAGAGGTTTCACCAAGGTCAGGAAAGCCAAACGGGAACCTTCAACTCCAGGCGAACTCTGATTGATTTCTCAAGATCCGATCTTTCGAGAAACTAAGCTTTAGCCGGGGAGCTCTTTTTTTCATTCTATTTACATACTTAATTTGGCAACAAGCACAGTTGATGAGTTGTGTCATCAAGTATTGATTTTATTTTTTACTCTAATGCATATGCAACGTGCAAAATGAATAACGGAAACGTAGTAATTCGCGTTTGTAGTGAAAGAAAGGTGGCGCTTTTTTCACTGCTAATGTTTGTAAACAGTTCCACTTGAATGCGGTTAACACTGCCGGCTTTTGCTTGAGTTTGCCTTGTGTAAATTGGTGTGTTTTTTTAAAGTCGTTTAATGAAAAATCGGCTTACTTTAGTACAAAATTTAAAGTTTGTGGAGAGTTATAAGGGAAGTATATGTTTGACTGAAGCGGTCTAAATTTTAGCTTCAAATCATTAAGAAATGTGCAGGATAAAGTGTAAATATGAAAACGACATGTAGATAGAAGCACATATATATGATTTTTTTTTAAATAAAATAACTTTAAAAATGAATTTTTTAAAATTACTTATTAAATTAATTACTAGATTTCATATTTATCTTTCCATATTATACTGATTATAGAATTAAAATGCTGTCTATGTAAAAACAATAAAATGACGCATAATCCATTATTCTCTATAATCCGCAATATTCCATAATCCGCGCAACCTTTGGCCCCAACTTATGCGGATTATAGATCTTTGACTGTATTTTAAATATATTTGTAGCGGATAGTTGAAATTAGATTAATAACAATCGTTTTCACAGTTAAAACTTAGTTTATTTTAGAACGTAAAGAAAAAAAAAGGGAAGTACTTTAAAGGATTAAAGATTATTTCTTTGTGTGCAACACGGCGAATCTATTTTGCTAATACTTTTTTCATTTGGCAAAGGTTTTTTATTTTTAATTAGACAAATTACTAACGTTGGTCAAATGTCAGTGAGAACACCGCTCATATGGATATATTATCACCAATTGAACAATCTCACTGCTTTCTGAAAAACATCCCATAACAGTGATTTGTTCTTTTTCGTTATTTGCAGAGTTGGGCAGTATCGAAAATACATGTATTTGAAATACATTTTCAAAATACATTTCTATTTTGTATTTTAACCGAACAAAACAAAAGTATTTGAGTAATATATTTTGTAATGCTTTTTCCAAGTATTTTGTATTTTCAAAATACTTTTTTTTATCAAAATGCATTTATATATTTCAAACTTTGTGGTTTTGTAAACCGCAAATCAGAGATTTGCAACAAGGAAATATCGTTTATTTTGTTCTTTGAATTCTTTTCTGGAGTTTATAAAAAGAATTTTCAAATAGTGATATGATAAAGATTGTTAATGATCAGGACGTACAACTTTTTCAGAAGCATTTATACTGAATGGTTACAAAAATAATGTTATTATTTTGCTGCTGCTGTGAGGAAAAAAAAAAAAAAAAAAAAAAAAAAAAAAAGAGTTTAATGATAGACAAGAAGTGATGTTGAGAGTTTTACTTCTCATTGCCTTTTGTTTTATCAGGTACGTTAGAAATGTAATGCTATTATTTATTATATAGGCTCGTGAAAAGTTGAATAATACTTTTGACGCTCCTAGTGAAAATATACCACGAGAATAATTTAATTGTGGCAATACATGACGTGCAATATTGGACAGGAAATATTTCAAAATAATGTCTTCTCATGATAATGGAAAAATTAAGGGAAAGTGCTATTGTATAAAACAAGAAGTTCAGTTACACGTAAAACTTTTTAAATTAGAATAAACTTTAAACTCTTTAACCACTTAACCGTCTGCCCCGAGATAAGTCAGGGGTAAAAGCACTGTTTCCCCATACCCTTCGCTGGTTAAGTGGTTAAAGTTAAGATTTTAGTTTTGAACTGTGAAATAACGATTTTAGCAATATTTTTTCTAGTCTCTCGGCATTTATTGAATCAAGATTTTTTTGTATGGGTTTCCAAACATTTGATATTTGTTTACTATATGTGAAATACATTATACAACTAGTTCTATTTATTGATACAAAATTCTAATGTTCATTAATTGTATTTATTTTTGGATATATTAAATATAAAGATTTTGGTTAAAGATTCGTCCTTACTAGAATTATACATTTGTGCTGTATTCTATTCTATAAATTATACTCTAAAAAAGATTTTAAAAGTTTTTATTTAATTTTTTTAGTAAATAATTAATGCGATGCAGATTTAAACTAATGCCTGATCAAAACAGGATTTTCAAGTGTAAAGCGAATTTTGATTCTCTTTCGAGTCCCGGCAGGAAAAAAAAGACAAAGTTTTCAGATAGAAATTTTAAGCCGAATCTACGCGTATATACCAAATGTATTATTAATTAGTTTAATAAATCCATACACCTTATAAATATACTTATGATTACGTTAATTCAAGAATGCCCACTATTCGTTTGTTTAAAACAAAATAAAAGTAAATTATTATCAGCGTTAGAATTCCTAAAAAAAAGTCACTGGTCCCAAGGACCAGTAAGCATGAGAATTTACTGGTCCGCAGACATCAGCACTGGTCCGTTACATAAAACTCATTAAATAATTTTAACACTTAGAGTGGTCTCCCCCCCCCCCCTCACACACACACACACACACACACTCTCTGGAAAATAAATCAATCTTACTTTGCATTTATCCAAAATTTTCAGCATAATAAAATGTAAAATATAATTTGCTAAAAAATAAATAAACAGTACGTAAAGAAAAACTATCAAATTATTTATTAGATATTTTATTTGCCATTACTTATTTCAACTGACTGTAGGGTTTAATGTAATTTTTTTTTTTCGATTTTTCTCCAGATTCTAGCCAGAGTGGTGGAATTGTAGCTAGTGTCATTGATGCAGTTGGACTTGAAAAATCCTGGGTCCCCGGGACCCAGGACTTCTAAAATACTGGGTCCCTTTTCTACAAATGTGGGTCCCCACTAATAATAAGTCATATTTTTCGATGCAAAAATTGAACTTGTTCATTTGCACAAGAAAAAGAAAATGCAATAATTGTTTTAATAATAATAAATAATTAAAACCAATATTAATTTAAGAGAAATTTTCTGTACTTTTTAAAGAATAAGTGTGCAAGATACAAATTTAATTATAAAATCAGCGTTAGAATTCCTAAAAAAAAAGCCACTGGTCCTAAGGACCAGTAAGCATGAGAATTTACTGGTCCGCAGACTTCATCACTGGTCCGCTACATAAAATTCTATTAAATAATTTCAACACTTAGAGTGGTCTCTCTCTCTCCCCCCCCCCCCCCTGGAAAATAAACCAATCTTACTTTGCATTTATCCAAAATTTTCAGCATAATAAAATGTAAAATTATAATTTGCTAAAAATTAAATAAACAGTACGTAAAGAAAAACTATCAAATTATTAATTAGATATTTTATTTGCCATTACTTATTTCAACTGACTAAGGTTTAATGCACATTTTTTTTTCGATTTTTCTCCAGATTTTAGCCAGAGTGGTGGAATTGTAGCTAGTGTCAGTGATGCAGCTGGACTTGAAAAATTCTGGGTCCCTTTTCTGCAGAAGCAGGTCCCCACTAATAATAAGTCATATTTTTTGACGTAAAAATTGAACTTGTTCATTTCCACAAGAAAAATAAAATGCAATAATTGTTTTAATAATAATAAATAATTAAAACCAATATTAATTTAAGAGAAATTTTCTGTACTTTTTAAAGAATAAATGTTCAAGATACAAATTTATACTTATTTGAGTGTAGAAGATAACAAGTATCACTATTGTCTGCCCCATTTTAAAATGGGACAAGACAGGTTTACTGAAAAAGACATTTTTGCTGAAAAAAAAAAAGATATTTTTGTTGAGTAAATGGTACATACTCAAATGATGCTTAATGAAATGGTGCTTTCAGGAGTCGCATTCACTCAAAGATTTGGAGCCAAAAAAAAAAAAAAGAAAAAAAAAAAAAAAAAAAGAGATTGGAGAGCCAGAAAATCAGTTTTTGGAGCAACAACAACAATTTTGAAGCAGGAAAATTAGTTTTTAAAACAGAAAAATTCTCTCCCGGCTTCACTTATTTATTTATTTATTTTTCGTGCTTTTTTGTCGAAATTTCCGTTTTTCGCGTTATTTTGACGAAATCTTTTGTTTTTTCGGGATTTATTGGCAAAATATACCGTTTTTCGCGTTATTTTTTGACAAAATTTGCCGTTTTATCGCGATTTTGGGACGAAGTTTGCCGTTTTTTTGCGGTCTTTTGAAGAAATCTCGTTTTTTTCGGGTTTCAGGATGAAATTATCCATTTTTTCGCGAATTTTTTGACGATACTTGCCGGGAATCAGCCGTTATTTAGTGATTTTTTTTTAACAAAATGTGTCGCTTTTTGCGATTTTTTGACAAATTTTGCCGTTTTATCGCGATTTTCGGACAAAATTTTTCGTTTTTTCACGATTTTTTTGAAGAAATCTGTCTTTTTTTTCACAATTTTTTGAAAAAATCTACCGTTTTTCATGATTTTTTGACAAAATTTGCCATTTTATCGCTATTTTGGGCGAAATTTGCCTTTTTTTCGCGATCTTTTGAAGAAATCTGCCTTTTTTTTCGGGTTTTGGAATGAAATTAGCCATTTTTTCAAGAATTGTTTGACAAAATTTGCCGGAAATTAGTCGTTATTTTGCGATTTTTCAACGAAATTTGTCGTTTTTTTGCGATCCTTTAACGAAATTACGCGTCTTCTGGGACGCGTAAGAGCTATTTTTTTTTTCGTCCTTATCGCCGATTTTTTGCGTAATTTACGCGTTATAGCGCGTCCGCGGTATCGCTGATTAATAATAATTAAAAAAAATCTTATGTGCGATCGGTTGCGGTTCTCTCAGGGCCTGAAAAAAGGCACTGGTCCTGCGGACCACTAAATTTTTCAAATTAGTGGTCCGATTGAATTATCGGTGGTCTCGGACCAGCGGACCACCAAGGATTTCGAACGCTGATTATTATTGTTTTTTGTTTTATGACTAATTATCAAATGCATTTATTTGTTATTAATTGATACAGTTATTTATATGATGTAAGTTCAAAAATCGATATCGTTGTTGATTGTATAGAGACAGAATTGTGTTTATTGCTTGACTTTTAAATTAATCAAAAAAAAAAAAAAATATATTAAGAAAATTATCATCAAATAAAATAGTATATTCATTCTTATGAAAAAAGTATTTCAAATATAACCTAAATGAGAGAATTCATAAGAGACCTTACATTTTATTAATCCGTCCAGTGTTGCTTGAGCCTGCTATAATAACATCAAATAAACAATAAATTAGTATGATTTTATACCTTTAACATTATTTTGTCTATGAATGAAAAATTTTCTAAAAAAGTATTTATTTTTACTAGTAGATGTACTCGTAAGACATTTTCTAGATTTTCATGTTGGGTTTTTTTACTGCTTTAAAAAAGTTCTTGAAACCCGAACTCTTGAAATTTTTATCGATAATAAATGCAACAGTTTTGCAGCTCGTGTAAAAATTTTGCCAAAAAACATTGATATACAGTTGTAAAACATAAATGCTTTTCTCTTGCTTTTTTTTTTTTTTTTTTTTTTTTTTTTTTCCATGTCAAATCCTTACAAAAAAGTTCTTATCGTTTGAATTTTATGAAATTTTAATCGATTGCAAATATATTTGTATTGAAGCTGCAAGCCTTCTTCAAGATTTTGGAAAAAATATGTATACATAGTAGTGAAGAAAGGAACTGAATTGAATCAGAGGTACCGCGAAACACTTTGCTTTTTAGATTTTTCATCAAAAATTTTTCAATTGTTACTCTTTTTTTTTTTTTTACTTTTATTTGTCAGAACATTACAGAATCTTTCTAGGTGATGCAAATATAGTCTGATGAGATGGTTCAAACGTACTAAGCTCAAATTCATACGTTTAGTTACTTTTAGCATAGAAAAACTGTAAGGCAACTTCTAACTAATGGGTTATTCTCTACAATACTGCAAATTTGACCAAGCAGTCTGACTTGAATGTTACATAGGTAAATTTTCATAAAAATTGGATAAATTGTTAGTAATTGGTCAATTGTTGAAGATTTTAATAGCAGCAGAAATCGTTATAAAATTTTAAACAAAAGTCATATTCCCCATTCACTTTATCATTAACTCATAACAATAAATGTGAGGGAATGACGAGTGAGGGAATGATGAAATTAAGATGTTTTTACTAACTGTCATGAAAAATGCAAAATTATGGAAAAAAACGAACTGATTCCTCAAAGAAGAACACATAATATATAATGTATGATAAAATTAAAAATTTTGAAAATTGCTAAAAATTTAGCATTCTGTGTGAGGGAATGGCTGCTAATAAAAATACTCCCCGATTTTCTGATTGAAAAAAATTTCTATAAAATTAACAAAAACTTATACCACCAATTTATGTTGCTGGACTGACAAGTACTCAAATTAGCTTCCTCTGTGTAAAGAATGCTAGACTGCTGCTCATCTTTAGTGATAGGATATTTGCGATAATAGCAAGGTGTGAGGGAATGATGGTCTAACATGGGGAGACATATAATTGATTGAGTAGACTACATAATTATAGTAAAAAAAAATATTTTTATTATTTTTTGTAAGGTACCAATTAAGAACTTTATTTTGCTTAGGGTGTTTTTAATTATTTTTATTTCTGAATGGAAAAAATCAGGCAGTAAAGTATGGTAGTATGGGTAGGGGAGAGGTGAGGGAATGATATTTGCATGATATATCTTACATTTTTAAATATTAAATTTGTTTATTTTTAAATTTTACGCCCTGCCCCTAATAAACAAACTTTGGACCTTCTAATAAAAGTATAAATAAATAAAAATAAAATGAAATTTAGAGCATTTATATGGCTGGGAACCACTTTTTGCACTATTGCAGAGAATAACCCTAATGACTGTAAGCCTACTTCTGGAAGGCGCACATTTTTTGAAAGTGTTAAAATTCATAATTTTAGAAAAACAACTGCACCATCAAACAAAAAAAATTTTTTTGAAAAAAAAAAAAAAAAAAAAAAAGCTACAAATTTATAGATTTTGTTAATCAATGCCCTCCCTTGAATCTGAACCGAAAGTGTGCTTTGTCAAAAGGGAATAAAAGTCAAAAGTGAAAACGATCCTTTTTGAAAATTTTCTGTGTTTTATATAAAATGAGTTATCATATAAACTGATTTATTTCTTTTTTATTCATTTATTAATGCTTGTTTATTTCAATTTTTAACACTTTCCAACAAAGTTTAGCTTTATACAAAGTTTGTTTATGAATTCGATTTGTTTGTCTGTCCGTGCTCTAACTCGCGTAAATAATAACCCTACTCCAATAAAATTCATAGATGTTACTGGGCGTCAGGCATGTTTGTATATATTGGAAATGAAGTATGTATAATTAACAGTACATTTACAGGCACACACAAAATTATGGTTACATTGTGATCCATGAAAAAAAAAATCGTTTGCAGTGTATTTTAATGATATACTATTTTAAATATATAAAAATATAAATTTATGTGCAAAAATTTATATATTTCACCGAAGTGTATTACATGGTGATTATTGTTGAATAGGATTTGCACAGAAATTAGCATTCATTTACAGGGACCCATAAAAGAATTTGGCTACAGAAGAAACTGTGCAATAATCGAACTTTTGAAGACTATGAGCAATAATTTCTGGAAGTGCATTTTTAGTTACGGTCGGCGTTTTTAAATTGAATTATTTTTTTAATATGACTTGGGGTCTCTAAAGTCTATTGATCCTATACAGGGTTGTATAAGAGTTCTCTAGTACAATTTGCTTAGTCACGGAAATGGAAAATTTGAACTGCGTTATTTGTTTCACCAAAATAATTTTAAGCATAAAGTCTATAGATTGTATACAGAATTGCATATAAAAAATTAGATATTTTTTCAACTATTGATACTATTGACAGAAATTGTGTTTTCAAATATATTATGCTTTTACTACTTTATTTCAGTATCATTGTTCTCTTAAAAAACTGTAAACTTTTGTTACAGTATTCTGAATGCGTTGGGAAGTGTTTCATAATCAATGCTTGATCTATGACTTTTTACTCTTGCTTTCCTTATTTTGAATTTCAAAAGCTTAAACAGTTTTGAAAAAACACTTTGCATTTATATGGTGAAACATCCAGCAAATTTTAAAATGTATTTTGAATGTACTTTGTACTTTTTCTTTTCAAAAGTATTTTGTATTTTAAGCTCTAAAACCAATGTATTTTGTATCCGAAATGATTTTTCAATGCATTTTGCCCAACTCTAGTTATTTGGTACTATACATAATACACATCTTTAACTGATTTTGGTCCAAAATTATCCCTGATTTAAGAGCACAAAAGAAAACCAGTTTTAATTGCATTGAAAATTCTCTCTGTATGCTTTAGAATTTGGAAGAAGATATTATTAATATCTTCTTCCAAATATGATTTTACATTTCTGAACCAACTTGAAACAAATTCTTTTGTAACGGCACATCTAGATTTTGTCAAATGTTCGGCTTGTTTTTTGTACCAATTTTGGATATCTTCTTAGAAACAACTATTTATAAAGAAATTGCCTTTATTAAATTCTAGTAGGTAAAATTTAAGTATTAAATTTGATTATTTAGCTTTTCAGTTAAATCAAAATATTTACCTCGACTGAAATTACACTTTTAGTATTGGTCACTTGGGTGGTCCATTACTGGAAAATCACGAAATAAGCAATCCAGTAATGGACCACTCCTCCTAAAATCTTAAAAATAAATAAAATTTTGTAAACGACCACTGATATATGAACTTCAGAGTTTTATATTACTATTCAAACAAAAACATTCAATTTTTACAAGAAAATAAAGAAGATATAAATTAAGTAAGTAAAGTGAGCTCTTAGCATGTTCATTAAGATTTTCAGTAAAATTGTGAAACTTTATTTTCTGCTTTCTAATTGCTTTGATGAAAAGTGTAAAAAAATAATAGAGATTATAGAACATGCAAGGGGGAGCTAAGAAAAAAATAATAAAAATTTAACTGTCATTTATTATTTTTTTACAAACTAAAAACTGCAAGGTGGTCCATTACTGGCACATCTATTCTATTTCTGCTAATTTACCTCCAGATGCTGCTTCTGTTGCGCAGTATTTGATTATTAAGCCATCTGTAACACCAATATACAAGGTTTTAAAGTGCAACAAATAGAACGAAAAAGTGAATTGAATCCTCCCAATATGAATTTATGAAATTGCTGTTTGATGAACATTTCAGTCATAAATCCAACAACCAGCTGACAGTTAGGAAACGAATCTCTGAATATTACGATGTATCCAACAAAATAATGCCAGAATTATTTCTTTTGCATTTAATATACACAGTAGAGGTACTTTAGCGTCACAAAGCTATAGAAGATGGTGACCTAATTTGGGAATACAATCTCGCTGCTGTAATTGTTTTTTCAATATCATCAAGTATCATTTCAGAAGTTTTAATAAAAAAATTAAATCTGAAAGATTAGAGTTACATCTAGAGTTATTCATGTCATGTAACTCTTCTCGAAGGCATTCTTTTGAGAGCAAGCTTAACGCTTCAAGCGATTCATTTGCTATTATTATTAAGATATTAGGGTAAATATTTATTAAAAAAAAACATGAATAAAACAGCAAAATTTTACCACGAGATTTCTTTCTTCAAGCTCCCTTTTTTTACGCTCTATCTCTGCTCTAAGAATATCCATGACAGAAAAAAAACATGAAAACAACAAAATCACAGCAAAACAAAATAAACAAGAAAGGATGATTGATTCATTGCGAGCATACACTTAAGCAAAGAACTTAGGTTACGAGCCTATAAAAATCCCGTGTGACGTCAACAGCAGGCAAACAGATGAAAAACACCAATAGGCATAAACATATTATCCTTTGTCCATTAAAAGGATCTTTTTTTAAAAGTTAGATACCCTCAAAGGCGTGGCTGTTGCTATTCCTAGGTAAAGGTTCATTTTTCTTTCCGGTTCGAGGCTAGATGTAACTTCTCGTTTCAGGATAAGGCTGTGAAATCGCATCCCATTACACGTATTTTAAAATCGTTCAGAATAATTATTCTTTTGCACAATTTAAGATTTATTGTGACATTTATCTTCTGTCTTATATTGCAAAGTAAAAGTTTTCCGGATTTGGATATTTAAAACTTTCAAATTCATTTACAATAAATAATTATTTCAATGGCACGTTAACATCCCATACGGCCAAACTATCCTTCGGACTTCCTATGCGGTCCTACACAGAGGCGGACGGTCCTGTAACCATCCGATCCGGTACGCATCCGACTTTGGACGTTCGGAGGACTCCAGAATCCGGATGAATCATCCACGATCGTCCGGAGCAATCCAGTATAGTGATGGGCGATTTCGATTTTTTAAATCGATTTAATCGATACTACGGCCAACTCGATTTAATCGATACTTTAAAATTTTTAATCGATTTCTCTGAAGGTAATATAATTTTCATTTTCCTTCAAAAGTCGAAGATAAAATAGACGAATGTGCCAATTCCAAAATTTCAGTGTATTAGTTTCTAAGATAGAAGAATTAAAGAAACCTCAGAACCCGCCCTCCCCCCCCCCCCCCTTGCAAAATAGCGTTTTTTTTTTTTTTGAGTGATGTACACCAAAAATTGATCAGGATCAATTTTTATTAAGTACCAGCTGAATCTGAATTTTGATTAAAATCCATGAAAGCGCGAGATACAGCTATTGCGAAATCATAATAAAAAGAATATTGCCCAGTTAAACTGATGGCATTGAGCTCACAGGCTACGCATACTAATTGTACATTACAGCCTTGTATTTTCGTTAATTCCGTTCGAAAAAAAAATTAAGAAGGGGAAACAGCTCTCCCCTTTCTCCTTTTTTATACTTAATCATTGAACTTCCTAAACTATCAAGTACATGCTTTATCATATTAAAAAATCTATATCCAAAATTCAGAGCAAATCGGATAATTCTTAATAAAAACCCATTTAGCATTTATATAATTTAAGAGGAGTTATTCCTCTCTTTTATACTTAACCATTAAACTTCCAAAACTATTCAGAGATTTGAACGAAATCTGACAATTCTGATCGAAAAATCCATTTATGCAAGTTAAGGGGAGGGGCATTAGAATCCCCGTTCCCCCTGTTTATACTTATTCAATGAACACCTAATAACAGCCACGGACTCGCCTCATCAGAATGATCCTATATCTAAATTTTGAACGAAAACTGTTAATTCTGCATGAAAATCCCGTTTATATCAATTAAGGGGAGGGGCATGAGCCCCCCGTTCCCCCTGTTTATACTTATTCAATGAACACCTAATAACAGCCACGGTATCGCCTCATCCGAATGATCCTATATCTAAATTTTGAACGAAAACTGTTAATTCTGCATGAAAATTCCGTTTATATCAATTAAGGGGGGGGGGCATGAGCCCCCCGTTCCCCCTATTTATACTTATTCAATGAACACATAATAACAGTCACGGAATCGCCTCATCAGAATGATAATATATCTAAATTTTGGACAAAAACTGTTAATTCTGCATGAAAAACCCGTTTATATCAATTAAGGGGAGGGGCATGAGCCCCCCGTTCCCCCTGTTTATACTTATTCAATGAACACCTAATAACAGCCACGGTATCGCCTCATCCGAATGATCTTATATCTAAATTTTGAACGAAAACTGTTAATTCTGCATGAAAATCCCGTTTATATCAATTAAAGGGGGGGGGGCATGAGCCCCCCGTTCCCCCTGTTTATACTTATTCAATGAACACATAATAATAGTCACGGAATCACCTCATCAGAATGATCCTATATTTAAATTTTGGACAAAAACTGTTAATTCTGCATGAAAAACCCATTTATATCCTTTAAGGGGAGGGGCATGAGCCCCCGTTCCCCCTTATACATATCGAATGAGCTCCAAAAACTAATCAGGGAAGCGCCTTATCAGGATATACCTATATACAACATTTCAAGTGGATCCGTATTTTTATCATGAGTTATCGCGTTACGCACGAACATACAGAACGGACGGGCACATAAGCTCTCAGGCTATGATAGCCTGTGAGCTAAAAAATGCAGCATATCAGCGTCACCTGCTGGGCAATTTACACCAAGAACTAAATAACACTAATCTATCTCAGAGATTTACTGAATCTGAATTTTGATGAAAATTCGTTCTTGAGATAGCGCTATTGCGTTAATCATGAATAATGCAGTATAGCAGCGCCATCTCTTAAGCGATTTCCACCAAAATGTAATTAGCATCAAATAATATCAAGGACTAATTGAATCTGAATTTTTATGAAAGTCCGTGCATTAGTTCTTGAGATAAAGCTAAAATGGAAACAGGGGCGTGCGAAAAGAGAACTGCGCCCGGTTCAAAGTTCCAATTTAGCCCCCCCCCCATTAACTTTTTCTTGTGATAGGCTAGAAGTGATGTTAGTAGTAAAAATTTAGCGCCCCCTAAATTTCCGTGCTCGGAACGACCGCTTCCTTTCGCCTCCCCCCCCCCTTTCACATGGCGCTGAGTGGAAATTGTGAAAAATTCAGTATAGCAGCGCCATCTGAGAAGCTATACACATCAAAATGCAGAAAACATCAATTCATGTCAAGGACTAACAGGATCTAAAATGTGATGAAAATCCGTTCATTCGTTTATCAGATATAGCTGTTGCGCAAATCGCAAAAAATGCAGTATAGCAGCGCCACCTGTTAGGCTATATGCACCAAAAATTAATTAGATACAGTTTATATCAAGGTCAAACTAAATCTAAAGTTTTGTGGAATTCCGTGCATTTGTTCTTCAGATAGAACGGTCAGAAATTTTTGTCGTATACAGACGCACAGAGTGACAGACACACACACAGACAGATATTTCTTAAAATACATGAAATCGTGTTAAAAACCTTCTAAAATATATAAATCCATCAAAAACGGGAAGTCAAAATTTTTCACGAATCTAATACTCTCTTCTTGTAAAGTTACAAAAGAAAGTAAAACTGTAAAATCGATTCTGCCCGTAAGATCGGTCTTTAGATTCGATGCCGATCTTTAGATTCGATGTCGATCTTAGATTCGATGTCGATCTTTAGATTCGATTTCGATCTTTAGATTCGATGTCGATCTTAGATTCGATGTCGATCTTTAGATTCGATTTCGATCTTTAGATTCGATTTCGATTTTTTTTTTCTTTCTAGGCTAAATCAATGTTGAATGCAAGTATTTTTCTGCGACTCCGGAGAAAGGCATCATGTTTTAGAGCTCTGTAAGAGAGGGGGAATCGCAATTTGTGCATGGGTGCCCAGAGAGGGGTTTGGTGGCGCAAGATGCGTCATACAATTTAGTTTTTTTTTGGGGGGGGGAATTTGAGAAAAAGTACATTTTTTTTTGGGGGGGGGGAGATTTTTAATTTTTTAATATTTCAAAACTTAATTCCAGAAATGTTCCTATGTTTTCTTTCTTTAAATTCTAGATAAGGGCAATATTAGCTCATTCTGCTATTCTCATTTCGCTATCTCTTGAATGTGCAGTAGATTATAGGTAGAATATAATTTACAATTTGTATTATGTTTGGGGGGGGGATGTTAAAGTATGAAGGGTTTTTTTGCGGGGGGGGGATTTGCGTCATTAGGTTTGGAGGGGGATGGTCACCACTGGGGAATCGCAATTTGTGCATTTAAAAAGCATAAAATCTCATAACTTCTGGGGGGGGGATAATCCCCTGCGGGTCACCCCATTAATTCGACACTAGGTTAAATCGTTATATTTTTGTTTAGAAGTCCAGTTATTTGAAGTATTAGTTTATTATTTTTTTTTTACGTTCGTCTCTTCTAATCCCCCCTTTCACGTCAGTTTTAACTTACAGGGCCGTTCGAAATATGCATAGTTTTAAAAATGTCCAATTCTCGGTCTATTTTATTTTAGATCCACATTTTAAATCCTTGACAAAAGATAAATAAAAAGTCGCCCTTCCGCCCGTTTGAGGTTTATCTGCGCCCCACCGGGGAGCATATTTTTTTGTTTCTTCAAAAGAAACAAAAAAAAATTTGAGGGGGATGGGCTTGCACCCTCCCTCAATATACACCTTAAAAATTCGCTCATTTAATTTTCTACCATTTTTAACTTAAAAGTTTAAGCTACATGGCACCCCTAGAGCTGTGGATTCTCCCCCCCCCCTGTCGATCACTCACCTAATTTTGCTTATTTCTTCACTTCATTTCAATCTTTAAAAGGCTATAACTTTGCTTATATAGGAATTACAGTGATGAGAAAAATTCTAGTATAGCTAACCATTTCTCGCTGTTCTTTTTGCTTTTCCAGTTTCCCGGTTTTCCCTATAGGACCTTTTTTTGGGGGGGGGGGGCAGAGGGGGTTTTTGTTGATACAATATGTCTATTGAAAGCTTATGCTTCATACATTACAAATCTAGCAAAAGAAATTTTCTCCCATCATTTCAGGTCACATTACGGACCCATAATGTATTAAAATTTTTATTTTTCAAACTTCTTCTTCTTCAAAAAAAAAAAAAAAAAAACATTGATACATATCAGCGAAACTGGGGTACGAACCCGCAATCGTTTGATTGTACACATAATCCCTAAGCTTTTTGGCCACCGAGTACTCAGCAGCGCTGTTATTTCTTTAGATTGTCATCTTTAAATTCGTAATATCTTTTGAATGGAATGTCCGATTTGAATAATTCAAAAAGTAATCTACAGATATTGTAACAGGCATTAATACAAAATGATTTATTTGGATAAGGATTAAGGTATCGATAGTATGGTCTAAATTTGGTTGGTGTATTTATCGCGTTTTAAAATGTAGGAAAGTAGTTATAGTGAGTTAACTACAATAGCTGGACATATGGTATCGCGCTTTTTTTTTTTTTTTTTTATAGACATTAATATTTTTTTTAATATTATAGAACCTTTTTTTATTCATTTAAAAGTATTTCCTGGCGATTCAAAATTATACATCCTAACGATTCAAAAATACACACGTAATTGTTCAAGGTTTCACTTCTATCGGCACTGTCAGAGTGCCACTATTTTTTTTTTTTCGTGTTCGCCCGTTCTACTCCCCCCCCCCCTTCCTCACCAATGTTAACTTACAGGTTCGTTCAAATTATGACTGCGATTTAAAAAAAAGTCTAATCCTCGTTCTGTTTTGTTATAAATCCATATTTTGAAACCTCAACAAAAGATACATTTGGGCCGGGGTCGCCCTTCTGTCCGTTTGGGATTCACCTTACCCCCCTGGGTGGGGGGCATATTTTTTGTTTCTTCCACATCATCTCATGTAACATATCGTTATAAAGCTTTTATCTCCTCGTTTTTTTCTGTTACTACCCCTCTCTCCACCTAGTTACATGCTCTTGGCACTTTTTATAGTTTCAAAGAGTGCATGTTCCCCGCGGTCCACCCCATGAATTCAACACTAAGTTAAACACTATATTTTTGTTTAGAAGCTCAGTTATTTGGGTTATTAGTTAATTATTTTTTTTTCAAGTTCGTCCGTTCTAATCCCTCGCCCCCCTCCCCTTCCTCGCTAATCTTTACTAAATGGGCCGTTCAAAGTATGCATGCAATTTTTAAAATGTCCAATTCTCGTTCTGTTTTATTGTAAATCCTCATTTTGAAACTTCGACAAAAGATACATTTGGGCTATGGTCGTCTTTCCGTCAAGAATGGGGGTTACCTGACCCCTTGGGAATGGGGCATATTTTATGTTCTTCCAAACTATCTCGTGTAACATTTGGTTGGCATTAGAAAAAAAAAAAGTTTTTTTTTTTTTGTCTATACTCCTTGTTTCCCATCCTAGCTACACGCTCTTGGCACTCTTTATACTCGGTTTAATGCCAAGTTACTCAGTGTTGTTATTAGTTGAGTTATGTCTCTTAAATTTGTCAAAGTTTTTGCGTAACTGAAAACCATAAGTGACAATCATTTTAAATTTTAAAATTCTTATTATCCGACTCTAAAATCTGCAATAGCTTAATTCTATGCCTCCCTAAATGGGGATGGGGGGGGAGGCGGTAATTACGGTCCTGCTGATTGTCTAAGTTTTGGAATTAGTAATTTGGATCTTCTCTGTGTGAACCTAAATATCGAAATATCGATTCTAGTATCGATTCTAGAACTGAGAAATCGATTCTTATTATGATCGATGTTGCTTTATACGATATCGATTTTAATCGATTCTCAAAATTTCCAGAATCGCCCATCACTAATCCAGTATCTTCGGAACGGCGAAATTACCAGTGCGCATGCACATTTCAACTTCTAAGGAATTTTAATAGAGCTCATCAATGTGACGTCACAGACAACTCAACCCCGCATTTCCATGGTAACTGGGTCAATACAAACCGAAAGAGTTTAGAGTATGTTAGAGATGCACTGTGTAGCATCAAAAAGCCTTTCAATATGAAATCATTCTATTCTATTCAGATATCGTTCGATGATCTAGAACTTGAAAATCCACCAAAGAAACAAAAAATACATCATGAGAATGCTAATGTAGATGAACCAAAAGAGAAAATGCCAGCAAAAAGTTCATCTATTTTCTGGAAATGTTTTGAGGAAATAGCGAATGAGCAAAAAAATTGTGGCACTTATAGTATTAGTAATACAGCTCATATTCAAAATATTAGAATAATTACCTTTTTTTAGAAATTGAAAATATCGTTTGGTAATTTAATGTCTTTTAATGAAAATATGCAAACGATATTTTTATTAAGAACTTATTGTTGATTAAACTTACTTGTTATCTTAAATTTAATATCATTTTTGAAAAGATTAATTGCAAAAAAAATTATTTTGAAAAGTCAAAATATTAGAATATTTATTCAAGTGGTTCAAAATATTAGAATATTTCACATTAATTCTCCTTTAATTATTACCAATTCTTAACTGGTGGCATCATTGATTAAATTCAGACTATTTTATTTAAAATCAGTATTCTTTTTTGCAGTTTGTTTCTTTTTCGTCTTAAAATGGGCCGTGTGAGTGATATTCCTGAATCTACCAAACTTCGTATGGTTGATTTGTATCGGCACGGTAAAAATCAATGTTTTATAGCGAATTATTTACATTGTTCGCAATCGAGCGTTAGTAAAATACTAACACAATATTCAAAAATTGGAAAATTTCAAAATAATCGCCGAAATGGTGGCCGAAAACCAAAAACATCTGCTAGAGATGACAGGAAACTGAAGCGTATAGTTAAGAAAAACCGTTTTAAAAGTGTGCGATTCTTGCACCGAAAATGGAAAGACGAAGGAGTTGAAGTTTCTACATCGACAACATTAAGACATCTCCATAAATTTAAATTTGAATCTCGTGTACCGAAAACAAAACCTCTCATGACTGCAAGACAAAAGCGTATAAGATTGAATTGGTGTAAATCAAGACGTTTATGGAGCAATGAAGATTGGAAAAATATATTATTTAGTGATGAAAGTATGTTTTGTGTTTCATATGGTAATCAAGGTATTCGAGTTTGGAGAATGAAGCAAGAAGCATTTGATAAAGAATGCCTTAAACGTTCCGTAAAATTTGCTGCTAGTGTCATGGTTTGGGGTTGTATGAGTGCAGAAGGACCTGGAAAGTTATGCATCGTCTACGAAAAGGTTAACTCTCTGATATATCAAGAAATTTTAGAATATTACATGATTCCATCATCAAAAGATTTATTTGAAGATGATTTCATCTTTCAACAAGATTTAGCGTCCCCGCATACCTCGGTGTCAACTAAGAATTGGTTCCGCCAACGCAACATTAAGGTACTTCCTTGGCCACCAAATTCACCAGATCTTAATCCCATCGAAAACTTATGGTGTATAATGAAGAAAAAACTTCAAGAAAATCCTCCTTCAAGTAAAACTGAGTTAGTGGCACGTATAAAGTCTATTTGGGCTAATATTGATAGAAATGTTTGTAAACACCTTGTATATAGTATGCAAGATCGATTGTACGCTGTTATGAAAGCTAAAGGGGATGCTACAAAATATTAACTACCATTTACTTCATATTCATAAGGTAATATTGTTGCGTAAAATAAAATATTCTAATATTTTGAACCAATCTAAATTTTATTCAAATATTCTGGTGTGTTTAAGGAAGCTGTATACCTAATTTATTGTGCTGTATTTTATATTTTATAAATGTTAAAATCTTATCTAAAGATTCCAGATTTAATTTATAAGAAATTTAATTGCATTTACTTAGTATAAAAAATAAATAAATGACAAATAATTTTTTCTTATTACTTTTTCTCAATTATTCTAATATTTTGAATATGAGCTGTAGTTTAAAATCTTCATATGAATAATTGGTACAAAAGAGATACAGGCTTTCTTAACAGAAGACTTATGTAAAACTGACACTCCATTTGCATAATAAGAAAAAAAAAACTTTTTTGATTATGTGCAACCTTGCATAAAACTCTTATCTGCACCTTCAACAACTGTTTATTCTGAACGTATATTTTCAGAGGCAAGCCAAATTTATAGAAGTAAAAGGAATGCCCTGTCTACTGATAATGTATGTTGTTTTTGCACCATAATTTGAAATATAATAAATTTAATTATTAATTTTTTATTGCATTTATTGTATTTTGAGTTTCTTTATCCAACATAATAGTCTTTTCTGCTTTCCTATATATCAAAAAAGTATTTTTATTTGTGTAAATGTGAAATTTTATGAGGGCTTTTGTTCTTAACTTTTTTTTATATTTTGCAGACATATTGTTAAATACAGAGTAAATAGTTTTATGGATTACTACATATATTATACATTGATATTCAAATAACTTTTTACAAATCAGTTATAAATTCATATGCTTAAAAAATGAAATTCTTACAACTACTCAGTATTGGCCGAGTACTCGTCCAAAATTTGGCCGAGTACCGAGTATTTACCGAGTACTCGGTAGCTCTAATATATATATATCCATGCATATACTTATTTAATTACATAATTTTGTTAAATTTGTATAATTATTTTAAAAAGTTGTTTACCTTACATTAAAAAGTCCAGATTTTCTATCAGTGGCTGTCCGATCATGCCAATTTTTCAACAACAGGACGCTTATCGGTATAACATCGCTTCTTTGCTCCGTCCAAGTATTTTATGATATTTGTTGGTGCTTAAGATTGTTTGTCCTCAACTGCTCTGCTCAACAAGCACAATATTTTATGCACATTTACAAATTTATTTTTCAACGGAAAAATATAAAATTGAAATACCTGATTATGGAAGCGATTTAGAATTGAAATGTGTTTTCTATTTTTTTTAATCAATAAATTACTTTTTTGTTTATAAACATTTTTGATCATGTGGCATTAAATTTTTCTGCTTTCATCGGGAAATTCCATACAAAATTCCAACTTTGATAGTATTTTTTGAAACATCTATTGCGTTTGCAAGGTTGAAAACGAGTGCAATTAAATACGAATTGATTATTTCCAGCTGAGCGAAAAATTGCCCAGGCCCAGGGCCATCGCGAAGACTTTTTATTGGTGCGGGAGAAGACCTTAAATTGCCAAGTCAAATTTTCATATTTGCCAACTCGTTTTATAATTTTGCTAACTTACCACACTTAGAAAATGTAATACAGTTCTTATGTGTAAAAAGTTAAATAATATTCCCAATTAGAGTTGTAACTTTTGCAAATTCTATCAAAAATAGGAAATGTAATACAGTTTTTATTAAAATTTTAATTAAATTTGACAAAAAAGTTTTAAAATTTGCCAAGTGTAACAACATTTGTGAATGTTTGGGGGGGAGGCTCCCCCCTGTCCCCCCCCCCCCCCTTAGCGAGGCCCCTGCCCAGGCCGGGAATCGAACCCGGATACTTGGCTTACTTAGGGTTCGATTCCCGGCCTGGGCAACTTTTCGCTCAGCTGGAAATAATCAATTCGTATGATAACTTTACCAATCAGTTTGATTGTGTTAAAAATAATAGTGCAATTAAATAGTTTTTGAACGACAACACCTGCTAATTTCATGTATTTCCAAGCAAAAATAGATTAAAACTTTTGTCATAAAATAGCCCTTTAAGATTTATTATCATTCTTTAATAATTTGCCAATCAAATGTGCGTGATGTAATTGTCCGATAAAAGATTGTGCCTGATGTTCAATAGGGCCATATGTCCACTGGAAACAAAACATAACATTGTTCGCTGTTCACTTTAGATATTATTAATTTGTTTGTAAAATACAATTTTATTTAAGTACAAATCTTTAATTTTAAACAAATTATAATTTGAAATAGTATAAAAAATTATTGAAGGTAAAAATCAAAATTAAAACTAAGGATAGTACAAAAAAAGTCCTTTTAGCTTTACTGTGTCAAAACTATTATGTCTGTACTGTTTATTATGTCATATAATGTCGAAATTATTATCTCAGATAACTGTCATAATGAAATTTGTTGCAACAGAATAAAAGTACATGGCTGCCAACTACTACGCCTATTTAAAGACAAATAAACATATGAGAAACAGAAATTTTAGTAGATAATTAACAATATCGAGTATAACACATAACATTAAATATATTTGGCATACATTTTACTAAAACTTTTTTGTGGTTCCAAACATGTTTATGTGATTTAAATAGGCGTAGAAGTTGGCAGCTCTGAAAGTAAAAAATCGAGCCCCTTTTTATACACAAAGAATGAAAATTCAATGCCTGGTTATTGCTATGACAGGCATACTAATAAACTATTTTCAATCAAGATTGAAAAAAAAAAAAAAAAAAAAAAAAAGAGAGAGAGAGAGAGAGAGAGAAAGAAAGAAAAGAAAATATACATCCTCTGGGAGACTAAGTGAAGCACAATAACTTTGATTATGTGAAGCTTAAATATATCAATGCTATTCGAATATTGCTATATATATATATAAACTTTAAAATATTTTTGCATATATTTATTTCGATTTATGTAGTAAGATTAGTTAGTTTTATTCTAGCCTCATGCAAATCCTGCTCGCTGCATTCTTTCTTGTTTTTATTTTTCGCATATTGGTATTTATGTAAAAGAATGTAAGTGTTATGTATTTTATATGAAATAAGTGAATGGCTATATTTAAAATAAATGAAACGAGAATGGGCTGGTTATCAGAATGTTTGGCAATTTATCATCTGTGTCAAACTACCAAAGATTGTTAAAAAATTGTTAAGTTTGTATTTTCTTTTGCACAAAAATTGAAAAGTTCCTTATTTTCTTTTATACATTTTTTTTAAACTTTTGCAGTCATAATGATATTTTACTCTGAATTTTAATGAGGTTTATTTATTTATTGTTTCAGATGCTGTCAAGAAAAAAAAGTATATACCAAGGGAGCATATTGAAGAAGTATTAAAGATATGGTTATGACATGTAAAAGAATGCAAATGTTATGTAAAAAAAAAAGAAAAAAAAATAAAATAATAAAAAAAAAATCAAGAAATGTAAATTAAAGTTTATTAAATATTAAATGTATTTATTATTGTTATTTTATTTTGATGCTTTTCATCCTTAACAGTGATTCTAAATGCACATGTTTCAGAAATTAAGTTTTAAAAAAACTTTAAATGCGTTTTATAGCAACAAGTGTTTATTAGTATTAGATAGATATTTGTATAGTTAGATATTTGTGTTATTATTTAGAAATATTACATCCATATTGGAATAAAAGATGTAAATAGATTTAGTTGCAGTTTTGTTATGGATTTTTGAAAAATAAATAATAGTCATACTACAAAAGGATTTTAATATATGTTTTATGTGCTTAATATCAAACTTTTCATACATTTACTATAAAAAATAATTAAGGAATTGAATGGAATCTCATACATAGAAAAACTAATTTGATTAAATATATTTATAATTTAATTGAAACATAAACTTATTGCAATGCAAAATGCAATTATGAAGAACAAAACAAGCTATCAGGTAAGAAGTGTTAAATATCATAAAATCTGATAGTGTAAGTATTATCAAATTCTTATGATCCTGCGTTTTTATACTCGAAGCTATTGAAATTTAAAGAGAAGGGAAAATGTATCTAACTTTATCTAAAAATACAAGTTTGTTTAATGAACTTTGGTAATTGATTATATAATTGCTTTTGTATTTAAGATGTGACATCATGAAATTTTATTATTTTCCTATGATTTATATTAAAAATTAAATTCCAAAGTTTATGCTATCTTAGTGGCAATTGATCATCACGAGTTTCTTACACTTAAAGAATTAAGCTAAAGATTTTGGTTTAAGGTAAATAATATAAATAATTGATTTTTGACAGAAATTTTTAGTAGCAAATGTTCAACAAAATCGTTACATATTTTTTTTACAATGTATTTCTTGAAATTTTAATTTATAGAAGTGTAAGTAAGTTAAAAACAATACAAAGCATATTTGTTATTTGTGAATGAAGTATTTTCTTTCTGAGTTTTCAATTTTTCAGGCATATAGTAGGAAATTACTTTTACTTTTTTTTTTATCTCTTTCATTTATATAAAATGTCTGATAAAGAAAAAAGAGAGAGAGAATTCATATGAAAAAAAAACTACAAAAAAAAAAAAAAAGAATTATTTTGTTAATATTTGATTTAGAACATACTCAAATTTTTTTTTTAAATAAAAACTTCTTGCACATTCACAATTTCATTTTTGAAATAAAATACAAAAATTTCCAAACATAATTATTTAAATGCATTCAGTTTTACTACATTTTTCAAGTCTCAAAGAAAGTATGTCTTAAATTATAATTCTCTAAATGTGCATTCATATATGAAATTTACAGACATTCTTTGAATACCAAAAGTTTTTTGATTATGTGGGGTCAGTATAGAATTGTAATCAATGTTTTCAATGATGATCTTTCCTAAAGACTGCTGCATCATAACAATCAGATTAAAGTAGAAATTTTGACAACATTAAAAAAAAAATCAGCTTTTTGTTTTTCTTTTGAAATATGAGCTGCTATTTGACCTTTTAAATTAATTTGAATACATAGATAACAATCAGTGTTCAATTCAGAAGGTGGCACAGGAAGGAACACCCTCCCCTCAGGATGTTTCTGTCTTAATGAATGTCTTAATGAATAAAAATGCAATTTTCCCATCAGGTCTGTTAAATATCCCCGCCCCCTTCCTCTGGGAGCCAAAAAATTCATCCTTCAGAAAAATTTTGGGTTCCACACTGATAACAATATTTTTAAAACATTTCTAAGATAATGATGATTTTTTAATGCATTCAACTACTACTGATCAAATTTACTTGTTCTTCAAACATAAAATTGAAACTGATTCCTTTTTCTATTAATACGGATTTAACTTGAAAGGAGAGAAATTTATTCATTAGAAAAGTATAATATGAAATCTGGACCAATTGATCCTTGCAAGGCTTTCGCACTATAATATTAGATTGTTTCGCGATACATTTTTCTTAAATTAATAATTAACTAAAATATTTTATTTGCCTAAACTTGTTTTAACTAAATGGTACTGTGTCTAAAGCATTTCATATAAAATCCTATTCATCGTTATGTGTTATGTATTTACATAGAAAAAAGCATGTTTAAATCTGAATTGTGTATGGTATTAACCAAAAAGTATAAAGTAAATTCAGTATGTTATATCAGATAATGAACAAAGAATCCTATCCAGTTATCTTATTCATTATATACTACTTATTAGTTTTTTTTTCTAAGGATGTTTGAGATCAGAAATAATATCTGATATTTCACTTGAAATAAACTAGCATTTTCTAGCGTTCATAATGCTTATTTTAAAAGTAATATTTTTATTGTAATTTATTCATAAAAAATTACTATATGTTTGCGAAAAACAACAGCAAACAATTATATTAAAATAAATCTAATAAAAAATGTTAAAAAAAAAGATTGATTAATAAAAAAGAGGGGAAGTGCTGTTGCTCCATCTGTTATTTAAATGGTGCTCTGATTTTTATTAATTTTATCTTGCACAGTGGTTATCTAAACATTTCTATTAAAAAATAGCCATAGTCTGGATAATTGTCCAGGCTACCAGTATTTTTTAATAGAAATGTTGCATTATGCCCTCCTGTGCAAGATAAAATGAATAAAAATCAGAGAATCATGTAGAAATGAAACGTGGGGCAATTTGCACCTTCCTCATTTTTTTTTTTTTTACTTTATTTATTCTTATTATTTTATTTTAGATTCCTTTCTTAATGATTTTATTTGCTGTTGTTTTTAGCAAACATAATAATTCCTAATGAATAAATCACAATAAAAATATTCATTTAAAAGTAAGCATTCAAAATGAGTGCTAGAAAAATACTTATCTCTTTCAATGTTTTGCATCATTTTATGCGTCCGCTACTGATCCGTATGCCGGGCAAGTACAGGATGCACAATTCTATTCATTTTATCTCGTCCTATGAGCATCTTGCTGCCGTCCTGTGAATGGCTGAAAATGACGTTCGGAGGACGTGAGTAAGTGTCGCTTTTTGCTCCCCTTCGGACGTCCGCCGAATAACGTTCGGATATTATAGGATGTCCACCGGACGAGGCTATATACTGCATAAGACGGTTATCGTATGTCCGCAGGACGAGTTTGTGTCGTATGGGATTAGTTATAGGGAAATTAAAAGAACATTTTTCCTGAATCGAAGGCTGCAAGCAGAGCCTCTATAGGCCGTTTTAATTCCCAATATTGAAGAAAACAATGTTAAATAGCTTTTTATTGGCCAAAAATAATAATATTAAAAATAAAATACGATGAGGGTTCTTTGACATCTAGCTGATGGTTGCGACGATACATGTTGATGTTTTAACTAATGCTAACATGCCATTTGGGGCCTCCGTGACAAGTAGGCTTTCATGTCAAGCATACAAGTCAGATGTATGTGTTCAGTAAATAAATAATTTATTTGTAACAACATACATCTGACTTATGTGCTCGACATGAAGCCTGCTTATAAGTCATCGTCAATTTTACAGGAACGAGATAGCACAAAGAAATTTTACAACACAAGAGAAGGGGATCATTTTCAAAAAAACTTGTACATTCTATGTCCCCCAACTTTAAGAATTTTTAGTAACTAAAATAAAGTTTAAAAATAAAATTTAAGCATTTACATTACTTGTCTGACTGTTTAGAGTAAATGTGGGCTAAATATTATCAGAAATTAAAAATAATATTAGTGTAGTTATGGTTTCAATATGTCAGCTATAGCTAAAATGCTATGTCCCCTCTTCCCTTTTTACTTTTTCAACTGCTATAAAATAATAAATCAATTGTCAAAAGTGTTAATTTTTTCAGTTGGGACAATTGTTGTATGTCTTATCCGTAGCATAGCATAGATCATATAATATATTTTTTAAAACTTGTTTTTTTTTTTTTTTTTTTTTTTTTTTTTTTTTTTTTAATGGAACAATTTATTGCTGTCTCCAGATTTTTTCCCCTCTGTTACTTCCACTCTGTTACCATATTTATTGTAATAAATTATTACTACTAAGTGTTCAACACAAGGTTCTGCAGTTCTTCGAATAGTATATTTTTAGATGAGGCCACCATTTTTTAAATCATTAAGTTATTTTCACCGTGGTGTTGAAGTAAAGCATTTACAAGATAAGGATGTTTTATTCAGTTTCCCTCTGTTACCAGCTTATTTATGTGAAATTTATTTTTTTGATACTTTTATAAAATTTTAACCATAAGATCAAATGGTGCTTCTTAAATAAATAGGTTTAGTTTTTCTTGTTTTTAATTCACTTTGTGCTGCTAAAATTATCTGTAGTTTTTTCCCCCTCTGTTACCATTCCCCTCTGTTACTATGCTTATGGTAACAGAGTGGAACAAAGTGTAACAGAGTAAGAAACTACTAAAAAAAAAAAAAACAAGTTTATTTGAACATTGTTCTTGAAGGCTGCCCATTCTCGTTCATGTTCTTAGAACAGAATTAAAAATATGCATTTTTCTTTTTTAATATAAAATAGTAGTTTTTGTGGTGAGCTAGTTGCCATAAACATTAGGCTTTAATTTTCTCAAACAAAATGCTTCTTTAATTGTAGTCATTTATATTTATGAATCAATACTACTTATTTATGAAAAAATGATGCAGCGTGAAATACCACTATTTTCGAATATTAATTTTTGTAAAAGCCTTTAATTCTTGCTTGGTCTGTTTCAAACTTTAGGATATCTTATAACACATGATAAAAATGTATTAAAGAAGAAAAGATCATTATTTAAGTAGAAAAGAATTTATAAAAAAGATATACTGCGTCAAACACTACTATTTTCAAATAGTAATTCCTAAAGTTAAAGCGTCGTCCAATCGGCACGCGAATTTGTTAAAATTTGAAAATCTAAGGCGAGCTGTTTGAAATTGAAACACATATTATAACATATGATAAACATTTATAAAAAAGAATACCACGTGAAATACCAGTATTTTCGAATAGTAGGTTTTTGCAAATATCTTAAATTCTGCCTTGATCTTTTTGAAACATTGAAACTTCATGGCAGCTTATAACACACAATAAAAAGTTATATAAAAAATTGCCTGGTGTAACCCCATTATTTTTTAATAGTATTTTTTGCAAAAAACCTTAAATTCTTGTTATAAAGCACCACTACCTCGACTAATATATGATGAGTTTTTTTTAAACTAAGCAGTGCGTTTGTCATAGCACATGATATAAATTTTCAAAAGAGAATGCCCCACCAAATACCATTATTTTCCAATAGTAATTTTTGTAAAAATCTTAAATCTTGCTAGATATGTTTGAAACACTAATATCGTATACAATACATGATATAAACTAGATATGTGTTATAAGTTATGTGTAAATAAATAGATATGTGTTAATGAGCCTAAAAACATGTTCTTATTTATATTTGTTTTACATTTAAATAATTAGATATTGTAGTTCGAAAGTAACTAATTATTATTTTGTCAGTAAAAAAAAAAAAATCGTCGGGGGTACAAACTTTGAAGAACAGTCGTGTGAGAGAGAATAGTAAATGTCTGGCGCGCTGCCAACTGTACAATCCAAGCGCTCGCAAATGGGTTCAATTAATCTGATTATACATTAAAGTATCAATAATGGATAAACTTTAGAGGTCGTTTATTAAGGGTCCCCCCCCCCCCTTGAATATTGCGTGTTAACATTGTGATATGTTTAAGTATTGGCTATACTCTATCAATGCACCAAGGCTGGCTGGATTCCGTGACACAAACATCGGACCCTCTCCTTGTCAGTGGTGGGCTGGTGTGTGGCTCGTTTCCGATTTTTATTTACTTCATATCTTTTTTCTTAACACGTTCGCTGCCGCTTACGTGAAGATGTGACGATAGTTAATGCCGTACTATAGAAGTGGGTTTTTCCCAGAAGCCGATTTACTTTTTATAACAAAGAATCAGTGAAAGATTTTCCCTCGCCAGCGCGTGACTGGCTATTGAGACATCACTCAACATCACGCGCTGGCGCGTAAGTGGTCCCTTAACGTTGGCGCCATATCACGCGCTGGCGCGTGATCGGCAGCGAATGTGTTAAGTCGCTCAACATCCGAAGAACGCTCATCCAAACTATGCTTATTTTTGCTTATTGTTGATAAAATATAGTTGCTTTGTCGTCTAATACTTACTTAAGAATTCTCGTGATCCCCCTCTCCTTGTCAGCAAAAATAAGCAGACATAGAACCCCCCACCCGCATTACTCCTTACGTAATACTTGAAATGACCCTCTAGAGTCACTATCTATCATGGGCAGCGCCGTGCGAAAGGGGGGGGGGAGAAGGGGGCGGTCGTCCTTGGCGATGAAATTTAGGGGGCGCCAAATTTAAACTACCAACGTCATTTTTGGCCTGTCACTAAAAAAATGAGGGAGAGGGGCGCCAGATTGAAGCTTCGCCCCGGGCGCTGATTTCTCTTCCCACGATATCATTGAATTAATTACACATGATAGAATTTAATCGAATAATCACCATAGCAGCCTAGAATCACTATCTATCATAGAATATCTTTGAACTAATTACGTATAATAGGATTTAATAGAATGAAGAAAAATTTCATTAATGTCTTTTTAAATTTTGCTTCGATTTTCATATAATTTGAAATGACTCAACCAAATTCTGGAACGATTATATATATTAATTTTCAAACCATTTGGTTTGGTAGTTTTTGCACTGTTATATGTGGACAGACGAACAGATAGATGTACAAACCAGACGACAACGATAAGTGCTACGTATTTATGTAAGTACGAACCCACCTAACAAAGTTCATTGAGTTTTTACGTATGGCAGATGATGCAAAACTATGACCCAAAACTCTTTGAAGTGTTTTGAATCTTGACAAATAAATAAATAAATAAATCTTAGAAAAGTTGTAAAAAATAACCTAAATTACAAAATGGTTCAAAAATACAAAAAATGTAAACGTCAATTACATCCAGGCACCGATATAATAAGCAACGCAGAATAAAATGAAACAAGCAAAACGCATTTTATGTAATTTGAAAATAGAATGAGAAACTGAATGTATTTAAACGAGTTTCTAATTAAAAAATAAAAAAAAAATAGTATAAGAAAAAAGAGATATAAATAAAGAAAATGCCTCATTATAAAAGGAAATTTGAAAACTTAAAAAATTTCGAGACATCAGAAGATAATTAAAATTTAATTAATGAATATATATAAACGAATATGTGAATATGTGTGTTTTTTTTCAATATGCATAAAATCGGAAAAATTGAGAAGTCATAAAAAAGAAATAAACTATACAAAAGGAACGTTCGTATTCAAATATTCTCTCTAATTAAAGTTAGTAAGTTAAATACAATACAAATATTTTTTGTTGTTAAACAACTCATTAGTTGAAGTAAATTAGTTTTAAATTTTAATGATTCATTAAAAATAAAAAATAAAATAAAATTTCTCCAGAACTAAACAAGAACAAAAAATTATGCATCAGGCCATAAATTTGGAAACACTGATGCTATGGGGATATTGTTAAGAAATTTCATTTTTTTCGTACAATAAAATCTATCATATAGTCTTTTCTATAACCCAACTCTTTTGTGGATCTGTGTAAACGAACGATAAATTCTACACATTGTCCAAGAGCCGACAGCATGAAAACATAAGGTATCAAGCACAAGAAAATAACCCCTTTTATATTATGGAAGAGTAGAAATATTGGAATCTAATCTTCCATGTTTGCCAGAAATGAAGTGGTGAATAAGCCAAAAACTAATATCATCAGTGGTTTACTCTTAAGATTATCATTGTCTTTGTCCTACAATCAAAGGTAGTAAAACATGGAGGACTGGGAGCAGGAAAACACAATGATAAACCTACAAGTCAACCACTAGAGGTATTAATTTTTGGCTTATGCACCACTTCATTTCCGGCAAACATGGGACATTAGATTTCCCTATTTCTACTTTTCGATAAAATAAAGGATTTTTTCTTACGTTGATACCTTAGGTTTTTGCGTTGTCATGGACTAACACCCTTTAACACAGAAAAATTTCTTGAAACACCATAAAATAAATAAAATAACGCAAGGCTTTTCGATAGAACTTAGTGATCATTCACGACACGTGAATGAGTCGTGCCGCTACATTCATTGTAGACGCACGTCTTTTTGTGCCTGATGAAGATAGACTAAGTTCTATCGAAAGGCCTTGCGTTATTTTATTTATTTTATGGTGTTTCAAGAAGTTTTTCTCTGTTCGATTGTATAACACCAGTTTCCAACTTTTTCCTTAACACTCTTTAATATAGAAACATGTTGTAATGTATCTTAAAAGGAAGGTCTCCACAAGCGCATATTTAGAAAAATCTGGAAAAATTACAGAATGATCTTCTTATGTGGGCATAAATATTTCTAAAAAAAATTCCTACGGAATCTCGGTAAATATTACTACCAAAATTTATGGGTCGGTCTGAGAGCTCATGATCGTCACCAAACTGTATCTGTATACGTTCGAAGCCTATCAAAATGGTCCCCATGGAATCATTTGGTGACAATTCTCAAACTCTAATGAAATGTTTGCTTTTTTCTGGTAGTATCTTAAGAGATGACTATGACGTTCTGCGTCCTCTTCTTAACATTTCGAAAGAATTTATTATTTTTGCAAATGAAAACATCTGTCACAGAAAGAAATCAGCTGCAGAGAATAAAAGTTAAAAGATCTATTGAGGTCAAAAGTGGAAGCCATAAAAAGTTCCGAAAAATCACGTTCTCAACGGCTCTAAGAAGCTAGAGTTCTCTATCGTCAAAATCATTTTCGAAAACAAAAACACACATTGAAACGTTACAAAAATTCACATCCTGAAATTACTTGGGAAACAGTCTCGCGCTCTACTATTTCGCATCCTGAAATGAATGCACTCCAACGAAAAGCTGTAATTTAAAATGTCCCCTTTTGAAAACATTACGAGTGCTTAATTTAAAAAAAGGGAGATAGAGCGGAAGCAGACAAAGTTATAAAATGAATTCTGCTATGTTTTTTCAAATGAACACCAATTCCAGAGAGAAATCAGCTGTATAAAAAAAAGTTGGAAGACCAATTGAGGACAAAAGGGGAAGGTCTGAAAGTTGAAAGAAATCATGTTCTCAACAGCTTCAAGCTCCAAGCTTTTGTACAGTTCTTTGCATCCTGACAGAAGAGCCTTCAGCACAAAACCTTATGTCATCGAGCTCAAGAAAAATTCCTTTATTTTACTGAAGAGTAGTAAAAGGGGAATCTAATGATCTATATCTGCCGGAAGGGAAGTGGTGCATAAGCCAAAAATTAATACCACTTGTGGCTCACTCGTAGGTTTAACATTGTGTTTGTCCTACAATCAAAAGTATGAAAACACGGAAAACTGGGTGCAGGAAAACACAATTCTAAGACTACGAGTCAACTACTAGTGGTATTCATTTTTGGCTTATGCACCCCTTCACTTCGGGCAGACATGAATCATTAGATTCCCTTATTACTACTCTTCCATAAATTAAAGGTTTTTTTTCTTGTGCCCGATGACATAGAGTTTTGTGCTGTCGGCTCTTGGACTATGAAGCCCATCGCGAACCAATCGCACACTCTATTGTTCTATACCCTGACGTGAATGTCTGATCTCTCAGAATTCAAAGATCTAAAAGTAAGCTGAAGTTTAAACAAACGCTTTTAAAAACATTACAAAAGCTGTGACAGAAAAAAATGGCAGCAGTCAAAGTTATAAAATGGACTTTGCGCAATAGGAAATTAACAGCAGTTAATCTGAAACCCCCCTAATATAGTTACTAGAATTTCAGATAGTAGCATTTATGACATGTTCGAAACATTTCCAGGAAAAGCGGAGCATCGAAGCATTCAGGAGCAATTTTATGCACTTGAAGCTCATAAGGTTTATGCAGCTAAAGACAATCGAAATCGACATTGCTGGAAAAAGTTTATTTGGTTTTATCCATACAAAAAGAAGTGAAATCCCATGAAAAACATCTCATGTAAAAAAGAGGTAAAGTCTCTTGACTCTTTAACCATAAAAAAAATCTGAGATAATGTGTATAGCCAAGTTTACCCCTTGTTTGATGCGGCGATGCGTATTAACTTAATTAATAAACTGACATGCTTTAGTAGACTGTCATCCTTTATTTTAAGACATAGCGAAAGCGTTGCTTACTCTTAGCAAATCAAAACAACAACTAACAAAAACACAGACGATTTGCGTTTCCATAGTTACACTTATGTGATGCCACATTTCAAAGATAAATTACAAATAACTCTAACATACCCCCCGACATTGAAGGGTCAACGTCAATAAATTATACAGTACAAAATATTAACATTACAAATGCCTAAGTAATATGATACAATACAACAATTTTCTTTTAACAATGAAAAATACAATTATGAACATACAATAATAGGAAAACTAAAAATAAAAATACATAACAAAATCTTTTTTTTTTTTTTTTACATTTCGTAATTAATTTTCCGAGACTTGTTGTGGCAATAACGCAATTTTTGAAATACTTCTTTTAAGTATTCCCCTAGCGGTTTTAACTTCGACGACCCTAATCTTACCATCTGCACCAGGGAAAATATTTATAATGCGTCCTAGTAAGTATTTATTTGTAGGGAGGTCATCTTCCTTTATCAACACTAGGGTTCCTATGCTAACATTATTTTTTTCAAATTGCCACTTGGAGCGTTGTTGGAGCGTATTTAAATACTCTTTATTCCAACGATTCCATATCAATTGAATGTATTTTGAAATTCTATGCCATCTAGATAGTCTAGTTTCGTTAACATTAATTAATTCTGGTTCAACGATGGCTGTCATAGGCCTTCCGATTAAGAAATGGCCTGGTGTTAAGGCCTCCAAGTCATTCACGTCTGAAGACAATGGAGTGATTGGTCGTGAATTTAATATAGACTCTATTTGAGCAATTACAGTTAATAACTCTTCGAACGTTAGACTTGCATTACCTACCGTTCGCTTTAGATGATATTTTACCGATTTTATTCCTGCCTCCCACAACCCGCCAAAATTAGGTGCTCTGGGTGGAATAAATTTCCAAATAATATTCTCGTCTGACAAATAATTCGCTAACTTCTCCTCAGGATGTCTTAGTAAATTATGGAGCCTCTGTAACTCGGCGTTAGCACCAACAAAATTTTTTGCATTATCTGAAAAGATTACTGCGCACCTTCCGCGCCTAGCAATGAACCTTTTTAAGGTGGCAATGAATGCATCTGTAGTCAATTCTGACACTAGTTCGAGATGCACTGCTTTAGTTACAAAGCAAACAAAGATTGCCAAATACACCTTATTAAGAATTCCCTTTCTCTGTCACTTATATTTTATGAAAAAGGGGCCACCAAAATCTGTTCCCACGTAATTAAATGGTGCCTTTTTCGATAATACTATATAATGAAAATGGCATAAAAATCACTACTGAAACGCTAGTGATCAATGCTAGTTCAATGCTCGTACAAAAGACTGTTCCGAAGTTCAAGTAGGACCCTCTTGGCGTAGCTCAAAACATATATATGAAATTTGGTTAAATTTTATGTATAACTTCACACACTTTTCGATGACACAAAAGAAACACGAATTGACAGACAGACACGACAGACATTTTGTAAAAATATTATTTTCATTATTTTCAACCTCTAAAAGTGTAAATCCGTCAAGAACCAGAAATTGAAAATTATTTCTATTACAATACTCTCTTCTATTTTAGAATCAAGTAAAAACTAGTCAGATGTGGCAATCCCAAAACTTTCTTCTATCTCATAAACATTAATGCTTCCTGAAAAATGCGACCTAGCAGCGCCACGCTTTAGACTTGCAGCAAAATCTAATCAGCATCAACTTACGTTTACTTCTAACTGAATTTGAAGTTTGATGAAAAACCTTGCATTAATTTCTAAGATAAAGCTAGAGATACAGATAGTCCGAAATTGTGAAAAATACAACTTAGCAGCGCGAATTGTAGGACAATTTGTACCAAAACTAACACTAAACTATATCAGGAACTAACTGAATCTGAAGTTTGATGAAAATTCATGTATTAGTTCTTTTGATAAAGCTATTGCGATACTCGTGAATGATGCAGCACAGAAGTGCCACCAGCGGAACAATTTGCACCAAAAGGTAATCAGTGCTATATTGTATCAAGGATTAAGTAAATCCAAAGTTTTATGGAAATCCGTGCATTAGTTCTTGAAATAGAGCTTTTGTGGAAGTTATGAACAACGAAGCATAGCAGCACATCCTGTTGAGCGATATAAAGCAAAAACTAATCAGCTCCAGTTTATATCAAGGTCTAACTGAATACAAATTCTTGTGAAATTCCTCGCATTGGTTCTTGAGAGCACCCATAAAATTCTTGTCACATGCAATCTCACAGAACCACCAAAATACCAGAAACACTAAATTATACCAAATGCTAACTGAATCTAAAGTTTTATGAAAATACGTGCATTATATCTTGAGATAGAGCTATTTCAGAATATTGTGAATAAGGCAGCACAGCAGTGACTCCTGTCATTGCCGACTATATACTAAAAGCCTACCCATTTTGCTAAAATCCGCCGAAAAAGTGAAGCTGGATTCAGCTTCAAACTCTGAACCATTTCTTGGACCACGTGTGAGTCCACGTGACGCAAACCCTGCCCAAATTAGCATTGAGTAAGCTGTTTTCT
Organism: Maratus speculifer; assembly: GCA_964019185.1. NCBI lineage: Eukaryota > Metazoa > Arthropoda > Arachnida > Araneae > Salticidae > Maratus > Maratus speculifer. Next base: position 109,089,607 of record OZ025301.1, read on the forward strand.
GTTCGGTGCACATGGCTCGGCACATGGTCATTGTTTTGGTTCAGGGTTTGCATGATTGGTCAGAATAACTTGGGCAAGGTATCAGAGTCCTCTGGCGGGGGACTTCATTCATTAAACTCAAATAGATGGGCCTATAGATCTAGTGGGCCTTGCTCCTGTTGACGATGTACACAAAAAACTAATCAGTTCCAGTTTATATCAAGATCTAACTAAATCTAAAGTTTTGTGAAATTCCGGTCTTCAGTTCTTGAGATAGAGCGTCCACAGAATTTTTTATCACAGACAGAGTGACAGAATGACAGACAGACTCACAAACATACATTTTCTAAAAAAAAAAAAAAAACCTAATTGTGTTCAGGACTTTCGAAAATGTATAAATCCATCATAAACTGTAAGTCGAAATTTTTCACGAATCCAATACTTTCTTCTTGTAAAGATAGAAGAAAGTAAAATGAGAATTAAATAATAGTGAGTTAGAAACGCCATTTTACTTCGTCATGTCAAAGACGTAAATGTTTGACAGTTTATTCCCCCATCTGTTTCTCATATCATAAAACCTGCCATTTCGAATCGGAAACTGCTGATTTTTCGAAAAGATAAAATCAGTTTTCAATGATTCATGATCGGAGAAGAAATGAGTTTTAGGGTAAAAATAGAAAGTTGGCAAATTGCTTATAACTAAAATATAAAGCATTAAACTTTGTTGCTAACATTTGAAAAGTGCTATTGTACGTGATAAAGACAGAGTAAAAGTTCTTATCAAATATTATGAAATAAATTAAATATTCTGCATTTAAATAATGGAATTTTCAAAATAGAAACGTACACATTCAAATGAAATAAAAAGCAGCTTGTTTGATTTTTTTTTCTAGTTTACAATCCTTTTTAGAGAAAATGCAAAATTAATTCTACTATTTTGAAAGATTTTTGGTCGATCGTTTGTGGAAATCGATTCTATTGGCTATACCTACAATTTTATTTAAAATATTTTTATATAACTGCGAATTTTATTAACATTTCTTAACTAAGTTGGAAAGTGTTTATAAATTTGGTTTATCTGTCTGGGCTCTGTATACACCTATTTCACAAATATTTATCTTTTATCAGTTATATAATGAGTTTTCTTAAAAGTATAAGATTAAAAAACTCATAAAATACTAATAAGTGCCTATTTAGATCAAGGTCTAAAAGAGCAAAAGTTAGATCAAATTCCGTGTTCGTATTAGTCTCTGAGATAGAGGCGCACAAAATTTGTGCCACATACAAACAGACGCACAGGCTCACGAAATAGGCATTTTTTTTTAAACACAGTCAAATCATATTTAAGATCTTTTAAACTGTATCAATCCGTTGAAAATCGGTCGTCGAAATTTTTCATGAATCCAATATTTTCTTTTTGTAAAGATAGAAAAAAGTAAAATGAGAATTAAATAATAGCAAGTTAGAAACGCCGATTTACTTCGTCATGTCAAAGACGTAAATGTTTGACAGTTTATTCCCCCATCTGTTTCTCATATCATAAAACCTGCCATTTCGAGCCGGAAACTGCTGATTTTTCGAAAAGATAAAATCAGTTTTCAATGATTCATGATCGGAGAAGAAATGAGTTTTAGGGTAAAAATAGAAAGTTGGCAAATTGCTTATAACTAAAACATAAAGCATTAAACTTTGTTTCTAGACGTTTGAAAAGTGCTATTGTACGTGATAAAGATAGAGAAAAAGCTCTTACCAAAGATTATAAGCATTCTGAAATACATTAATTATTCTGCATTTAAATAATGGAATTTTCAAGGTAGAAACGTACACATTCAAACGGGATTCAACATTATGATCAAAACAATGGGATCAAAACACATTAAAAAAAAGGACCTTGCTTGATTTTTTTCTAGTTTACAATCTTTTTTGAGAAATGTAAAAGTAATTAACTCTGCCATTTTGAAAGATTTTTGATCGATCACTTGTGGAAAACGATGCCATTGGATGTACCTACAATTTTATTTATAAGACTTTTTAATTAATTGTGATTTTTATTAATGATTTTTAAAAAAGTTGAAAAGTGTTTATAAGTTTGGATTATCTGTCAACCACCCGTCTGTCTGTTCTGGCTCTATGTACATCTATTTCACAAATATTTATCTTTTACCAGTTATAAAATGTGTTTTATTCTAAATATAAGATTAAAAAACTCATAAAATACTAATAAGTGCCTATTTATTTCAAAGTCTAAAAGAGTAAAAAGTTTGATCAAATTCCGTGTATTAGTTTCTGAGGTAGAGCGCCCACAAAATTTGTGCCACATACAGACACACAGGCTCACGAAATAGGCATTTTTTAAACACAGTCAAATCATATTTAAGACTTTTAAACTGCATCAATCCGTCGAAAATTGGTCGGCGAAATTTTTCATGAATCCAATACTTTCTTCTTGAAAAGATAGAAGAAAGTAAAATGAGAATTAAATAATAGCGAGTTAGAAACGCCATTTTACTTCGTCATGTCAAAGACGTAAATGTTTGACAGTTTATTCCCCCGTCTGTTTCTCATATCATAAAACCTGCCATTTCGAACTGGAAACTGCTGATTTTCCGAAAAGATAAAATCAGTTTTCAATGATTCATGATCGGAGAAGAAATGAGTTTTAGGGTAAAAATAGAAAGTTGGCAAATTGCTTATTACTAAAACATAAGGCATTAAACTTTGTTTCTAGACATTTGAAAAGTGCTAGTGTACGTGATAAAGACGGAGAAAAAGTTCTTATCAAAGATTATGAAATACATTAAATATTCTGCATTTAAATAATGGAATTTTCAAAATAGAAACGTACACATTCAAATGAGATAAAACGCAGCTTGTTTGATTTTATTTTCTAGTTTACAATCCTTTTAAGAAAAAATGTAAAATAAATTAATTCTACTATTTTGAAAGATTTTTGGTCAATCGTTTGTGGAAATCGATTCATAAAATACTAATAAGTGCCTATTTAGATCAAGGTCTAAAAGAGTAAAAGTTAGATCAAATTCCGTGTACGTTTCAGTTTCTGAGATAGAGGCGCACAAAAATTGTGCCACATACAAACAGACGCACAGGCTCACGAAATAGGCATTTTTAAAAACACAGCCAAATCATATTTAAGGTCTTTTAAACTGTATCAATCCGTCGAAAATCGGTCGTCGAAATTTTTCATGAATCCAATATTTTCTTTTTGTAAAGACAGAAGAGAGTAAAATGAAAATTAAAGAATAGAAAGCTAGAAATGCCATTTTATTTTGTCATGTCAAAGACGTGAATGTTTGACAGTTTATTCCCCCTTCTGTTTCTCATATCTTAAAACCTGTCATTTCGGACCGGAAACTGCTGATTTTTCGAAAAGATAAAATCAGTTTTCAATGATTCATGATCCGAGAAGAAATAAGTTTTAGGGTAAAAATAGAAAGTTGGAAAACTGCTTATAACTAAAACATAAGACATTAAACTTTGTTTCTAGATGTTTGAAAAGTGCTATTGTACGTGATAAAGAGAAAGAAAAAGTTCTTATCAAACATTTTAAACTTTACGAAATACATTAATTATTCTGCATTTAAATAATTTAATTTTAAAAATAGGAACGTACATATTTAAATGGGATAAAAAGCAGTCTGCTTGATTTTTTTTCTCTGTTACAAATCCACTTTCAGAGAAAATGTAAAAGTAATTAATTCTAGTATTTTGAAAAATTTTGGTCGATCATTTGTGGAAATCGATGTGGAAATCTATTATTGACTATACCTACAATTTCATTCTTAAGAATGCTTAATTAACTGCGATTTTTTCTAACACTTTTTAACAAAGTTGAAAAGTGTTTATAAATTTGGTTTATCTGTCTGCCGCCTGTTTGTCTGTCCGGGCTCTATATATATCTATTTCACAAATATTTATTTTTTACATGTTATAAAATGTGCTTTATTCAAAATATAAGACAAAACAATTCAGAAAAAAATAATCAGTGTCTATTTATCTCAAGGTCCAAAAGAGTAAGAAGTTTGATCAAACTCCGTGTATTAGTTTCTGAGAAAGAGCGCACACAAAATTTGTGCTACATACAGACAGTCACACAGGCTCACGGACAGGCATATTTTAAGAGTAGTCAAATTATATTCAAGACTTTTTAAACCGAATCAATCTGTTGAAAATCGGAGTCGAGATTTTTCATGAATCCAATACTTTCTACTTGTAAAGATAGAAAAAAGCAAAAACAGATAACTCAAATGTAATATGAACAATAAGATTGATGCTCTGCAGAAATACATTGAATAATCGAAAGACAACACTCGTTCTACAGAATTTACATCGATCACATAACTAGATATTACGTTTCTCCATGCATTTTCTTCGAAATACTAGATCTAGCATTGATTTTTCCTCGTATCTGTTTTGTACTTTGTATAGAGATATCACGTATAAGGCGATTTTCCAGAACATAACCTCAATAACTAACTATTTGCGCATAGATCTATCTACGTGAGAATTCATTTATCTTTCTGTAGTTATCAAAATATAGGATTTCATTTTGATCATAAAGTTATACTATTCCATTCGCATAAGAAAATTCGATTTAATTTATCACATTATTTCAGATTCATTGTTGAAACTTTATTTCAAAAGAGATTTCAAACTGTGTGGGGAAAGATAGGCGATAATTATACGTAAAACACCTTATTTTTTATTAAAAAAATGATCTATTGACATTCTTAGATACAATCACTAAACTGTAGGTTTTATTGTAATAGAAGTTTTAATTCCTTTAACCCTTTGAGAAGCGGCAGGATATATTTTATCTCACCTAATTTAAGCGAGATACTCGAAAATTTGCGCGATTTCAAATTTCATGTGTTCTTAAGGGTAAAAACATATTAGAAAAATAAACAATCCATGTTCATCGTTTTGCATAAATATTATTTTACACTATGTACCACGCGAAATACAAAAATTCTCATCTCGATATGTGCTGTGGAAGAACCTGAAATTGGTTTGTAAAGTAGGGCATTTACTTCTGAAAAGTAGCATATTTTTTCACAATTTGTACATTAATTTCAAAACTATAACAGCCATCTTGGTGATTTTTTTTTAACCCAAAAACAGAACAGAAGTGTTTTCTTTAAAATCTCAATACAATATAAGTATATAGATTATTTTTAAATATTCACAATTAATTTAATAAATATAAATTCAATAAAGTTTTGAAAAAAAATTATCGTGATTGGATCAGTGGTTTAGGAGAAAAGGTGCATTTAGTTAACTTATAAAACACATCAATAGGTTATCAACCTTAACTGATTTTCGGCTAAACATTCAAATGTCACAAAAATTATAAAGTATTTTCAAGAATAAAAAATGGTTTTTTTTGGAAATTTAAGAACATTTTTCAGATTTTTAAAGCCAGCTTTTGGAATAATTTATTCGTCATTCTAGTAATCGTTTGATTAATAATATTTACCTTTTGTACTAAATTAAAAAAAAAAATCTTAAAAAGCTTCAAATAAAACTGTGATTTTTTTCTCTTAAGTTCTCTTCTAGTAAAAATAAAGTTTTAATTATTATAAAACAATAGCTAAAATAAAAAACTTTTAAAAACAGAAGACCTTTCAACCATCCCTCAAAAACTTTCTATGGAAGTTTTGCATCAATTAACTCGTTATTCTCGATTTTTAAAAAGATAACGAGAGCAAATTTCAAAGGTTAAGCTAAAAGACATTGTGGAAATTTTGTTCAAGCATAAAGTAAAAATTCTTAGATATTCTAATTTTAATCTTTTTAAGATTTCATTAAAAGATGGTTAACTTCTTTTTATCGTTGCGGAGTTTTAATTAAATAGATATGTTTCGCAAAATGTAACACCGTGATAAAATGAAAACACAGATTTTAAAAGCTTAGAAGTTGCTGCATATTCTAGAGATTACAAAACGCTCTAAAAATTCAACGAAACGGAATAAGTATTTAAATAATTATTTTATTGAAATTAAAACAGTTAAAATTAGAAATATTTTTTTAAAATGTTTAGCTGTTAGAGAAACATTAAAAGATGGTTAACTCCTATTTTTTTTTTGCTGCGAAATTTTAATTAAATAGATACTTTTAACCGAATTAAATCTATACCTATATAAAATAGTTTGTCCTGACGAAATTCTGAAACATCTTCCTATATCTCACCAGCTGTTTAAAGTGGTAGCGTGAAATTCCAGAAAATAAATCTACTAAAAAAATAATTAAACACATATTTCAGCAATTTTAGAAATTGTCCCCCTGAGGGGGTTAAAAGAGAAGGGGGGTCGAACAATTTAGAACATTTGCCACATCTCAGCAGTCGTTTCAAGAAGAAGCGTGAAAAGCCAGAAAATAAATCTATTAAAAAATAATTAAAGACATATTTCAGCGATTTTAAAATTTCCACTCCTGAGAGGGTTAAAGTGGGGGTCGAAATTTTCAATTTTTTTTTCGACACGTTATGGGACATATCATTGAAAATCCCTCAGACCGCTCTTTCATATTAAAATCCTTTTTGCCCGCACCTCAATTTGCCCCCCCCCCGTGGGGGAGAGTTTTCCAATTTTTTTGAAATTGTAGCGTTTAATCATTACATATCGGAATTTTTTTTTATGGGACTCTGAGATAAATATTATTTATAATACATGAAAATTTCAAATAGAAGGAAAGGTTTTATATCGGGGAGGTGTGATAGTTGGATCTGTGTATGAGGGGGGGGGGGCGATTTTCTAAATTTGGCCTACACCCTTCGAAAGATATATCATTGGAAAGCTTTTTGACCATTATTTCGAATTATTCCCCTAGAACGTCTCTCCTCCCATTTTGCCCCCGCAACGGGGCACTTTTCTAAATTTATCCGACACACCCCTCATGTGACATCTTGTTTGAAAGCCGTGTGGCCATTTATTTATGTTTTGCACTTCTTGCGCCCTTCCCCCAGTTTGCCTCTCTGGGGGTTGCAGTTATCGTATTCCATCAGGCGATTTTCTAATAATGGGAAAATTATCGAACTGATCTCAATGATGTAGAAAAATCAATAAAAAATGTTGACCCCATTTACCAGATACCTGTTTTTCTTACCAGTCGTGCCTTTTATTGTTTTCTTCGAAATTTTGCTGCTAATTGTGGAAAAATTCAAATTTTTGATACTTAAATTCATTATTTTTTTTAATACTTACTCCCGCCTTTTCAACTTTTTGCAACCAGAGAATACTATCACATGACTTTTCGAGTATTGTGACCCCCTTTAAGCCTTTCTTCGGCGTGTTAGTTTTTGATTCCATACATTTTTAGTTGCCATGTATTTACTAAATCCTTTATAAGCATGTAAAAACAATTAATTTAATGATTAATTTTAAGACATCTTGATTGTAGATTCTCTGAAATAATCGATAACTGTAACAATTGTGTTTTTTTACGATGATTTTTTTCGATTGATAAATTTTCGAGAATCGTCTATCACAAGCCATATCCTAGCAGAAGCTTTAGATAGAAGTGTGAAATTCAAGAAAACAAGTCTATTAAAAAATTATTAAACTTTTATTCCAGTGATTTTATAAATTTTCTCTATTCGAACGGATTAACAATAGGTACGGAAATTTAGACCCTTCCGCCATACCTTAGCAGCAGTTTTAGATAGAGACACAAAATTGAAGTCACCTAATCTACTAAAATAAATTTAAATATGTATTTTATCTATTTTAGAAATCTCCACTTAAGGTGGTTTAATGGAAAAGTCGCACAGTTTGAATATTTCGCCATATCTCAGCAGCAGGTTTAGGTAAAAATAAAAAATTTAAGATAACACACGGGCAAAAAATAGTTAAACATAGGTACTTCTTCACTCATTTTAGAGCTATTTTATCTGTAATGCCGTAAACATCGACTTTGAACAGGATAATGTAAGATTATACGAATAAGACAACAATTATGAATGTTTTATTAAACATTAATTTTTTTATTATTTATTTATTATTATTTTTTTACCTTTACTAGACATATTTTGTTTGATTCAAGATTTCTTTAGAGAAATCGAGCAGTGTAGCGGGCGAAGACTGTTAGTACAGTAATAAAAGGAAAACGTAGATTTTAAAAGTTTAGAAGCTGCTGCATATTTATAGATAAAAAAAAATACTTTAAAATTATTGTAACATAATAAATTTTAGATTAATTTTTATTGAACTATAATTATTGAACTATTATAGTTAATATTAAAATAACTAAACATTTTTTAGATGTTTAATTGTTAGAAGAGCATTCCATTAAATGATGGTTAACGTCTTTCTTCGTTGTGGAGTTTTCACAAAATGTAATGCTTGATAACGCTACAAATACGCATGACGTGTTTAATGTAAAGTGAATGTAAAATTTACGATAGTCCATTATTGGCATTTAATCTTAAAGTTTGGCGATAGTTGTTTGGTCGACGGGATAATCAAGGAATACCGAATTGCGTAAAAGAAACATCCTTAGAACTCCAAAAACAATTATCATATTTACTAACAATTTACTGCGTCGGATAAAGCATCTCATTTTCAATTAAAATATATCTTTGAATCGAAATTTGAATGAAATACACAGTCATGGAAAATCGAAGAATGTGGAAAACAGGATTACAAATATCTCGAGAACTAATAATCCGATAGACTTCGTTCTTTATGCAAAATTTGTGTTATTTTATTGCCTTTTACATCCACTCTTTAAAATAATAATAAAAAAAAATCGAAAATTTTTATATACCTTTAACCAGACCGAAATTTTCAAGAGTCCTAAAAAAACAGTTCCGGATAAATTGAGGTTCCTGATGTTAAATTGGATAGTCCCATTCTTATATACTAAGTACATACAAAATTTCAAGTCCCTATCTCAATTTGTTCGGGAGATAGAGCGTTTACAGATACGCAGACAGACAGACGGACGGACGACAATTTTTTTTTCTAAAATTATGTTTTTCGGAATCTCCAGTATCTGAAACTTGTAAATCCGTCGAAAATTGTTTTCGATTTCCAAAACGATTGCAAGACTTACCCTATACTACGTATGATGGGTAATAATAAAAGCAGAGATTTTTAAAGTCTGAAAAGCTGTTGTACATTTAGAAATCACAAAACATCGGAAATTTAACGAAACGGAAAAAAAAATTAAAGTAACTTTTATTAAAATTAAAGCAATTAGAATAAAAATAATTATAATTATTTAAAGGTTTAGATGTTAGAAAAAACAATATTTGCGCTATCGGAGAATATATGTTAAAATAATCGGTCAAATACGCGTTTTATCTTCGTTCAAAGATTTTCGTACAATACAATTTGAACTTGCATTGTCTCAAGCGTACTGTGAAAGGAGATCGCAATCGGAATCTTACAATGACCCCCCTTTTCCATATAGGTTTTAATTAATATCTCGGTTAATTATTGACATTTTTTTCGAAAATCTTTATCAACATTCCTTGGTCGATTTCTCTTCGATAGATATGCCAAGCATCATTTAATTTTCTGCTAAACGCCCGCAAAGTAAAGTTTCTATTTAAAGGAAAAACCAAATTTTCTCGAAAACTATGCTACTTGTGGTAATTACTATAGTTTTCGTGCAAGGTTTAAATAAACTGCTACTACTCTATATTTTTTCCAAAATTATAGTTTCAGTAGATAAATTCGGAAATAGGAGAGGGGATGCATTTTTACAGTACATATTGGATATATCGCCGAAAATATAACATAAAAAAAAAAAAAAAAAAAAAAAAAAAAAAAAAAAAAACCTTCGAGTTCGTATGATGAGATCTTTTAAACAACAACCTACACGATATTTTCGGATTTTTAAAGCCAGTTTTTTTACTAAATTTCTTAAAAAGAAATCAAACTTAAACAGCTTCAAATAAAACTGTTATCACCTCTCCTGTTTCCAGAAATAATAAAATTTTGATTATTATAAAACAATAGCTAAAGATAAAAAAAAGTTTTTAAAAACCTTTCAACCATCTCTCAAAAGCTTTCTATCGAAGTTTAGCAGTAATTGACTCATTATTCGCATTTTTTAGAAATATAATGAGAGCAAATTTCAAACCTTTTCAAAAAACCTTCGAGTTCGTATGATGAGATCTTTTAAACAACAACCTACACGATATTTTCGGATTTTTAAAGCCAGTTTTTTTACTAAATTTCTTAAAAAGAAATCAAACTTAAACAGCTTCAAATAAAACTGTTATCACCTCTCCTGTTTCCAGAAATAATAAAATTTTGATTATTATAAAACAATAGCTAAAGATAAAAAAAAAGGTTTTTAAAAACCTTTCAACCATCTCTCAAAAGATTTCTATCGAAGTTTAGCAGTAATTGACTCATTATTCGCATTTTTTAGAAATATAATGAGAGCAAATTTCAAAGGTTAAGCTAAAAAATATAGTAGAAATTTTGTTCAGGCATGCAATAAAAATTCCTAGAATTTCTAATTTAATTTTTTTAATTATTTCATTGAAAGCTGGTTAACTTTAATTAAATAGATAAGTTTTAATTAAATGGATAAGTTTCGCAAAATATGATGCCGTAACAAAACGAAAACACAGATTTTAAAAGCTTAGAAGTTGCTGCATATTTTAGACATCGGAAAAAAACCCGGGAAATTTAAGAGCCCTTATTTTGAAATTCAGACAAAAAAGTGATGTTTTGATAGTTGTATTTTTTAATTGCCTTGATATATTTTTTATATTGAAGTAAATCACATTTAATAATTAATCTGCAATTTTGAAGCCCTGAAAAAGTTTTCTCTTCCCTGTAGAAAATATCAAAGTTCACGTTTGTGAATGCCATTTTTATGAAAAATGAAATCTCAATATTTTTGGAGTGGTAAATCTCTGGCAAGCAACAACATCCCGAAATTCTTTTGACATAAATTTATAGTATAACACTACCTGCTTAATAAAATTTATTTGTTTCCATGGGGCATTGTTATTTTACATTGTTATGTTGCCACAAAGTACAGTAAAAATGATGTTTTTGTCCATTTTCCGCCCTTAATATCTTATTTAAGCTATAATACCCCAAAGTTTTTCTTATATAATATGAAAGTGCACTACTAGGACAAGTTAAATAATATAGTACTGCACGGAGATATTGTTGTTGTTAGTAGACATAACCTGTTAAATATTCAAAATTTCCACTATATATTACTGTAAATAAAACATATGGAAACCATGGAAACAAATACATTTTAATAAGCAGGTAGTGTTGTACTATAAGTTTATGTCAAAAGTAAACTGTTGACATAAACTTATAGTAAGTTACTGTAAATAAAACATATGGAAACCATGGAAACAAATACATTTTAATAAGCAGGTAGTGTTGTACTATAAGTTTATGTCAAAAGAATTTTGGGATGTTGTTGCTTGTCAGAAATATACCACTCCAAAAATATTAGGATTTCATTTTTCATAAAAATGGCAATCACAAAGGGGAACTTTGATATTTTCTATAGGAAAGAGGAAATTTTTTCAGGGCCTCAAAATTGCACACTATTCATTAAATAAGATCTACTTCAACATATAAAAAAATACAACTATCACACTTTGTCTGATTTTCAAAATAAGGGCTCTTAAGGAAACGGAACAAATAGTTAAATTAATTTTTATTGAAATTAAAAGAGTTAAAATAAAGATATTTCTAATTGTTTAAATGTTTAGCTATTAGGAGAAACAAACATCTGTACTATTTCAAAACACACATTAAAATAATCGGTCAAATGCAAGTTTCAATTGTGAAAAAAAAAAAAAAAAAAAAAAAAAAAAGGCGCCGTACAATTTACATTGTGTCAAGCGTCTCTGAAAGGAGATTGTATTCGCAAAGTTAAAACATCCAGTTTTTACAGATAGGTTATCGATTAATATCTTGGTTAATTACCGACAACCTTTTTCGAAAAATTTGTCAACAACTCTTTGACTAGGTTTCTGTTTAACGGAAAACGTGATTTACTTAAAACTATGCGATCTACAGGAACCACTATGGCTTTCCTGCAGGTTTTATATAAACTCCTGCTACTCCATATTTTTTCCATAATTTTATTTTCACATTTGGGGGAAAAAACTAGTGGGGGTGGGGGTCATATTTTTGCAGTAATTATTGAGATGGAGCTTGGTGCAATGTAATAGGAATATGAAAGTGAACAATGCTAAAAGAACTATTTCCTTTAAATTAGAAACAAACCGGTTTCGGTAGCATATAGCTTATCATCGTCAGTATAGCATATAGCACTGATGACGGTAAGCTATATGCTACAGAAACCGGCCTGTTTCTAATTTAATATGATTGGTGCTTCTAACGTTGTTCACTTTTATATTCCTAATGTTTTTACAGCATATACTGAACGATTTCTTTGAAAATATATAACATCTAAATCAACCCCCTGATGCCGCCATGGCATCACATAATTTTACTCTATAATTGCAACATTGGCCCCGGTATTTTATACTGAAAATCTCACTTTTATTCAGTACACGAAAGTATACGTTTTCTTGTGTAAAAATAAATTCCCTTGTAAATACTGGTGCCATTAAATTATTTCAATATTTCATGAATACAAGTATCTTGTTTCTGAAAGGGTTAAAATAATTATATATATGCTCGAGTTCGGTGTTAAGAGATGTTTTGAATGATATTCCATACCAGATAAAAAACAAAAATTTTTTTGAAGTAACTTAATTTGTTCACTAATTTTTTCCTAAAAATATTTGTGAATGGCTAATAATACGTATGGGATCAATAGCCTTTATAAATATCCCAAGTTCGAACTTTCCACATTCCATAATTTTTTCGAAGAATGACTATGAGTCATTCCATAGTAACTTGCACTACATTTAAAACAATTTACTGCAGTAATTTTAGTAATATAACACTAAAAAATATTCAGATGTAAAATTAACATGATTTGTCAATGAAATCTATCTAAGGGTCAATTTGGATGAAAATTACCTAAAAAAGGATAATAAAAATTATACTTTATACAGTAACTTACATTCCTTTTTCAGTAATGGCAATTACCGTAGTAAATAGAGCTACCAAAATTTATGAAATAACATTAAAATTAGGTAATTTTCATCTAAATTGGGCTTTGAATAAGTTTAATTAGCAAACCATGTCAAATTTACATTTTGAATATTTTTTTTGTGTGTGTTATATTACTAAAATTACTGAAAATAATTCTAAATGTAACGTAAGTTACCATGGAATGACCCCTGTGACAGACAGGCACATGAGTGAATTTACAATGGTTCCGTTTTCACACTTTAAGTACGGAACCCTAACAAGAATAATAATTAAAAAAAATGGCTCATTTGCAGATTTTAGAATAGTTAAGAGTAGATACAGGAAGAAAGAAAAAGCACTATAAATGAATTGCTTAGGTACTCATGGTTTAACAAAAAAATCATATACGAAAATGGTATGTAAAGTTCAAGTAATTAAAAAATATATTGAATGTAGGCATTATAAATATAAATGTAGTTACCTAAAGTTCTTGATAAAATATATCTATATATATATCACGCAAAAAATCACGATTTTTTGTTAATTGGTCAATGGCAACGTCCAAGTGAAACGCATCTTATAATTTAATGCGAGGGTTACTATGCTAAAGTCCTTTGGTAAGATTTAGACTGTGGTAAATTGGATTTATTTGATCATTTATTTGAAGGATCATATTGTTATATTTTAAATAATTAATGAAATACGAAATAATGCCACGGGTGCAATATTTGGCGATTTATTATCTTCGCCAGGCTAGCATAAAAATACTGAGTTCTTGATTTATCAACACATATGTCATATATAAACCAATTTGGCGAAAACTTCGTTTTCAGTTATCACTTACATACATATTTTTAAACTAATTTCTATTATTTTAAAAAGGAAATAACATTAAATAAAAAAAGTTTAGTTAATAATTATTGAATAAAACAATTTATATCATTTAAAAAAATAAAATAAAAGAAAACAAACAGTTTATTAATAAATAAATAACAATTGCCATTTTTTTTTTTTTTTTTTTTTTTTTTTTTTTTGCAATCGCGCCAATGAAGTTCGTTTGTGACATCTTTATTTCTCTAGCGGAATCTTTTAATTTGGAAAAAAGTTGAGTAATTTAAATAAATTATGAATAAAAGCAATAAGATTTAATGCTTAGTGTACATTCAAGAGAGACCAAACTGGTCGCTAAGGGCGGCTAGTATATAATAAATCGTTCGTTGGTAGCCTGAATTTGCATAGGGCCTTAGAATGAGCCGGATGAAAATAAAATGAACGAAAACTTTTAAAAATAGTTTGAAAAAATTAGAAAATACTAAATATTGTTATTTATTTCCAAAAATTGAGAAAATTTCTAAAAATAAATATGTGAGTTACACTTCTGCAAAAAAGCAAACATAATTCAAATTACAAAATTAGATTGAAACTTTCAAGATGTTTATCGTCAAATCTTGACGGGCACAGCCTAGTTTTTGTATCACATGGTTTTTAGAAGTATTTCATCATTTCCTCCCAGTCATTCGCACGTAATTTTAATATATGAGAAAATGACCCAAAGCAGTATATAAAGCAGGGTTGGCAAGTTTTTGACAGTGTGCGGTTTTATCCGGTTTAAACCGTCATGTCAAAAACCTCTTGTCAAAAACCCCGTCAGAAACCTCATATACTAAACGGATCTATAAAATTTCACATTAAATATCTATTGCACATATACAACATTAGATGTAATGTTAAAAATTCACTATTACTGTATTGTATATTATTATTCCCGGGAGAGAGAAAAAAAATGTCATAAATCTGAAAATTTGGCCTGCCTCCAAACTTGCTCAACTAGCAATGCTTCTGCTATCAAGCCCTGCTAGCTCAGCATCAATTGAGAGAGTATTTTCTAACTTTGGTTTCATACACTATAAACTCAGAAATGAATTGGTGTAAATAAGTGTGCTAAATTGGTTATGTTCTATAGGATGCTGCGGGGTAAAATTGATTCAGATTATTAACTGTACAAAATCATTTTCTTCTGTTTGAACATTTTAAAAAACAAAAATGTTTTATTGTAATTAAAATAATTTAACTTTTTTTGTAATTATTAAATTACAGTAATTAATGTTAAATAAAATTACTTAAATGATTAAGACTTATTCAATGTTTCCCTCCTGTTCTTAAAATGTTTTAAAGTGCATTGCATGTTTTTGACGGTTTAAGCCGGTTTTTGACGGTTTAAACCAATTTTTGACGGTTTAAACCAGTTTTTGACGCTTGTCATGTCAAAAACCACTTTCTAACGTCAGAAACCCAACTCTGATATAAAGTAAGTAAGTGTTTTACCTTAAATTGGAGAAGTAACTGCTGGTACTGTCAGGTACAGTTTGGTTCATATTATTAGGGTTTCGTTCATCTGATGAAACCCTATTCGTCTCTGTCCTCTTTCTGTTTGTCACAGAGTTCGTACACAAAAACTATACAAGTTAGAGCGTTCAAATTTTGTGTACTTATAGCTGAATACCTCTTGTCACACACAACAAATCATAGAAATTTGGAAAAGACTATTATTTTAATTAAAAAATTTTTTTTAATACCATCAGTTTATTTTTTTGAAATTTTTTTTCTTCTCATTGTTGCATGCAAGTTTAAATAGATAAAAAAAATATTTCTTTTTTTTTATGATTTAAAAAGAAATGGAGTACTTCTGTTGCCATAATTACAAAATTGGTATTAAAAACTACAAAAAAAATTAATATCTCAAAAATAAATCGAGATACAGCTTTTAAACAAATTGCATTTAAAAGTACATTTTTTCCCCTATACGATGATGTAAAAATTGAAAATGTGCGATATTTAGAAGTTTAAAAATTTGCAATAGCGTAAATTTCAAAATTTAAATTTCATTTCTTCTAATTGTTGCACGCAAGTTTAAATAAAATTATTTTGTATATAACATAAATTAATGGATTAAATAAATCACCTGAGAAACGTTTTTATTTGTTTTTATTTCATCATATATTACATCATATTTATCCTCTATTTTGACATAGGAAGTGTTTTTTTTTTTTTTTTATTAAATAGAAGAAGTAAATTCATTTAAATTATTAACCGCCTCTGGTGACCGGTTTTTTCCCCTTAAACTTATGCTAAGCTTTGTAACATTTTACTTTTATACATAACTTTATTTACTTGCGTACCTTTTCTAAATTTGTGTATTCTGATAGAGAAATCAAAAAATCTATGCGATCAAGGTAGTATTTAGGGGAAGAATTCAGTATTCTGTTCTGGTCGGCGCGACTGGCGAATAAATCCGAAATAGCGCCGAAAAACCACTTTTTGTTTGTTAATTTAATGATAAAATGTTTTGAAGGAGATATTAAACGAAATTCTCTGTGCGATCTGCGATCACACCTACCCATTTGTTCTTTGATTAAATATAGCAATAAGGTGCTTGTATTCTAAGTTTTTGAGGTTTTTGATGCAAATTTATTGGGACTCAATTTTTTAATAAAAAACAGCCACTTTTCAGAAACTGACCCATACATATATAAGATTATAACGACTTTAATTTTTAAAATTAAGTGTAATAATTATTTCAGAAAGGGAAAATATGTGGACTTGACAGAAAAAATTTAATACCCAAGGCAAAAAAGTGCTCGAACGATTTTGATTATTAAAATTTAATAAACATAAATAAAGTGTTTTGAAAGATAAAAGGCCTTTCAAGCTTCTATTAAAAAGCATTTTATAAATATTTCGCTTCAATTAATTTATCGTATTGGGTTTCTTGAAAACTATTAAGAATATATTTTAAATTTTCATCCCAAAAACATCGTGAAAATTTAATTAAAAGTAAAATAAAGTTTAGATAAAAGCTTTTATCAAGAAAAGAGTAAGTATTTTTGGGCATTAAGTAAAAAATCAAAGAATTTCTAATTTTAATTTTGTTACGAATTTCTAACAAAGCATAATTAATTAAAAAAAATAATTTACAACATGAATGAGATGAAGCCAAGAAAACTTTTTTATGAATGAAATTACTAAATCTATTTTTGTAATACAGCGCAATTTTTAATAAAATGAGAATATGTTATACTACCGTATTTACTCGTGTATAAGGCGCACTTTTTTTCCAAAAAATTAGGACAAAACTCCTAGGTGCGCCTTATACACGGAATATTTTTTTTACTGTTGGATGCAGTCGAACTATATACATATGAAACAAGAAATCATTCAAAGAAGATATTAAAACTCGAAAAATGTTACTTAATTGAAGTATTACTGCATATTTATTTCATTCCTTGCAGTTTTTTATACAACAGAGCTAATGACATTATTTAAACGCTAATTAGCAATTCTCTTTACCGTCACTTATTCCTATTTCCCATCATTCTCTTACAACCCGAAGTCTAAAAATGCATTTTCTTCTTGTTTTCTGGTCTGGTGTAATGTTTGTTTCGACTTTTTTTTTTACTGAAATTCATTTGGTCATTCTTCATTAGCGTATCAAATTTATGGTGCGCGTTATATACGAGATTTTAAGAAATCGCCATATTTACTTATAAAGTACGGGTGCGCCTTATACACGCGTGCGCCCTATACACGACTAAATACGGTATTTAGAAAATGATGTGAAGTTCATAAACTTACGAAATTTAATGAAACTGACTAAAATTTCCCATTAATTTTCACTAAAATTAAAATATTCGCGAAATTATAAAATATATTATAAGAATTATTATGAAATTTCACAAATAGCACGGAAAAATATTCAGAATCATATTGTGTCTTAAGAAGTAAAGCACTGCATGCATGCTAGAGGTCTGCACGGGCCCGCGCGTGCAGACCTGCGGTATGATTCCGAATTTTCTAAGGCGCAGGAGTCTTCAGAAGTAGAATATTTTTTTCAACCGGCTAAACCGAAAAAAAAAAAAAAAAAAAAAAAAAAAAAAAATTGAACGGACTATATGAGTTGAGCCGAGCCGGGTAATATAATTAATAAAAAGAAATTTAGCTACCCTACCGGCCCATTATAAACTTTTAAGCAAAAACGATAGAACATGAGCTATTTCAATGAATATGGCTTTAAAAAGAATAAGTATAAGTGTGCATCAAGAGCCAATACCAGTTTGATAATATCAATACAGAAATGCAACTTGTACAGCGTAGAGATCGGCACCGGACAGTTAAATTGTGTCTAACCCGAAATTAAATTTTTTTTAGCATTTTGGTGCGGGCCGTAATCAGACCTGCATTGCTTTTTTACCTACAATGGAGCAGGGACTGAACTGGATTTAATTGTTTTAAAGATGTGTAGGGCAGACAATATGATTTGTAAAAGTCTTAATAGCGATAAAGAACTTACGTTAACGTAATCTTTGGATATATACTTCTTGGTGGTTCTTAAATTCACTTCTTAACAAAGCGAAAGTTTGACACATTTTCTGACATCCTAATTACATTTATTTTCCTTATTTCTTAATTTTATTATTCTTAACTTTCTTAATTAATTAGTTTTCACTTATTAAAAATAAAAATTAAAATCTTATACCAGAAAATTTTTCTGTTGATGACATGTTTTACAAACAAATAAATATATCAACCAAAATAACGGAATGGGATTGGTTAAATCCAAATTTAGTTCTTTTAAATGAATAAATCCTTCCACATGAACATGTACATCTGAGAAAATCAAACACAGATAAAACAAGTTGGAAATTGCACGTGAACGTAGCAAATGAGGTGCGTTCGAACAATAACGAAGTTTTAAAAATATTCAGATCTTGCTGATATAGTAGAGCGTACTCCGGATACAGTATAGTAGTCGAAATCTTTACATTTCTGTAAATATGCAGGAAGTAATTTTTATTACACCTCAGCAACGTATATCTTATTCATAAAATGTGAAATAGTTGAATATAATTAAAACACGCCCCAAACAATGTTTCCCCATATAGCATTATGTAGTGGAATACTTTTGTGTGGCCCTGTAATTTAATAATAAAAATTCTTTGCATCACAGATTGTACAGAATGCATATTTTAGTATATATTTCATAGATTCATGCCAATTCTATTATGTTCGAATGAGTGTAACTTCATTAAAATGCATTTGGAACTTTTTTCATATTGACCGTAATGTAATGGAATACTTTTGATTGTCCCTGTAAATGATCTATGCATCCGACTTTCATAACATTTGAAATGACTCGACAAAATTACGTAATAATTATATGTTTTAAATTTCAAACGATTAAAATGGATTTGAAACAATTGTCCCCATTGACCGTAATGTAACGGAATCCTTTTGATTGTCCCTGTAATTGATCTATGCATCCGATTTTCATTACATTTGAAATGACTCGACAAAATTACGCAATAATTATATGTTTTAAATTTCAAACGATTAAAATGCATTTGAAACTTTTTTCCCCATTGACCATAATGTAACGGAATCTTTTTGATTGTCCCTGTAATTGATATATCCATCCGATTTTCATAAAATTTGAAATGACTCGAAAAAATTATGTTATAATTATGTATTTTAAATTTCAAACGATTCGGTTGGGTAGTTTTTGCGTTGTTATATGAGGACGGACGGACAGAGCGACAACAATAGGTGCTACGTATTTACATAATTACGAATGCACCTAACAAGGATTCAAGTTACGCAAAAAGATTAAATGCAAGGATTGTTTCTGAGATCTAACTTTGAATGAAGTAGATTAGTCTGTTTCATCTTGTGGAATAGAGGGAAATAATGAAAACGAAGGAAAAATACATTTATTATAATGCGTTTTAAAGAAGCAGGTGCTTTACAAACACCATTGAATTAGTAATATAAAACTTCATTAAATTGGGAACAAATTCCATTCGTTTTCCTTTGGTAAATGTGTTATAAAAAGAATTAATCGAAAAGATTATACAATAAAAAATTTCTCATTCATAAAATAAAAGAATTATTTGTCATGTAAAACTAAAATTATTTTATAGTACAAACACTGAATTAAATAAATTAGAGATTAATTTATTTTTTAAAGATTTTAGTTTGGAGATAGAAATAATCTTTTTTATGAAGGGCTAAATTGAACTTTAATGAAATCTATTGTTTGAAATTGGACTGTAGTTTTTTTTAAAAATTCGAGCTACCTTCTTACTAACCATTTTACGCACTCTTTCCTTTCGTTGTGAGGATTTCTCCATACATACACTGTCGCTAAATCAGGCCGCATCGGTAGTACAAAAAGCAAAATCTCCTGGGATAATCACTCTAATATAGGTTAAAGTAATAACGCCAAGTGCTAATATTGCTTGTAGCTATGAAGAAATCCGGAAAAATGGCACTATGGATACCGCGCTGAAAGGCTCTGAGCCACCTTTTCGGTAGAATAAGAATTTAAGAGTCAATGTAAGATCTAAAGCTATGTGATGTGCATACTATATATTTATTATGAAATTCTTTGTATATTATGTAAATTTGTAGAGTATTTCATGCACTTTCAAAATGTTGTAAAAAGTTTAAATAGCGTCAAAAAAAAAAAAAAAAAAAAAAAAAAAAAAAAAGGTTGTCGTGGAATTCCATCGTACGATCATTAAAATAATAATAACAATAGTAATATTAAAAATAGTAAACCAAATATTAAATCAGAAAACTTTTCCGTTAAATGACATCTTTTACAAACAAATAAGTAAGCAAATACTACAGCCGAAATAACGCAATGGAAATGGGTAAATCCCAATTCAGCTCTTTTGAATGAATAAATCCTTCCACATGAACCTGAATAGATGAGAAAATCGAACAGAGATAAAACAAGGATTCAAGTTACTCAAAAAGGTTGCGCGCCATGATTGCTTTTGAGATCTAGTTTTGGACGAAGTAGATTAGTCTTTTTCATCTTGTGGAATATAGGGAAATAATGAAAACGAAGGTTGTTATACTGCGTTTTAAAGAAGCAAATGCTTTGCAAACACCATTGAATTTGTAATATAAAACTTCGTGAAATTGGGAATAAATTCCATTTATTTTCCTTTAGTAAATGTATCACAAAAAGAATTAATTGAACATGTACAATAAAATTTCTCATTTCATAAAGGAAAATTCTTCGAAAGAAAATAATTTTTTGTCATTCAAAAGGACATTTTTTTACAGTACAAATGCTGAATTAAATAAATTAAATATTAATTTCTTTTTTAAAGATTTAAGTTTGAAGATAGAAATAACCCTTTTTTTAAAGAAGGGCTAAATCGAACTTTAATGGCCCCACCAGTGGCCGAGAGGTTCGGACCTCTCAACTGGTAGACGGCAGGTGCTGGGTTCGAACCCAATCGCGGCTGTCGGCCTAACCGTTCGGAGTTTTCCGTGGTTTTCTTCGAACCTTGCGTAAATACGGGTTAGGTTCCCTTAGAAAGACCCCCACGGAGGGCACTCCCCCTGGTCCTATATCCCATTAGCGTAGATAATCGGACGTCAAAAATCAACCAACCAACCGAACTTTAATGAAATCTATTGTTTGAAATTGGAATGTAGTTTTTTTAATTCGAGCTACTTGCTTGCTAATCATTTTATAAATTTTTTCTATTGTTGTAAGGATTTCTCCATACATACACTGTCGCTTATAGAGGCCATATTGGTAGTACAAAAAGCACAGTGTCCTCGAATAATCACTCTAGGGTAGGTTAAGATAATAACGCCAAGTGCTAATACTACGTGTAGCTATGGAGGAATTCGGGAAAATGGCACAACGGATTCTACGCTGAAAGGCTTTAAGCCATAATCTCTAAAAATTAATTTGTTACATTTGTAGCCCGTTTCGCTAGAATAAGAACTTAAGAGTCAATGTACGATTTAAACTTGCAAGGTATGTTATGGGATGTGCAGACAGACTATATATTTATGAGGAAATACTTTGTAAATTATATAAATTTGTAATGTATTTCGTGTACTTTCACAATGTTGTTAAAAGTTAAAATAGCGTCAAAAAGAAAGGTTGTCGTGAATTTCCACCGTACAGTTATTAAAATAATAATAATAATAGTAATATTAAAAATAGTTAACCAAGTCTAAGTCTGAAAAATTTTCGGTTGGATGAGATGTTTTACAAATGAATAAATAAATAAGTAGATACAACCGTATAGTAATGGAATGGAATGTGTTGAAAATATATTAAAAAAAGTGCCTAATAGCGCTTGCGCCGCACAAGGATTTTATTTAATATCGTTTTATCAAATTAGTTCATCATATTATATATCTATCAATAATAATAAGAAGGCAAGATAATCTTACCTTTCATTCTTCTGGTTCTTCAGAATATTCCATTCTTCATGGCCGCCATGTTTACGAATCTTCGAATGGAGTTAAGCCTTTTATAACTTACTAATTAATTAAATATAGCTGAAATGATAAATATTTGATTAAGTACTGTTCTTATTGAAGTAATGAGCTCGACGCATAGTTTTAAATTGAATAATAATATTATATTAAACAAATTACATAGCTGCTTTTAGCAGCGAAAAATAAACGTGTCACATGACTTATATTCACACAGAGAACTGAACAAACACTGAAAAAAATTAAAATGTCAAAAAAGTCTTTCGAAAATGTTCTTTTTCATTTATTTTGTTTTTTTGGTCCTCACGTGACTTCTCTGCAGTAGAAAAGGAATAAGCGTCCTTGAATAAATCAGTTTATTTCGTTGTTAAATTGTTCCGAAATAAAGAAAATATATATATATATATATATATATATATATATATATATATTTTTTTTATGACGACAAAAATGAAATCCTTTTATTGTAAATAGATCTAACTTGATTTTATTCAGCTGAAATAGTGATTAGTTTATTTCAACAGATTGGGTAAATCCCAACTCAGACTTTTTGAATGAATAAATCCTTCCACATGAACATGTATATTTGAGAAAATCGAACACAGATAAAATAAGGATTCAAGTTACTCAAAAAGATTACGTGCAGTGATTGCTTCTGAGATCAAGTTTTGGACGAAGTAGATTAGTCTGTTTCATCTTGTGGAATATAGAGAAATAATGAAACGAAGGAGAAATATATGTGTTATAATGCGTTTTAAAGAAGGAGATTCTTTGCAAAAAACCATTGAATTTGCAATATAAAACTTCATAAAATTGGGGATAAATTCCATTTGTTTTAATTTTGGTAAATGTGTTGTAAAAAGAATTAATCGAAAATACTATATAATAAAATTTCTCATTTCATAAAAGAAAATTCTTCGAAAAAAAAAGAATTCTTTGTCATGTAAAAGGAAAATTATTTTGTAGTACAAATGCTGAGTTAAATAAATTAGAGATTAATTTGTTTTTCAAAGATTTTAATTTGAAGATAAAAACAATCTTTTTTATGAAGGGCTAAATCAAACTTTAATGAAATCTATTGTTTTAAATTGGACTGTTGTTTTTATTTAATTCGAGATACTTGCTTACTAATTATTTTGTACACTCTTTCTTTTCGTTGCAAGGATTTCTCCATACATACACTGTCTCTAAGTGCGGCCACATTGGTATAACAAAAAGCAAAGTGTCCTGGGGTAATCACGGTAGGGTAGATTAAGATAATAATGTCAAGTGCTACTATTACATGCAGCTGAGAAGGAATTCGCACTACCGATTCTGCGCTGATAGGATTTGAGCCACAATCTCTAAAAATTATTTTGTTACATTTGTACTTTTAGCTAGAATAAGAACTTAAGAGTCAATGTACGATCTAAATTTTGTAAGGTAAGTTATGTGATGTGCAGACTGTATATTTATTAGGAAATGATTTGTATATTGTACAGGGTGATTAAAAAAAAGTTGACAAAATGATATGATGAATCTGGCATCCAACAAGGATAAAAAATCATATAGGAACGTAAAGTAATAAACCACTAATTGAGTCATAAATACAGGATGCTTCATCCTAACCATACCCGGGTTGACAATAATAATTTCGAGGAAAATAAAAGCATTGTAATGAAAATACGACGGTAGGTACCTTGTTTTGTGTACAATGTCATAACATCACAAAAATCAGTCATTAAAATATGAGGTGTCAAGTGCATACTGTTAGTGCCTATAATGCAAACTTCTACCACTTTTGTTTGGTGTTATCACATTTAAAACAAAGTTGAAAATGTCTGTTAAATGCTGCATTATAATATACTTCAGTTTTCTGAAAGTTATGACCGTCAACCCAAATTGAGTTAGGATGAATTAACCTGTATTTGCGACTCAATAAGTGGTTTGCTGCCCTATGTTCGTTCCTATGTGATTTTTTATCCTTGTTGTATGCCTGATTTGTCATGTCATTTTGTCAACGTTTTTTTTAATCACCCTGCATAAATTTGTAGTGTATTTCATGTATTTTCAAAATGTGAAAAATTAAAATAGCGTCAAAAAGAAAAGTTGTCGTGAAATCCTATCGTACAGTTATTAAAATGGTAGTAATATTAAAAACAGAAAACCAAATCTTAAATCAGAAAACTTTTCCGTTACATGACATGTTTTCCATGTCCACATTTCCATATTTGTAAAAACAAGTAAATAAGCATATACTACAGCCGAAATAACGCAATGGAAATGAGTAAATACCAATTCAGATCTTTTAAATGAATAAATCCTTTCACATGAACATGTATAACTGAGAAAATCAAACAAAGATAAAACAAGGATTCAAGTTACTCAAAAAGATTAAGCACAGTGTTGCTTCTGAGATCTAGTTTTGGATGAAATAGATTAGACTGTTTCATCTTGTGGATTAGAGGGAAATAAAGAAAACGAAAGAGAAATACATTTATTATAATGCACTTTAAAGAAGCAGATGCTTTGAAAACACGATTGAATTTGTAATATAAACCTTCATGAAATTGGAGATAAATTCCATTTGTTTTCCTTTTGTAAATGTGTTGTAAAAAGAATTAATCGAAAATACAGGGTATTTATAAAGTCGTGGACGCATTTTATGTTTAATAACTCATAAAATAATGAAGATATAAACAAACTTATGGCATTTATTGATGGAATAAGTCGTATATTTTCAATGATTACAGGAGGGGAGTGTCGAACATTGATGACTTAAAAGCCAGAATTACAACCGCAATAGAATCTGTAGATGCCGACATGCTTGCCGCTACCTGCCTTTAAATTGACTATCGACTTGATATTCTCATTGCGACGAAGGAAGCAAACGTGGAAGTTCATTTACAAGGGTCATGAAACTTTTTGAGTCTATCTAACCATCTATGTTATTAATTTGAATCTATCTTTATTATTTTATGAGTTATTAAACATCAAAATTTGTCCGGGACTTTATAAACACACTGTATTATACAATAAATTTTCTCATTTTATAAAAGAAAATTCTTCGAAAGAAAACAATATTTTGTGATGTAAAAGGAAAGTTATTTTTTAGTACAAATACTGAATTAAATAAATTAAAGATTAATTTAATTTTTAAAGAATTTAGTTTGGATATAGAAAGAATCTTTTTTTTTATGACGGGCTAAACTTTAATGCAATCTATTGTTTAAAAGTGCAATGTAGTTTTTTTTAATTCCAGCTAATTGCTTGCTAACCATTTTACACACTCTTTCTTTACGTTGTAAGGATTTCTCCATACATACACTGTCACTAAGTGAGGCCACATTGGTAGTACAAAAAACAAAGTGTCCTGGGATAATCACGCTAGGATAGGTTAAGATAATAACGCCAGGTGCTAATATTACATGTAGCTATGAAGGAATCCGGGAAAGTGGTGCTACGGATTCTGCGCTGAAAGGCTTTGAGCCACAATCTCTAAAAATTAATTTATTACATTTGTAAGCTTTTTCGCTAGAATAAGAACTTAAGAGTTAATGTACGATCTAAAATTTGAAATGTAAGTTATGCGATGTAAAGACTGTTTATTTATCAGGAAATGATTTGTATATTATACAGGATGATTCAAAAAAAGTTGATAAAATGATATGACAAACCAGGCATACAAGAAGGATAAAAAATCATATAGGAACCAGGAACGTAAGTTCATAAACTACTAATTGAGTCATAAATACAAGGTGCTTCATCCTAACCATACCCGGGTTGACGATAATAATTTCGAGGAAAATAAAAGCATTGTGATGAAAATATGACGGTATGTACCTTGTTTAGTGTAAAATGTCATAACATCACAAAAAACAGTCATAAAATATGAGGTGTCAAGTGCATATTGCTAATGCTTATAATGCAAATTTCTACCACTTTTGTTTGGTGTTATCACATTTAAAACAAAGTTGAAACTGCCTGTTAAATGCTGCATTATAATATACTTCAGTTTTCTGAAAGTTATGACCGTCAACCCAAATTGAGTTAGGATGAATTAACCTGTATTTGTGACTCAATAAATGGTTTGCGGCCCTATGTTCGTTCCTATGTGATTTTTTATCCTTGTTGTATGCCTGATCTGTCATATCATTTTGTCAACGTTTTTTTGAATCACCCTGTATAAATTTGTAGTGTATTTTATGTACTTTCAAAATGTGAAAAATTAAAATAGTCTCAAAAAGAAAAGTTGTCGTGAAATCCCATCGTCCAGTTATTAAAATGGTAGTAGTATTAAAAACAGAAAATCAAATCTTAAATCAGAAAACCTTTCCGTTATATGACATGTTTTCCATGTCCACATTTCCACATTTATAAAAACAAGTAAATAAGCATATACTACAGCCGAAATAACGCAATGGAAATGGGTAAATCCCAATTCAGCTCTTTTGAATGAATAAATCCCTTCAGAAAATTGAACAAAGATAAAAGAAGGATTCAAGTTACTCGAAAAGATTACGTGCAATGATTGCTTCTGAGATCTAGTTTTGGATGAAGTAGATTAGCCTGTTTCATCTTGTGGAATAGAGGGAAATAATGAAAACGAAGGAGAAATACATTTGTTATAATGCGTTTTAAAGAAGCAGATGCTTTGCAAACACCATTGAATTTGTAATAATAAAATAGATAAAATTGGGGATAAATTCCATTTTTTCATTATTTCATAATTTTTTTATTCTTAACTTTCTTAATTATTTTTCACTTATTAAAAATAGAAAATCAAATCTTAAAACAGAAAACTTTTCCACGACATGACATCTTTTACAAACAAATAAGTAAGCATATGCAGACGAAATAACGAATTTGAAGTGGGTAAATCCCAATTCAGCTCTTTCAAATGAATAAATCTTTCCACATGAACATGTGTAGTATCTGAGAAAATCGAACACAGATAAAACAAGGATTCAAGTTATTCAAAAAGATTACGTGCAATATGATTGCTTCTGAGGTCTAGTTTTGGACGAAGTAGATTATCTGTTTCATCTTGTGGAATTAAGGGAAATAACGGAAACGAAGGAGAAATACATTTGTTATAATTTTTGAATTGCTCCTTGCGTCTTAATTTTTTATTAATATTTATAAAATTGATAAGAAAGTATCCTGATATTATTTAAAAAGAAATTGTGTAAGCTTTTTAAAATTCGTCTTCATCAAGATAGTCAAGTTTTATTTTTACTTATTAAAAGGCAAAATTTTGATGAAAATCGATAAGGAATTTAGAAAAAAATCTGTAAAAAATTAACTATTCAAGAGATTTAAAAAATCTTACACAAATTTGTTTATAATATAGTTTTAAGTGATAAAAATGCAAAAGCAAGAAAATATTTCAAAAATTAAGACACGAGGAGCATTTTAAAATTTCGTTTAAAAATTTAAAATTTTGTAAAAAAAAATTACAAATTTTAATAAGAATGAAAATTTTTTGAAGGTATTGTATATGCTTTTGGTGAAATGTATATATGCACAAAATTTCATATTGCTATGATAAAAATGAATAAAATAAATTTTTAACGTCCACCGTCCCCAGAAGCAGATGCTTTGCAAACAACATTGAATTTGTAATAGAAAAATTTATGAAATTGGGGATAAATTCCATTTATTTTAACAGTGGTAAATGTGTTATAAAAAGAACTAATGGAAAATATTATATAATAAAATTTCTCATTTCAGAATAGGACAATTCTCTGAGTAAGAGGAATGGCTCTGGAAGTAAAAGGAAAATTATTTTATCGTATAGATGTCGAATTAAATAAATTAGAAACTGATTCATTTTTTAAAATTTTAGTTTGAAAATAGAAACAATTATTATTATTATTATTATTATTATTATTATTATTATTATTATTATTATTATTATTATTATTATTATTATTATTATTATTATTATTATTATTATTATTATTATTAAGGACTAAATCGGGCTTGAATGAAATCGGTTGTTTGAAATTCGAACGTACGAGGGCTGCTATTTATATTTCTGGCCTTGGCAACAAGAGTGTTATTATGTTACCGCCGACGATTTCAATTGAAATTTTGATATTTTTAACCATAAATTCTTCTGAACGATTTGCTATTTTAGCTTGATTTGTGTTATTTGCAGTAAATTGAAAAATTCATATTGTGCAAAAAGTGAAATTGGCTCGTGAACATCTTCATACGATCATTTTTCGTAACTTTCGACGTTTATTGTCAAGAAAAAGTACTTCCATGAACTTAATTTTTCATACAACGGTAAAGCACCATCCTAAAGCACTGGTATAACGAATTCATTCGTGTTCCATGTTCGCTCAATTACGCATTCCGTGAAGGTCTACAAAAATTGGATGTGATGCCAGAAAATATCGATGTTGTGCCTGAACTGATAAACCAAGATCATAATGTGACATACCGTGAGATTGAAAAATCTTTGGACATTAGTATGACTGGCATCAATAATTTATTTCTTACAAATTTGGTAGTAAAAAATATTTATTCTCGTTGGAGCCCGCATAATATAGCAAACGCTCAAAATAAAGCTTGTGTCGATTGGGGCAATTAAATGTTAAACAAATACGTTCAATGTTCATCAAAAGTTGTGTATGACATCTACATAAGTGATGAATTGTGGATCTATGCATATGAGCCGGAAACAAAATAGCAATCGACTGTATGGGTCTTCCAAGATGAGCCAAATTCAATAAAAGTTGTTTGAGGAAGAAGCACATCGAAGCAAATGGTTGCCTGTTTTTTCGACATGTCCTGTCACGTGTCGACAGTGGCATTAGAGTAACGCAGGACAGTCAATTATGAATGGTACTCAACAATTTATTTGCCAGAAGTCTTCGAAGAAATTTGAAAAAAGTAGAATAACAGACGAATAAATTTTTATCACGAGCTCTCAGGCATCGGCTCAAACAAAGGAATTTCTGATAGACCAAAGCATCGAATGGTTGGGTCATCAGCCGTAGAGCCCTGATTTGTCACCTGATAACGTTTTTTTAAGTCCCACACATAAAAAATAAATTACGTGGATAATGATTTTCGACAACCGAAGAAGCGGTTGCTGCGTTCAAAAAGTATGTACGTTGTAAAGTACTTTGTAAACTACTTTGTAAAGTACTTTGAAAAACAATAAATTCAGTATTGATCATAAATATTTGTGTTTTCATTACTAAGCCAGAAATATAAATAGCAATCCTCGTATTACTCATTTTGCGAACTTTATGTTTTTTGCTGTAAGGCTTTTTTCACACATACACTATCGCTAATGAAGCCACATTGGCAGTGCAAAAAGTAAAGTGTCCTGGGATATTAACACCAGGTAGGTAATAATACTA
This sequence comes from Maratus speculifer, assembly GCA_964019185.1. Classification (NCBI taxonomy): domain Eukaryota; kingdom Metazoa; phylum Arthropoda; class Arachnida; order Araneae; family Salticidae; genus Maratus; species Maratus speculifer. Next base: position 109,119,308 of record OZ025301.1, read on the forward strand.
AATGCTGATATTACATGCAGCTATGAAGGAATTCGGCAAAATGACACTATGAGCTCTAAGTTGAAAAGCTCAGTTAAAAACAACCTCTAAACGTTAGTTTGTTGCATTTGTAGATCTTACCGCTGGAATAATCACACAAGAGTCAACGCGCGATCTAAAACTTGCTAGGCAACTTCTGTGATGTGAAAGTCATATATTTATTAGGAAATACTTTGTATATTACATAAATTTGTAGGTAATTCATGTACTTTCAAAATGTTGTGGGAGAGTTTGGATGTGTTCGCGATGTGACTTGTAGCTTAAATATACTGCGGAAAAATGCATATTGCGGTAATAATAACATCTACTGGTGTTATTATGCCGGTAAATTATTTTCATTGGAGATCAAAAATAAATTTTTTATTTTTAATTTATGTACGAAAGTTCATTATTGTCATTGTTGTAAACTAAAAAAAAGATAAAGAAATTCGCATGTTCTAAATGTTGCTATTTTTTTATGTCAGAAGAATAAAACATCAAATGATTATTACTATATTCCGATAATCACAATTAATGGTAAGTAAAAACAATTCGTCAATTTCTACAGTTACAGAGTTTGAATGTTTAAAACTGACAATTTACATACCATCATTCAATCTCAATTTATAGTTTTGTTTGCATGATGTTATTAAACACATAGGTATTAACACCAAATAGCATTAGTAAAGAAAACACTCTATTACATTTTATGAATACATATCAGCTAAAATATTCTTTCTTGTAAAAGCAGACAATAATTTGCTGTCTCTAATTCTACATTTGTTTTTTAAAAAAATCTAAAATTTGATGTATCAAATTCTATATATATAAAAAAAAAATCTAAAACTAAGCCGGGAAAATTGGTAGAAACTTGACGTTGCGTTATTACACCAGAACATCTTACTTGTAATTTGTTACTTCTCTGCAATGCAAATCACGAGACTTCTAAATAGCGTCCCATTTCGCGTGTTATTACTGTTTCTGTTACAAATTTCACTTTCAATTATACAAATTTTCAAGCATACATATTTCTGTAACTTTATACCTGTAGAACTGCAGATCTTTTTTGCTTCAGTGTATCAATAGGTGAGTGAAGGCAGTTGATATCAGAAATGTATTCTGATTTCCAGAAAGTTTATTGGTTGGTAATACGTTCCACCATTTTAGAGCTTCTTGCATCTGTAAAGAGGAGTATGGAGGTTTATAATCCATGACGGTAAAAATCATGCCTATTACTGGAATAAATTTATAATTACATTTTAATTTTAATTTTCTGGAAAATAACACATTATGAATAACAATGTTTACTGAATATAAATTTCAGACAATGATAAGAAATACTTTTTTTAAATAAGTTTTCATAACGTTTTATTATAATTGACTGAATGTTCTTAAAAGGACTGATATTTGTGCCTTAATTGAGGTAAAATCAAAATTATTATATAGTGTAATGTTAAATTTAAAACTAATATTTTCATTCATTCTTCCTTTCTCTCTCGCATTTTATTTGGCTTCTAGTTTGAAATAGGAAAGCTTTTCCCATAAATAAAATAATAATTTTATCTTTAATTATTTTTTTAATTTAAAATTCAAATAAGTTTTTTTAATTGTTTGAACTAAATTTTTTAACTGATTACGTACACTCTAAAAAATAATTGTGTAAATTAGTCATTTTTAAATACGAATGTGTGTACACTTTTGTCAAAAAATATACACATTTTTCTCTAAAATCTACCAATATGTATGATTTTTTGGGGGTTAATGGAAGTGTGTTATTTGTTATTTCTTCGAAAACTTAAACATGTGTGTAAATAGTAAAATATGTTACGGAATTGCTTGAAACGGCGCGGCGTGTTATTGTTATTTACAAATTTCGGATATTACACAGATATCTGGGGATTTTGCATATTATACTGCAATAGTAAGAATATTACACACATATCTATGCGTAAGAAGAGAATAATACACAGAATTATCTGCACAGACTTTACACAGTTGTATGCATAACAACAGAATATTATGCTGACTTGTATGTAACAGTATTATGCGGAAATATGTTTCAGAACATAATTACACAGAAATGTGTGTACATATGTGAACGCAATAAATAGCGATAACTGAAAATTTCGCCTTTGTAAAAGTTTCTCAGTGGTCTAGTTAATGGCTTAGAAAGTCGAAGATTGTGAGTTCAAACTTCGTCTCGGTAAGTGATGCTTATTGACTGCAGATTTAATTAAATTGTGATTTTCTCCTTTATTGTATATATATCTTTCAAAACTTGTGACTGAAGCTGATAGGAAATTTTTAAAATAAAAATAATATCAGTTCCACGATTTTTTTTATCTTTCAAAATTTTATTTTACCGTGTATTTATTCAGATTATGTTCATAAATTACGATTAAACTATTTTATAGGGCTCCAAAACAACTTTAACACACAGATGGTATGAGGTAAATATAATTTCAGACAATCCTGTTTTTTGTAAATTAAGATTACATTATTTTGTGGTCTAAAAATAAACTTTCTGAAAAGATAAAAAATACACCAAGCACATGTGTTTGTTCTTCATGCAAATTTGTTTGCAACCATAAAAATATTTTGTTCAAAATTTATATCCCAAACTACAAGGTTATTTATTATGTAACACAAAATTCATCGTTTTTAATATTACACAGATATATGTATGTTCATGCGCAATTTACATGTTACACTGTGTATCTCTGAGTTATCGGATAACATTTTACACACTTAAGTCGCTTGATGTGCTTCACAAGAAAATGAGTATCTTGAAATTGACACACCAGGGCGTGTATTTGATAACTTATACACCTTTTGACCCATATATAGATAAATATACAGACAAATCGTTTTTTTTAAATCATCAGTATACCTGTTTTAATGTGCAATTTTATGCATTTATTTCTTAGAGTATAATAGTTCTTTCCAAATATTTTGTTGCATATATATTTTGTAGGTTGTACCCCACTTTCTGTTTATTTTGTATAGTTTGTATATTGATTATATATTTTTTAAATGCAACACATAAACCACTAGAAACAAACTGCTTCAGCAAACTATTTAGAATTTTAACTTATAATATTAATTTACTTAAATTAAAAGCTTGATTAAAAATGTTTAAACAGTATTAAGCAAACAGTATTAAGCAAATTAGCTTACTAAGGATATTTTGAGGTAAGAGTCAAAATATTAACAAAAATAAATATTTTTTTACATTTTTTTCGCAATTTTGTTTTAAAAAATGCACATTTGAAAAAAAAATCTTCGAAAGTAAGTCAAAAATTATTCTAAAAATTCTAAATTATTCTTATTTAAAAAAAAAGGTTAAAATTATTAATATCCACTAATATTAAATATGAAACATATCATATTTAAAATATGAATAAAAATAGTTTTATGAATTTCAAAGAACCATATCACCGAAAAACTATTTGAGCTTTTTAAAAAGAAATAAAATATTAGTTAAAAAAATTGTACTGAAAAACGGCCTTTCAACCGTCTCTTAAAATGCAACTTATACAAGTTTTGCATGAATTAACTTAATATGTTCGTTTTTTTAAAAGTTTTTATGTTTAACCTCAACAACCGTGAAAAATTCATTAAAAGTTAGTACAATCTTTTTAAAAGTCTCTTAAAATGATGAAATATTTTGTGCATCGTGTGAAAAAACCAAGAATTTTTTATTTGAGTTTTACATTGGGTTTTAATACTGATTACTAGATTGTCTTTATGAAATTGATCTACTTAAAATACCTTTTCTTAAAGTATTTAAGTTTTTTTTATGTTTATCATCCATAATTCTTATTTTAATTTCGTTAGGATTTTAAAAAAGAATGATCAACTTAATTTTTTTTAGATTTCAATTTAGAGTTTCATAATGCAGTTTTGTAAATTTGTTTTTTTGTCATTTTGCAGGTAAATCAATATAACAGATGTAAATTTTCCAGGAGGGTGAAAAAAGTCCGGGCATGGATTCGAACCAGGGACCATTTTCGTGTTATAAATTAATCATATGTAATTTCGCATGCAGTGTTTTTCTGCAGTTCCATATATTGGCCTCCGATTTATTCTGTTGAGCTGATCTATAATATCAGACCAGACCCAGTGATCGATGAGGTTATTTGGGTGAACTAATCCTCCAGTGTTCGTTTCCGGGATGGTTCAGTTGGAAGAGCAGTAGCGACTTCAGCCAATACATCCCTGGTTCGAATCCTGGCCCGGACTTTTTTATCCTCCTGGAAAATTTACATCTGTTATAATTGATTTGCCGACAGAATAATCGTGTTATAAATTAATCAAAATCTATCATTTTGATTATTTACTGTTTAAATGAAAGCATCAATAAAACAAGTTGGAAATTGCACGTGAACGTAGCAAATGAGGTGCGTTCGTATGATAACGAAGTTTTAAAAATATTCAGATCTTGCTGATATAGTAGAGCGTACTTCGGATACATTATAGTAGTCGAAATCTTTGTGTTTCTGTAAATATGTAGGAAGTAATTTTTATTACACCTCAGCAACGTATATCTTATTCATAGAATGTGAAATAGTTGAATGTAATTAAAACACGTCCCAAACAATGTTTCCCCGTATAGCATTATGTAGTGGAATACTTTTGTGTGGCCCTGTAATTTAATAATAAAAATGCTTTGCATCACAAATTGTACAGAATGCATATTTTAGTATATATTTCATAGATTCATGCCAATTCTATTATGTTCGAATGAGTGTAACATCATTAAAATGCATTTGAAACTTTTCCCGCATTGACCGTAATGTAATGGAATACTTTTGATTGTCCCTGTAAATGATCTAAGCATCCGACTTTCATAACATTTGAAATGACTCTACAATATTACGTAATAATTATATGTTTTAAACTTCAAACGATTGAAATGCATTTAAAACATTTTTTGCCCATTGACCGTAATGTAACGGAATCCTTTTGATTGTCCCTGTAATTGATCTATGCATCCGATTTTCATAACATTTGATATGAATCGACAAAATGACGCAATAATTATATGTTTTAAATTTCAAACGATAAAAATGCATTTGAAACTTTTTTCCCCATTGACCGTAATGTAACGGAATCCTTTTGATTGTCTCTGTAATTGATCTTATCCATCCAGTTTTCATAAAATTTGAAATGACTGGACAAAATCATGTTATAATTATGTATTTTAAATTTTAAATGATTCGGTTTGGTAGTTTTTGCGTTGTTATATGCGGACAGACAGACAGACAGACAGACAGACAGACAGACAGACGGACAGACAGACAGACAGACGGACGGACTGAGCGACAACAATAGGTGCTACGTATTTACATAATTACGAATGCACCTAATGACTGTTAAGAGAGTGCATAATTAATTTGATTTTACTTCACAGTCTTTTTCTTGGGTTCATGTTACTGAGTAGTGATATGTATATATATATATATATATGAGGATGGTGTTGTCTGAATAAAAACGCAAAGGTTAATAATAATAATAAAAAAAATTGAGAGTGGGTTATTCAATTTAACACAATTTTTTTACTGTTTAATTGACACCAATATATGGATATTTGTCTAGTTATATCTATAGTTGTTAGGTTGTATAATTAACTATTGCTTCACGCATCAATAATTTATTAATAATTTTATTGCGAAGTCCTCTTCCTGAGTAGTGTTCAACATATAAGTGGTTATTATTCTCAATATTTTGTTATCTTAATTTTTATCCAATTTATATATGAATCTAAAGTTTATGCTTGCCACGTGCAAAAATAGGGTTTTTGTGATTTTGTCACTGATACTATTTGCTGCTCGTTACTGTTTTTAATATATTTATATATTTTTTTTTTATTTTTTCCACCGTTTATTACTTTGTTCTTTGTTTAATAATTTGGTTTTTGTGTGCTGGTAGCCCCAAATACGTATTATTTTGCTATTCATGGCTAATACGTGGATGAAACCGCACACTTCATTTGTAGTTACAGAGCATTTGGGGCCTGACGATTCTGCTTTGGTACTACAAATTTCATTTGCATTCATTTTATTTACTTATTTATTCAGATTTCCTCGTTTTACTATTTTTTTTATTCAATTCAATTCTAATTCCTCGTTTTGGTTTATTGTTTTATTGATAAAATCCATTGGTGAATCTTGCCTACTTTTAATGGTATTATATATATATATAAATTATTCTCGTGGATTGATAGGGTATTCCACAAATTAGTTCACATCTAAAAAATAATAATAATTTTAAAAAATCATAAAAATCGAAGAGACTGGGATAACTAGTTAACTAAATGGGATTTCTGATGAACTTATCCTAACGAAGATGGCTTATTTCATTTACTTATTTATTAATATTATTTTTAGATCTTATAAAAATATTTTTAGTTAAGATATTTGCCAATTAAGGTGTATATTTTGTTCCAGGTTAAACTTAACAAGCACTTCATTTTCAATAAAGAACATGCCATAGTTATCTTCAATAGGCAATTTTAATTGCATGGAAAAGGAGTATATTTACCTGAGTTAGAGCATGGACAGATGGTCAAACAGATTGTCGGACAAACCGAATTACTAAGCACTTCAAAACTCTGTTGAATAGTTAAAAAAAATTCTTTCTACTGAGCCGAAATAACTTATTTAATTTCTTCAGTCCTGAAATACACAAATGAGGATACAATTTTTTTCATGAAAAATAATCAACAAATCTATATATATATATCTATGAAATTTTTTTTTCGCAGGAAATGTCACAATCCTTGAATTTAATATTCAACTTAAGGTATGTGAAATTTTCAGCAAAAGATTTCCAAAATTATCTTTATATATAAAAATCTTCTGTGCGTGTGTATGTAATTGAACTCCTCCTAAACGACTGGACCGATTTTGATGAAATTTTGTGTGTGCGTTCCAGTAGATTCGAGAATGGTTTAGATTCACATTTCGTCGAAATTGATTCAATACTTTTTTAGTAATTAGGCAAAACTAATAGTTAGTGATTTTTCGCTAATTAAAAGTGCTATATATGTTAAAGAAAGTCAAGATTTCGTATTAATCATAGCACAAAAAAATCTACTGAACCAAAAATCTTGAAAATTGGGTAAAAATACTTCTTATAACATCGAGTGCCGCTAAAAATGGATTTTCAAAAATTCCACCCCTACGATGAGTAGAAAAAAGAACAAACTTTAAAAAATTCCTTAAAAATCGGCTTTTGTAGTTATTTTTCAACTGATAACATATTTTAGTGCATTCTTTCATTCTGAATCGAATGGTACTAAGCAAATTCGTTTAAATTCAGTAGTTCCTGAGATAATTCACATTTTCCTAATTTGGCGATGTCTTCGGCGCAAAAACTTCAAATTTTCAATGCTTATCTTTATATATAAAAATCTTCTGTGCGTGTGTATGTCACTGAACTCCTCCTGAACGACTGGACCGATTTTAATGAAATTTTGTGTGTGTGTTCCAGTGGATTTGAGAATGGTTTAGATTCACATTTCATCGAATTTGATTCAGTACTTTTTTTGTAATTAGGCAAAAACTAATAGTTAGTGATTTTTCGCTAATTAAAGGTGTTGAATAAGTTCGATGAATGAAGTGCGGACGGAATGTCGGAGCGGTCTAAGGCGCCAGATTTAAGCTCAGCTTCTTGAAGAAAGAGATCGCGTGTTCGAACCCCACTGCTGACAAACGTGTATGCTTTACAATAATATATCCTGTATTATAATTTTGATTAACCGATTTCAGACAATCGTTAACTTTTAACTAAAAAGAGAAAAATAAACCATTCTATCAAAAATTGAACCGACTTCAAAAACTAATGAAGAGTAAAAAATAATTTCCTTACATAATTGTAATAAGAAATTAAATTAAGAGCGTAGTGTTTATTCTGCGTATTGCCATATTTACGTACATTTATTTTATTTTCTGGAGTCGGTGCCAAGAAGGACAGCGTCTGTCGGTGACAGGACACCGTCTGTCGGGTGCGCTAGTATACATATATATATTATCATTATCTATACTAATAAAATCCGTGCGCCTCTGTCTGTCTGTCTGTCTGCTTGAAGCCGATTACAGTTCGCAACGCGGGCAAGTTGGAAGTCGCGAGAGGTGTCTTTCGATTCGAAAAATTCCGGGAAAGTCATTTCGGGCATTTTCGAGACCGTGGGACCAAAATTAAAAAAGTTATGAATTAAAAACCGGTAGGGAATCGGAACGGAAAACGTCTTATTTCCCAAACAGGTCTCAAACGGAGCTCTGAGGCAGAACACTGCGCTACCTTGCGGTGAAGAACAGGAACTTTTCCCCTTTGGCTAAAAGAAGAAGCAGCCGAAAACCTATTTTTCTCCCGTCAATTTGTCAAAGAATGTATAAGAGAAAAAGAAGTAATTGGTAAAAAATATTAAACACTGTTTAATTAATATAATAAGTACAACTATTTAAGCACAGCAAGATATGTTCACTAAGAGGTAATAGTGTTGCTAATTAATATTTTGAGGATCTCAGATGTAACTGGCTATTCATATATTTACTCTGTATGTGAGTATTAATCGTTGTAGCTCATTTTCATACTTTTTCTTTTTGGTAGCATACACCAATATTGTGTAACCTAAGATTTACGCGATTAATACTAATTTCTGTTAGTACAAACGGAAAACGAGCTGCCAAAATTATTTGTTAGTTATGTTCTTTGTGATATTAATGAAATTACTTATTTTTTTAATAGCAGTCTTTTGCAGTTAAACCTTAAATTAAACCTTATAAACTCCTCTTTGAAATGAGTGGTCATAAAATTTTCTATGCTTGATAGAACTTGAGAAATTCAACATTCAAAATATTTATGCAAGTCAAAAAATGATGATTTTTCAAAATTTAAATAATTGTATAAAAATTTAAAGCGATAAACAAAAAATAAAAATATACTCTAATTTATATCATCATAGAGAATGATCCCTAGCAGTTTCATTGAAATCGGAAATGGTCAGGTTGAATATTGAATTTTTTTTGTTGATTTGACATGGAATGACCCTTAAACATCAGATTCAGTTAGTCCTTTATATGAATCAATCTTGTTTATATTTTGATGTAACAAACTTTTTTTGCGCGTTTTTTCTTAAACCATCATGCAGACAGTTTTTAAAGTAGAAAAAAACTGATTACATATTCAGAATCTGCGTAAAAGTCTGCTTCTGATGATCCAAAAAATACGAGAAAATGTATTATGGACGCGCAGCGCCAACCGTGCAAAACCAAATATTTTTAACGGGACAATGGCGACCATGGCGCGTAGCGCCGGTGGGCCGGCTTCGCACGATGGGCCCGTACCGCCTACTGTGCGAAATCACATATTTTAACGGGATAATGGGCGCATAACAACCATAGCTCTTTAATTTACTTTTTTTGTGCTGAGGATTCGAACACCAAGACTTGCTTATTAAATGAATTTTTTTGTTTATTATCTATTGCTTAATATCGAGGTTCGTTTGGAAAAAGTGGCCCAGCTAGCGGGCGTAGCTCGCTAGTACTATACTAATATTTGACATCTACAATGTATCTATATAATAAAGGCCAAACGTATCTGTGCGTAACGCATACGTCATGCTTTGAATGACAACACTTTCCGATGAAATTTTGTTTTTGCAATTTTCGCTATTGTAAATTTTTATACATCCAGACATAGCACGTTTTCAACCTTTATACCATCGTATAGAGAAAAAAATGCACTTTTAAATGCAATTTGTTAGTAAACTGTATCTCAATTTGTTTTTTAAATATTAATTTTTTTTGTAGTTTTTAGTTCGATTTCTCTAATGGTGGCAACTTGAGATCGCATTCATGAGGGAAATAAACGGAAAACAGCCATAGAGATTAAAAAAAAAATGAATAAAGATGCAGTTTGGTAGCTGGATGTTTCGCCAAAAAGGTAACAAAAATAATAATAACAAAAATAATAAGGTAATAAAACTAAAATTCGCTGCATTGCATCAAACGCAACCGCTTGGTTTAGCGATACAGTTTTAATTCATAATACAATGAAATGCTAAAATATAATCAGATCTTTTTCATTTAGAGAAAAAATTATGTTAAAGAATTCGGTCTCTGTTCCACGTGATTGTTTTGTTTGGGCCGAATAAGAGACTTAAAATGGAAGGATAACGTCAAACCGTTTTAATCTTATACTGCACCTCCATCTACCTCTTTTCTCCATGGAAAATAACAGAACATTGTATATTTTAGTTGCCATTTTTTCATAGCAACAGAAAAAAATAAGTAATTAAAAATCCGTTTATGTCAAAATATCGTCGGCTATAAAACCCGGTGAATGTTGTTGGTTTTATTTCGTTTTTATCCATCAATTTAATTACTTTGAGTTCGTAACAAGCTTACTTTACAAAAGATACATCATCTACTTTTACAAAAATGCATTTTAAAGAATATCTGTGTGTCATATTTTCTTAGTTGGTTTTAAAAAATGAAAGAATGCAATTTTATTCTTTGGCAAAATCTTTGGCTAATAACTTCAATCTTGCATCTAATGGGGAAGTATCAATAATTTTCAAAGCTTTATATGATTACATAATTAATATGTTTCATATAGAATTGCTGTTTGGAATTAGTTGGCAGTTTAAAAAGCATATTACGTAGGAAAACATTATTAGACTTTTCAATTTTAAATTAAAAAAAAGTTTTTCACCTTTACTCTGTGACCCGGGAACCCCGGGTTTGGTGTACTAGTATATATAATAACCCAATAAATAACTATCTTAAGCAAGAGAAGAGGAATTAGCAATTTTTGAACAATAACGTATTATTGGAAACTGTGGTACTTGGCCCATTTTCAAAAATATTAACAAGTAGACACATCAATTACGATTAAATATACATACATACATACACACACACACACACACACACACACACACACACACACACACACACATATATATATATATATATATATATATATATATATATATATATATATATATATATATATATATATATATATATATATATATATATATAACCACTAATTGTAAAACAATATCAATAAAACATGAAAAATGAATTAAAAGGAGTATTCGAAATATGCAGAACTGTAATATAAAATAATTATTATACCATTAAACGATTAATATTAGCCATAAATTATATATTATATCACTCCATGATATGATTAGATGAAAATATTGCAACTCTTAATGGAAGAAATCTTAATGATGATACATGAAGGTGATGCGCAACGCAGCAATTATCTTAGCACATAATATTTATAAGATTGCTAAACCATTTTGTTACGTTTTGTTACATATTAAAGATATAAATATAAGATACCAATAATAAGAAAATAGTTCAAAATGAATACTTCATTAAAAATGAAAAGATACCAAACTAACCACTATAACTACCAAGCTTCACAACGCTAAACGAATATAAACCACGAAGTAATAATTTAAGTATAACATTAACATAATCAGGTTGTTGAGGAATCGATGTAGACAAATATGTCTGAACACAAATATTTAGTATATGATTGAATCGTATCTGTTCAAGGTTTTGGATTTACTTGGAGCTTTGATCTTCTACTTATCAAAACCGCTGGAATGGAATTGTGTCCACACTTTGTACTGAATGGACCGTTCTCATACTTCATTACATAAGCCTGTAACCTATAGTTATGAACCCAAATTTTTAAACTGGTTATGGATGATTGGAATATGAGTTGAATTAAAAATGATTATTTTTCCCTGATTGATTTTAAGGCACCAGTAAAGCTCAGTCCTCATTTCCAGCTAATAAAAAATTGAGTTATTTCATGAACTTTACAGATCATATGATTCCATTTCTTTTCTACGCATATTTTTAGATTGAAAATATTTCCCAATATTTAGTGTAACTTGTTTTAGATTGAGCGCTACTTTTCCCTCTGGTTCCTCCAGCTTTTTATATGATAGACAACAGATTGGCGCGTATAGTTAATAATCCTGGTTCGATTCCAGGTTTGGATGCATTTTTACTCTGTTGGCTTTACGCCTTTTAAGCAATTAAAATCTAAAATTATAAACATAATCGATTTGATTTTTTTTTTTTTACATTTTTACTTTGTTTCTATATAGCTGCATGTTTTTTGCTTTGAAAGAAAACGAATAAACAGCACCGCTGATGCTAATTTCCTCATAAACTAAATATTATTTTTATCTGAGCTTGCAAAATGAGTTCCAGACAATATGTCCAAGAAAGTAAGAAATTTTTAGAATTAATTAAACCTTTTACAATAAAAGTTTCGAGGATCTATAGATCCTTAACATGTTTGAAGTCCTTCAGTTTTGATAATTAATCATATCAGTTTTAAATTTCCAAATGGATGAAAGAAGTCCGGGCTGGGATTCGAACCATAAATGTCTTAGCTGGATCTACCAATGCTCTACTTACTGAATCATCCCGGCTCAATAACTTATGATATATTCTGTTAGCTGGTTCAGATATTAGGCATGATGCTGTGATCGTTGAAGGTTAACTGGGTGAATTAGTCCTCCATATTCTTCCAGAATAGTTCAGTAGGTAGAGCATTAAAGGTAGGAGATACAGTATTAGAGCAGCCAAGTCATGTCTCGTTCGAATCCTGGCTCATTTTTAAACCATTTGGAAATTTACAACTGATATCATTTACTTACTTATTAAATAATTGTTTTGAAAATTAATATATATGAGTCTCCAAAATGAAAATGGCATTGTTGCAATAACTCCGTCATTTCAAGAAAAAAAAAAAAACGACTGCGCATGCTCTTATAGAGGGTACAGTATGCTGAGAATTCATGCGATATCGTCAGATCAATCCAGATGTGTGTGTGATAGCATGGGAGCACGTTAAAAGGAATAGTTTTCATCGTAGTTGCTTCCAAAAGGTTTCAAAGCGCGGTCGTGCAATTTTTAACAACAGAAAGTGCGAGTTTTAGTGAAATCTATAGCCAATAGCAGAATGTGTATGACTAGGAGTGTATGGCACGCAGATCGGTAATCCGATGATATAGGGATCTTCGTAGTGAAAGAAGCAGTACTGACGACAGGTGGATAAAACGGATGTGGTATTCTTTCACTACGAAAGGTCCCTACACCATCGGAATACCATTCTGCATGACGTACATTCCGTGCCATATATGGAGCATGCGCAGTCATTTTTGTCTTCAAATAGCGGAGTTATCACAGCAATGCCACATTTATTTGGATAAACATTATGAAATTGATAACAAAGTTGTTATTTAATCCTTTTAGGGGCAAAGCACTTCTATTCTTAAAATGCTGAAATGAAATAATGATAGTTGAATTAAAAAAATAAAAATATTTTAACCTTTTCGGTCCTTGGGTCCCCAATTCGGGACCTCTGTTCTTTTCCTTATAAAAACTAAAACGTTCGATTTTTTTACATTTGCGCATCACTCCTTAATAGCTGAATATTTTTTTGCATTGAAAGTAAATGAATAAATCCCTGCATTTAAGCAGAATCTGTCATATAATAAATGTTACATGTCATTAAAGTTTGCGAAATGCCTAAAAATATCCTAAAGACAGCGTTTGACCAACCAAATGACACATTTTCTTAAGTTTTTTAAAAATTGTTTTAATAAAATTTTTTGAGGATTTGTAGATTATTTACTTGTTTAAAGCTCTAAAATTTGTGATTGCGTTAATATACATTAATGGTTAATACATTGGTGTTTTAAGGGTGTTTGTAATTTTAGATTAATATTTTTAACATAAATTACTAAGCGTCTATAGGATAAATTTCAGAAAAGTTATTTTTTTCTGACATTTATGAAGTCATTTTATTTGAAAAAAACTAAACAATGAAAAAGTATTTACATTATTATTTTAGCTTCAGAACTGAAGAGGTTTAAATAATTAAAAGCTTTTCTTCAAGTACTTGATAAAATTCAAAAATTTTGATTTCAAAATTCTGGTGTCAATGTCAATAAACACCGCGATTAAAATTAACTGGCATAATTAAAATTAAGTATTAGCCACCTAAAGTACCAATTTCAGAAAAAAAAAATCTCCGACATCTATTGTGTCATTTTGCATGTTCAAAATCAATCAATGTGAATTTGTACCACTAGTTTTAGCTTTGGTCTCAAGCGTTTAAATTTCTCGTGACAAAATTTTTATGGCTTGATAAATTAGCCTAAAATATTTTTATTTTTTTATTTTTTTTTATATAAAAAAGAAAATTAATGTAATTCACTTTCTCTAATGAAATGGGACTTAGAGAATTCTACCTCAGCCATTTTGAATATTAAATTCGCTCAGATTAGCTTAGCAACAAAATCCTGAGAAAATCAGATTCAGATAAACCAGACATTTCCGTGGGGATTTAATAATAGAAGAAAGATTTTGGTGTTATGCTTGCTTTTCAGAGGTTGTTTAGAATGAGATAAATTATTAAGTTTTAATTCATGAAATGCCAACATCTAATGAAACAAAGTAGAAATGAATTCCTTATTATTTTAAAGAAGAAAATAGGTAATACCGGATATCTTATTATTGTATATTTCAGGCAACATTTCCAACAGTATTTAATGAAACTTTACTTAAATACGCTTCATTTATCCTTTTACAATAAAATCATTATAAATATATTATCACATTTTTAACCCTTTCTAATATAATTGAAAAATGCTTATGAATTTGGTTCGTCTGTACGTGCTCTAACTCACATAAATGTCCTCCCATTGACAATTAATATTTATATGTTAGTTAAATTCAACTATAGAATATTTGGTGTTGAAACTGTGATGTGTAACATTTATAGTTTATTTATAGGGAAAAGCAAAAGAATTCTGTTACATAATGGTATGTTGGTATGTTGAGAAAAATCATTTACTGTGCGCTTTATTGATGTGACAATATTTCAAACATAATGAGATTGATATGTGTTCACTGAAACGGACTATAACATATTTTCTGATGAACATATTCTCAGTGGTATTTGTAGTCTGTTTACAGAGACGTGCAAAAGAAGTCCATTACGTTACTATCTATGATGCGAAATCATTTGCGGTCACATTATGATCTATTGTGTAAAATCATTTCCAATCACATTATAATCAATTGGTTTAAATCGTTTGCGATCGTATTATGATGTATGGGATAAAATAGTTTGCGATTAGATTATAATCAACAGGGTAAATCGTTTGCGTATACATTATGATTTATGGGTATGAACTGTGCGTATACATTATGATCATTTGCGGTGTATTTTAACAACTTTATGATGCTTAATGAAATTAAAAAAGATCACCGAAATGCATTACAACAGTTTTTTAATATATTATGGAGTATGTTAGCTTTTATCGTTCATTTATACAGGGTTTCCCAGAATTTTGTGTACAAACTTGAAGGGAAGGTAGAGAACATCGTTAGGAACCATAACTACATAGGAAAGCATGGGCAGAAACGTCATCCTCACTTGATAAAAAGATGCAAAGACACAATAAGGCCACAACACGGAATTTAGTGTAAAATGCTTTACTACACAACAAAAGAGACAATTTATTAATTAAATACATCACAGAAGGTGTTCGAAATTACGTCCATTGACATGAATGCGACGAACATTTTCGAAGACACATGGTGTTTCTCTGACCGTCTCAGCATCAATGGCGATTCGTGCCACCAGGTCCATTTCGGGATTTACGGGTGTGTCGTATAGAATGTTCTTCATGGCACCCCAGAAAAAATAATCAAGAGGAGATAAATCAGGCGATCTGGGAGGCCAAGCGACGGGACTACCACGCCCAATCCAAATGTCCGGTCCAAGTGGTCGTGTACACACCTTGCATGATGAGATGGAGCCCCACCATGTGGGAACCACATTCCGCACCTGGTGTGTGCAAGGGACATTGTTAAGGCGTTCTGGAAGTCCTCTTGAAGAAAGACGAGATACTTCTGAGCATCCAGTCGAGGCGGTCAGATGTATAGCCCGACTTAACTGTCCTCCACGATATTCGCCCACACATTAATAATGAAGCGTTGTTTAACGTCTCCTGGTCAGGTTCCGTGTGGGTTGTCTAAGACCCACATGTGGGAATTGTGCGTATTGAACATCCCTTCAAGTGAAAAGGTTGCTTCATCACTGAACATAACTGAACTGGAAAATTGCGTGTCGGCCGCACTTTGCTGTAGAAACCACTGTGCAAATGCGACACGTCGTGGGTGACCATCGGGCTGCAATATTTCAACTCTCTGAAGGTGAATGGAATGTAAGGCTTCATCCTGCTATACGTGATGTACAGTGGATCGAGACATTCCTGCCGCAGCGGCAAACGCCCGCATACTGGTACTGGGATTTTGGGCCACTGTATGCAACAGGCCCTCTTTGAATATGAGTGTTCGTACTGTTCGAGGCCTCCCAGTATCTTGCATAGTTGCTGTAAAGGATCCACGCTCCACAAGGTTCTAATGTACCCGAGCGAAAATTTGATGATTTGGCTGGCGCCTCGTTGGATATCTTTCCCGATACAACCGAACAGCAGCGCGTCCATTTCCGTCGGCTAGGCCGTAGATGAAGGTGATGTCTGTCAACTTTACGTTTGTAAAACGATTCATGTTAAGAGCCCACAATAGTCACAGAAAAATTACTCAAAAAGACCCGGATGACCATGTAAAGTCTATGGGAGCGTTCTTTTCTAATATCGCGCTCAAATTTTAATATTTTTGCATGATTTTTTTGCACAAGATAGCTGAGGGCAATCCACAACCGGGCTAGTTTTTACTTTTTCAATTTTTGTTTCAGATTTTCTTTAAAAAATTACTTTAACTTTCGAAACCGGTTTAAACCGGTTCTGAAACTGAAACTATCGTAATATAAAAAATGTATAACCAAAATCGAAAAAGTAAAAACTAGCCCGGTTGTGGATTGCCCTCAGCTATCTTGTGCAAAAAAATCATGCAAAAATATTAAAATTTTAGTGAGATATTCGAAAAGAACGCTCCCATAGACTTACATGGTCATCCGGGTCTTTTTGAGTAATTTTTCTGTGACTATTGTGGGATCTTAAGAGCACACACTAGTCACGCGGTAAAAGCCGACCGCTAATGGTAAGTCTATGGGCGCAATCTTTTCGAATATCTCGCTTAATTTTCAATATTTTTAAATGATTTTTTTTCACAGGATAGCTGAGAACATTCTATTACCGGGCTAGTTTGTACTTTTCTGATTTTCGTTGTAGTTTAATTCTCAGGACCCTCTAAATTTTGGATTCAGTGAAATTCGAGGTGTTGTGCCCTTTTTACTCTTATAAAATCTATTTCAGCAAAATTCAGAAAAAATTAAAAACGCTTCACGGAATATTAGTGTTTAAGCTTTCCAATGATATGCTTTCCATATTTCTACTGCAATTAGGCTGAGCAAAATTTGGAAAGATTTTGATCAGAAATGGTACAAAAAAAGCGTTTTAATTATATGCGCTCCGCCTCAGGCAGTCTCCGCCTCTCCTCCCCTTTTGAAAATTTGATTGGTTAACACGAATCCATTTTAGCAAATGAAAGTAACTTTTTTCCTTTCCTTGTATTTCCTTTCTGTTCTTGGTTTATAGTAACGTGTTAAAATAACCTCCCTTATTTCAAAGTTTGGATTTATTTTTTCTACAATTATTGATAAATTTTAACTAAAATAGTCTTGAAAAAAATCAACGACTTCTAATTTTTTGTTTTTATAAAACTAACGCTATTTTTAAGTTATAACTAACTTCCAAAGAAGAAAATTATACATTTCTTTGTATATATATATTTTTTTCAAGTCCATACAAAACAAGGTAGATTTGATACAAATTACAGTAAGCTCCTTTTTAGCAAAAAGGAAATTCTGATAATTTAAAAATATAATTGGAACTTTTGTGAAATACATAGGTAGCATTAAAAGGACAAGGAGCTATATTTGGAATTTATAAATTTCCTTAAACGGCTTGGAAAATACATGAAACAGGGGGGGGGGCAGGGGTGTGCAAAGAGAAAACTGCGCCCGGAGTAAAGTTCAGTTTGGCGCCCCATTCCCTGAACTTTTTCTTGTGACAGACTAAAAATTACGTTAGTAGTAAAAATTTGGCGCCCCCTAAATTTCGCACCCGGGGCAACTACCCCCTTGGTCCCCCTCTTTTTCGCACCGCGCTGCAAGGAGTACATTTTGAGGAGGCTTATTCAACACCGCGCTGTCCGAAGGGGGGGGGCGGTGGCGCCACATTTATACTATCAACATCATTCTTGGGCTGTTACAAGAAAAACTTGGGAAAGGGGGCACCAAATTGAAACTTTGCCCCGGGCGCAGTTTTCTCTTTCCCGTGTTTGTTTTTGGTACTATACGATACTAGGCAGCCCAATTTCAGTCCAGTATTATTAAGTAAAACAGTAAAAAAAATAAGCATTTTCAGTTCGAAAAACAGTTTTATCAAAAATAAGCAGAAATTAAAGTTAGAAAGTTTTAAAAATTGGTAATTTTAAAATTGTTGATCAACTTGTTTCAAACTTTAAAGAAATATTTTTTAATATTTATTACTTTTGAGGAAAACGATACACTTTTAACAGTCGTTAAAAATGGGGAATTTATCCTGCGTAATACATTTTATTTTAATATAACATAAAGGTATATTTGCAAAGACAACGAATTGCAAATATTTATCATTATTTATCTATACTAATATTATAAAGAGGAAAGATTTGATTGTTTGTTTGTTTGCATTGAATAGGCTCCGAAACTACTTGACGGATTTGAAAAATTCTTTCGCCGTTGGAAAGCTACACTATTTCCGGTGAACATAGGCTACAGTCGCCGCTTAAAAGGATAAAAATAAAACGCCGGATAAACGAATCAAAAGCAATTTGAGAAACTAAAGGTTACCTGACCCACTAGACACATGACAATCACTGAAACACATATGAAAATCGTAACTATGCAACCCCCTCCTCCCCCCCAAAAAAAACATTTTAAACTTTTTAGCCCGACCTGATATAAAACCGTATTTTTTAATTTTTAAAACTATTTAGCAATTATTAAAAAAAGGAAAAGAAATGCTGAAACGCAAATTAATTAAAGTTAAAAATAAATCACGAAACGATTGTTTTGGAGTTTTCAAAAAAGTTATAACAGATAGTAAATATTTTAAAGAGTAGTGAGCATCAAATATGGGGAGGGAGGATTTTTCTTTTAGGAGGAGCAGTCAAATATTTAAAATTGTAACGTTTTCTACAATTTCAAATGCGGACTTTTTCAATAAGCCTAGGGATAAATATTACTTATTTAATTTAATATAAAATTATAAAAAGGAAAGATTTGTTTGTTTGTTTGTTTGAATTGAATTGAATAGGCTCCGAAACTACTTGACGGATTTGAAAAATTCTTTCACCGTATGAAAGCTACTCTATTTCCGGTGAACATATTATATTTTCAAAAAAAAATTAGGGATCCTTATTAAAATGCCAATATTGTAACCCAAAGTGTAGAAAATGAACTTAAAAAATCTTTACATCGCGTGCGTTGCGAATACTATTGATTATAGAACAAAATAATGTACTACGACTTTGTTAACATGTAATTATCTACAAAAAATGTCGCAATAGCATATGTCTAACTGTTATAGTTATGTCACAATAAGTGTTTTTTATTTAAAAAAATAATTAAAATGCCGTTTCTGTAAAAGCTCTTTATTGTTACTTTGGTATTGATTCTTATCAAAATAAATTACTTCAAAATCAAGACTGATTTAATGGATGCCGTTTACCCCGCTCGACTGGGCTGCATCATAATGTGTGATGTAGCCGTCACTGGGGCACGGGAGGGGAGTTAATGTCAGAGACGGCATTTTAATTATGAGGTTATGAGTGTGTGTGTAAAAATTTATAACTTGAAACTTTTCTTAAATATCCGTGAGAAGTCGGGGCGGGCTGCTATAATCTATATACATAAAGCAAAATCGTGTTAGTTACACCATTTATAACTCAAGAACGAATGGATCGATTTTTATGAAATTTTGTATGGAGGTATCTGACACCTTAGATTAACATGTAAGCTATTTTTTATTTGACTACCTAAAATGAGGGTAATGTTTTTAATTGTTGAATTTAATGAGATGAAGTGGTAGAAACAATTTGCGGTGTCAGTAGTGGCGGGCGACTGGGCGACTTGCTCTACCCGAAGAAAAGCGAGGGCGGGCCGCTAGTTATAGTATAAAAGTAAAAATAATGAAACTGTAAGGCAAAATATAGCAATTTTTTTAAAGTCTGCTATTCAGCAAATTTTTCTCTCTAATACTTTTCAGAATTGTTTCTTCTTTGGAGTTTTTTGTCGACGTTCAACTAATGCAGCCTCTATCGAGCAGAAGGCTTTTGCATGTTCCAAAACATCATAGTACAAAGTATCGTGGACAAGATTTGTCGAGATATTTACAAACTTTACAAGTTCGTATGTATTTAATGGGTGACAATTCAATATAACATTGTAAAACTTTTAGACGATTTTGCAGTTTTTAGCAGTTTTTGTTTGTCCTGGTACAAGGGCAGATCTGGAGACTCCTCAAAAAAAAAGGGGGGGGGGACTTTTCAGAAATTTGGAGATTCCAATCGCACCTGCAGCTCGTGTCGGAACAATTTTTTTCATCGTGAGTAGGATCGGGGCTAATTTTTTTCGTTGCAGGTCGGGTTTCGGTCCAGTTTACTTTCATTTTTTGCCGTTGTTCTGGTTAAATACTTTTTTTTGCGAGTCGTGTTTGGGTAAGGTTCAATTCTACTTTCCGCTGCGGGTTGGGTTGGGGTCCGGTTCTCTTTCTTTATTGCTGCTGGTTGGTATTGGGTCCGGTTCTCTTTCTTTATTGCTGCTGGTTGGTATTGGGTCTGGTTGATTTCTATTTTGTATGTGTGTGTGCGTGGGTGGGGGGGGGGTTGAGTTGAGTACTATTTTATAGACGCTGGTTTGGTTTCGGTCAAGTTGACTTCTTACTTTTTTGCTACTGGTCGAGTGGATTTTTACGTTTTTCTTGCGGACCGAGTGGAATTCTACTTTTTATCTGCTTTTCTCTGCATTCTTTTTTGTTGCTGTAGTTGTTTTCGGTTGAAATTAATTTACACTATTTTGGGTTCTGATCTGATTCATAGTGGATTTTCAATCTCGCAAGAAGGATTTGATTCGACCCCATATTTCAAATGAAAGTCTAAATATTTTCTCCGTTATGGAAGAAAATAGTTTAAAGGAGTATTATAAAAGGAAATATCGAAGACACTATAAAATGAAACTATATAAATGCCATAACAGACATTTCCAAATAGTTAATTATGAATATTTAAGATTTTACATTTCAATTTACATGTTAACACTGCTATTCGCAAGTGTTAACATGTACATTAAAATATCCATACGGAATGTCTCGAATAGAAGATAACTCTATTTAACGAACACTTTTCAACAATTTAGCCATTTCTCTTTGGTTGATTCCGTTATGAGTATATATTAGATATTTATTTTCTATATAAAAGATAAAATTGATATTAGAAATATAAATGTCGACATTTAATAATTCCATTAAAACATGGATTGTTTTTCTTTCATTTCGATTCTAAATTGACAAAAAATTTTTTGGTCGGGTTTTGATTTGATTTCCAATGGTATTTTCGGGTTCGGATCGGAAGCAGGGCAATACTATACGCTCAGGGGTCAAATAAATTTTTTTGTCGAATATTTGAAAAATGAAGTTATTTTAAGTGCTATTCTTAGAGGAACACTCTTTTCGGATTCAAGGGGGGAACACGAGAATCCTCAAGGGGGAGCGATTTCAAGATTTGGAAGTTCGGGCAGGAGATGATGTTTTTCATTGCTGGTGGAGATTATTTCTAAATTTTGCAGTGAGTCGTGTTCGAATCGGCTTGACATTTTTGCTGTGGGTCGGATTTGGGTCAGTTTGACCTACATTTTTTCAAATTCGGTTCTGTTCTGGATAAAATTTCACTTCTGAGAGTAGCACTCAGGTTGATTGATTGGTTGGTTGAATGGGGTTTTATGGCGCAAAGTTACATCAAGATATGCTGCGCAAAGAACAAGGTGGGGATTCGAGTTAATTAGAAAGTTTGGTTAGGGATTTTTTTTTTTTTTTTTTTTGAGTTTGTTTTTTGTAGTAGGCCGGATAGATTTATACTTTTTTGCTACGGACCAAGTTTGAGCAGGCTGACTTAGGAATAGGTTTTGCACTAAAGAGCAAATACTAGATTTTTTTTCTCTATAACTTATAACATTCAAGTTGAAGATGTAAAACATATTTTTTTAATTCTATTAAAATACATGAACTCATTTTCTTTCATTTCAGTTTCAGGTGTTAGGGTAAGGGCTCGATTTGACATAATTTGTAATTTTTGGGTTCGGATTGATATATTATGGGTCGAGTTGACTTTAAACGTTTCGGATTCGGGACATTTCTTCTTTTGGATTTTGACAAATTCGGATCTAGTATAAACTGGTTGATGACTGGATTTTTCAATAGATCAGGTAATTTTTTATATGAAAAACTATATGTTTGAATATTGACGAGTACATTATATATATATTCATTTTTCTACTTAAACAAAAATAAAAATTATTGATTTAATTATATGGGATACCTTTCCCAATTTCCTTCAAATATTAGATTGATTTTGTTTCATTTTGGATTTGTTGATCTGTTTTGTATCAGGCTATTCGGTACTGAATCAGATTTTTTTCTTTTATTTATTTATTATTATTATTATTATTTTTTAGCGAGCTTGGGTTGGGTTAAAATTGAATTGCTTTTTGAGCCTGGGCATGGAAATTTAGGTTCGGGCAGACCTCTAAAAGAACGAAGTCCATGCCAGGCCCGAAGTGGAAGAAAAAATATAGTGTCGTCAAGTTTTGCAGAAAAAAAGTAAGATCCGAACTCGGAACGGTTTCCGAAAGAATGAAGACTTGACTAGAGGTCTGGACGGGCTGGATTTT
Organism: Maratus speculifer; assembly: GCA_964019185.1. Classification (NCBI taxonomy): domain Eukaryota; kingdom Metazoa; phylum Arthropoda; class Arachnida; order Araneae; family Salticidae; genus Maratus; species Maratus speculifer. The sequence goes on from OZ025301.1 coordinate 109,142,336, forward strand.
CCAGTCTCGCCCCGGCCCGGACCGAATGAATTTTATTTTGGAACGGCCCGGTACAAAAACAAAATATTCGGCCCGAGCCTGGCCCGCTCGTTTACACTTTTACATTTCTAGGCCAGGCCCGGCCCGTACAGAAATCAGTGAAAATAGTCCAGGCCGAAATCGGCCTGCATCTTTATTTCGAAACAAAATCAGATTTTTATCATACAATTAAGATTTTTTAAAGATTACTGCATTCATATTTATTAGATGATTTTATAGAAAATTTTTACTGACAATACACAATAAGAACATTAAAGATTACTTAGGTTCTTAGACTTTCACCATTCAAATAAAGATGCACTGAAAAATTAATATGGTTTAGAATAAAAGAAAAAAAAAGGAAGTTAAAATTATCATAACTTTTGAAGCTGTGTAATAAAAAGTACATTTATGAAAATACTTCTTTATCATTTTATCAAAGATTTTCTCAAATTTAGAGGCGCTATTTTTTATGCATTTCTGATTTCATTTCTTTTTGGAAACACATGAGTTTAACAGGTGTTTTTATTCAGAAACAATGTAATGGAATGGCGTTGTCCATTTTTTGATACAAGCAAATACAATGCGCAACACACTATATAAAACGCTAATTTTCATGATATTTATGAAAATATTGTGAAAATTAGCGTTTTGAATCGAATTTCCCGAAGCGACAACATGCAAAAGGAGAAAAATCTGAAACCACGTGACAAGAATCTCTTATACCTCGACAAGTATATACAAATATCTTATTTACCAAAAATTGTTCGATTCCAAATCCCTTCAATAGTCAGGCTTGTCAACTTTGTGCCTTTATAGTTAAAAATTAGTCAGAAAATTTGTCAAACTTTCGTGTTGTTCAGAAATGAATTTAAGAAACACCAAGGAGTATATTTCCAAAAAGTACGTTGACAGTACGTTAATAGTTTTTATCCCTCTTACAAATAATGTTGTCTAACCTACACGTCTTACGAATAATTAAGTCTAGTTCTGACCCCGACTATATGTAGAAAAACAGTGCAAACTTGATCTTGGCCCGGCTCCAGTTTGCCAAAAAATTATTAAACCCGTATAGACACAAAGCAACTGTCCGATGCTGATTTCTACACTGTACACGTTACATTTATGTATTGATGTTGTTAAACTAGTATCTACTCGTGACGCACATTTATACTTATGGTCGTTAAACCCATATTCATTGAAAATAGATCTCATTTTAGCGTTTTTGCCGAAATCTTTATAACACGCCGGCAGGCCCATTAAACTTTTTTATCGAACTGGCCCATACGGCCTGTCTATTTATTTATTTATTTATTTTTTGCCAGTCTGATACAGGCCAATGCAGATCTCTAGACCTAACCAAGCCCTAGTCTCATGAGTTAAAACTGGCCCGGCCCAACGCAGGCAGTGACAGCTTTGTCGAGTCCGATCAGGTCGCACCGTTCTCAATCTTAAACACGATTCATTTATCCTGTGGACATCTAATATCATTTTGCAGACACTTCATTGGGCTCAAAGGGGGAGGGGGCGATCGCCCTATCGCTTCTGGTATTCATCATATTGAAATCTAGCTATTGAATCGCATCTTTTTATATGTCGACAGATGGTTCGTGGGAATTATTACATTGTTCTGCAATGAATAAGAAATTTTGAAAGAAAACTTAATTGTAAAACACTGTAACATTAATAAAGCTAGACTGAATGTGCGGTATCTTCCTTAAGAAAAGAAAACGAATAGTGAAAAAGAAGAGACTTTAAGTGATAAAAAAAGCAAGGACGGCGGGAAACAGATGACCAATTTTAACAGGTTTAATTTGATTATATATATAAATGGAATGTTTTTATGGAAATTCTTTTTAACAGAGAGTATACACGAAACAGCATTTCATTGCATTTCATGTTCAAAGTAGTGAACATAATTTAAATACGCTAAGGAACAGTTTTTCTCCGAAAAGCTTTTTACAACCGAATTCTTTTGTGTAACTCTGTAATTGAATGGCAAATGTTTTTCGCCAAATATTATACCGCAAGCATTTCTTAAGTCCATTTTAGAAGTTCGTATAAATTTCATTGTTTGTAAAAGAGTAACATTATTACAACAACACATCGCGAAAGATTTTTAGACCATAATATAATAGATTACTATGGAGATCCTCTGTGTGTATACTGTAAGTGCTATACATGATATATTTTTTTATAATTGTCTTCTAGAGTATCTCAGTAATGTATATGAATTTCATTACTTTTAAATTAGTATGGCGCTCCTTGAAACACCGCAAATGATTTATCTACATAGACCATAATGTAGCGGAATAATTTTGAGTGATCCTACACATTTCTTATGTTTCTTCAATTTTTTAAAAAGTTTTTAATTTTTTAAAAGTAATTTTTGCTCCTTAAAAAAACTTTGTTAGTGTTATGCAGAATTTGCAAAAAGTCCTTAAAAATATTTAAGTTTTTTGTTATTTATTAATTGGAGGTGAAAATCTGAGTTCTCTGAAATTCTGATTTAGAAAAATAATTTATATCACCCTTGCCCCCCCCCCCCCCCCCTTGTATCAAAATTTCGTTCCCGCCTTTTGCTCTCATCACAGCCTTCAATATTATCCCTTCCAGAAGTATCACTTCGCTGTTTTGCTGTCTATCTCACTGTATCCATGTTTACACAATATAGCCACTTTGTTGTAACAATAAAAAATCTATCACAAAAACTCCTCCCCACTAACTAAAAATGAGATTTTTCCCTCTCATCCTATTAGTAAATGCCTAGAATTTATTCATTGAAACTTTCCCCACATTTTATTATTTTTTAAGCCCATTTGTTAATGTTTTAAAAGGCAAATAAAAGTAAGTCATTTAAAAAACTTCTCCATCCCACATACACACCAAAATAAATAATTAATAAATTGTTTCCCCCCCCCCCCCAGCTCACAAATTTTAAACTTTTAAAGTCATCGATTTTTCTAAAACTTTTACTGTAATAATAAATAATCAATCATAGTTTTACTCTTAACCCCACAAAAATTGATGTTTTCCCCCTATTTCTCCTTACCAAGTATATAAAATTTAGTCTTTAAATCTCTTTATTTTGTGTTTAGCCATATTTGTTAATCTTTAGTCATATAAAGTAAGTCATCTAACAAATGCTCTATATCCCCCTCCAAAATAAATATATAAATACTTTTCATTTTTTCCTTCTCAGAAATCTCCAACAATTATATAAATGAAATTTTAAACCAATTATTTATATGATTTACGATATTCGAACGAAATGTGGTAATTCAGCATGAAAATCTTTTTCTAAATTTAAGGGGGGGGGTTGTTAGCTACCCTTTCTCCCCCTATACTTATTCAATGAATTCTTAAAACTAATCGCCCCCAGGAGGATACCTTCTTTAAATATTCACGGGCTTCCTAACCCAAGACACCTGAATGATCTTTCTCTTTTCTTTTTCCTCTGATTTCTATTGTTTTCCTTTTTTTCTTTGTTTCACTCTCGTTGTGGTTTTTTTCCCCGGAAGTGAGGGCAATTTGTATGAGCTGATATTACTCTGTATATCGATGGAGAATTGTAAACCACCCACGTGTTTGCTGTGTGTAACGTCACGTGTTTGTAGGAAACAGTAGAAGTTAACCGGATTCAAACGCAACCCACAACGAAAAGTAAAAAAATAAACCCGACCAGCAGCAAAAAATAGAAGCGAACCGGACAACAAATTTTGTAAAATGATCACGGAGAAAACACGAATATCTTCAAAATATCGTGAAACAGAAGCACATTTTGTACGAAAATTGCAAAAAAGAACGAACATTTTACTAAAGATTTCACCCCAATAAATTCGGATCAACCCGAACCTTTCTCGATAAAGTAACAAGTAAGAAAAATCATGCGTTAAGCATTGATTATGAAGCACTTTCCAACACTTAATGAAATCTTTAACAAAACTTTGTTATTTTGGGAAATAATGGTGTATAGCCAAATATGTATTCCAGTACTTTTGAACAGCTCTGTATTTCATATGTCACTTGATACAATGGGAAAATTTAATTTAGCAAGAAAACACCCAGTAGCTTGAAATTTATTTTTCAGCATTTCATACTATCAGATGGAAACATACGTGAATATTTTTGTTCAGCCCTGTAGTTTACATTGTACCTTTATTACACGTCAGCATTAGGCTAAAATTTATTGTAAACTAAAACACTTTTAAAACAACTGAAATCACATTCTCATAAATTATCATTCATAGGCGTCCATGTACCGAATTCTTTGCGTAGCCCTGTATATCCTTTTATCTATATTCTGCAAACATTTCTCAGTAAATTGAATGAAGCTCAGCGTAAAAATGCATAGCTTATTTAAGAACCACGTTTAAATAATTTATACTCATATTCAGTAACGTTGGTGAGGTCTTTTGGGTAGCCCTGTATATCAACTATAACATTTATACACACCATATAATGTGCATATTTTTAGCGAAATATAAACATGCATTTCATCCCTCTATCAGCTATCATCGGACACATATACGGTACTTCGGAAAGAATATATTATTTGAAATCTTTTGTATGGCCCTGTAAATGCTATGTACTTCTTATTATGCAAGACAGTAGCGTATAATTTATATTAAGCTTCAGTGACATATATCAATTTTATTATACATGAAACAGCTTAATATATTTAAAATATGCCGCACACAATTTCTCCCTTTTACCATTATCTTATGGAATTCTTTTGTGTGGCCATGTAAATGAATAATAGCTATATTTTCACTGTATATTTTATAGAATGCATATTTTAATATGTTTGACAGGGCCGTAATGTAATGGGAAACTTTTGATTCGCCCTGTAGATAAACTAATCATGGTAGAAACTTCATTTTCAATAGGGTACGTGCTAGGGTAAACGTTAATAACGTCCTAAAATTTCATGGCAATCCGAGTATATTAACGATTTTTCTCCGTAGGCCGTAATGTAATGGGAAACTTTGATTCGCCCTGTAGATAAACTAATCATGGTAGAAACTTCATTTTCGATAGGACTTGCGCTAGGGTAAACGTCAATAACGTCCTAAAATTTCATGGCAATCCGAGTATATAAACGATTTTTCCCCATGGGCCGTAATGTAATGGAAAACTTTTGATTCTCCCTGTAGATAAACTAATCATGGTAGAAACTTCATTTTCAATAGCGTTCGTGCTAGGGTAAACGTCAATAACGTCCTAAAATTTCATGGCAATCCGAGTATATTAACGATTTTCCCCATACGCCGTAATGTAATGGGAAACTTTTGATTGTCTCTGTAGATAAACTAATCATGGTAGATACTTCATTTTTAATAAATGCCGTGCTAGGGTAAACATCAATAACGTATAAAAATTTCATAGCAATCCGAGTATATTTACGGGAGTTAGAGCGCGGACAGAAGGACAGACGGCCATCCGGCCAGACGGACAGACAAACCGAATGCATGAGCACTTTTCAACTTTGTTGGAAAGTGCTAAAAACCAAATCCTAAAGTGTCCCAAATGCGCTAAGCACTGTTAAAAAGTAAAAGTCAACCAGAATAAAAACAAAATGTAGCAGTCAACAAGACCCAAATATGACAAAAAAAAAAAAAAAAAAAAAAATCAGAAATTAACTTGAACAGCAGCAAAGAGTCGAAGTCAACCCTACCCAATCTCGACCCAAGTAGGAATTAACCCAGACAGGAGCAAAAAATTGAAGCCGACCGGACTCAAACCCGACCCACAGCAAAAAAGTAAAAAAAAAACACGACCCACATAAAAAAATGAGCTCCGACCCGTGCATTACACTGGAGTATCCAAATTTCTAAAATCCTCCCCCCCCCTCCTTGAGGACTCTCAAGATCAGCCCTTGGTCTTCGCCTCCCTTATCAAAATTTCGCTTCGCCTTTTGAATCTGTCACAATCTTCTAAATTGCACCTTACAAAAATATCATTTCGTTTTGTAGTCTACTCCACAATACCCATATTTGTAGCATATAAGTCATTTTAGTATATCAATAAACAATCAATCACAAAATTTCCTCCCCCCCCTCCCCACGACTGAAATTAGGATTTATCATTCTGTTCCTTTAAGTGCAGAAAATTTCGTTCTTTAAATAATTCCCACTTTTATTATTTTTTAAAACCTATTTATAAATATTTTGAAAGGCAAATAAATAATAAGTCATCTAATAAACATCTCCCCCTACACACACACACGAAAATAAATAAATAAATAATGTGCTTATTTCTTTTTTTTCCCTCAGCTCACAAATTTTAAACAAACACTAATTCCACCATTTTTTGAGGGGGGGGGGGGCATTGCACTATTTTCTCCCCTACCCATACCTCACTAAATTTAAAATCTTTGAAAGTTTTTTTTTTCAATTGGTTTATACATATTTTATTCTAAAAATAAATAATTAATCGTAAACAAGCCATAAATATCGTTGTATACCCCCCCCCCCCCCTCGTTCTTTTGAGGTACACAAAATTAAAAATCTTTAAAACACTTTTAAGTTACATTTTTCATCCTATTAATAAATATTCAAGAAGGTAAATAAGCTCTCATCCATAAAACTGTCCTACTATCTCTCCCCCCCAAAAAAATCCGTTTTTTCCCTCTACTCCCCCTCCCCCTTCTCAACTTACAAAATTAAATTCTTTCTTTTTTCTCTCCGTATTTTAATAAAAAAAATAATTAAAACCTGAAATCCTCCTTCTGCACAAATAATTAAGTCTTTAAATATGTTTAATTTTTTTTAATTGCTAATTATAAATCTCTGCTAACTATAATATTAACAAAATCTTTTTAACTATGTAGGAAAGTGTTAAAAATAAAGCGATAGATATGCATTAAATTCTACACAAAACACATGTTTACATTTTTTGCGTATTGTGTTTGTGCATTTCTTACAGTAAAATATCTTTAGAGAGATATTTAAATAAAATATTGTGATTTTCCATTAATGTGCAAGTAATTTTTCACAACTTTTCGCAATTATTTCCTTTCTATTAGCTCAGAATTGAACCACTAAACATAAATACCAAAATGACCCGAGTTTTCGGCTGAGTTGAGTAAATCCATAAAAAAATGAATCAGTACAATATATCGGATCAAAACAAAAACCATTCTCAACTGACTGTATCATTTAAAAAACAGTTTTCAGAACCCTCCCTCTTCCCTCCTATAGACTTTACTGCTATGTCAGTGCTCAAAATTAAAAATTGTTAGAGCTTCTTGCGGTATTTATATAATGCTTGTAAAAATCATCAAGAATCTAAATTTTCTTCCACCTGAAATATTGACAAAATATTTTGCTTTATTGACTTAACATCACACAAAGTTTTTAAAATTTGCTACACTTTTTCTGTCACATTTGTCACTACAAACAATAATAAATTATGTATTATGTCTATAACGACTAGGCTGGGATTAACACCTATTTCTCCTTTCTTCAAAATTTCTATTTCCTTTTCGCCCTTGCTTGCTTGCCTCTCCGCAAAAAATAAACAATGTTTAAATATTTAAATTTGTCTAAATATTTTTCTCATAATTTTATGAAGTATTTATGACTTTAACCTTCAGTGCTATTTATCTTGATAAGTTTCGTATTCTAAAAAGAATCCCTCCCCCTTACCCCCCCCCCAAAAAAAAAATAGTTATTTAAACTACTTGTACCTGATATCCCCCCCCCCCCTCATTCAATATTAATTTTTTATTTATTTATTTATTTATTTATTTAATTATTTATTTATTTATTTTTTGTGATTGCGTTAAGTAAATAAAATAGTTTTTATTTTATGGTAATCTATCTAAATTAATTATTCTTTTATTTTCTGAAAATCAAACCATTTTAATTTTGGAACGCTAATCATAAAGAGATTGAAATTCTTTTGAAGCTCGACATCATTGCATTTACCCAAAGTGATGGGAAATCAGTTGAAAAAAATCCTTTAAACATGAGATCGGCTAGAATTGCGCTCCTTTGAAGAGAAAAATCGTCGCAGATAATTGGTTAAGAGCATTCTATTTTCTAATTGGATGATTGCATGTCAATCAAAGTAATTTTAGCCCATCCTTCGAATCCGGTGAAAAATCGAGTCGCCATCTTGAATTGTCTTGGCTTGTGACTAGCGTGTCCTCTTAAGGGCCCACAATAGTCACAGGGAAAGTGCAGAAAAAGACCCGGATGACCATGTAAAGTCTATGGGAGCGTTCTTTTCTAATATCTCATTCAAATTTTAATATTTTGACATGATTTTTTTTGCATAAAATAGTTCAGGACGATCCACAACCGGGCTAGTTTTTACTTTTTCGATTTTGGTTATATATTTTTTATATTATGATAGTTTCAGTTTCAGAACCGGTTTAAACCGGTTTTGAAAATTAAAGTAATTTTTTTAAAAAAATCTAAAACCAAAATCGAAAAAGTAAAAACTAGCCCGGGTGTGGATCGTCCTGAACTATTTTATGCAAAAAAAATCATGTCAAAATATTAAAATTTGAGCCCACAATAGTCACAGAAAAATTACTCAAAAAGACCCGGATGACCATGTAAAGTCTATGGGAGCGTTCTTTTCTAATATCTCGCTCAAATTTTAATATTTTTGCATGATTTTTTTGCACAAGATAGCTGAGGACGACCTACAACCGGGCTAGTTTTTACATTTTCGATTTTGCTTTTATATTTTTTATATTACGATAGTTTTAGTTTCAGAACCGGTTTAAACCGGTTTTGAAAGTTAAAGTAATTTTTTAAAAAAAATCTGAAACCAAAATCGAAAAAGTAAAAACTAGCCCGGTTGTGGATCGCCCTCAGCTATCTTGTGCAAAAAAATCATGCAAAAATATTAAAATTTGAGCGAGATATTAGAAAAGAACGCTCCCATAGACTTTACATGATCATCCGGGTCTTTTTGTGTACTTTTTCTGTGACTATTGTGGGCTCTTAAGAGCCCACAATAGTCACAGGAAAAGTACAGAAAAAGACCCGGATGATCATGTAAAGTCTATGGGAGCGTTCTTTTCTAATATCTCGTTCAAATTTTAATATTTTGACATGATTTTTTTTGCATAAAATAGTTCAGGACGATCCACAACCGGGCTAGTTTTTACTTTTTCGATTTTGGTTATATATTTTTTATATTATGATAGTTTCAGTTTCAGAACCGGTTTAAACCGGTTTTGAAAATTAAAGTAATTTTTTTAAAAAAATCTAAAACCAAAATCGAAAAAGTAAAAACTAGCCCGGTTGTGGATCGTCCTGAACTATTTTATGCAAAAAAAATCATGTCAAAATATTAAAATTTGAACGAGATAATAGAAAAGAACGCTCCCATAGACTTTACATGGTCATCCGGGTCTTTTTGTGTACTTTGCCTGTGACTATTGTGGGCTCTTAAGAGCACACACTAGTCACGCGGTAAAAGGCGAACGCTAATGGTAAGTCTATGGGGGCTTTCTTTTCTAATATCTCGCTTAATTTTCAATATTTTTAAATGATTTTTTTTTTCACAGGATAGCTGAGGACATTCTATTACCGGGCTAGTTTGTACTTTTCTGATTTTCGTTGTAGTTTAATACTGAGGACCCTCTAAATTTTGGATTCAGTGAAATTCGAGGTGTTGTGTCCCTTTTAGTCTTATAAAATCTATTTCAGCAAAATTCAGAAAAAATCAAAAACGCTTCACGTAATATTAGTGTTTAAGCTTTCCAATGATATGCTTTCCATATTTCTACTGCAATTATTCTGAGCAAAATTGGGAAAGATTTTGTTCAAAAATGCAACAGAAAACGAGTTTTAATTATATGATCTCCGCCTCAGCCAGTCTCCGCCTCTCTTGCCCTTTATTGAAAATTTGATTGGTTAAGACCAATCCATTTTAGCAAATGAAAGTAACTTTTTTCCTTTCCTTGTATTTCTTTCTGTTATTGGTTTAGGTTAACGTGTTAAAATAACATCCCCTTATTTCAAACTTTGGATTTATTTTTTCTACAATTATTGATAAATTTTAACTAAAATAGTCTTGAAAAAAATCAACGACTTCTAATTTTTTTGTTTTTATAAAACTAAAGCTATTTTTAAGTTATAACTAACTTCCAAAGAAGGAAATTATACACTTCATTTGTATATATATATATTTTTTTTTCAAGTGCATACAAAATGTAGATTTGATACAAATTACAGTAAGCTCTTTTCTAGCAGAAAGGAAATTCTGATAATTTTAAAGGATGCTTATAATTGGAACTTTTGTGAAATACATAGGTAGTATTAAAAGGACACGGGGCTATATTTGGAATTTATAAATTTCCTTATACCGCTTGCAAAATATATGAGACAGGGGGGCAGGGGTGTGCAAAGAGAAAACTGCGCCAGGAGTAAAGTTCAGTTTGGTGCCCCAGTCCCTGAACTTTTTCTTGTGACAGACTAAATATGACGTTGGTAATAAAAATTTGGCGCCCCCTAAATTTCCGCACCCGGGCAACCACCCCCTTCGTACCCCTCTTTTTCGCACGGCACTGTGGAGGTACATTTGGAGGAGGCTTATTCAACACCGCGCCATCCGAAGAGAGGGGGGTGGCGCCACATTTATACTATCAACATCATTCTTGGGCTGTTACAAGAAAAAGTTGGGGGAGGGGGCGCCAAATTGAAACTGTGCCCCGGGCGCAGTTTTCTCTTCAAACGCCCCTGTGCTTGTTTTTGGTACTATACGATACTAGGCAGCCCGATTTCAGTGCAGTATTATTAAGTAAAACAATAAAAAAAATAAGCATTTTAAGTTTGAAAAACAGTTTTCATCAAAAATAAGCAGAAATTAAAGTTGGAAAATTTTAAAGATTAGTAACTTTAAAATTGTTGATCAACTTGTTTGAATCTTTAAAGAAATATTTTTTAATATTTAATACTTTTAAGGAAAACGATACACTTTTAACAGTTGTTAAAAATAGAAAATTTATCCTGCGTGATACATTTTATTTTAATATAACATAAAGGTATATTTGCAAAGACAAGGATTTGCGAAAATTTTTCATTATTTATCATAATATAAAAGTAAAAATAATGAAACTGTAAGGCAAAATATAGCATTTTTATAAAGTGTGCTATTCAGCAAATTTTATTTTATAATACTTTTCAGAATTGTTTCTTCTTTGGAGTTTTTTTCGACGTTTAACAAATGCAGCATCTGTCGAGCAGAAGGTTTTTACATTTTTTAAATCATACAATGTATCGTGGACAAGATTTGTCGAGATATTTACAAACTCTACAAGCTCGTATACATCTAATGAGTGACAATTCAATACAACATTGTAAAATTTTTAGACGATTTCGCTGTCTTTAGCAATTTTTGTTTGTCCTGGTACAAGATTAGATCTGGAAACTCCTAAAAAAAAAGGGGGGGGGGGCATTTCAGACATTTGGAGATTTCAGTCGGACCTGCGATTCGGGTCGGGACAAATTTTTTCATTGTGGATAGAATCGGGGCTAATTTTTTTACGTTGCGGATTGGGTTTCGGTCCGATTTACTTCATTTTTCTCGTTGTTCGGGTTAAATCCTACTTTTTTTGCTGCGAGTCGTGTTATATTCTACTTTGTTGCTGCGGGTTGGGTTTGGGTCCAGTTCTCTTTCTTTGTTGCTGCTGGTCAGTTTTGAGTTCAGTTCACTTTTTTTTTTTTGTGTGTGTGTGTGTGGGGGGGGGGGGGGATGTTGATTACTATTTTATTGACGCTGGTTTGTTTTCGGTCAAGTTGACTTCTACTTTTTTTCTATTGGTGGAGTTGATTTTTACATTTTTCTTGCGGATCGAGTGGAAATCTACTTTTTATCTGCGCGTTGTTTTCGGGTCAAAATAATCGATTTAAAAATTTGGAGGTTCGGGAATTTTGCTGTGAGTCGTGTTTGTAACGGCTTGAACTTTTTCCTGTGGGTAGAGTTTGGGTCAGTTTGACTTACATTTTTTTCAAATTCGGTTCTGTTCCGGATAAAATTTCACTTCTGGGAGTCGCACTCTGGTTCATTGATTGGTTGGTTGAATGGGGTTTTATGGCGCAAAGTTATTTCAGGATATGCTGCGCAAAGAAGAAGGTGGGGATTCGGGTTGATTAGAAAGTTCGATTAAGGGATTTTTATTTTAAGCTGCGAGTTGGGTTATTAGCCTCCGATGCTTTTTCTTTCAGACAAGCTAAAAAGTGTCGTCTCAAAAAAAGTGTCGTGTCAAACTTTTACTTACCTATCATACGTAGTGTAGGGTAAGTCTTGCAATCTTTTTGAAAATCGAAAAAAAAATTTCACGGATTTACACGTTTCAGATACTGGAGACTCCAAAAAACAAATTTTTAGAAAAAAAAAAGTTGCCGTCCGTTTGTTTGCCTGTAAATGCTCTATCTCACGAACAAAGGGAGATAGAGACTTAAAATTTTATATCTACTTAGTAAGAATGAATAGGACGAAGCCTATTTAATATCAGTAACCTCGATTATACGGAACTTTTTTTTCGGACTCTCAAAAATTTCGTTCTCATGAAATGTATATAAAAATTTTCGATTTTTTTTTTATTTTAAGGAAAAGACGTAAAAGGCAATAAGATAACACAAATTTTGCAACAAGAACGAAGTCGGTCGGATTAATAGTTGCCGAGATATTTGTAATCCTGTTTTCTACATTCTTCGATTTCTCATGACCCTGTATTTTCCTCAAATTTCAATTCAAAGATATGTTTTAATTGGAAATGAGACGCTTAATCTGATGCAGTAAACTGTTAATTAATATGATTATTGTTTTTGGAGTTATAAGGATGTTTCCTTTACGCAATCTGATACTACTTGTGTAGTTCGGTATTTTACATAAATTGTCGAAATGGGTTCATCAGCAATTCATTAATGGAGCATTACTGTGTATATTAAAAACATTTAAATATACGTTTAAATTTTGTTTTGGAAGTGCAATGCATTTTATAAATAGTTTTCACATATTTTATTTTCACATATTATATAATGCATATCCATGATGGGTATGTATTACGGTGGCCCCCAACGACTAGTTTCGTAATCTGACCGTTAAAACGAGACATTCATACAATTTTATTGTTAAAATGCATTTCCTTTTTCTCAGAGTCTATAAAAAAGCGTTTAAACTAAAGAAAAAATCCGGTTTTGATGTATCTAGTCAATGAAGAAGTAGCACGTCAAATTGTATCTCTTTATTATTCCGCAATTCCAATGTCTCAGAGAGAAATTGCTAATCAATTGGGTATTTCAAGCCGTTCACGCTATTATATTGATAAACACAAAAAAAGGAAGTCGGAGGCGAATAATCAGAAGCGAAACTGAATTCTGCAATGGCAAAATCTACATTAAACGTGTTTTCACTTTTTTACAGTAAGCCGGATAGATTTGTACTTCTTTGCTACGTGTCCGATTTGAGCAGTCTGACTTAGAAATAGGTTTTACACTAGAGAGCATATACTAGATTTTCTTCTATACAAATTTTAGTATTCAAGTTAAAGATGTAAATTATATTTTATAATTCTATTAAAATACATGAATTCGTTTTCTTTCATTTCAGTTTCAGATGTTCGGGTAAGGGCTCGATTTGACATAATTTGTAATTTTTGGGTTCGGATTGATACATTATGAGTCGGGTTGACTTTAAACGTTTCGGATTCGGGACATTTTTTCTTTTAGCTTTTGACAAATTCGAATCTGGTATAAATTGGTTGATGACTGGATTTTTCAAAAGATAAGACAATTTTTCATATGAAAAACTATATGTTAGAATATTTACGAGTACATTATATCTATGTTCATTTTTCTACTTGAGCAAAAATAAAAATTATTGATATACACTGCTCAAAACAATTAAAGGATATTGCAGTTTTAGGTGGATTTTGTATCTGGGAAACTTTTTATCTGATTGATACATGGTCGACAGACATAGTAGGTTATATGAGAAGAAATTACACATGTTTGGCAGAAAAAAATGCATTTTATTGCGCATTTGTGTACAAAAGGAAAAAAACACAATTTGTGCATATGAGAAAAAAAGAAGAAAAAGGTGTTTTCTTCAAAGAAAATCATTTTCAGAAGGGGGTATGGTTTCCACGGGCGGCCAGCAATGTTGAACACCTTTGAGGCATGGACTCAATGAGGCTATTAATGACGAGTTGGGGTATTCTGCCCCACTCTTCCAGAAGAGCTCTTTCCAGTTCTTGGAGAGTTTGTGGGGGTTGTTGGCGGCCAGAAACGCGTCTTCCTAGAGCGTCCCAAACGTGCTCGATTGGATTCATGTCTGGAGAACACGCTGGCCATTCCATTCGAACGATTCCTTCCTCGAAAAGGAAATCCTCCACCAGGTTTGCCCGATGTGGCCTGCAGTTATCGTCCATTAAAATGAAGTTATATCCAATTGCTGCAGCGTAAGGGACTACAATAGGTCTGAGGATCTCATCCCTATACCGGCGACCAGTCAGAGCTCCATCTCGAATGATGTAGAGGTCAGTGCGCCCGTCAATGGAGATGCCACGATACACCAACACTCCTCCACCGCCAAATCTGACACTTTCGTGCACGAACGCAGGATTATTCCTACTGCCACGGTCCCTCCAGATGAAAATACGCCTATTATCCGGATGCACAGAAAAACGGGACTCGTCAGAAAACAGAATATTGCTCCATTCATTTCTCCTCCAGTTCACATGCTCGGTTGCCCACTTCCTGTGGACGCGACGATGCCTTGATGTTAATCTAACACATACCATCGGTCGGCGAGCATACAGACCTACAGCATGAAGCCGGTTTCGGACAGTCTGAGTTGAAATCGTGGTGCCTGTAGCCGAGCGAAGGTGTTGTTGGAGAAGAGTAGCGTTCATGTTTCGGTGTCTCCGAGCTGTTAACGCTAAATACCGTTCTTCATTAGGCGTTGTTGCTCGTCTACGACCTTGCCCTGGTCTTCGGCCTGCACATCCACTCTCCAAAAAACGGTTCCAGATCCTGGAAATGACACTTTGTGACACTCCAATGGCTTGCGCTACTTCGGCTTGAGTTTGGCCCCCTTCTAACCTACCAAGAATTCTCCAAGCTTCTGAATCTGTCAAATGACTTCGCTGAGACATCGTACTCATCGAAACAAAGCAATCACTGAATGCCGATCACCCTTGTCTTCATTCTCTTTTATCCAGTTGAAAGTCAAATTTCATTCGCTGCCGCTGAAGCGACGTTTTTGACGTCGAACTCAAAATGTGCATACTCCACAGTTTGAAAACCAAAAAAATTTGCATTTGTGATTCTCTTCTTCTATTTTCGACAAAAAAAATTTCGTTTATATCTTTATTTTATATAAAACTTCAAATATCCTTTAATTGTTTTGAGCAGTGTAATTAAATGGGATACTTTTTCACAATTCCCTTCATATACAGATTGATTTTGTTTCAATTTGAATTTGTTGATTTGTTGAGTTTGGCCCCCTTCTAACCTACCAAGAATTCTCCAAGCTTCTGAATCTGTCAAATGATGTTGTCTGTGATGTTGATCTGTGATGTTTGTTGATCTGTTTATTTGTTGATCTATTGATCAGGTTATTCAGTATTGGGTCAGATTTTTTTTTATTTATATATTTATCTAGCGAGCTTGGGTTGGATTAAAATTAAATTGCTTTTGGAGCCTGGGCATGAAAATTTAGGTTCGGGCAGACCTCTAGAAGAACGAAGTCCACGCCAGGCCTGAAGTGGAAGAAAAAATAAAGTGTGGTCAAGTTTTGCAGAAAAAAGTAAGATCCGAACTCGGAACTGTTTCCGAAAGAGTGAAGACCTGACTCCAGAATATCTAGTCTCCTCCCGGCCCGGACCGAATGAATGTTATTTTGGCCCGCCCCGGTATAAAATTCAAAAATTCGGTCCGAGCCCGGCCCGCACGTTTACACTTTTACATTTCTAGGCTTGGCCCGGCCCGGCCCGTACAGAAATCAGTGAAATCAATCCAGGCCCGGTCTGACCCGACACAATTTCTATTATTTCGAGAAAAAAAATCATATATTTATCATACAATTAAGTTTTTTTAAGATTACTACATTCATATTTATTGGGTGATTTTACACAAAATTTTACAGATAATGCACAATAAGAACATTAATGATTACTTAGGTTCTTAGCCTTTCAACATTCAAATAAAGATTCATTAGAAAATTAATATGGTTTAGAATAAAAGAAAAAAAAGTTAAAATTATCATAACTTTTGAAGCTGTGTAATAAAAAGTAGATTTATGAAAATGCTTCTTTATCATTTTGTCAAAGATTTTTTCAAATTTAGAGGAGCTATTTTTTATGCATTTCTGATTTCATTTCTTTTCGGAAACACATGAGATTAACAGGTGTTTTTATTCAGAAACAATGTAATGGAATGGCGTTGTCCATTATTTGATACAAGCAAATACAATGCGCAACACTCTGATACACAACGCACAGCACGCTATACAAAACGCTAATTTTCACAATGTTTATGAAAATATTGTGAAAATTAGCGTTTTGAATCGAATTTCCGGAAACGACAACATGCGAAAGGAGAAAAATCTGAAACCGCATGACAAGAATCTCTTATACCTCAACAAGTATATACAAATATCTTATTAACCAAAAACGGAATATGCTATTCGATTGCAAATCCCTTCAATAATCAGGCTTGTCAATTTTGTGCCTTTACAGTTAAAAATTAGTCAGAAAATGTGTCAAATTTTCGTGTTGTTGAGAAATGAATTTAAGAAACACCAAGGACTATATTTCCAAAAAGTAAGTTAACAGAAATTCTTTATTCCTTTCACATATATATTGTCTGCCCTACACGTCTTACGAACAATTAAGGGTGTATTTCGATTCAGACTGCTTATTTTCCGATTTATTTTTGAATTCATTATTGCTCTCAAATACACCAAACTTTCAAAATCTCTTATTTGGAAAGTACGCAAGGTGCCGTGATTGTCGATTCTTTGATAAATGCAGAAAATGTTGCAAAAAAAGCAATCAAAAATGGCATTTTGAACCGCTTTTTGACTAGCGGGAGATCTGGGAACGAAAAAAAGGGTCATAGTAATAAGGTAATTGTTTATAACTCAAATTCTAATGAATTGAGCGTAAAAAGACATCACACGGCACCTCATACGCCCCTTTAAGAATCCCCTCAGCAAGTTTCATGTTTCTACTTTTAAAAATGTGCCTGAAATTGTATCTGAAAATTTCGAGCTGTTGAAGGTGGAAAAGCGTTTTTTCGAATACACCTTTAAGTCTAGTTCTGACCTATCCCCACTATATGTAGAAGAACAGTACAAACCTGATCTTGGAACGTCTCCAGTTTGCCAAAAAATTATTAAACCCGTTTAGACACAAAGCAAATGTCCGATGCCGATCTCTACGCTGTACAAGTTACATTTATGTATTGATGTTGTCAAACTAGTATCTACTTGTGACGCACATTTATACTTATGGTCGTTAAACCTATATTCATTGAAAACAGTTCTCATTTTAACGTTTTTGCCGAAATCTTTATAACAAGCCGGCAGATCTGTTAAATTTTTTTGCCAGTCTGATACGGGCTGGTGCAGATCTCTAGATCTAACCAAGTCCTAGTCTCATGACTTAAAACCTGCACGGACCTACCCGGGCTGCGACAGCTTCGTCGAGTCCGATCAGGTCGCACCGTTCTCAATCTTAAACACGTTTCATTTATCCTGTAGACATCTAATACCATTTTGCCGACCCTTCATTGGGCTCAAATGGGGAGGGGGAGGGTCGCACCATCGCTTCTGGTATTCATCATATTAAAATCTTGATATTGAATCACACTTTAGCTTTTTATATGTCGACAGATGGTTCGTAGGAATTACTACATTGTTCTGCAATGAATAATAAATTTTGAAAGAAAACTTAACCGTAAAACACTGTAACATAAATAAAGCTAGACTGAGTGTGCGGTGTCTTCCTCTGAAAAAAAAACGAATAGTGAAAAAAAAGAGACTCTGTAAGTGATAAAGAAAGCGGGATCGACGGGAAACAGATGACCAATTTCACAGGTTTAATTTGATTATGTATACAAATGGAATGTTTTTATGGAAATTCTTTTTAACATAGAGTATACACGAAACAGCATTTCACTGCATTTCATGTTCAAAGTAGTGAACACAATTTAAATACGCTAGGAACAGTTTTTCTCCAAAGAGCTTTTTACAACGGAATTCTTTTGTATAACTCTGTAATTGAATGGTAAATGCTTTTCACCAAATATTAAGCAAAGTTGCAAGCAATGTTAAGTCCATTTCAGGAGTTTGTATCAATTTTAATGTTTGTAAGAGAGTAACATTATTACAACAATACATTACATCGCGAAAATTTTTTAGACCACAATATAATAGATTACTATGGAGATCCTCTGTACTTATACTGTAAGTGCTATACATATCATATTTTTTTATAACTACCCTCCAGAGTATCTCAGTAATGTATATGAATTTTACTACTTTTAAATTAGTATGACGCTCCTCAAAACACCGCAAATGATTTATCCACATAGACCATAATGTAGCGGAATAATTTTCAGTGATCCTAAATGTTTCTTATGTTTCTTCAATTTTTTAAAAAGCGTTCAATTTTTCAAAAGTAATTTTTGCTCCTTAAAAAACTTAGTTTTGTGCAGAATTTGCAAAAAGTCCTTAAAAGTATTTAAGTTTTTTTATTATTTGTTAATTGAAGATGAAAATCTGAGTTCTCTGAAATCTGATTTAGAAAAAATAATCTATATCACCATCCCCCCCCCCTTTATATCAAAATTTCGCCTCGCCTTTTGCTCTCATCACAGTCTTCAATATTACCCCTTCCAGAAGTATCACTTCGCTGTTTTGCTGTCTATCTCACTGTATCCAGTTTACAGAATATAGCCACTTTGTTGTAACAATAAAAAATCGATCACAAAAACTCTTCCCCACTAACTGAAAATGAGATTTTCCCCTCTCACCCTATTGCTAAGTGCCTAAAATTTATTCATTGAAACTTTCTTATATGGGTGATTCTCAAAATAGGGGACGATTTCAAAAATGAAATCTTAAAAAAATTACTGTTAGCAAAATTTCTGAAAAAAATAGGTGTTGTTAATATAGTATTAGGTATACTTTCCATGTAGTCAGCAGAGCTAAATATTTAAAAATTAACTTAAAAAAATAATTAGTATTTTTTGAGCCATGCTAATGACAAAAAGAATTGTATGGAATAAATATATTATGAAATTTTTATTTTCTTCCTGTTTAAATATTTTTTTTCTATATTTATTAGCCTTCTTTTTCAGCAAATGGTTTCCATTTTTACATATATACATATAAGGAGAATAAAAACATTACCAAAGAGCAAACTTTGTTACATGAGCAACATTCTGACACTAACAATGTAAGAAGCTGTCTTAGTGATTTTCCTACAGATTTAATGCATATTTTAGGGATAATAAATGTAATACCTAAATTTATACGTAAAATTAAACTTTGTAAAGGATACAATATAAGCACTGGTTACATTTATGTACATAGGAGTCTTTAGCATGGACAGAAAAACCATGCTAATGACACTGATATCTGCCCATGCTAATGACAAATTTTAATTTAAATACTAGCGAGCTACGCCCTCTAGCTGGGCCACTTTTTCCAAACGAACCTCGATATTAAGCAGTATATAATAAGCAAAAAAATTCATTTAATAAGCAAGTCTTGGAGTTCGAACCCTCAAGCACAAAAAAAGTAAATTAAAGAGCTATGGTTGTTATGCGCCCATTATCCCGTTAAAAATATGTGATTTCGCACAGTGGGCGCTACGTGCCCACCGTGCAAAGGCATCGTCCCATTAAAAATATTTGGTTTTGCACGGTTGGCGCTGCGCGCCCATAAA
Source organism: Maratus speculifer (assembly GCA_964019185.1). Classification (NCBI taxonomy): domain Eukaryota; kingdom Metazoa; phylum Arthropoda; class Arachnida; order Araneae; family Salticidae; genus Maratus; species Maratus speculifer. The sequence continues at coordinate 109,162,278 of OZ025301.1, forward strand.
ACATTTTCTCGTATTATTTGGTTCATCAGAAGCAGACTTTTACGCAGATTCTGAATATGTAATCAGTTTTATCTACTTTAAAAACTGTCTGTATGATGGTTTAAGAAAAAACGCGCAAAAAAAGTTTCGGTATTAAAAACTGCAAAAGACTGCTATTAAAAAACAAGTAAGAAAAATCATGCGTTAAGCATAGATTATGAAAAACTTTCCAACACTTAAGGAAATTTTTAACAAAACTTTGTTATTTAGGGAAATAATAGTGTATAGCCAAATATACCCAAATATGTATTCCAGTACATTAGAACAGCCCTGTATTTCATATGTCAGTTCATAAAATGGGAAAATTTAGCTTAGCAAGAAAATACCCAGTAGCTTGAAATTTCTTTTTCAGCAATTCATACTATTAGATGGAAACATACTTGAATACCTTTGTTCAGCCCTGTAGTTTACATTGTACCTTTATTACAAGTCAGCATTAGGCTAAAATGTATTGTAAACTAAAACACTTTTAAAACAACTGAAATCACAGTCTCATAAATCATCATTCATAGGCGTCCATGTACTGAATACTTTGCGTGGCCCTGTATATCCCTTTATCTATATTCTGCAAACATTTTTCAGTAAATTGAATACAGCTCAGCGTAAAAATGCATAGCTTATTTAAGAACCACGTTTAAATAATTTACGCTCATATTCAGTAACGTTGGTTAGCTCTTTTGGGTAGCCCTGTATATCAACTATAACATTTATACACACCATATAGTGTGCATATATTTAACGAAATATAAACGCGAATATAATAATTAAAATGCATTTCATCTCTCCATCAGCCATCATCAGACACATATACGGTACTTCGAAAAGAATATACTATTTGAAATCTTTTGTATGGCCCTGTAAATGCTATGTACTTCATATTATGCAAGACAGTAGCGAATAATTTATATTAAGCTTCAGTGACATATATCAATTTTATTATACATGAAAAAGCTTAAAATCTTTAAAATATGTCACACAATTCCCCCTTTTACCATTATCTAATGGAATTCTTTTGTGTGGCCCTGTAAATGAATAATAGCTACATTTTCACCTTATATTTTATAGAATGCATATTTTAATATGTTTGACAGGGTATAACATCTTTAAAATTCCTTTGAAACGATTTTTTTCCATAGGCCGTAATGTAATAGGAAACTTTTGATTCGCCCAGTAGATAAACTAATCATGGTTGAAACTTCATTTTCGATAAGACTTGTGCTAGGGTAAACGTTAACAACGTCCTAAAATTTCATGGCAATCCGAGTATATTAACGATTTTTCCCCATAGGCCATAATGCAATGGAAAACTTTTGATTCGCCCTGTAGACAAACTAATCATGGTAGAAACTTCATTTTCAGTAGGGTTCGTGCTAGGGTAAACCTCAATAACGTCCTAAAATTTCATGGCAATCCGCGTATATTAACGATTTTTCCCCATAGGCCGTAATGTAATGGGAAACTTTTGATTCGCCCTGTAGACAAACTAATCATGGTAGAAACTTCATTTTCAATAGGACTTGTGCTAGGGTAAACGTCAAAAACGACCTAAAATTTCATGGCAATTTGAGTATATTAATGATTTTTCCCCATAGGCCGTAATGTAATGGGAAACTTTTGATTCTCTCTGTAGATAAACTAATCATGGTAGATACTTCATTTTCAATAGGGTTCGTGCTAGGGTAAACCTCAATAACGTATAAAAATTTCATAGCAATCCGAGTATATTTACGGAAGTTAGAGCGCGGACAGACGGCCAGACGGACAGACAAACCGAATGCATAAGCACTTTTCAACTTTGTTGCAAAGTGCTAAAAAATAAGTAATTTCATTAATATCACAAACAACATAACAAACAAATAATTTTGGCACCTCGTTTTCCGTTTGTACTAACAAAAATTAGTATTAATCGCGTAAATCTTAGGTTACACAATATTCGTGTATGCTACCAAAAAGAAAAAGTATGAAAATAAACCGTGTTTAACATTTTTTACCAATTTGTTATTTTTCAAAGAACCGAAACGAAAGAAAATGTCGTTTTCCCGGGAGAAAAAGTGGTTTTCGACTGCTTCTTCTTTTAGCCGAAGGGGAAAAGTTCAGTTCTTCACCGCAAGGTTGCGCAGTGTTCTGCCTCAGAGAACCGTTTGAGCTCCGTTTCGGAAATTAGACGTTTTCCGTTCCGATTCCCGACCGGTTTTTAATTCATAACTTTTTTAATTTTGGTCCCACGTTCTCGAAAATGCCCGAAATGACTTTCCCGGAATTTTTCCAATCGAAAGACACCTCTCGCGACTTCCAACTCGCCCGCGTTTCGAAGTTTAATCGGCTTCAAGCAGACAGAGGCGCACGGATTTTATTAGTATAGAAGATTACGAGCCATAATATAATCACAATGCAATATTCCTTTCTGGGGCTTTTTAAAACACAAAAGTTCTATGCAAATAAATAAAATAAAAATTTTAACTATAAAATAAACATGAAAATTATTATCCATTCTAATGACATACAATTGATGTAACCCCCTAATATTCAACTTCTATTCTTAAAATACAATACATGCTTCTATTTTCTGGCTGGTTTAAAATGACTACTTGTTGCCATGGAGAAACTTTATATTTTCAAACTATTGTCATATGTGAAAATGAAATTTTGATTAATAACCAGCTGTTTTAGTATGACCTTGTTTTGAAAATCGAATATGGAGGACAAACTTTAATTCTTTTTTTATGTACTATAATTTTATTTTTAAAAAGAAATTTATTGGATAAATCCTTTCCTTGATTAATTTAAAGAAAGAATAACATTTGTTTTATTTTATAAACATGATATTAACTCTTAAAAAAGCTAGTATATACAGGGTGTTTCGCTACCAGACCGACAAACTTTGAGGGATGATAGTGGAGACGAAGACAAACATTATTAAATAGGAAACCATGGGGCGCAAACGTCTTCTATAGGAGTTAGGGGCCATTAAAATTTAAGGTCCAAAATTTCAAACGATGATAAAAAACGGAAAAAAGGGTCGATTCGTTTGCGGTTTTCACTAAAATTATTCTTTAAATCACGATTTTTTTAGGAAAAAAATTTAAAAGTTACGTTCAAAAATTGTCGATAGAGGGCGCTTTAGACTTTAGAGAAACGAACAACTACTTTTTACCGTTATTTTGTGCATGTGGTTGAAATTATTTTAAAGTTTAGACTTTAACTTAAATTTTAAGCCCATAATTGGAAACATTGGGATCGGTTAACTAGCGAAAAATTAACTGTGAACAGAGGGGGAAATTTTAAATGCTTATAACTATTGGACAAACTAATCGATTTTGTTGCGGTTTGCGTGTAAGTCATTCCCTTGGTAATTATTTTATTCAAAATGACGTACAGCACTGGTGTCCCCATTTTTTGATAGAGGGCGCTTTCGACACATCTCCGAAATTTCAATGCCATTACTCCTAGGTGTTTAACTACCAGACCAACATACTAACAGGAAGTGTTAGGGATGCAAAACGACTCGGAATCACATAGGAATGTAATGTTGAAAATGCCTTTTTAGCGAGTTGTGGTTAAAAGAAGCAGAGAAAAAAGCAAAAGAAACATGTAGTGAAACAGCAACACGGTAACGTGGAAGAAAACAGTTTAGTTAAGGGTTTTACTACAAAAAGGTGTCCGAAATTACGACTAGAAGTAGTCGGGCATGCTTGAAAGCAGCGATGCATGCAATTTCTCTCACTTTGAATAATTTATGGCATCTCGGACAGCTTTCTGGCAGCTACAAAAATTCGAGCTGAGAGAGAGGTCTTCCACTGACGGTACGGGAGTCTCATACATTCAACTTTTCATTTGACCCCAGCAGAAGTCCATACAGATTCAGATTCAAATTGAGCCAGGTGGGGGGGGGGCTACCAATTGGTTTGAGCTCAAATAGCCCCACCCAGCAACGTTCATTTAAAAAAATACAGAAAAATTATACACTAATAAAATAAAGGTAGGTAAAAAAAAAGTAATTGATATAATGAAGTAGGTGCGACGATCTGGCAGGCCAACGAACCAGGCCACCACTACCTATCCACCGCTGTCCATATGTTATGTTGGGGTGTCTGCGAACATCATTGGTAAAATGTGGAGGAGCTCCATCGTGCTATAGAGTGGTGCAACGAAAGAGGAACATGTGCTTTTACCAGAAGTTCCGACAGAACGTGTTGTAGAATTATCAAGTTGCTTTTTTCTCTGCTTCTTTTAACCCTAACTCGTAAAAAAGGCATTTTCGACGTTACATTATAATATGATTCCGAGTCATCTTTGCATCCCTAACGCTTCCTGGAAGTATCTTGGTCTGGTAGTAAAACATACAGGAGTAATGCCATTGAAATTTCGAAGATGTGTCGAAAGCGCCCTCTATCAAAAAATGGGGACACCAATGATGTACGTCATTTTGAGTAAAATAATTACCAAGGGAATGACTTACACGCAAACCGCAACAAAATCGATTAGTTTGTCCAATATTTATGAGCATTTAAAATTTCCGCCTCTGTTCACAGTTAATTTTTCGCTAGTTAACCGATCCCAATGTTTCCGATCATGGGCTTAAAATTTAAGTTGAAGTCTAAACTTTAGAATAATTTCAACCACATGCACAAAATAACGGTAAAAAGTAGTTGTTCGTTACTCTAAAGTCTAAAGCGCCCTCTATTGACAATTTTTGAATGTAACTTTAAAAAAAATTTTTCTAAAAAAATCGCGATTTAAAGAATAATTTTAGTGAAAACCGCAAACGAATCGACCCATTTTCCCGTTTTTTATCATCGTTTGAAATTTTAGACCTTAAATTTTAATGGCCCCTAACTCCTACAGAAGACGTTTGCGCCCCATGGTTTCCTATTTAATAATGTTTGTTTTCGTGTCTACTATCATCCCTCAAAGTTTGTCGGTCTGGTAGCGAAACACCATGTATAAGGCACAGCTGCTGTGGACATCCATGCTAATGACATTTTTAACATTTATTCTGTTATTTTAAGGTGTTTTTAACTAAAAAGTGAGTAATTCTTGAGTGCAAATAATGAATAATATTAAGACAAACATATCTAAATATAAAAACATGACAGAAAACCTCTCAATTTTTTTTATATGCCGAAAGACATAAATTGTTCCCTATTTTGAGAATCACCCATATCTTATTACTTTTTAAGCCTATTTGTAAATGTTTTGAAAGGCAAATAAATAGTAAATCATCTAAAAACTTTTCCATCCCCCCCCCACATACCAAAATAAATAATTAATAAATCTGTTTACTTCTCCCCCCCCCCCAGCTCACAAATTTTAAACCTTTAAAGTCATTGATTTTTCTAAAACTTTTACTGTAATAATAAATAATCAATGATATAGTTTTACTCTTAATCCCACAAAAATTGATGTTTTCCCTCTATGTTTCCTTACCATGCATATAAAATTTTGTCTTTAAATCTCTTTATTTTGTTTTTAACCATATTTGTTATTATAATCTTTAGTCATGTAAGGTAAGTCATCTAATAAATTCCCTGCATTCCGCTCGAAAAAAAAAAAATAAATAAATAAATAAAATAATGAATAAATACTTTTCATTTTTTCCTCCTCAGAAATATCCAACAATTATAGAAATAAATTTAAACCAATTATTTAATAGATTTGGGAAATTCGAACGAAATATGATAATTCAGCATAAAAAACCTTTTTCTATATTTAAAGGGGGGAACAGTCAACCCTTTCTCTCCTTATACTTATCCATTGAATTCCTAAAACTAATCGCCCCAGAGGGATACCTTCTTTAAATATTCATGGGCTTCACAACCCCAGGCACCTGATTGATCTATCTCTTTTCCTTTTACTCTTATTTCTCTTCTTTTTTTCTTTGTTTCACTTTCGTTGTGGTTTTTCTCAGAGGTTAGGGTAATTTTGTATGAGCCGATATCACTCTGTATATCGACTAAGGGAAAAATGTAAACCACCCACGTGTTTGCCAAGCATGGCGACCCGTGTCCCTGGAAAGGGGGATCCTGGCAGTTGAGAGAAACCAACACACTGCTTTGGCCTCTGCTTCAGGTTGACGGGAGATACATATTGGTCACGTATGCATTATTCGGCTGGTCAGCTGACTTTTGTTATTGGCTTTAGGGATTAAGTGACTGAGCAATTATTTGTCATCTCGTTAATGGGGGTGATTGAGATAGGATTGTCTTATGACGGTAAAGGCCCTGGCTAACACTATTTCACGGATGTGTATCCCCTTGTTGGACTCCGTAGGGGGTGGTGTGGCCAAGGTCCAAATTATTTTTTTTCTAATATAGATGTATATATGTAATATAGATATATCTTTCTTAATTTTGTTATACCTGTCCAAGATGTGCGGAAGTGGGTCACGAGGGTAACTCGTGTGAAATGTCTGCCGCATTTTCCCATTCTTGCCCAAACTGGACCTGTGAAAAAGATATTTTTACCATTAAAATAATAGAAAAACTTCCTTACCATGAAGCTCGCAAAATTGTTGAGTGTAGAATCCTATGCGTTGATGTTTCCTATTCAAGTTTATTCAAACAGCAATCAAAATACGTAAGGCACATTAGCATACCAACAGATTCCTCTATTCTACCCAGTATCTCAAAGAAACAAACCCGTAATGATTGTTGTTATATTAAGTGTTCTGCAAGCCAGAAATTAGAACGCTGGTTACCATCAGAATCTGTTTCAATAGCATACCAAACTAATCAATCATAGAAATCTTCAGTTCAATTAAAAAACTCGACCAAATTCCAGACTAATACTAAGACAGTTATATTCAATAAAAAAAACTCTGATCCTTCTGCATTCAATGTACAGATACCTAATGCTATTATCAAATTGCGAAACAATCCATGAAATAAAAGAGAATCAGACATTTCGATTCTTCACAATGGCAAACAGTGGGGAAAAAACAGCGAAAATATTGAAATATTCTAAACAGCTGATTGATTTTGAGTAAGTAGCTATTGAATCGGATTCTTATGACTCGAGTACTGATGAAGAAAATACTACCTACAAAGAATTTGTGCCTGAATAATTTTACACATTGTTTTTTAAATTCTTTGTGATTGTAAACATTGTTCTTATGTAGTATTTGCACATTTCACACTTAATTCATATTTTGACATTTATCACTTTTAACCTTTAAAGTTCTTACTTATGTAACTTTTGTATTTTAACTATCATATTTTGACCCTTTTAAACGTTTTTAATTATACATGTCATTATTGTTCTCATTAATTATATTATCTTTTTTAGCTCATTTGCTTTTGGTTTTCTATTTTTGATTTCATTTTGAATTTGCTCTCGCCCACTATGTTCCTGAAGGGGCTTTGTGCCACAAAACCCATTCAACCAACTAACTAACCAAATCAAACTAATCAGCGAAGCACTTTATCTCAATAAACCTATATCCAAAATTTGGAGCAAATCGGTAAAATTCTGCATAAAAACCCCCATTTACATAAATTAAGGTAGGTTATCCTCTATTCTCTCCGTTTAAACCTAAACAATGAACACCCAAATTTAATCATGGAAGTGCCTCGTCAGAATAGCCCTCATCTAAAGTTTGAATGAAATCTGATAATTCAACATAAAAAATCCATTTATCTAAATTTAAAGGATGGGATTAGCCACCCATTCCCTCCTTATACTTATCCAATGAATTCTCAAAACTAATCAAGGAAGCTCTGTATCACAAAAACCTACATCCAAAATTTTAAGGAAATCGGTAAATTCTGCTTAAAAAATCAATTTACCTAAATTAAGCGGGGTTACCTGCCTCTTTTCTCTCCCTTTATACTTAACCAATGAATATCCAAAACTAAACATGTAGGCATCATTAAGCATCAAAATGATCTCATATCTGAAATTACGATGAAATCTGTTAATTCAGCATGAAAATAAAATTTATCTAAATTAAGAGTTGGGATTAGCCCACCCTTTACCCCGTATACTTATCCAATGAACTCCCAAAACTAATCAAAGAAGCGTCTTATCGCAATAGACCTAAATCCAAAATTTGAGGCAAATCGAATATTATCATGAGTTATCGCGTTACACACAGTACATGCATACACAATGGGCGGGCACATAAGCTTCCAGGCTTTGATAAAATGTGAAATAAAAAAAGGAAAAAATATAAATGAAAATAAAAACATTTAATTGTTATTTCAATTTCGGATTTTTACAAAACAATGCTTTACTGAATGTATCATTAAAAAAATATTTGATATTTAGAAGTTTCTCCCCCGAATTTACTCTTTTGTTAGTACTCAAAATTTAAAACTTCTACTTTTTTTTTATTATTATTTATTTATTTATTTATTTATTTATTTAAAAATTATTGATTATCTAAATTTCCTTCCACCCGAAAATTTGAATACATTTTTGGCCTTTCCGCTAAGAACACATAAAAAAATTTAATATTAAAAAAAATAATAATTCATTTTTTTTGTCACATTTGTTACTGTAACAATGATAAATTGTGCACTATAACTAAAGGGGCCATCCATAAATGATGTCACGCCTGGAAGGGGGGAGGGGAGGTACGTGAAATTGAGACAGCTTATAACAAAGGGCTGGGAGGGGTTAAGAAGAAATGTGACATCACATATTTTGGTTGGAAGAAAAGAATTAATAATTAGAAAATTTAAATTTTGAAGTTATTTTGGAATTAAAATATTTTTGTGTTCATAAATTAAAGTAAAAGTTTAAAACGAAATATAATTCCATTTCAAATTTCAAAACATTACTCCTTTTAATTACTTTTTCATATTAATATTATATTATTAGTGCATATTAATTATAATTTTTGTTGTAAACTTAAATCTTATTTCATACAAAATAAGTACAGAAATTATTTTTATAGTTATTCTCGGAAAGTCATTAAAATACACAGTTAAAGTTTAAAAACAAAATTTGAAATATGATCTATAGCATAGTGCTTTTTTTCTGAACTGCATGTATATATAATATAGCGTGACATGTGAAAAAGGGGAGGGAGGGGGTTAAAAGTATTGGACAAATGTGTGGCATCATTTATGGACAGTCCCATAAATGAATACGCTGGGGTTTCGATCTACACATACTTTCTTCGAAATTTATGTTTACCGTTTGGCACCCCCTCCCTCCTGCTCGCTCTACAGTATAAAATATTCAATGTTTAAAATCGTTTAATTTGTTAAATATTTTTTTCCTCATTTCATGAAGATCCTACCTTATACTTCAATATCATTTAGCTTTTGTAATTCTCTTGATAAATCTCGAGTTCTGAAAAGAATTTTCCAAAATATAGTTATTTTAATATATTTGTACATAATAATTTTCGCTTCTTTCAAAATTCTTCTTTTAACTGCGTAACGTGAAAAAAAAAAATCACGCTACATGAATATTGCATTTGCTAATTGGAGGAGTTCGTGTGTCATTTTTCAATCATTCGGAAAATGATCGAGGTGTGTGTCTTTTACAGCCGAATGAAATGATATTAGCAAAATTCAAAAGGAAAAAAAAAACGTACAATAATAGCTCAGAGTTTAAACTTCTAGTAATATGCTTTTCATAGTTTTACCAAAATTAGAATGAGCAAAATTACGAAAGATTTTGGTTAAAATTTTAGCAAAAACGGCCGATACTCTACGATTGAATTTAATCTCGTCTCTACTCGTACGTCAACCAATCTTCTTGAAACTGACCGCGCTACCTTTAAATATCGAATCTTGGTAGGTTGGTTGGATGACACAGAATCTGTTTCATTACGGTGCTACAATGCGAACAATTTCCAGAAATATGTCCATCGATTGTAAGGGGCTTATATGGGTTATTCCCAAATGCTGACTATTTTTCCTATAATCAAGGTTCGCACACTCCTTGGAATTTCCAAGGACTCTGTCACCACTAGAGATGTAAATTTTCCTGAAAAATATAAGTGGCGGAAAAAACCGGTTTTTTACCGGTTTTTTTTTTCGGAAAAAAACGGAAAAATTGGAAAAATTGATTTTTCATGACTGTTTCTCCCAAATAAATTATATTTTCTTAGAGAATATTAAATAACAAACATTTTTTCCCATTTATATATATTAAATGAAAATTATTTTCACTTTATATTACAAAATAAAAAGAAAGTAGCAAAGCCTGCTTTTAAAAGTTTAGTTTTTTTTTTCAACAGCCTAAGAATTTTTATTAAACGTTATTGTTCGTTATATCATATCTCTGTTGAAATGATTTTTCAGTTACATGTTTAACTACCAAATGACCTAATGTAAAAACCTGAGCCAATATGTCTGCAGTTTGGAATGAAATAAATTATGCATTCCATTTACATAAGTATAGTTTTTAAGTAAATGATACTAGTTTAAAGAAATTATTGCAGTTTTGTCATTATTATGAATATCAGTATTCAAAAAGTCCATTGTTTGTTTAAAAAAATGTATATTTTTACATTATTACACTTTTTTCTTATAATTATAATTTTATTTAAAAAATATTTAGTTTTGGTATAGCTTTCCAATCTGAACTCAAAGTTTTGATTTAGTTTTATAATCTAAATTCAAATAAAACTAAGTTTTAGTTTGGCTTACTCAGGTCTGCAACTAAAAAATAGCATAGGATTTATTGACTGTTAGATTTTTACTCACTGAAACCAGAAAAATATTTTTTTAAAGTTTAATTAAACGTAATTTTTTTCTTTTTATCCTGAAATCTGGTATTCTATTCTTGAGTAAGAAACCATATTGAATAATGTTTCCATATGATAATTTCATATTTCTAACAATGGAACTCAAAAGTTATGAAAACAGAACACTACAAATAGAAAATGCTCGCTATTTGAGGAATTAACAAAAGCAGTCACATACAGAGATAAACTTCTACTGTGCTTTAGAAAACTACAAAAATTCAAAGTTTAATCAAGAGGGAAAGTATAATTTGGAACATAGTTACAAATATGTTTTTTTTTTTTTTCATTGCAGTTGTACTTTTCTCATGCAAACTGCTCATGTTTTTGCAACATTACTGTACATGTACATTATGGAGGTAAAATGTAGGTCAATTTTAGATTCAATACCTTGAAAAAACATTCAATTAATCAGCTATAACGAAATCTTGAAAAATGCAGAATAGTAGTGCCAACTATAGGGCAATTTACACCGAAAACTACACCAAAAAGTAATGAGCACGAAGTTATGCCAAAGATTAACTTAATCTGAAATTTTATAAAAATGCATACATTAGTTTGAGATAGAACTATTGTGAAAATTATGAATAATGCAGCATAGCAGCGCCATCGGTTTGGCGATATACACTAATAAACTAAACATCTCGAGTTTATATCAAGGTGTAACTGAATCTAAAGTTTTGTGAAATTATATGCATCAGTTTTTGAGATAGAGTGCCCATAAAATTTGTCACATACAGACTCACAGAGTGGCAGATATTTTCCAAAAACCATTAAAACGTGTTCAGGACCTTCTAAAACGTTTAAATACACCAAAAACTGGAAGTCAAAATTTTCACGAATTCAATACTTACTTCTTGAAAAGATAGATTAAAGTAATAAAAGTAGTAAAAAACTTCAAAATTTTATGTTGAATTTTTAATTTTATCATTTCCAGTAATCTGCATATTATTGCAATAATTTTACCCATGAATTAATTTTTAAAAAGAGAAGTTGCATTTAATTACATATCTAGATTTTTTTCATGTAATCAAGTTTTTGTGAAATTGTGAACTTTTTGTATATACTTGTACAAAATATATTCAGAATTTTTGAATAAGAAATTATTACTATATTTAGGTTCCTATTTAGAAATTTTTAATAAGGTTATTTACATACATATATGCAACTTAATAAGATTCAGCTGCTGTATGGCATGAGATTTTTTTTTCTTCAATCACTGCACTTGCGAAAGATTCAGTTTGTTGATTAAACATTTTCTGAAATGTCTATTTTCAAGAGAAATTTTGCAAAGGGTCTTGTGCTTCAAACAAGAAAAAAATATGAAGGATCCTTTCAAGTCATCTCAAACAGATTTCTGTTCAGAGATCAGATTACCCATATTAAAATTTTCATGTGAGACACTCAACACAAAAATAAATAAAATAAAAAGTATGAGAATGTAGCTATTACAAAATTTTCACTATATTATTTCATAAATGAAATTTCAATTTTTCCAGTTCGGAAAAATTGAAAAATAAGCCTTCGGAAAAACCCCGAAAAAAACCGGTTTTTTTCCCAATTTTTCCGGGTTTTTTCCGACCATTCCCATCTCTAGGCACCACTATTAAAAATAAGAAAATTTACATTTAATTTTTAAATCACAACATTCATAATCCCCGCCTTCATTCACATAATTTACGATATTTTTCTGCAGTGAAACACTTCGAAAATATACTTAAAATTTAGTGGTAAAACTGTGCGAACCCTGCCTATAATCTATTTTTTAAATTTCAATAAATTACTACTGAAAAATGATTCAAGGGTATTTTCACAAATGAAACCTTGACGTACTGTTTCCTTAAATTCAAGAAATTTCTTTAAGGTCCATATGCAAAAGGAATATTTTTGTGAAAATAATAGCTAGTATATATTTATGGCAATCTTCAGAAATTTAATTTGGTATAATAAATTGTAGACTTATTTTTTTTCTTAATGAACCGTTAAATTTACTACTCTTTTTACAGGCCGTAAAGGCCAACTAGTAGCCATCACCAGCTACGCTGGGTCGGTTTTTCTAAAATGTCTCGAATCCAACGAAATATATCTAGCAGATGTGAAATAAAATAAACATTTTCTTAAATATCTAATCATATAACCATATTTGCTGCGTTATTCGTATAATCTTACGTTACCTAGTACAAAGTCGATGTTGATGACATAATAGACACAGAAGGAATAAAATCACTGATATACTAAATTTAAATATATTTTTAGTCGGTTTATTGTTCTGATTTTCCTGTTTATACCTAAAAATAATGCTGATATGTGGCGAAATATGCTACAATTTTCACCCTCCTCCCTACACACACATTTATTACCTTCTTAGGGAAGGAATTTCTAAAGCCTCTAAAATAACTATTTAGTTATATTTTTAAAAAGTTTGTTTTCCGGAATTTCTCGCTCTTAGCTAAAACGGCTAATCAGATAGGCAGAATGTCCTACGTTTTTTTTTTTACCTTCTCCCTTTGTACTCACTTTAGAGATCTGCACGGGCCAGGCCTAGCTCCAAAGCCAGAGCCCGGCCCGCGGGCCGGTTTCCGGTCGATTTCCATTAACGGCATTCGGGCCGAGCCGAGCCTTACTTGTGAATACTTAGACCAAGCCGGACCGGGCCTAGACACTAATGTTTTCGGGCCAAGCTCGGGCCATATTTTTTTCCTGAACATCGGGCAGGGCCTAAAGTCCCAATAAATGATCTGCCGAACGACACCAGATGCCAGCAGAGAAAAATTGTTGGTCCTAAACTCTAGGCCGGTGCGACCTCGGTCGGATGGCGCCAACTTTAATTTATTATCCTGGGACAGAGTCAGGTCTTCACACTTTCAGAAAAAAAGCTTTAGTCGGGTCTTATTTTTTTCTGCAGAGCTGGATCGCGCCACACTGCTTTTTCCAGGTCGGGTCTGGTGTGGACTTCCTTCCTACTACAGGCATACACGTGAAAAATTTTTCAAGCCCAGGCTGCATCTGGTGTAAAGTCTAAACGCTCGATCTAGCATCGACACAGCCCGTATGCTGTGGCGGTTCTAAGGGGTGGGGGTAGGGCGCAAAGTCCCCCCCCCCCTTGGGCTAATAAAGGGTTTACAAAGTGATATTATGTATCCTCACGAGAAATAACTTGGGGAGAAGCTCGAGCCCGTCACGGCCTGGCACGGGTCATGCCAGTTTAAGTCCACGCGACTTGGACTGGGTAAGGTATACTCTCATTTTGAATCGGTTCGTGTTCTGATCTTCCTTTTTTTGGAGATTCGGGTGGTGACAGGCTTCTTTTTCTTCCAGACCGAGCCTGGTCTGGATATCGTTTTTCTTAGAAGTTTCATTGAACAAAATTTCCAGGTCGTGGCTAGGCCCGGAATAAAAGCTAAATATACGGTCAGTCTCTTATCTAGATAGTATGATAAACATTACTGTTCCGATCTCAACCCGTGCAGATAAACTTTCGGTACAACTCTGATCTAGATTGTATGATAAACATTACTGGCTTGAAAGCGACAAGTGCACTTCTCTAATTTTTTCCCACGAGCCCAAATTGGATTGAAAAATTTTTTGCATGTTAATCTTGAAAATTATTAAACAAAGAAAACATGGATTTCGTTAGGGGTTGCAAAAGAAACTCGCATTTCATCAAATGGTTGCAAAAAACCCTCAAATTTTGTGAAAGGATCACGGTGAAAACGTGATTGTCTTCAAAGGATCCCATTCACGTATAAAATCGAATTTTGTTAAAGGATCGCGGAAAAACGCAAATTTTGTCAAAGGATCGCGATCAAAACTGACGTCAACCATTTACTAAGCTCAATCCGCAAGAATAAAAACCGAATATGTAACAGACTCAAATCCGAAATGTATGACAATCTGCCCCGATGAACTAAGCGCAGCTAAAAAGTAAAAGTCAAACCGACTATTATCAAAATATAGTTGTTAATCGGACCCAGACCCTACCCGAAGCAAAAAAATCAGAAATTAACTTGATCCGCAGCAAACACTAGAAGCTAACCGGATCCAAACGCGACCCACAAAAAAGTAAAAATTATCCCGACCAGCAGCAAAAAAAAATAGAAGCGAAACGCACATAAAATTTTGTGAAATGATAGCGGAGAAAACACGAATTTCTTCAAAGGATCGTGAAACAGACGCACATTTCGTACAAAAAGTGCAAAAAAGAGCGAAAATTTTATCAAAGAACTCATTCCAATCAGTTCGGATCAACCCGAAACCTCACAAAATTAAAACCAAATCCTAAACTTCCCCAAATGCTCTAAGTACAGCTAAAAAGTAAAAGTCCACCCGACCAACAACAAAATGTAGCAGTCGACCAGACCCAAACCCGACCAAAAAGCAAAAAAAATCAGAAATTAACTCGAACAGCAGCAAAGTATAGAAGTCAACCGGACCCAAATTCGACCCAAGTAGAAATTAACAAAAAATGGAAGCGAACCGGATTCAAACCCGACCCACAGCAAAAAAAAGTAGACGAAACACGACCCGCATTAAAAAATGAGTTACGACCCGTTCATGAGATTGGAGTTTCCAAATTTCTAAAATCGCTCCCCCCCTCCCTTGAGGACTCTACAGATAAGCCCTTAGCTTCCCTTTATTTCAAAAATTTTCTTTGCCTTTTGAACCTGTCACAATCTTTTAAATTGCACTTTCCGAAAATATCACTTCGCCGTTTAATAGACTAGACCACAATACCCATATTTGTAGCATATAAGTCACTTTATTGTAACAATAAAAAATCAATAACAAAAATTCTCCCCCCTCCCAAGACTGAAATTGGGTTTTATCACTCCTTTTCTTTTATTAAGTGCAGAAAATTTAGTTCTTTAAATCTTTCCACTTTTATGAATTTTTAAATTGATTTATAAATATTTTTAAAAGCAAATAAATAATAAGTCATCTGATAAACATCTCCCCCCTCCGCACATACACGAAAATAAATAAATAAATAATAAATGTGCTTATTTCTTTTTTCCCCCAGATCACAAATTTTAAACCTTAAAAGTCTTTGATTTTTCTAAAACTTTTATTGTAATAATAAATAATCAATCATATAGTTTTACTTCTCACCCACCGAAATTGACGTTTCCTTTCTATCTTTTTTTGCAAAGCATACAAAAATTCGTCTTTCTGTTTATTATTTTTTAATACTATTTTTTAATATTTAGTCATGTAAATAAGACAAGTCATCTAATAAACTCCCTGCATCCCCCCTTCACATCACTCAAAATTTATTAGAGCTCCTTGCGGTATTTACAAAATGCTTGTAAAAATCATCAAAAATCTAAATTTCCTTCCACCTGAAATTTTGACAAAATATTTTGCCCTACTGACCTAACGTCACACATTTTTTAAAAAATTTGCGACACTTTTTCTGTCACATTTGTTACTACTTAACAATAGGAAATTGTGTTATGTCTATAAACGACGACTAAGCTGGGATTAACACCTATACCTCCTTTCTCCAAAATTTCTATTTCCCTTTCTCCCTTGCTGTTTCCCTCTCCGCAAAAAATATACTAATTTTTAAAATATTTAAATTTGTCTAAATATTTTACTCATAATTTTAAGAAGATCTTACTTTAAACCTTCAGCGCTATTTATCTTATATAAGTCTCTTGATAAGTTTCGTATTCTAAAGAGAATTCCTCCCGCTCCCCCCCCCCCCCACCCTCCAAAAAAAAAATAGTTATCTAAAGTACTTGTACCTGATATTTCCCCACCCCTTCATTCAATAGTATTTTTTTTATTTTTATTTTTTTTTTCTAATCTCGTTAAATAAATAAAGTAGTTTTTATTTTATAGTAATCTATCTAAATTAATAATTCTTTTATTTTCTGAAAATCAAACCGTTTAATTTTGGGACGCTAAATGTAAACAGATTGAAATTCTTTTACAACTTTTATAAACTTGAAATCATCGAATGTAGTGAAAGTAATGGGAAGACAGTTGAAAAAATCCTTTAGACAAGACACCGCCTAGAAAACACGCCTTTGAGAAGAAAAATCGTCACAGATGATTGGTTAAGAAAATTCTGTTTCCTAATTGGATGATTAGATGTCAATCATTTCAATTTTAGTCCATCCTTTGACTGAGCTGAAAAAGACAGTCGGCCATCTTGATTTGAATAGACGTGTGACTATTGTGGGCTCTTAAGAGCCCACAATAGTCACGGGAAAATTACAGAAAAAGACCCGGATGACCATGTAAAGTCTATGGGAGCGTTCTTTTCTAATATCTCGTTCAAATTTTAATATTTTGACATGATTTTTTTTGCATAAAATAGTTCAGGACCATCCACAACCGGGCTAGTTTTCACTTTTTCGATTTTGGTTATGTATTTTTTATATTATGCTAGTTTCAGTTTCAGAACCGGTTTAAACCGGTTTTGAAAATTAAAGTAATTTTTTTAAAAAAATCTAAAACCAAAATCGAAAAAGTAAAAACTAGCCCGGTTGTGGATCGTCCTGAACTATTTTATGCAAAAAAAATCATGTCAAAATATTAAAATTTAAACGAGATATTAGAAAAGAACGCCCCCATAGACTTTACATGGTCATCCGGGTCTTTTTGTGTACTTTTCCTGTGACTATTGTGGGCTCTTAATCATACGCAATCGGCTGAAGTCACACGTGCTGATCCTGAAAACTCGCGTACAGCGCCACCTATCGATTTCTGCTTTTGCAATCCTATGGAATTATGGTTCCTAATGACGTTCTATATCACCCCTCCAAGTTTGTACACGAATTTCTGGGACACCTTGTTTAGTTGCACCAGAAGAATTCAGAATAGGAATTGCTAATTATGAATTTTTACTGAATTATGTGTTTTTAAATTGCTTATTTAGTTTTCTTATTCATTGCATAGAAAAATGAAATGTTTTATTAGTATTCTGAGTCGAAAAATATTTCATAATCTATGCCTAATTCATGTTTCTTTGTTCATATTTAAATTAGTAAACTCTTTTATAGAAAAAGCCAAATAATCCGGCCTTCTTAACCGGCATCGGCATGTTAATCTTACATAGGATGAAATGGTTTAATTTTTTAAAAAGGAACAATATATGTAAATACATATATTTTGCAATTTCGAAACACAGTTAACAATATATCATTTAAAAGTCTAATGATTTTTTTCTTTAAAGACTAAAGAATAATTATTTTTATTTGAAAAAAAAAAAAAAAAAAAAAAAAACGCAGTTTTTTAACATTTAAAAAAAAAATCATAATCAATCTTATTTGTGTCGTTTTGATCTCATCTTCTTCAAGCACAATTTTTCCGGTTATTTAAGTATTGTTTTCATATATCCGGTGTTATCCCACAGAGGCTATCCAAACTTACCCCAAGAGAATGTGGATTAGAAAGCACGACTAAAAATCACGCCTAATGAATGTTATCAGCACTTTCATTGTTGGAAGAAAATACATCCTAATGAAATATGCTAACTACAGTAATACAAAAAGTTTCTATATTTTAAATGTGTTTTGCTTTAAAATTTTGGAATTTAGCAAACATAAAAGCAAGTTGGAAATTGTACGTCAAATGTGGCAAATGAGGTGCTTTCATACTACAACTAGTTTTATGAATATCAAAATCTTGGTGCAATAGCCGTTGCCTTCATTTTCAAAAATTCACGCATGCAAAATTTATTCCGATTATAGTATATTAAATTCATTAATTACAAAAAAATAACATGACTCCTTTTTTATTGAGATGCAATCACCATGGCAACCTATAATCATTATTTATTATGAGATATCAGTGAATTAATTACGTATTATATGATTTAATGGAATAATCACCAAAGCAACCTAGAATTATTGCCTATAATGGGATATCATTGAATTAATTGCGTATGGTAGCATTAAGGAGAATAAACGATTAATATCTCTTTAAGTTTTGTTTTTGACTTTCATAAAATTGAAAATGAGTCGACTAAATTGTGGAACGATTATAGATATTGAATTTCAAATCATACAGTTGGGTAGTTTTTGTACTGCTATATGCGGACAGAGGCACGATCAACTGCATTAGAGATCAAATAAGATTTTTCTTGTCAACCCTTTATCTACCGACGGTACTTATAAGTACCATTAAAATTACTTATTATAAAATTCTTTTAATACGTCAGTTAGTTGTAATACTATTTAGAATGAGTTACTTTATTTTGTTCCAAAAGCATTATTGGTTACACAAAACAAAAATATTTTTAAAAGGATGGTTTCTTTTGCCTTTGTATCTTTTCAGCTTTCTTCGCGCTGAGGGAGGGGAAAGGGGATTTTTCAATTCGGAAATATTTCTATATTTATATTGTAAGAACATCATGCACGTACATTTTATAATTCTTGAAAATACTAAGAAAACAATTTAAAATAAAAGATTTGAGTGGGGTTATAAATATTGCATAAAATTCCTGTAAATTCAACTTTAATTAATCCCTCTAAATCTTTCAATCCTTCTAAAATCCTACAAAAATGTGTTAAATGATAATGTAAATCTTTTAATTTAGTTTAAACAATTTACGTAAAATGCTTTAGTAGGGCTATGCTATAAAGGGTTAAAGCGGGAATTAAGACGGAATTCACGAAGTCAGATTATGTGATTTCCGCCGACCCAATTCCGCGAGGTAGTTGTCATAGCAAGGGGGTTACAAACTAGAACTATCTCTGCCAATTTGGGTCGGTCTTAACCGTTTAAACGTCAATGGTCCCAAATGGGAACATTGTATTATTTGTGATACAAAACATATATTTTCCAACATAAGTAACGATGTCCTTATTTTTCCTATAAAATATAAGGTTGATTTAAACTTTTGAAAAGAAAATATTTATATTTAAGCATTATCACAGGTATTAAGAAATATGTAAATTCATTAATTTGCATTAAAAAGTATTATTTGCTTTTATCGTTTTCTCTATATTACTTACATTTGACTGCTAGGAATGTAAATGTTTTTAAAATTCGAGAAAATATTCAAGAATATTATACAATATCATATAGCGGAAAATAATTTGTTATATTTTCATAGGTTGTCAATCAATATACATGTTCCAAAATGCGACAACTGAAATGAAAACACCCAAAAAAACTGCAGAAATATATTTTTTTGGTATTTTCTAAATTTGTATGCATAAATTAAAACATTTGAAGATTTAACATAGGAAAAACAAAATTATTATTACATTGCGATATTAATTCGGCGTCTAAACGGTTAAATGATATGATAGAATAGAATATGCGGAAAATAAAATAAAAAGTGTAGCGTTTATACAGAGTGTTCCAGCACCATGAACTCCGTCCTAAAAACCAACAGCTTCCTAAGTCTCAATAAAGATGGCCGTGACAGAGGGCGACTCAGATGGCGACTATAGGTACTACGTATTTATATATGTAATTACGAATGCATCTACAAAAGGATAAAATAAACTTTGGAATTCTTAAACGGCACAAATTCTAAGATCGATATAGCGTAATAGGTTCTTCGTCTTCTTGCCTAGAGGCTAACTTTTCCAACCTTTTGTTCACTAGGGGGTTGCTCATATTAAGTCAAAACTAAAATATCTGGTTTAAACTGTCTGTAAAGTTTTACCTTGCTTCCCATTACTTTGCAGTCATTATTGAATTCCTCAGGTGAAATTTGATTAGTTAGAAATAAATTCCAATTTATTTTCTGTTTAATCATGCATAATCATGCATGATTAAACAGAATTGATCATAATTTCTGCATAATCATGTTTTAATGAAATAATATTCTTCTTTAATACTTTCCTGCATAGTTGAAAAGTGTTTATGTGTTCGGTTATGTCTTTCTGCCCGTGCTCTAACTGTATTCAATATACTCGGATTTACATGAAATTTTTATTCGTTATTGAGGTTTACTATAGAATGTGCGGAATCGAAAATAAAAAGTGTAGCGTTTATACAGAGAGTTCCAGCACAGCTGTTGCAAAGTTTCTGGAGATTTGGAGTAAGGGTGTATCCCTATAAAAACTGCTTAGTTTCTGATATATTTTTAAATTCATTTTTGCTCTCCAACGCATCAAACTGCCAAATTCTCTTATTCAGAAACTGCGTAATGTACTGCGGCTGTCAATTTTTTGATTAAGGCAGAATATATTGCAAAAAATACTGTCAAATTTCGCGTTTTGAACCGTGGGAATTCTGGTGATGAAAAAAATGGTCATACCAAGAAAATAATTCTTTATAAATCAAACTCTAATTAATTCAGCGAAAAATGAAATCACACGGCCTCTTATACATCACTTCGAAAATCACCTTAGAAAGTTTCAGGTTTTTACTTTTAAAAATGAATTTGAAAATGTCTCAGAAAATTCCGAGTGATTGAGGGTGAAAAAATATTTTTTCTAATACATCCTTAAACGATGGTAAATTACACAGCAGTGCATGGTCAGAAACGTTTTCTGGCTCAGTAGTGATGACACAAACTACAAAAAAGGAAGGGAAACGTACAGGGTGTAAAAACACCTTTATTATTCTTTTACAGCAGAAAATTAATAAGAACAAAAAGAGAGAGAACGATCGTCATCAAAGAAATTGTGCAAAATTATGATCACGGGTCGTGATGCAGCCCTCAAATCTCCGACATATTGTAAATCCGGTCTCAATAATACTAGGCCAAGGGCCGATTGCACAAAACCCTAAGTCACCGAGCACAAGAAAATTACATTTATTTTATGGAAGAGTAGTAATAAGAGAATCTAATGATCCAGGTCTGCCGGAAGCAAAGTGGTGCATAAGCCAAAAATTGGTACCACTAGTGGTTGACTCGTAGGTTTAGCATTGTGTTTGCCGTACAATCAAACGTATGAAAACATGGAAAACTGGGTGCAGGAAAACACAATGCTAAGCCTATGAGTCAACCATTAGTGGTATTCATTTTTGGCTTATGCACTACTTCGCTTCCGGCAGACATGGATCATTAGATTCTTCTATGACTACTCTTCCAATATATAAAGGAATTTTTCTTGTGGTCGATGACTTAGGGTTCTGTGCGGTCGGCTCTTGGACTATACGGGGCGTATTTAAGACATTCCCAGCAGCTGCCACGTTGCATGCAAGAAGTTCCTCAGCAATGTCCAGCGAAGTCCCAGCATTTTTGTACTACGAAGAATTAAAAAACATGTTTTCTCACCCTGTTCATATTCTTTGTTTCTTATGTTTTGTGCCGTCATTACCGCCCTAAAAATACGTTTGCGACCGTGCATTTTTATGCATCCTCTAGGTGTACCCTATTCCTCCTGAATCTTTGTAACCGCGATTCTGAAACACCCTGTAGTTATTTCACAGGGATGCAGACATATTTTGGATAATTATTTAAAAAATGGATTTACAAGTATTTCCACCCTCCGGAAAAAACTCGTTAAATCTTTTAAAATAAAAAAATGAAACACTTTCTATGTAATTTTTACATCTAGACATTATTAAAAAAATAATTTTGTTTTATTGCTTAGAATTTAATTACTGACTTTTTGTGCACACACACACACACACACAAAAAAAAAAAAAAAAAAAAAAAAAAATAATTTTCTTGCTGTTCTTTTAATAAAAATTTCTTCGTAATTAGTCTTTTCTGGCTTTGTGCCTTTACACAAAAAGTTTTACACGTAAAGAAGAAAGAAAATAAAATAAATTCCACCTTTCCTAATGGACTGGGATTTGGGAAATCCCACATCAGAGATTTTGAATGCATAAAAAAACTCCCAGGTAAGCACAGCAATGTCAGAGAAAATCAAATTGAGACGAATCAGGGATTTCACTGGAGATTTGCTAAAAACATTTGTGCAATGTTTGATTTTGACATTATTCTTTCGGATAAAATCGGGAGGAAGTTTCATGCTATAAAATATAGGAATGTAATGAAAACGTAGGAGCAATGTTAATTATCCTAATGGAAATTAATTATATTTATATTTTTAATTTAGAAAAAGAAATTCCTTGAAATTATATTTAAAAACATGCAAGAAAATCGTTGAAAACCATGTCTAAAAGTGATAAAAATACACTTAAACGGTATATAAATACCTTTATGCAGATCGACATATGTTTCATTACTAACAACGGCGACTTTCTCAAAATCTCATTTTAATACAAATATTTTCAGAAAAACTTAAAAAAAAAGAAATTAGTAAATAAAATCATGTGGTCTCTTTTTTTATATACCAACTAGCGAGCTACGCCCGCTAGCTGGGCCACTTTTTCCAAACGAACCTCAGTATTAAGCAGTATATAATAAGCAAAAAAATTCATTTAATAAGAAAGTCTTGGTGTTCGAATCCTCAAGCACAAAAAAAGTAAATTAAAGAGCCATGGTCCCGTTAAAAATATGTGATTTCGCATGGTAAGCCACGTGCACTTGAAAAAAAAGATTGTGGATCGGAGCTATGGTCGCTTCGCGCCCATAGTCCCGTTAAAAATATTTGGTTTTGCACGGTGGGCACTAAGCGCCCATAAGACATTTTTTCGTATTTTTTAGTTCATTAGAAGCAGATTTTTACGCAGATTCTGAATATGTAATCAGTTTTTTTCTACTTTAAAAACTTTCTGCATGATGGTTTAAGAAAAAACGCACAAAAAAGGGAGAAAAAGAGGTTTTCGACTGCTTCTTCTTTTAGCCAAAGGGGAAAAGTTCAGGTTCTTCACCTCAAGGTGGCGCAGTGTTCTGCCTCAGAGCTCCGTTTGAGCGCCGTTTGGGATTTGAGACATTTTTCATTCCGATTCCCAAGGGGTTTTTAATTCATAACTTTTTTAATTTTGGTCCCACGGTCTCGAAAATGCCCGAAATGACTTCCCCGGAATTTTTCCAATCGAAAGACACCTCTCGCGACTTCCAACTCGCCCGCGCTGCGAAGTTTAATCGGCTTCAAGCAGACAGAGGCGCACGGATTTTATTAGTATAGATTTCTGGTTTTTGAAAATGATTGTGAAAATACTAGTACTAACAAAGATCTTGAGAATGTCGCCTTTTTAGCGATGAAACATATGATGGGTTTTTGCTACCGCTCACCATTGTGCCAAATCACGACAAAATATATCATTTGGCGAGTAAACACACAATCAGACTTGCCAAATTGCGAGTGGTCAATTATTGCTCTTTTTGTGGGTGCGTGTGCGCCAAGTACACAGAAGGTATTTCTCCATTGTTAGTTAATCACTATCTATGCGCAGGCTTTCTAGTAGTCTAAGAGCCGACCGCACAAAACCCTAAGTCATCGAGCACAAGAAAAAATCCTTTATATTATGGAAGAGTAGTCATAGTTGAATCTAATGATGCATTTATGCTGGAAGTAAAGTGGCACATAAGTCAAAAATGAATACCACTAGCGGTTGACTCGTAGGCGTTGTATTGTATTTTCCTGCACCCAGTTTTCCGTGTTTTTATACTTTTGATTGTACGGCAAACACAATGACAAATATAGACCTACGAGTCAACCACTAGTCATATTCATTTTTGGCTTATGCGCCACTTCACTTCTGGTACACATGAATCATTAGACTCCCTCATGACTGCTCTTCCATAATATAAAGAATGTTTTCTTGTGCTCGATGACTTAGGGTTTTGTGCGGTCGGCTCTTGGACTATAATGAAATGTGATTTTGAAATCCCTTCTCAATCATTTTGAATAAATAAATTATCGCAAATAAGCATAGTAAGTCTAAGAAACCCAAACTGATATACAGCAGAGATTTAATCAAAATGATTTTCTATAGCGCTTGCTTTTTAAGGATTATTTTGAATTAAGTAGGTTTTAACTTGCGAAATGTTGCCCAGTAATGCAGTAAAGATCAAGGAATTCAACTTAATGAGCTTTAAAGAAGTCGGTACTTTCCAAACGTTATTGAATTTCTAATGCCGAACGTGACGGAATGAGGACTACATTAGATTTATTTTCTGTAGAGAGGCATGTTATCAAAGGAATTTATAACTTCAACAATGCGTTGTCAAGAATGTTATTTACACATGAAATTTTAATTAAATTTAAAAACGAAAATTATTTTGATAGACAGAATCTGAATATCAGCTATTTTTTATGAGTTATTTGTTAAAAAGGTTTATTTATTAATTTCAATATTTATTTAATAACATTGTTCTTCTTACATTTCATTCTCCAAATAGAAACAAATTTCATTAAAACTGTGCATTGAATTTACATTTATGCTTTTCACAAATTTTCTTTTAAAATATAACCAGAAAAGAATATTCCTTAATTATCAGTTTGAAACCATTATAGAATGAAAATTATGGAATCAAATGAATCGAAAGTCGAAAATATGAGGAAGGAGGCAATAAGATTTTATTTTGTAAATATATATATAAATGTTTAAAGGCGACGTGATTTACCATAGTTTTACCTTATTTTGTGTATATCTAGAATTCTATTAAATAAAAATATTCCCTCTGTCCCAAATTAGTTGCGACATTTGAATACTTTTGTACCAATTATTGATATTTATGACTTTATGATTTTGTTGGAACATTTTATAGAAAGTTATACTACCAATCAACAATATTTATGTGCCTAACATTCCCTCCATCATTCCATAAATAATTAATTAATTAATTTTAAAAATCCCGGTTCACACGCTCTCAAGCCACGCCCCCATTTTTACAAGACTTTAAAAGCAATCACATAAAACTATCTTCAAGCTAATCAATCGTGAATTCATTTACGAACATTCCTGAAAAGTATTCCAACATTTCTAAAAAGCATCTTTTCTCATAAACATGTTGCAAACAAAATCGAATTTTGTCGAGCTTATTTTTTTCTATTAGACTTTGCTTAATGATAGATGAAATACTCTTCAAATTTGTTTTCCTTTTGAGAATCATGTGTAATATTGACTTACGAACTATAACAGCTCATGATAATCTTCACAGTGATTGTCTTCGTTTTATTGGGATATCTTTGATTTTGTTCAGTAGTATTTTTTTTCGTCCGCATTTACAATTTTTTATAAACTTTCACTGTATGTTTCCTCATCTTTTATTTTTGACGTCTTTGCCTGCTTCTGCAAACGGGATAGGATGTAAACAGTATGATGCACATTGAATTTAATAGCTGCAGCATTTATGGCATTAAGGCTTAGTTTACAATTTTTCAAACACCATTTCAAAAACATTGCAGTGCAGCGTTGCGCTCAATATTAATATTAATTTCTTTCTTCGGAGATTTTTCTATATTATTGTTTCTTTTTCTTACTTTAAGTTATCTTTGCTTCTGACACCTAGTATACTACATCTTTATATTCATTCTAGTATAATTTTATTGGTTTCGATGTACTAAACTGCATCATGAGTTATTTATAACTCCGCCTACTTGAAATGTCGCAACTAATTTGGGACAAAATTTTCAACCTAAATGTCGCAACTAATTTGGGACAGAGGGAGTACTTTTTATTAAGCAAAAAATTATTGAATGCTGTGTCTTTAATTCAAAACTAACTCGTTTTGTAGAAATTGCATAATCATCTATACCACAAGAAACAATCTACGATTGTCGCATCATTTTTGTCACATTTATGGTAGTTAAAATCTAAAAGAAATGGCCAAAGCCCTAAATGAGAGAATGCGTGCTGTGCATGTCAATTCATGTTAAATTATTAATTGCTAAAAATTTTTTAATTGCTTAACAAAAAGTTGAAATATATATAACTGAATGTTGAATAGTTTATTATTAAATTACTTAGTATACTAATAGTTTTATTTAATAATAATTTAAATAATAATATAAAAACTTTCATACGAGGGTTGTAAATTAAATAGTGGCGACTTAATCTTGAAACTCGCAGAAGGGCGGACATGCGCAAATAGGATATGGGAGCAGTGAGGTAGCGCTGTTATCGATGTGTAGAGTGCAAAAAACAGTCGATCTGCTTGGAAGACTAGTTGTGTGGTGTTAAAGTGAAGAGTTTCATTTCCATCGCTCTAAAGCATGTTTTCAAAAGGTGACCAGCGGTCGTGGCTTAAAATTGAAGTTGCCAGTAGCAAAAATGCAACAGAATGCTATCGAGGATTAGTGGAAGCCTGTGTCACAAATGCTTTACCGTATAGGTCAGTAGCACGATGGGTTCGAGCATTTCGTTCGGGTCGGAATGAGACTGGATTCGCAACGCACAGGTCGGCCCTCTATTCCTCAGCACCCTCCCTACTCACCCGACATGAGTCCTTGTGACTTCGATCTGTTCTCAAAGTTGAAGGAACCCTTCCGAGGTCACCGATTTCATGACGTTTCATCTATACTCCACGCAGTAGGGCGCTCGGTCGCTTACATCAACAATCAACACCTTGCCACTGGTCTGCAACGGCTTCCTGGCATTTGGCAAAAGGTCATAAGCTTTTCTGGTGATTACACAGAAGGAATGTAATGCAATTGTATTTGTAAGTTCATTAAAAATTGATTTATACCTATGTTGCCATTACTTAATTTACAGCCCTCATATGAATAATCTTGATTCTACATGAGGACCCCAGAAGCCAAGGGGTATAAGTGACTGTGGTGGTTACTCGATAACCCCCCCATATTTTTTGTTTTAATTCAATTTTATTAACTATTTTATTTCCTATCATCTCCTTTTTAGGTGCGTTCGTAATTATGTAAATACGTAGCATCTATTGTTGTCGCTCAGTCCGTCCGTCTGTCCGCATATAACAACGCAAAAACTACCCAACCGAATCGTTTGAAATTTAAAATACATAATTATAACATAATTTTGTCGAGTCATTTCAAATTTTATGAAAATCTGATGGATAGATCAGTTACAGGGACATTCAAAAGGATTCCGTTACATTACGGTCAATAGGGAAAAAAAGTTTTAAATGCATTTTAATCGTTTGAAATTTAAAACATATATTTATTGCGTAATTTTGTCGAGTCATTTCAAATGTTATGAAAATCGGATGCATAGATCAATTACAGGGACAATCAAAAGGATTCCGCTACATTACGGTCAATGGGGAAAAAGTTCCAAATGCATTTTAATGATGTTACACTCATTCGAACACAATAGAATTGGCATTAATCTATGAAATATGTACTAAAATATGCATTCTGTACAATCTGTGATGCAAAGAATTTTTATTATTAAATTACAGGGCCACACAAAAGTATTCCACTATATAATACTATACGGGGAAACATGGTTTGGTACGTGTTTTAATTATATTCAACTATTTCACATTTTATGAATAAGATATACGTTGCTGAGGTGTAATAAAAATTACTTCCTGCATATTTACAGAAACGTAAAGATTTCGACTACTATACTGTATCCGGAGTACGCTCTACTATATCAGCAAGATCTGAATATTTTTAAAACTTCGTTATCGTACGAACGCACCTCATTTGCTACGTTCACGTGCAATTTCCAACTTGTTATTAATGTTCTCAATTTAAATATTATTTCGATTTCGTTTCTTTTGATATCCTCGCCTGTAAATTTTTCCTCCTTACGTAGCTTATCGAATGTTCTAATCCGGTAAAATATTGTTTGAATTCATTCCTTCCGGTTTGGAAGGCTTCTAGAATTATCTCGATCGTTCTATGGGTGGTATTTCCGGTTAATCTGGCCCTCCCCTTGGCATATCAAACTGAATTCCGCAAGTGACGTGGTTTGGGCAGTTAAGTGCCTGGCCACCTGCTTTGGCTTTCCTTCTTTAAGAGTTTATCATTTTTTTCCTTATTAAATTCATATTTCACCATACTTTGAAAACGTAGCTTGGCCTCTGTTTCCTCGCTTTCCCCATTCGGACGTTGCCAACTTGGCGTGTTCCGGGTTTGCAGTAGCCCTTGTTCGCTCCTCTCCTCTCTTTCTGCGTCGCCAGTGGAGTGGAGCGGAACCGATTGAGTTGAGCAGGTGCCGGGGAGGTTGAGCGGATGATCCACCGTAAGATGGAACGAAAACCGCCGAATTGTCGTAATGCTGCGAGGAGCAAGGCTTCTCTTCCCCGCAACAGAGTCTGTTTTTCTTTGGCCGTTGTTCTATGCCGGCCACTCAATATGTTCTCACGGTTTGTTTTTGAGAATCAGTTAAATATATCTTCATAAGGCTCTCGTCAAATTCATTATCAAGTTCACTAAGTTTGTTCCATATCCTCTTTTTCAATTGGATCATTTTTCCTCCGAAGATTATGTGCAAAGTAATTCTTCGTGAGTAAAACATCACAGCCTCTTCTTTCTCAATTTTATAAAATTGCTCATACGTGTAAAATGATTATTTATTGCATAAAACGGAATCACACAGGAAGGTATTAAAATTTGTTTTTGTGATTTCAAGTGTATTCTCTATTGAGTTGAAATAGTTTCATAATGCTTAAAAATATTTATTCTTCGCATCTTTAAAAGAATGATTGAGCAAGAATAGTTGTCAAAAAGAATATGTACGTATAAAGATAAATTACGTGAAATGAATATGTTTATTCCTGTATGTCATCCATGTGAAGTATTTTCTTTATGAAGTGAATAATAATATACTTATATAAAGGTGCATGAAAGAAATATATATATATATTGAAATATAAAAGTCACGACATATTGCACAAGTAATGAATAAATAAAAATGTTCTTTTCTTCAAATTTTCTCTTCATTTTTAATGTGTCAAAAATCAATTTATTCATCGTCTGGAATATATCGTCATAAGCCAAGAATTCCAGGTAACTTTCTTCTTATTATTTTTATATTTTTATAATTTCACTTTGAGTTATCATTATCATAGTTAAGGATTCACTATTAAGAACTATAATGGTTGCCTTTTGGGTCTTTTGCTGGCATTCATCCAATGCAATGTCCTTTACCCATTATTACGATCACATAGCCTATATTTGAGATGAAACAAAAAATAAGTGTTCTCATCTCTTCCCAAAACATAACAGTTCAATCTCCTTTAGAAAACACCACAGATTCAATCTTCTTTGGTGCCGTGTTTCCTTCTGAACCAATATTTTTCTTCTGGCACCATGTACCTCTTTGAATCCATTAATATTCTTCAAGACATGACAATTATTAGATGATATTGTGTTTTCTTTATATATATATATATATATTCAACAAAAAAATAAATTATATCTTCATTATCGGGTCTTTATGCATCAATATTTTATGTTTATATTTTATTGAGTGTGGTGTAATAAATGAATGCATAATATATTTTAATTTTAGGCTGAAATAATATTTTTTTTTGGAGCAGTAGATTATATATAACATAATCTATTCATATATTTTTCTTGCCATGATATAGTTTATAACTAATATCATATATTATTTAACGAGGGTGCTGGTAAATATAATTGATTATTTTAATATAAATTATTCTCTTGTCATAAATATAAGAACATATGTTTTGAGCGATATGATATATGTTATACATAAAAATTTTTGGGCCATGTTCTTTTGATCTGATGCTAAGAAAGATATGTTGGTATTTTTCGTCTCTTCATTATGTGACCAGTCTATAAGAAAATTTAACCTGTCATTTATTGAGCTCTCATTTTAATTATCTCATCATGCCTCCCAAGTCCAAATTAAATATTGCAATACAGCCGTTCGACGGCAACCCACAGACTGTGGAATTCTTCTTTGATCAATTATCTGATATACAAGAGTTAAATAATTTTTCTGATAAGGAACTTTTTGTTCTCTTCAAATCGAAACTTGAGGGTAGCGCCTTACTCTTCTTTCTTGAAACACAGTCTCAGTTCAAGAACTATAATTTCCATGACATTCGGAAAGCTTTTATAGACTATTTCTTACCTTCAAAAAAGCCTGTTTCTCTCAAATCCTTGCAAAATTTAAAGTTAGATTTAAACGAATCAGTCAAAAATTTTGCATTTCGGTTGGATAAACAACTTCGACTTGCATACCCTAAATTGGATCCTCCTGCTCCCAATTCATTAAAATTCACTCATTTTCTTGAGGCTTTGCCTAAACAAATTAAGCAAAAGATTTTGGAAGAAAATATTTCATCTTTTGATTTAGCTCTTGAACGAGCAAATTTTCTTCAAGATATATACGACTCTCCCCCTAAAAAATCTTACGAGAATTATAATCAAGCCTATTGTTTGGATACTGAAAAAGTCCATGATAATTCTAGTGTTTCTAATAATGTGCTCCATAACACTCCTATAAAACATACGAAGGATAAAATTTATGTCAATTCTCAAACTACCTTCTCACCTTCGCAAACTCAAAAAGACAATTCTCATGCTTCTCGTAACTTTAAAAGAAAAGCTAGAAAATATTCTCCTTCTCCAAATAGACAGGAGGCTACAGATAAACATAAAAATAATTTTCGTCAACATGCATTTTATCGGAAATGTCCTTATCATCAACCCACCTTCGACAAATTTTCTCACAAAAAAATTCTGCATCCTTTTATCATAAACGAGATGTTGTGCAATGTGCGTTTTGTGGAAAATTCAATCATCGTATGGACACATGCTACAAATTTAAGAATATTATCAGGGCTTCTAATCAAAACTCTTCATCTCAATTTTCGTCTAATCCTCACAGAAGGAAAAACTACACCTCTTCTTCTGAAAATAAAAACAATGTCTATCATTTAAACAAATAGGGGAGACTGGTTCTACTGACCGCCTACTCTCCCATAATTTTCATTCAGGGTCAGTACACTTTAATATCAATTTGACAAATGCTCTTCAATTACTTTAGTATCATCCAAAGCTGTCCAAACTTCCCCTGTAACACCTAAATTTAACAAATCTTCATGTTCCCATAATTCGTTGACATCCAAACAAACTTTAGAATTTGATGATGATGTACAAGAAAGACATGTCATATGCAATTCCTTTAATAACTCGTTTGTTCTTCCATGCATACTGATAAACATACAACATAATGAAATCTCAACGTTAATTGATACTGGATCAAGTTTGTCCCTTTTGGATCAAGAATGCTTTAATAGCATTAAATCCAGGCTTCACTATAAATTCTTATCCAGAAATGTGTCTGTGTCTACTATAAATTCTAAAGTTTTTTTCAAAGGATGCATCGAAATAGCATTTAAAATCGACAAATTCTTTTTTCATCATGTCTTTTATCTTACAAAGATACAAAATGTCCATTTTCAAGCCATACTTGGATTTGAGTTCATTAATAAACATTCTGTAACCATATCACCAACGTTTAAATCTATCTTGATTAAGGATAAACATATTCCTTTTCACAGTTATAACGAATCTCCTACTTGCTATTTCATGAATTCTGAATATAATTATAATAATTCAAATGTGCCATATTCTTTAGATGTACACAAAATGCCTTGTTATGAAGATTCTATATCAAATAATCTAAGTAATGGTACTTATACTGATGATTTATATGCAAATTATGGTGACACAAATTTACAATTAGTCAACAGTTTTACAACCTATCCTTATAATTATAATTTTCAAAATAGTGGTTTATTTACAAATAATGTTGCTAACACTGCTATGAATTTTCATAATCCTTATATTGATGGTAATTTTACTTATTTGTCTAACTATTTTCCAACTGATTATGGTAATGTTGTGAACTATTTATCTACTAATAATAATATGCCTGACAAAAATCTTACATCTGAAAATACTAATGATCTTAGATATGTTGGTGAAAAGCAAACTCATTTAAATATTGGTAATAAAATTTTGGTGAATTCCAATATGGTACAATTACTCAATAGAGAATTAATCCCTCCTAATTCCTTTGTGTATTTACATGTTAAGTACTTGAATCCTCCATCTGAATATTTTATTTTCAAACCTTCTTTAAGAAATAAAGGTCTTGTTTTACATGAATCACTGCATTCCAAATCTTCAATTCAAAATAATTTATTTTTGGTTGTATGTTAGAATATATCAAAGCTGGACATTCATTTAAATAAAAATTCAATTATTGGTGAATGTATCAATGTAGATGAGAAAGATATTGAGGAATATTCTTTTGATTTAGATTTTGAAAACGAATATTGCAATTTAATTTTACCATCTGAAGAGGTTAAGAGAAAACGTATTCAAGAACTGTCTCCAAATGACTTTGATCTAAAACACTTATCTCCTCATGAAAAAGAATCTTTAACAAAAGTATTGTGCAGTAAAGCTTTAGCTTTTTCCAAATCTCTTGACACTTTAGGTCATACCGACCTGGTTAATCCTCAATTTACTATGCTAAATTCTCATCCAGTCAAAACCCTACCTTTTCCTGTGCCACAGGCACTCGAGCAAGAAGCTCTTGACCAAATTAATCAAATGCTTAATGCTGGCATTATTGAGAGATCAAATTCATCTTGGGCATGTCCCATGCTTCTTGTTAAAAGGAAGAGAACTGATATGTCGAAGTCTCAAAAGTATCGTTTGGCTCTAGATTTGAGATTGCTAAATTCTATTATAGTACCATCTTCATGTCCTCTTCCTAGAGTTCAAGATCTATTGGTGCAATTATCAAAATTTAAGTATTATACTACTCTTGACTTGCCCTCGGCATACTGGCAGATCGCTGTACCTAAAGATATGCAAGATAAGCTTAGTTTTACTACTCCATGGGGAATTTTTACCTGCCTGCGTCTCGTGCGAGACAGCTGCAAGCACTTTCCAACAATTAATTGATTCAGTTGTTCAATTATCTCAAATTGATTCGTGTTATGCATACCGGGACGATATTGTGGTTGGCGCTAATTCATTTGAAGAAATGACCATGAAACTCACAAAGCTCTTAGACACTCTTATTGCTTACAGCATTGCTCTGTCTCCTGAAAAATGTGCCTTTATGCAAAAAAGCATTAACTTTTTAGGATTCCAACTCACAGATCATAAAATTCTTCCTATTACAAGTAACATTTTAAAAATCACTTCTTTTCCAACGCCTAAAACCAAGAGGCAAAGAAAAGTTTTATAGGTTTATGTTCATTTTATAGGTCAATTGTTCCTAATTTTGCTAAATTGATTGCTCCTCTCGTTGAGGTCACCGAACCTGAAAATGAATTTTCTTGGAGGTCTGGACAGGAAAATGCATTTGAGAAATTACAAGACATATTCTTTCACAAACCTATGCTCAATCTTCCTAAGTGGAATGAAACCTTCTATGTTAATACAGATGCATCAAAGACAGCAATATCAGCTGTTCTTATGCAGAAATTTGATGGTGAACTTAGACCAATCTCCTATTATTCCAGAACTCTGTCTCAGTCGGAAAGACAGTACCCTGCCATCAAATTGGAACTTTATGCCATTTACAAAGGCATAACGGCTTTTAAATACTATATTTTTGGTCGACCCTTTATTCTATTATCCGACGCCAAACCTCTTAATAATTATAAAAAAGCTGCATCACCAGCCGATATTGCTACTCGGTGGATGTTAGAACTGTCAGAATACTCGTACACATTCCAACATGTACCAGGCAAAGAAAGTGTCTTAGCAGATTTTCTGAGTAGAACACCTCACATTCCTACTGAGGATCTCCATAATGATCCAGATCTTGTTTCTGCACAGGAGGCACTACCAGTTGTGGATAATCGGGGGGATTTACATAATGAAATTCCTCACTTTCCATGTGGTTTGGTTGACAGAATGCACCACACATGTCATCTTCAAGGTGACTCTTCACCTCCAAATAATGATAATAGTCAAGATCCATTGTTAGAAATTCTTGATCACACCATTTTCTCTGAACAACAAAAGGACCCAAGAATCGAAAAGGTTTATGAGGGTCTTAAAAATAACAAAAAGTCTAAAAGTTTGAATGGTTGCTATATTGACCCAGGTGGTGATTTACTTTGCTACAATGGACATTTTTCTTCTGAAGATGTTGAGCTGCGTGAAGCTGTTTTACCTTTGTCACTTAGAGCAGAAGCCTTAAGAATTGCTCATGTTACTCACACTGGAATTCATAAAACTATTGTTAATTTAAAGAGGAGATTTGCCTGGAAGGCCCTTGTTTCTGATGCCATTAATTGTGTCAACTCTTGTGAAATTTGTTTAGTGAACAGGAATCATAAAAGAGGTACTGCTCCATACTTGCCAGCACCACTTCCAACAGCTCCCAATCAAAAAGTTTCTGTGGATTTGCTCGGCCCATTGAGAAATCGCCAATGTGTCATGACCGTTATTGATCGCTTTTCTCGTCATTTGGAGTTATATGCCTTGAATAATATCGGCGCTGAGTCTGTTGCAAAAGCTTTATTACATTACATTTCCACTCATGGAAAACCCGAATTGACTCTCACTGATCATGGCTCTCAGTTCACTAGTGATATGTTTTCTTATTTTAATAAAAAGCTTGGCATTAAATTGGAACACAGTTCTGTAGCCCATCCCCAGGCTAACAAATTAAGTGAACGATGTAATTCTCAAATAAAATCGTCTGTGAATACAATGGCTTCCCAAGGATGTGATGTACCAGCTGCTCTAAGGGTTCACCAGTCCATATATAATGCTACACCTCATCCAGCCACGGGGTTCACTCCAAATCTTCTTCATTTTGGAAGAGAGATAGGTAACATTTATGCTAATTACAAATCTCAAGCTTCCTGGAAGGTTCTCAATACTGCCTATGAAATTCATAAATTGATGGATGTTATTGAGAAAATATACTATGAAGCTTACAAGAATAACGAGTCTTCTAGACAAGAAGTGTACCAAGAATCGAGGGAAAAATTAGGGTTTGCCAACATCAATGTTAATGACATTGTTTATGTGAAATTTCCCACTGTGTTTGACAAAAGAGTACAAGGCCCATACGTGGTGAAGAAAATAATTTCTCCTGTGCTTATTCAAATTCAAGATTCCAATAATAGTCACGCTTCACCCATGTTGATTCGCACTGACAGAATCTTGAAGCTTCAAAAGAGAAATGAAGCATTACAATATCCTTCAGTTTCTTCTGGAAATGCATCACATGATCAAGCATCTGTTGGTGATGCATCTTCTGCTCCTGTGAGACAACACTCTCCTGCTCAAGTGTCTAATCATGATGCTGCTTGTAACACATCTCCTCAAATTCTTTCTTCTTCTAAGTGCCAAAAAACATCTTCATATTCAAGTAAATCGGTACAGTCACAAGTTCCTCTTGATGGCACTCACACTGATGTTAGAAACAAGTCTACTCAATATAAAAATTATGATCTTCGCCCTCGCAATTATAAAATGTATAAAAAAATGAACTAATCTTCTTTTCTTTTTTTCAGGATGACTCTTGATTTGTAACATATTCAGTCAATACTAGTTCGACTGATATTCGAGTATGAAGAATGACTGTATAATTTTTGTTTTCTTCCTCCAAGCTGCAGGCAGCTGTTTTTTTTCTCTTCTTTATTTTAGTCTTCTTCTCCTTGAAGCAATACAATGGTTATCCTCCAACTGTATGTATGATT
The DNA here is from genome assembly GCA_964019185.1 of Maratus speculifer. Lineage (NCBI taxonomy): Eukaryota > Metazoa > Arthropoda > Arachnida > Araneae > Salticidae > Maratus > Maratus speculifer. The sequence continues at coordinate 109,198,436 of OZ025301.1, forward strand.
TTAATATTTTTACTATTCACTGTATTCATTTCTGGACCATAATTGTTTTAATTAGTATAAATACTCTCTAATATACCATATACTACTACTTCTAGCCTTACAAAGTCTTTAATTGCAATAGTTGGTGCTAATTTGAGAAAGAATTTGTCTTTTTATATAGTTGTTGAAATATTGTGTCATTATTTAAAGTTATTCTTGACAAATGTTTATTCTACTAAGAAAAGTGGATTGTAATTGATGTAAGGTAAACATAAATATGAGTACTCATGAAATCATTTTCCCTATTGTGACTTATATAATAATTTCTCTTTACAATGCATGCATGCTCTAACATTTAACCTCTTTTAACATTAAAAAAAAATGTAAATGAATGATAAACTTATGCATACTAATATTTCTACTTTTATTGTTGACCTAAAAAAAATTAATGACTCACAATAAGTGTTATTTTTTTTTTGTATGCTTCTGAGTATTTGAAAGTTATTAAAGATAAAAAAAAACAGGATTTTTTTTTGTTATACTATAATTATACTTTGGATCCAAAGATGTTGCTTGAGTCATTATATATTTATATAAAGCAAATACTTGATACATGACAAATACTAAAATGATCACTTGTTATTTAAAAATGTTTGAAAAATTGCAATTAAACATTCAAAATATCTTATATAAATTTTTGACATAATTGATTTTTGTTTGTAAGATGACATTATCAAAGTCATATACAAGATTGATATATTTATATAAGTTCCTTTTATCAGAATATAAATATCATCTGTTTTATTTTTATTTTGAATATAGTATTAAAAAGTATTTATGAAATTATTTTGAATGTATGTTGAAATTCTTCAAGAATATTCTTTTATGAGAGTATAAACATTCTCTCTTTGAAAATTATTATATTCATTTTAAAAATGTTTTTGTTGGAAAATAACATTGTATTTTTCTACCAATTTACATAGGCCTTTGGAATTTCTTATATTTTTCTTTGAAAATGTTGTTATTGAATGATGCTAAGATTAATCAGTTAAGATTGGTTAAAAGCTTAAAAAGCTGTTATATATTGATATATGTACATTTTTTTATGAGAGCCTAAATTCTCTCTCTGCACCATTTGTATTTTTCTTTTTCAAATTTTCAACTTACAAATTCATTCAATTTATCTTGTGTCAATTGAAACCATCCATTTTCATATGCAGTTATTGTATCATTCATTTTATTGTCAACTGGAAAATATACATCTACATGTTCTTGTTGTATACTCAAATATTTTTACATATGCTAAAGCATTTAATTATCATATTGCATTTTGCACAGCTTAACAAGAGACTGTTGATAGTTAAAGACTGTTGTTTCTGCAAATATATATAGACTTTAATAATTTTTTGATACATGATAAGATACTTCTGGAAGAAACTTACCTTTTGTATACCTTCCATTATAATATTTGCTATCTTTGGTGCATTAACATAAGGACTACTACCATAATAATAATTATTTTTATTATTTAATATCATGTAAACCAATTATTTGTATTCATATAACAATTTCTAGTACATTTATTTTGTGTAATTATTTTATATTTTTGTATATGTTTTAGAAAATATTGTTTCGATGAAGAAATTATTAAATTTTTGTCATCTCTCCAATATTTTCTTTTGGGGAGGCCCGGGTAGATATGTGGTGGTTACTCGATAACCCCCCCATATTTTTTGTTTTAATTCAATTTTATTAACTATTTTATTTCCTATCATCTCCTTTTTATTAATGTTCTCAATTTAAATATTATTTCGATTTCGTTTCTTTTGATATCCTCGCCTGTAAATTTTTCTTCCTTACGTAGCTTATCGAATGTTCTAATCCGGTAAAATCTTGTTTGAATTCATTCCTTCCGGTTTGGAAGGCTTCTAGAATTATCTCGATCGTTCTATGGGTGGTATTTCCAGTTAATCTGGCCCTCCCCTTGGCCTATCAAATTGAATTCCGCAAGTGACGTGGTTTGGGCAGTTAAGTGCCTGGCCACCTGCTTTGGTTTTCCTTCTTTAAGAGTTTATCATTTTTTTCCTTATTAAATTCATATTTCACCATACTTTGAAACGTAGCTTGGCCTCTGTTTCCTCGCTTTCCCCATTCGGACGTTGCCAACTTGGCGTGTTCCGGGTTTGCAGTAGCCCTTGTTCGCTCCTCTCCTCTCTCTCTGCGTCGCCAGTGGAGTGGAGCGGAACCGATTGAGTTGAGCAGGTGCCGGGGAGGTTGAGCGGATGATCCACCGTAAGATGGAACGAAAACCGCCGAATTGTCGTAATGCTGCGAGGAGCAAGGCTTCTCTTCCCCGCAACAGAGTCTGTTTTTCTTTGGCCGTTGTTCTATGCCGGCCACTCAATATGTTCTCACGGTTTGTTTTTGAGAATCAGTTAAATATATCTTCATAAGGCTCTCGTCAAATTCATTATCAAGTTCACTAAGTTTGTTCCATATCCTCTTTTTCAATTGGATCATTTTTCCTCCGAAGATTATGTGCAAAGTAATTCGTGAGTAAAACATCACAGCCTCTTCTTTCTCAATTTCATAAAATTGCTCATACGTGTAAAATGATTATTTATTGCATAAAACGGGATCACACAGGAAGGTATTAAAATTTGTTTTTGTGATTTCAAGTGTATTCTCTATTGAGTTGAAATAGTTTCATAATGCTTAAAAATATTTATTCTTCGCATCTTTAAAAGAATGATTGAGCAAGAATAGTTGTCAAAGAGAATATGTACGTATAAAGATAAATTACGTGAAATGAATATGTTTATTCCTGTATGTCATCCATGTGAAGTATTTTCTTTATGAAGTGAATAATAATATACTTATATAAAGGTGCATGAAAGAAATATATATATATATTGAAATATAAAAGTCACGACATATTGCACAAGTAATGAATAAATAAAAATGTTCTTTTCATCAAATTTTCTCTTCATTTTTAATGTGTCAAAAATCAATTTATTCATCGTCTGGAATATATCGTCATAAGCCAAGAATTCCAGGTAACTTTCTTCTTATTATTTTTATAATTTCACTTTGAGTTATCATTATCATAGTTAAGGATTCACTATTAAGAACTATAATGGTTGCCTTTTGGGTCTTTTGCTGGCATTCATCCAATGCAATGTCCTTTACCCATTATTACGATCACATAGCCTATATTTGAGATGAAACAAAAAATAAGTGTTCTCATCTCTTCCCAAAACATAACAGTTCAATCTCCTTTAGAAAACACCACAGTGACAAAATTGAAAAAAATGAGTTAAGTGCACAAGGTATCTGGAAATATGCTTCTTTCATTTCAGGTAAAGAAATATAGGTCATTTACTGATTATTTGGTGAGTTATAGAGGCAAACCACTTTTTTCGAAAAACAAACAATATTGATTAATTATACATTTAAAGAAAATTGTACTCTATTTTTTTAACAGTTATTGGAATGAGAGTTCAAAGATTAGAATGCAACAAGCAGATGTTTCCTATTTCAATTTAGTCAATTGTTATTGATGTTCCAATTTAACATAAATTATCTTTAAACTCAATTTACTCCAAATCGACATTTTATCATTTGTACCCCTTGACTTCTGAGCTCCTCATATATATATATTGGAATTCATCATTTTTTTCAACTATAAATGTTGGGAAAATGTTGTATCAGAAAGTAGCGAGTTTAGATTTGAAACAGCCGTAATAACCGAAATTTTGCTATTTATTATGATATTTGAGAAATTACACTGCTTAACGATTTTCTGGTGAAAAGGTTGTGCAACCCTAGTACAAGCAAATATGAACGAAAGCCTTCTATATTATTCTAATTATCAAACAATATAGAGGAATATTTATTTTACCTATTATCTACAAACATCTGTATTTGATGTATTAGTAACTTATCGAAATGTAAAGGAATTATCTAATTTAGAATTTTAATTTTTTTTTTTTTTTTTACAATTTTTGTTTCCCAAAAATATCTTTTGTTACCGTTTTATGACACTTAGATCTATGATTTTATTTAAATACAAATCCTAATGTATTTTATAACATTACCTCACTAAAACCACCCAAAAATAAGCATGTTTGGAGACATAAACCTAATTGGTAATCAAAAAAAATCCCTGTCGGCTGGGCTTATAGGCGGAGGTAGATTTCGAAGAGTGCTCATTTCAACAAAAACAAAAATATATATGATTAGAGATAAACCCAGTTTAATAATTTCATTTGGCCGTTTATGAAAAAATTTTAATTTCATTTTTCTGCAAAAACTGGTTTTATCAGAATCATCTTAAGAAAAATTCAGCTCAAATGCCCATTTTGACAACATATTTTGAAATAGATTCTGAATTTATTAAAAAATCGACCAAAACAATACTTTATACAGCTCCTAAATAACAAAAAACTGTCAGTTGAATGCATTTGAGAAAAAAATTTAATTTAAAAATGAGTCATAAAATAACCGATTTGTTGTTTGAATACATCCTTAATTCTTTAATCATGATTGCTTCGGAAAATTTTGTGCAAAATACTCACTTTGACAGCATTTTTAAAAATATATTCTACCTTTATCAAAAAAGTGGCCAATGCGTCACAGTATATAGTTCCTAAATAAGAGAATCTGTAAATTGGATGCGTTTGAGAACGAAAATGGATTTTAAAACGAATCATAAAAAGCGCAATTTGCTATGTGAAAACTTCCTTAAATTTTCAAATCACGAAGACTTCGGGAAATTCTGTTCAAAATACCCTTTTTGGTAGCCTTTTTCAAAATATATTCTGTCTTTATCAAAAAACCGATCAATGCATCACATTATATAGTTCCTAAATAAGAGGATCTGTAAATTGGATGCATTTGAGAGAAAAAATGGATTTAAAAACGAGTCAGAAAAAAACACAATTTCTTATTTGAACACTCCCTTAAATTTTTCAGTCACGATGACTTCGGAAAATTCTGTTCAAAATACCTTTTTTGGTAGCCTTTTTTGAAATATATTCCGTCTTTATCAAAAAACTGACCAATGCATCACATTATATAGTTCCTAAATAAGAGGATCTGTAAATTGGATGCGTTTGAGAACAAAAATGGATTTAAAAATGAGACGGAAAAAAACGCAATTTCTTATTTGAATACTTCCTTCAATTTTCAGTACCTATGACTTTCGGAAATTCTGTTCAAAATACCCTTTTTGGGTAGCTTTTTTTGAAATATATTCTATCTTTATCAGAAAATTGACCAATGCGTCACTTTATACAGTTTCTAAATAAGAGGATCTACCATTTGGATGCATTTAAAATCAAAAATGAATTTAAAAATGAGTCAGAATATAAGCAGTTTGGATTTGAGGTCTTTTCTCCAACTCCTATTTTTGTTTAATTTCTTTTTGCTATACGAATTGATCCTATGAAAAACTTGTCAATATAAAAGTTGTAGATATTTTTAGGAATATGTAAAATAAATTTAATCAGATTTGATATCTTAAAAATTGACGGAGTTATGGATTTTTCTCTTTTTTCAGCGCTCTTTTTCTTTTCGTTTTCAATTTTTTTCATCGGTAAAAGTTGGTCCTATCAAAAACTTGTAAATACAAAAGTTTTAGATAATTTTAAGAACATTTACAAAAAATTTAATTGGACTTGATATCTTGAAAATTGACGAAGTTATGAATTTTTTTTTCTCAAAATCCCTGTTTTTTTCGCCCCTTGAGCCTACTTCTAAATTTATCAAAAACCTGTCATGCATATACTTTTGGCCCATTTTTAAGAAGTAATATAAACTTTAAACCGATTCGATGTCTACTTTAATTAAGAAGTTATGGCGTTTTTTTCGGTTTTCACAAAAACGCCCCCTATTCCGACCCCCTAGGTCCGATTTTGCCCATTAACGAACTTAGCCAAGATTTTATCCCCTTTGATTTTATGTACCAGTTTGGTGGAGATTGGTGAAGAATTATAGAAGTTATCGTGTCCATAAAAAAGTGAGATATATACATAGATAGATAGATAGATAGATAGATAGATATAAACTGGTGCGATTGCAATAGGTAGTATTTCTTACGAAATCTACCTAAAACTGCGTCATTGTGTCCAGTGATATTTGATTAAATAGCAAACGTGATTTTTGAGCATTTTTATTGAAGCAATCATGTTATTTTTTTAGATTTTAAGAATGAAAATTATTATTTCTCTCTAATCATGACGTCATTCTTGACACCGATGGCTATGCGCTGAATATTATTGACACTTTTTACACTCCTGCTTTAATTTTTTTTTTAATTATGATTTTAAATAGAACAAATAAATTTTTATGCAAACTATGCGCAGACGATAATTTATAAAATATTCATAACAATTTTCTTTAAATAAATAAGAATTAATATCATAATCCAAGTTCATTTCATTTCAGTATCAAAGCGCATTTATTTCATTTTTGATTTATGACGTCATATTTATTTGAATTTTTGCACAATTAATTTATCGATTTTGTCATTTTTTTAACTTAAATATTACACTTATACATTATGCATGTTTATAATGTTATTAAGATTAGTTATTGTTGCTAGGCAACAAACAAAAGAAAAAATGAAATAAATACACTTGAAATGAGAATATTTCTAAAACAAAATTCATTTCTGGATTATAAAATGCATCTATAAGCAAAAGTACAAAGACATTACAATCTTTGTACAATTAATTCATCCGTTTTGTCGTTTGTTTGACTTAAATATTACACCCACACATTAGCAACGTTTATAATATTATTAAGAAGATTTAGTGTTGCTAGGCAACTAATAAAAAATATGAAATAATGTACATTTTAAATAAAAAAAATTGAAAAAGAAAAAGTTTTATAATATTGAAAAACATGAATAAAAAATCATCAAAATTTATTGAAATAATTTTAAGAATCTGACAAGCGCATAGACAAAATTTCAAAACGATAGGAATAATTTAAGACCCGTATTGGAAAAATTCAGTATCCATAATTAATCATTTAAATCAAAAGAGCTATTTTCTTTCAACAAATGAAAAATTGAATATTGTCTGAATTGCCATAAGCATTATGATGCAAAATAAAATGGTCTTTATTTTCCGAACAAAATGAACCAAACATAACAAAAACTACACATCTAAATCTAGATACCTCCATGAACGTGCTTATTTAAGTTCAAGCAAATCGGATGTTTTTTACGTAGTTATCGCGGAACAGACAGACGGAAACAAAAAATTTCGTGTCTTTAAAGTAAGCCTTCACTGATGTTTCGGCAACAAATTTTCGCAAATAAATATAATAAGAGTAAGAAACTCAAATAGCAGGGATTTAACCACAATGATTTTATATAGCGTTTCCTTTTTAAGGATTGTTTTTTGAATTAAGTAAGTTTTAACTTGCGAAATATTGCTCAATAATACAATAAAGATCCATGAATTCAATTTAATGAACTTTAAAAAAGTCGGTATTTTGCAAACATTACTTAATTTCTAATGCCGAATGTGATGGGATGAGGACTACATTAGATTTATTTTCTGCAGAGAGGCACGTAGTCAAGGGAATTTATTGTCCACAAATCACAGTTAAGAATGTTATTTAAGTATAAATAATTTAGATATGAAGTTTTAATTAAAGTAAAAAACGAAAATTATTTTAATATACAGAATCTGAGTCTCAATTATTTTTTATAAGTTATTTATTAATTAAAAAAATTAATTATTAGTTTAAAAATTTATTTATTTATTTTCCTTTTTTTTTAAATTTTATCCTTCTATAGTAAAAAAAAAAAAAAAAAAAAAAAAAAAAAAAAAAAAAAAAAAAAAACTAGCCTTAAACAAATCTCCAGGAATGACTCCTGCGATGATGCTGATGTGTAAGGTTTCCGGAAATAACGAGTCCGGGTGGACCACACCTTCCATGAGTCGAATAGACCAGTCAGGAAAGGGCTCCGTCTATGCTTCGACCAATGAGGAGAGGGATGAACTCCAAAATTGAGTGTAATGGAAAATAAGGTATCGCGAAGCGATTCCATGGCGTATTGGCGAGCGCAGCAAGCAGGGGTAGCCTACAACTTACAATCGCGAAGCGATTACGCCGAGGGTTAGCGAGCGTAGCGAGCAGGAGGGCGGAGCCCCCCTAGTATAATAAATAGAACTAGATTCATTAAACTTGTAAAATGAATTTTATTTATGTTTTTCAGAAATTTTCTTTTAGAATTTGATCAAAAAGTGTACTTCTTAATATGAACTATATTATATCCTTAATATGTATATGTATATAAAGTCATTGTGCCTAAATATGACGTGGTTACCGTAGTTTTGTAACATTTGAGGTACATTTTGGCATTTTACTAAATAAATGAATGTTTTATTAGGAAGAAAAATAATAAATACTATGCCTTTATTTCAAAATTTACTTGTAGAAATCTAATCATCATTTGTAATATGAACCAACAATATACGATTTTGAATATACGAATCGAGTAATCAATTGTTTTCAATATACGATCGAGTATTTTAATGTTATTACGCTATTTCAAATGTATTGAAAATGACATAAATCACTAAATTTCACTACGATCACGTTAAAACAGAGCATACACAGCATTTTTTAAATTAATTTACAGGGACACACAAAAGAAAACGGTTATTGTATTGTCTTTGCGTAATAATTGCTGGAGAGTACGTTTTAAAATTGCTGAAGAAGAATTTTTTGAAATATATGTATCTCTTAAATGAACTGAACTTTGGAATGCATGTTGTTAATAGATACAAATCTCAATATCATATACAGGTCTGCTAAAAAATTCGGAGAATTTTCCGATTATAGACGGGAATAGTCGAAATTCGGTTTCGAAATCCGTTAAAAACTTCCATATGGTAAAATGAAACGTAATATTTTACTTTTTTAAACGGAACAGTTTTGTTGCATTATTCTGAATGTCTTGGAAAGTGCCTCTCATAATCTATTCTTGACGCATGGTTTTTTCTTTCTTGTATGACATATAAAATATGAGTTTTAATTATTTTATTATAAATTATTTATTATTTAAAAGTTTAATTTCATTATTTATAATTTTGTATATTTTTTTGAATTTCAAATTATAAAGAAAAACAATCCCCACTAAAATTGTAAATTGAATTATTTCCCATCTCTAACTAAGATTTCTAAAATTTATACGCTGTAGAAAATTTAAAATTACTGTTAGAATTACTGAAAAATGCGAACAATTTTATATGATAAAATTAAAAAAGTATAATATAAATTATTATTTTCCTGGTGAAAAGATTCGGAGAATTCGAAATTATATCAATCTTTCGCTTTTCTGTTCTTAATACTTTTCGCATTTTCATGGAAGCTGTTTATTTCCAAAAATATCTCTAGGATTTATCATTTTTTCCGGAAAGGACACATAAAGATAATGCAAAAATAAACATGAAGTTATCATGCAAATAGTATTCATCCATTACAACTTTATTTCTACTTTCATTTCCGAGAAAACGCCTGCGTGAGGTCGTGTTTACACATGATCCTTCTACAATTCTATTTTCTAAAGTGATAAATCAATTGAAATATAGAACTTGTTTTTTAGCTGGTATTTCATGGAATTTGCTGGATCTATTGAAGAAAAAGATCTGTTATCTAAATTGTGGTATTTTACACTTTTACTTTTCAGGTAAAACTGTAGATGGCGCCCCTTGTCCATTCCATGGAATTATTGTAAGGAACATAAATGTACTGCGTTCCAGATTAATTGGTCTATGTTTACAATGTGTGTATGTCGTGTGTAGTGAATTCTGTGTATTAAATATGTTTCGTCCTTAAGTTTCGTCCACCTCCAATCATTGAGTACTGTGTATGCTTTAAGTTACTAGGTTTAAGATATTACAATGGCGACGATGTTAAAAAACTTTCTACCGTAAAAATATTGAAAGAATAACGGCGCGCCAAATAGAAATGGCTCCTTCTTTCGTTTTTGAGTTCGACAACTATACAAGGTAACAGCAGCTTTCCAGAATATATCAGAAGCTACAAAACAAGGGGGTGGTAAGTGCATTAAATTTTAAATTACTTTTTTTTCCTATCTTATTGCATAAAAAATACGATGTTTTCATTTAAAGAATACAATGATAAAGTAGAAACATTTCAGGCATATATTAAACGCCTGGAGCAGAATTTTATTCTGAATGAATTAAAAGAGGAAAAAAAAGTTGCGGCCCTTTTATCATGCATGGGCCCTAAGCTTTATAATTTGCTGAGTAATTTATGTTTCCCAAAAGCGTGTGAAACATTAAAATATTCTGAGATTGTTGACATATTGATAAAGCATTTAAGCCCCGCCCCCAACAAATTTATTGAAAGAATAAAATTTCGTAAGTGTTACCAAAATGAGTCGGAATCAGTTCAAGATTTTGCTGCTAGATTAAAGAAAAATACAACTTTTTGTTGTTTTACGGGTGATACATTAAATGAAAATTTATTGGAACAATTTTTACGCGGTTTGAAAAACGAAAGCATTCAAAATAAATTGATTACGCAAGTAGAGGAGTTAACTTTTGAGAAAGCAGTTGAGAAAGCTTTATCCTTACACAATGTAGATATTGAAATTTCTGAAATTAAAAATAAAAATTTCAGTATTAATAAAATTTCAAGTTCAAAGAATGTACACCCAAAGAAATTTTCTAATGATTGTCAGAAGTCAAATGTCAACAATCATGTAAATAATACAATTCCTGAAGCAAATAAAAGTAAATTAAAGTGTTATAGATGCGGAAATACTTCTCATCTAGCCAATTCATGTAGATTTATTAATGCTACTTGTAAAATTTGTAAGAAAAAAGGCCATATTGGAAAAGTATGTAGAAGTAAAACTTTCCAAAAACACGTAAATTCAGTAGATACAGTAACTGTATTAACTATAAAAAATACAGGTGCAAATCCTATTAAATTATCTGTGTTAATTGAAAATAAAGCCAGAGCTTATATGGAATTGGACACCGGTTCGGGAATTTCTGCTGTTCCTTTAAAAAGATTTCGCAGAATTTTTCCTGATTATAAAATATTCCCCCCCAGATGTTCAGTTAAAAACTGCAACTGGTGAAATTTTTAAACCTGTAGGTTATGTTGAAGTAAATGTTACTTATGAAAATAAAACAGAAAAGTTAAAATTATATTTGATAAAAGAAGATACTTTTCCATTATTATTTGGCCGAGATTGGGCCTCTGCATTCGATATTTTCCCACATAATTTAAGATCTGTCTATATTAATGAGACTGTAAATTATTCTGATAAATTGCAAAAATTGTTAAATGATTTTTCTGATTTATTTTCTGATAAAGTAGGGGAAATTAAAGGGTTAAAGGCAGAGCTTTATCTTGAAAAGGATGCTACACCCATATTTTGTAAAGCTAGGACTGTTACTTATGCACTACGTGCTGCAGTCAATGAGGAATTACAAAGATTAGAAGATGCTGGTATAATTAAACCAGTTACGAATAGCAAGTGGGCAACTCCGATTGTTCCAGTGGTAAAATCTAATGGTAAAATACGTTTATGCGGAGACTTTAAAGTTACATTAAATAAATATCTGAAAGTAGAAAAATATCCCTTACCTAAAATAGAAGATATGTTAGCTACTTTAAGTGGTGGTGTTCATTTTACAAAAATTGATTTGAATCAAGCATACCTCCAATTGCCCGTTGATGAGGAATCCCAAGAATTATTAACCATTAATACTCCTAAAGGATTATTTCAGTTTCTTAAATTACCGATGGGTCTTAGTAGTTCTCCTGCTATATGGCAAAGAAAAATCGAGCAAATTTTAAGTGGAATTGAGGGAATTACAATTTTTATTGATGATATAGGAATTACTGGGGAAACAGATGAAATTCATTTACAAAGGTTAAAGCAAGTATTAGAAAGATTGAAAAAATATAATATTCGGATAAATAAGGAAAAATCATTCTTCATGGCAGATGAAATTACTTATTGTGGGTATAAAGTGGATAAACATGGTATTCATAAAACACCAGATAAGATGGAAGCAATTGTAAATGCCCCTAGGCCAGAAAATGTTTCCCAGGTTAAAGCATTTCTTGGTCTGGTAACTTATTATGCTAAATTTGTACCGAATTTATCGACAATTGCACATCCTTTGAATAATTTGCTTAAAAAGAATGTGAAGTTTAACTGGTCTTACAAATGTGATCAAGCGTTTAAAAAAATAAAAAGAGAAATTACTTCTGACAGAGTGCTTACGCATTTCAATCCGAAATTACCTTTAATCTTAGCTACTGATGCTTCTCCATATGGTATCTCTGCAGTTCTTTCGCATGTGATGCCAGACAATACTGAAAAGCCTATTGGATTTGTATCCAGAACCTTGAATAATGCCGAAAAACGGTATAGTCAAGTAGATAAGGAGGCATTAGCAAAAATATTTGGTGTTAAGAAATTTTTTCAATATTTGTACGGTAACAGATTCACTTTGTTTACTGATAGTAAACCATTAGTTTCAATTTTTTCACCTTCTAAAAGTATTCCTGTTTTATCAGCTGCTAGAATGCAAAGATATGCCATATATTTACAAACGTTCCAGTATGACATTCGTTATAAGAAAACTACTGAACACGGGAATGTCGATGCACTTTCGCGTCTTCCATTACGTAGTGAAGATTTGCCCCACGAATATAATTCAAATGAGGGACTTGATGAATCTGATATCATTCAGATAAATCAGCTTTCTGTTTTACCTTTAAATGCTAAATCTATTGCTTCAGCTACAAAAACCGATCCTCTTTTGCGACAAATTTTTCATCATCTCATTTCGGGTTCAGAAATTCCAAAAAATTTACTTTTTAGCGGAAAACAAGAAGAATTTACTCTTCAGCATGGTTGCATTTTAAAAGGTTGTAGGGTAGTTATCCCAGAAATTCACCGGCAACAGATATTAGAGGAATTACATTTTGGTCATTTTGGTATAGTGAAAATGAAATCTTTAGCCCGTAGTTTTGTATGGTGGCCAGGAATAGACCATGATATAGAAAATATTGCAAGAAATTGCTCTATTTGTGTAAATTTGAAAAATAATCCTCCCAAAGTTGATGCACATCATTGGGAATGGCCAACAGCTCCATGGCAGAGAATTCATATTGATTATTTTGGTCCTGTTAATGGGAAGATGCTTTTGTTAGTGATTGATGCTCATAGTAAATGGCCAGAAGTATTTATAGTTCCTAGTACAACTTCAGAAAATACAATTATTTGTCTTTCTTCTCTCTTTGCACGATACGGTTTTCCTATTTCTTTGGTATCAGATAATGCTAAGCAGTTTACATCTGAAGAATTTGAAATATTCTTAAAAAGTCATGGTGTAAAACATAAGTTTAGTGCACCGTACCATCCATCTACAAATGGACAGGCTGAGAGATATGTGCAAACGGTAAAACGTGGATTAAAAGCCTTAGCGTCTGAACCAGGTACTTTACAGATGAAGCTGAATAACTTTCTTATGCAGTACAGGAAGATGCCACATGTTACAACGGGGGAAAGTCCTGCATCTTTATTTCTAAAGCGTCACATAAGAACAAACATAGATTTGATCGTGCCGAATGTTGCAAATTTTGTTCATGAAAAGCAAACTGCAAGGAAATCTAAAGTTAAAGTAAAAGAATTTGAAGTCAACCAGAAAGTAGCTGTAAGAAATTATACTCCAGAAGCCAAATGGAAGATTGGTCGAATCGTAGCAAGAGAAGGAAAATTACATTACAGAGTTAAAGTTGGTTCGAATATTTGGAAAAGGCATGTTGATCAAATGACTAATGTAGGGGAAGATATTTCTTTAACTAATGATCCAAATTCGGAAGAAAATGTTACAGAAAATTTTAGAAGTGAAAATGCAAAGGTGAAGCAAGATGATTTTCCACCCTTACAGTCAAGTTTCACAGATCCGCAACCAGTTGACTCTCATGTTCCAGTGGCTAAATCCTACTCCAACTGACTTTCGTGATCCTGATTCTTCGAGTTCTAATTCAACTAGCTCGGATAACATTCTCCCAAAACCGTCGGTTCCTACTAGTGCTACCGTTGATGCTCCTGAACATGTAAAAACTAATTCTTCTTCTTCTCCACAGGTACTTAAAAGATCCAGAAGACATAGGAGAGCTCCTGACCGACTTCATTATTAAGTGGGGAAGAGCTGTGGTATTTTACACTTTTACTTTTCAGGTAAAACTGTAGATGGCGCCCCTTGTCCATTCCATGGAATTATTGTAAGGAACATAAATGTACTGCGTTCCAGATTAATTGGTCTATGTTTACAATGTGTGTATGTCGTGTGTAGTGAATTCTGTGTATTAAATATGTTTCGTCCTTAAGTTTCGTCCACCTCCAATCATTGAGTACTGTGTATGCTTTAAGTTACTAGGTTTAAGATATTACAAAAATAATATTGATAATTTTAAATTTGGAATATTTATAAGCTCTTTTGACTAGACTAAGAGTTAGTAGAAAATTCCTCATTTTGTTTTCAGAAAATTAATTTATACAAAAAAGTATTAAAATATTATAAAAAAGTAACATTTGAGTGTTTGTAGGTGGTAATCTATGGAACTGACAAAACAGATTAAAAAAATGGGGGCAAAATACTGGTGACAAGTACATTTAGTATTCATTAACAAAACTAAAATACACAAATATTCATTTAATTTCTATATGCTTTTGGTACAAATATATCTAATAATTTCAGATAGAGTTTTTTTAGATACCTTGACAACAAAGCTTTCCCTTATAACAAACACTCTTTAATTGATTTATAATTTACATGATCGGCCGGATTTTTTTTTTTTTTTTTAGTAAATTGTTTACGCTTTTTCAAACAAGATCTGGTACATTATATTAAGAAACACAAACGTTTGCGGTTTGGAGATACTCCTTGTTCAATTATCCCTTTTTTATGGTGCAATTCGATCCACAAGAAAGAAAAGTTAAATGCACATTTTTTTATATTTTGATATTACAATAAATTTTAAAAATTTCTACCTGATAGAATGAACTTAAATGAATACATTTAAAGATGTTTAAACTTTTAATTCAGATGAACATTAGCTTTTGGAAGCTGAATTTCCAGACACTACATAGCCGCATTGTAAAATCGTGGACCAGTTGTCCCACGTAACCCTACAGCACAGATTTAATCGAAATTATTTTCTACAGCGCTCTCTTTTTAAAGATTGTTTCGAATTAAGTAGGTTTTAACTTGCGAAATGTTGCCCAGTAATACAATAAAGACCAATGAATTCAAACTTAATGAGCTTTAACGAACTAGGTACTTGGGTAGTTGGGAAACGTTATTAAATTTCAAATGCCGAACGTGATGGAATGAGGACTAAATTAGACTTATTTTCTGCAGAGAGGCATGTAATCACGAGAATTTATAGCTTCAACAATTCATATTTAAGAATATTATTAAACTAGCAGCCTCCGCCCGCTACGCTGGTCAGTATCTTTAAAATAATCTTGAATCAAACGAAATATATTTAAATAAACAATCTTAATATCGAATCAAATACCCACAATTTTTGTCTGATTTATGTAATCTTACATTGGTCCGTTCAAAGTTCATTTTGACGACAAAATACCTCTAAAATGACTAAATAACTGACAAATTACAAAAGTATTTAAGTAATTAAGATTTTTTTTAGTAGGTGAATTCCATTTGAATTGCTTCTATCTGAATTTGCTTCTGAGGTACGGTGAAACATGTTATTATTTTAGACCATCCGATGAACTTCCTAAAGGAAAGATTTATATATATATATAGATAGATAGATAGATAGATAAGGATTCAAAATTTCAGGTTTTTGCGCCGAAGACATCGCCAAATTAGGAAAATGTGAAGTATCTCACCAAGTACTGGATTTAAAAGAATTTGCTTAGTACCATTCAATTAAGCATGAAAAAATGCACTAAAATATGCACACACACACACACACAAAAAAAAATAATAATAATTAGTAAAATATTAATAAAAAGTCGAAATAAAAATCGTTTAATGACATTTTAAACACGTGAATCTATTTAATGTCATTGAATGCGACATTCACGATCATCCATTATTGGCATCTAATCTGATAGTTTGGCGATAATTTTTTGGTCGACGGGATAACCTAGTAGTACCGTTTTTTTATTAGAATGAATGATAAATTAATTGCAAATATTTCTTCATGGTAATGATTTTTCTTTCACATTCAAAATATTTTTTTAGGTACTTCTAGGTTATCCCGTCGACCAGAAATTATCGCCAAACTATAAGATTAAATGCCAATAATGGATGATCGTGAATGTCACATTCAATGACATTAAATGCGATTCACGTGTTTAAAATATCATCAAGGGATTTTTATTTCGACTTTTTATTAATATTCTACTAATTATTTGTTTTTTCGTTATTTAAAATAAAAATTATGTCATCATGTATAATTTGGCTATTAGTTTGGCGATTTGTATAATTTGGCGAAATTGGTCGACGGGATAACCTAGAAGTACCCCTTTTTAGTGATGGTAAAATAATTGCAGATGAAAAAGATATAATAGTAAGGCTAAAACACTATTTAATGACTGCTTGGTATATGACTTGGCGGAGACTCGATAAGTACGCTAATTCTATCAACCTAAATATCCATATAGAGTGTAAACAAACAATTGGTGACATTTGATTATTCCGTCGATCAATTTCGCCAAATTATACAAATGGATATAATTTTTATTTTAAATAACCAAAGAATTAATAAATTGCTAAAATATTAATAGGAAAAGAGATAAAATATCGAATTAAAATTAGTTGACGACGTAACAATTTGCAAAACATATTTAATGTCAAAAGAATGTGACATTTACGATCATCCATTATTGATATTTAACCTTATACTTTGGCCACAGTTTTTTGGTCGATGGGAGATCAAGTATTGCCAAATAATGTAATATTGCCAAAAAATGTAAACAAATTATATAAACAATAATATTGCCAATAATATTTAGATGCAGATATCATCTACGTATCACGTTGGCACGATTACAACAAAATTGCGATTTTATGCCTCACGTGGTAATCCAGTAATAGTCGTTTATTTATCAGTAAACTATTTCATTATTTTTCTTTTCTATTTTAAAATCATACAAATTGTTTTGTACCATAATTACTAATTGAATTAATTAATTTATTATTAATATTATACCAGATTACATTTTCTTGGCAACGGGAAAGAAAAATGGTTATTTTTTATCGGAAAAATTTTAATTGATTCTGTATGAAAATAATGAAATTTTGAATTATTAAGAAAAATATTTTACTAAATCAATTAAAAATTAGCCTATGTTCATCGGAAATAGTGTAGCTTTCCAACGGTGAAAGAATTTTTCAAATCCGTCAAGTAGTTTCGGAGCCTATTCAATTCAAACAAACAAACAAACAAACAAACAATCAAATCTTTCCTCTTTATAATATTAGTATAGATTACAAACAATTTCGATATGAAGTTTTAATTGAAGTTAAAAATGAAAATTATTTTAATATACAGATTCTGAGTCTCAATTATTTTATATAAGTTATTTACTAAATAAAAGTTTAATTATTAGTTTAAAAATAAATTTAATTTTATGTTTATTTTTTTAAAATTTCATATTATATATTGAAAAAATTTCACTAAACTTGTAAATTGAATTTTAAGTTTTTCAGTTTTCTCTTTTAATATTCGATAAAAATGTATACTTTTTAATATGCGCTGCATGAACCGCATCATATCCTTAATATGAATATACAGTAGAACCCCGATTATCCGAAAATAAGCTTAACCGAAAGACCTTAAAATTCCTTAAAGTCCTTCAAAATGTGAAAATTTCAACTGTCAACACTATTTTTTTCGATGTCAAATGTCACATTTCAACAAATTTGATTTATGATTACTATTTTATTATAAAATTTTAGATCAAAACAATTCCTAATCATTTTTAATAAACTGGAATTTGTTTTAATGGTTATTAGCTTTCAGAAGTTAGAAGCAAAATAAGTAAAAAGAACTTAAGTGGCTATTGAGTACTGGTAGAAATAGTGTTAAAAAAGCATGTTCTTATACAATAAATAGAGTCAATTTACATATTTGGTCTGTTGCGTAATTTTGAGCACTTTCTTATGCAGACACGTACGGTACTTCATTATTTTACAAAATATGCTGTGATTTTCTTTTTTCTCACTTTTGTATCGTTTCAGTGCTGCTTTATCACGCCACCTTTTAAATAAAATGTCACATCTGATGCTGTTGCATCTTCTTGTACTTCAATATATCAAAGTGCGGAATCTAACATCTTAGAAACTTCACTGTGTACAATCATGTACCACATCTATCATAGTCTGTAATACATTACCACAACATTTTTATTCCAACAAGTTCTAAATTATTATCATAGTTTTTCACTAAACAAGTTTTCCCCATAATCTTCCCGGTTTTTCGAAAAATCCTATGGAACCCCGGTTAAACCAAAAATTCTTAGGTCGAATGCTTTTTGGATAACCGAGGTTTTACTGATACATAAGGTCATTGTGCTTAAATGCGATGTGATTTCCATAGTTTTGTCACATTTGGGGTACATTTTGGCAATTTTTTTAAATAGATGTATATTTTATTAAGCAAAAAATTAATGAATACTGTGCCTTTAAGTAAAAATTCACTTGTTTTGTAAAAATTGAATCATTATTTCTGCTATTTGTCGTAAAGAAATGTCACGACATCGCTTAGAATAAAATAAAATAAAAGAAAAGAAAAGAAAAGAAAAAAACAAAGAGAGAGAAAGAATAATAAT
This sequence comes from Maratus speculifer, assembly GCA_964019185.1. Taxonomy (NCBI): domain Eukaryota; kingdom Metazoa; phylum Arthropoda; class Arachnida; order Araneae; family Salticidae; genus Maratus; species Maratus speculifer. The sequence continues at coordinate 109,217,304 of OZ025301.1, forward strand.
AAAAATAAATAAATAAATAAATAAATAAATAAATAAATAAATAAATAATCTAGAAAGAGATAGAAAATGAAATAATATTAATGTATGTAAAAGTATTAAAATAAATTTTTATTTTAGCTTTCGTAAACAAGAAATGATAACAATAATATGTGTTGTTTGTTTGGAAGTTTTATTATACTATAAGCTCCCTTTTAGTCAAAGCCTGGGAATAGCAAAATCACATGAGCGAAGGGATTTTCTCACCATTAGTTATAAAAGGAACAAATGTTTACGAGAAGCAATAAAACCTAGAGTCGCCATTCGTGACATTAACGTACACAAGCAACAAAGAAAGATTTACAATCAAATTTATTACTCCCGCGTGTGGTCTACTTGGGGTTGCTGGTTTGGAATCGTTGCTCCGGCAATAAATAATGGAGGAACAATGTCTAAAAATCCAACCCCGTTTCTTTTACCTGACCAATGGACAGTGAAATATATTCAAAGCCAATTGGAGTCCGAATATAATACCCAATGGGGTAAAAAGGGGCGTACAGGATCCGGAAGAAAAACCCCACACGAGTCAGTCCATTTTTCGAATTGAAAGTGTCAAGTAAAAAAAAAAAGATTTTTTTCTCTTCTCTCTGCCGTGAGTTTCCCGCTAAGATGAGAGGGAAAAAGAGGAAATTAGGAAATAAGGCAACTTCGAAATAATCTGTGTCATCGGGAGATGTGATCTTAGGCCTCCCGGATGAAGCGATGAGAAGCGAAGCTATGCTCTGCACACAGAGAACTAATCATCGACTGATTTCTAATACAAAAAGGAATACCTGAGTATTGCCGAGCGGACTATTTATTCATCGGATGATTTCTAAATACTCAAAGGAGTAACTGAGCATTGCTGAGCGGATACAAAAAGGAATACCTGAGTATTGCCGAACGGACTATTTATTCATCGGATGATTTCTAAATACTCAAAGGAGTAACTGAGCATTGCTGAGCGGAATTTTCATTTCTGCAAAAAAAAAAAAAAAAAACTTTGCCTGAACTTCCTAGCAAAATTTGAAAAATGCTAACTATTAGTGTTAAAGGACCATACGACAAACTGATGATTGGAAAGTGCGTGAAATTTGAAAAGTGCTAACTATTAGTGTTAAAAGGACCATACGACAAACTGATGATTGGAAAGTGCGTGAAATTAGAAAAGTTGCTAACTATTTGTGTTAATTAAAAACAAAACGCCTTGGAACTTGGCATTCGGATTTAATTGTGTTGGCGTACTGACGAACTGTATGGACAGCTATAAGCCAACGTCGACCAATACCAGGAACATACTTGTAAGGTGAGGAAATTTCATTGTTCATGTGTCCGGCCAATTTATTTTATTGATATAATGTTGTGTTAAAATTTTGGTTTTTAAAATTTGATTATTTAAAATTTGATTATTTTAAAATTTTAAAATTATTAGTATCTTTGGGGCTCAAAATTATCAGAATTTAATGCTCAAACTTAATTAATAGTAAAATGAATAAATAAATAAATTAATAATACCAGTAAAATAATACGAATAATAAGAACGAAGGACTCGATTTTATAAAATATGAAAATTTGGGGCTTTGCCTATAAGTTGTGTCGTGAACTTAAGTGTTATGAGCTGTGAGGATAGCAGAATAATAGGGAATGAATAACTAAACAAACAACAACAACAAAAAAAAATGAAATAAAATATTTTGTATATTTCACTATAACCATATTTCAGTAGTTATTGCCTTGCATATTATATTTTTATAGTGTTTGCATGATGCCAATTTATGTGTTTTAATAAAATTTTGTCTATATGTACCTATTCTTGTCTTTATTCCAGTTTTCTCCCTTTATGTATTTTAAGGTAATTTCTAGATGCAGATTAGGGAATGTTAACATTTAAATTTGTAGATTAATATCTCAAGTTTTTTATTGACTCATCAATCCCAATTTTCACAAATTCATACGTTAAATAAGGCGATCCTAATGTTATTGCAAAATGTTAATTTTAAGTATGATATTAAGGAATTAATTTCAGTAATTAATAATATCCGATCTTCGTTCACAACGCCGAAGGGATATTATTTTCATTTGTCTTCGTACTAACCACGTCACGATTGCGTACCTAGTAGGAGGTGTTTATTTTCATCACCACACTACTAAAAGTATAATGGTGCTCATACCAGGTGTATGAATTTGTATTTGGGATTCAAAATTAAAAATTTTCTGCATTTAAATATAAATAAAGATAGCCAGTATTATGATTTTATTCTTAATTACCTATCTTCTCTTAGTTTTTTCTCCTTCTACTAACAAACATTATTTATCCATATTGTGTTTATAAATATTGTGTGTATATCTAAAAATTTACGAAATTGAAAAATAATAGTTGAGAAGATGAAACAAAAATATACAGAAGAGTTGGTTTAGCTCACGACACATTAGCTTGTAAGATTGTAAAGAATTTCGTTACTATACATATCCGTATTTCGGAAAATTTACTTTGTCATTATATTTATGTGTATTCATAAAAATATTTAGGGCTATTTCATAATTTCTATTAAATATTATTCTCGAATGAGTATAAATTATAATAATTCATTACAAAACTCATATCTTGAGAGTATATGATATCATAATTTGAGGTGTGAAAGAGTTCAAAAATAAAAAACAAAGGAAAAAGTATCAAACATCAGTCTGCGTGACATTTTCCAAATAGGTAAATAAATATGACAGGTAGAAATAAGGCAAGGCAGTCTTCTCCCGAAAGGGACACATTTAAAATTGGAATAGACACTCTATTGAACTCTTTACAAAATTTTGAGGACAAACCAGACCAAAATATATCATATTTTTTCGAAGAGTTCGAAGAATTAGCCGCAGCGGCACAATTTCCCGATGATTTAAAATTGGTGTTGGCAAAGTCAAAATTTAAAGGCCAAGCGAGAGAGATTCTAAAAAACACAACTGAATTGCATAAAGCACAAAACTATAACACATTCAAAGAAAATGCGATAACACAATTTAAAAAGAAAGATCGTTTGCTGACGCTCAGGCGCAATTCATAAACGCAAAACAAACACCCAACCAAACTATTGAAGAATTTACTAAACAATTCAACATTGAGGCACAAAAATACCTTGTCTCGTCAGGACACGAACAAAAGAATGGAGCTAAAGAATTATTAGAAACGATTAAATTAACTAAATATCTTGAAGCACTAAGACCGGACATCTCCTTTGAATTAAAAAAATACCCACCCACAAAGTTTGATGAAGCAGTAAAAAAAGCTAAAAATATCGAAAGTGCTTTGAACAGTAAATGTGCAGGAGAAGTAAACAATTTAACTGAAAATAGCGAAAATAAATTATTCGAGGCACTTCTTAGCATGTCGCAAGAACAAAAATCGGAAATACACCAATTAAAAGAACAAATAAAAGATTTAAAAATTCAAAAAAATGAAAGCGAACATAACAACGCTGAAGTAAATCAGATAACACATAATTTTTGTCATATCTGTAATAAATCCAACCATCAGACACAAAATTGTTATTTCAATCAAAAAAGTGCGAATTTTTTCAACCAAGGGGAGCGCAAAACAATGTTCGGCCACGATTTCAAAAAAATTATTATCAAAATAATAATTATAGAGGCTTTCAACGATTTCCACAAAATTATGCACAACATTTTCAAGCGCCACAAACATTGGATTTTGCAAGACCTTATTACAATCAAACTAGATTTAATGATATGCAAATTCAAATGCCAAATTGGCAAAATTTGACCCAATCACAAATAGGACCTAATCAAATGTATCCTGGAAATTACAATATGCAAAATATGATTCCAATGCAAAACTTTGATCCAACACAAGGAAACAATACACAAATTGCATATACAGGGCAGCATCAGGGTTTCGCAAATATGCAAAATAGCCAAAATCCTTTGCCGCAAAATAATGAGGGAAATAGGGAACATCAGCCCACAATTACTTTTCCTAACGAAAACAGAGACAGGCGAGGCAGACACAATAATAATAATAGGAACAGAGGGCAAAGTCATTTAAACCGGTAAGCGGGCCTACAAAATTGAGAGAAATACAAGCCCGTAGGTCCCGTAACATTGAGAAAAAACAGGGTTATAATATAAAAAATAAATCAAACAAGGAATTAAAAATATTGAAACAAAAGCAAACGAAAAAGACAATGATAAAAAAAAATGAGAAAGAAAAAAAAGATATAACACAAAAATTGATCGCAAGTTGTAACTCGGAAAAAAACAATGAATTACCAATATGGGACTTAAAAATAAAGAAAGATTTAATTATACCCAGCCTTATTGACAGTGGGGCGAGTATAAGTTTAATATCTCCAGGGGTCTTTGAAAAAATAAAAGAGACGGATATAAAGATTAAATATTTAGCCAACGCTATAAAAATTACAACTTTATCAAACAAATCCATTCCTTTTAAACACTGTGTAAAATTTAAGTTTAGATTTAACAACACTTTCTTAAATGGCACATTTTATGTAACTAAAGATGAATTTGACCGTAATTACAAAATTATTTTAGGATATGATTTCTTAAAAAGTAATAAAATAATTATGGATTTTGAAAATAATACTTTTAAACTCAATAATTCAATTATACAATTAAACCCCAATGAAAATCAAATTACGGAGGTGAATAAAATTAAGCCCGTACAACAAAATGATGACTTTCAAACAATACCAAAACAAATCAAATCCTATCAACACAATAACATTCCGAAAATTAATACACGAGTATTTGTAAAGAAAAGCATTACTTTGAGACCTAGAGAATCGAAATTAGTAAATTTAATTTTTGATGGGAAATTAAGAAACAAGCAACAATTTTTTTTCCAACCAAAATATAACAACAGTAAATTAATAATTCAAAATTCAGTTCACGGAAATAAGGAAACAGAAAATAATTCATTCACAATATTAGTACAAAATAAATCGAAAACGTATTTGAGACTTCATAAGGATCAGGAAATGGGAAAAATTACCACTGATTTCTTTATAAAAGAACAAAGTAAATCAAAAACTGATAATATTTATGAAGTGAACAACTTAAATATCACACAAATTAGAGAATTACGAAAAAAAGAACTTTCAGAGAAGGATTTTAAAATAGATCACTTAACACCGAAGGTACAAAAAGAAGTATTGAAAATTTTAATGAGACATGCTACTGCTTTCAGCAAATCATACAAAACTCTAGGAGAAACGGACGTAATAAAACCGAATTTTAAATTAATGCATGACTTTCCTATACAAACGAAACCATTCAAATTAGCGCATGATGTAAAAAAATTCGCGGAGAAAGAAATTCAAGATTTATTGGATGCAGGTATCATAGAGCCTACGAACTCAAGTTATGCTTTCCCAGTAATTTTCGTAAAAAAAAATTCTACGTCAAAAACCAATGATCAAAACTTAATAAAACTTAGAATGGCTATAGATTTTAGAGCTCTTAACGATATATTAGAAAGCGATCCGTATCCAGTCCCTAACACAAAAAATATTTTACAAAGCATCGCTGGAAAAAAATATTTACAGTTCTAGATTTACATTCTGCATTTTTTCAAATCAAATTAAAAGAGCAGGACAAGCATAAACTAGCATTTATCACGGAGGATAACCATTTTCAAATAACACGAATGCCATTCGGAACTAAAATCTCGACAAATATATTTGCTCGTCTAATCGATATAGTTTTAGGTGATTTAAAAAAGAAATACAACATTCAATACTTTATTGATGACATTTTACTTGCCGCTGATAATATACAACAAATGCACACATTACTAGAAGAAGTACTAACACAATTAGAAAAATTTAATCTCACAATTGAACAGCTAAAATAAAACTATACATGCAAGAAATAGACTTTCTGGGATACAAAATTAGTGAAAAAGGATATGCACCCTCAGAAAAAAATATAAAAAAAATAACAAGCTTTGCAGTCCCTACATCTCAGAAAACAGTGCGAGCATTCATTGGATTATGCACGTATTTTAAATCAACTATAAACAATTATGCAGAAATTATAGCGCCACTGACAGATCTCACTAAAGCGAATACAAAATTCAAATGGAATGACAAAGCACAGGAATCATTTGAAAAAATACAAAAAATTATCATGAAACAACCTACCATACATCCCCCAGATTTTAATAAAGATTTCTATATAATTACAGACGGATCAAAAATTGCAACATCAGGTATACTCGCGCAAAAACAAGGAGATAAAATGATACCAATTGAATTTACGGGAAGAAAATTAAAAGAATCGGAAAAGAGATATCCAAGCATGCAGATAGAGCTTTTGGCAATATACGAAACTATAACTTATTTTAGAAACATTTTATTAGGAAGAAAATTTTTTCTCCTAACAGATTCAAAAGCATTAACATACCACTTACACTTGGAAAAACAGCCGGAAATTGTAGCACGATGGTTACTTAAGCTACAGGATTATGATTTTGAAGTATCTCACATTGAAGGTATTCATAACCCAGCAGATTTCTGTAGTAGAGAAACAAATGCCTTAACTATAGCGGACGATTTAAACAAACACCTTTTTGCGGTAAATAAAAATTTGAATGCAGACAATATAAAAAAAGAACAATTAAAAGACCCTAAATTAAACGAAATTATTCAAGCTTTACAACAACAGAAAAAAGCAAAAAAATATGAAAAATACAATTTAAATAAAGAAGGAATATTAATTCTAAGAAAATCACAAAATTCAAATAATGATGATTTATATATTGCGCCACAGAATTTAAAAGAAGATATTATAAAAAGCGCACATGTCCCACACTTCGCTTTTCTAAAAACCTATGGCATAATAAAAGAAAGATTTTTTTGGTATAGAATGTATCAAGAGATAAAACAATTCTGTGCGAAATGTATAACATGCAATACATTTAAACAGCATAAAACGATAAAAATTCCACTGAAAACAATGGATAAAAATTACATACCTGGTCATAAATTAACTATTGACGTAGTAGGAAGTTTGGTTACATCTCTAAATAGGAATAAATTTGTTTTAACTATTGTTGATACAGCATCACGCTTCCTACAAGCATTTCCACTTAGATCGACGAATACTAAGGTTATAATCAACGCATTAAATGGTTATTTCAGTACTTTTGGATTAGCGAAATATATCTCTACAGACAACGGAGCTTATTTTAAATCGAAGGATTTCAAAGATTATATGAAAAATTTAAATATTGAACTAATACCTTCGTCGGTGTACCACCCGGAGTCGCAATCTGTACTTGAACGAATACACCGGGATTTAAAAGCTTCCATAGCCTCTATGTGTAATAAAACTTACGAATGGGATATAAAACTTCCATATTTCGTACTTATGCATAATTCAACTGTACATAGAATAACAAAATTTTCTCCAAGCATGTTATTTTTCGGTAGAGAGATAAAAACGCCATTCACGAATTTTGAAGCGCATAATATGGATTCTTACAGTACATATGTACAGAATAAGCTCAAACATATGCACGATATAAGATATGAAGTTATGAAGAATCAAGAAAAGGCGGATTTGGAACTGAATAAGAATTCGAAGTTAAAACACAAAGAATTAAAATTGGGTGACGAGGTCTACATGAAAATGCTGAGAAAACCTAAGGCGTTACATCAGAAATTTTCAGGCCCATATTATATTGAGATAATTTTCAGAAATGATAACTACCTCATAAAGAACAAAGATAGGCCAGACCTGAGACCTATTAGAATTCATATTTCTAAATTATTTGCGCCCAATATGGCAAACAGAACAGAAAACAAATAATCATTCCTTAGAAAATACAAGTGTAAAAAGTAAAAAAAAAATAATAAAAAAAATAAAAAAAATAAAAAATAAAAAAAATTCAAAAAAAAAAAAATTTTTTTTGACTTCAAGAATTTGTTAAAATTGTTTTAAGCGTCTACTGAAACCGTCAAAATCTTTTAAATATACAGTATTTAACATATCAGCCAAACTTAAAAATTTTTACAATTAAACACAGAAAATTCTAAAAATGTTCGAATCTTGCAAATTACATACAAAATTAACGTTATAAAAAAAAAAAAAAAAAAAAAAAAAAAAAAAAAAAAAAAAAACGGAGCTATATTATGGTCTCATACGAAATATATTTCGTACTTCCCGGGATGTGAGAACTTATTGCTGGTCGATAACTCGCATGGTATGGAAAATATTTTTTAGGAGACTATACATAGACAAAATATATATAACAGAGACAGATAATTATTAAAAATAGGCATTACATGAATAGTCGTAATATATTACCTAATATAAAAATAAACTAGATTCAAACAAAATATATATACATATATATAAAAATTATATTTACGAATTTTTCATAACATGGTATGTTATACAAAAAGGAAAATGAAGATAGAAAAGGTTTCAGAAGAATAATACAATAGGATCGTGAAATAATGTATGATAACAATAAAAACGGGAATGAAAATGAAGTCATAAACAGTAGCATGAACAGTAGTGAATTCTAGTGAGAATGCGTCTCAGAAGGAAATTCGAGCGAATAATATAGGTATCGCGGAGGTGAATATGTTTATATACATATTATATTTGGCAGTTTTCAAAGGCCAACACATTGCAATGATAATTTTCTCACATTTAATGTATTTGTGTATGTTATTTCAATTTTTGTATTACTATGTCCATTTGTCATTACATGTATATATTTATAATAATGGTATTGTATTCTTGCACATCTTTTAATTTTAAGTGATTATATTATAAATCTGTATATATATTATAGCTTATTTTTGGATAGAATAATTTTTTTTTCTTAAAGTAAGAGGGGATAAGCTTGTCGTAAAGAAATGTCACGACATCGCTTAGAATAAAATAAAATAAAAGAAAAGAAAAGAAAAGAAAAAAACAAAGAGAGAGAAAGAATAATAATAAAAATAAATAAATAAATAAATAAATAAATAAATAAATAAATAAATAAATAATCTAGAAAGAGATAGAAAATGAAATAATATTAATGTATATAAAAGTATTAAAATAAATTTTTATTTTAGCTTTCGTAAACAAGAAATGATAACAATAATATGTGTTGTTTGTTTGGAAGTTTTATTATACTATAAGCTCCCTTTTAGTCAAAGCCTGGGAATAGCAAAATCACATGAGCGAAGGGATTTTCTCACCATTAGTTATAAAAGGAACAAATGTTTACGAGAAGCAATAAAACCTAGAGTCGCCATTCGTGACATTAACGTACACAAGCAACAAAGAAAGATTTACAATCAAATTTATTACTCCCGCGTGTGGTCTACTTGGGGTTGCTGGTTTGGAATCGTAGCTCCGGCAATAAATAATGGAGGAACAATGTCTAAAAATCCAACCCCGTTTCTTTTACCTGACCAATGGACAGTGAAATATATTCAAAGCCAATTGGAGTCCGAATATAATACCCAATGGGGTAAAAAGGGGCGTACAGGATCCGGAAGAAAACCCCCACACGAGTCAGTCCATTTTTCGAATTGAAAGTGTCAAGTAAAAAAAAAAAGATTTTTTTTCTCTTCTCTCTGCCGTGAGTTTCCCGCTAAGATGAGAGGGAAAAAGAGGAAATTAGGAAATAAGGCAACTTCGAAATAATCTGTGTCATCGGGAGATGTGATCTTAGGCCTCCCGGATGAAGCGATGAGAAGCGAAGCTATGCTCTGCACACAGAGAACTAATCATCGACTGATTTCTAATACAAAAAAGAATACCTGAGTATTGCCGAGCGGACTATTTATTCATCGGATGATTTCTAAATACTCAAAGGAGTAACTGAGCATTGCTGAGCGGATACAAAAAGGAATACCTGAGTATTGCCGAGCGGACTATTTATTCATCGGATGATTTCTAAATACTCAAAGGAGTAACTGAGCATTGCTGAGCGGAATTTTCATTTCTGCAAAAAAAAAAAAAAAACTTTGCCTGAACTTCCTAGCAAAATTTGAAAAATGCTAACTATTAGTGTTAAAGGACCATACGACAAACTGATGATTGGAAAGTGCGTGAAATTTGAAAAGTGCTAACTATTAGTGTTAAAAGGACCATACGACAAACTGATGATTGGAAAGTGCGTGAAATTAGAAAAGTTGCTAACTATTTGTGTTAATTAAAAACAAAACGCCTTGGAACTTGGCATTCGGATTTAATTGTGTTGGCGTACTGACGAACTGTATGGACAGCTATAAGCCAACGTCGACCAATACCAGGAACATACTTGTAAGGTGAGGAAATTTCATTGTTCATGTGTCCGGCCAATTTATTTTATTGATATAATGTTGTGTTAAAATTTTGGTTTTTAAAATTTGATTATTTAAAATTTGATTATTTTAAAATTTTAAAATTATTAGTATCTTTGGGGCTCAAAATTATCAGAATTTAATGCTCAAACTTAATTAATAGTAAAATGAATAAATAAATAAATTAATAATACCAGTAAAATAATACGAATAATAAGAACGAAGGACTCGATTTTATAAAATATGAAAATTTGGGGCTTTGCCTATAAGTTGTGTCGTGAACTTAAGTGTTATGAGCTGTGAGGATAGCAGAATAATAGGGAATGAATAACTAAACAAACAACAACAACAACAAAAAATGAAATAAAATATTTTGTATATTTCACTATAACCATATTTCAGTAGTTATTGCCTTGCATATTATATTTTTATAGTGTTTGCATGATGCCAATTTATGTGTTTTAATAAAATTTTGTCTATATGTACCTATTCTTGTCTTTATTCCAGTTTTCTCCCTTTATGTATTTTAAGGTAATTTCTAGATGCAGATTAGGGAATGTTAACATTTAAATTTGTAGATTAATATCTCAAGTTTTTTATTGACTCATCAATCCCAATTTTCACAAATTCATACGTTAAATAAGGCGATCCTAATGTTATTGCAAAATGTTAATTTTAAGTATGATATTAAGGAATTAATTTCAGTAATTAATAATATCCGATCTTCGTTCACAACGCCGAAGGGATATTATTTTCATTTGTCTTCGTACTAACCACGTCACGATTGCGTACCTAGTAGGAGGTGTTTATTTTCATCACCACACTATTATTTTTAACAAAATCAAACTAATTGATCATACGAATGAATATTTCTAACTGAGCGAAAAAATTGCCCGGGTTGGGAATCGAATCCATCTTACAAGACTTGTTATAAGCCAAGGATATGGGTTCGGTTCCCCTACTGGGCAGCTTTTCGTTCAGCTGGAAATATTAGATTCGTATCTTCATTTGTAATTTAAACCAATAAATTTAAATCGTATGATTTCGCATTTACATCATTTTTGTCACATTTATGATAGTTAAAACCTAAATGTGACACCCAAAGTCCTATATGTGACAATGCGTGTTATGCATGTTAGTTTATATTAAAATATTTATTTAATTGGTATATATGTTGCGGCCAATACCCGGAGCCTGGCCAATTCTAGAACTGGCCGGCCAATACCCGAACTGGCCAAGCTTCCCGGCCAAAACCCGAAATACATGAAATGAATAGCGTATTTCGGGTTTTGCTCGGCCAATTCGCGAACTGGCCGGGAAGCCTTGGCCAACATCCGAACTATGATGCATAGGTACCAATTTTTTTGTAATTAAGATAATGTAACATTAAAATGTACAGTAAAAAAGATTTCCATTGATTATATTAAAACGAAATATTTTTGTGTACCTAACTAAATTAACCAAAAATAGTACACAATCCCCTTTCAATATCGAAATTAATTGATAAACCAAATACGATGACTATTACAAGTTAACCGGAAACTTTATTCGAGTTAGATCACGGACAGGCTGACGGCTAGACTATTGAATTTATAGACACTTGCAATTATGTTAGAAAGGTTTAAGCCGAGTGTTTATATCTATTTCGCAAATTGGCCAATCGCATCTGGCCAGTTCGCGAATTGGCCAAATGCATCTGGCCAGTTCTAGAATTGGCCAGTCATTTTTTAATGTTGCTGGCCAATTCGGGAATTGGCCGGCCAGTTCTAGAATTGGCCAATTTCGGGTATTGGCTGCAACATATATATATTTAACTGCTTAAAAAAACAGTTGAAATGCATAAAATCGAACGTTGAGTAGCTTAATATTGAATTACTTAACATACTAATAATTTTATTTAGTAATAAGTTATTACTGAATTAGTATTTTAGTAGTTTATTTAGTAACAAACTATAAAAAATAATTATCATACATATAATCTTGAATCTATCTATATGTATGTATATCCGAATTCATCAATACTATTTAACTATCTTGGAAAGTGTAAGTCGATAAAAAACAAAGCACCATAACATTTTTATTTCTTGCAAACTAGTTTCGGAAACCATAGCATACCACCATCAGCGTAAAGTGTGATTGCTCAGAGGAGAAATTTGCTCAAATATATGTAGAAGAACGGAATCGAGGAAAAAAATTTATTGATCAGTAGAATTACAAGAAAATTTAGGAAAGAGTCAATGCAAGAAAATCAGATCCAAAGATAAAGTTTATTGGTCAATAGATGTACAATAGTAAATTTTAGTAAACAGCAATGTAAACGAATTCAGTGATCAAGTTTATTGACCAATATAATTTCAGGAAAATTTAGAGAATAGCCAATAAGATAGTTAATAAATGTCATGTGAAAAACCAGTTTTGGCCAATAAACTTTATCTTTGAATCCGTTTCTTCTACATATATTTCAGCAATTTTTAGGTGCGTTCGTAATTATGTAAATACGTAGCACCTATTGTTGTCGTTCAGTCCGTCCGTTTGTCCGTCTGTCTGTCTGTCCGTCCGCATATAACAACGCAAAAACTACCCAACCGAATCGTTTGAAATTTGAAATGCATAATTATAACATAATTTTATCGAGTCATTTCAAATTTTATGAAAATCGGATGGATAGATCAATTATAGGGAGAATCAAGAGGATTCCGTTACATTACGGTCAATGGGGAAAAAAGTTTCAAATGTATTTTAATCGTTTGAAATTTAAAACATATAATTATTGCGTAATTTTGTCGAGTCATTTCAAATGTTATGAAAATCGGATGCATAGATCAATTACAAGGACAATCAAAAGGGTTCCGTTACATTACGGTCAATTGGAAAAAAAATTCAAATGCATTTTAATCGTTTGAAATTTAAAACATATAATTATTACGTAATTTTATCGAGTCATTTCAAATGTTATGAAAGTCGGATGCATAGATCATTTACAGGGACAATCAAAGGTATTCCATTACATTACGGTCAATGGGGAAAAAGTTTCAAATGCATTTTTATGATGTTATACTCATTCGAACATAATAGAATTGGCATGAATCTATGAAGTATATACTAAAATATGCATTCTGTACAATCTGTTATGCAAAGAATTTTTATTATTAAATTACAGGGCCACACAAAAGTATTCCACTACATAATGCTATACGGGGAAACATTGTTTGGGACGTGTTTTAATTATATTCAACTATTTCACATTTTATGAATAAGATGTACGTTTCTGAGATGTAATAAAAATTACTTTCTGTATATTTGAAGGAACACAATAAAAGATTTCGACTACTATACTGTATCCGGAGTACGCTCTACTATATCAGCAAGATTTTAATATTTTTAAAACTTCGTTATCGTACGAACGCACCTCATTTGCTACGTTCACGTGCAATTTCCAAATTGTTTTTCTTCAGAACAATCATATTTTGTACTGATGACGGTATGCTGTGGCTACAGAAACTACTCTTTTTCAACAAGTAAAAATGTTTTGATGCTATAATTGGTTTTTTTTACATCTACTTATATTGTACTGTGACAAGTACCGGGTGTCCCAAAAATGACTGATGGATTTTTAAATTCAAAAACTTACAAACGGTGACAGCTATTTAAAAAATTTTTGCAGGAGGGTTATGTATAATGTCAGGAGTTTTTTTACCGTAATTTTTTATTTTAGTTCGCATCTCAAACAATAGGTAGCGCTGACGGCGATTGAAGGCCAGGTCGACGCTTCACTCAGCACTGATCACCTGGCCTTCAATCGCCGTCAGCGCTACCTATTGTTTGAGATGCGAACTAAAATAAAAAATTACGGTAAAAAAACTCCTGACATTATACATAACCCTCCTGCAATTTTTTTTTAAATAGCTGTCACCATTTGCAAGTTATTGAATTTTAAAATCCATCAGTCATTTTTGGGACACCCGGTAATTACTTATTGTAATTTATGTTGGAAAGGTGTTGAAAACGTGTCAAAAATTAGAAAGATTAGACTTGAGATCTAGCTTAATAATAGAAACTATCACATTTAATAAGACGTTTTGGAAATTGTCATGGCAAACGACTTTCTGGCAAAAAAGTTGTGCAGCCCTAGTAAAATCAAACATGAACGAATAGAAATCCCAAGCAGATTTGCTAATGGAATGTGACTTTAAAAAACATCCCGGTCATTTTGAATAAATAAATGATCGCAAATAAGCATAGTAAGTTTAAGAAATTCAAACTCATATGCAGCAGTGATTTAATTATATTAAATATAATGTAATCATATATAGCAAGGATTTAAACAATTTCTTATACTGTTTGCTTTTTCAGAGATTGTTTTGAATTAAACAAGGTTCAACTTGTAAAATGTCAGCCAATAATACATACGAAGCATAAATGAATTCAACTTAATGAGTTTTAAAGAAATTGGTACTCTGCAAATTTTATTGAATTTTTAATCCCGAACATGATGAAGTGGAGTCTGAATGAGATTTATTTTCTTCAGAAAGGTATGTAGTCAAGGGAAGTTATCGCCAACAACGCATAATCAAGACTCTTATTTAAAAGTTATAAAGGTTGAAGTATTAGTTGAAGTTAAAAACGAAATATTTTTTAACAGATAAAATGTGAGTTTTAATTATTTTATTATAAATTATTTATTAATTAAATGCTTAATGTCACTATTTATTACCTTTTATTATTTTTCTTAAATTTCTAATGATAAAGAGAAACAAATTCCATTAAAATTGGGAATTAAATTATTTCCCTTTCTTGAATAAGGTTTCTAAAGTAGAACTGCTGAAACATGTGAATAATTTTATATGATAAAATCTAAAATGTATAATATAAATGATTATTTTTCTGGTGAAAAGATTCAGAGAACTGGAAATTATATTAATTTTTCGCCTTTCTGTTCTTAATACTTTTCATATTTTCATCGAAGTTGTTTATTCCCAAAAATATCTCGAGAATTTATCATTTTCCCGGGAAAGAACACATAAAGATAATGCAAATAATGAACATGAAGATATAATGCAAATGGTATTCATCCACAACAGTTTTATTTCTACTTTCATTTCCGAGGAATTGTCTGCGCCATATCATGTTTACATAGTATCGCTCTACAGTACCATTTTCGAAAATAATAAATCAATTGAAATATAGAATTTGGTTTTCAGCTGGACGTTCTTAGAATATGTCGTATCTATTGAAAAAGAAAAAAATATTTATTATCTGAATAATATTAATAATTTAAATTTGGAATATTTATTAGCTCTTTTGACTAAACTTAGAATTAATAAATAATTTCTGATTTTGTCTTCAGAAAATGAATTTATATAAATTTATAAAAAAGTAACATCTGTGTGTTTGTAGGTGGTAATCTATGGAACTACCAAACAGATTTTAAAAAATGGAAGCAAAATACTGGTGATATTTTCCTCTCTAACATAGCTAATTTTACATCGGTACGATCACTAATATTGAGCAAGGCCAAATAACTAACGTTTTATCTTATATTGTTAGAGCTAGAAACTTGAAACTAGGCATGATGTTTCTTTTAAATCTAAATGATCTGTAAGGACGGTTTCTAAAAAATTCGAAATTGTAAAGGGTGAAATGATCGTAAAAAATGTTCCAAAAACTTACGAAATTATGATTTATTTGGAATTGTTAGGGTTAGAAATTGGAAATTTTACATGCTTCTTTTAAGACGTAAATGCTTGCACAGAACAATTTTTTAAATTTTTGAAATTAATTTTTTAAGAGTGCAAGAGTGGAGGCCGTTTTATAATTGCGATTTCTCGGACACTGTTGTGGCTAGAAACTTCAAATTTCGCATGATGATTACTTTTAGGATGTAAATGCACTTTAAGAGCGGTTCACAAAAGTTAGCAATTTAAAAATCTGAAATAAACAGAAAATGTTCTAAAACCTTTCTAAACTACGATTTATTTAAAATCTTAGAGCCTGAAACTTGAAGTTTATTACAAAACTAGATCACTCCCCATTTCTTTCAAGCAATCGAAATATTATATGCATTATACAAGTTGCTACGTGGCTAACAGGTAATGAAAGTAAATTATATAATTTAACTTTCTTTTGTAATCATTAATTTGTGAAAAATTTTAAACTTTTAGTTATTGGTGGATTTATATGTTTTGAGATAGCTTGGCAGGTTTTGATTGATTGTTTTTGAATTGATTTGTGTCTCTGTCCATATGTACTGTATAAATAATGTATCATTACGGATATTCATATTGGGAGTCTGACATTTGGGCTCTTTTTAATAGTTTTTTTTTACGATTGTACTTTTTTCAGTAACTACCACAGATATTAATTTGAATTTTTTATGTACATAATATAAAAATTCCTTGATAAAAGGAACTCAGTTTCATAAACATATATTATTTGTATCAGATGTAAATTTTCCACGTGGGTGAAAAAAGTCCGAGCCTGGATTCGAACCAGGGATGTATTGGCTGATGCGCCAAGAGCACGAGCGATTATTTCTCCCACTGGCTGGATAATCTCATTGGTCTACTGGTTATCATATTTTAAGTATGCCAGAAATGACGTTTATTGCTTAAAGCTTGGCGATAAGAACAGATTATATGAAGATATTTTTTTATGAATATCTCTCACTCCTGATTTATTCAATTTATTAAAACATTGAAAAACTAAATTATTTGTGAACTTCCTAATATTTATTATTTTAAACACATTATATTTGAAAAAGTTATTGCACAACACTTGTAAATGAATGCGTATTTTCTGCCTGCCGATGTGACGATTGAATAAAACGGGCCGTGGCTTTTTTTCCAAGCTAGCTGGTGAAAAAATTCTTTTCCTCAGTAAATCGTCGCCAAGTTTCAATGAGGGGGATTTCAGCCAATGAGGTTATCCAGCCAATGGAAGAAATAATCGCTCGTGCCAAGAGCGTTGGTGGCTTCTGCCAATACATCCCTGTTCGAATCCTGGCGCGGACTTTTTTCACCACACTTGGAAAATTTACATCTAATATAATTGATTTAGCGATTAAAAAATTGTGTTGTACTTTAACATAAGATATTATGTGGTTATTTTTGAAAAAAAAAATCTCTTTTAAATAATGTAAAACTTGCATTAATAAAAGACTTAAAAGAAAAAATCTTTCACATATGTTTGTAGCAAACGTTTACTTCAGATTGATCAGGTATATGTCTGAAATATTCAGCCACAATTGCAGACAATGATATTTTGTAGTTTCTGTAAAAAATTACATCAAATTATATATATATATATAAAAAAAACAGCATTTTGAAAAAAAAACTGAGTTTAAAACTTATCCATGTAATGTTATTCTGTCTTGTAAATTTAGTGTTTTAAAGCTTTCGTTTAATTTTCGAAATAAAAGTGATACGCCTTTCAAAAGAGGGAAAAAATAAAGGATTTAAAATATTGAAAAATTAAGAAAAAAAAACTTTTCCACAAATTCCCCTTCTATCTATCTTTTTAAAAGATAATAGAGCAATGCCTTTTTCCAAATTAAAAAATAGATTAAATTCAAAATATGTGCTATACGTATATTAATAATAATAATAATAATTTTGATAATAATAATAATTATAATAATCTAAATTATACTTTTGAACAATCTAAATCAGATGTATGTTTAAACCTACATGAAATTGCATTTATTTTCAAATTTAGAAAACATATATTTACTAAACTCAAAATATGTATCATACATGTAAAAAATTCAAAATGTAACATTTGAATTGTGTAACAGAAGTACTTACACACTCTAGCCTACATTAAAATGATTTTTTCTAATAAATATGTATAAATATACTCTTAATTGAAAAGTATGTACTATTCATGTAAAAATATTCCAAAATACACTCTTGAGTTTGTACGAATGGTGTGGTTTCTAAACCAGGAATTTCTTTCAAAATTTCAGAACATAACTAAACATTTAAATAGAAAAAATAACTTCAATTAAAGGCCAGTTTTATCATAAATTTTGAAAATCTCCGTATGTAATTTTGTAATAATCATTAATCCCAATTTATTACGCAATAAAGAAAAAGGAAAGGTAGAAAGCATTAGCACATTTTGTCTGAAAGAAGACAAAACTAGTTGCCATGGAAATTTCTACTCTTCACCTTTTTTACGACAGGCTATTTTTCATAAATGATGTTTAAGCAGCAAAAGGAAAAGAAAAGAACTGATCATTTCACATAAATTCTGTTCCTTTTTCCGGAATTTTCATCTGTTCAAGCACTTTTGATGGCCTAATTCAATTTCCGAAAACTATAAACACCGCATAAAACCCAAAATACGACAATCTTAACCTAGAGTAATGCGAAAGCTGATATACCTTTTCATTAATTAGAATCCAGTATTTTAAATTTATATGCTTCTAGAGGATCAGTACAATATCAAGTATGCTCTTATCTGTAAAGATGCACTACTTAATAAAATCTATATCATAAGTAATGCATTTGCATCAGAGTCAAATGGTGTCGAATAATCTTATTTTATGAATATTAAATTCAACCAGTTTCCTCGATGGAGTTGATTTGGCGATATTTTTTTTGGTGCGGTAATAATTATGTAAGGCTGAGGGCAAACAGCACTACTTTCATTTACACTAAAAGAGCAATAAATCTATCTTTGTTTTCGAACGGAACAAAGGTTCCTAGTTTTGGAACCTCTTTAAATGATTTTTGGGGTAAGAATCGTATCGAATTGACAAAGGAAGGGAAAGTTTATCTCCCCCATCTTCAGTTGTAAAGCTGTCAACTGATTTCGAGTTCGATTTCTCTCTTGAAGTTCAGATTCAGTGCACTGAAAAAGCAATTTATACATCAAAGAGCCGACACGAAATATCACAAATAGCGAAGCCTGACCACAAGAAGTTAGTGCTATGTGCCCGGTCCTTAAATACGAAGCACCATTTGTCGTCGTTCAGTCCGTCTGTCCGTTAGGCTGTCTGTCCGCATACAACAGAGCAAAAACTACCCAACTGAATCGTTTGAAATTTAAAATACATATTTGTTGCGTAATTTTGTCGTGTCATCTCAAATTTTATGTAAATCGGATGCATAGTTTGATTACAGGGACAATCAAAAATATTCCATTACATTATGGCCAATGGGAAAAAAATATTTTCAAGTGCATTTTAATGTTATTGGGCGTTATGGGGTTAATATTATTGTTGTTTTGGGCGTGTTTTAATCATATTAAGCTGTTTCACATTTTACGAAATTGGTATGTGTTGTGTGGTTTACTACAAGTTACTTTTTGCATAATAGAAAGCAGATAGCATTGACAGGGACGCACATAAGATTTCGGTTGCTATTCTGTATCTGAAGTACTGCGTACTATTACTTCAAAAAACGAACGCAAGACTTTTGCTACGCTTAACGTACAATTTCCGACATGTCTTGTTTTTGCTGCCGGTCGAGTTAGATTCGGATTTGCTTTAATAGTTTGGGATCGGGATTACAATCTTCGAGCCAGGTTCTTGTTGCCTTTTCTTCAAAAAAGTCTATAATATATTTTATTTTTGTACATAAAAAAACTATTCATTTAATGATTAAAAGACATTTAGGGTAACATCCCCACTAATTGGCAGGCACCAGTGATTGGCACATCCTACAAAAATGTCCTAAAATAAGATTTATATCCAGTCTTTTAAAAATGCAAGACCATATACCAGTTATATGCTCATTTACTTTACAGATTATAACTTTGATTTATGCTACTAAATGACAATAGTGCCTAGGAAAGAGAAACAATTATGACTTGTATCAAATTAGCCATTTTTGTTGCAAGTGCTTCTTTTCTGGCTTAAGAAAGGCATCCATTTCAATTTATTATTATCTGATTTATAGTATATTTTAAATTTTAATTGACAACAGTTTTGTTTAGTTGAAAAGGGTTACTTTAATTGTGTAAAAGTCTAAGTGCCAATTACTGGTGATAACAGCAACTTTTTCAAATATTTTTGCTTTTAGTGGGCAAAATAGATGTACAGATATGCACTCTTTGATTTAAAAATATTTGCAAGTAAATATTTTATTTCTTGGTAATGAAAATAGAAGTAAGTTTAAAGACAAATCCTTAATGTGCCAATTACTGGGGACGTTACCCTACATGTTCATTTAATCTACGTAATGGGTAAATTGATATTAGAAGAGTGGTTCTCAACCTGTGATTGGCCGCGCCCCACAGAAGTCTTTGTAAAAGTCCCTATGTTCTCCTCCCCAACCTCCACCTGTAAATTTTGTCTTTTATTATTTAAAAAGAAAACTCTATTCACACGGTGGCAGCGTAATAGAGCCTTGACAAAAAATATTCATTGCACATTTTTACTTACTCCTATATTTACAAGAAAAAGTATTGGATTCCTGAAAATTTTCGAATTCCGGCTTTTAACGAATTTACATGTTTTGGGGTCAGATATTAATAAAAAAACATGTTTTTACAACATGTTTTTATGTCTGTCTGTCTGATTGTATGTGACAGAAATTCAGCGTCGTAATATGTGATATAATTTCGTGTTAGTGAGTCTGTTTGTCTCAATGCTACAAAACTTTTCAAGGAGTAATATTTTTCAAGGAGCTCTATTTCAAGGAGTAATTCACGGAATTTCATAAAACTATAGATTCAGTTAGACTTTGATATGGTGCATAACGCCCAACAGATGGCGCTGTTATGATGCCTTTTTCATGATTTTGACAACAGCTATATCTCAAAAACTAATAGACGAATTTTCATAAAACTTAAGATTCTGTTAGTCCTTGATGTAATATGGTTTTGATTACATTTTGGTGTAAATCGCTTAACAGATGGCGCTGCTATGCGGCATTATTCATGATTATCGCAATAGCTCTATATCGAGAATTAATGGACGAATTTTCATCAAACTTCAGGTTCAGTTAGTCCCTGATATAAAGTAATATTCTTCAGTTTTTGGAATAAATAGCTCAACAGGTGGCGCTACTATGCGGCATTATTCACGATTATCGCAATAGCTCTATCTCAGGAAATAAAATACGAATTTTCATCAAACTTCAAATTCAGTTAGTCCTTGATATAAATTAGTATTCTTTAGTCTTTGGAGTAAATTGCTCAACAGGTGGCGCTTCTATCCAGTTTTTGTGATGATTCTATCTCATACACTTGCACACAGATTTTTATCAAACTTCAGATTGAATTAGACTTTGAAATAAGTTGTTGAAGATTATATTTTGTTGTAAATTACCTAACCTGTGACGCTGCTGTGTTTCATTTTTCTGAAAGTATTAACGTATTAACGTGTATGAGACAGAAAAAAGTTTTGGGATTGCCATATCCGAATACTTTATAATAAAAATTAAATAACTTTAGTATAGTTATTTTATTGTTTCGCTTAATCAACGCCCGTATCATTTTGAGAACATATACACCAGAAACTTTCAAATATTTACATTTTCATTAAGAACATCCAAAATAATTTTTTTTTATCCTTTTCCTTCTTTAATTATAATGTTAGCTAAAACTAACGATGTTTTCCAGTTACTTCACTGACGGAACTTTGATAAATTGAGATTACGTGCAAGAAGTTACGATTAAGGACACGCAATTCTACTAGAAATTGTATACGCGTGCTTTAATGTTTTGAACTCGATCAAAATGATGTTATCGAAATTCTCAAGATGGAAATTAATCTCCAGTTGAACGAATGCGAAGTCTTTAGCAAACATTTACACAAGAGATGCTTATATAGAGTTTGTCTATTATAAATAGAAAGATTTTCATAAAGTTTGAGTAGATCGGTGATTTTAAATGTCAAGTTTTATATTTTCGCTTGAATTCTCAGTAAATACATTCAAAAGAATGTATTTTGAGTTACAGAATTAAATATTTGTTAACCTCCCTGCATGTTGCATTTTGCAAAGTTAACCACAAATCTCGATGGGAATTGTTAACCCTTAAATTCATAGTCTAACTTAGGAGTTACTTGATATATTTTCGGCATTTGTTGCTTTCTATTTGCTTTTTGGTGAATTATTATGTTACGCTTTCGTGTGACGACATGTAATTAATGTCGAGCAGTTACTTTTGTTCTAATTTGCGAGCTTATAATACCTTTTGTTGATACTGCTTGCAATATGCTCGACTAGCGTATTTCTCTATTTTTATAGCGTAGTTATTAATTATTCTAAAAACTATTAGAAACATTATAACAATTATTATTACGTTGCATAGCGTTGTTATTGTACAGTGTAAACATTTTAAAATAAGTATACAATTTAAAACTGTGATTTTTTGAGCAATGTTTGTTACATAACTCAGATGTGATATGAAAGTCCAAGAGCCGACCGCACAAAACCCTAAGTCATCGAGCACAAGAAAAAATTCTTTATTTTATGGAAGAGTAGTGATAGGGGAATCTAATCATCCGTGTCTGCCGGAAGTGACGTAGTGCATAAGCCAAAAATGAATACCACTAGTGGTTGACTCGTAGACTTAGCGTTATGTTTTCCTGCACCTAATTTTTCACGTTTTCATACTTTTGATTGTACGGCAAACACAATGTTAAGCGTACAAATGAATCACGCATGATATATTTTTTTTTGCTTATGCACCACTTCGCTTCCGGCAGACATGGATTATTAGATTCCCCTGTCCCCACTCTTCCATAATATAAAGGGTTTTTTCTTGTGCTCGATGACTTAGGGTTTTGTGCGGTCAGCTCTTGGACTTTGATGAAATTAAATTCAACAGAAACATACATAATTTTTTTCATAATCTTTTTTGTGGATAATAAACAAAAGTAGGTTCAAGTAGAATATACTGTTATTTTTACACATTCATATTGATTGGTAAACTTATCATACGGATTGAATATTTTCAACTGAGTGAAAAAATGCTCAAGCCGGAAATCGAACCATGAACCTTGGTTTACATTGTTAATGTCCTGTCGTTTAAGCCCAGCTAGTTTATCTCTTTGAGAATATTTATTCTCTACAGAAACTTTTTAATTAATACATTTTTACATTCATCTTTCTTAACAAGAAGAAAGTATTAGATTCGTGAAAATTTGCGAAATCCGATTTTCGACGGATTTGCACGTTTTAAGGTTTAGCGAACAAAAAAACATACTTTTACAAAATGTCTGTCTGTATGTGACTAAAATTTTACGGGTGGTCTATCTCAAGAACTAACGCACAGAATTTCTCAAAATTTTAGATTCTGTTAAATCTTGATATAAACTAGATCTGATTATTTGTTGGTGTATATCGATCAATAGGTGGCACTGCTATGATGCATTATTCACAATTTCCTCAATAGTTATAGCTAAAAAAATAGAGCATTGGTTTTTATAAAACTTTATATTTAGTTAGTAACATAGTGCTGATTGCGTTTTCGTGTAAACGCTCAAAAGGTGGCGCTGCCACGGTGCATTATTCGTGATTACCGCAATATCTCTGGTTCAAA
The DNA here is from genome assembly GCA_964019185.1 of Maratus speculifer. NCBI lineage: Eukaryota > Metazoa > Arthropoda > Arachnida > Araneae > Salticidae > Maratus > Maratus speculifer. The sequence continues at coordinate 109,241,132 of OZ025301.1, forward strand.
AAGTAATGCAAGGAATTTCACAAAACTTTAGATTCGGTGAGTCTTTAGTATAAACCTGATCTCATTAATTTTTATGTATATTGCTCAACAGGTGGCACTGCTATGGTGCATTATTTACAATTTTCACAATAGTCGTTTTTCAAGAACAAGTGCATGGATTTTCATAAAACTTTACACTTAGTTAGTACTTGATATTATAGCATTGTGTGGAATGCGTTTTGGTGCAAATCGCTCAACACGTAGCTCTGCTATGGTGCATTATTTGTGATTATCACAACAGCTGTATCTCAAGAACTAAAGCACGAAATTTTCTAAAACTTGAGATTTAGTTTGTCCTTGATACAAATTGTGTTGTTTAATTTTTAGTAAATTGCCCTACAGATGTCGCTGCTATGTTGCATTTTTCACGATTTCACAATAAATGTATATCAAGAATTAATGCATGGATTTTCCTCAAATTTCAGATTCAGTTAGTAACTGATAAAGATCCTGATTAGTTTTAGGTGTACATCACCCAACAGGTGGTTCTGTTATGCAGATTTTTTTAAAAAGATTTTGCTATAACTCTATCTAAAAAACTAATGTACGGATTTTCACCAAACTTCAGATACAGTCTCAAAATATACAAATAAATACTTAAAATTGTTGCGAAAATCGATATTATTTACCTTAGATCTTTCGGATGCCCTCGCATCCATTTTCAAAGGAATATAAAAGAAGATAATTAATTAAAAATAGAAAACGTAAACACAAAACAAAAACAAAAGCAGTCCGCGTGTACAAACAAAGTTACGAGAAATGCATCGAAACACCAAGGATAAGATGACGTCATTTCTTATAATATTCCCGCACTCTGGTACAATATCCTTGGGGTTTCGATGAATTCCTCGTAACTTTGTTTGGTACAGATGTCACATACACACCACATTTGCACGTGTTTTTTCTCCACCGCCAATTTGGCATTGCACATCTGTGGCAAGGAGAAGATCCGTTTAATAAGTTTATAACAATTGATAGGGAAATAAAATGGAAAAATTAATGATTTCAGTGAAATGTGCTGATTAAATTATGCAACTGCATGCATTCAATACAGTGGCTCACAAAAGTGTTCGTACACTTAGGAATTTCAATGAAATTGGGCTCTATCTATTAATTAAAATTAATATTTTAGAATGGGTATTTAAGAGTAAGATCTATGACTCATTATTAACAAATCTACATAAAATATTTTAAAAACATAGCAAAACTTTATTTTGAAAAAAAACACTAATCAAAAAATTTACCTCACAAAAGTCTTCGTACACTTAAAAAAATCGCTGTATATTTGTAAATATTGTAATATTTCGCTAAAATTGTACTTAATAGGATATTATTTAGCACCCACAAAAGTTTTTCAAACACCTGGAAATAGATTTAATTAGTGTTTTTGTAATTTCTGCATGAAAGTTGATGCCTTCATCGAACATTGCTGTTTTTACTTCGCTTTTTGTTTCAATGCTGTGTTTTCGTGTTCTAACTTCCAGTTACCTCCAAATATGTTTTACTGGGTAAATTCAGCAATTGAGGTGATGTTTTCAGAACTTGTGAACAATTATAAAGACGCTAGAGGCGAACGTTGAGAGCCATGTGCCTTGTATCATTATCCTGATAAAAAACAAAGTTGTATATGTTACCCATATATTGGCCTGATAATTTTAAATTGCCTTTTAAAATAATAGAACAAAGATCGTGATTTATTATGCTATCAATATATACCAAATTACCAAATCCTGATGCTGATATGCACCCGCACACAAGAACAACTCCACTGCCATGCTTAACTGTTCCAACTAAGTTCTTTGAATTAAATTCTTAATTTTTTTTCTCCATATTATTATGCACTCATTGGACAAAGAATGACATACTAGATTTAATCTGTAAATAAAACATTAATTTAATACGATTTGGGTTTATTTATCATTGATTTTGCTAAAGAAAGCCTAAGATTTCTGTTTTTTGCATTAACAAAAAATTTTCTATGGGCAAAATACCTATTTAATGCAGCTGGGCTTGCCATTCGTCGAACAGTTTCAGGTAAAAATGAAGTAGAAACTGTTTCATTAAATTCTATAGCAACTTTTATAGCACTTAAACATGGATTTTTTAAGACTTTTCTAATTGTAAGTATTTGATCTCATTGCGTTCACTTAGATTGACGACCTCTTCATACTTAGTTTTCAATCCATTTTTTTTCTACAAAGCATTTTAATGCATACTTCACCATAGAATGGAATAAATTAACTAATTTTGCAATATTTCGAATTGATTTTCTACTATTATGAAGAAAAATAACTAATTTCAAACGCTATTAGTCGTGACATTACGATTACAAACCATTTTTAATTAATAAATAGAATATTATGGACCAATTCTGTAAAATATAAAGCCAAGAGATTTTTTAAATGTCAATATAACGCAAAAATAAAAATAAAGCGACAAATAATATTTTTAATAATGAAATTATTTGAAAATGTTTCTGTGTACGAAGACTTTTGTGGCGTCTTCTTTCTGTGGCATCTCCTGTTTTCATTTTTAGATTTAAAAAAAAATCCCTTAATGTTAAACAAAAAGGTTGTGTGTTATTTAGAATAACTTGAAGATAATATAAAAATTTTCTCTACTTCATATACGAATTTAATTTCAGGGAAATTTCTTTTTAGTACAAATTTTTAAAGTGTGCGAACACTTTTGTGAGCCACTGTATGTCTATAGGTATTATTATTACCATTCATTGTGAAAATTATATTTACTATTTTATTACCTATTAAATTTATTATTTTTAACTGTTTATGTATTTGTATTTTATTATTTTGTAACTGTTTCCTTTTTTATTGTATTCTTGTTTATTTACTGTTATTATTATTTTTAATTCTTTAAATTATTTTTTTGTACACAATATCAATAATTATTTATTTCAAACTATCATTTATTTATTTTTATTTATTATTATTATTTTTTTAAATATTAGAATTTCTTTTATTTTTTCCCATTATTTTATCTTTATATTGCAATAAAAAACCAAGTTTTGTTGTTGGTTGCAATTTGTAACATATATTCAAAAACAAAATTTTCACCAAATTGGCGGTGGAGAAAAACACGTGCAAACGTGGTGCATATATGACATCTGTGTCCTTTGTTCGTACACGCGGAATGTAATTAAATATACTTTTTTAAAATCGTGGAAAAATTTCAAAGCGAAGTAAAATGTAGTGATGTCATTTACAGTTCCCACTGTAAATCTGACCAATGAGAGCGCTCCATTACGACTATGAAACGTTTTCATTGGTGAATGAGTTTCTTTTTCTCGTGGATAGGTTGACCCCGGAATTGTTATACACGGAGGGGTTTTATACATATAATAGCACAAAAATCGCCATTACAGCGCCCCCTTCCGGCGGATTTTTTTTTTCAAATTCAGGGAAGACTTACTAGCCATAGCCAAACACTTAAACAAAATATTTGGTTCAATTCTATGCATAACGTCATTTACTTTTCGATGGTAAAATATTGAAAATGGCACAAAAACCGCTATTACAGCGTCCGCTACCGGCAGAATATTTCAAAATTAAACAAAGACTTGCTTGCTACAGTTAAAAATTACACACAGAATTCGGTTAAATTCTATGCATATATTTATACACTTTTCGATGGTACAATTGCGATACACGGACATACGAACACACATACGGACTGACGGACATTTTGTAAAAATATGCTTTTTGGAAACTGACCCTTAAACCGTGGAAAAGTGTAGAAAACCGGAGGTCGAAAAAAATTCGATTACAATACTTTTTTCAATTAAAGATAGAAGAAAGCAAAAATTTGCCTTCATTAATATAACTAGAACTTAATATAATTCTTCATTTCTCCACAGGGCCAAGTTTGCCTCTTTTATCATCCTCAGATGGTCTCAGCCTTAGCGAAAGTAATGTATCGAGTAGCACATATGTTACAATGAGTATGTATTCTTTGAAATTTTCAGCATAATGTAATTTGTAGAATAGCATAGCTTTTAATTTATTATGTTTTAGATTTATCATGCGATATTGTGTAATTCATGCTGTAGTATTGTTTTTATATCCATAATGTTTTATTTTGCTATTGAGTAATGTGTATTTTTCGAATCAAATTTGCTTTTATTATCGAATCAAATTTGCTTTTTATAACTTTTATAATTTATCTTTCTTAGAAGTGTATTTCACGAAGTTGTATTGCTTGTGTCTCAATATTTTTACTTTCCTTTATATATACTGGGTCATCCAAAAGGATCAATTGATCAAAAAAATAAATTGCACGAGAAGTATGCAATCAATCAGTACAAAATATAAGTGAAATTGCAGAACATCGGAATGAATTTTGATAAGGTGATTGCGTTGACCTTGACGTGGCAGCGCACATGCGCCGACGGCACTTTGTGATGCAAGAATAGTTCACTCATCCGCCAGTTTACAACATTCATGGTGAGTGTACAGCAGAAAAAGCAGTGCTTGTTGTGGTACGCCGAGTAACGGCATTTTCGCCGTACGTATGTAGAAGATCCATCTACAAATCAAGCCTATGTTCGTTGGTTTGACCAGTAAAGCTGCTATCAGATACACAAAATTTCGAGCAACAAACTTTTCAGCCGATTTTAATCCGAACATTTTCTTGTTCAAAGGGAGAAAAAAGTTACAATTGTCGTGTCTAAAGTCGGAGGAAAACTAGTACTACTAGTATTAGCCATTAATATTTATCGCCTATTCGTATAAATCGCTTACCTTTGATTGGTTAAAACGTTGAAAGTTGAAGAAAAAACTTGCGGCTAGTGGAGACTTTTTTAAAGCTGCGGAAAAAGTTGGGGGATATTGCTATTTATTATCACTAGCAAAAGCAGCGTTTTGTTTGGATTCGCGAAGCATTGTTTCATAAGATAAATATTTGAAAGTAACATTTTTTTTATATTATTTTTGCAACTTTATTAAGCAAAAACGTTATCTCATGTTTTGGCGCATTTTAATTTTAGAAATGTAAATTCAGCCAAATAACTAATAATTTCCTCGGAAATTTTTATTTATGATATAAGGCTGGTATAAATAAAAATATTTTCGAAGCAGAATTAAAAAAAATATTTAGTTCATGATTTACAATATATTTATGGCAAGACTCACAAGATCCGTCAGATTGAATATCCATGTCAAACCAACGACGATGGCAAATTTTACAAAAATATAATTTAAATTTTTTTTGGGCAGCTTCGAAATTTAAAGCATATTTCCTAGCACATGCATGATCTGTCAGAAGAGTTCGTCATATCGTCGCTTTTTATGCTGATGTCTAGCCTCTTGCCATGAAGCTAAATTATGTTTGCGTTCTTTCCGGCAAGTAAGTGTTCTTTTTCTCGGCATTTTTAAATTACTAATGCATTCCAGACATTATTTATAAACGTAGTTAACATATTTAATTTGGTTCAATTAAACTATTCTTCAATCAATTAAAATATTCTTAAATTATTCTTCAATCTCAATTATCCTTCAATCTTTCATTTCGAATACCAAACTTAAGAAACTGGCACAGATGTCATAAACGCACCACATTTGCACGTGCTTTTTACTCCGCCAATTTGGCATTGCAAATCTGTGCCAAGGAGAAAATCCATTGAATAAGTTTATAACAACTAAGAATGTATTTGTTAAAAATACAAGTTTATTAAAATTGTTAGGAAAATAAAATGGAAAAAGTTAAAGATTTCAGTAAAATGTGCTGATTAAATAATACTACTGCATGCATTCAATATGGCTATAAGTATTATTATATACGATTTATTGTGAAAATTATATTTACTGTTTTGTTGCTTATTAAATTTATTATTTTTAATTGTTTATTTATTATTTCCTTTTTTATTAAATTCATGTTTAGTTACTGGTATTTTTATTTTAATTCTTTAAATTATTTTTATTATATTCTATATCAATAATTATTTATATCAAACTATCATATTTATTTACTTTTATTTTTATCCTTTCTTAAAATACTAGTCTCTTTCATTTTTTCACAGTATTTTATTTTTATATTGCAATAAAAAATCACTGTTATTGCATGCAATTTGCAACTTATATTCAAAAAGAAAAAATTTTCGCCAAATTGGTGGGGAAAAAAGCGCGTGCAAATGTGGTGCGTATATGACATCTGTGCCAAGAAACTTACCAAACTTAACAAAATATTCACTTTAAATACCAAACATAAGAATTAATTTTACTTTTTTACGATTCTTTTGTTGCCACTTTACCAAAGTAAATACCTAAATAAATAAAACATAATATAATTCTTTTAAAATCCGTAAGTATAAACTGCGTAAAAAGTTTTGGCAGGATAATGAAAATATATTTTATTTAATATATTAATCATGATTCTATCTATATTTACTAACCCTATGGTTTATTTTCCTTCTTAAAATAAAAAGATACGGGTTCAATTTTTTATTTGCAAACGATTTTGGCGGAATAATGAAGATATATTTTATTTAATTAATTAATCATAATTCTATCTATAATTACTAACCCCATGGTTTATTTTCCTTCTGAAAATGAAAAAATACGCGTTCAATTTTTTATTTGCAAAAATGCGTCCATAATAGAAAAACATGTAGAATAAATTAATTATTAAAATAATATTTTTTAAAGGTTATTCTGTAAAAAAAATAACATTGTGCAAATCTACAAATCATAATCTATTCTCATGTTTAATTTCAAGCCAAAATGCTGAGTAGTTTTTTCATAAAGTGTACGACAAAATGTAACTTGAGTGGCCTAGTAGAGGATTCGCTTCGCTCATCCTAACAACTGGGTGTTGAGACAATGTTTCGCGAACAGTTGGTGGAAATCAAGTGTTGACTGAAAAGCTGCCCGAAGAATTGGTGAATCTGTTAGCAGATTTAGAAACCGGAAATGTGGACATTAAAAAATCTTCAGGCCGGCTGTGAAACAAGAAGAGCTCGTATTGAAACTTTTGTAAATAATGTAAAAAATCTCAGAGACTTTACCAATCTAATAGTGTAAAAATAAATGTTTTTTTTTATTTAGTTATTTTAATTCGAAATCAGGGGCATCTTTTTCAATGACCCTGCATATTAAGAAATCGTGAAAATTTTATACTTTCGTTTTCTGACGGATTTATATGTTTTAGGATATTCTGAAGACAATTTGAAAAATTTTGTAAAATGTCTGTGTGCATTATGTAGTTCACATTTTATGAACATCCTATCTTGAGTAATAATGCACGAAAGGTCATATTATTTTAGAAGTTGACAAAAAATGGCGCTGTTTAGTTTTTAGTGTTCATCGTCTTACAGGTTGTGCTCCTAAGCCATTTTTTCTTTCAAGATTTCCGTGATAGCTATAGCTCGACATCTGTCAAACGAAATTTTGAAAAAATCCATGCACAGCATTTATGTAGGAACATAAATGTACTGATTAGGGTTTGGTGTATATAGCATAGCAGATGGTGCTATTATGCTGTGTTTTTCTCGATTTTCATAATAGCGATATCTCGGCCTCTATGGGATAGAATTTTGTCAAACTTCATACTTGGTTAGATCTTAACACAAACTGTGTCTGATTAGGTATGGTTATATAGATGGTTCAAGAGATGGCGCTACTGTTGTGTTATTCACGATTCCAATGATAGCTTATCATAGCTTACATGGAAGAAAATTTTGCTAAATTTAATATCTGACAAGTACGCTGTTTATTAAAATTTGTTAATTGAAATAAAATCATAAAAAGAAATGCAACATTTCACCTTGATTCAATCACAACCGACTCAATATTCAGGGCCTGATTACCACACAGGCCAAGTAGGCCGTGGCCTTAGGCCGACTGATGAGGAAAACCAAATTTTAATACATGATTTAGAGCATTTCTTGAAATTGCAGTTTTTTGCAATTATTTTCTCAAAACCGAAAAAGGATTTTGGTTAACTTGACAACCTTATGATAATCCCTACAATACTCCAGGAGGGAAAAAAATTAGCTACTATTTTGGTGCGAGGGCGGGCCCTGAAAAAGTGCTGGGCCTTCGGCTTAGTACGACCTTAATCGATCTCTGACAATATGAAAGTTGAAATGTTTTCCGTTTATTTATAAGGTGACAGATAATAATGATATAAACGCTCCAAGTTTTGAAAATACAGCTTATCTAAATTTCCTTATTACTTTCAGTCTGCAATCTAGCAGTCATCGTCAGGAAATATGTTCATTAATTGCCGTTCTACTCATTTCAAATGCGTCACTTCGTTTAGTTTAGTCCAAAGCACTGGTGCTTCTATTACGGTCCGGCTACGCATATCAAAACAAAAGTGATGCGTGTGAATAAACCGGCTTGTTAAAAGAAATGAATTGGCAGCTAAATAAATACCTCAACAAAAATTTAATCCAGAGTACCACTAATTTTACCTCCAGCTAGCTTAAGAATTATTAGCTCTCCCATTTCAAACTAGTCGTTGGAGGCCACCGTAATACTTACCCATCATGCCGATATGCATAACACAATATATGAAAACATAACATATGTAAACAAATATAAACATATGTAAACATTTATAAAATGCATTACAATTCCAAAATAAAATATAAACGTATACTTAAGTATTTTTTACACATCACCATGCTCTATTAATGAATTTCTGATGAACCAATTTCGATAATTTGTATGAAACGCCAAACTATTCAAGTAGCACTGAATTGCATAAAAGAAATATCTTTATAACTCTAAAAATAATTATCATATTCACTAACGGTTTCTTGCATCGAATTAAGTGTCTCATTTCCAATTAAAAGATATCTTTGAATTGAAATTTGAATGAAATACAAGGTCATGAAAAATCAAAGAATGCGAAAACAGGATTAAAAATATCTCGACAACTAATAATCCGACTGACTTCGTTTTTTATGCAAAATTTGTGTTAATTTATTGCATTTTACGTCCACTCCTTAAAATTAAAAAAATCGAAAATTTTAATATACCTTTCATCAGAACGAATTTTTTGAGAGTCCGAAAAAAATAGTTTCGGATAATCGAGGCTACTGATATTAAATATTTCTTCGTCCTGTTCTTACATACTAAGCACATACAAAATTTCAAGTCTCTATGTCAATTTGTTCGGGAGATAGAGCGGTTACAGACAGACAGACAGACACACAGACACACAGACGGACGGACGGCAAATTTTTTTTTCTAAAAATATGTTTTTCGGAATCTCCAGTGTCCGAAACGTGTAAATCCGTCAAAAAAATTTTTTCGATTTTCAACACGATTGCAAGACTTACCCTATACTACGTATGATGGGTAAGTAATAAAAGGGCAATTAAAGAAACTGCTCCCTGACGATGGCTGCGGGTTTTGCAGACCAACAGTACTAAGAAACTGAAATAAATTACATATATTAAACCTGTACCATCTGTAATATTACTATCTGTCACCTTTTAAGAAAAATCAAAAACGTTTTAAATTTCGTATTGTGCAGCTTGTTGATTTAATTTCGTCTTTTATTCAATTTTGACTGCAGTGATATTATATCCTTCTATAGTAAAAAAAAACTAGCCTTAAAAGGAATGACTCCTGGAATGATGCTGATGTGGAAGATTTCCGGAACTAACGAATCCGGGTTGTCCCCTCCTTCCATGAGCCGAATAGATCAATCAGGAAAGGGCTCCGTCTATGCATCGCCGTATGGGTTACCATAAAGAGAGGAAAGGTTACCATCGCCAACAATCGCCAAGTTTGTCGCCAACTTGGCGATATATCGCCAAATTTGGCGACCAAAATTAGTTGTCAAAAGTGACGCCAACTTGGCCATAACTGTAATATTTCGCCAAATTTTTAATTTCTTTACAACACCAGTCGTTTGATACATCATTTGAGAGGTTTGCAACTGCTTATTCATATAATGGATGTCTTGTGTGTTATCCCCCACTCTGCTCCCCAGGGGGGACACATTTTTAATTTCTTTACAACACCAGTCGTGTTACACAAGATTTGAAAGGTCTGCAACTGCTTATTCATATTATGGATGTCTTGTGTGTCACCCCCACACTCTGCTCTCCCCAGGGGGGAGGGGTCACATTTTTAATTTCTTTACAACACCAGTTGTGTGACACATCATTTGAAAGGTTTGCAACTGTTTATTCATTTTATGGATGTCTTGTGTGTCACCCCCACTCTGCCCCCCAGGGGGGCACATTTTTAATTTTTTACAACACCAGTCGTGTGTCATATCATTTGAGGGGTCTGCAGCTGCTTATTCATATTATGGATGTCTTTTGTGTCGCCTCCCACTCTGCCCCCCCAGGGGGGCACATTTTTAATTTCTTTACAACACCAGTCGTGTGACACATCAGTTGAAAGGTCTGCAACTGCTTATTCATACCATGGGGTATTGGCGAGCGCAGCAAGCAGGGGTAGCCAATAATTTGGAATAGCGAAGTGATTACGCGGGGGGGTTGGCGAGCATAGCGAGCAGGGGGGCGGCGCCCCCCTAGTATTTAAAAAAAAAATGAATGATTGAAATAGGAACTACACAATTTAAAAAATGTGCAGTAAACTGTACAGCATCAAAATGGTTTTTACAGAGACTAGTTATTTAACAGTAAATTACCTTTGTTCTGACTAATGAAAACACTTTCAAAATATGATAAAATGTGTTACTTAACCTGTGTGAACCTAATGAACCTGTGTGTTACTTAAAGTGTTATTTTATGTATAATAGTGGTATTTTATTGATTTCTCTTCCTTTAAATCAATAAAATATGCGAATAAGTGCATATCATAGCAAATGTACTAAAAGAAAAAAATATATACTGATAATGTCATCTGTAAGAAAAAAGGAGGTGGGCTCCAAAATCGTTAAAAAGTTGATAATGTTATGTATGCTCAGCTTATAGAACGGTTGAATGATTTGAGAGTTTGCTGCAGATTTTTAGCAGTGTACAAATGAAATCAAAATGAAAAATATCCGAACAACAATAAAAATATAAAAAATTTCAAACAAAATATTTGTAAATTAATGGTTGCTTTATCATTTTATTAAATAACTGAAAAATGAAGGCAGTCTCATTTAAAAAAAAGCATCAATCAAAATCTAAGAATTAAAAATTAAATCAGTTACAGAACAACCTCAACTATCAAATACACAAAAAAAATAAAAAAAATAAATTAAAAAAAATAATAATAAAATAAATAAATAAATAAATAAATAAAATAATAATCAAAATGCAAACGAGAGTTTTGAAAATAACATTTCCATAGCCTTTGCATTAATTTACAAGTGTTTCATTTGAATAGTATAGGCTGTTAGTTTTATGGGATCAGGTAATCTTAATTTATGAGGACAGTGTTCATTTAGTTCATTTAGTTCATTTTATTCAGTTTTGAAAAATTGAAATGATTAAAAATTGGTGTAAGTTGATTAGATAGTCACCTTATATTAATCGATTATACCATAGACTTCTAATAACTAGACGGAGAAATGGAAACCTTTTCTTGAAGCACATATCCTGCTTGGTCCATCACGGGATGATGAGAGAATAGCGCACCAAACCAGTTTTTCCCTCCAAAAATTGTTATTGGAATTGTTGCTCCCACAAAAGTCAGTATGTTGTCTGCGTGATTCCGAAGCTTAACAGCAAAAACTGAAATTTGCCAAAAAATGGCAATTTTTGGTGATGAAGTATTAGACATTTATGTTTCACGGTTTGAGGATAGAACAAAGGGATTCGTTCTCTACTCAATTTCTTCTCTAAGTATTATACCGTCAGCTATCGATATTTCTTTAAAATAAACATTGTCCTCCAAACATGAGAGCACTTTAGAGTCACCTTAAGCAGTGGTCACAGAATCCTATGCTATTTGATATATTTGCTATCCTTATATCCAAAATATTTTTAGGTTCACATATAAAGTTCTAAAACTTGTTCCCTTGAAATACTCATTCAATTTTCAGTAACCTAAATTCATCCAATAGAAAAATCTTAAACTTTAAACACATGAATGTTCTGCAAGTACTCAAAAATATGTAACTGCTCAAATTAAACAATTATGAAAATTTCTTACATTCTTGACCTCGCTGTTTTAAAGGTGTTTTGCAAACTCAGGTAAAAATAGCATTTGTTTTATGAGGAAGTAACCATTAGTACCATTCTTTATTGATTTTGTTGCACTGCAAAAGAATTCAGTTGTACAGAAGTGAAGTGAAGAAGTAAAAAATTCAAAGAGTTCAGTTTTATGAGGAAAAGAACAAAAAGCGGGACAGAAAGGCAAGAAAAAAAAATCTCACAAGAATTTTTAAATCAGGTTATAAAAATGCAGAAAGCTCTAGTACCTTTCTGTAACGGAATTTTGTCTTAAACGTAAAATCTTCATTGTCCCTATGGTAGTAATACCACGCAATCTGTTAATACAAAAGTTTGTTTAAATTTTTCCGTTCTAGTAGATTATATTATCGTGAAAACAGAATCGCTAGAAACCACAATAAATTAATTTTAGACAAGTTTCCAGCTAAGCAATTAGATATGTAAGGCATTCCTTTGAAAGAGATTATAAAAAGTTTCGTTATAAAGAGGATCTGCCTTCAGAGAGTTTACTATATTAAGTCCCATTCCATGCAGGCTAACAATAACATGACATTAAAAGAAATTAAAAGGAATTATTTGTACATCCTGAAATACCGGGACTTTTGGCGTCCCGTGCTGTGGTTACTGGAGACATATGTCGGACCACCTGAAAATCGGGGCACCTAACAATACTACTCATGTCTAACGAGGATAACTGAAAAAAAATTACTCGAGTAAAATTTTCAATTTTTATCAGCTTAAAAATTAACGAGGTAATTTTTGAAAACATACTATTTCGGCATTGGATATCTACATATTTTCTGACAGTGAAAAGGACATTTTAATAATTATGTTAGATATGAGCTATTACCTACTTAAATTACTACATAGATTAACACGGGATTAAGTTGACGGGAAAGAACGCTGCAGAATTCCGTTAAATAAGTATTTCTTGCGCGAACATTTCTAATAACAACCAATTTCATACGTCTCCTGGAATTTTCTGACCAGAATAATCTTCGGTACCAGTATTTTCTTATAGAAAATTTTTGATTAAATAAGGCGAAATTTTGTGCGTTTACATTTTTTTTAATATACTAAAAAAAATACTGATATTACTCCTGGAAAATTACTTGGAACGTACGAATCCTGTACCAAGATCCTGGCCTTATTTTTGTTAAATAAATATAATTGTAACGAACTGTCGAATGTTGAGAGTATATTTAATACTCATTAGGTCGCTGGTTCAATTAATACTACTAATAATACTTAAAATTTCTTTATATACAAATTATTTACACATTATTTACATTTCGAATAAAGAATACAGATCCAGCGAACACACGATAGGCCCGCTAAGATCGCCGAAAACCAAAACAATAACAAACGATATTCCAATGTTGCCAAAACGGCAAACCTAAAGTACAGTAGAATGCGCCAAGGAGACGCGCGGCATCCAAGGTTGTGGTGAAGCCGTTACAAAAGAATGCGCCATGGAGACGCGATATACATGATTATGGTGAAGCCGTAACATACCGGCCCCCGTTGATATGTGCCAACATTCAACAATAATACTAAATGTAACAATAAACAATTGCAAATAATAGAAATTTCAATTCTACAATCAATAATATAGTATTTTCGATAAAATACAATATACTTCTTCAATATTATTACTTAATATATTGCTTAATACAAGTTTACCAAATGCAAACAGATAAGTTATAATACAAACAATAATTACACTTGAATAGTATGCAAGATAATTGTCAAATTAATACTTAATAAATGTAACAATCTAATAAATTTAACAAGTTAATAATAGTTAATTAAGAATATATAGAGACGAAGACACGTAAGTTTACACTTATGTTATAAAGTTAAGCTACACAAATTATGAAGCTAAAATTTAAAGTATTTTTAAATCTCAAATGAAATTGCTATACATAATAAACAGTTTAATACAAATATATAATAATGGTAACTATAATATAATTAGTTAAATCTTTCAAATAACAGAATTCATCAATTCTCTAAAGGAAGTGGGCAAACTTTAGAGACACACCTCGTAACTATAACTGTTGCTGTTTTAATTTCTATTGCTCTAACTTTTTTATCAGATCCATATATTACTTTAATGACACGACCTAATGCCCATTTGCCAGGAGGTAAATTGTCCTCCTTTAGGATAACCATACACCCTTCCTTTAGGTTGTCCTTCTCAATATACCACCTATTCCGTTGCTGTAAATTAACTAAATATTCAGTGTTCCATTTTTTCCATAAAATTTGGATCATTTTTGTTATTTTTTGCCAATGTGATAATTTATTATCATTAATTTTTGTCAAATTCGGTTCAGGAATTGAAGTTATGGGTCGACCTACCAAAAAATGGGCAGGGGTCAATACTTCAATTTCATTTGGATCTGATGACAAAGGTACTAAGGGACGAGAATTTAGAACCCCTTCGATTTCAGTGATTAATGTCCAAAATTCTTCGAGCGTGACTCGAGAATTGCCCAAAGTTCTTTTGAGATGATGTTTAAAGGATTTCACCCCAGCCTCCCATAATCCACCAAAATTGGGTGCACGAGGAGGGATGAATTTCCAATCGACAGCCTCAGAAGCCAAAAAATTTGACAAAGCTTCATCGGGTTTGCATACAAGAGCATGTAATTTCTTTAACTCTTTATTTGTACCTACAAAAGTAGTCCCATTATCCGACATTATGGTTGAGCTTTTACCTCTTCTAGCGAAAAATCGTTTCAGTGTGGCAATAAATGATTCAGATTTTAAATCTGTCACTATATCTAAATGGATTGCCTTTGTGGCAAGACAAACAAAAATCGCGACGTAAATTTTATTATATATCCCCTTTCTCTGATTTTTATACTTAATCATAAAGGGTCCACAAAAGTCAACAGAACATTTTTGAAATGGCGGGCTAGGATTTACTCGTTCGGCTGGCAAATTTCCCATAATTTGATTTGCCCCTATTGGTTTGTTTTTAAAACACGTTACACATTTGTGAACTATTTTACGAGCCAAAGATCGCCCATTTATTACCCAATATTTTTGCCGGACATGATGTAACAATGATTGTGGCCCTAAATGGAAAAATTTGGAATGAAAATATTCAAAAGTCATTTCACTTATTTTATGATCATGTGGTAACACTATAGGGTGTTTTCTCTCATAGGTCAGACTAGAATTGTCTAAACGACCTCCAACTCTAATTAAATTATCGGAATCTATATAAGGATTTAGAAATTTTAGTTTACTATTACCTGAAAGGCTCCTCTGGTTTTTCAAATGCTTAAGCTCTTCAGAGAAAGCTGAATACTGTACCTGTTTAATCAGGAAATTTTCTCCAAGCTTCAATTCACTTGCAGATAAGGCACCACAGTTTTTTTTCTTACCCTTTCGACAATTATTTAGAAATCTAAAAATATAACTAATAATACGAATTAATTTCAAAAAATTATTAGTTAAGGAGAATAAACAATTATAAAAACAGTTTTCAGTTCTAAGTGAAAAGTTACTGTTAATTTCAGTTTTAAATTCGGACTCATAGTCAGTGTTGTTTTCCAGTTTTACTGGATAATCTTCTGCATATTGAATTTTGTCCCGAAGAAAATTTGGTTTACTAAACCAAAATTTGCAGTTAGTCAGTTCTTTAGCATCTAGACCTCGAGATAGGACGTCAGCAGGATTATTTTCCGATGATACATGTTGCCACTAATAAGAGTCCGTGAGGTCTTGTATAGCAGCCACTCTATTACTCACAAATGTTTTCAATTGGTGGGGAGATTTTCTAATCCATGCCAGTGATATTGTGGAGTCGCTCCAGAGAAGAACAGATTCTATTGGAATGTCAAGTGACGGTATAACTTTATGCATTAATTTTGCTAAGAGAAGACATGAGCAAAGTTCAAGACGAGGGATTGTCACTGTTTTTATGGGGGATACTCTAGACTTGCTACAGAGTAAATGTGCATCAGGAGAACCTTCAGTTAGTATATACTGGATGTATATGGCGGCTTCATATGCCAAAGAAGAGGCATCTGCGAAGCCATGTACGATTATGCGCTCTTCACGAAAAATAAATCTAGGAATTTTTAAATTTTCTAATTCTGAAAGAGTGGAAACAAAATCACTCCATTCTTTCGCTATGGATTCTGGTAAAGGCTCATTCCAATCTGTCTTAGCTAGCCAAGTTTTTTGCATGAAGATCTTAGCCCTTGTTACTACAGGGCCAATTAATCCGCGTGGATCGAAGATTTTTGAAATCAAAGAGAGAACATCTCGTTTACTATAAAATTCCTTGTTATGAATCTTTAATTTATACAGAAAAGAGTCACTTAAAGGTTCCCAGAGAACACCCAAAGTTTTTACTGAACTACAATCTGTTTGATCATCGAAATTATATTCGGTGGCAGCCATAGTATTAAGTTCAAGTAATTCTCGGTGGTTTGCACACCATTTGTGCAATTTCATATTTCCACGCTTCAAAAGTTCAATCAATTGGGACTTTAAAATTTTCGCCTTTTCGAGAGTCGATTCCCCGGAGAGAAGGTCGTCTACATAAAAATCTTTTAAAACGACTGACGATGCTAGAGGTAAGTTTGGTTGCTCATCAAGAGCTAATTGTTTAAGAGCACAAGTTGCTAAATAAGGAGCATTAGATGTCCCATAAGTAACTGTATTAAGCTTATAACTATTCACTGGCGCGTTAATACTGTCCTTCCACAAGATTCTAAGGAAGTCTCGTTGGGATGGGTCAATTAATACCATTCTATACATTTTTTCTACATCCGCTGTGAATGCATATCGATGTTTTCGGAAACGTATCATAATTACGAATAATTCTTGTTGCGGAATTTTTCCTTTTAAAAGAATATCATTCAGTGACAAACCAGATGTCGTTGGCGTTGAAGCGTTAAAAACGACTCGCAAGCGTGTTGTACTTTTTTCTGGCCTGTAGACCCCATGATGAGGTATATAATAAAGGTTCTTTACGGATTTTGATTCTTCTACTAATTCCATATGATTTAAGTTTTTGTATTCTTCCATAAATTCCGAATAGAGAGGTTGTAAATTCGAATCCCTATCTAATCGGTGCCAAACTTGATCGAGCCTTTTTTCGGCTAGTTTTTTGGATTCTCCTAAGAGTGTAGCATCCTCCATAGGCATGCTAACAACATACTGACCATTGGAAGTTCGATAATGAGTCATTTCAAAATGATTTTTGCAAAATTTCTCTTCATTACTAAGTGGAGAACTAGAATCATTAATATTTTCGATTTCCCAAAATTTTCTTAAGAATTCGTCTATTTTTTCATTGGTTAATAAACCATAATATTGGGAATCATCTGAGGAATTATTCACGACACCGCTAGCAATATATCCGACCACTGTTTCTTGAAATAACAAATTTTGAGATGAGCTGCGAATTTTACCAGATTTTAATAAATCGAAGAAACATTGCGCGCCGACCAACAGGTCTATCCTCCCAGGGATAAAAAATTCAGCATCTGCTAACGAAATATTTGTAGGAATATCAGCAATTTCTATACGAATAGGTGTAAGTGGGGTTATTTCTGTAATTTTTGGCACTACAAGAAATTCCAGTTCCCTTGTGAAATCTCTATTTTTATTTGAAATCACAGTTTTAATTTTATAATTTAATGTTGTGGTTGTGTTATCCAAACCCGATATTGGAGCAAAAACCTTTGATTTCTTTATGCCCAATTTCTTTGCAAATTCAAGCGAAACACAATTTATTTGGCTACAAGAATCTAAGAGAGTTCTTGCCTGGATAAAATTTCCTTTATTTGTTTTTATGTCAATAACTGCGGTTGACAAGATAACAGTTTTATTTGAAGCGAATAAGCAATTAGAAAGATTTTGTGAGACTGAAGGCGTCGGACTTGATTCTGGGCGACGTACTGTCTGATCAACACCTGGTTTTTGGAAATGTGTTTCATTACTGGAACCGATTTCTTTATCTCTATGTAATAAAGTGTTGTGAGGGGATTTGCAATGTTTACATAAATGTTTCGAAACACAGTTAGCTGCTAAATGTGATTTGTTAAAGCATATGAGACAAAGTTTATTTTTTTAACGATAGCAAATCTTTCACCAAAATTCATATTTAAGAATTTATTACATTTATATAGGGGATGAAATGAATCACAAATAATACACTGTTTTTCAGAACTTGTATTTACTAAAAGGGATTTTGATTTTATTTCACTAGAAATTTTTGGTCTAGCTAAATTGCTTCTATTTATGCTTTCGAGCGATTGGCTTCTTTTTTCTAAAAAGTCCATTAAATTGTCAAAACTAGGAACTTCAGAGGTGTTTATTGGCAGTTCAAATTGTTTTCTCGTTTCCTTATCTAGTTTTTCTAAAATTATAGTTGTAAACAAAATGTCAGAGAGGTTATTTCGCTCAAATCCTAAATTATTTAGAGCCCTGATATTTTTGTTTATAACATCTAATAAACGCCTTAATTCTTTAGATGATTCATGTGTAATTTCTTCAAAATCTAACACAGCCTTTAAATGTATATTAACAACTATTCGTTTATTTTCAAATCTGTTTTCTAACGCTTTAAACAACGAATCAAATGTATCATCTGGAGTTTCTAATAATTTAGTCTCGTTTCTTAGTGCGGAATGCAAATAATGTAATTTCTGAACATCAGTCAATTCTTCATTATTCGTAACAATATTATTAAACTCGATTTTAAACATGTTCCAGTCTTCATATTTTCCACTAAATAGCGGAAGAGGTACAGCTCATATTCAAAATATTAGAATAATTACCTTTTTTTTAGAAATTGAAAATATCGTTTGGTAATTTAATGTCTTTTAATGAAAATATGCAAACGATATTTTTATTAAGAACTTATTGTTGATTAAACTTACTTGTTATCTTAAATTTAATATCATTTTTGAAAAGATTAATTGAAAAAAAAATTATTTTGAAAAGTCAAAATATTAGAATATTTATTCAAGTGGTTCAAAATATTAGAATATTTCACATTAATTCTCCTTTAATTATTACCAATTCTTAACTGGTGGCATCATTGATTAAATTCACACTATTTTATTTAAAATCAGTATTCTTTTTTGCAGTTTGTTTCTTTTTCGTCTTAAAATGGGCCGTGTGAGTGATATTCCTGAATCTACTAAACTTCGTATGGTTGATTTGTATCGGCACGGTAAAAATCAATGTTTTATAGCGAATTATTTACATTGTTCGCAATCGAGCGTTAGTAAAATACTAACACAATATTCAAAAATTGGAAAATTTCAAAATAATCGCCGAAATGGTGGCCGAAAACCAAAAACATCTGCTAGAGATGACAGGAAACTGAAGCGTATAGTTAAGAAAAACCGTTTTAAAAGTGTGCGATTCTTGCACCGAAAATGGAAAGAAGAAGGAGTTGAAGTTTCTACATCGACAACATTAAGACGTCTCCATAAATTTAAATTTTAATCTCGTGTACCGAAAACAAAACCTCTCATGACTGCAAGACAAAAGCGTATAAGATTGAATTGGTGTAAATCAAGACGTTTATGGAGCAATGAAGATTGGAAAAATATATTATTTAGTGATGAAAGTATGTTTTGTGTTTCATATGGTAATCAAGGTATTCGAGTTTGGAGAATGAAGCAAGAAGCATTTGATAAAGAATGCCTTAAACGTTCCGTAAAATTTGCTGCTAGTGTCATGGTTTGGGGTTGTATGAGTGCAGAAGGACCTGGAAAGTTATGCATCGTCTACGAAAAGGTTAACTCTCTGATATATCAAGAAATTTTAGAATATTACATGATTCCATCATCAGAAGATTTATTTGAAGATGATTTCATCTTTCAACAAGATTTAACGTCCCCGCATACCTCGGTGTCAACTAAGAATTGGTTCCGCCAACGCAACATTAAGGTACTTCCTTGGCCACCAAATTCACCAGATCTTAATCCCATCGAAAACTTATGGTGTATAATGAAGAAAAAACTTCAAGAAAATCCTCCTTCAAGTAAAACTGAGTTAGTGGCACGTATAAAGTCTATTTGGGCTAATATTGATAGAAATGTTTGTAAACACCTTGTATATAGTATGCAAGATCGATTGTACGCTGTTATGAAAGCTAAAGGGGATGCTACAAAATATTAACTACCATTTACTTCATATTCATAAGGTAATATTGTTGCGTAAAATAAAATATTCTAATATTTTGAACCAATCTAAATTTTATTCTAATATTCTGGTGTGTTTAAGGAAGCTGTATACCTAATTTATTGTGCTGTATTTTATATTTTATAAATGTTAAAATCTTATCTAAACATTCCAGATTTAATTTATAAGAAATTTAATTGCATTTACTTAGTATAAAAAATAAATAAATGACAAATAATTTTTTCTTATTACTTTTTCTCAATTATTCTAATATTTTGAATATGAGCTGTATATCAGGAAGTTTTATTTTACAGTTATTTATCTTTAATTCTGAATTTTTAGTTTCTAATTTATTAGAATATAATAATTGATTGAAACTTACCTCTAGCTGTTCTACTCGCTCTTCCATTTCGACCAATGAAGCATCGATTTCCGTTAAATCCTGATCTTCAGGTGCTGTTGTATAATAATCGCGACGTAGTATATCGATGTTTGTAGACAGTTTTTGAAGATTCTTGATTTTCGTTTCAATTTGAATTCTAGACAATTCTTCGGTTTTTTCATTTACAGAATTTTCTAATCTTGTTAATTGGGCTTTTAAAGAGCCTCTAGTCCTATTCAAGCTAATTAATGAAGCCATTTTAATTCAAATAGAACAAGGAGAACAAGTTCGAATTAAAAACGAAAGTCCTCCGGTTGGACGGACCAATGTAACGAACTGTCGAATGTTGAGAGTATATTTAATACTCATTAGGTCGCTGGTTCAATTAATACTACTAATAATACTTAAAATTTCTTTATATACAAATTATTTACATTTCGAATAAAGAATACAGATCCAGCGAACACACGCCGCTAAGATCGCCGAAAACCAAAACAGTAACAAACGATATTCCAATGTTGCCAAAACGGCAAACCTAAAGTACAGTAGAATGCACAAAGGAGACGCGCGGCATCCAAGGTTGTGGTGAAGCCGTTACAAAAGAATGCGCCATGGAGACGCGATATACATGATTATGGTGAAGCCGTAACATACCGGCCCCCGTTGATAGCAGGACGCGTTTTGAGATAAAATATCAACAAACTAATGAAATGCCACAGATGAAACAAAATGGATCTCTGACATTGTTCCCTTACGAACGCGTGTTTGCTTCAGCTGTTGATGAGCTTTATTTATTTTAGCTCGAAAATGCATCCTGCTTTGTTACTCATTTTATGGCGATTTCTGCAACTGTATTATTTTAATTATTAATTATCACCAGTGTATTCGGTGTTTTTCGCGAAATAAATATAAGTTTTAAATCTCAATACTTTTATTGAAGCAAAATTTGTTTTATGACATAAGAAATCTGATTACATTGTCAAACTATTCTGCATCGTTGTATAATCCAAAAGTAGTAATTTTCGCAGAATCATCGGTGTCATCATCAAAAATATCTTTTATTTTAACTGGAGTCATCACATTTGGGTAATAATCGGCATCCAATGTGCTGGTTGTCAACAATGCAATATCGCTTCTTTCTGAAGTGATCATGTTTGAAACATCTGCTGTTGATTTACTAGTAGGGGATGGCAATGAACTTTCCGTGCCCTGCTGATAGTTATTCTCATTATCTTTTCTGTTATTGTCTAGATGATTAGTGAGTGATTTTCGTTTATTCCCTTGTGGATAAATATCAGGGTTTGCATAATCTTTATATTGGCTTTCTTGAGTTGTTCCAGATTCAGTATTCGAAATACTACTTAGAACAACATCTGAAGTACTGGTTTTCAACAATAAATCATCATATATTTCTGAAGTAATTACATTTGGAACATTTGTTGTTGATCTACTTGTTGCTGAAATCAGTGCACTGCCAGTAACTTGCTCATAATTATTTCCAATTTCTTCTCTGTTACCTTGTTGATCAATGCGGGATTTTTGCTTATTTTCTTCTTGGTAATTATCAGTGTTTATATAATCTTTATGTTGCTTTTCTTGAGTCACAGGGAATTCTGTACTCGAAATATCGTTCACACCGACATCCGGCAAACTAGTTTTCAACAATGCATCATCATATGTTTCTGAAGAAATAATGTTTGAAACACCTGTTATTGATCTGCTTGTTGATGAAATCAATAAACTTTCAGTACCCTTCTGATAATTATTTCTATTATCTTCTTGTTTGCTGTCCTGCTGATCAATACCAGATTTTAGTACATTTTCTTGATGATTATTATCAGGCTTTGTATACTCCTTAGATTGGCTTTCTTGAGTTATTCCAGATTCTGTAATCGAAGTACCTCTTACAACAACATCCGATTTATTAGTTTTCTGCAAGACATCATCAAATGTTTCTGAAGAAATGTTTGAACCATCTGTTGATCTACTTGTTGCTGAAATCAATGAACTGTCAGTAACTTGCTGATAATTATTCACATTTTCTTCCTTTTTGTTGCCTTGTTGATTAATGCGCGATATTTGTTTATTTTCATCTTGATAATTACCATGTTTTATATAATCCCTATTTTGGGTTTCTTGAGTTATTGCAGTAGTAATTCTCATTGTAATCGAAACATCAGCTTCTGTAGTCGAAATGACACCTTCAGTTTCAATGTTTATGTTAATGTTTATATCAGGTGTTGAATTTAAGTTATTCTTAACTGCTTGCAGTTTTATTTTCGAATGTGAATTATTGATACGTTTTTTATGGTTAAACTTCATGTTTTTATTTCTACCATTTTCTTTATCATTCGACAGTCCATTTTTATTTGTTACACGACCTTTTTTCAAATGCATTTTCTGAATCTTTTTACCTAAATCTTTATCAGTCTTGCGAAGGGAAGTCTCTTTATGCTTACTTAATTTAAACTTCTTCTTAATGTTATGATTTGAAGCAACAACATTTTTCCTTTCTTCAGCATCGTTTGAAATAGTTGTAGTTGTTAATCTAGGTCTCTTATCATTCTTCGATTTCATATTTGATGACATGGAAAATTTCTTATCCCCTTTAACCTTTAATTTCTTTGATTTTCGAAATTTGACATCGGATGTAATATTGATTTTGTTATGGGGTTTCGAATAATTTTTATGAGTAGTATTGGTTTTATGCATACGGATATTTCCTTTATTTTTAACCTTAACTCTTGATTTTGCTTTTTTAATGAGTTTTTCTGACCGTTGAACGTTAGTATATGGTTCTGTACGATGGCTATTCAGCTTTGAATTTTTTCGATGAGTTTTACGATGTTTCTGTTTTGGGATTCCATGTTTTGCATCAGATTTCAGAGTAGGTTTATGAATGTACTTATACTCCACAGCGGAATCTTTAACCATATTTTCATCATGTTTAGGAACATTCATTACCTTTTGATCTTTGATTCTTTTAACATTTCGGTGCTGTTTCTGAAGATTTGAGATATTTTTCTTCATTTCATTTCTCAAGTAAGGGACATAACTGATTACAGTCTCTGTTGATGACAAAAGGTGTTGATTTTTGAAGTATTTCTTACCATACTTCTTATAAGCCTCCTGACTGTGTTTTTTGTGAGACTTGTGTAAAGAAGACGACGCAACAACAGTTTTAAGATCTTCACGGAAATCATTAGTATTTCTTAAATTCACACTTACTTCTGGATACATATTGCGAAGCATAACCTTTAAATCATTCTTTTGAAAGCCTGTTGTATCATTAACTTTATCAGCATCGGTGGAATTGTTAGTGGAGATATGAGGAGAATGATGTCTATATTGAGGATGTTTTTTTAAAGATTCCCTTTCTTGCCTAACCCTGTATTTAAAATAATCAGCATTTTTTCGGAGTTTCTTTCCATATTCTAGCATAAGTGGTGCATTTGTGCTGTATTCATTATGGGAAATAGGTATGTGCTGCCCATTTCTTTTGTGGTTATCCAAAGAAAAACCTTTGTAATTTTTTTCATATTTATTTCTTAAGACTCCAGCATGGCAAATATATATGCACAAAAATAAAGCCAAGAAATTGTGTAAACTATTTTTAAGCATCATTGCAATTATTACATATTGGGTGATTTTGTTAGAAGAATTCTTATTTGCATATGAATCTTATTTTTTAAATGACTTGATGCTTTGAAAAATTTAACAAAGCGCTATTGTTGACACGTGTTATTGTTTCTAAAAACCCGATAATCTTCTAATGAGTTGTTTCAGCCATTGTTATTTGTATCAACAACGTAAACAAGCATTGTTGTATTTTACACTTTCACAAGCAATTTAATCAACTAATTAAACACTGGCCAAGCAAATACTAACAATACATCATTCATAAATACTTTTTAAAAAGCAATAATTGAAGTTTGCTCTGTTGTCAAAGCATTTTTTAATAGTAGCGGATAGGGACAGCTTAATGCAACAATGTTAAAACTTAGACTGAATAATGAAATGGGGAAAAGATCACTAGCGTCTAGACCCCGCCCCTAACAACGGCTCTTATCACAAATGCACCCAAGAAATTCCCCATGCTTCCGATAATTTCCCTTTTTAAACGGAAAATATGGTTTCTTGCCGTTTCTTGACGCTAGTGCAAACAGACAGAGAGACAAACAAACCGAAAGACAAACAAACAGACAAACAAACTGACAGACAGACTGACAGACAAACAAATAAACAAAAAAACCGACAAACAAGCCGGCAAACAAACAAACATACTAACCGGCAGAGAGACAGACGGATAAACAAAGAGAGAAACAGACAAACAAACCGACAAACAAAAAGACAGACAAACGAACAAACAAACCGACAGACAGACAAACAAACAAATGAACAAACAAACAAATAAACAAAGAGACAAACAAACATATAGACAGACAGACAAACAAACAAATATACTAAGAGACAAACAGAAACAGACAGACAAACAAACCAACAAACAGACAGACATACATACAGACAAACGAACAAACAAACCGACAGACAGACAGACAAACAAACAGACAAACAAACAGATAGACAGACAGACAAACAAACAAACATACAAAGAGACAAACAAACAAACATACAAAGAGACAAACAAAAACAGATAAACAAACAAACAGACAAACATACCGACAGACAAAAAAACAAACAAACAGACAAACAATAAGGCAGACAGACAATCAGACAGACAAACAAACACACATACAGACAAACAAACAAACAAACAAACAGTCACACAAACAAACAAACAGACAGACAGACAAACAAACAGTCACATAAACAGACAGGCAAACAAACAAACAGACAGACAAACAAACAAACAGACAGACAAACAAACAAACAGACAGACAGACAAACAAACAGTCACATAAACAGACAAGCAAATAAACAGACAGACAAACAAACAAACAGACAGACAAACAAAGGAACAAATAGACAGACAAACAAACAAACAGACCGACAGGCAAACATACAAGCAAACAGACAGACAGACAAACAAACAATCAAACAAACAGACAGATAGAAAAACAAACAGACAAGCAAAAACAAAAAAACAGATAAACAAAGAAACTGACAAACAGACAGACAGACACACAGACAAACACACAAACAGATAGACAAACAAACGTACAAAGTCAAACAAACAAACAGCCTGACAGGTAAACAAACAAGCAAACAGAAAAACAGACAAACAAAAACAAAAAACAGACAAACGAAGAGACAGACAAATAAACAAACAGACAGACAGACAAACAAATAGACAGACAAACAAACAAACAGACGGATAGCCACTATCGTCTAGACCCTGTCCCAAACAATAGTAACGTCATAATAACCTGTGCGACGTGCTAGGGAATTTCTTGGGTGCATTTGTGATAGAAGCCGTTGTTTGGGGTGGGGTCTAGACGCTAGTGAAAAGATAAAAAATTCCCTATAGGGTTTCGGCGAGTTGTTTTCTTGGTAATGATGTTAAAATGATGTTATACACTTATAAACTTATACAAAGGTTATAAGAAAAATATTATTTCTTCAATTTTATTTTTTAATGATGATTTTAATTGCTATTTTATAGAAATGTAGAATGAAAGCATGTTATAATCTTTTTAATATCATAATATTGATAATTATAATGCATTTTTTCAAGTAATTATGACATAATCCTAAACCATCCCAGACACTGGATTTTGGCGATTTTAGTGACAAGCACTCTCCAGCGAACTGAATTTTCAGAAACCTAAAAATTCTCCCCAATCGATTTTCGGTAGATAATTAACGACGTGAACAATTCCAACGTCGATTCCTAGCGCTGCGCGCCTATTAAAATGTGACAAAAAAAATATCATTGGGTACAAGAAACTGACTGAGCAGCAGGCTCTAAAATGGACGAAACTCGTCAGTGCCGCGATCACTAACGTACGTATAAGCGCTGCGCGCCCATTTAAACAAACGAAAAAATAAATAAATAACTGGATGTAAAAGCTCGTTGTGCAGCAATCTCTAAAGTGCACGAAACTCGTCAATGCCGCGGTCACTAACGTACGTATGAGCGCTGTGCGCCCATTAAAAAAAATCACTAGATGTACGAAACTCGCTGTTCAGCAATCTCTAAAGTGCACGAAACTCGTCAATGCCGCGGTTATTAATGTACGTATGAGCTCTGCGCGCCCATTTAAACACCAAAGAAAAAAAAAAAAAACATTACTGGATGCACGCAACTCGTTGTGCCACAACGAAAATCGTCAAAGCAGCTGTCTGTAACGATACTAAAACCCGAAGAAACATCTCTAGGTGCACGAAAGTCGCATTGAAGAAATTTCTAAAATGGACAAAACTGGTTAATGCCGTGGATATCAACGCAGGAATCAAACTATTAAAATCTGAATAAGTTTGTTCAAAAATACGCCATAAAATTTTGAAATATTTTTCCCTTATTATTAATCCCTTATATTAATTATTTTATTAATCCCTTATCGATTTGTTTCAAAATTTTCATTTTATCAAAAAGAGTTGTGCACTTCCTTGGAGACATTTTTTGCAAAATCAGAAAAAAAACGCTATTAAACAGATAAAGTTTTGTGAATCTTTGACTTAAAGAAAGCCAGAACCAATAAACATTTACTCTAACTTTAGCTAACTTTCACTCTAACTCTAGCTTTAATTTGGACAGAGGAAAACGGGTGACTAAATGGTGACTGTGGTCTGCTCTCTTGGCTACAGCTGTCGAAGGAGAGTTTTCCATTCGGCCAATACCTTGTTTGCGCTTTCTTCCCTTCTCATTTTTTTGGGGAGCGTATTCAGTCATGTGATATGCCAGTGGATCTCGGGAACTTTCTGGCAGCGAATATCACGAATAATTCGACTTGTTGAGATTGATTAAATGTTTTTTTTTTTCGAATTTAACCTTTTGAATAATCTTTTATTTCATTCACCTTAAATTTCTAACAGTGTTGAATGCTGACACTTTTCTCTAGGAGAGAGGATGAAATTGCACTTTTTTACCATTCAAAGCACAAAATCTCAAATCTGTCGGGGGCCATCTCATTGTTCCGTGGATGAATTTACCCTTGGGCCACCCTTTGAAATCAACACTGACTTCAGTTAACCCCAATGATCCCGCTCTTATATGTGTAACAATCCAATTGACACTGAAATTTCAAGAAGGATTTTAGAAGGTGTGTGGGAGGGGGGGGGGATGAATTTGTTGGACTTAAAGAAGAAGGAGATTCAAGATACAAAAGTAGGATAAAAAAAAAAACCCAGCCATGAACGATATATCAGAAATAAGTGATGCAAAATTGATTCCATGTGATTTCGAAGCTTTTTTAAAACTAAATAAATAAAATTTATGGAAAAATTCGCAATATGGAGATAAATATTTCGCTATATAGAGACTGCTTTTAACGTAATCATCGGAAAAGGGAACCGCGCCTACTAAAAATTCGTTATATAGAGGAATTCGATGCTTGGAGTTTCGTTATAGAGATACTCGAGTGTATGTTGTTATTGTAATTAGTAAGATTGTGTTTTTATTGTGTAAATAATTTTTTATAAGTATTATAAATAATGTTTATTTTGTGTATAGTAGAGGTTTTGAGTGTTTGTCTTCCCACTCAAAAGGTGGGAGGATATTAGGGAAAGAGAATTAAATTTAAGGACACTCCAAGCCACGCGCCTTGTATTGTAATCCCTCAGTGTGTAGAAAGAGGAGTGCAATTTCTTACGTAATAGACAGCGGACGTCACTGCTGTCAGTTGGCTCAGATTCTTCATCAAACAACATGTAAATAAATTCTGTTATTGTTTTAACTATCGGATACGTTTATTTTCCCGGCCTTTGTGACTTATTTTAAGTATATTTCTAATAGTTCCCTCTCCCAGAAATGCCAAGTCTCCGGCTTTTCGAATAGCACTATTATTTTAGATGAAATTTTGTTCTTTTAAATCTTCTAAATTTTCCAATTAAATTAAAGAAAATTTTCTGTATTAAAATTCTAGTATTCAAAAAACCGGAGACTTCGTAGCTCTGCCTTGCTCTTCTATGAGGATGAAAACGTAGCATATTCATTTTAGACCTAAACTAAAAGGATTAAAATACTTTCCAGCATTCCCTTATTTAATTCCGAATTCTGTATTCTTTCCCTTCCCCTACCACTCGGTTATAATCGTTGTACAATGTATTAATAATGCATTTAATAACAGAATTACAGTATTACATTAAATAATGAATCTATTTGTGGTGAAACCTGGAGTTTGATGAACATATTAGCATGACCTTGTCCGTGAGAGGGTTTTAAGTACACTATATAGTGATGATACAAAAAATTAATGGAGTGATTTGATAAAAATTTGTAGTCGTTTAGTATTTTAATTTCAGTAATGTCTCACAAAACAGCAAAACTTTAAAATGTCTTAATTTTTTTTATTAAAATTCTCATTTTTTACCCACAAAAGGATCTTATTTTTATGTTATTTATTTTATTTTATTTTAATTTATTTTCTATTTATTCTTTTACTTTTATTTATTTTGTCAAAATCAGTATTTTTAAGCATTCCCTGTAATAACGTGTGCATATGATAAGTAAACGCGTATGTGTAAAAAAAAAAAAAACAAGTTGAATGTAGATTCTGCCATTGCAGAATTCAATTTCGCCTCCGATTAGAAAAAAAAAATCGATAGAGGTTTTTTAGAAGGGCGACCCCGTTTAGATTGCAATGAACTTCATTTTTCTTGTGTTTACCAATATAATAGCAAACGAAACGGCGTGAAATACCCAATTGAATAGCGATTTCTCTCCGAGACATTGGAATTGCGGAATAATAAAGAGATACAATTTGACGTGCTACTTCTTCGTTGACTAGATTCATCAAAAACGGATTTTTTCTTTAGTTTAAACGCTTTTTTATAGACTCTGAGTAAAAGGAAATGCAATTTAACAATACAACGAATGGAATTCCGTCGAATTCGACGAACGAAATGTTTAAAAGACAAAATCGATTTGGTTTTTAAAAAATGCAAAATTAATTACATTATTGAATCAATATATAATAAATATAGTTACAAACTAAATGTCAAGTTTGTCAGTTACAATTTTGCATGCGAATATTCGCACATCTTCAGTTAAAATTCTAATCTGAGTGCCGGCGAAATCCAAAAATTTTATTTTATATGCATTCACAGAAAAATAGTTTTATTTAAAAAAATAAATAAATAAATAAATAAATAAAAACTAATTTCATTTTTATTGCGACATTATTTTCACTAACTGAAGTCATCTGAAAGTAAAATCTCAATCTCAGTGTCCATAATGAAAAGAAATATTGAAATGTAATATCGGGTACTACCAGGTTATCCCGTCGACCAAAAAATTATCGCCAAAATATAAGATTAAATGCCAATAATGGATGATCGTGAATGTCACATTCAATGACATTAAATACGATTCATGTGTTTAAAATGTCATTAAGTGATTTTTATTTCGACTTCTTATTAATATTCTACTAATTATTTGTTTTTTCGTTATTTAAAATAAAAATTATGTCAATATGTATAATTTGGCTATTAGTTTGGCGATTTGTATAATTTGGTGAAATTGGTCGACGGGATAACAGAGTAGTATCTAATATCGTTATGAGTAAAAATGCGATGTTTTAAATAGTGACGTCATTGTCTCTTCAAATGTTTTTTTAAAGTTACTGTTATTAGTAATATGAAAAAGGCATCCGTAATAATATTGTAATTCCCATTTATCTGGTTGCTGAATGACATAATTTTCCTCATTTGAAATTTCTCTTATTCTCTTCGTATGCCTGATTTGTCATATCAATTTTTCCATGTTTTTTTTTTTTTTTTTTTTTTTTTTTTTTTTTTTTTTTAATCACCCTGTATTTAGTGTCATAATCCTTAATACAAAAAATTAAATTAAAAAAATCATAAAGCAGACTATTTAATAATAAAAAACAAATAATAACTTTTTAAAAATCTCTACTATTGTTATAAACATGAATATTTTGGCTTCGATTTTTTCCCCACATTCATTAGAATATTCTATATAAAACTGTACATGGATTTTTAGATATATAAGATTTTACATTTAATATGATCTTTTTTTTAATTTCCCGTATATCAAAAAAAAAAAAAAAAAAAAAAAAAAAAAAAAAGGAAATTCTCAATTTAAATATTTTTGAAAAAATAACTATAAACTTGAATGTTGAATCCATGCTCAAAAATATTAAATACCCCATGGAGTAATGGGTCATTGTCATGGATCTATTAACAAAATTTACTATATCCTGCTATTTAATTGTCGTATAGGTATAAAAATGAGATGTCGAAATATTCACAATTAAAGAAGCTTTCAATTAACATTGAAAAAAGACAATCGATATTTTGACCTATTTCAAGGTCCTGTGTCCCCTTAAACTGACCTAATGTTGAGTGTATTATGTGGTGCGTCTAAATTCTATGGATTACATGTAGGGGACATTATATAGATTACTACAACAAAGTCTTCGCATACATTACTAGATGTAAACAACAATTGCTGAAAATAAATTTTTCACGGATAACTTTTTTTTTCATATTTATATATTTTATTATGTTAGAAGGAAAAAAGAAATTTCTTATTAATATTAGTATTGAAAAATGTTTCATAATAAATGTCGGGTGTAAGCTTTTTTTTTTTTTTTTTTTTTTTGTTATAAAAGATTTTGCTGGATGCATTTCAGTGGAGCGTGCGCTGTTAAATAATTTTTCAGGATAGGTTTTGCTATATAACATATCCTTCTACATTGCTTACTTATAGGATTATATGGAAGAATTCGATTATCTGGTGAACCCGATTACGAAATTTTAGGTTCATAAAAAAAGTTCTACTAAGCGGATTTTGATGATGATTCTATGTAATGCTCTATATTTTATTATTTAATGTTCTATAGTTTATCATTTATTACATTTATTAGAATGATACCAAATTCATTTCGAATTATTTTCATTTTGTTAATAGGCTATATTGTGTGTATTGAACAAATTAACACCCCCCAAAAATATCAACTACAGTAAAACCTCTAAATAACGGACAACTAGGAAACGCAGAAATTGTCCGCTATTCGGAGGTATCCGCTATTGGGAAAACCTCAGAGATACAAAAATCACTAAGAAATACTCAATATTTCATTAATTGACATTTATATGTCTTAAAACCTCTATTATATGATTAATGAGAAATTAAAATTATTTTTAAGCAATAAACTAAAGTAAAAATGTGTACACCGTTAACTGCTATTTATTACATTCTTATTAAAAAAAAATCTGCTACAAAAGTTTTCTTTTGCTTGCGATTACATTTGTTTTTCAATTTGTTTTTCAATGTGACGTTATTGGTCATTACAGAGTTCCGGGCGAGGATGGGGTTTCTTATCCTTATCGTTTTCTTATCCTTAAAAGCATAAAATTTTCCAGTGGTACATAGAAATTTGAATGCTTTGGAAGATGTTCCTTTCAGGCAATTCCCTGAATTCCACGATGAACGTGAAGAAGAAATTTCCTCAGCACACCCTCTACATTTTTCTATGATCACAAAATCTGTGACAAATTGCGCTGATAAATTAAGAGGGCTTTTTATTTTATCTTTTTTCCCGTCAAAAAATACTTTTTTATCCTTTATCACCGAAAATAGTGTCCGCTATTTGGAATGTCCGTTATTCAGAGGTTAAACATACAAAAATTTAGGTTTTGGGAGTGGGGATTGGAAAACTGTCCGTTAAATAGAGGTGTCCGCTATTCGGGAGTGTCCGTTATGGAGCTTATACTGTATACAAAACTCCTAATAAAATATTTCACATTTCAGTTTTACAAAATTTCCATTAAATCCAAGTAAGAGCCATTCAGATATCTGACGTCATTCGCTGTATATCGATATGGCCCTTCCGTTGAGCAGCCGCTCCTATATCACGACGAAGAATGAGATTTAAGATATTTTCATTTTGTAAATCAACTTTTTAATTGGGAGTGTTAAGCAAACACTCAAGAAAAAGTATCAACTATAACAAAATATTTATACAAAACTCATTGTGAATTATTTTCATTTTACTGATGAACTATTTTATTGAGTGTACTTGACAAATTAACACTCAGGAAAAAAATGTCAGCTTCACAAAATATTTCACTTCCTTTTTAGGTGCGTTCGTAATTATGTATACGTAGCAACTACTGTTGTCGCTCAGTCCGTCCGTCTGTCTGTCAGTCTGTCCATCTGTCTGTCCGTCCGCATACAACAACGCAAAAACTACCCAACCGAATCGTTTGAAATTTAAAATACATAATTATACCATAATTTTGTCGAGTAATTTCAAATTTTATGAAAATCGGATGGATAGATCAATTACAGGGACAATCAAAAGGATTCCGTTACATTACGGTCAATGGGGAAAAAAGTTTCAAATGCATTTTAATCGTTTGAAATTTAAAACATATAATTATTGCGTAATTTTGTCGAGTCATTTCAAATGTTATGAAAATCGGATGCATAGATCAATTACAGGGACAATCAAAAGGATTCCGTTACATTACGGTCAATGGGGACAAATGTTTCAAATGCATTTTAATCGTTTGAAATTTAAAACGTATAATTATTACGTAATTTTGTCGAGTCATTTCAAATGTTATGAAAATCGGATGCATAGATCAATTACAGGGACAATCAAAAATATTCCATTACATTACGGTCAATGGGAAAAAAGTTCCAAATGCATTTTAATGAAGTTACACTCATTCGAACATAATAGAATTGCCATGAATCTATGAAATATATACTAAAATATGCATTCTGTACATTCTGTGATGCAAAGAATTTTTATTATTAAATTACAGGGCCACACAAAAGTATTCCACTATATAATGCTATACGGGGAAACATGGTTTGGGACGTGTTTTAATTATATTCAACTATTTCACATTTTATGAATAAGTTGCTGAGGTGTAATAAAAATTACTTCCTGCATATTTACAGAAACGTAAAGATTTCGACTACTATACTGTATCCGGAGTACGCTCTACTATATCAGCAAGATCTGAATATTTTTAAAACTTCGTTATCGTACGAACGCACCTCATTTGCTACGTTCACGTGCAATTTCGAACTTGTTTATAAAAAAATTCAATTCACTCTAAGCCCCATTCTGTCAATATCGATATGGCCCCACCCCTCGGGCAGCCACTTATAGTCTGAAAATTTAAAATGCTATTTAAGGGTGTTCTTAAATCAAAAAGAGCAACTTTGTGACATATGCTTTAATTTATTTCTGCTCGGAAATGCATAAAACTAGCAGGTGTTGTTACTCGGAAACTGTCTAATTGTACCCAGTTTTCTATTAAAAAAAAAAAAAAACCAGAATAGATCTTTAATAACAAGCTTTCAAAGTTGACGTTTTTGAGCACATTTCCGACGAAAGCAGAAAAACCGGTGGAAAAGTAGAAGAAAAACGGGTGATCACGTGATCGCAATAGCTTAGAACTGGATAGTTATTTTAATTATTATAAAATGGAAAACTAAGTTCGAAATCGCTTCCATAGTCAGGTATTCCAATTTTATCTCTTTCTGTTAAAAAATGAATTTGTAAATATGTCATAACGTTTTGCGCTTGTTGAGCGGAGCAATTCCTTAAGACTCATTGTGAATGATTTTCATTTTATTAATGAACTTTTTTATTGAACGTGCTAGTGCAAATTAACACTGAAGAAAAAGCATCAACTATACAAAATCATTTCATTTCTGCAAAAAAAAAAAAAAAAAAAAAATCGATTCACTCTAAGTAAGCCCCATTCAGTCAACTGACAGCGCTTGCATAGCTGAACATCGATATGGCCCCTCCCCTTAGATAGCCACTCCCACATCAGTCCGAAGACTTCGCGTGGAATAAGCAGCGAGAGAGGGGTAGCACCGATTACAGTGCGCCACTCTCTGGCGAGGATCCGGGGACTTTCCCTAGAGCGGAATGAGTCACTACGGACTCGTACGTAGCTCCAACAGCAAGCTTAGAGTGAATCTTGTTTATCTAAGGACAATTGACCCAATATATAGGCGCGAGCTGATTACTGGTAAATCTAAGTGGTGTGAAACTCTTTTTATGAAAATTGCCTGAAATTGATATATATAATAATAATTTTAAACAAATTGGAATATATTTTAGCATGCTGTTGGCGTAGGTGCGCTGGTGCCATTTTTATTCGATAAAGAATTTAAAATAGACTTTATAATTTATTAGCTTTTCACTAAGAATTATTTTTCCGTTTTATCTAAAACTTTTCTGCAATATTTTTATATATCTGTTTTCGTCTGAGGCATTTACAACAAACACAAAGTCTCCGATTTAATAAGTTGACTTATTTAATCATTTACCTGTAGGTATAATAAGTTACTGCTTTAACAACTATACTAAAAAATGGTCGTTACAGAAAAAAAGGGGGGGGGGAGGGTTGTAATAATAAATAAAAGCACTTTAATCCTCAATCGTTAATTTTTCTGTAAAGAATAAATAGCGAGAAAAAAAAAATAAATTTTATTATTTCTCTTCCTTTTTCTAAAAATTTAAGTAAACAAACAAAATCAAACAATTAATTTAATAACATGCAAGAAAAAAAATAATTGGGTTCTGTTTGATTTTAAAGCGCTTCCTTTCCTGTAGTAATAGATTAGCGCGACCTAAGCAAAATTTAAAAACGGCATGATCTTTTTGTTATACATAAATTTTTACTTTTTATAGACTTGGGATCGAAAACAAAAGGTAATATATTATATAACAGATCTAAAATTATATTATAAGATGTATAAAAAACGCATCTTCCTCCAATTACTCCCTCACCCCCCAAAATGCTACTATATATATACATACGGGTGATTCCAAAAATTTTTTTACAATAAAAGAGGGGTGATAGTACACATCAAGACAAACAATATTAAATGGGAGACCAAGGGTCCTAAACGTTTTCCAAAGGAGATAGCCGCAATTAAAGTTTAGGGACCAAAATTTTAAATAAACATAAAAAACGGAAAAATCGGTCGATTGATTTGCGGTTTTCACTAAAATTATTCTTTAAGTCGGCATTTTCTTGAAATTAAATTATAAAGATAAATTTCAAAAAATGACGATAGAGGGCGCTTAAGACTCTGAAGTAACGGACAACTATTTTTTGCATCTCATTAAATGTTTCCGTAAGCTTAGATTCAAACTTAAATTTTGAGCTCAAAATCTGAAAGTGGGAGGGGTTAAGTAGCACAAACTGCAATGTGTTCAGAGGGTTCAAATTTCAAATGATTATACAAAACGGAAAAATTGGTTCATTCTTTTGCGGTTTTCACTAAAACTATTCTTTATGTCGGTATTTTCTTAAAAATAAATTATAAAGATAATTTACAAAAAATGCCGATAGAGGGCACTTTAGACATTGGAGTAACAAACAACTCTTTTTTGGCGTTATTTTTTGCATCTCATTAAATGTTTTCGGAAGCTTAGACTTAAACTTCGATAGAGGGCGCTTAAGACTTTTGAGTAACGAACAACTATTTTTTGCCGGTATTTTTTGCATCTCATTAAATGTTTCCGTAAGCTTAGATTCAAACTTAAATTTTGAGCTCAAAATCTGAAAGTGGGAGTGGTTAAGTAGCACAAACTGAACTGTGTTTAGAGGGTTCAAATTTCAAATGATTATAAAAAACGGAAAAATTGGTCGATTCGTTTGCGGTTTTCGTTAAAACTAATTTTTAAATGGGCATTTTCTTGAAAATAAATTTTAAAGATAAATTTCACAAAATGCCGATAGAGGGCGCCTTAGACTTTGGAGTAGCGTTCAACTATTTTTAACTGTTATTTTTTTAATCTCATTAAATGCTTTCAAATGCATAGACTTAAATTTTAGGCTCAAATTCTGAATCGTTGGGAGTGTTTAATTAGCGAAAATTGAATTGTGTTCGAGGAGGGGGGAGGGTTAAATTTCAACTCCTGAAGACACTTCAATTCGCGCTACTTAACTACTCCTAATTATTCAGATTTTGAGCTCAAAATTTAAGTTTAAATCTAAGCTTCCGAAAACATTTAACAAGTTTTTGCAAGCATTTAATTAGAACAAAAAATAATGGTTAAAATTAATTGTTTCTTACTCTGAAGTTTAAGTTGCCCTGTAATGGAATTTTTTGAAATTTATCTTTAAAATTTATTTTTAAGAAGATACTGACTTAAAGAATAGTTTAATTTTAAACCGCAAACGAATCGACAAATTTTTCCATTTTCTATAATTATGTTCAATTTGTATACCCACCCTTAAACACATTTCAGTTTGTGCTACTTAACTACTCCCTACTATTCAGATTTTGAGCTCAAAATTTAAGTTTAAGTCTAAGCTTCCGAAAACACGAGATGCAAAAAATAACGGCGAAAATAGTTGTTCGTTACTCCAAAATCTAAAGCGCCCTCTATTGACATTTTTTTGAAATTTATCTTTATAATTTATTTTTAAGAAAATACCGACATAAAGAATAGTTTTAGTGAAAACCGCAAATCAATGAACTAATTTTTCCGTTTTTTTATAATCATTTGAAATTTGAACCCTATGAACACAGTTCAGTTTATGCTGCTTAACCACTCCCACTTTCAGATTTTGAGCTCAAAATTTAAGTTTGAGTCTAAGCTTATGAAAACATTTAATGAGATGCAAAAAATACCGGCAAAAAATATTTGTTCGTTACTCCAAAGTCTTAAGCGTCCTCTATCGTCATTTTTTGAAATTTATCTTTATAATTTAATTTCAAGAAAATGCCGACATAAAGAATAATTTTAGTGAAAACCGCAAATCAATCGACCAAATTTCCCGTTTTTTATGTTTATTTAAAATTTTGGTCCCTAAACTCTAATGGCGGCTATCTCCTTTGGAAAACGTTTAGGACCCTTGATCTCCTATTTAATACTGTTGTCTTGATGTGTACTATCATCCCTCTTTTATTTAAAAAAAAATTTGGAATCACCCTGCATATATATACAGGGTGTCCGAAAAGTCTGGAAACGGCCGAATAACTCGAGAAATACATATGAGATTGAAAAACGTAAATATACGTGTTAAATATTTCTAAATAAGCTACTCTGTTATACCAAATTTGACCTTCGAAACCGAACCCCTGGGGGTCAGAGGGGGTCCAACTTTGAAATCTTAAATTATAACCCCCATTTTTTATTGCAGATTCGGATTCTACGGACAAAAATACGCAACTTTTGTATTTGATGTTTATTTCAAATCTTCGTTTATCACGGTGTAATCGAGCATATTAAATCGATACATATTCCCGCTTTTCCAACGGGATTTTCCCTAATCGAAACTGATTGGGCAGAATTTTTGACATCAAATTCCTCGTCTTTAGTAGGAATAGCGTTTCCTGAAAATCACCCGTGGCGATTATTTCAATAGTGCTACACTGTTAAAAATTTGACCCATTTGCTGCAGCGTCACTCCACAGCTATTATAGAATATCTCTTTTGTGACCAATGAGAATGCTCCATAACACAGTAAAGTAATCGTTTTCTTTAAAAGCGGTGGAGTGACGATGCAACAAAAGGGTCAATTTTTTTACAGTGTACTTTACTGTGTTATGGAACATTCTCATTGGTCATGAAAGAGATATTCTATAAAAGCTGTGGAGTGACGCTACAGCAAATGGATAAAATTTTTAACTGTGTAGCACTCCCGAAATAATCGGCACGGGTGATTTTCAGGAAACGCTATTATTGCAAAAGACGAGGAATCTGATGTCATAAATTCTCCCCAATTAGTTTTGATTAGGGAAAATCCCGTTGGAAAAGCGGGAATATGTATCGATTTAATATGCTCGATTACACCGTGATAAACGAAGATTTGAAATAAACATCAAATACAAAAGTTACGTATTTTTGTCCGTAGAATCCGAATCTGCAATAAAAAATGGGGGTTATAATTTAAGATTTCAAAGTTGGACCCCCTCTGACCCCCAGGGGGTCGGTTACGAAGGTCAAATTTGGTATCACTGAGTAGCTTATTTAAAAATATTTAACACGTATATTTACGTTTTTCAATCTCATATGTATTTCTCGAGTTATTCGACCGTTTCCAGACTTTTCGGACACCCTGTATATTGGTCAAAATAAAAATGAAAATTAATATATCTTAACATTAAAATCACCAGACCATACATAAGTCATTTCATCCTCTTGCACATACTCGTAGATTCTCATGTAATATTAAAAAATTTAT
The DNA here is from genome assembly GCA_964019185.1 of Maratus speculifer. Lineage (NCBI taxonomy): Eukaryota > Metazoa > Arthropoda > Arachnida > Araneae > Salticidae > Maratus > Maratus speculifer. Next base: position 109,280,143 of record OZ025301.1, read on the forward strand.
TTATTTCAAATTTTCAGAGACATGAAATTTGATTTCAATCTTTCAATGCATTTTGAATGGGCGGAGCTTGCGAGTTTGAGACTGATTCTCGAATGTTTGTTTAACAAACATAATTCGAAATAATATATATATTTTTTGTTATTAATTTATAATTTTCTCCCCCGTTTTTCTAAGTTCAAATCGTGAGCTAATCGTAAGGAAAAATAGGGCAGTATAATGCTACCTGCTGAACACACAGAAAAAACTGTTATATGCTTAGATTAGAAAAAATAACTTACAAATTAATTAAAATAAAATTTCTAGAGATAAGCCATTTCTAAATAAAAATTACTCAAAGATGCACAAATTTCCCATGTAAAAGTGCTTTATATTTCTAATTTATTTCTAGAAAGAAAACTGTGTATTATTACGAAATCTAAATTACACAGACGCACACACATTATATATATATATATTCGTGTTGATCGTTGATTTGCAAGATGCTATAAAGTATTAAAATTTTTATTCTCAATAATAGCAAACAAATTCAGATTCACTTCACTTTATAAATAAAAAAAAACACATTTTTTGCAATATTTGCTATTTGCAACGCATGTTAAATATAACTGAAATATAAATAAAATTTATACATGTACATTAAACACACAAAACATAAAATGATATATAATTCTTGAAACATAGCAGTTCGAGTTCCTGAAAAACAATTTTATTATTCAATGAAAAGGAAAAGTTCGTTTACTATTGCATCCAGCAGAAATATAAGATAGTAAAAAATAAATAAAAATTTCTTTATTTGAAAATTTTTAAACAGTTCACACCACTTTAATTTAATAGCTTTGAAACCGGACCTATATTATAGAAGCTGATGAAGTTTTATAATGAAGCGGTGGTGAGCGTGCTTTAGGGGCAACGTACAAGTACTAGTTACTTTAAATCGCCCTTGGGAAGGTCTGAGAGATGAACCAGTCACAGCTCCAGCCGAGCTCCCGAGTAAATTCGGGGTGAGTCTTCAAGAAATGTTGTTCCTCTTTGGTTTGGTTGCATATGAAGCTGCGTCGAAAGCGGATGTGCCAAACGGGGAATTGAGAAGACTCATGGTTGGCGTTCAAAGCTCGATTCGCAAGAAATCGCGTAGCGATTAACTCGATTCAGACTACTTCACCACCGCATTTTTTTTTCTTATTATGTTACGTAAAAAGTGGAAAATAAATTATAAATATGAATTTAAAATAAAAGTAACATTTAAAAATGCATACGGCCGAATCCATGTCGATTCAGGCAGGGGGGTTACCTTCATAGTCTCAGAAGTTCTTTGATTGGACATATGTTAAAATTCAGGAAAAAATAATATTCCCGTAATTTTTGGTTTTTCCCAAAAAAATTTCTGGACCAAGATACAGGGTGCCAAAGATGGCATCCCGAGCACCTTTTCCCGTTTGCGATTTTCGAAAAAAAGTTTAAAGTGTAAAAATCTCTGAAACAATGCAAGATATTTCGTTGCAGTTTATTTTATTTTAAAGATAATATTTTTCTGCTTAAAAAGATATACTCCATTTTGAAATATGTATTTAATTATTTTTAAAGCAGCCTTCTAAAAAAATTTTTTTAAATCAAAAATAATTTTTTTCTCAAAAATGCCAATCTCAAAAATTTTGATTTTTTTACAGTTAGTCAATACCATTGAGGACTACCTTCACTGTAAAGGAGAACGTCCACTTTTGAGTTTAACAAGTTTTAGAATCATTTCAAGAATTTAGAGAATTTTACAGGAACTGCATATCAAAAGTTCCAATAAAAGTCTCAATTTTTGTTTATTTGTATCATATGTAGCCTATTACATATCCTAAACAAGTTAGAAATCACACATCAAACATGGTAAATGAGGTGCATTCATACTATGACTAGTTTTATAAATATTTAGATCTTGGTGCAATAAGTATTACACTCTTGTGAAAATTGGCATGAATACAAAATTTATTATGTTTCTATATATTAAATTCAGTAATACAGAAGTAATATGAATCCATCTTAAAAAGAATGTAATCACCAGGGCAACCTAGAATCATTACCTATCATGGGATATGTTTGAATTAATTATGCGTGATAGGATTTAACAGGATGAATAAAATATTTATGAGTGTCTTTTTTTTCAAAGTTTTAATTTGACTTTCATAACATTTGACAACCTTTTTCACAACATTTGTTGCTTTTTTTTTTTTTTTTTTTTTTTTTTTTTTTTTTTTTTTTTTTTTTTTAGAAGGCAACATTTTTTTTGTTTGAAATGATATATTCAATTTTGTAAAAATGCATTCATATTTTCTGATGTAGCCTTTGGATTTTTTTTATTTAAAAGAAATCAAAAATGCCAATCCTAAATTTATTTATTTACTTTTTTTATGTTGATTATTACCATTGAATACTTACTGCCTTCCTTATTTCGGAAAACTTCCACTTTTGATTTTGACAAGTTATCGAAACACATGTAAAATTTTGCCATATATTTTACCAGTTCCTGTATGACAATCACATACTGATCTCAGGAAATCAAAATCTTAGTCTTGTTTGACATACGATTTTATTTCTTAATAAATATAAGAAACTGACAGCTTTAAAAATAGCTTACAAAAGGAAAAAAAACATGCAGTAAAGTTTACAAAATATATGTATAAGTTTCAAAAGTTCAAAAGTTATTACTTCCAGTGTACTCTGCTTAGAACTGAAATTAGAAATTCATAGACTTCATAATTTGTTGAACAGTATCTGTATCTTCCTTTGATATTTAGTGATGCCTTCCTGTTTAACTAATAGGGTCTGGGGCTTCCATAATCCTTAAAACATTGTGAATAGGAAGTGAACACTGGTGGTGATGTTGCTGTCTTGCAGGTGGAAATCTATACCCAACAGCCGATCCAAGTGGGAACATAAAGACAATTTCATAAACAACTGATATCATTTACCTTTGCAATCCACCACTGACAATAATATACACAGGCAAAAAAAAATTCCTTTTTATAAATTGTGAATCTGAATATTTTGCAATTGTTTCAGAGATCTTGGTTGGACAAATGAAATTTCTTTTTGCTTACTATTCAAAGTTTGTGCAATATAGGTACTATGATAGTAATAGATGAATATACCCATCACTATGATATTAATGGATGATTGTTCATTCTATTAAATTCTATCATACACAATGAAATATCCCATGATAGGTAACGATTCTAGGTTGCCCTGGTGATTACGTTCTTTTTAAGATGGATTCATATTACTTCCGTATTACTGAATTTAATATATAGAAACATAATAAATTTTGTATTCATGCCAGTTTTCACAAGAGTGTAATACTTATTGCACCAAGATCTAAATATTTATAAAACTAGTCACAGTATGAATGCACCTAATTTTCCATGTTTGACATGTGATTTCTAACTTGTTTAGGATATGTAATAGGCTACTTATGATACAAATAAACAAAAATTGAGAGACTTTTATTGGAACTTTTAACATGCACTTCCTGTAAAATTCTCTAAATTCTTGAAATGATTCTACAACTTGTTAAACTCAAAAGTGGAAGTTCTCCTTTACAGTGAAGGTAGTACAAAACGGTATTGACTAACAGTAAAAAAAATCAAAATTCTTAAGATTGGCATTTTTGAGAAAAAAATTATTTTTGATTAAAAAAATTTTTTTTTAGAAGGCTGCTGTAAAAATAATTAAATACATATTTCAAAATAGAGTATATCTTTTTAAGCAGAAAAATATTATCTTTAAAATAAAATAAACTGCAACGAGATATCTTGCATCGTTTCAGAGATAGAGCACTTTAAACTTTTTTTCGAAAATCGCAAACGGGAAAAGTTGCTCGGGATGCCATCTTTGGCACCCTGTATCTCGGTCCAGAAATTTTTTTGGGAAAAACCAAAAATTACGGGAATTTTACTTTTTCCTGAATTTTAACATATGTTCAATCAAAGAACTTCTGAGACTATGAAGGTAAGATTTTTTTCTTTGGCTGCCTGAATTGACATGGACTATGCCATACATTTTTATCAATAAATATTTTAATATTCATTTTGGTGTTGAGAGATAGATTTAAAAATATAGTCAAAATAATCTTCTATTTATTTTTTATTATTATTATGTTATATAAAAAATAGAAAATAAATTATAAATACAAAATTTAAATATCTAATATTTTAAAATATCTGCAGTTTTATCAATTGATATTTTAATATTAATTTATGCTTAATTGTTGTAAATTAAATTTAAAAATGTAGTCAAAGTAATATTTTATCTTTTCTTATAATGTTACATAAAAAGTAGAAAATTAATTATAAAACGAAATTAAAAAAAAGTGATATTTAAAAATTTATCAATTAATATTGTAATACTAATTTATGTTTATATGTTTTGTATGTTGAAAAATAAATTTATGCATGTTTGTTGCAGAAATTTGTTGTCATTTCAAATTTTAGTAAAATTGGAATTTTAATACAGAGGCCCCACCAGTAGCCGAGAAGTTCTGACCTCTCAACTGGTAGACGGCAGGTGCTGGGTTCGAACCCAATCGCGGCCGTCGGCCTAACCGTTCGGAGTTTTCGTGGTTTTCTTCGAACCTTGTGTAAATATGGGTTAGGTTCCCTTAGAAAGACCCCCACGAAGGCACTCCCCTTGGGCCTATATCCCTCACGTAGATAATCGGCCGACACAAAATAAACCAAACCAAACTTTGATACAGAGACAGTCAAAAATATTTCGTTACATTACAGCCGATGGGACAAAATAGTTTTAAATGTTTTTTTAATGATGTTACACCCATTGAAACATGAGATTTCTTTGCATTTATGAAGGGCACTAAAATGCACATTTTGTTGAATATGGCGCACAAAGAATATTTGTTATTTATTTACTGGGAAACAACAAGAGAATTCCGCTACATAATGGTTTAGGGGAGGGGACATTATTTTCAGAATATTTTAATTATGTTAAATTATTTGAAATGTAATCGAAGTGACATGCGTTGCTTAGGTTTACTACAAGTTACTTCCTGTGCAATAGAAAATGCGTTTCCATATTGTTGAATTAGATAAAATATTTTAATTTATTAAAAGGTGCAGTTTTGTTACATTATTCTGAATATGTTGGAAAAAATTTAATAATTTATGCTTGGCACATGATTTTTTCTTTCATATTTAATCTTTATAAAAAGTTAGAATGCCCAATTTTTAGGTAGATTTCGTATGAAATACTACCTATTGCGATCGCACCAATGTTGGAATTTCTGAAAGTTTTTTGCAGATCTACGCCGATCATGACCCCTAGACCCCAAAACTACCTTAAGTAAAAAAGTTTATATCCATCTATCTATCTATATATCATTTTCTTATGGACACTCTATTTTCTATAGTTTTGCTCCAATTCTTTCCAAACTTATATATAAAATCAAGGGGTATAAAATCTCAGCTAAGTTCGTTAATGGGCAAAATCGGTCCAAAGGGGGTGGAAATAAGGAGGGTTTTGTGAAAATCGAAAAAACGCCATAATTTCTTAATTAAAATAGATATCGAATCGGCTTCAAGTTTATATTACTTCTTTAAAATGGGCCAAAAATTTATGCGTGACAGATTTTTAATAAATGTAGAAATGGACTCAAAAGGCGAAAAAAACAGGGTTTTTGGGACAAAAAAATTCATAACTTTGTCACTTCTCAAGATATTAAGTCCAACTAATTTTTTATAAATGGTCTCAAAATTATCTAAAACTTTTGTATTTACAAGTTTTTGATAGGACCAACTTTTACCGATGAAAAAAATTAAAAACGAAAAGAAAAAGGGGGGTGAAAAAAGAAAAAATCTATAACTCCGTCAATTTTTAAGCTATCAAATCTAATTAAATTTATTTTGCATCTTCTCAATAATATCTACAACTTTTATATTGATAAGTTTTTCATAGGACCAATTCGTATAGCAAAAATAAATTAAACAAAAACAGGAGTTTGAGAAAAAACCGCAAATTCAAACTGCTTATATTCTGACTCATTTTTAAATTCATTTTTGATTTTAAACGTATCCAAATAGTAGATCCTCTTATTTAGAAACTGTATAAAGTGACCCATTGGTCAATTTTCTGATAAAGACAGAATATATTTCAAAAAAGGTTGCCAAAAAGGATATTTTGAACAGAATTTCCCGAAGTCATCGTGACTGAAAGTATTCAAATAACAAATTGCTTTTTTTTCTGACTCCTTTTTAAATCCATTTTCGCTCTCAAACGCATCCAATTTATAGAACCTCTTATTTAGGAACTATAAAATGTGACGCATTGGCCAGTTTTTTGATAAAAATAGAATATATTTCTTAAAATGCTGTCAAAGTGGGTATTTCGCACAAAATTTTCCGAAGCTATCATTATTAAAGAATTAAGGATGTATTCAAATAACAAATCGGTTATTTTATGACTTATTTTTAAATTCAATTTTACTCTCAAACGCCTTCAATTGACAGTTTTTTGTTATTTAGGAACTATATAATGTACTGTTTTGGTTGATTTTTAAATAAATTCAGAATATATTTCAAAATAGGTTGTAAAAATGGGCATTTGAGCTGAATTTCGCTTAAGATGATTCTGATAAAACCATTTCTTGCAGAAAAATGAAATTAAGAATTTTTCATAAGCGGCCAAATGAAGTTATTAAACTGGGTATATCTCTAATCGTACTTAATTTTTTGTTGTTGATATGAGCACTCTTCGAAATCTACCTCCGCCTATAGGCCAAGCCGACAGGGTTTTTTTTAATACTTTTATTCAAAGTTATTCGTTGTCTTATGTCACTGTGCTGCGAGGATTTTTAACTATTTGTAAAAAATAGTTGTTGTTCACGGTAGAGAATTGGGAAATCTAAAGTATATTTGAATGTTTTTAGTTATTCAATTCCGCAACTTATTTAATTTTATTCGTTTCCTCATTGGTCCAAGTTTAATGTTCAAAAATGGAATACTTCTGTTTTTTACTTTATACGTTTTCTGATTGGTCCAAGTTTAATATTTAAAAATGGAATACTTATGTTGCCACGATGACAAAAAGAGTAATAAAAACTTAATAATAATTTAAAAAATAACTTTTTTAAATAATAATTAAAAAAAATATTGTGATAGAGATTTCAAACAAATTTCATTAAACAGTGCATTTTTTTTTTCTTTATTCAACGGTGTAAAAATTTAAAATGGGCGATATTTGGAAATTTAAAAATTTGCAGTTCCGAAAATTGCGAGACTGAAATTTCATTTAAAGTTATTTTGTAATGCGTCTATGGATATTAATGTTTAGAATCCATATCGTACTAACATGAGACATTCAGAAGTCAGTCTGATTAACTCCATCAAATAAAAATGCACATTTTAGACAGTTAAAGTTGTCTATTTTTAATTTACATTTTTTTAAAATTATTATTCGTCTAGGAATATTAATGTTTAATGTTTAATACACGGTGTACGTAATATATAACTCGTTATAATCATCCTAAAAATGATGTTTATTATTATTATTATTATTATTTTAATTATAGAATTTATTTATAAGTGTTTAAAATTTGAGTCTTTTGAAATATCATTTTCCAAATAGTCGTTTTAGTTTGTTAAATTACAATTTTTGTTACTATAGTAATTTTTTCCCCCACAAACAACAATTGCGTTTGGGCCCTATTTAAAACAATCCCTTGATTTTAAAAAATGGTGATTTAAAATTTTTATTTTAAAGCAGTGTAGACCATTACCTGGAATGTTCTTTTGCATTGCTGAAAATGAACCAACGCTATTGCGATATTTTATTATTGTAAGCCTTGGACAAAATTTGGGCAATTAAGAATCATCTCTTTTACTTGATCATTTATAGTAGAGTTTGGTACGAAAATGAGACAGTTATGACAAAATGTTCTACAAATGTTCACCTTATTATATTAGAGAGCATTGCAATAATTACTCAGATTGATTATCAAACTCTATTAACTTTCATTCGCAGAGTATCATTTGTTAGTTCTTAATCTGCCGGAATCTGAACTTGCGTTATGTGTAGCTCTAGTAGCCTAAATACAACCTCATTACATGTTACATTAATTTTTTTTAAAAATAAACGTCCTCTTCTGGCAGGTCTACTACAGTTTTCTCTCCATTTTGGTCTATTCCAACAGAGTGCATAGAGTAAAAAATGTAAAGAATTATTTACAGATAAAGAAGAGTGCTTAACTTATACAGGGTGTCCGAAAAGTCTGGAAACGGTCGAATAACTCGAGAAATACATATGAGATTGAAAAACGTAAATATACGTGTTAAATATTTTTAAATAAGCTACTCAGTGATACCAAATTTGACCTTCGTAACCGACCCCCTGGGGGTCAGAGGGGGTCCAACTTTGAAATCTTAAATTATAACCCCCATTTTTTATTGCAGATTCGGATTCTACGGACAAAAATACGTAACTTTTGCATTTGATGTTTATTTCAAATCCTCGTTTATCACGGTGTATTCGAGCATCTTAAATCGATACATATTTCGGCTTTTCCAACGGGATTTTCCCTAATCGAAACTGATTGGGCAGAATTTTTGACGTCAAATTCCTCGTCATTTGCAGAAATAGTGTTTCCTGAAAATCACCCGTGGCGATTATTTCAATAGTGCTACACTGTTAAAAATTTGACCCATTTGCTGCAGCATCACTCCACAGCTATTATAGATTATCTCTTTTGTGACCAATGAGAGTGCTCCATAACACAGTAAAGTAATCGTTTTCTATAAAAGTGGTGGAGTGACGATGCAGAAAAAGTGTCAATTTTTTACAGTGTACTTTACTGTGTTACGGAACATTCTCATTGGTCATGAAACAGATATTCTATAAAAGCTGTGGAGTGACGCTACAGTAAATGGGTCAAATTTTTAACTGTGTGTAGTAGTACTATCGAAATAATCGGCACGGGTTATTTTTTATTGCAGATTTGGATTCTACGGACAAAAATACGCAACTTTTGTATTTGATGTTTATTTCGAATCCTCGTTTATCACGGTGTATTCGAGCATATTAAATTGATAAATTTTTCGGCTTTTCCAACGGGATTTTCCCTAATCGAAACTAATTGGGGAGAATTTATGACATCAAATTCCTCGTCTTTTGCAAGAATAGCGTTTCCTGAAAATCACCCATGCCGATTATTTCGATTGTACTACACACAGTTAAAAATTTGACCCATTTGCTGTAGCGTCACTCCACAGCTTTTATAGAATATCTGTTTCATGACCAATGAGAATGTTCCATAACACAGTAAAGTACACTGTAAAAAATTGACACTTTTTCTGCATCGTCACTCCACCACTTTTTTAGAAAACGATTACTTTACTGTGTTATGGAGCACTTTTATTGGTCACAAAAGAGATATTCTATAATAGCTGTGGAGTGACGCTGCAGCAAATGGGTCAGATTTTTAACAGTGTAGCACTATTGAAATAATCGCCACGGGTGATTTTCAGGAAACGCTATTTCTGCAAAACACGGGGAATTTGACGTAAAAAATTCTGCCCAATCAGTTTCGATTAGGGAAAATCCCGTTGGAAAAGCCGAAATATGTATCGATTTAATATGCTCGAATACACCGTGATAAACGAGGATTTGAAATAAACATCAAATACAAAAGTTACGTATTTTTGTCCGTAGTATCCGAATCTGCAATAAAAAATGGGGGTTATAATTTAAGATTTCAAAGTTGGACCCCATCTGACCCCCAGGGGGTCGGTTGGGAAGGTCAAATTTGGTATCACTGAGTAACTTATTTAAAAATATTTAACTCGTATATTTACGTTTTTCAATCTCATATGTATTTCTCAAATTATTCGGCCGTTTCCAGACTTTTCGGACACCCTGTATATTTATTAGAACAATGAAGCATAAAATGTATGTTTTAAAGCTGAATTATTTGAATAAAATTAAAAAAATTACATCAATTTCACTGTCTCTTTATTTTATAAACCAGTTGCAAACATGTAGCCGTTAAATCAGGAATAATCTTCATAACTAAATTTTGAAGAAAAATAAACCTTTAGCTTGCATCCAATAAAATCTTTCTATTTTCTGTAATCGATTTCATTATGGTTTTTGGCATCAAACATTAGTAGCGCTTGTAACGATTTGTTACAAATGTACCAGATTTATTTTGCGTTTATTGTCAAATGTATGTGGAATTTACGATCATCTATTCTTGGCGTTTAATGTTAGAGTTTGGTGATAGTATTTTGTTTGACGGGGTAACGAAGTATTATCTAATAGTTATTTTTTGACAAAATTCTGTGGATAAGGCTTAACATTAATTAAAATTGCTACATAATGATCAAAAACAAAATTTTCTGTTGTTGGGATTTATTGTATATTTTTATCAGAATGGATGATAAATTAATTGCAAACATTTTTTAAAAAATTCTTTAAATTGGAAATGTTAAATATGTTAGAATATAATTTAAAATGTTGAAACTAAAAAGTGTTTTCGATTCTTCCACAGGATGCTGCTGAAGCGTACGTTACGTAAAGTGTTATTTTAATTATCTTATATTTATCGAAGCATTTGTATGATATAACATCATAAAAAGGCAAAATATGGTATGTAAGGATTAAAAATTTCGACATTGATATGAATCATTGAGATTAAACCAAAAGAGGTTGATAATAGATTACGGTAAGCATAGCCTAAATCGTTCATTTACAGGGCTACATAACAAATTTAGGTTACAGAATTGCCTAATAAAAAATATACAGGAAGAATGTATTCAGTTCTGGTACATTTTTTAAAAATGTAACTAAATTCATGTCTATTATTTAGTAGGCATGAATTCTATAATACACCACTTGGAAATGAATGGTATAGCATTTATAACTGGTATACAAGACACTCAAAAGGATTGCTTTACAATACAGTCAGTGGGGGGGGGGGGGGGGAAGGTTCGATTGTGATGTATTTTAATGATGTTAAACTATCTTAAACATATTAAAATTGAGTAAATCACTGAGGTGCGCTAAAAGAAGCTTACGAGAATATAGCGTGCATAGCATTTATCGTTTATTGACAGAGTCACACACAAAAGTTTGGTTACAGTGCTGTCTATCGAAATCTGGACATGCGTTTTTAGGCGTGATACATTTAAAAAAAATAACTAAATTTTACCTTATTACTTAGCATGCATAAATTTTATAATATATCATATACAGGACAGAAGAAAAATAAACATATCCGTTTATTGACATAAATTGCTAAAGAGGAATTTTTTATTATTGGATTTTTATTTATTTATTTTACGCCAAAAATCAGTTAAGTCGCTAAATATGGCGCTACAAAATTTTCGTCTGCCTTACTTTGGGGCTAGGACATTCAGCTAAGGTTGCCGTAAAACGCTACTTTTGAAAATACTCCACATTTTCGCCCGCCAAAAATGTGAATATCATTTCATACTTTTTCAAAATCAAATTCGTAGGTTTTTGAAGGAATTTCTAAATAAAAAAAATATTTTACGTTTATTATTAATTAATTTATAATTTTGAATGTTTTTCTTAAAAGTTAAATAAAATAAAAGTCCGATTTGAAAATAGAATTTTCAGAAAGTTATGCTGCTTCAAAATAAAAAAAATACGACTTTAGCAGAAAAAAAAAAAATTTGATTCTCAAACTTCCTTATGTAGGACTTTAAAATGTACTAAGTCTTAACGCTAGATGCGAGCAACATCAAAAGCGGTTCCCTTGTTAGCATATATAAATTATATAATAGATCATATACAGTGCTCTCGCTGACATTTGACCAACGTTAGTAATTTGGCTAATTAAAAATTAAAAACACTCGCCAAATGAAAAAATTAGTAGCAAAATAAATTTGCCGTGTAGTACAAAAAAAAAAAAAAAAAAAAAAAAAAAAAAAAAAAAAAACTATCTTTAATTTTTTAATATATCTTCATTTTTTTTTCAATATGTTCTAAAATAACCTAAATTTTTATAACTGCGACAACGATTGTTATTAATCTTATTTCAACTATCCACTACAAATATATTAAATATATATATATATATATATATATATATATATCAAAATTATGTATATATGCATTCGTATAAAAAACGAAAAAAAAAAAAAATTCAACACTAGCAATTTGGCGAATCTAATCGCTTGTTTACTCGCCAAATGATGAATTTAGTCGCAATTTGGCACAAGGCGAGCGACAGCGAGAACTCTGATCATATACAGGACAGAACAAAAAATAAATATCCGTTTATTCACAAAATTGCTCAAGGGGAATTTTGAACTGTGCTATGCATTTCCGAAGTGAGCTAAAGATTTTGCATACCATATATGAAATCCAGAGAGCTTCACAAAGCAATTTCGATATTTTCCCGCTTATTGATCGGAATTACTGAGATGCACTTTTTGTACGTATTATGTTTTTTCCAAATGGTTTACTTCGAAACCATCTGTCACAATATTAAACGGTGAAGTCTTGCCAATATATTCTGAATGTGTTTGAAAGTATTTCATAAGCTACGCTTTTCGATCGTGTTCTATTAGTTTTCGGGATCTGGTGTAGCGTACAAATTTTATTTATTTACTAGCGGCCTTCGCCCGCTACGCTGGTCGGTTTATCCAAAAAAAACTTGAAGAACACGAAATATTAATTCTATTATGTTCGAAAGAGTGTACCATCATTAAAATGTACTTTAAACTATTTTTTTTATAGACCACAATGTGATGGAATACTTTTGATGGTCCCTGTTATGAAACTATACTTCCGATTTTCATAAATTTTTAATTGAGTTGACAAATTTATCCAACAATTATATATTTTAAATGTCAAACAATTTGGTTTGGTAGTTTTTGCTTTATCATATGTGGACAGACAGACTGAACGATGACTATAACTTGGTGTAATCCTGTGTAACGTAATCAATTTTATAAAATATTAAATAGTTTAATACTATTAAAATGCGTATCAAACAATGTCTCAATATATAATTATGCAATGGAATACTTTTGTGTAGCTCTGCAAATCAATAAGAAATATTATTTGCAATACAGATTGTACAGAATGTATATTATAGTATGTACTTCATAGATGCATATCAACTTTATTATGTTAGAAAGTGTGTAGGACGATTAAAATGCACTTGAAACTTTTTTCCCCATTAACCGTAATGTATCGGAATCGTTTTGATTGTCCCTGTAATTGAACTATGCATCCGATTTTCATAAAATTTGAAATGACTCGACAAAATTATCTAATAATTATGTATTTTAAGATTCAAATGATTCGGCTGGGTCGTTTTTGAGTTGTTACATGCGGACAGACGGACGGACAGACAGACAAATGGGCAACTCGCGAACCCGAGATTTTTTTCCCTTCGATTCAAAACAAACGCGGCGTTTCTCTGTTTCCGGGATCAAAGGAGATAGCGTCACATACATACATACATACGATCGGATTTTAATAGCGTAGATAAAATGAAAAAAATCCCGCTCAAATCGAGAAATAAAAAAAATATTCTAAGTTACTTTAAGGCATCCGGTTACGTTCAGAAACATTTTTTTAAACTCTACTTTTGATTAATTTTTTTGGTATTTTTCTGTGATAACTAACATAGAATAAAGAAAATATAGAAAAATATTTAAGATCTGTGCAAATTTTTAAAATTCTGGTCATTTTTTAGCATTTTTTTTTATTTAAAACAACTCCGGCTCTAAAAAACATAGTAATGCATATAAGATAAATCTTTTTTCAACCTATGCATATTATACACTCTTGAGTGTAATGAACTAAAAACTAGTCAACATATGGAAATCTAAAACACTAACGTTTAATTATTCATAACAATAGCTATATATCAACAAATAAGTCACTTAGAGCTAATTCTATAGTTAGTTACACTCTAGATAATATCGACAACCTACACAAAAAGTTACATGATTATAGTACAATAAAAGTTTAAGTTAGAGCAATAGTCGTTTATCTTTTCTGATGAAAATGTACTTTTTTATAAGGTACCTGTGCCTAATATGGACACCCTAAGGAAAATTTATTTTTTTCACCACCGTGTACACGTGATAGAACTCCAAAAATATATGACCATGATCCCTGGCTGTTGACTATCATTATTAAAATTAGCGACCTTGTAACTATTCCGGTTTTATTTAAATGATAAAAACAAAAAATATTTACAAATGTCCATATAAGGAACCACCAGTCCCTATTATGGACAGGCGCCTCCTTATTGACCTACTACGCAGTGTGTAGGGAAGAACCACTCTTCTATGGAATTTTAGAGGAGACGGGATTAAAAAAAATATATCTTAAAGTATTGCGGGGGAGGGCATAGTAAATATCTTCAGAACATGCACTTTAGAGCGGGGGGTCATTTTCGATTGTGGTTCTTCGAAGACCGATGCAAAGCACCTCAGTTACTACAAAATATTATTAAATAATGTAGTTGGTTTTGTTTAGCTTTCTATTTTTGTGAATCTGAAGATTCACCTGCTGTACTTCCAATGTGGACGTAAGGTGTCCATATTGAGAATCGGGAGTAGTTTTATTAGATCTCATAATAAATAAATAAAGAAAACTTTTTAAAGCAATATATGCAATAGCAATCGAAAGTATGTTTTAAAAGTTTTCTAAAACACCCCATGTTTCAATATTTAAAGAACTTTACAATGTCTAATAAGAATTTAAACTTGCCTGTAATTACGATCAGCACACCACAAAATAACAAGTTTTTTCTAAATGGCGAACAGTGCACTTTTTTGTACTTTCCAGGCTTAATTATCTTTTCAACTGCTTTTCTTCACGGATATGTTGCGCGATCTCTCTATCAAAATTGTTACTTTTAAAAATATTAGGGGTGTCCATATTGAGAGCACTGTCCATATAGGGTACAAGTACCTTAAAACGCGTTTAAAGTCATCACGTTCACTTTAAGTTAACGTCGTTTGTTTTGAAAAACAACTGGATTGCTATTTATGGAATATAAGGACAAATATTGTATCGGATTGAGAAGTCCTTGTCAGTGTGAGAAACCGTGAGATATCTCGTGTCTATCCCCACTTTCTATTTAAAGACCTTTTCTAAAGTGAAAAGAAAACAGAAATCTTGTCTTTCTGCCGCAGTTTTACAATTATATTTTAAAAGAATAATAATTGCGACTTTTGCTGATATATGAAAGTGGTTGTGTGTAAATAGTATAAATAATAAAACTTAATTATTTTAAAGATGAATTTAATATTTTATTAGATGAAAATCACGAAACATTGACATGAGGGAGCATTTAGGATTTACATTTATTTACTTGTAAGAAGAGATTTTTAAATGAGAAAAGTTATCTTGAACAGTTTTAAAATGTTATTTTCAGTTTTAGGTTTGTGCGGGCTCGGACAGTGATGAAAAATTATTTTTCTAGCTCGGTTTTTAAGTCGTCGTTTTTGGTCTCCGAAACATGATCTCAAGCTCATTTCTAATAGATGTAACTGAGGCTTAATCACTGATACAGAAAAACCAG
The DNA here is from genome assembly GCA_964019185.1 of Maratus speculifer. Taxonomy (NCBI): domain Eukaryota; kingdom Metazoa; phylum Arthropoda; class Arachnida; order Araneae; family Salticidae; genus Maratus; species Maratus speculifer. The sequence continues at coordinate 109,295,705 of OZ025301.1, forward strand.
CGATTTAGAATTTACTTATCCTTGACTAATTTTTATAAGTGGTTCTGTTCTTATAAAGCTGTACTTTTGCTGTGACATTTAACATTAAAATAAACACTTGATGCTAATCAACGCACACTATAAAAAAATTATGTAATGTTAGTCCATAAAATTAGAGGCAACATGCTGCCTCCAATATTATGGAGTAATACTTTCACTTATACTCTTAAAACGAAAGAGTGAATTTGGCTTTTCAGGAAAGAGTTGTAATTTACTGGCTATCACGAATGGAGTTGTTTAGTAGACATTTTACTCATCTTGATTTAAATTGCTTAAAAATAACTCGTTTACTCGAGTTATTTCAACTTTTTTTTCGAGAAGTTGACTTTCAAATTGTGAGATGAGTGTATTTCGGCTGAATTTGAGTTATTTTGTTGCTGAGGTTTTAAGGGAGTATATTTTGGTGTAATTGGAGCTGATATAACTGGTGCAATGTTACACATTAGTGTAATGTAACATCAGTTATATCGGTTAAAGTACTCCATTAAATGGAGGCAGCAAGGCTGCCACCAATTTTATAGACTAACGTTACACATTTTTTTAAACAGTTTTTATACATGTAACATTGACATTAAACCAAACAAAAAAAATATTTAAATCGCCCGATGTTTCGAACTTTACCTTTAAAGTCATCATCGGGGTGTTGGCTTTCGTTTAGGGTATCCAACGGCATATATACTAGTCAGGACATATTATTCATTACACACACACACATATATATATATATCGATCAATGTCCACGCTCTTTTGCCTTTGACGTCATTTTATTCTTTTCTGAGAACTGGAATCCACTATTTCTGCTTTATGGTTGCGTTGATGTCTTTCTCTCTTTCATACTCTACAACATGCTAAAGTGCTATTACACGTATCGTGCTGCAGGCGTCAAATCGCAGGCATCTCCATGTTATCCTATGGGACCAGGGAAGTCGTTTGGTTAGCACGCGATTCCCTTGTGTCGGAGCGTCTTTGACGCCTTGAACGAAGCGAGTCGCCAGTAAGAGCCAATCAAATGCTTGGAAATCCAAATGATGGTAAAGTCTCTTCTCTAACAGCCAATGAAATGCTAAGAAAACGAAAAAACTCAGGCGATTTTTGTCGCTTGCAATTTTTACGTGTAATAGCACTTTTAGTAGTTGGGAAGCTCGGTTCGTAAACAACCAGTCAAAGACAGCCAATGGTACTGCTTTGCCGGTAAAAACTTTTTTTAGAAATTATTTAATATGTTTTAATTACCACGAAAGATTTATGTTATTAAATTAATTTAACCTCTTCAGTCCCCGAGTACCCAAATGGGTACATCAGTTTTGTCCCATTTTATTAATGATACTCAAATATAAATAAAATTTCGATATAAGAATAATATGTTTCGAATTCGAGCTAATGAAAATAAAACAAAAATCTGGCTCTGAAGTCAAACGAGAGAAGAAATAATTCAGTAATACTTAAAAATACTGTAATAATCGCCAGTAGCGAAGAGGTTAAGCTTTTAATAATCCAAGCCGTTATTATTAATAATATTTTAAATGTCTATGTGTTTTAAATATTTTTTACAGTTTTCCGAGTTATTCGAGAAACGGTTAATACAAAAACTTCTACGATTCCCTTGCATCTGGCAGTGACTGAGTTTGACTTTATTTCTTTATGATGACATATGAAATAACGATTGACATTGCAAGCAATAAAGCCTCTAAACTTTCGACAAGCCTCACAGAAATATAAATTTATTACTTTTCATCATAAAGAAGCATTTACGACCAGTACTTGACGTTTCCTCGTTTTAAATTACCTCTTTTTCATGGCTATTAAAAACTTCTAATTATGGTACTCTGCGAAATAAGTCATAAACGCTAATGAGGCATTTTGTCTTTAAACTTTAGCTGTATTTCATTGTTAATGGTCTTTCTGTTATTCTAGTTTTATAAGGATGACGTCAGTCATAAATTAAGAAGGAAATTTTAGTAAAAGTATTGACATCTTCAAAATATTTTTGTGCGTAAAATGTATTTTTTGAAATCCAAATTGTTGATTATATTTATGATTGATTGAATTAAGCTCATGACAATTTTAAATTAATTGGGTAGTAAAACTTTTGACGTGATTCGTTTTTGATTCACAGAAGTACTCCAAAATGTATCCTAGCAGCCCTCAAACAAATCTGAGCAAATTTATATAAGATATGTGTAGTAGGGTGGGCTGAAAAAATGCAAAAACTGTTTTTCAAGTAGTAATACCGCGGAAAAGTTTCGTATTCGAGAGTCCAAAAATTGGGCAAAAAAAGAAATAAAATCAGTTATATCTTCCGGTCACGCGTTTGCTGTAAATTTTGGCATAAGGTGGTAAAATTCATATCCTTAAAACTTTTTTAATTAGCCTCTTCAGGAATGTAATAGGTGAAATTCTTAAGTATTATGTGCAATGCAAATATAATATTATCAGTTTTTTGGTAATTTACCCCCCCCCCCCTCCTCTGGTAATGATATCGTTATCAAAGTGTAAAAGTTGTTTGATTTCTAGAATTTATTTCATTTTTTTGAAGTAATACACAGAACTGCTTACATTTATTTTTCGCATATTTTTATGATTCAGATGAAGATAAATCAATGAAACATCACTTTGCAAAAAACTTTATATCAAATAACACTTAAAAGAAATGGTTACCATTTAAAAGTATTTTATAGCAGTTTTTTGTTACATAATTCATTCAACAGTAATAAAGACCTGTTAACCTTGCCCCGAATGGAGAAGGGGTGGGGGCAAATGAAAATTCTAATCAACAAAACAAGTAAACAACATTCTTATCTTTCTCTTTTATTTATTAGTAAACACAAGCTTCATTTCAATAATACTTCACACATAAGTTTCTTGAGCCGTGATTATAGTATATGCACTCACATAAGAAGAAAAACAGGAATATCAAACGTTGGGGGGGGGGGTATTCCATTTTCAAAATGAATTAGTTTTATAATAATTTAGTGGTCAATCATTTAATAGTCATTTTAATAATAACTTTGTATTTTCCTAAAAATAAATAACAGGCTAAAAAAAAGATAACATGCTATTTTGTACCAAAGAACATGTCACAAATAAAAAGTGAAAATTTTGATTGGATCAAAAATGACATCGATATCAAAAGACAAATCCTCCTCCCCCAGAGATATCTTAAAATTCATATGCCAGACCCCACCCCCCCACCCCCTAAAATGATAATGTTATATTTGCACATCCCCTTAGAATTACAAAACATAATGTTGAAATATTATTTCAATCTACCAACATCTTCCGATCATGCATGCGTCCTAAAGTTCTAAAGAGCTATAAAGCCTAAATATTGACAAGCTAAGTAAGATAAAAGATTATTATAACAAATGCGATTCTTGCAAAACTTAAAACACATGGGCGGCCGGAAAATATTGGTGGATTTAAACAATGTTTTAACATTATGTTTTGTTATTCTAATACTTAAGTATTTCAGACATTATCTTCGTGAAGAGGCTGATTTATTATTTTTTATTTTAGTTAATGAGATTTTTTTTTCCATTTCGCAAAATTACATGCGCGACCGGAAAGTAATAACCGATTTTATTCCCTTTTTTTTAACCCAAATTTTTAGTTTTCAGCATTCGCAATTTTTCCGCCATATTATGACTTGAAAAATAGCTTTTGCATTTTTTCGGCTCATTTTAGTAAACACGTTTCTAAGATCCCCCAGTCTCAGCTCCCAAGGTACACGCGCTTTTTCAGTGATATAGCTGAAAAATGCCATACTTACTTCTGCCTCTTCTGATTTCTCTCTGGTAGCACCTGTTAATCCTCACTTGGATACTACTGCTGACTCTTGTTCTAGTGTTCCAGATACTCTTATGCTGTTTCTCAAATTAATTTTGATGTACAGCTTGCCTCTGATAATTTGGCTGACTTTAATAATGCAACATTGTACCTGCTGATGAGAACTCTACCTCATAGCTTCTTTTCGAATTGGACTTGCGCACTTTTTGCGGAACGATCTCCTGCCATACTGAAGAGCTGTATTGTCACAGCATCAGGGTTGCCGGCTTTTAGCCGGGCCAAAAAAAGCCAGCCGGCTTTTTTTGGTTTTATCCACTTAAAAAAAGCCGGCTAAAATTGAAAAAAGTCGGCTTTTATTTTTAAAGTGTTAATTTGTATCGAATCCATATTAAATGTGGACTGATTTATTTTTAATACATTTTTAATTATTTACTACTAAAAAAGTGATACATTTCTATTTATTTTTTCAAATAAATATGTCTTTATAACCGCCAGAAGTCAACTGTGAAGGCATTATGTCTGAAAAATATAAATCTTGGAAAAAAGAAAATATACTCAAAAAATGTTTTTTAAACTTCTATATTTCATTAGTTCTTATATTACACATTCTTAAGAATTATATTTAATTCAATTATGACAAAATTAAACACATCAAAGCATTCATGAAAACGTTCTTACAGGTCAATATGTAAAGATTAAGTCATAAAATGAACAATGTTGAAAGAGAAATTAGGAAGGATTCAGTATTTGAGGAGAGTTTAATGCATAATTACATAAAATTAAAACAACAATAAAAAAATTTCTAATAAAATTTGTTGAATTAAAATTTTGAATAGCTCTTTGTTATTTAATAGTGCATGTATGCCCACTTGCATGAATTAATATATTCATGCATATGCTAATTGAGAATAAATTGTGAATATATTATGAAATAATGCATAACTCGAAATACTATTTTCAATAGTGAGAAATGGTGTTTTTTTTATATGTGTGATTTTAAATGTTTATAGGGAATAAAACATGACATTTTAATAACTCTTAAAATTAGTTAAGTAATAAAACAAGTAACCATAGTCTTCTTTAATTTTATAAAGCAATAAAAATAAAAAAACAAGGGTAGGATTAATGGTCAATGTAAATCAGAAAAAGCACTTGGTATGGCCATTTTATAATTTAGCTGACATATTTGCAATTCTGACTATAAACCACTGGCAACTCCATCAATGTGTTATTCTAGTATTAATATCTTCATTATTGAAAAATTGGGTTATAACATAACCCAATTTCTCATAATGAATCATAATTAAAATCCCAATTTTTCATTTTAATAAATAAATTTATTAAAGTCAAAGTGAATTAAACATCATTAAAATTATTTAAAAGACACTTAAAAATGTATGGATTTTAATTAAAAGGCTTCACTGTATAAAAGCCAATTACGGCCAAAAAAGGCCAATTTTGGCCAAAAAAAGCCGGCTAAAGTCAATAAAAGCCAACCGGCCTGGCTTTTTTTAATTTTAGCCGGCTTTTTTGCAACCCTGCACAGCATTGAACTATTTATTATTTTATATTATAAAGGCCACACGTATCTGTGCGTAACGCATATGTCCTTTTGCGAATGCCAATACTTTCAAATTTTAAATACAACAAACTTCTACACGTCGCACATTTCAAATTTTACACCGCCATATAGAAAAAAAATATACTTTTAAATGCAATTTATTTAAAAATTGTATCTTAATTTATTTTTGTAATTTATTTTTGTATTTTAATAAGTTAAAGCGCACCCAAAACAATGTTTCCATCTATACCTTAATGTAATAGAATACTTTTGTGTGGCCCTGTAAATGAATAACAAACATTCTTTGAACAACAAATTATACAGAATGTATATTGTAGTATATGCTTCATAGATGCGTATGAATTTTGTTATGTTCGAAAGAGTGTAACACCATTAAAATGAAACTATTTTTTCCCATTGACTGTAATATAATGGAATACGTTTTATTATCCCTGTAGTTAAATTATACATCTGATTTTCATAAAATTTGAATTGACTCGAAAACATTATGCTATTATTATGTATTTAAAATTTCAAACGATTCGGTTGGGTAGTTTTTGCTCTGTTATACGAGGAAGGACAGACAGATGGAGAAATGGATCAAACGAATCCTATAAGTGCTACGTAACTATATTATAAAGGCCAAACGTAACTGTGCATAACGCATACGTCATTTTGCGAATGGCAACACTTTCAAATTTTAAATGAAATTTCGGTATTGTAATTTTTGCTATTACAATTTTTTTAACTTCTAAATATAATACATTTTCAATTCTTATACCATCGTGTAGGGAAAAAATGTACTTTTAAATGAAATTTGTTTGAAAGCTATATCTTAATTTGTTTTTGAAATATAAATTTTTTTGTAGCTTTTAATACCACTTTCTTGATTGTGGCAACAAGAGTACTCCATTTCTATTAAAAGCAAAGGAAAAAAAGGGAAGAAATTGATTACTGTATCTTTATGCTGCCATTTTCTCATTATAAGAGGAAAAGTGGAAATTTAAATATCTTCTGTTATAAAACCCGGTGAATTTTGATTTCATTTACAGAATTTGATTTACATGTAAAGGAATATCAACAGTTTAGTATCTGTTTCAATAATAGCATTGAGACTTCAAATTTTGAATCAAAATGATAAAATTAAAATGCCATTTTTTTCTGAAAAGGGGATTACAGATACGAAAAATGTATTTGTAAATTTTGATATGATGAAAATGATGCCGGGTTTAGATTTCACGGGGAAAAAATTCTATGATTGAGTCAAATTTGAATATTTTTTTTTTCATTTTGGAATACTTTTATAAGAAACTAAATTGATAACTTTATCAGAATAACAGATCTTTATTATTTTTTACTGCTCACATGTACGATTAAAATTTAATTTTAACAATTTCTCAACTAAGTTTTATAGAAATAATATTCTGTTAATTTGACGTTAAATATAGTTTCTTTAAGAGTTAGACTTACAAATATAAAATGGATTTTTTACGATAACTAATTTTGTAGGTTTATTAAAAATCAATGAAACAGTTTCTTTTTAAACATTTTCTTTCGCCGAAATTCGATGGGTTCTACCTTGTTTACATAATTACGAACGCATCTAAAAACGAATCCGTTTCATATCTAATACATAAATGTCTTTAGTAGACTGCACCCAACTATAAAAAGGAAATTAGATTTTCAGTCTTTTTATCTTATTTTTGTAATTGTAAATAAGTAATTTTATGTATTTCATTAAAAATGAAACATTCACGCTTGCATGCTAATCCCATATAATAGAATGTGAATTCGGTTTTTGTAATTCCTTTGATGATTTTTTTATGACCGTGGATCCACCTACTTTGTTTTTAATTCATTCATTTTTTAGACTAATTAATGTCAAACCGTTATATATATTTTTTGAAAAACTCGATGCAATGTATTAAAAATTTATATATTGAGTTCTGTAAAGATATTATGGGAAAGATGAATTAATTCTATGTTCTTTAATGTCAGTTATTCATTTTAATTGAACGGTTTGAAACAATAAAATCAAAACAAATATTTTAATTATTCAGGAGAATTATTTAATGTTCTATATTTATTTTTACCTGTGAAAAGCATATTTTAAAAAGGGAAATTTATTAAGGACGTACAAAGATATAAATATTTTTATTCCATTTAAATGGTAAATTAAAATAAATGAAATATTCTTAGATTATTTTTCAACAATTTGTTAATTAGAATAATCCATGCAAACTACTTTCTATTTTTTCTTTAGGCTATTTGACACCAAGGACGAAATGACTAACAATCTATTCAATCTAAATCTATTCAATCGGCCTAAAGAAGATTAGCACATGGAACAGGGGAAATGTACAGTATCCTTTATTTGCACATATTCTCATTTTTAATCGAAATTTTAATCATACGTACGCTCATAATGAATAAAAATTTGCAATTTCAAAAACAAAAGCAAACAAATACGAATTTTAATTGAAAGATGTGCCAAATCATGTACATTTGTTTGGGTCGAACGTAATGGATTTTAGGATTATATTTTTGGCCACCACACTACACTTCAGTTCATTCTCTAATTTTATGATCTGACAAGTACTAAACATTTGCATTTATCGATTCTGTTAGTTTACATTGAGAAGACTAACTACATGTATCCTACAAGGAAGGTCTCCATACTGGGCATACTTAGAATTAAAAAAAAATACTAATTAAACTACTCATGTATAAAGAATCAGTTAAAATTAGCGGCGGAATTAAAGTAAATAGTCTGTAAAGAAAAAAAAAACTTGAAAATAAAAAATAAATGAAAATTTCAATTGAATTTCTTTCAGCTTTTACTTTTATAACTGATTTTAAATGAAAAATCCATCATATTTAAATGGATGCAATGACTGTAGATGTTATGACACAAATAACTGCAGATGTTAAAGTGATGATAGTTGTCATTCATCTTTCATTTAGCTAATACATATTTTTTATTATTGAAAAAAAAAACTTAAATTGATTTAAAAAAATTGCTACAAAATACCATAAGTAAAACAAACATCTTAGGTGTGTACATAAAGGACAAAATAAACGACATATTTGCAAAATATCAAATTTTCATTATATTAGCCAGGAAGCGCGTTCTACCAGCCCATGATCAAAAGCAAGATTTCTTATCCCTTTTATCCTATACCAACTCTGCTTTTGCTTTTCCAGAAATGATTCACGCTTTGGCTAACGAAGAACCTTTCATTTTCCGATACATTTTTATTTAAATATTGCATTTAAAATTTTAATAACTATATTTTATATTAAGATAGTTAAAATCTCATCAAGTCTAATGAAACATACAATATTAAAAATTAAATGGATGAGAAATTTCTTTTCTTAAAACAATCTCAAAAATCATATTGGGAAATGAAACATTTCTAAATGATGGCAATGCATATTATGCACATTTGTTGTGATTACATTGTAACTGGATAAATTTGTCGCCATATGCAAAAAGTCTTTTAGTATTTTTTAGCTGAGAATATTAACTTTGCTGCCATATAAAATTTTACACAGAAGAAAATGATACTAGTAAAGAAAAAAAAGGAACAAGACCATTTAACGGAACTTAACTATATTTGTTTCAAAAATAAAGAAGCTAGCTTTTCTTTGGCGAGGTTTGGTTTCCATACTTTTTATCTCTTCAAAATATTTATTTTTAAAAAAATGAATTACAGTGGAGCATCGTTTTTACGACGCCGAAGGGACTACCGAAAAACGTCGTATAAACGATAACGACGTATAATCGATTTTCATTTCCAAAACTAGAATTAATTTTGTTTTCCCTTAATTTTAATGTTTAACGTGATGATTTGTATGAATTTATAAATTAAAAAAGCAAAATAAACAATTAACCAAAAAATGGGGGAAGGGAATTAGTAAGCAATTTAAATATGCGTACCTTTATTTATGTTTCACCGAAAGGTTCCTCATTTGCAGTACATCATTTCCTTTCCATTTAAAGTCAAAGATCAAAAATCCCGCGTGGCCAATTAAAAGTCACCAATGCTCATAACAGTTAGAAGGATAGTCTATTTGCAACTTAAAAGAGGTTGGGAAAGCTGACCATCCCCGAAAAAAGAATGACCCCTCCCAGTGTAATCTGTTACACGTAAGCTGATTTTTCAGACTAATCGAACACCAGCCCACATTTTTATAATGTGGAGTGCATTTAAACTTAAACACGCTCTTTGGTGTCATTCATAGTTGCCAACTTCCGCTTGTTCGTAAAATACGCAAGAAAAATAAACAAAAATAAACCTATACAAAATCGGAAAATCGACGTATAAACGATTTTGGCGTCGTATAAAAGATATATTTTTACATTAAAATGAATAGGAATCAATCGGGACCACATTAAAACGTCGTATAAATGTAAACGTCGTATAAGTGATCGTCGTATAAACGATGCTTTACTGTACTACGTTTAGCGTGAAATAGCAAATTTAAAAGTTTACAGGAATAGCAATTTTTCGCTGAAATGTAAATAGGTAGCTTTTTACTTTTTGTAATGAAAGCTACCTAAAAGCTTAAAATTTACCCAAGGTATAAAACAGATAGTCAGAGACGAAAGTAAGGGGAAGGGGAGAGGAAACATGTGCTCCGGTCGTTAAAACTAAAGGGCACCAAATAAAGATTTTGTGTGCTAATTTTACTCACATCTATGTTTAGCACTGTATTGTTAAAACAGTAATCTCTAGGATTGCTAAAGTATAGAAGAATCTAAGGATGATATGGCATAAGGATATCGCATAAAACGGATTTTTTCAATTCTTTTTTATTTCGTTTACAAGATTTTAGCGAATCAATATTTGACAAAGCAGATTGTTCTATATAATTTCATGATTGGACACTAAATCTTAAAATAAATTGGTTATTAAAATTTAATAAGTTTTTTTTTTTTTTTTTTTTTTTTTTTTGTAAATACATTTTGCGCTAAAATCGATGTTTGGTTCAGTGTAAAAAAGGCTAGTTTCGGCTCTGCAGATAATTCATTTAAATGCAGTCATTGACAAGCCCAAGAAAAAAATCTTAAGCAAATAACAGGACACACTTTTTACAAAAATGTCGATTTTTTTAAACCACTATTTTACTACAATTAAAAGCTTTTTGAAATTTTAACTTTTATTTTTCGATTAGAAAAAAATTAATTTAAGATTATATTTCCGACGATTAAGTAAGTCAAATTTATTTGTTAAAAAATAGTAGTGAACCCCCCCCCCCCCCCCCCCCCCCATAAAACGTGGTTGGTATGGTATCCATAATTATACAATATTATATGATCGCAGTAAATATAACCGGTATTGCTATATGATCAAAGCAGATCTGTGGTCATATCTGCGTTTTGCTGTCCGCTTTTCACATGACAAAATTTCAACATTTTGTCTAATTTATAATGATTTTAATTTCAGATGTCGATTCAGGCATAATTTGGGGTCTATTTAGAGCCATCACACAGAAATCCATTTAATAAAACAGGCCCCCCTCTCAAAAATCCAAGCATTAAAACAGGCCCTTTCACAAAATTCTATTACATAAAAAAATACCATTCCTTAATTGTATATTGTTAGGTATAAAAATCTGTAATTTGCAAAGAAAACTAGTTCCCCATCTTTCGAAGTTCAGTAACTGTATTCCATATTTTCTTACAAAATGTTACTTTTCACAAACATAAAATATGATTCACAAAATATCTTTTTACTTTTCGCAAAATGTACCCCCCCCCCCTTCTGAAAAAAAAAAACCACCTGCAACGACCCCTGAATTTTATTTAATTCTCCGGAAAAAACTAAGACAAATTATTATTATTATTATTATTTGATAACGATTACATTCAGTTTTGCCCTATTACAATACTTTATTCTGCTAACATTTTTCATGTAAAACGTAATTTGTAACATTAAAATAAATTTAAATGATTTTTTAAAATATGAAACAAAATTAATTAAAATAGTTTTCCGATAATTTCCTGATCTTCTTTAAATTTTTTTTTAATTCAGAGAACAATATACCCCTAACAACTTATTGTTTTTTATTTTTATTCTTATATCATTCCGGAGATGTATCCCACAATATTGGACGCTCTTGTAGTTCCAAAATTAGTTATTCCACGCCCCAATCCATTTGAAATTCTAGCGAGAAAATTCGGTACGCAATGACAACAAAAATTCATGAAAAACTGACAAAGAAAGTCAAAATCAGCGTCGAAATAAAAGCTCGGCTGTCCTGCGCAGCGTAATCAACAGCCGCAAGAACGTTACCATACGCCAGCGTGTTGGGGGAATCGCCGAGTGTCAGCGTCAAGATTTTTTTCAAAATTTCCCTCAGCGGTTCTTCATCTGTCATCTGAACAGACCGGAACATTTCTATTCCCTCAAAGAGGACGACGTTTTCAAAAATCGGTCGTCTGACATTAGCCTTAAAATGCTGTAAATGGTATTTAATGAATTTAATCATAAAGAATGAAAGAGTTTAATACTATATATATATATACATATTGTATTGCATATATATATATCATTTGTTGCTGTAGTTATTTAATTTACTTCTGGAAAAAATATTTTCATATATAAAAAAATCTTATTCAGAAAAATTATTTTCGTACATTTAAGCGTATTCAAAAATGAAAGCCACATGTTTCCATAGCAAAAAAATCGAATGGAGAATGCTCAACTGGACTTTGAACTTGAAACAATTTTAAATAATTTAAATTTGAATTTCGTTATAAATCTCAAATTTTGATGGTTAAATTTGAATATAAATACATATAAATATCGATATAACGAAATTATACTTAAAACAAACTAAAACAGACAAAAACAGATATATTTAATTTATCTAAACAACTAGAAAATGAAACTTTTTTTTTCTTTAAAGTGTATTTGTCATAAAAAAGTATTTTTTGAAATTGCTTTTCATCTCCAGTAAATGATAAATTGCCAAAAATCGAAATAATCATTAATTTTTTACGGACAAGGTACAAAGGTTCCGCCGATTTTTTTTTTCATAAACGTATGTATCCTCATGAGAAGAACATTCTGTAATTTTTTCAGATTTTTCGGAGTATGCCCGTTTGGAGACCTTCCTTGTTAGATTACATTAGATTGTAAAGGTTCTTCATCATAGAGTAAAGAGAAAGAAAGGGGATGAACTGTGGTGGCTGGACATGTAAAATCTAAACCAAAAGTCAGCTACATTTGTACTAAACACAATGATTTTGGAAAAAAGAAGAAAACTTTTTGAAATACGGTTTTTAATTCATAATACAATGAGATGCTGATTTAATATGCTTAACCCACAGGCGATATTCATTTCGAACATACATTATTTCAAATAATCAGCGATTTTAAGTATGTATCAATATTTTAATTCAGAAAATGTTCTTTTATTCATATTGAACATTTAAGAGAGTTAAAAAAAACAACAATTTCTCTAAAGAAATAGTGGTGTGCAAAAAGCGGCAGATTGAAAAACTGTGAATATGGATTTTGGGTCGAAATAGACGCGAACATCTTAGAAGGATTAAGTATAGGCAGATCATTCTCATTTAGTGAAAAAAAATGTATTCGTGGTGCGAAGAATTCGGTACCTGTTCCACGTGCTTCTTTTTGTTTGGGCCGAATGACAGTATTTAAATTTGAGTGATAACGTGCATCGTATTAGAAACCATTTTTACGACATACCGAATCTCCATCTATCTCTTTCCTCCATGGTTATTCATAACAATCAACTGCAAAGGATTTTTCACCTTATAGAAAAGAGATAGATGGAGGTACAGTATTCCTTAAAACTGGTTTGCAACATGATGCGCATTATCTCTCAAATTCAAATGCTTTCATTCAGCCCAAACAAGACAATCACGTGGAACAAGTATCGAACTCTTTAACATCATCCTAGCATTTTTTCTCTAAATGAAAATGATCTGCTTATATTTAAGCATTCTAAAGTAGAATTTCATTGCATTATGAATTAAAAACTGTATTACTGAAAGTTTTCTTCTTTTTTTTTTGCGGAAGCACGTGGTTGTGTTTAGGCTTAATGTAGCGGATTTTAGAATTATAGTCCAAGAGTCGACCGCACAAAACCCTAAATCATCGAGCACAAGAAAAAATTCTTTATACTATGGAAAAGTAGTCATAGGGGAATCTAATGTTTGTTTGTTTGCATTTATGTCGGCCGATTATCTATACTATGAGATATAGGCCTTATGGGGTGGGATGCCCTCCGTGGGGGTCTTTCTCAGGGAACATAACCCGTATTTACGCAAGGTTCGAAGAAAACCACGGAAAACTCCGAACGGTTAGGCCGACGGTAGCGAGTGGGTTCGAACCCAGCACCTACCGTCTACCAGTTTGGAGGTCAGAACCTCGTGGCCACTGGTGGGGCCGGGGAATCTAATGATCCATATCTGCCGGTGAAGCAAAGTGGTGCATAAGCCAAAAATGAATATCACTAGTGGTCGACTCGTAGACTTAGTATGACGTTTTCCTGCAGCAAGTTATCATTGTTTTCATACTTTTGATTGTACGGCAAACACAATGATAGACTTACGAGTGAGCCACTAGTGGTATTAATTTTCGGCTTATCCACTACTTCACTTCCGGCAGACATGGATGATTAGATTCCCCTATGACTACTCTTCCATAAAATGAAGGACTTTTTCTTTTGCTTGATGACTTAGGGTTTTGTGCGGTCGGTTCTTGGACTATTAGATTTTTGGCGTAAACCCCCAGCTATAATGTAGATTCCATTATATATAGTTTTTTTTGGGTCAAAATTTAATCCTTTTATACAAGGGGAAAATATATAGTTCCTTTTTTTTTTTTTAAATGAAAAACAGTCTTTCTTTCTTTCTTTTTTTTTTTTTTTTTTTTTTTTTTTTTTTTTTTTTTTACCCAAAAGAAAGAGAAAAAAAAATATAACCTTATTTTAACCTTTGAATTAAAACGTCAAAACTGGGTAAAAAAAATCACTTTTAAGCATAAAAGAAAATATGCATATGTAAAATTTGAACCAAATAGTAGGGGGGTTAAACATGCAAAAAAAAAAATATCACATAAATATAATAACTGAGGGCAAAATATGCAAAAATATCAATGAAATAATAAATAGTAATAGCAAGTTACCGTGCTTTCGCAAACTCAAAATCTTTGCAAAAGCACAATAACAGGAGTATCTAAATGATATGGAAATCAAACACAATTTAAAGAGAAAGCACTGCAATGTTGACTGTGGTGTACTGACTGTGGAAGCAGAACATGAAATAAACAAAGTACTTAGGTTAACTTACTGTTTTTTTTGTTTAAAAATTAATAATTAATTAATTACTATTTTGTTAATTACACCAAAAATAATAGCTAGGGAAATGGGACAACATCTGCTCCCACACTCAAAACTTTCTTAAATCGATGAAAACAGAATATGTTCACTTTAGTGACTTCTTCTTTTTTTTTTTTTTTCTTCATAGCAAATTATATGTAATGGAGATTCCATTATATATAGTTTTTTTGGGTCAAAATTTAATCCTTCTATAAAATTGCATTTTAGTTAATCTTTATAATTTAGGAAGTAGGTATTCATTGCGCCCTTTTCCCACAATTTAATATTCTATTAAGTATAGAAAAGCTTTCATTAATTCTTTTCTCTTACATGAACTTTTCTGATGTAATGTCTAACTGAAATAAAATAAAAAAAACAATTCTTTTCAATCTGCGCTTCTCCTAGTTCCGTTGAAAGCCATCTTTGCGATTTCAATAACTAAAATAAAATCTAATCTTTGTACAGTTGCTAACGATTTCTTTTCTCTTCATAAACATTTTGTCCTGCAAATTATTTCGTGGGTGCGTCTCATTAATTTAGAGCATAATATGTGAATGTAAGCAGATGTCCGCATCGTCCGTTGAGAGCTGATGCAATTCTCACGAATTTCCTCTATTAACCCTTTTGTGCCTGCTCCCATAATTTACAGATTATCAATTGGCTGTGTACTTAACAATGTGTTCTGTCTCTCTCTGCATAATTATCGCCAAGGTCGGCAATTATACAAAGGGTTTTGGCGAAAACCGCAAGCCAAATCGCTAATCAATATCTGTACTAATTGTAAGTTCAGTTAGATTTTGTCTGTCGTCAAAAAAGCACGTGTTTCTATTATGTAGCACTGTGAACTGTGTTTCCAAGGGGTCACTCCCTGAGGAGTGTATGTCTCGGCTCATTCCTCCATATATATTAATAAAAAACTGGGAAAAGACATTACTGGTGCTTTTCATTACTTCTGCGGACCTGTCTTATTGCAACACATCTTGGGATTTACAGTGTAACTTAAATGCTTTCTTCTAAAAAGGTATTCATACCAGCTGCTACTAAAACGCCACCCAAAATCGTCTTTACACCAGCCACTATATTTCTTCTGTATTCTTTCTTTTTACTCTATCATTTTTCTCAAATAATTGTGACTGATTTATACCTCAAAATATCCCTTTAAAAATGTACATTTATTAAATACCTAAGCATATTAAATATTTTTCTTTTCACACGAATCATAAATTGAAATAAACTCATTAAATATTCATCGTCCTCTTTTCTGTAATGATATTATGAAGTGTGAATAAGAAATTTTCATTCTTTAAATTGGATAATTTTCAGAATTGAATGCATTGCAAACTGTTCCAGACTTTACAATTATTCAATATAATTATTAGATACTTTTATTGTGTTATCGTCGAATATATTATAAGAAATCATGTTCATGTAAACTGAAAGTGATTATTTTAAATTTCATACAAACAATTAAAGGATATACTTTCTTAAACATCAATTGATATAAATTGTTTAATAAATCAAAACATTATCGAGTGATTTATATAATATGTACTTGAATTATTGTAGAAGAATTTTATGAAAGGTTTTAGAAATGTATTATATTGCTTTTAAAGAAACAGATAAGATTGTTTTAAATCGACGGAAAATATCTTATTATTTCAAGGGAACATAACCAACCGAACGTAAGTGGAAAGAAAAAGGGTATTTTTGATGATTTTTTACTTAATATATCATCTTATTAATAAAAAAAATTAAATTCTGAGCCTCAGGTGCACCAAAAGAGGCCTTGGAATAATCTCACATTTTATATTAACTTTGTACGTACAGTAGTTTTCGCTAGCCATCGCAGACAGACATATAGACACAGAGACATAGTGAAACTTTCTTTTATTGGTATAAGATGCACAGAAACTTAAAATATTTTCTTTTTCACATAAAGGATAAATTAAAATAAGTGCAATACACCTTTATTATTTTTCACCAGTTTGTTATTTAGAATTAATGCAAATTATTTTCTATTTTTTCGGAAAGCTATGACGAATACTAAACATTCCACTTATCGGTTTTGTGTGGTTACATTGAAAAGACCAACTGCATGTTTCTTGGGCGCGTTCAGAGGAGTCACTGGTTACGTAACGGTAAGATAGGTTAGTTACCAAAGCGTTTTCAGTACTGCTAACCGAAACCGATACGCAATCAATGTCGTTCAGTGGAAGTAATCGAAGTGATTGGTAAAAGACTGAACTAAACGAGAAAAAAATCTCGGTTAGTTGGGTTACGTGATTACTTCCATGAACATAGATAAAACATCAATAAGAAAATAATTACAGCAACATACTACAGATGGCGCTACTAGTAAACAATACCAATGGAGTCCAGTGAATCTGTCAACCGGTTAGAAACATCTCACTTACCATGACGCCATGTAAACGGTCGCATTAGTCGGTTTGGTTAGGTCTGCTGAATGCGCTCTTTGGTTCAATTATATTGTAAAGGGTGCTATATAACAATAAGCTGCAAACAATTCTTCTCAAATAATTGTGACTGATTTCAACGACAAAATATATATATTTTAAAACTATATTTATTAAATACCAAAGCGTATTAAATTTCAGTTAATGGATTAGATAGATTAATATAGTAATTATTAATTTATTAGCAATGAATTGATAAATTAAATAATCAAAACTCATTTTTTAGTTATTCAGTAGAATTATCTAATGTACTACATTGATTTTTAGCGGTGAATAAAATATTTTAAAAAGGTAAATTTATTAAATATGTAAAAATACTATTAATATTTTTATTCCATATAAACAGTAAATTATAATAAGGGAAATATGCATACAATTTTTTTTCAACAATTTGTTATTTAGAATTAATGCGAACTGCTTTTTTCCTGAAAACTATTTAATACATTCTAAACATTTACATTGAGAAGACTAACAACTTGTTTCATAGATTCGTATATTGTAAAAGGTGCTTCATAACGATAAGCTGCAAACAACCTATCTCAAATATTTGTAAATGATTTCTACCACAAAATATCCTTTAAAAAACTATATTTATTAAAAACGAAAGTATATTCAATTTCTTTTTTTTAGACGAATGATGAATTAAAATAAACTTATTGCATATTTACTCTCCTCTTTTCTGTGATGATATTACGAAATGTGAATGTGAACTCTACATTCTTTAAATAGTATAATTTTTAGAAATGAATACGTTCCAAACAATTCCAAACTTTTCAATTATTCGATAAAATTGTTTGATACTTTTATTGCATTATCATAGAACACGTTTTAAGGTATCATATTCATTCAAACTGAAAGTGATTATTTTAAACTTAAGATAAATGATAAAAGGATATTCTTTCTTAACACGTTTGCTGCCGCTTACGTGAAGATGTGATGACAGTTAATGCCGCAATGTAGAAGTGGGTTTTTCCCAGAAGCCGATTTACCTTTATAACAAAGAATCAGTGAAAGATTTTCCCGCGCCAGCGCGTGACTGGCTACTGAACATCATCCCACATCACGCACTGGCAAGTGAGTGGCCCCTTAACGTTGGCGCCATATCACGCGCTGGCACGTGATCGGCAGCGAATGGGTTAAAGATCAATTGATAAAAATCTGTTAACCCCTTGAGAAATGATGGGATATATTATATTCCATTTGATTTTAATCAAGATTTGCACCAGAAATATTTAATTAAATTTCAATTTTATAATTTTAGTGAACAAAAATTAAAAAATTGCTTTTTTACTTACCCATCATATGTAGTATAGAGTAAGTCTTGCAATCATTTTTAAAATCGAAAAAAAATTTTTTTGACGGATTTACAAGTTTCAGATACTGGAGATTTCTATAAACATATTTTTAGAAAAAAATGTTTGCCGTCTGTCTGCCTGTAAACACTCTATCTCCCGAAAGAATTCAGATAGAGACTTAAAATTTGGTGTGTACTTAATATCTAATAATGAAAATAAGCCTATTAAATATCAGTACCTCTTTTATCTGAAATTTTTTTTTCGTAGTCTCGAAATATTCGTTCTGATGAAAGATACATGAAAATTTTCGAATTTTTTTATTTTAAGGAATGGATGTAAAAGACAATAAAATAACACGAATTTTGTATAATGAACAAGGAAGATCGGATAATTAGTTGTTGAAATATTCGTAATCTTATTTTTCACATTTTTCGGTTTTACATTTCTGTACTTTTTAAAAAAATTATTTTGAGGGAACAGACTACACTCAAAATAATAAAAATAAGTTAATAAAATAGTTTATAAGTTATAAAATAGTTTTATGGTTACATTAGTACAAATCACAAACTTGAGACAAATTTTGCGAATTTTCCATTACATTCGTACTTTAATTGCCATATCATCTGAGATACAGATGCGATTACAGTGTGTTTTGTCTAAATCCTATGTTATTCTGTTTATTATGCAATTTACAAAATGTTAATACATTTTTTTTTCATTTACCATGTTTTGCGGAAATGTCAATTTTTGACATAATTTTGACTATTTTTCTCTAAAAGAATTTCTGGTTACATGATAAAATTTTTATATTTTTTCAGAGTTTTAAAGTAAATTCTATTATAATTAAATAATATAAATCTATATAAATTAAATAATGTGAAACATTTCAAAAAATCATTTCTGAAGGTGTGCGGGTATCTTAAGGGAACTCTATATTTTGAACTTCTTTTATTTGTATATTTTATAAATTATATGGACATATTATTAAAGGTTTTTAAGAATAATTTAATAATAATAAAATAATTTAATTAAAACAGTGCAGTCTCGTGGTTAAACTTGAAATTTTTTAAATAATCAAGTTTTAAACCCATTGTATTTTTGAATTTCTTGAAACTTTTTTTTTCACAATTTACTTACGAATATGCTGTAAGTATTGTAAGTGTAAGTATAAGCTGTAAATTGTAAGTATAAGATTTACAAAATGTTTTTTCGTTTAAAATAGGTAAAAGTATATTAAAAAGAACTATTCCCCTATTAGATTTCTTTTAAAAAGTAAATTATTTATATGACTGAATGTCCCATTTTTAACACTATCCAATATATATTAACACAATGTGATAAGAGATTTTTTAGCACTTTATTTTTTTAGATTAGTAAATGTCTTTAAACAAATGTTACGATTTAATTGACATATAGTTTGATTAGTAAAAGATGTTAAAAAAAATCTTTCATTATTGTTGACGTTAAATTCTATGTACTTACTGTGATCATTTTAATCTCTTTAAAAAAAGATCCTCCAAGAAACTTACATGAAAATAAACTTTTGGGAAGTTGAAAATTATATTTTTTCAAATTAAAATAATAAAATAAACTGAACACTATTAAAGCTTTGCAGCAAAATGTTACAATTTAACCATTTTTATACAAAATTATTTCAATTGCATCTCTATTTTGAGCAATGACAAAGCTTCAAATTAGGGTCAAAGAGACGTTTTCTATATAGAAACTCTTGAATGGCTGCATAATTTGCTGCAGATTTTAAAAGCCGATTTTTCAAAAGCAATCCAATATAAATTTTTCAAGCTTGTTAACTTTCATACACCAAACAAAGAGTTACAACAAAAACATACTTACAAAGTAAATAAGAAGTGAGATTGCGAAAAGCTCAGTAAAGCGATCTTTTGTAAGGCTAATTAGCGTGCAATTGGCATTGAAAGAATCTCACAGTGAATTTAACAATATGAAAAGCCACTGCTATGTAAAGTGGAACAAAGGACTAGTCGGCTTATATTTTATAAGAAGAAAACGAAATTATATTTAAATTAACAGTAAAATGATTTAAATACGAAGGTAAAAGGGAAATTTTTGTGAGAGTGGCAGAAAATATTTGCGGAAAAAATAATTGGTCGGATACTTAAATTTGAAATCTTTTATGAAGGAAGACAATGATATGTGGCAAAAATTTCAATTTAATTATCATAAAAAAACATTTTGAAACAAGAGAAAATTGAGTTGATGCAAGAGCAAGATTGATCTTTGAGCTTCTATGATTTAAAAGTAGGACTAAATAAAATAAACTTTGTCTAAGTTTAAAAGCGATCGGTTCTTTGGTTAGTTTAGGCTATTTTCTAAATTTTAACAAAATATAGAAAATAACATCTCCCCAGACGCCGCTCTATTGCTCCTGAATTTCCAATTCTTTCAAATATTTAATGTTAAGAAATAATATTAATATGAGTGGTTACTGAAAAAACGCATCCAAAACGCAGTAAAAAGTTTATCTGAGGAAAAAAGAGAAAATTGCCCTTATTTCAACAAAAATTCAACTCTTTATAAAATTCATTAACTATGTAAAAATTAAAAACAATCAGTTCTTTAGTTTTCCTAATTTTAACAAATTCCCGTTAATTGTCTGTGCGAAAAGCATTTCTTTGATAAGTTTAAAAATTGAATTTTTCTAAATTGGACTGTTGTGATTCGATTTTCTTTTTTTTTTAATTTATATTTTATGAATAGGAGTACAAAATAACATCCGGTTCAGAAAGAACCAAATTCGCAAAATCAAAATTTAAAAAAATTGTGTTTCGCGATTATTGTAGAAAAAATGCATTTCTGGAACTACCAATCGCTTCAAATATCTTTACTTCCGATTAAACGAAATAAAAATATTCTGAAAAAGAATTAAACTTTAAAGATGGCGTAAAAAGTGTAGAAAAAAATCGATATAAAAAATGGTCTTGTATAAAAACTGTTTCTGAATATGTTTTTGACCGCAATATGCACCTGTTTCATATTCTCTCACAATTGTCGAAAATTCAATGTCATACATCTGTTGCCTTCACAAATGAAACAAAAATTTCTTTTCTTGATTTTTAACGAATTTTCGAGTTTTTCTGGTACGATCAAGATAATTTTTAGAATTTTTGGAAACTGATTTCTTTCCCAGTCTTGTGATACTAATTTCGAATTTTTGAAAAAAGTAATCGCGCCTTAGATATCGCAAGTTCTTATGTGCCGTTAAAATGTCATCTTTGTTTAATATGTGGAAGAGCTCGTTTTTGTAATTTGATAAAAAATTGATACTTTTGTTGAATTATGAATGCCTTTCCGATCTTGTAATGGAGGTTTTAAAATTAATATCGCCTGTTAATTAAGACTCTCAAAATTTTATGATTTTTCGTTTGATGTGAGGTGTTCAGATGTAAGTATGCAAATTTTCAAATCTCCAATATATATAGTTTCTCAGAACGATCTCTTTATGACAGACGCACAGACAGACAGCTGAGTGAAACGAATAGCGTTTCGTTTGATGATTGCAAACATAAAAAATAATGCTTTAAACGTTTGAAATTGTAATGTATCTCATGCAGCTGTAGTCAGATGGTTTACAAAAAAAAAGAGGTCAAAATTCTCTCTTTAAAGAAAAATACACAAGAAGACCTTTGTCAGTTTTGTACCTAGAAAATGTGTCAATTGTATAAAAAAAAAATTAATTGAGGTGTACTTACCAAATGTTACGAGCGAAAATTAGCATTGGATCCGCAGCTATATATAAAATTATTCAGGAAGAAATGCATATCAAAAAATTAGTTACTAACTGGGTCCCTCGTAATTTGCCAGAATACCAAAAAGCAGCGAGTTTCAAAATCGGCAAATAAGCACTACAATGATTCAATGATGGTGGTAATCATATTATTTAAAAAATCAGAACACGTTGCCAAACATATGTACATTTTATTGACGTTAAAGCACGTCAAGAATGTAAAGTACGGATCTTTAAAGATGATCTCAAACAGACAGTTAAGTTAACTGCTACACCAGTAAGTGCTCCAAAAAATTCTTGAAAAGCTGAATATTAGAGGATTCATATTTCACCATGATAATGGATTTTATCCTTCTTATCCAAATCTTATCCAAATCTGTATCTTATCCAAATATTAAAGTTGAGTTTCTCAAAACAAAACATAAGGTGAATAAAAACTCTTGGGCAAAACTTTAAGGGGTGATAGTACACCCGTGGTACACATCAAGACAAACAGTATTAAATAGGAAACTATGGGTCCCAAAGTCTTTCGAAAGAGATAGGCGCCATTACAGTTTAGGGTACGAATTTCAAATGATTATAAAAAACGGAAAATTGGCCGATTCGTTTACGGTTTTCATCAAAACTATTCTTTAGGTTAGTATTTACATGTAAATAAATTTTAAAGATAAAGTTAAAAAAATTCCCATAGAGTGTGCTTTAAACTTAGGAGAGTTTTCAAAAGCGTAGATTTAAATTTTGAGCCCGAAAGTTTAAAGCGCCCTCAATAGACATTTTTAAAACTTTATCTTCAAAATTTATTTTCAAGTGAATACTGACATAAAGAATAGTTTTCGCAAAACCGCAAAAATACCGACCAATTTTTCCGTTTTTATAATCATTTGAAATTTTGGACCCCAAAAATTAATGGCACCTATCTCCTTCTGAAGACGTTTGGGAACCTGACTTTCCTGTTTAATATTGTTTGTCTTGACATATACTATCACCCCTTAAAGTTTTGCTCAAAAGTTTAGATTAACCCTGCATAAGTCATAGAAAACTTATTTTTTTTCAGATTAACGGAATTTTAATTTCCTTCAGTTTTGCTATAAACAAGTATTTATTTAGAATCATACTAATGACTCTGAAACAAAAACTTCAAAGAACATTACATGAAAGCAATCTTTTGTATAATTTAAAAATACATTTTTCGATTATCAAATAATTTAATCAAATAAAGTCCACTTTGTTTTTTCAAAGGAATTTCTGCATTGATTTCTGGATTTTATTTTCCCTTTCAAATGTCAAAGAATTAGTTTTTAGAATAACATGCATAGCAGGAAAATAATAAGGTAGAGGAAAGTTAATTAAAGCTGTCTTTTGTTAGCTTCATTAGCGTGTAGTTGGTATTCAAGGAATTTTTCTGTGAATTTTGCATCTTTAAAAGCGTCGTTAATAAAAGCTTAATAAAGATCCAATTGTTTGAGATTTTATAATACAAAAGATTTTTTTTGCATTAATAGTATACAGTTTTAATTGCAAACAAATAACAACTTAGATTTTTTCGAGTAAATAATTATTAAACATTGCTATTGAAAAATGGACATTTATATGAACAAGTTTCTTGATTACCAAATTTTAAATTTTATTTAATTTTTCTAAAATCTTTTTTTTATTATTACGGTATTATTATTACGATATCAATGTCTCTGAAACAAGAACTTGAAAGAACATTACATGAAAGAAATATTTTGTATAATTTCAAAATAGATTTTCCCCGCATCAAATAACGGAATCAAATAAATCTCACTTTGTTTTAAAAAAGAAAATTCTCTATTGATTTCAGGATTTTATTTTCCGTTTTATATGTTAAAAACCTGTTAACTCAATAGCATGCGTACCAAGAAAATAATAATAAGGTTGGCGAAAGGTAATGAAAGCTGTCTTTTGTTAGACTCATTAGCGTATAATTGGTATTCAAAGAATTTATCTGTGAATTTAGCATCATAAATTTCATTCATTATTAATAAAACATTAATAAAAATCCAGTTTTTTGAGATCGTACAATAGAAAATATTATTTTGACATTAATAAAAAATTGTTTTAAATGCAAACGGATAACAACTTATATTTTTCGAGCAATATTAAAAATTATTATTAAAAAAATAGATATATGAAAAAATTTCTTGATTAACGGATTTCAAAATTTAATTTGTTTTGCTAAAATCAAGTACTTATTTAGAATAATACTAATGATTCTCATGTAAAAATTTCAAAGAAAGTTACACGAAAGCAATATTTTGTATAATTTAAAAATAGATTTTTCCCTCACCAAATAACTGGATCAAATTAAGTCGCTTTGTTTTTTCAAAAGAATTTATCAATTGATTTTCGGATTTTCTTTTCTTTTTCATGTGTTAAAGAATTAGTTACTACATAACATGCATACCAAGAAAATAAGAAATAAGGCTGTGGTATGCTAATTAAACCTCTCTTTTGTTAGACCCATTAGCATGTAATTGACATTCAAAGAATTTCTCTTTGAATTTAGCATCATGAAAAGCTCCGTTGATTAAAGATTAATAAAGATCCAGTTGTTTGAGATTTTATCATACAGCACGATAGTGCTGTATAGCAGAACTCAGATGCATCTCTAATGTTAAAGTCCAAAGTTTGCCTCTTAATAACTTTGGAACTAATCATCGGATCGCGAAGAAATTGAGAAGGAGAAGTGTCCTTCCCTAGATCTCAAAGTTTACAAAAATTCATCCAGATCAACCGATTAGTTTCGGATATCCAGAACCCTTGTTTTGTCACTTTTTTCTCGTGAAACAAGAAAAAAACACAAACAACTCAATTATAACCCCAACCTGGAAACATTCAGCGACGTGTAATAGCTTGTTCGAAAGCTTTTAATTTAGGGGTGTGCCTTTTGAAAGTCCGGTAAAAAAATATCAAAAATTAAGGAAATGGCACCCATTTAAAATTTATATAACGCTATATCTTTCATAATTTAACATTATAGAAATTTCTCCTTTTTAATTGCTTATTCAATTTCAATTGTTTCTTTCGAGTTGCCTCCAACGAAAAAACAATTTAATAATTTAAAAAAGAAACGATAACACGTGTTCTTTTTTTTAAGATCAACAAAAATTCTGATTCTCCTGATGGTTTTGAACCTTTGAAATTGACGTCATTCGAAAGAGAAAATGCATATTTTTCATAAACATATATATAAACTGTAATTAAATATATGTTAAAAAAACATCGCACCCTTATTTGAGTGTTTTCGACGTAAAATAGTTACTACAATACAGGTATTTCAATTATTAACAAGTTGGAAATGGCACGTGAAGCGTAGCAAATGAGGTGCGTTCGTACGATAACGAAGTTTTAAAAATATTACTCTCATATATGAACAGAGCCTGATTACTAACGGGGCACTCTCTCCCCAGTAAAATTACATAGAAATTTTCGCCTTGTTTAAACGCGCTTTTTCAGTCAAACTTGCTATCATGAATAAGGAAAAATTTTCTTTTTTTTTTTCTGGTGGGTGAGTGCCCCGTTGATAATCAGGCCCTGTATATGAATCTCATAAAATTGTAAATAGTGAATTACAATTTAAACGCTCATCAAACAATGTTCACCCTATACCATTATGTAATGGAATGCTTTTGTGTGACCTTGTAAATCAATAATAAATGTTCTTTGCGCCACAAATTATGTAAAATGTATATTATAATATGTACTTTATAGTGTCATATAAATTTTATTAAGTTCGAATGAGTGTAACACTATTAAAATGCTTTTGAAATATTTTTTCCCATTTACCGTAATGTAACGGATTACTTTTGATTGTCCCTGTAATTGATCTATGCATCCGATTTTCATAAAATTTGAAATGACTCGACAAAATTATGTAATAATTATGTATTTTAAATTTCAAACGATTCGGTTGGGTAGTTTTTGCGTTGTTATATGCGGACAGACGGACGGACTGAACGACCACTATAGGTGCTACGTATTTACATAATTACGAACGCACCTAAAAAGGGATAATTAGGGAATTTTTTTTTTCACCAACTTGGCGGTATATCGCTAAATTTGGCGTCCAAAATTACTCGTTAAAATTGAACCCAACTTGGCGTCATTTCCGATATTTCGCCAAACTAATATGTCTACTAATAACTTTAAACTAATACTAATAATAGTTCAGATATGTTAGTTGAAGGTGATAGATAAAGTTCCTGAAAGGATTTGAAAAAGTTATGAAATCATACAAAAACTGGTGGAACAACAGAGAAAAGGAGAGCTCGATCTAAAAAAATGTTACAGTAAAAATTGGGAAATATTTTCAATCTAAAAATGTGCGTACAAAAGAAAGGGAATCAGGTGATCTGTAAAGCTCATGAAATAACCCAAATTTTTGTTAGCTGAAAATGTGGACTGAGCTGTACTGGTGCCTTATATTCAGAATTATACTATTATCCACTCAAAATGATTACTGAGGAAAGTAGTCAATAGAATATATTGTTATGTTGTCTCAAATTGGTTAAGCTCCACAACGCTAAACAAATATAAACCATGATGTGATAATTAAAGTATAACATTAATATAATCAAGTTGTTGAGGAATTGATGTAGATAAGTATGTCTGAACATAAATATTTAGTATATGATTGAATAGTATCCATTCAAGGTTTTGAGTTTACTTGGAGCTTTGATTTTCCAGTTATCAAAACCGCTGGAATGGAATTGTGTTCACACTTTGTACTGAACGAACCGTTCTCATACTTCATTACAACAGCCTGTAACATATAGTTATGAACTCAAATATTTAAACTGGTTATGGATGATTGAAATACGGAGTGAATTAAAAATGCCTCTTTTTCCATGATTGATTTTAAGGCACCATTAAAGCTCAGTCCTCATTTTCAGCTAAGAAAAATTTGTGTAATTTCATGAGCTATACAGATCATCCGATTCCCTTTCTTTTGTACGCACATTTTTAGATTGAAGATATTTCCCAATTTTTACTGTAACATGTTTTTAGATCGAGCTCTACTTTTCTCTCTGGTTCCACCAGTATTTTGTATGATCAGAGAAAAGATTTTTTCTATTAATTGCATACTGTTTTAAATGCAAACGAATATTAACTGATATTTTAGAGCAAATAATTATTAAAAATTACTATTGAAAATATAGATATGTATATGAACAAGTTCCTTGATTACTGAATTTCTAATTTTCTTTAATTTTGTTAAAATCATTTATTTATTATTACGATATTAATCTCTCTGATCAAGAACTTCAAAGAACATTACATGAAAGCAACCTTTTATATAATTAAAAATAAATTTTCTGCTCATCAAATAATTGAATCAAATGAACCCGACTTTGTTTTTTCAAAGAAATTTCTCCATTGATTTCCGGATTTTATTTTTCATTTCATATATCAAAAATTAATTAACCCAATAACATGCGTACCAAGAAAATAAGAAATAAGCGCCCTTTATGGGTATTTTTAAAACTTTATATTAAAGAATGATTTTCAAGTAAATACTGACATAAAAAATAGTTTTCGTAAAAATCGCACACATATCGACCAATTTTTTCGTTTTTTATAATCATTTGAAATTTTCGACCCTAAAAATCAAATGCACCTATCTCCTTTCGAAGACCTTTGAGAACGTGACTTTCCCGTTTAATATTGTTTGTTTAACCAATACTATCATCTCTTAAAGTTTTGCCCAAGTGTTTAGATTAACCCTGCATAAGTCATAGAAAACTTTTTTTCCAGATTAACGGAATTTCATTTAGTTTTGCTATAATTAAGTATTTATTTAGAACCACACTAATGACTCTAAAACAAGAACTTAAAATAACATTATATGAAAGTAATCTTTTGTATAATTTAAAAATAGATTTTTCCCTCACCAAATAACTGAATGAAATTAAGTCGCTTTGTTTTTTAAAAGGAATTTCTCCATTGATTTCCGGGTTTTATTTTCCTTTTCATATGTCAAAGAATTATTTACTAGAATAACATGCATACCAGGGAAATAAGAAATAAGACTGAGGATAGTTATTTAAAGCTGCTTTTTGTTACACTCATTAGCATGTAGTTGGCATTCAAAGAATTTCGCATCTTCAAAAGCGTCGTTAATAAAAGCTTAATAAAGATCCAAGTTTTTGATATTTTATAATAGAAAAGATTATTCTTGCATTAATAGTATATTGTTTTAATTGCAAACGAATTAACAGTTTATATTTTATCGAGTAAATAGTTATTAAAAATTACTATTGAAAAATGGATATTTCAGGGTTCGCACAGTTCTACCACTAAATTTTAAGAAATTTTTCGAAATGTTTCACTCTAGAGAAATATCGTAAAATCTGTGAATGAAGGTGGGGCTTACAAATTTTGTGGTTTTAAAATTAAATGTAAAATTTCTTTTTTTAATAGTGGTGCCAGAGTTTTTGGAAATTCCAAAGAGTCTACAAACCTTGTATTTATATGAACAATTTTCTTCATTACCGAATTTTAAATTTTATATAATTTTGCTAAAATTCTTTATTTATTTTTACGATATTAATGTCTCTGAAACAAGAACTTCAAAGAACATTACATAAAAACAACCTTTTGTATAAATTAAAAATAAATTTTCTCGTCATCAAATAATGGAATCAAATGAACCCTACTTTGTTTTTTCAAAGACATTTCTCCATTGATTTCCGGATTTTATTTTCCGATTCATATGTTAAAAATTAGTTAACCCAATAACATGCGTACCAAGAAAACAAGAAATAAGGCTGGAGAAAGCTGATTAAAGCTGTATTTAGTTAGACTCATTAGCGTTTAATTGGCATTCCGAGAATTTCTGTGTGAATTTAGCATCGTCAATAGCTTTCATTGTTAATACAATATTAATAAAGAATCAAGTTGTTTGAGATCGTATAATAGAAAATTTTATTAAATAAAAACGAATAACAACTTATATTTTTCGAGTAAATAATTATAAAAAATTACTATTGGAAAAATAGATATTTATATGAACAAATTTCTTGATTAACGAATTTTAAATTTTATTTAGTTTTGCTAAAATCACGTACTAATTTAGAATAATACTACTGACTCTGAAACAAAAATTTCAAAGAATGTTACAAGATTGCTTCTTGAAAGCAATCTTTTGTATACTTTAAAAGTAGATTTTTACCTCACTAAATAACTGAATCAAATTAAGTCGCTTTGTTTTTTCAAAGAAATTTTTCCAATTATTTCCTGATTTTATTTTCTCTTTCACATGTTAAAAATTAGTTAACCCAATAACATGCGTACTAAGAAAATAAGAAATAAGGCTGAGAAAAGCTAATTAAAGCTGTTTTTTTAGACCCTATAACGTGTAATTCGCATTCAAAGAATTTCTTTGTGAATTTAGCATCATAAAAAAAAATAAAAGCTTAATAAAGATTAAATTGTTTGAGATTTTATAATATAAAAGATTATTTTTGCATTAATAGTATATACTGTTTTAAATGCAAATTAATAACGACTTATATTTTTTAGAGTAAATAATTATTAAAAATTACTATTGAAAAATAGATATTTATATGAACGAATTTCTTGATTACAGAATTTTAAATTTTATTTAATTTTGCTAAAATCACTTATTTATTATTACTGTATTAATATCTCTAAAACAAGAACATCAAAGAACATTACACGAAAGCAATCTTTTGTATAATTTAAAAATAAATTTTCTACTCATCAAATAATTGAATTAAATGAACTCCAATTTGTTTTTTCAAAGAAATTTCTTCATTAATTTCCGGATTTTATTTTCCGTTTTATATGTTAAAAATTAGTTAACCCAATAACATGCGTACCAAGAAAATAAGAAAGAAGGATGAGGAAAGCCAATTAAAGCTGTCTTTTGATAGATCCGTTAGCATGTAATTGTCATTCAAAGAATTTCTCTGTGAAGTTTGTATCATTAAAAGCGTCGTTAATAAAAGCTTAATAAAGATCCAATTGTTTGAGATTTTATAATAGAAAAGATTATTTTTGCATTAATAGTATATTGTTTTAAATGCAAACGAATAACAACTTATGTTTTTTCGAGTAAATAATTATTAAAAATTACTATTGAAATATGGATATTAATATGAACAAGCTTTTTGATTACCGAATTTTAAATTTTAATGTATCTGAAAGAAAAATTTTAAAGAACATTACATGAAAGCAACCTCCTGTACAATTTAAAAATACATTTCCCCCTCATTTCATAATAGAATCGAATTAAGTCTATTTTGTTTTTTTAAAGGAATTCCTGCATTGATTTTCGGATTTTATTTTCCCTTTCATATATTAAAGAATGAGTTAGTACAGCGGTTCCCAAACTTTTAGGCTCGCGGAGCCCTTTTTTGGAAGAATTTCTAAGGCGGAGCCCCTGAACCCAATGATAATCTGTTATTTATAAATTAATGTTTTTTATGCGTATGGAGCAGAGAAAAATCTGCAGGAAAAAATCTGAGCCAGTAATTTTCAACAATGGAACAATTTCTCAGTTTGACACTTTGATGATACAGTAATTCTGAATTCATAACATTACTATTACTGGACAAAATAAAATAAAGATGAGGATTAAAACTTTAATTTTTTGTATTAACATCCTTAATCCTGATGTCGTCTCGAGGAGACACTAAATAATATAGTCCAGGCATTTGGTAAAAAATAAATGCAAGTTTTGGTATAGTTTTGAATTTTGGTTCCTTTTATGTCTTTTGGGTCGCTGAACACGAATCTGGCATTATCCAACAAAATTTCTCCCTGGAAACACGTTTTTTGGCAAAAAACGTGGCCTTTTTTTTTCGTTTTTTCTAAATAACTTCAAAATTCTGCATTTTACATAAAAGTAATCAATACATAAATTAAAGAGCGCAAAATTTCCTACATTTTATGTATTTAAAGTTTTTTCTCTGATCAATGGTTTAGACGTGAGAGAGCCTCAAAAAATAGTGTGAAAAGCAAACAATTCTGAAAAACGTGAATTACAGCACCGTACGTCGATGAAACATGAAAAATTTTCCTCACTTAATAATACTAAATATATTATTATTGACTATATTTTATTAATCTGATGTTCATTGTTTCTTTCATAACTAAAAATTAAATAAAAATGAGCATGCCTGTGATCAAAATCTTCATTTGCTATTACAAAATAATAATAGTAATAATTGTTTAATTTGCCTTTTAAATAATGTAAATAAAATAACTAAAACAGGATTTAACTGATCCCATCTGCTCTTTCCCCTTTGATTAAAGGGGTGCAATGCAAGTGGGAAATAAAGTTGGTCAAGCGCCCACCCCCGCATCCCATGTCCACGTTCAGTGGAATACTAACACCTCCATCTTCCCCACCAGTCTCGCCTCTGTTAGAAATATGCGTCTTACAGATCACTAGCTTATCAGGAGGACACATTCCTCTCAGTTTCCATATGCAATTGCTTACTTATAATTTTGTAATTCACTGTGTTGTGTTGAAAATTAATGTGCTTCCGCAGCTGGTAAAAAACTACCCAAGTCGGGATATTTACAACATAGAAGAATTTGAGCTTTTTTACAAACTGACATCCAATAAAACAATGGCCATGAAAGGGGTAACATGTCATGAAGGCAAACTGAGCAAAGAGCGTCTTACTATTCTTTTCGGTGTCAACTATGATGGATCTGATAAATTAAAGTCAACTCGCGATGCTTTAAAAATGCAAAGAATTTTCCCTACCTGTACGAAAGCCAGCGTAGAGTATGGATGACGAGCAACATTCTTACAACATGGTTTCGTAATTTTGATCGGCGTATGAGAAAAAAATCATGCTATGTGTTATTGCTTGTGGACAACTGCCCTAGGCATCCAAAAGATAACGAAAACCTGAATAATGTCCAAGGGAAATTTCTACCACCAAATTCGACTAGTGTCACCTAGCCAATGGACCAAGGAATAATTAACAGCGCCAAAGATATTACAAGACTCGCGTCGTATACGGCGATACCTTCACCAAATGGAACATGGCAGCAATCCTTCTTGCTACGTGTGTCGTTCAATTACAGACTTCGACGCTATGCACATGCTTACTGCAGCATAGGAGAGTGTCACAGCAACAACAATTACAAATTGTTTTCACAAAGCGGGTTTAGGAAGTAGTGAGGACATAATATACGCAGAGCCAATCTCGCACCCTAAAGTTGAAGAAAATTGGCTGGCCACACATGAAACTCTAGGGAAAATTTTTGTCGATTTAGAAACGTTCATTAATATCGACAAAGATCTAATTACCCCCCAACTTAGAATTCTGGATGATATCATCGCCGATGTAACTGTGACAGACAAACCGGAGGAAGAGGAAGAAGTTGATGAATCTACGCTTCCGGCCCCATCTCCATTCTTTAAAGATACAGATACCAAAGTTCAATTTTCTAAGACAATATATTAGACAAGATTTCTCAGACAATTTTCTAACACTCTCAGCAAGCGAACTTCTCAACTACCTAAACAAGACGGAAAACATCATGGCGAACAGGCCAAAATTGACAGCTATTTTTCTAAAAAGTAATTTTTATCACATTGTCTTCATTAATTTACTTTTTTCAATTGACTTTTTATTGTTATCAACGCTATTTATCATCGCCTCTATCTGTTCTGTATAGCTAAAAAAAGATTTCAATTTTGTTAACATATGGTTAACAGAAATTTTGTGTTTGTCTTATTCAATCTTATGTGTCATATGTAATAAATCTGACTTTGAAAAGACATAGGATTTTTACTTGAGAAAATAACGATTATTTGAATTTACAGCTTTCAAACGTTCCTGCCTAATAAGCACGATAAAAATAAATAAAATAATATAATTTTATGTCTTAAAAACGCTAAAAATTGACAAAAATATGTTTTTCCGCATAGATTGTTATCAGATAGACCACTCGACGAAAATTCGCGACCTTGGTTAATACGCGAACCCGTTTAATACGCGAATTTTCATCGGACCCCTGATTCGCGTATTAACGAGGTTCGACTGTATTTGCAAATTTGTTTGAAAAGTCTCCCTTTAAGAGGTCTTGATTTTATAAGTTTATTATCTTTATGACTTCATTCAGAACTGTCAAACGTTAAAGAGGCATTTTTTTAGACTAGCGCGCGTCTGTGTTGAATACAATGGCTACTGCTACATTTCTTTGATTTATCCTTAATTTTAGCAACAGGTCCAACATTGTGACCTACCATTGCTTTTGCATTATCAGTGCATATATCTTCGCAGTTTTCCTATGGTATTTCACAAATGGTATTTCATGTCCTTTAATTCGTAAAACACGTTAAATACAGAAACATAAAATAAAGCAAAAACCACTCAAACCAAAAATATCATATAGAAAATAAATACATGTATAATGCAAATGTCTTATTAGCTTTGAAGTGCATTATTGCACTTTTAAACCCAGTTATAGATATATTTATCTTTGGCACGCACACACATGCACAAAAAATTACTACATAATTTTGAAAATCTTTCACTTGCAATATGCTAATTTATTTTAAGGTGTGTTTATTTCCCGGGAAGATCGCGGAGCCCCTGGAAAGTTCAGGCGGAGCCCCAAGGGCTCCGCGGAGCACACTTTGGGAACCTGTGAGTTAGTAGAATCACGTGCATACCAAGAAAATAAGAAATAAGGCTGAAGAAACCTAATTAAAGCTATCCTTTGTTAGACTCATTATCAAAGCTTAATAAAAATCAAGTTGTTTCAGATTTTGTAATAGAAAATATTATTTTTCTAATAATAGTATACTGTTTTAAATGCAAACGAATAACAACTGATATTTTCCGAGTAAAAAATTATTACAAATTACAATTGAAAAATGGATATGAACAATTTTCTTGATTACCGAATTTTAAATTTTATTTAATTTTGTGAAAATCACTTATTTATTATTACGATATTAATGTTTCTGAAACAAGAACTTCAAAGAACATTACATGAAAGCAACCTTTTGTATATTTTTTAAAAAAAATTTCTCCTCATCAAATAATTGAATCAAATGAACCCCACTTTGTTTTTTGAAATAAATTTCTAAATTGATTTCCGGATTTTATTTTCCGTTTAATGTGTTAAATAATTAGTTAATTCAATAAAGTTGCATACCAAGAAAATAAGAAAGAAGGATGAGGAAAGTTAATTAAAGCTGTCTTTTGTTAGACTCATTAGCGTGTAGTTGGCATTCAAAGAATCTCTGTAAATTTAGCATCATCAATAGCATTCATTGTTAATAAAACGTTAATAAAGATCCAGTTGTTTGAAATCGCTTAACAGAAAATATTATTTTTCCATTAATTGAAAATTTCTTTAAATGCAAACGAATAACAACTTATATTTTTCGAGTAAATAATTATTAAAAACTACTACTGAAAAAATAGGTATTTATGTGAACAAATTTCTTGATTAACGGATTTTAAATTTTATTTAGTTTTGCTAAAATCACGTACTTATTTAGAATAATACTAGTGACTCTGAAATAAGAATTTCAAAGAACGTTACATGAAAGCAATCATTTGTATAATTTAAAAATAGTTTTTTCCATTATCAAATATTTGAATAAAATAAAGTCCACTTTATTTTTTTAAAGGAATTTCTCCATTGATTTCCTGAATTTATTTTCCTTTTCATATGTTAAAAACAGTTACCCTAATAACATAGATGCCAAGAGATTAAGAAATAAGGCTGGAGAAAGATAATTAAAACTGTATTTTGTTAGTCTCATTAGCATGTATTTGGCATATAAAGAATTTCTAAGTGGATTTAGCATCATGGAAATATAGTTAGTAGTTAGTAGTCAATAAAATATTAATAAAGATCCAGTTTTTTGAGATTTTATAAGAGAAAAGTTCATTTTTGTATTAATAGTATACTATTTTAAATGCAAACAAGTAACAACTGATATTTTTAGAGCAAATAATTATTAAAAATTACTATTGAAAATATCGATTTTATATGAACAATTTTCTTGATTACAGAATTTTAAATTTTATTTAATTTTGCTAAAATCACTTATTTATTATTACGATATTAATATCTCTGATATAAGAACTTCAAAAGCATTACATGAAAGAAATATTTTGTATAAATTCAAAATAGATTTTCCTCTCATCAAATGATTGAATCAAATAAATCTCATTTTGTTTTTTTTTAAGGATATTCTCCATTTATTTCCAGATTTCATTTTCCGTTTCATATGTTAAATGTAGTTACCCCAATAACATGCGTATCAAGAAAATAAGAAATAAATTTGGAGAAAGCTAATTAAAGCTATCTGTTTTAGGTCCATTAGCGTGTAATTGGCATTCCAAGAATTTCTCTGTGAATTTAGCATCATGAAAACCATCGTTAATAAAAGCTTAATAAAGATCCAATTGTTTGAGGTTTTGTAAGAGAAAATATTATTTTTCCTTTGATTGCATACTGTTTTAAATGCAAACGAGTAACAACTGATATTACATGTGTCCCTGTATACTTACATGATACTTACATGTGTCCCTGTAAATACTACATGATTTCTGTTATACAGAAAATAACCTGTAGTACACATTCCCAACATATATCAATTTCGTAATATACGAATTAGTTTAATATAATTAAAACGCGCCCCGAACAATGTTTTCCCCTTCACAATTGCGAAGGAATACTTTTGAGTGTCCCTGTGAATTAATTCCAAATATTCCTTCTATCACACATTGTGCAGAATGTATATTTTAGTACATACTTCATAGATGCATGTCAATTTTAATATGTTTGAAAGCGTGTAACACCATTAAAATGTACTTGAAAGCATTTTTTCCCATTGGTCATAAAGGAACGGAATAATTTTGCTGGTCCTGTAATTGAACTATACATCCGAATTTCATAAAATTTGAAATGACTCGACAAAATTATGCAATAATT
This sequence comes from Maratus speculifer, assembly GCA_964019185.1. Taxonomy (NCBI): domain Eukaryota; kingdom Metazoa; phylum Arthropoda; class Arachnida; order Araneae; family Salticidae; genus Maratus; species Maratus speculifer. The sequence continues at coordinate 109,331,948 of OZ025301.1, forward strand.
TTATATTTCGAATCTCAAACGATTCGGTCGGGCAGTTTTTGCTTTGTTATATGCGGATAGGCGGGCAAACGGACAGATGGACAGTCGAATGGACGGACGGGCTGAACGGCGACTGTAGATGCTTCGCATTTACATAATTACGAACGCACTAAAAACAGATTTTCTCCTCATCAAATAATCAAATTAAATAAACTGTACTTTGTTTTTTCAAATTAATTTCTCCATTGATTTCCAGATTTTACTATCCCTTTCATATGTTGAATAATTAGTTATTACAATAACATGCATACCAAGGAAATAAGAAATAAGCCTCGGAAAAATAATTAAAGTAGTCCCTTTTTAGATTCATTAGTGTGTAATTGGCATTCAAAGAATTTCTGTATAATTTAGCATCATGAAAAGTATCGTTATTATAAGCGCAATAAAGATCCAGTTGTTTGAGATTTTAAAAGAGAAAAGATTATTTTCCATTAACAATAAACTGTTTTAAATACAAATAAATAAAACAGATATTTTTCAATTCAATAATCACTAGAAGTTATTATCGAAAGGTAGATATTAAAATAAATACGTTTCTAGATTTTCAGATTTGATATACGTTTGGATACAGCTTAAAAAAGCCGCATACAATTGGTCAAGGAAAAAAAAGAGAGAGAGAGAGACCCACTAAAAATAATCTTAAGATTATCTGAAGAAATTGCCACTTTCTTCAGAAATTCTAAAGAAAGTTTAAAAAAGTTTGCAGATTTAGCTTTACCTTAAAAATATCTGCAGAAGTTTTAAAAATATTCTTAAAAATTTCTGCATAATGGGCCAAATACCGATGGATTTCCCACAGATTTTTGGGTCAAATACCTATAGATTTTCTACAGATTTTTTTTAGTGGGGAGAGAACATAATGTAGATTCTAATAAGAAAAATTGTCACAGGAAAGAGAATGAAAGAAATAAAAACACCTAACCATTCGACTAGATATTACGTCTTCCTTTAATTTATCATAAAAACTAGTCGCATGTGGTAATCCCAAAACTTTCTTCTATCTTATGCATTTTAATACATCCTGAATGATGCAGCATAGCAGCGTCATTGATTGAGCGGTTTATATTCAAATTCTAGTAAGTAACAACTTATATTAACTTATAACTGAATCTGAAGTTTGATGAAAATCCGTTCATTAGATTTTGAGATAGAGCTATTGCAAAATCTGAAAAAAATATGCACAACAGCATCCCATGTACACACATAAGCATGGTGATGTACACCAAAAACTAATCCGAATTAATTTTTTATCACTTATTCAAGGAATCTGAAGTTTGATGCAAATCCATGCATTAGTTCTTGAGATACAGCTATTCCAAAATCGTGAAAATTTCTGCATAGCAGTGCTCTTTGTAGGGCGATTTGCAACAAAAACTAATCAGCATTGATAACTGATTCTGATGTTTTTGTAAAATTCCTGCATTTCTTCTTCAAATAGAGCTATTGCGATAATCACAAATAAAGCCCCATGACAGCGCCAACTGTTGAGCGATTTGCAATAAAACGTAATCAGCATTATGTTATATCAAGTATTACAAAATCTAAATTTTTATGAAAATCCATGCACTAATTCTTGAGGTATGATTATTGTGGAAATTATGAATAATGCACCATAGTAGCGCTACCTGTTGAGCAATATACGCCAAAAACTAATCAGATCTAGTTTATATCAAGGTCTAACAGAATATTAAGTTTTATGAAATTCTATACATTAGTTCTTGAGATAGAGCACTTAGAATATTTTCGTGAACATAGACACAGACTGATAGACAGACATTTTACAAAAACATGTGTTTCGGGTTCTCTGATCCCTAAAACGTGTAAATCCGTCGAAATACGGGTTTTGAAAATTTTCATGAATTTAATACTTTCTGTTTATAAAGATAAAAGAAAGTAATAATATTAGCGTGTCTTAATGACAAAATTGAATCAAATTCAAAAAAATTCAATCCGAACAACCATTTTTGGCAGTACTTATGTTTATTTCTGTAAATTAAAACTTTTAAGATAGTTAAAAGAAATTTTTGTGTATTTGAAAATAAGACTTTTGATTAAAATTAGCTGTATCTCAATTCTTTTTCAAAATAATTTCTGAATTGATTTCCCAAACTTGTTCAAGCTTTCATACGATGAAGAAAAGAGTTATCAAAATAACATACTTACAAAGAAAATAAGAAATGAAGTCCAGGAAAGCTCAATAATGACGAATTTTATTTTTAGTACTCATCTAATTGGTATTCAAGAAACTTTTTGTGAAAATTTGGCAATGTATGAAGCTGCTGTTAAGGAAACAAGACTAAAATTTATTTAATACTGTTTTCAGAATTAATAAAATGATTTTATACGACTGTTCTGCTATCATTTTTTCACTAATTGCGCAGGTAGTTTTAAATATATTTGGAATATCTATTGTTTTGCTTTTTTACCTTTCTAATAGATTATTATTTTTACATATTTTTCATTAATTCAGTGGTGGATTATTAAACAGTCCTGTTCCTTAAAATTATATATTTTTATTCACAAAAATAATTCTTTTTCATTGAATTATTAAAATTATCACTAAGAAAATTATTTAATTTTAAAAGAGAGTTTTTAATTTTGATCTAATTTTGATAAAATACATGTATTCATTGTAACACCCTCAGGCTCATTACCATGTAATTGTTATTAAAAAAACATAACTGTAAATGTGGCAATATGTAAAATTATTGTGAAGCAAGTAATAGCAAATTCCAATTGAGAATTTATAAAAGCGAATATATTAAGAAACATAAAATTTGCTTTAAGATCAGATTATTTTAAACGTAGTTGAAATTAATCTATTCGTTTTAAACTACAGTTTTTGGTTCATATAAATTTTCTTGTATAATTATTAACAAAAAACGCATATAAAAACTCAGAAACATAATCTATAACAGAAATCTGCTAAAAATTAACATTTAAAAATTTATACCTATCAAAAACTGTTTTTTTCGTACAACAACATTTTTAATTTTTGAATTTATCTATAAAATCCACATATTTACTCAGAGATATATGAAAACAAACCTTTGTATGGTTTGAAGATATAAAATTTCTCCTATGTTGAAATAATAAAATCCCCTGCCTTTTAGGTAGATTTCGTATGAAATACTACCTATTGCATTCGCACCAGTTTATCTATCTATCTATCTATCTATCTATATATCTCACTTTTTTATGGACACGATAACTTCTATAATTCTTCACCAATCTCCACCAAACTGGTACATAAAATCAAAGGGGATAAAATATCAGCTAAGTTCGTTAATGGGCAAAATCGGACCAAGGGGGTCGAAATAGGGGGCGTTTTTGTGAAAACAGAAAAAACCCATAACTTCTTAATGAAAATAGATATCGAATCAGTTTAAAGTTTATATTGCTTCTAAATAATGGGCCAAACGTTTATGCATGACAGATTTTTGATAAAGTTAAAAATGGGCTCAAGAGGCGAAAAAAATAGGGTTTTTGGGAGAAAAAAATCATAACTTTGTCAATTTTCAAGATATCAAATCCATCTAATTTTTTTATAAATATTCTCAAAATTACCTAAAACTTTTGTATTTGCAAGTTTTTGATAGGACTAACTCTTACCGGTAAAAAAAAAATTAAAAACGAAAATAAAACGGGGTTTGGAAAAAGAAAAAAATCCATAACTTTGTCAATTCTTAAACTATCAAATCCAATTAAATTTATTTTACATCTTCTCAATAATATCTACAACTTTTGTATTGACAAGTTTTTCATAGGATCAATTCGTATAGCCAAAATAAATTAAACAAAAATTGGAGTTGGAGAAAAAACCTCTAATCCAAACTGCTTACATTCTGAATTGTTTTTTAAAATCATTTTTTATTTTAAACGCGTCCAAATGGCAGATCCTCTTATTTAGGATCTATATAATGTGAAACATTGGCCAGAGTTTTGATAAAGACAGAATATATTTTTAAAAAGGCTGCCAAAAAGGGTATTTTGAACAGAATTTCCCGAAGTGACCGTGATAGGAAATTTGAGGAAGTATTCAAATAACAAATTGCGGTTTTTTCTGACTCATTTTTAAATCCATTTTTACTCTCAAATTATATATATTTTTTTGTTGTTGAAATGAGCACTCTTCGAAATCTACCTCCGCCTATAGGCCAAGCCGACAGGGATTTTTTTTTTCTTTTCTTTTAGCCTCTGTTTAATTTCTTCTTTTTGGTTATAAAAAATCGTCAATCACTTTCTTCAATTACTTGAACTTTCCTATAATAAACAATAGAGTAACTACAATAAGCATTTCTATTATTAAAATAAGAAAACAAAAGTTTATAAAAACTCTATTTTGCTAGATTTATTAGTGGCTAATAGGTAATCCAAAGTTTTTCTGCAAATCTCGTAATTGTAGATATCGAGAAGTACAGTGTAACCTCGAAAAAAGGACAACATTATTTTAGACTTCTAACTTTACGGCAAAAAGAAAAATAGCAATTGTTTGTGAATTAAAAACTTCCAAATCGATACTGATTGATTAGCAGAAATCGAGATTGCGGATGTTATGTTAAATAGAACCGCTGATAACACTAGTAACATTTCAATTGAACGAGGACGTAGAGTAAAGAATGCCGAAAAAATGCAAAATTTGATTTTATATTCGAAAATCCGCGGAAAAAATTGGGCGAATTCTCAAGACGAAAAATTGGGTTAAAAAAGAAATAAAATTGGTTTATATCTTCCGGAGACGCATGCGTTGTAAAGTTTGCCGAAATGTTGAAAAAATCACAGCATTACAATTTTTTTAAATTAGAGTTTTTGCAAATGTAATAGCTGTAATTCTCATGTATTATAATAACAAAACAAAATGCTGAAATATTATTTAAATCGATCAACATCTTTCGTCACGCAATTTGCTCTAAAGGTTGGCAACTATATCACATTTTTACTCTAATCCTTCATTTTACGTAACTTATCAATATTTAACTGTAATAGTTCCTTATAACTTTAGAGCACATGCGCGACCGGATGATTTTGATAGATTTAAAAAATATTTCGGCATTATGTTTTGTAATTAAAATAGGTAACAATTTCAGCTATAATTCGTGAAAAGGCTAATTAAAAAATTGTAATGACGCGAATTTTTCAACATTTGAGCAAACTTTACTGCGCATGCGCAACTGGAAAATATAAATTAATTTTATACATTTTTTTTTTACCCAATTTTTAGTCTCTCGAATTCGCAACTTTTTCCTTGGTATTGCGAATTGAAAATAAATGTTAGAATTTTTTCGGCCCACTCTAACGTGAAGCCTGCAGGAGAAAAGGTGTTGCTGGAAAAATGCATAAATTTGACTGGAAATTTTATATCTGATTTATAGAAACAAGATTGTGTTTTCAAAATCGATATTCTTCATTTGTAAGAAATCCAAGAAAAAAGTTGTTGAAGGAATTTCAAGTAAATAAAATTGACAACCATATTTTGTAAATTACATGAGAAAAAAAAACTGTTTATTTTTTTCAGTGCATAGAAAATATTAGTTAAATTAAGTTTAAAAAAATAGTTAATTTTCTATCCTAAATATCCCTCGACTATGAGTTTTTGACTGTTAGTTTTCAGTTTCGACTATAGTTCGGCTATTTTGAATAAAGGCACCATTAAGAATATCAAAAGACTTTAGATAATTGCTTCAGAAATCCGGAATTTTCAAAAATCTGGCTTTGTCTCGGTTCCTATGATGCCGAATTTCCGACGTTATACTGTATATCAAATTTGTGTTTAATTTGTTTAATTATTTATAAAATGGATTTTAGAAAACTGCAATGTTGTTTCCAAGGGATTATTTTCAGAGTTGCAAAAAAGTCTTCCAATGTTTTAAGAGGAAAAAATATACCGGGCTTGACTTTTATTGGATTTAACCTACGTTTGTTCGTAAAAAATTGAATTTTATCAGTTGCTATATTTTTTTTATTTTGGGGGTAGCTATATCTAAAGAACTAACGCTAGGAATTTCGTCAAACTTCTTCGCCATATTCTGTCACAAGTTGACGTAGTTAGATGCGGATTAGGTTTTGCTCTAAATCGTCCACAGGTGACATTTTCACGATTTCCGTGATAGCTATATTTAAAGATCTAATTTGAAGATTATGAATTTCCCCAAACTTCATTTTTTTGACACATATTTTCTTTTTTTGGATTTAGTTGTATATCGTTCAAGATGTGTCGCTGCTATGTTCTATTTTTATCGAATTCTGCGATAGCTGTATCTACAAAACAAATAGATTGTCTTTTACTTTTGGTTGGAGACAATTTCATTTATGTTATATTCATTGCGCTATTTTCGATTATCTTAATTATAACTACAACATTTACATGATGAGCGTATGTCGTAACATGGAAAATACTGTATATCAAGTAATTAGTTTATAATGAAGAGAAGGAACGATTTTTTGACTGCATAAATCATATTCATAGTTGGAATAGTCTTGTTGAGTTATATTCGAACAAAGTGAAAAAATTTCAGACTAGGACACGAATTTCAATATCTTGATTTATATTTATGAAAGTTTTCTGATAGCCACAATATATTAGTTTTTTGAACGACTAATAGTTTTACTTTAATTATTAAATTATTAATTAAAATTATGTTAAATAACTTTAATATGGCCGCCATTGGCAGAAATGCATGTTTATGCAGTCAGTTCTTATGCATTACAGTCGATGGTGAATATATTGAGTATGCTTGACTTATTATTCTTATTAAAATAAATTGTACCTTACTTATGCATGTATCAATTTTATTAGTAAATGTACGTCTTTCTGATAATGCCACACTTCAGTACGCGGCTAGCGGCATATTTTAGCTAGTGATTGAATATCATAAAATTACATTCTACACAATCCGTCCCAAACATTTTTGGACTGGTTGAATTATCAGATAATTGATGGAGCTGCGTGTTCGCAGGTAATGTCAAAATTACGACTACATTTCGTCTTTTATATCAGTACAATTTCACGCTTCTATATGCTATGTGATGATAAATGCTCCGATTTGTTGTAACAATGTAACGTGATCATGTTATGATGGTCGAACAACCTGGCGTGCGACAAAAACATGGCAGTTATGATATGTGATGAAACATCGCGCTTTCAGTATAAACCCCTCACAAAGAGGCAAAGTTCGGTTTCGAAAGGACCATCATCCGACGCTATAAATCTTTGCTTGTAGAAGTCAAGAATCAAGGCAATGCTCATCACATTTTTCGACGTTGATGAGATTATTCACAAAGAGTTCATTTCTGAAGGTACATTTTCATTGGATCTAAAGCCATTGCAACTGGATGCTTCTGAATCTTTTTCTGATATTTGAGATTAATGAAATGTTTTATGGCCTGAATACCCTGAGTTCATCCACAGCACCTACAACAAGGCAGTTTGTAACTTTGCACGGCAACGCGCCAGTATATGCTTGTGCGGGAGTTTTTTTCTGGCTTCTGAAAGTGTCGTCGTGCTCAACCATCTTCCATACTCCACAGGTTTATCCTCCTGTGATTATTTCCTGTTCCCTAAGTTGAAATTGCACCTAAAGAACATCTTTTTATGGCATTCTGGATATTTATGTGACTGCGACCGACTAATTGGCGCACACTGCAAAGATGGACTCCCAGAAGTGTTTTGGTGGCTAATACGTTTGTTGTAAAATGTGTGATCTGTCCATTGAAGGTTATTGCAAATTAACATAGGTCAAAGTTTTCATTTTAGTACTTAAATATTTGTTTATAAGATCGATCAGGGAAATTTTGGGGCGGACTGTGCAATAAAGGTATTCTTTGACACAAGACCTCCGATTTCATAGTAAATCGAGAACGCTTTACAATTCTGTAATTGAGCTTTTTTCGCTATTTCTGTCGGTTTTTGAAAAAGCGTCAAAATTTTGCATTCAAAGCTGCAGTCACTCTCATATGACCGTGATTCTATAATATGTAAACAATTGTTTTAAAACTCTTGGGTTATAGTTTTCTTTGAGTGTAGCCAAAGTTTACATTGCACCCTGTATTTCACCCCTTCAGTTATAATAACATGGAAAGAAATACATCATAATATGTTCGTGGATTCATAAGGGGAAAAGAAAACCTATTAAAGTCAAGCTTGTGAATGTAACCTAGTTTTCTTGCATTTTAACAATAACGAATTCTCTGTACCGTTAAGTGAAATGCATTGCGTTCTATCTCTAGTCAGTTAATAACAGATAAAATCCATTATAACAGAGGCATGCTAAATACTTTTTGCAGATATGAGAAGTATGATAGAACTATGTAGTGTAAAAGATTAATAATGTTATTGTCGCTTTAAACAAAACTAAACAACAACATCAAAAACAGATTTGTCTAATTTTAAAGAAGAGTGCGATTTTTTTATGGTGACGTAGGTCATGTAAATATTATGTAAAATGTGAGGTGAAGCGTATATTAAGCGGAGGCTAGTTAAAGGTTTTTTTTTCCTTTTTTAACGTAACATGGAAGATTGTAGTATCTAATACAATCATTTATAAAGTCCCGTTCTCTCCTAATACTCTGAAATTCTTTTTATAAAACAGATTATCGGACTGAGATAATGATTGGTGTGCATATTTATGCAGATATTCTCGATGCTTGTGTTTTGATATAATACTTAATATATTTAAGTTGATTTTACTTCTAAAAAAGTTTCAAACATCAATTAGTTAAATCATCATACTGATTAACCGTGTACTTTTTTGTTTTATTAATCTGTAATGTTAAATTTGCTTTTTAAAGTATCACATATATTCTTTAAAAGTTAATTTTGTTTTGAGTTTTTGAGTTGAGTAATACATTGAAAATCGCTCAATTTTTAGGGATACGCTCTTAAAAATAACAAACATGAAAAATTACGCTTCCAGCAGAGATTATGAAACATTTTCTAACTCATTTAGAATATCACATATCGAAAGTTTGAAAACATCAGAATTTTTTTTGTACATCCCTGTATAAGATCTGTAGATTAATATTAATGCTAAATCGATATTTATACTACATCGTATGCTAAAAATTAGTCCATTAAATGCAAAGTACTTTTTAAATCTTCCATTCAGCAATTTCTGGCAATAAACGGAAATGTACCTTTGTGTATCTCTCTATATGATCTATAGAATTTATACACCAATTAAACCGCAAAAAATGATTATTTTAAAATGTGTACAAAAATTGGAAAGCGATGCCAGCAATAATTCCTCATAGGCAGACCTGTAGAAAAACACTTTAGTGTTCTGTAAAGGAACAATAATGTAAATGTCTCTGTAAATGAACTATGAATTATAAGCACACCTGATTCTACAGTAAAAGCTTGTAGTACCTCTCATTCACCATGTGTTCTAAAAGTTCGAGTACTCCAACTTACAGAAATTATGGTTCGTCATTTTTTGAAACATTAAATTTTGTCGTCTGTTCATCATTGCATCAGTTTTCGAGTTTTTATCGTTAGATTTTTTTTTCGCGGTTAATTATTGCTAGGATATAGTTTTATGTTATTTTGTTCGTCTATAGTGAAATGATTTTATCACACATTCAGAGAATTGTGTTGGTCGAAACTTGTATAAATGTAGATTATTTTAAAGGTGCAAAGATGTTTGGCGAAATAAATATTCAAATGAAGCAATGCCGAGGAAAGATATGGCTCGATAATATTGGCTCGTTCGGCGATTTTGTAATACAAGTTTGGTTGAAGGTAAACGCAGGTGTGAAAGGCCGTAAGTTTTTATACCAACCTTTCAGCAAAACACTCAACCAAGAACATTGCAAACTCCTGGTAAATACGTGAAGCGTTAAAGCAGAAGTAAGGGGCGCTTCTCATGGATTGACACATAGGGCTAAAGTCTTATATGTCCTTAAAGACCTTTGCATTTTTGTGCTTATCGTAAAAAAGTGGTGCAGGAGATAAAGCCATCAGATTTTGAGAAGCATATTAATTACTGCCGGTGGTTCCGGAGATTTGTTCGCAATAACATCAAGATTTTAGACAAAACATTTTTCTCCCATGAGGCATAGTTTCATTTACGCGGTAACCTAAACAAGCAAAACTCTCGCTTTTGTGTGACAACTAATCCTCCTTCATTAGTGCAAAAATCTTTGCATTCTCAAAAAATTGGCGTATGATGTATTATACAAAAGGATTGTTGGGCTTCTGTTTTTCGAATCAACTGGATTTTTTATAAATGAACTATGAAAGGTTCTTATATAGCAATTTGATGCATTGTTAGAAATGAATGAACAAGATTCTTGATGCAAACCTACTACAAAAGGGATGAAATCTTGGATATACTTGAAGAAGTTTTTGGCGATCTACTCATCTCAAAAAAATTTTGGCCACTTTGATCTCCTGATCTGATCGTCTCATGGTTTTATCAAATTTAACACAAATCATCCTCTAACAATAGATAATTTAAAAACTGACATTACTCAGATTATATAAGAAGTCACTCCCAGCATGTAAAATGCCTTTCTGTGAAAACGAGTTCAGCTTTGTCTCCTAGAAAGGCTTCGACATTCTGTACATTTATGATAATTGTAAGTTCAAATTTTTTCTCCTTGATAGTAAAAGTGCTTTTATAATTAGAAAAAAGTAATAGTTTTAGAGTTTGTTGTTTTGTGAATAATAAATACATATGCCGTTAGTATGGGAAGTTTAAAATGCATGTAATTTTCAATGTATTTAAAATAGTATAAACCTTTAAAATATGGTACTACTCTGTTATCCCGTCGACCGATTTCGCCAAATTTTACAAATCGCCAAACTAATAGCCAAATTATGCATGTTGACGTAATTTTTATTATAAATAACGAAAAAACAAATAATTAGTAGAATATTAATAAAAATACAAATAAAAAGTCGAAATAAAAATCACTTAATGACGTTTTAAACACGTGTATCGTATTTAATGTCATTGAATTGACATTCACGATCCTTCATTGTTGGCATTTAATCTTATAATTTGGCGACAGTATTTTGGTCGACGGGATAACAAAGTAGTACCTAAAATACAATGCAGATGATTTTTATTCGTAGGTTATAATGCACTGGAATTCATTGCGTGTCCTTGCAAATGAAAATAAAAATGCTACACAATGTTCAACAGTCATATTTTACAGCCAAAGGTGATAAATTAATATGGATATTATAATTATTATTCTTTTCTTACTCATGTATGGAATAAATACAATTAAATATTTAAAAATGTTTAACTGTTAATTGGAAGACTTTTAAAAATAGATATTCTGGTTTGAGAAAACTTATTGATATACTATTAAAACTATTTGGAAAAGTTTCTGAAATTCAGTGGCAGCAGAGAATTTTGTTTTTATAAATGTTTTCTCGAATTTTGAAAAATATTGGTTTCTAGGGTTTCTAAAGTTGAAGATTGCTTTTCGAAATCGAGTGAAATTTGAAAGAAATTTTTGTATGTTTTTATATGATGTTCTATTATATTTTCACAGCTTAATAAATATTTATCTTATTTTTACCGCATATATTTTGTGTAATAAGAAAAATATCTATTAGATTACTAGGTGACCCGCCCGGCGTTGCACGGTCCGTGATAATAATATTAAAGGAACATAAAATTTGTGATTTTATCTCTTAACTCGAAATACGTGAAATTACTACGTTGTTTGAAGTACACGGCCACCGACTGCGTGAAAAATTGGTTTAAAAAATGAACAAATAATATTTAGCGGTAAAAATGTTCAAAAGGACTGCAATGGGAAAACGGGAGAGGAACTTGCATGCAATTCAAGAATAGATAAGATCACGATTCATACAAAAATCTAAAATTTTGACAAAAATGAAAAAAAATCGATGCTAAACACACAAAGAATTAAAAAAATTGTTAAACATCACATCGAAAATCGTATTGAAAATCGCATTGAAAATCTTTGAAATTGAAAAATCATAACAGAAAAAAATTTAGTTAATTAGGCTGAAAGTTTGAAACAATTTTATTTTTATGATTCTCAAAAAAATAGCCCCAAAATGTGAAGAAATACTAAAAATCGCCATAAAAAATTCGTTAAAAGTTCCAAAATCGTCGCACAAATTACGAATAAACTTTATTGAAAAGAGAAAAAAAAATTACAATATTGAGTGAAAAGAATGAAATCGTATTCCTTTCACTAATATGGAAAAATCGCCTCGAAACATAAAAAGAACGCTAAAAATCGCATAAAAATTAAATTAAAAAATTCTAATCAAAAAATAAAAAATCGGGCTTCGAGGTGCAAAAATACATGTTTAGAGGTACCTTTCCTCCAAATTTTGTAGCTCTACATACAGCGGTCTCTTCAGAACAGCGCTGACACACACACAAACTTGTCTCTTTATTATTATAGATGCATTTGTGAACCAATAAGTTAGAGGCGAAAGAAGAGCATATTTAAACTCATTCTCGTAAATGGAATCCACATTTTCTTTATCTTAACTTTAAGGATATCACTGAACTGTGAAAGAAGCAGATTAAATTCTATTTATAGCTAATTAAAATAGGTAGAGAAGATTAGGATAGAATTACGTTTAATTATCACAGCCATTTACATTATCAAATTAAACAGCGTGATAGATAAATGCTCGCATTATTGGATTAAATATAATTATATTTTAAGACATAAGTCTAGATTATATGGAATTACGTATATTAAAGGGAATACACATTTCCTTTATTTTAGGGAAATCACTGAATCGTCGAGAAAGTAGATTATATTCTATTTTTATTTCATTAATAGTATGTAAGAGAGCTATAATAGATTTACATGTAATAATCATAGTGAATTACCGATGAAATTATGCAGCGTGGAAGATAAATGTTGTAATTATAGGATTAAATCTAATTAGAATTTAGAACATAAGATTAGATTACATGGAATTAGTGTACATTAAATGGAATCCACATTTTCTTTATATTAAATAAATATAAAATATGTGACGAAATGAAATTTTCGCCTTGCTTTTAACATAAAATGAATAATGTTTACTTAAAAGGCGATTAAATAATCAATTATAGCTATTAAAAGTTAATTTTATTTAAAAATATTAGTACTTTCAAACCTTTTCCAAACAGGTTACTCCTCAGAGAATATTTTCTTTTATTAAAAAATATTTAATTTTAATTTAATTTAATTTAATTTATTTAATTTCTATATAAAATAAGATTTTTTTTATAAAAGAAAATATTCTCTGAGGAAGAGCCTGTTTGGAAAAGATTTGAAAGTACTATGATTTTTAAATAAAATTAACTTTTTACATCTATAATTGATTATTTAATCGCCTTTTAAATAAGCATCATTCATTCATTTTATTTTTCCTTTATATTAGTTTTAAGAAAATCATTGACCTGTCAAGCAAGTAGATTATATTCTGCTGTTAATTAATTAATAGTAGGTATCACAGCAACTTACATGATGAAATGAGGCATCGTGACAGACAAATGCTGTAACTATTATTGCATTAAAATCAATACGATTTTACAAAATAATATAAATCTATATTATAAAGACAAAACATGCCGTGAAATAAAGCTATCGTCATTTTGACGTTGGAAAGGAATTGGTCAGAATAAGAGGTGATACCCTGTATAATCATACAAAAAACTGGTGGAATCAGAGAGAAAAGTAGAGCTCGATTTAAAAAAAATCTTACAGTATAATTTGGGAAATATTTTCAATGTGTGTGCAAAATAAAGGGAATCAGATGATCTGTAAAGCTTATGAAGTAACCCAATTTTTTGTTAGCTGAAAATGAGGACTGAGCTGTACTGGTGCCTTTTATTCAGAATTATACTAGTATCCACTCAAAATGATTACTGAGGAAAGTAGTCAATAGAATATATTGTTATGTTGTCTCAAATTGGTTAAACCCCACAATGCTAAACAAATATAAACCATTATGTGATAATTAAAGTATTACATTAATATAATCAAGTTGTTGAGGAATTGATGTAGATAAGTATGTTTGAACACAAATATTTAGTATATGATTGAATCGTATCTATTCAAGGTTTTGAGTTTACTTGGAGATTTGATCTTCCAGTTATCAAAACAGGTGGTATGGAATTGTGTTCACACTTTGTGCAGAACGAACCGTTCTCATATTTCATTACATCAGCCTGTAACATATAGTTATGAACCCAAATTTTTAAACTGGTTATGGATGATTTAAATACGGAAAGAGTTAAAAATGCCTCTTTTTCCCCGATTGATTTTAAACCACCAGTAAAGCTCAGTCCTCATTTTCAGCTAACAAAAATTTGGGTTATTTCATAAGCTTTACAGATCATCTGATTCCCTTTCTTTTGCACGCACATTGAAAATATTTCCCAAATTTTACTGTAAGATTTTTTTTTTAATCGAGCTCTGCTTTTCTCTCTGGTTCCACCAGTTTTTTGTATGATTTCATAGCTTTTTCAGATGCTTTCAGGAACTTTATCTATCACCTTCAACTACAAATCTAAACTATTATTAGTATTAGTTTAAAATTATTAGTAGGCATATTAGTTTGGCGAAATACTTGAAATGGCGCCAAGTTGGCTTTAATTTTGGCGAAAAACTTGGCGACAGAACCGCCCCCTTCCAGATGGTAGTCCCACTGCAGTTTCTCGGTATCTACGTAGATTTTCTTATGACAATAGGTATCTACACAGATTTTCATAGCTTCATTTTCAAATAGTTATTTTTATAAATATAGAAGAATGTTTTTTCCTAATTATTCCTTTTTAATTGAAATATCTATATTGTAGTAACTGTTTTACTTCGAAAACACTCAAATAAAGGTGAGATGTTGTTTTAACACATATTTAATTACAGTTTATATATATGTTTATGAAAAATATGCATTTTCTATTTCGAATGACGTATCAAAGGTTCAAAACTATCAGGAGAATCAGAATTTTTATTGATCTATATAAAAAAAAAAAAAAAAAAAAAAAGTGTTATCGTTTCTTTTTTAAATTATTGAATTGTTTTTTAGTTGGTGGCAATTCGAAAGCAACAATTGAATTAGCAATTAAAAAGGAGAGATTTCTATAATGTTAAATTATGAAAGGAATAGCGTTATATAAATTTTAAATGGGTGCCATTCCCTTAATTTTTGATATTTTTTTACCGGACCTTTGAAAGGCACATCCCTAAATTAAAAGCTTTCGAACAAGCTATTACACGTCGCTGAATGTTTCCTGTTTCGGGTTATAATTGAGTTGTTTCTCTTTTTTTGTTGTTTCACGAGCAAAAAGTGCCAAAACAGGGGTTCTGGATCTCCGAAACTAATCGGTGGATCTGGATGAATTTTTGTAAACTTTGAGATCTAGGGTAGGACACTTTCCCTTTTGAATTTCGTCGCGATCCGATGATTGGGTCCAAAGTTATTAAGAGGAAAACTTTGGACTTTAACATTAGAGATGCAGCTGAGGTCTACTATACAGCACTATCGTGCTGTATGATACGAAGACACATTTGTATATCTCTTGACTGAAAACAGGTAATAAAAGATATTCCATTATGAATCTATGAGCCGATAAATGAGGGACTAGAGAAAATCTTATTAAAGTCATTTTCATAAATGTAATCCATTTTTCCTTTACCTTTGCTTTAAGAAAATAATTGAACTGCCAAGAAAGCATACCATTCTATTTTAAGTTAATCAATAATAGAAAGAGGGAATTATGCTCAGATTACATTTAATTATCGTAGTGATGTACATGACAAAATTACGCAGCGTGAAAGATAAATGCTGTTATTATTGTTGCATTAACTTCAATACGATTTTACAACAGATTATAAATCTATATTAAAAAGCTAAAACATACCCGTGGCTAAATCTGCCGTCATATTGATGCGGCAACTTAAACAAAAAATATTATAGTTTTTAAAAAGTGATCAACAAAAGAAGTGATAATCTGTATAATATTTCTTTAAGAAATTATCAACATAATTAATGACACCCTGTATAATAACTCCTTATGAAATGGTCAGCATAAGAGGTTACACTTTTTATAATAGTTCTATAAAAAATACGGCAACATGCTAGACACGACGCCTTGTATAATATCTCTTTAGGAATCGATCAACATAAGAGGTATAAAAAAAAAGAAAAGCCACTATAAAAAATGACACTCTTTATAATATCTCTTAAAAATGGTCAACATAAGAAAACCTGTATAATAGCTTTTTAGGAATTGGTCAACAAAAGAGGTGACACTATGCGCAATCGCTCTTTATTAAATGGCCAACATCAGAGAAGACGCTTTTTATAATAGCTCTGTAAAATTTGGTCATCGTAAGAGATGATACCTTGTATGGTACCTTTTTAGGAATTAATTAACATAAGGGGTGATACCTTGTATAATAGCTTTTTAGGAATTGATTAACATAAGAAGAGACATGGCTCTTTAAGAAATGGGCAGTATAAGAAGTGACACACTTTAAAATAGCTTTGTAAAAATTGGTCAGCATAAGAGGCGACACTCTATATAATAGCTTCTTTTGAATTGGTCATTATATGACGTGACACCCCGTATAATAGCTGTTTAGGAAATGTTCAACATAAAAAGTGGCACACTGTATAATAGCTCTGTAGGAAACAGCCAGCATAAGAGGTGACATTCTTTATGATACCTCTGTAGTAATTGGTCAGCATAAAACCCACGTCCTGTATAATACGAACACACACATATTGTTTTGGTAAATATCGTCTGCAATCATTTATGTAGAAAAAAGCTCCAGTAAGAAATTGTATTATTCGTTACCATGATAATTTATTCTTCTTATTTTATGTTTTTGGAATCATTCTTTGTTTTTGTTTTAAGTTTGTGTTTTTATTCGAATGTAAACAGATGATGGAATGTTGATAGCCGTGCCATGGCTGGCATATTTTAGTGCAAAATAAAACGCATATACAGTCCATATTTGTTATGTTTAAGAAGCAAAAGAACCACTGTGTGTTGTCAGTGTGTTTTATATTCGTTTAAAACCGCTACTTACACATATATATCTCATGTGTAATAACATTAAAGAAAATTTATTACTTCATGCATTCGTGAGCCGATAAATTAGAGGCGGAAGAAAATCTTATTCATTAAAGTCATTCTCATAAATGCAATTCATATTTCCTTTATCTTAACTTTAAGAAAATTACTAAACTGTCACGAAAGTAGATTACATTCTATTTTTAGTTAATTAATAGCAGGTAGAGAGAAGTATGATAGAATTACGTTTAATTATCATAGCGATTTACATGATGAAATTACGCAGCGTGAAAGATAAATGCTGTCATTATTGGATTAAATCCGATTAGATTTTAGAACAGAGTATAAACCTATGCTATCTTAGTACTCAGCGTTACACGGGATTTTAAAAGCGTTTATTGAGAAAAATAAATTTCAAAATAAAACTTCGTACGGACTAATGCTTGCCAACATATTTTTTTCCTCTCTCTGTACGTAGATTTTGCGTAAATATATTTCTTTTTCTAATGAAAGAGTTGAAAATTTTTCATTTTACACCTGTATTTAATAAAAAGTGTATTTAACCTAAATAAAAAGTCTTAATTCTAAATAAAAATGAAAATAAATTGAAAGAGAAATGAAAACTTATTCATGATGTCTCTTTTGCATGTAAAATACAATAATCATACGTTTGTGTAATATCTTTTCTTTACGCCAGCAGTTCCCAAACTATGGGTCGCTGAAACAAATGAGTTTTGTCACAAAAACATATTTTCTAATTCATCTGTTAAAAAAATATAACAATTTGAACAAGAAATAATATTTCAAGGGGAATTCTTTAATTTCCATATGAAGAAATAAATGTACGAGCAGAATATCCAGAAACATATAAATGAGCTTTGCATTCCTTGATGAAGTTCACCACAACATACTCGTGTGAATATGCTTTTTGTACTTGGATGTTTTTGAAAAACAAGTACAGAAAAAAGTGTGTGTTGAAAAAGAATTACGGTTGAAATTACTTAACCCAGTTTTAACCCTGATATAGAATCTTCAGTGGCATAACCTCAGTGGGTATCGCAAACCAGTTAAGGTTTTCTTTACTTGATTCATAGTATTCATAACAGAAGTTTTTTCGAATATATAAGGTGAACAGATATTAAAAAAAATACCGGTATTCAAAGCACATGGGTATTCACCTGGTCTCGCCACTATGCTTTAATCAGCAAACACCACTGCCAGAAAATGCACTGATTATAAAGTTCTGTTTTGATAGTAATTAAATTTATTTTTAATTATCTTTTTAGTTTGTGTGTTGTGCTACTTATTATTCCATTAACATGTATTGGAATTACGAATTGTTATTTTTGTTGATAGCTTATATAGATCATGCAACAATTTCTATACTGATATTCACAATTATATTTGGTGGGTCGCGAAAAATTTTTTTAGTTAAAGGTGGGTCACGTACCAATAAAGTTTGGGAACCGCTGATTTACGAAATTATTTATGAAGAAATTACTTCACCTCAATAATTGTCTTCTCCAATATCAGAAGATATACTGGATTTTTTTAAATAATAATAATGTGAAATTTTTATATGCTTTTTTTTATTGAAAAAGATTAAATACTTGTAAATCGGTAATTATACCTTTTATTTTGTAAAATATATACAAGAATAATCAGATTCTCATAGAAACAATCTATATAAATATGTTATTTGTAAATTGAAAAGTTTTTGAGGTTAAAAATTGTAATGAACTGTGTTGTAATCGATTATGTAAATTTTTAGTAGTTTTTGTCAGTCATATACAGTCAAATACATATTTTAAAACTTATGTTTATATAAATATCTTCACTTAAAATATCTAGCATGCAAGGCAGAGAAATTACACATGAAGTATCAATATGTACTTAGAAGCATCATTGAATGCTACATACAGTGTGTCCAGCAAATAACACCCTGATTTCAAAATTGAATTTCTCAAAAACAAAGATCGATAGTAATATGCGGTAAACGGTTTTTTAATTAGGTTAGCTGTAAAAATCTTATACAGAAATTTCAAACAGTCAATATTTTGAAAAAATTACATTCTGATTGCAAAGAATGCTTTGATTTGACATTTTTCTTGCTTTAGATTGCTGCCAGAGAATGTGTTTTCCGGCTTAAAGTGCGATATTTCATAGTTTTTTTAAATAAAATTTTTGAAATTTCGAAATTCTAAAAATTTACTTCGAAAAATCTTTAAAATACTGCACTGTAAGCTGAAAAATTATTTCTCTGCAGGCAATCTAAAGCAAGAAAAATGTCAAATCAAAGCATTCTTTGCGATCGGAACACAATCTTTTCAAAATATTCATTGTTTGAAATTTCTGTATAAGATTTTTACAGCTTACTAATGAAAAAACCGTTTACCGCATATTACTATCGATCTTTGTTTTTGAGAAATTTAATTTTGAAATCAGGGTGTTATTTGCTGGACACCCTGTATTTAAAATTAGTTTATGTACATTATGCACGAAACGCTTCTCATAAACTCTTGGAAGAATTGATTCACTTTAGTTGTATGGAATTAGTTAACATTTAGTATGCATTAGAACACTTATACAAATCTCTTAAAGTTTAAGTGAGGTGTCTAATATTTTTCGTTTTACAGCTTTTTCTATATGATAAACGGTAGTAAACCAACACGACTTGAATTGACGTTTTCTACATTTTAGTGTAACTCGCTCAGCAGATGGCTCTGCTATGCTGCATTATTTGCGATTTCCGCATTAACTCTGCCTCAGGAATTAACGCGCGGATTTTGATAAAACTTCAGATTCAGTTAGTCCTTAATATGACTTGTTGTTGTTCACATTTTGGTGTAAATAGCACAGTAGGTCGTGGTACTATGTTGCATTTTTCGCCATAGCTCTACCTCAAGAAGTAATACACAGATTTTCATCAAACTTTATGTTCAGTTAGATGTCGACATATATTGTTTCAAATTAAGTTTCGGTGCAAATCATCCAACAGGTGGCACTGCTATACTAAATTTTGCATATCTCAAGAACTAATGCACTGAATTTCGCATCATTAGAATCTCCATGATGCTTATAAATTGTCATTTAATTTTGGCACTGTGAAAGCGAATTTTGAAGTATTAAAATGTATGAGATAGAAGAAAGTTTTAGGATTGCCACATCCGACTAGTTAAAGTAAGCAATGTTTGATATTAAAAGAACATAACGTTTGAAAAAATAATTATTTTTCCATGAATGCAGTTTTTAACATAATTTTCTCCTATATAAAGGTCCTTATCGTATCGTACGACTTTCGTTTCTTATCCTTATACAAATCTGCCGCTTACAGTTCCCAATACCTAGAGCTGTTATAACACAGCTGACTCGTCAAGCATTTTGTATCCCTTTTAAACCTGTCGGCGATTGTTTCCACTCAGTTAGAAGTATCCTGACCAATCGTTCTTCCCCTACTGGCAATTACGTAAATGAGTCAGTGCGAATTGCAGGGATCTTAACAATATCTACTTGGTTTCCATCCGGAACAGTTCTGATTCGCAGGCTAAACTGAGGTACTATGACCACATAATAAGTATAGTAAACCGAAATTTGGCATATTTTCAGCATCCAATAGCTTCTGTTTTTTTTTTTTTTTTTTTTTTTTTTTTAAGATTTTTCATTTTTGCAAATTTCTGTGAAATATTGCTTCACTTCCCGTTTTCTGGATCTCGCAGCTCTCTCTTCAGATTTTTGTGCCTCGTTAGGATTCTGTTTTGAAAACAATATTGTTGGGATATTAAAACGAGAAATTGCCCCAGCAATCAATCGACGCTTTGATGGAATACCGAATTCATTTTTTAAGCCTTTCAGAAAATCATCACTGATGAAACGAGCTGAACAGATCCTAGCTGAATTTACTGAAAAATGATCTTTTCTTTTGCAGGCTTCAACCCATGCAATTTTCAGCTTTTTATTTTTTGGAATGCGGTGAAAAGAAACACTCGTAGTATTTTCATCATTTGTGCAATTAGCGACAGCACACCAAGGCATGTTAATAAAAAGAAGAACTTAAATTTAAACTCAAAAATTAAATAAACAGAACAGGAATCATAACAAAGTAATACACTAAACAATGACGCTTGTAGAGCACATCGCACCAATGAAGTCACATCCCATACCACCGCTCTCTTAAGTAGAATATCCCTATCGGACGGTCCTACCTTCGCCTCTAGTCTAGATACCTTGCCATGACTATACTGACTTTGAATGCCTTGGAAGTGATAGTCGCGGAGAAATTTTTTTCTAAGTTATTTCGTAGTGAGCGTACAGCAGTTATGTGATGTGTCACCTTATCTGTCCCAATACTACTATTCCAACTTGAACTCAGGCTCAAATTGACACAGCGGATAGTTTGAAGAAGAGAAATTTATATTTTTTAATATTTAATTAAAATAAAAAAAATATTTTGACTAAAAAATGGAAAGTTTCTGTTTTTCAATATTTATTTAGGTTATAAAAATGATTTTGCAAGTTATATTATGTATAGTGTTTATATTAATTACACTTTTAACTGAATACATGCATTTTTGAGAATGCTACACGACTAGGTTTATGCATAAATTATTGTTTTTTTAATTTTTAATTTTCATTGCTGCGAAGCGCTTATACACGATAAAAAATAATAATTTACAAAATTATCAAACTTTCTCACAAACAATACTAACATTATAGCAGTGCGTGAGACACTGCCTCAATTTGTTTTATTGACTTTGCAGAATTTGAAAACATTTCTGATAAATGAACATAAATTATTTATGTTCATATTTTTTAAACTATTTCCGAATGGTCAGTGTAGGTTTACGGTGGAGACATGAAAAGTTATTGGTTTTCGTCTGTCTGTCACAAAAGCACTGTCTGTCTGTCACATACTTGCCACAAAAAGCATCCGATCAGTTTGAAATTAAGTAAGCGTGCTGGTGAAGCCCTCTTATTCAGTTTTATAGTTTTTTGTTATACTTAGTTGATTCGTTTGGAAAATACAATAAAGTCACGATTGCCTGTCACGATGGATGCGATGATAAAAATTCGGTGTTTAATTTGCGTCTTTTCAATACAGCATATTGGCATTATTCACCAAACAACTACATGCTATTTAGGCGAATTTTTTTTCCCGAGCACCTTCGTCGTTCCAAGCCCAAGCTCGCACTCTGATGGGTTGTTGCTCTCGGCACTGTTTTCACGTAACTTGGCGATAAACCATACTTGGCGAAAAATACTTCGCTCGTAAGTGAACGAGTAAACCTAAAACCTAACCTACTCATTCTTATTCTTCCTTCATTCTTATCCTCGTGGTCTTGTGCTCTTGTGTGTAAAAACTTTTAAAGAGTACAGCTTTCAGTAAGACACGTTCCATCCAATCCAATGCTGCAAGAGAAAAGTTACTTTGTACTCGGTTCGGAAGGAAATCAAACTCTCGACGGAAGCATCAATCGCTACGCCAAGTATGATTATCGCCAAATTACATGAAAACAGTGCCAACAGCAAAAACCAATCAGAGTGCGAGCTTGGGCTTGGAACGACGAAGGTGCTCGGAAAAAAATTACGCGCTATTTAGACAAAAAACACGAAAGGGGCCTCCGTGGCCGAGTGGTTAAGACGCCGCTCTGCTAATCTTGAGGTTGTGGGTTCGATTCTCGCTGGCTCCATTGCACGTACACTTTGTGTGGAGATCCTGGTTGTATTTCTCTTGTGATGTAAATTTACTTGTGCTATCTCGTCCTTGTATATTGACGATGACTTATAAGCAGACTTTCATGTCGAGCACACAAGTCAGATGCATGTTGTTCAAATAAATGAAACACGAAAATTTTCGCGATCATGTAAGTCAATTTAACAATAGTCTACGTAGAGGTTTATCAACACATTGGCGTATGTTTCGGACAAATCAGAATTAGTCCGAAATCAATCAAAGCATTGGGCACTTTTTTGTCCAGCGGACTAAATTTGTAGTAGAACGTCACGTCAATAGAAAATGCACGGAGCAAAAACTTTAGAATAAAATAAGAAATAAAAAAGAAAATGGTATAAAAGAATATTCGAAATGAACTCGAAAAATCAGTGGTTTTACCATTGGGAAAAATAATAGCTTTAAAAAAGATTTTTGTGAATGGAAAATGCTTTTTAGATTAGAATAAGGTAAATATTAAAATTCCATACGTTTTGAAAGAAAAATAATTAATAAGATAAAAATAGGAGACATAAAAATAGTGAATATGATAGAAATTCAAAATAATTTAATAAAGTAATAGAAATTTAATAAAATATTAAAATATACGTTTTTAAAGAAAAAGAAATCCAAATAAAAATAATTAATAAGATATTATTAAGCGACAGAAAAATAGTGAATATGCTGGAAATTTAGATTAATTTAATAAAGTATCGGAAGTAAAATTTTTTGTAATAAGTATAATACAGAAAAATTTCTTTTCATGCATACTTGTTCTCTACCATATGACAGTGATGGAACTAAGTTCATTAAAGTTAAACTTAATTAATTTTTGAACCGGTAAGTTTAAGCCAAAGAAAAGGTTCATTAGAGTCAATGTCGCAAAAGAAATTCGCATTTCCTGTGTTTTATCTTTATCAAACTAACCGTAATGTCAAAAATGAAGTAAATTCTATTCAGTACTTAGTTAATTAAGAAGAGATAAAGGACACTATGATAAGGTTACGATTAACCATGCTTCAAAGTTGTAAAAAATTGTGTAGCATAAATGATTAAAATTGCTACCGTATTTACTCGTGTATAGGGCGCACGCGTGTATAAAGCGCACCCCTACTTTACAAGTAAAAATGGCGATTTCTTAAAATCTCGTATATAACGCGCACCATAAATTTGATACGATAATGAAGAATGACCAATAAATTTCAGTAAAAAAAAAAAAAGTCAAAACAAACATTACACCAGACCAGAAAACAAGACGAAAATGCATTTTTAGACTTCGGGTTGTAAGAGAATGACGGAAATAGGAAGGAGTGACGGTAAAGAGAATTGCTAATAGCGTTTAGATAATATCATTAGCTCTGTTGTATGAAAAACTGCAAGGTAGGAAATAAATATGCAGTAATACTTCAATTAAGTAACATTTTCCGAGTTTTGATATCTTCTTTGAATAATTTCTTGTTTTATATGTATATCGTTCGACTGCATCCGACAGTAAAAAAATATTCCGTGTATAAGGCTCACCTAGGAGTTTTGCCCTAATTTTTTGTAAAAAAAGTGCGCCTTATACACGAATAAATATGGTGTTATTTTATGAAAACCAAATTAGATACAGGGATACATTTAATCATTCTTTAATTGTTGATACAGAATTTGGCTGCTAAGAGGGACTGCACAGTAGAAGGTACAGATTATATACTTTTCTCTAATCTTTATAGAATTATAGAAGGTAACCTGTTATGAATTTATCTACATATTTCTAAAAAGTATTTTGATGCTAAAATGAAAAGTAATCGAAAGATATAAAAAGCAGACAGACATGGAATTTTTTAACAGAATAAGAATGTAGAAACGTTCTGGATTTCCTGTTGCAAGGCAACTTTATGTTCGGTACACAGGAAAACCTTTTTTTTTCAATGCAACAGAAGTCATAGAAGAGTGTTTAGATGCAGCTGGTGGCCACGAAACAAGTTAAAAAAAATAAAAATAAATAAAAAAAAATAAAAATAACAAAAATAACATTAGACTTACTTTAACAGTATAAAAAGAAAAACAAAGACAAAAAATGTCTATTTGATCCAAACACTATCGATACAGTCCACAAAAAAGTGAGAAAAGCTACCGGAGGGGTGCCTGAATTAAAAATAAGTCTCTTTACAGAGATGATACATTATAGTTTAACAAATTCGAAAATGCTCAATAACAGAGTAAAAAGAGAGGAAAGACTGAATTTCAGATAGAATAAAAGATTGAAAAGAATCTCTTGAAATTTATCTTTAAATTTGGTTTATTCTTAATTTGAAAAATGGCATTATTTCTATGAAAACTGCATGGAAAATAATAAAGTTTGAAAATTTTGCTAACCAGCAATGCTTCTTTTAATTTTTTGAACATGTATCTTTTGCTTTTGTATAATTCTCTAGTAGACTCCATCTACAATTGATGAAATGTTTGTAAAGGAACTTTTTCGTTCATACTTTAAAAAGTGAATTGAAGATCAACAGTTGTTTCAGTCTTAAATGAGCCGTAATAATAAAAGTACTTTGCGTCAAAGCAACAACTCAAGTAGAAGAGACTCAAGAAAAAGATCTAACTATGTATGTGTCATTTATTCATGAAAAGAGCGTATTACACTCTTACGGGGTGACCCCCGGTAAAAAAATACTGTCAGTTTACATCTTTACTTCAGGCCGGTCAGAGATAGAATGATATTGACCGCCAGCTTTGATTTCCAAAAATGCGTCGAGCTAAATCTGGTTGCCCTTAAGTTATTGTAACCCAAACATACATTTCATAAAGAAAGTTTAAATTAAAAACGAGCCAACCTGACCGTTAACTTGGCGTTTAACATATCAACGTACAAATATGCCTGCCAACACTGATTGCTGGGGAAAATATCTCTAAAGGCATAACACAGATGTCAGACGCCGATTTTTAATAAAAACAGAGCGTTATATTTTAAGAGACTTGCAATGTCTATTAATCTGTGAATGAATACCAAATGTGTAGTTACAGATGCAACAGACATATTGTTTAAGCATATGTTTTAATATATCCTTTGATCGAAAGCAAGTATGCTCGCACAGATAATGATTTAGGATGAGAAAAGATTTGTTTTTGATTTATTTTATTAACGGCCTTGGATGAGCATGAGAAAAACAGTAGCCAAATGGAAAACAAGCTAGGAAAATAGAATCAGCGTGAAATACCAAAAATTTTATCTTTAACTCCTTATTGCTATACTATTTTTCAATAAATTCTAAAATAACTTTTTTTTGTTTTTTGTAATTTTTTATAAAATAAAAATTCAACTTTCCGCTACCGAAATTATTTAAAATAAGTACGTTCTGAATGTCTCCTAAATTCTTACATGTTTCGGACATTCTGTTTAACAGTCTAAATAAAAATTCAAAACACCGACCTTTGATTTACCGTTGTGAAAATACAAAATTACTACGAGATTTCAACACTATTAGATAAAAAAGATCGGCCAATGATAATTTGCATACAACTAATAAACAATGTACTAAATGGTTGATTTCAACTTTGAGTTCCACCAAAAATGTTTGCTTTTTGGCTCTTGAGTAATTTTGTTTGTGTTTTTACTGGCGGGATGCCCGCAGAATTGCATACACAGAATTCAACTGACAATAAAGAAATACTTATCACCTTGGTCGCTCATGTTGACTCAGTATCTCTTTAAATAATGTAAATGGCACGTTGTGTTTGAAAATGGAAAGCGACATCAATTGCTCAATCACGCGGATAAAAATCTGAACTCTACTGCCACATACATATAAAAGATAAAAAATTGAACACTTGCAATTTGGTGAGTCTTATTGTTCATATACTCGCCAAATGAAGTATTTTGTCATAATTTGGCGCAATTGCGAGTGACTGCGAGAACCCTGAATAGATGACAGTACTACAGATCTGATACGGAGAGCATTAACTCTTTAATTACCGACTTTAATTAATTATAACTTCTTATTATTTTCTAATTCATTTGTATTTTAAATTTCTATTATGTTTTCCCCTATATATTGTGCATATTAATTATTTGTTAATCCTTTATTAGATAATGTACTCTTTTTGCTGCAGTCTTCTTGTTTGCTGAGGAACTGCAATCGAATCTAATATTTTGATTCCAAAAATTCTGAAATCTCAATTCTATGTACTTAGTATGTTAGAATGGGACGAAGCCTATTTAATATCAGTAGCATCGATTATCTGGAACTATTTTTTTCGGACTCTCGAAAAATTCGTTCTGATGAAAGGTATATCAAATTTTTCGAATTTTTTAATTTATTCTATTAAAATCTCGAGGAAACCAATTAAATCATTTTTATTTTGAGTCACAAATCTTATTTATAGAAGTTATGCATCAATACTAAAGTAAAGAATCTAAAATGATAATAGAGAAACATTCAAACATTACATTATAAAAAGCACAAAAACAGAAAGGATGTCAGTGACCAATCCATGGATGGTTTCGAAGAAACGTCTTGAAAGAACTTTTATTGATGGAAGTCATTTCGTACGATTTTATTGATTTTCTAAAACAATTTCAGAAAAAGCCTAAAATTTTAAAAGTCTGAGCGATAAAATGACACTATATAGGGTAAAACCATAAAAAAGTTGAACATTCCTGCATGAAGGAGGTGAAAGGGATGCGCTTTTTTTTCTACTTTTCACATCTTAGCATATTAAGTTATTTCAACTTTTACCAATTTCCATCGCCATATTTTCCATAGCATTTTGCATAAAGAATAACTGTAAATTAGAGAAGACACGCAATAACACTTTGTTAAATTAATAAAACACATTTTCCTTTTTGATGACTGTAATGTACTTGCATAGTTTTCAAAAATATATCTCAAGCAAATATTAAAGATTTAAAATAAAGCATTTTTAAATGGAATTTTATTTAAAAAAAAAAACAAAAAAAAAAAAAAAAACATTAGCAATAGGAAACATTCAAAAGGGTGCCAAAAATCTGGTACAGCCCTGATCTATACGAATTGAAATTATATTCTTTTTAATTTTAAAGAAAACTAGTCGTTGGGAGCCACCTTAATACTTACCCATCATGGATATGCTATAAATATATGAAAATAAAATATGTCTAAACTATTTACAAAATGCGTTGCAATCTTTAAATATTTTTAATACACATAGTAATGCTGTATTCATGAATTGCTGATGAACCCATTTCGACAAATTAAATGAAACGCCAAACTACACAAGTAACACCGAATTGCATAAAAGAAACATCCTTATAACTCCAAAAATAATAGCCATATTAACTAACAGTTTACTGCGTCGGATTAAGTGTCTCATTTCCAAATAAAATATATTTTTCAATTGAAATTTGAATGAAATACAGAGTCATGTCAAATTTTATAAAATCAAAGGTAATCACTGGAACAAATTCGGAATAATTGAAGAGATCATCGAATGATGCCAGGTACATATTCCACAGGTACTGTCTAGATTTATTCAGATTTTGATTCCAATTAAATTCGATTCTTAAGTCTCTTAAACCTATACAGCTTTGAAAAAAATATTTTATGGGCAATAACTTTAGTCTCGTTATCTTTACTGCTTGCTTATTTATCTATTACTCACTCATCATACGTAGTATAGGGTAAATCTTGCAATCGTTTTGAAAATCGAAAAAACTTTTTGACGGATTTACACGTTTCATTTAGTGGAGATTCCGAAAAACTTATTTTTAGAAAAAAAAAATTGCCGTCCGTCTGTCTGTGTGTCTCTAAACGCTCTATCTCCCGAACAAATTGAGATAGAAATTTGAAATTTTGTATGTATTTAGTATGTAAGAATGGGACGAAGCCTATTTAATATCAGTAACATCGATTGCCCGGAACTATTTTTTTCGGACTCTCGAAAAATTCGGTTTGATGAAAGGTATGTAAAATTTTCCGAATTTTTTTTATTTTAAAGAATGAACGTAAAAGGCAATAAAATGACACAAATTTTGCATAAAGAACGAAGTCGATCGGATTATTATTTGTCGAGATATTTGTAATGCTGTTTTCCACATTCTTCGATTTTTCATGACCCTGTGTTTCAATCAAATTTCAATTCAGATATATATTTTAATTGAAAATGAGACGCTTAATCCAACGCAGTAAACTGTTAGTTATTATTATTATTGTAATTATAAGGACGTTTCTTTTAAGCAGTTCGGTACTACTTCAGTAGTTTGGCGTTTTATATAATTTGTCGAAATTGGTATATCAGCAATTCTTTAATAGAGCATTACTATGTATATTAACAATATTTAAATTTTGTTTTGGAATTGCAATGCATTGTATAAATAGTTTTCACATGTTTTATTTTCATATGCATATCCATGATGGGTAAGTATTATGGTGGCCCCCAACGACTAGTTTTTATTACTTACATCCGAGTGACATGAAATTTTCATATATTTGAAAAGCATATGTAATGTATATATTCTGCTGCATGAAATACCCATTGGACGTGCTGTAATTCCGTTAATTCTGATTAAAAGTTACCGGATTGCTTATTCGTTTAACAAATGATGAATAGAGAGAAAAAATACTTTTTCTGTTTATTGAAACACAATTTAAACTATTTGGAATTCATAAAAGTATTGTTAAATTGAAAAAAAAGAAGTTGGAAATTGTACGTGGAGCGTAGCAAATGAGGTGCGTTCGTACGATAACGAATTTGTAAAAACATTACTCTCATATATCAATCTCATAAAATTGTAAATAGTGAATTACAATTAAAACGCTCTTCAAACAATGTTCTCTCTATACCATTATGTAATGGAATACTTTTGTGTGGCCTTGTAAATCAATAACAAATATTCTTTGCAGCACAAATTATGTAAAATGTATATTATAATATGTACTTTATAGTTGCATATAATTTTTTTTTAAGTTCGAATGAGTGTAACACCATTAAAATGCATTTTAAACATTTTCCCCCATTGACCGTAATGTAATGGAATACTTTTGTTTGTCCCTGTAATTGAACTATGCATCCGATTTTCATAAAATTTGAAATAACTCGACAAAATGTAATAATTATGTATTTTAAATTTCAAACGATTAAAATGCATTTGAAACTTTTTTCCCCATTGACCGTAATGTAATGGAATACTTTTGATTGCTCCTGTAATAGATCTATGCATCCGATTTTCATAAAATTTGAGATGACTCGACAAAATTATATATACAAAACCCCTCCGTGTATGACGATTCCGGGAAAAACCCATCCACGAGAAAAATAAACCTATTGCAACTGCGTCCACGTTAGGCTTAACTATTCCGAGCTGTTCACAAATATTTTAACTGTTCAACTTATGAAGATATACGTGTGAAAGATTTATTCATTACTCATTTTCTCTAAAACCTACAAAAACTATTTAATTATAATGTTTAAGTTCTAAATAAAACAACCAGCAATTACGGAAAAAACAAACCAAACAAACAATGTAAGCAAATCCTTACTGTTGCCATTCAAGAATGACAAATTCCGTGATTGAATCTTTAGAATGACTCCTTTGTAACATCCCGACTCAGGAATGATCAGGCGCGCTCGGGATCTATGCGCGCTGAGCGCGCGCGCTCATGAGACAGAATACGTGGAGTGGATCTTACAGCGGAATAGTACTTGGTAAAAACTCCTGAGTTCGCGCGCGAAGCGCCTGTATCTCCCAAACACGTTCATTGTTTACTCTTTATTGTTGACATTGTTTTCGATCATAGAGTGTTTTCTTTTAAGTATTAGCTAAAAAATGGGCCAAAATAGGAAATTTTTTTATCCATTTTAGATATTTTTATTATTTTCTTTCAGTATTTTTCAATATATTTTGGCTGTAGTTTCACAATATATTCTTTTATAATTGATTTTTTTGCCTTACTTTATTCCTTTAAAATTTATGTATTTACGATTTGTTCACTACAATTCCCCCATCCACCAGACAGTTTTGTTATAGTTTTAAATGCAAATTTTTGTTAAAATTTTCTTTTTTTATAGATTTTTTTCCCCATGTTTAACTGCTGCATTTTTAAAAATTGTTTAAGCCAGTGGCTGATTGACCACAGTTGTATTTTTTTTATCATACCTTTAAAAATGCAAACACGTCATTTTGACGGGCTGTCTTCTAGTTATGTAATAATTATGTATTTCAAATTTCAAACGATTCGGTTGGGTAGTTTTAGCGTTGTTATATGCGGACAGACGGACGGACAGACAGACGGACAGACGGATGGACTGAACGGCCACTATAGGTGTTACGTATTTACATAATTACGAACGCACCTAAAAACGTTAAATAGGAAAAAATTGAAAAAAAAAGAGGAGAGTGTTGTTAAATTGAAAAAAAGAATTGAAATGAGGTTCATAGAACACAGAAAAGATAAATCTACACAACTAAAACGCATTATTATATTGAAAAAATCGTTAAATTAAGTATCATTTATACCGTATATATGTATCTAGATTTAAAAAGAGACTTTTTGTTATATTTTAGGTTGAAAAGAAAATAAATTAAATGGTAGTTACTAGATTTCGCAATCTGATATTATTTTTACAAAATTTTCATAATATCAACTAAGTTTTTCAATGAGTTTTTAGATATATCGCTTTCTGGAAACTTCCCGTTGTTGTCCTTTTACCGATGTTTCTTCTCACAATCACAACAGCTCCATTTATTTTTTTCAGCGTAGGTTTGCTGACGTCACTAGACAGGTTTCCATAGCAACCACCTCCGAAAGGATCAAACTCCGTTGTGGGCAGTTACAGCCAGGTAAACAGCATTAGAAGAATTTATATTTATTTATATAGAAAGGAAAGGACTCCAGTTTCTTTCCTCTCTTTGTTTTTTTCAATCCCTTTTTTGAACAACAATTTCTTACATAATAGTGGAATTCTGGAAAAAAAAAAAAAAAAAAAAAAAGCGGAAAAAGATAGATTTCTATTAGCTTACAAAAAAAAGGAGAAAATATTTTGTTTATATTAATTAGATATTTTCACAACACTTTTGGACCAGATTTACTTTCTTGCATAAAATTTTACAATTCTTTATTTTCAAATACAGACTAAAATTGACATAATTTTCATAATTGACATAATTTAAAATAATAATATCTAAATAAATGCCATATTGGTCCTCCATTTTTCCTTATAACCTCAAACACTCTGTTTTTCATAGAAGTGACCAGCTGATTTAGTATAGATGGAATAATTTTACAATGGCTACTTCTATTTCATTGGAGGACAAAAACTGTTAATTATAAACATAAACTTTGCAATTTATTACGCCCCAAAGATTTTCACAGGGTTCAAGTTTAAAACAGTTGTTGGGTGGATTTAGACACATGCAAAAAAGTACTGCCCTGCTGAAACATTCAGTTAGCAACACCTAAATGAGGCCCAAACGGTATCAAATTATCATATAAGTTAAGCTGATATTGCGAAGAGTTCATACGTCCCGAAATTCGGGGTAAATCACATAATTCATTATGACTTAAAGCTCTCCAAACCATTACTGATCCTCCTCCCATTTGTTGATTGAAACATTGTTTCGATTGCTTACTCAAATCATGCCAACAAAGTTTATAACCATCCAAACTGTCAAGATTAATTTTTTTTATCTGAAAAAATAGCTTGTTTCCATTTCTTGTTTCATGACACGCAATTTTTAGCCCATTTCTGTTTTTCTTCTTTAAGATGTTTCAGAATTTTTTGTTTTCTTCAACTGTTTCATGCTTTTTCCATTACTATTTAATTGTAGAAACTTTCAATCAGTTACGTATGAGGTTCTTTTACTGAAAAGGTTCGAAATTTCCCAAGTTGAAAGATATTTTTGAGTTGATAATCGAAATATTCTTCAGTCATTCCTCACTGTCAAAATCCTTTTTATTCTAGATCGTTTAATTTTATTTGTATCCTTTTTTTTCTAATTATTCCATTGTGAATGACAGTATTAGAATGCTTCATTAACCGAGTTATTTCTCGTTCACATGTCTCAACACCCTTATAAAACCAAATTTTACTTATTTTGGTCGCAGAAAAGCTCTTTACTCCGCGGCATCTTCAAATTTATCCTAATTAACACAATCTAAACCTGCGCTTTTACTTCTTGGGAATTTTTTTAACGATATAGAAATGCGTATGTTTCATAATGGTTCTGTTGTGATGTGCAATATACTCAATTTTTTCGGGCGGTCTGAAAATTTCTTAACAATCATCTTATTTATGCTTTAAAAAAAATATGCTATTTTAATAAAAATTTAATGTAGAAATTATGACAGGAAATAATCTACGATCAATTTTAAATACATACGCTAAAACTTTACATATTATGTCTTCTTCTTAAGAAGCGCACCAATTCGTTATCGATCTTATCATTTCTTAACGCACTGTGTTTTCTTTTTACATCTAAAAATAATATATGAAATGGTGAAAAGGATTGGGAAATACACGACTGTTCAGATAGCCAAATTACACACCTCTCCCATCCGCCCTCCACAAAAAAAGAAGTAATTTAAAAAATACAGCAGCCATTTGGAAAATGATTTTCCCATTGGTTAAAATATACAAATAATTATATAAATAAATTATATTCAGTCTATTTCTTATACAGTTATACCTATCTTGTCTATATTATAAAAAACAAACATATTTGTGCGTAAAGTATACGTTCTTTTGCGAGTGGCAACGCTTTTTTTTCAGAGTCACTATCCTATAAAATTTCATTTGTAAGATCTTGTTGCAGATCCTAAGATACCAACCTCATAAAGATTCAAGAGGCTGACTTTTTATTTAAATAAAAGCTTTGCTAGAGGTAAATCATAAAATTTGGTCTGTAGGAGAAGGATAAAAACGAAAAAAAGGTCTCTACTTTTATTCAAATAAGTTTAAAATCATCATCGTAGAGGAATTCAGTTGTAAGGCTTTCGATAGGTCATGATATATGATATACCTCTGGAGATTGATGATTTAAAAAAATCTTCCCTTTTCTCTCTTATGTTTTGAAAATTACTAATCAGTAAAATTTTATTTTTAAGACACTGATAGAGTATTAGTTATATGCTTGAGCTCCGGCTAGTAGATTGAATTTAAAAGAATTTGTATTTCACGTGTATAATTTACAAAAATCCGTTAAATTTACGGCAAAAAACTGCAGGCAGGAATGTTGCCAGCAGTTTTTGTCGTAAAATTGCAGTAAAATTAGGTGTAATAAAAATAATACATCTAATTTTATTGCAATTTTTACGACAAAAACTGCTGGCAACATTGCTACCAGGAGTTTTTGCCGTAAATTTAACAGATTTTTTTTTTTTTTTTTTTTTTTTTTTTTTTTTTTTTTTTTTTTTTTTTTTACAGCGTATTCATAAGCCTAAAAAATTCATTTGCTACAATTTCTCTGCATACGTTTTTGTGCTCTAAGAATTGGGAGATGGGCGTTAAGAGGTCGATTTAAATGGAATGATTATTCTTATAATTCTCCTATGTTCTAAAATTCATTTCTAAAATCTTTTGTGAACCCACATAATTTGAAAAAAATCGATCTTACTAATTCATGCCACATCTTTTGTAAAACTATGCCACTTGAGCTTGTTTGATCGTGATGGTTCGAAATTTTCTTTTTGTGGTATTTTGTTTTTTGAACTAGCTAAATCACGCTCGACAAATTTCATGTGAAAAAAAGTGAGAAGACGAAATGAAAATGTCATTCAAAACAGGGATATGTCGTTAAATATAATATGTCCGATTTCAACCATTTCTTTTGGTGGAATACTTCATTAGAACTAGTTTATAGCTGCCAACAGCTTGAAAAGTTATTGTACCACAAAAAATTGCAATATTTTTTATATTTTGAAATTGCCAACGAAAAGATTTCGTTTTCTAATCTTGTTTTTTGAACTAGTTAAATCACGCATGACACATTTCGTTTGAAAGAAAGTGAGAAGACGAAATGTCATTCAAAACAAGGATATGTTGCTAATTATAAATATGTCCGATTTCAGCCATTTCCTTTGGCGGAATACTTCACTGGAATTAGTTTATTGCCGACAGCAGTTTAAAGAGTTATTGTACCACAAAAAATTCCGGTAATTTTTACCTTTTGAGATTGCCGTAATATGCCCATTTGATAAAGAAAAGATTTCTGTTAAATTTTTGGGTCCTACTTAGTTATCCCATCGACCAAAAAACGATCGCCAAACTATAAGATTTAATTTCAATAATGGATGATCGTGAATGTCACATTCAATCAATTAAACGGTAATGTTTAAAACGCCATCAGGTGATTTTTAATCCCACTTTTTGTTTGTATTTTTATCAATGTTTTACTAATTTATTTCTTTTTCCGTTATTTAAAATTAAAATTTTGTCAATATGTATAATTTGGCTATTAGTTTGGCGATTTGTATAATTTTGCGAAATTGGCCGACGGAATAATCAAACAGTACCAATTTTTGTGGTACCAAAAAGTGGCAGCTATGATAATTTATTCCATATCTTACTCTACTCTATTTTTTTAGTCAATATTTTAATCTATTTCAATATGCTCGCCACATCTTTAATTTGAAATATATTTTCAAAGTATTGTAAAGAACAACAAGAATGGAATTGTGATCGCAGATCATACAGAGGGTTTCGTTTAATATTTATTTCAAAACAACTTAACTTTTAATTAATAAATCTAAATTGTTAATTTATCATTATTAAATTTTTACATATATGGTAATCCAATAAATTTAATTAAAAAAATATATAAAAAGACATATTTATTTTAATCAAAATAAAAATTTTCAGAACAAATTACTTAAATAAAATCAAAAATTCCAATTTTTCTTTAAAAGACCGAAAAAAATAACAGAGATATAAATGAAATTTTGAATTTCTTAAAACGAAAACATTGTTAAATGAAACTTAAAATGCTGAATCATTAATAAATCGCAATATTTTTTTAATTAGAAAGAAAACTGAATAAAAAAAAATTATGAATGTCAGTGATAAAAAAAGTATAAACACATAAATTAAAAAAAATAATGAAATTTAAATTGAATCCATCTTATTATGAGAATTTAAAGTTCCAGCACCGGGGACCGAACTGAGAACCTTCTGTTTACTAGCGAGACGCTTTGCCTCCTAGCGATAATGTCCACACGAAAGCCGTTGAAAATCAGGTTCTCTTTTAAAATCTTAATCGAAAAAATGAACCGATGATATTTATAAAATTGAATGAAAAAAAAAGTAGATTTTTAGTAGAAGTTTTATCATTTGCTGTGTGAAATGAGGTATTCAGCTGTTAGTACACAAAATTTAAAGTCTGTGACTTATCGCATCATTTAACATCTCATAATATTACCCCACAAGTATAAATTTATTTTAAAATTTTAAAATATTATATAATATATATTTATCTACATTATTAACAAACAAGAATTTAATATCCGTTTTACCATCACATTTTTTGACAATTGTTATAACAAAAAACAATAACCCTTGTGAAACAATGGTGTTAATTAATCGTAGTCGTTAAAAACCCTTAATTACATATTTTTGGTTTTCAGTCTTTCAAAAATATTGTCACAAAGGGACCAATAAAATTCTCAGTCTATAAATAGTAGCATTGTTCTGTGTCTATTGATCGTCTTTTCTTTCTAAATCTCCGTCCAATAGGAATTCAGATATTTCGGAGATGAGCTATATTTAGACATTTATCCGGCTTTCGGGGATTTTAGACCAAATTGTATAAAGGAAGAGTTTATATTTTTTTCTAATTTGTTTGGACAAGCCAAATATAAATATAAATATAACTATATACTAAAGTACACGCTTTAAAATATGTTTTCAGTATTATAATTGTTTTAAAATAAATAAAAAATTTGTGTAAGGATCTAAACTTATATATTTGCTTGACGTGAAAATATTTTTTTATACGTAACAAATATTTAAAAATATATTATGCATATAAACTGAACTATGTAAAATAATACTTCTATTAACATGCGATAAAATCTTATATTTTTACGACTTAAAAATAAATTTTATTGTTCGAATACTAATTTATTTCTAAAATTAATTTGGATTAAAATCATTTTATGAATCTTTTACAGAAACATATTATTTAGTGATTTTTAAAAAAATGATGATTTTAATTATAGAAAATTAAAAAAAGTACATTCATTGAAATCAAGATAACAATGTTATACATCATTCAAAACTGTGAATTATATGTTTAAGTTATGTTATGTTAAGTGCACTTCTTTTAAATACTTTTTTATTTAAGAGATAGATTAATTATTCCTACTAATAAATAGCAGTCAATAAAAGACAGAATTTTTTATGTGTTTGTTATTTCTATGTATGAATGTATTCATATGTCTTTTAACTATCATTTATTAAAAGAAAAATTTATAAAAGCACTAAAATCTTAGAGAAATTTCGCTTTAGGATAAAATTTTTGGAGACTATGCAAGCAATAATTTACTTTTCAACATTTTTGGCAAACTTCAATTTATACATCTATTACAGCAGTGCATTTTTAAATAACTGTTTTGAATAAGCAAGAATAATCCATGCGAAATAAGTCTTTTAAAAATGTTGTAATTTCTTTTCAACACTTTTGAGAAACTTCAAGTTTTACATCCTTGACAGTAGTGCATGTTTAAATATCTGTTACAAAAAAGTTACATCAAACCTTGCGAAATAAGTATAATAATTAAAAGTAGTAATTGAAAACCACTAATCATATTCTTTAACTTTCCAGTCTTTTAAAAATGCTGTAATTTACTTTTCAACATTTTTGACAAACCTCAATTTATACATCCATGACAGTACTGCATTTTTAAATGCATATTAGGAAAAAGCAAGAATAATCCTATTGAAATAAGTATAATAGTTAAAAATAGTATTTGAAAACCGCTAATTATATGCTTTAGCTTTCCTGTCATTCAAAAACATTGTTGGTAAAGAGATTATTATAAATTTCTGTCTATAAATAGCAGCATTGTTCTGTAACTATTGATTGATTTTCCTCTTTCTGTCTAAAATTATTTGAAAAACGTCAGAGTTATAATTAGATATTTACCCGGCTTACAATGCTTATTCGCGATCAGGTGTCTCTATGAAAAGTAAGGTCATTGTGCCTAAATGCGATAATGCTATTTTACTTAAAATCTTAATGCAAGAATAATAAGTAAATACGGTATAAAGAGGCATTCGATCTCAAAGATCAAAACCCGATATATTTCTGCATTTAAAACAGTTCTTTAAAAGAAATTTCCAATTAAATGCTCATCGCCCCCTTATTTCGTAAATGCGACAAACATTCAAGAAAGTGCTCACTGTTTTTCGCTTTTAACTTTGAAGATCAAATAACCTTATGAACGTTAAAAACTACTTTGGCCCTATTTAGTGAAACTACATTGACTAATGAGAAGCCTGCATTTTTGCAAACTGCAGATTTCGCAGACAAGTAAGCTTCTGATTGGATTGTCCCGTTTCGCTAAACAGTGAAAGATATATATGTATTCCAGTCATTTTTTGTTTCAGTTATCTGACCAGTTAAACTTTAGAAAAGGCGACAAATTTTCGGATTAGAATTTAAAATTGAAAACGCATTTGGGAAGCTTTGTTTTCAGCTTGTGCTTAAATGCGACTCAGCGACAGATGTGATTAAGTAGGCGAGACAATGTAGATTAAGGGGCTGTGTACATATAACGTTATTATTTTATGGAGAAAGGGGGAGTGTGATGCATGGTATCGCTAGGTATCTCTACCCGGAGGGGGTATTTGTCTTTTGATATCGATACCATTTTTGATCCAATCAAAAAATTTTCTTTTTCTTTTTAACATAATCTTTGATTCAAAACAGTATGTTATCTTGTTTTAGTCTGTTATCTATTTTTACGATAATACAAAATTATGATTAAAATTACTAAATTATTAGAAATTATTTTATTCTGAAACATAGAATACCCCAACGTATGACATTCATATTCTTCTTGATATGTGTATACGTGTACAACCACGGTTTGAGAAACCATATTTGAAATATATTTGAAATAAAGCTTGTATATACTAATAAAAAAAACAAAGAGAAAGAATGTTGTTCGCTTGTTTTTTCCTTTTTTTTTTTGATAAAAATTTCTATCTGTGTCTTACCCCTCCTCCGTTCGGTGTAACTGCAACAAGACTTTATAACTGTTGAATGCATTATGTAACAAAAAGCTATTATAAAATGCTTTTAAATAGTAAATATTTCTTTTAAAAGTTATTTGACTTCTCTTCATTTGAATCAATAAAGCGCACGAAAAATAAATGCGATCATTTTTGTATGTTACTCCAGACAAAAGAAATAAATTCTGAAGATCGAAATTTTTTTTACAGAAGTTTTATTTTACACTTTGATAACGATATCATTAGCTGGAAGGGGGGAGGGAATCAAGAGATGATAACATATTATTTCAGATACAAAGAAGGCAGGGACTGGGTCCAAAATTACGAAAACGTTGATAACGTTATATTTACACAGCCCCCTACCGAGGTAAATCTATATTGTATTTTTGATTTATTGTATCAAAATTATGTATACAGAAGATAGTATGTTAAATTAAGTTCTGTTGAAACAGCATAAACCTTCATTAATGCTTCTTTTCTCAGGTGCTTAAAGCTGTGTTTAATTTGATCAAAATAGAAAAATACGCTTTTTTAAATTTTTTAATAAAATAAGATGTAAGAAACAAGGTATGTATTCCAGTGATGTAATATAAACATATATTATGGAACTTGCAATAAATTTATATGCTAAAAACTCTAAAAAACCTTGCATAGGTCGAAATATTTAAATTATGTTTACTTTATTGCTGTCAAGTAAGTTAATTTTATCGACATGATAGTAAATGGACATAGATTATCTGCAAAATTATGGGGAGTTGAAGTTACGGAAACCTAAATTGCACCAGTGCAGAAATTGTGAATTAAAACTCATACACGGATTCCTCGAATTTTAAACTGAGGAGCATTTGGAGTCCCCAGAAATATTGCTAGAGGTTATGAATGGATGAAGTTTAATCATAATAGTCTAATAAAGTTTATAAATTATAAGAGTCCAATAATTACAGTTTAGTACAGAAAAAGTGTGAGTTAATACGACTTTTCATTCACTTTTATACAATCGGCCTCAGAGAGAGACTGCTCACAATACTAATGCGATAATTCCTGCCACAGCAGTTAATGGTTAAGTAATTAAAATTATCAGCAAAAATTTAAATAGAAAGCTAAATTCATCTTTAAAAAAAATCCCTTTCGGCATGGCCTATAGGCGGAGGTAGATTTCGAAAAATTTTCATCAAAAAAAAAAAAAAAGAAAAAAAATGCCTATCTTTACTTAAATGCCCATTTTGGCAATATATTTTGAATTATATTCTTACTTTATTTAAAAAATTGACCAATATGCTCATTATATAGTTCCTAAATAACAGAAAACTGTTAATTAAATTCGTTTGACAGCAAAATTGAATTTAAAAATGAGTCATAAAATAACCAATTTATTATTTTAATACATCCACAATTCTTTAATCAAGATCGCTTTGAGAAATTTTGTGCGAAGTGCCCACTTTGACAGATTTTTTAAAATATATATTTAGCCTTTATCAAAAATCTGACCAATACGGCACATTACACAGTTCCTAAATAATAAATAACTGTCAATTGAATGCATTTGAGAGCAAAATTGAATTTAAAAATGAGTCATAAAATAAACAATTTGTTATTTGAATACAACCTCAATTCTTTTATCATGATCGCTTTGGGAAATTTTTTTGCGAAGTGCTTACTTTAACAGCTTTTAAAATATATATATTCACCCTTTATCAAAAAATCGACGAATACGCACATTATATAGTTCCTAAGTAACAAAAAACTGTCAATTGAATGCGTGTCAGAGCAAAATTGGATTTAAAAATGAGTCATAAAATAACCAATTTGTTATTTGAATACCCACAGTTCATTAATCATCTCGCTTTGGGAAATTTTGTGCGAAGTGCCCATTTTGGCAGCCTTTTTTGAAATATATTCTGCCTTTATCAAAAAACTGGCCACTCCGTCACATTATATAGTTCCTAAATAAGAGAACCTGTAAATTGGATGCGTTTGAGAACAAAAAAAGATTTAAAAATGACTCGGTAAAAACGCAATTTCTTAAATTTCCTCAAATTTTAATCACGATAACTTCGAGAAATTCTGTTCAAAATACCCTTTTTGGCAGCCTTTTAAAAAATATATTCTGCCTTTATCAAAAAACTGGCCAATACGTCAGGTTATATAGTTCCTAAATAATAGGA
Source organism: Maratus speculifer (assembly GCA_964019185.1). Classification (NCBI taxonomy): domain Eukaryota; kingdom Metazoa; phylum Arthropoda; class Arachnida; order Araneae; family Salticidae; genus Maratus; species Maratus speculifer. The sequence goes on from OZ025301.1 coordinate 109,373,065, forward strand.
CCTGTAAATTGAATGGGTTTGAGAACAAAAATGAATTTAAAAATGACTCATGAAAAACGCAATTTGTTATACTTAATGAATTTTTTAATGATGAAAACTTCGGGAAATCTGTTCAAAATACCTTTTTTGGCAGCCTTTTTAAAAATATATTCTGCCTTTATAAAAAAATTGGCCAATACGTCGCATTATATAGTTGCTAAATAAGAGGATCTGTCATTTGGATGCGTTTAAAATCAAAAATGAATTTTAAAATGAGTCAGAATATAAGCAGTTTGGATTTGAGGTTTTTTCTCCAACTCCTTTTTTTGTTTAATTTATTTTTGCTATAAGAATTGGTTCTATGAAAAATTTGTCAATATAAAAGTTGTAGATATTATTGTGAAGATGTAAAATAAATTTAATTAGATTTAATTGCTTAAGAATTGAGTAAGTTATGGGTTTTTTTCTTTTTCCTCCCCCCTTTTTCTTTTTGTTTTTAATTTTTTTCATCGGTAAAAATTGGTCCTATCAAAAACTTGTAAATACAAAAGTTTTAGATAAGATTGAGTACATTTATATAAAATTTAGTTGGATTTGATATCTTGAGAATTGACGAAGTTATGAATTTTTTTCTCCCAAAAACCATGTTTTTTTCGCCCCTTGAGCCCATTTTTAACTTTATCAAAAATCTGTCACGCATAAACTTTTTCCTCATTTTTTAGAAGTAATATAAACTTTAAACCGATTCAATATCTATTTTAATTAAAAAGTTATCGCGTTTTTCTGTTTTCACAAAAACCCTCCTATCTTCCACCCCCCTTGGTCCGATTTTGCCCATTAACGAACTTAACCGAGATTTTATGCCCCTTGATTTTATGTAAAAGTTTGATGAAGATCTGAGCATAATTATGGAAGTTATCGTGTCTAGAAGAAAGTGATATACACCGATATATATATATATATATATATATATATATATATATATATATATATATATATATATATATATATATATATAAAAACTTTTTTACTGATGGTAGTTTTGGGGTCTAGGAGTCATGATTCGTGTAGATCCGCAAAAATTTTTCAGAAATTCCAACATGGGAGACAATGCAATAGGTAGTATTTCATACGAAATCTACCTAAAATTAACTTAAAGTTACATAATGTGCAAACTATTTAACAGATGACAAAAAATATTTTTTAAAAGATGTAAAATAATTTTTGTATTCTCTGACGAAGACGGCATTTGCAGTTGAAAGTATTAAAAATCAAAGTAATTTAACATCGTTTTATAAAAATATTTTTTGTCATCTTTTAAGTAATTTGCGCATAGTGTTATTTTATATTATAAAAATGTAATAACTGCGACTAATCCTTAACTGCTGTTGATATCGATGTTAGTGTTGCTTTTCTTAAAATTTTCACACTTTAATTTGTAATTTCGATAAGGATAGAAATCAAACGACTAGAAATGCACAAATAATGCATGAAAGTGGAGCAAACAGTCGTTTCGAATCTACTATTGATATTCTTCATACGTGCAAGACTCAGCGTGCTAGAAAAAGCAAAGATGAGCAAAGAGATAAAGTAGCGCAGGCTTATATAATCGTTACAGGAGCGAGCGCGCCAAAAAACCTACCGATCAGAAGAAAGCAGCTTGAACAACCGACTGGGTGGACAAGTAGAAACATTTACCTAAAAACGAAAAAAAAAAAAAAAAAAAAAAAAAACGAGGAAAAAATAGCATTAAATTAAAAACTTTACGAATAGAAGGAATAGAAACCTTCTATTCTTGATCCGAATTTTTGGGAAGCTTACCACATCATTAAAAATTCTCACCGCTTAGTCAATGATTTATCAAGTACACCTTCTTTTCCTAGTATTTGAAAGCTTTTAATTTGATGCTTTTATTGCCTTCGTTTTTGTATTGTAGCTATCTTTTGCGCTTTCGCTCCCGTAACGGGTATATAAGCCTGCGCTTCACTATCTCTTTTCTCAGGTTTGCTTTTTCTAACGCACTGAGTCTTGCACTGATAAAGATTCTCGATAATAGATTCAAAACGGCTGTTTTCTACATTTTTATGCATTGCTTATACATTCCTAATCGTTGGTTTTCTATACTCATACATTTTTGCACAAGGGCTTCATATGCTATTTCATTGTAATTTCCAGTTTAGTTGTTGATACAGTAAAATTTTGTTTCATATGGAGTCCTAGCACTATGGTTTGAAAAAGATAAAGTTTATTAGAAAAAGTACAGTATAAACAGTTTAGTGCTAAAACAGTATTTTGTGAGTTAATCGCGCCTTTCTTTCATCTTTCAATCGAATGGTTTCGCAGACCTCTCACACTCTTTATGTGGTAATTTTCTGCCATAGCATTTAAACGTTAAATCAACATAATCAGATAAATTATATATAATGCATTAACGCATTTAGGAATATGTACGTCTCATTTAGGTTTTAACTGCCGTAAGTGTGAGAAAAATGATCTAATTGCGACAAGCGATTATTGTGGTATTATATTACCACAATTATAAAATTTATACAAAAAAAAAAAAAAAAATAGTTTTGATATAAAGGTACAAGTATTCAGTAATTTGTTGCCTAACGAAATATGTGTTTATTTAATAAAAAGCTAAATGCACCTTACGAAAAAACTATGGGAAATCGCGTCGCATTTGGGCACAATGACCGTATTGAATATATTTGAATCGGTTATTATTTTTTTCTTTTTAAAATTAGTCCCATGACAATTCAATGATTTGCTCCATGTAAATTGATATTTCGATTATATGTTTGTTATTGCAATTAAATTAATTGTTATATTTTAATTATTTCTCAATAATATTAAATTAACTTTAGAAATTTCATCACAATTAAGCAACCTTTAAAGAATTTTGTTATGAATAAATAAGCAGTTTATTTATAATAACTTATTTTACTTTAATTTACTTATATCTAAATGTCATTCATTATTGTTTGCATATTAAATAGGTGCTTTTCATGTTAATAAAATAGAATTTCTCTGAGATAATTTATTTTAATTCATAATTATAGATCCCGAGATTTAAAATTGTAACTTTGGTGATCCATGAGGTACTAAAAGTTAGCGAACGTTTTTCTTAAACATGTAAATTAAATACACTTCAATTATTTTTCAATAATATTAAACTAATTTTGCTAATTCAATCACAATTGAGCAGCCTTTAAAGTTTTTTTTTTTATGATTAAGTATAAGCATTTTATTTATAAAAACTTATTTTACTTTAATTTACTTACAGCTAAATGTCATTTATATTTTTTGCATAGGTGCATTTTATATTAATACAATACAATTTCTGTGAAATAGTTTATTTTATAAATATATACAGGATAGTTTCACCATACAATTTAAGTAATAAGAATGTATTTATTAAAATACAACACATTGCTCAGTGGTGCACAAAACAGGAATTTTAATATACATTTGTACAATTAAAATAAAATAAAACTATCAATGTTTCGCGCCGTCTTCTGCGGGCGTCTTCAGGAAAATACGGTAACGGAAGGACTAAGTTTGCATCTTGATCGAGAGATAATATTTCGAGAGATAATATCGAGAGAAAAAATATTATCTCTCGATCAAGATGCAAACTTAGTCCTTCCGTTATCGTATTTTCCTGAAGACGCCCGCAGAAGACGGCGCGAAACGTTGATAGTTTTATTTTATTTTAATTGTACAAATGTATATTAAAATTCCTGTTTTGTGCACCACTGAGCAATGTGTTGTATTTTAATAAATACATTCTTATTAGTTTATTTTAATTCATAATTATAGTTCCCGAGATTTAAAATTATGATTTTAGTAGTCCATGAGGTACGAAAGGTTCCTGAGAGCATTCTTAAACATGTAAATTAATCGAAACTTGAATTTGAAAATTAACACCAATCTAGAACTTTCTACTTGCAACGATAGAACAGCGTACAAATTTTATTTTATCCTTAAAAGAGAACTATAAACTGCAGTTAAAATTTGAGTAAACTTTTGATTGCTTTGAATTTTAAAAGTTTTTTTTTTTTCAGCAAATAATTTCATTGGTTACCAAAAGAAAAAGAAATCTGATTTTGTAAAATTTCTTCTACTGTGATGTTGTGAAATTTAAGAATTTTGTTTCAGAGCACGTTCAAAAAAGTGCATTATGTGCTGAAAGTAGGATTTTCTAAGTTTGTTTCGAACGTGATCTGAATTTGATGTTTTCAGCAGTAACAAGAACGTTATGAAGAATGAGATTAAATATGGATAGCCAAATACAAGCTGAAGAAAAATTCCCTCTGAAAGCTCCCTCTGAATATTTAAAGATTTAATTTAAAATGTGTTTATGTTGTCTTTGAACAAATATAAATCGGTTCGTAAAACAGTTTCTCAAAATCGAGAAATTAAAAAAAAATGTTTTTTTCGCTTTATTTTTGCGATGTAATAACGATTTTAATGTGCAGTTATGTATGCAGTTTTCTTTTCTGTGTCGATTTTTTTAAAAATTTTTAATTTTTTTTTTGTGTTCGAAAATTCTTTTGAGTTAAAATTTTTGCACAATAATTTGTCTTCCATACTGATTACTATCCTCTATTATTGGCCCTCTCCATGTTAGCGTTTTCAAGCACACATCATTTAAGAAGTTATTTCATACCTACTGATTAAACAGACGTAAGAGGAAATAATTACAATACTACAATTTATTTAGTTATAATCAAGAAATTAACTCCTTGCCTAAAATAAAAAAATGTGAAAAAAAACCCCAATAAAATGAGTTAAAAACTTAAAAAAAATTATTCTTCCTCGTCAAAAGCGCAAACAATATTGTCAGTATCTTTGACGACTATTTCACCTAATTTCAGCGTGTCGGGGGAAATATATAGCAGAAAAAACTCAAATAGACACTTTGGCCCCTTTGGGTGCATTCCTTATTCTAGGTGTATTCAACCAGACATAATATTTCGAATTATTTGCTATAGGCCAGTCAAATTGTCAGAAAAAAGGGCCGATAGATGCAAAAATTCTGCTAGAAGATTTTATGATTTTAAATGTTTATGGGGATGCTAGTAACAAGAATTAATGGTTTTCCAACAAAATATCTCGAGGCTAAACTTTGTAGAGCCGAAAAACCACAAAATTTTCGGACTTTTTTCAGTTTTTTGCCTGTAACTCAAAAATTATAAACTTTTTGTGAAACATACAACATTACAAAAAGAAAGACCATTAAATTCTCTATAAATTTTATTATAAAAACATTTTTCTAAACCCATTACTTAGCGCGCTATGATTTTTTGAAAATGTCACTTTTTTTTAACTTTGCAGAAAATGACCTATTTTTCGCCTCCTATCCCAAAAAACTTTTTTTCATCGCTAACAATGAAAATTAAATACACATATTGATGGATGAGAAATGAAAGTTTTAAGAAAGGCGGATAGAAGAAGCACAAATTCTAGAAATCCTATAAGAAAAACAATCACAAAGGGAGGGAGGGCCGAAGATAAAAAAAAAATGGAATGCAGATGGAAGATTGCGGCCATGTGACGTTCCCGAGCCGCTTTTGTTCAGATGCAAGTGTTCTTTTTAAATACATACACTTCTAATATGCTGCTATTCAGTTTATTGCAGCTCTTCTCGTGTAGTAATGAAAAATAAGTGAGCTAGACCCAAAATTGTGCTTCATTTGCCAAACGGCTTCAAATAGTAATATTCGCGTTGTGAGCCAGAAAGAATTCGCCAAGCTTTTTGAACATAGAGTTCAGCGTCAAAATAATATTCATCAGTTTTTTTAAAATTAGCAAGAAAGTTAGAATACAGAATGATTGTCAAAAAACATATGCGAATCAGAGAATGATAGCAGCATGTTTGTCGGGGTGAAGATTCTACACAGACTATAGTTTGTCCCTCAGATCGAGCACTTCTTTCAAGTTTCAAGATAATTGCTTCCTTTGTGAAGAAGGCAATCCCGGTGGCTTCAACGAAAAACAATAAAAAAGCCCTACTCAAAGGGATATTTGTTTCACAAAGTAATGAAGTTAGAAGCGATAATTACATTTTAGAAAGCTGCAGAAAAACATGGGAAATAATCGAAATTAACTGAAGAAAATAATTGAACGTATTCGGCACGAACCTGACTTGTAGATGCATGGTATCATAATTTTTGTCACGTAAAACTAGATCAATCTGTAACATGTGGAGAAAAAAGAGGGCTTCGATCCGCATCATCCGTTGCGGACTTGTTTCTCTCATTGACGAAGCCAATGTCAGAAACAAGAGCCGCTTCATTTCATTGCTTAAAACAAATCAAAAATTTCAAAACAAGAATTTCAAAATAACAAAATTTAAGTTGAGCAGGTAAAAGAAGAAACTGATGTCATGATAGTTATCTCAGCCATTTAAAGAACAGAATCTTTTGAAAGCGTCATAATTGTCGGAGAAGACATTGACCTTTTTGTGATCATGATGAGATTAGGCTATTAGCCCAAAAATCTGTTTTTCCAAAAGCCAGGAAGAGGTAACATTGAAACCAAGTGGTTCTTAACCATATCGTTCAAATACAATTACAACACTATTCTTTTCACTCAGCAGATGCGATACAACATCCGCTCTTTTTTTGGGCAAAGAAAGTCAAAGTTTTGTAACACTTTGAAAGAACGTGATCAGCTTGTAGAAATAGCCTACGTGTTCAATAAATTAGGTTTTACCTGTCAAGAAATCATCAAGGTTGGAGAAAAATTCCATATTGCACTATACAGTGGATGCATAGATACACACAAAAATTGAATACCTTAATGTTACAGTAATTTGATAAATCGGCCACAAAAAGCAAAGTTCATTTTGCAAACCACAAACACAAGAGGCTGCGCAGTATCTTTTTGTCAAAAGTTATCATCAGGTACAAGCTATGCTAGGAAACAACATCCCTCCTGAAGAATGGGGGTGGACGATCTCTTTGAGCTAGTTCAAATGTGCCAAGACCCGGCATCTGAATCCTTGCTGCATGTTGTGTCATGTAGTTTTAAAAAAGTGTGCAGCAAAGCGTGTTCTTTTCATAAATTAAGACTCAAATGCTCGGCAATTTGTAAAAAATGTAATGGGATCAACTGAAAAAATGTCGACGACATTATTTATCCAGAAGGAGGGGATGTAAAAATGTCACCGTAAGTATTTTTTACTTACATTCAGTTGAATACCTAATATTAATGTTCTCCACTAAAGCTCTAAATACACAAAAAGTTATAATGTTCATATTTTTTTTTTACTTTGTTACCGTTGTAATTCATCATGATTGTTATCATGCAAATACCTATAATTTAAATAAGTTACATTAAAGAAGATAAAATGATGAAAAATTTTGTCAAATTTTCGTTTTTGCAATTTTTCCACTAAGTTAGAAAAAATGGGTCAATTTCAGAAAGCTGTAGCGCGCTTAATAATGGCTTTAGAAAAACAGTTTTAAAAGGAAGTTTGTAGAGAATTTAATGCTCTTTATTTTTGTAATTGAGAATAGTACTCACAAATTTTATAATTTTTGAGTTATAGACAAAAAACTGAAAAAAGTCCGAAAATTTTGTGTTTTTTTTGGCTCTACAAAATTTAGCCTAGAAATATTTTGTTGGAAAAACAAAAAAATTTTGTTACTAGCATCCCCATAAACAGTTTAAAAACATAAAATCTTTTAGCAGAATTTTTGCATCTATTTATGACAATTTGACTGGCCTACTAGGATTTTACTTGTTATTTTTCAGCAGTTTACCTTCAGAAGATATAAAATAAAAATAAAGCACCATGTTTACTTCGGAGTTACATATTAAATACTTACTAGGGAACTGCAAAAAGTGTAAGTCACCGATTTTGATGAAAATGGTATCGTTGGAAAGATCTCATCGAGAGCAATAAAAAACTCACTGGAACTACCCGTCGCAAATCAGCCGTTTTCGAGATATCCGACAATTTATGTCATGTAACTAGTGCATACTTAATCGGGGACCGCAAAAAATTTATGTCTCGATTTTAACAAAAGTGGTATCGTTAAAAAGATATCATCATGAAGGAGAAAAAACTCAATAGAACTCGTCGGAAATGAGCCGTTTTCGAAATATCCTATAATTTATGTCACGTAGCTAATGCATACTGTTCTAGTTCACACTTAATGGGGACTACAAAAAATTGTTTTCTCGATTTTGATGAAAATGGTGTCGTTGCAAAGATATCATTGTGAGAAGTAAAAAACTCAATGGAACTATCCATCTGAAATGAGCCGTTTTCGAGATATCCGACAATTTATGTCACTTAATGCAGTTTCCCACCAGTTTGCATTAGCAATGTGACACAAATTGTCGGATATCTCGAAAACGTCTCATTTCCGACGGATGATTCTATTGATTTTTTTAATTCTCACGATGATATCTTTTCAACGATACCACTTTCGTTCAAATCGAGACTAAAATTTTTTGAAGTCCCCCATTAGGTGTGCCCTAGCTACGTGACATAAATTGTCGGATATCTCGAAAACGGCTGATTTTCTACGGGTAGTTCCATTGAGTTTTTTACTGCTCACAATGAGATCTTTCCAACAATACCACTTTCGTCAAAATCGATGACTTACACTTCTTGCAGTTTCCTAGTTAGTCTTAAAATGACAAACCATAAATATCAAAGGAAAAAATATATAATGGCAAAATTTTAAAAAGTAAGAAAAAAATAACATGTTAAAAATAAAAAAAGGGTAAAAAACGGATTGTGGAATTATCTCAACAATATCCATTACTTTGAATCAAACTTACATAATGATATTACCCGAAGATTTCCAATAATGAAATTAGAAATTTAGGTTAGTTAACTGATTAATTTTTTTGAAAAAATACTTTTTTTTACCCAGATCTTTATAAATAAAGACTTAGTATTTAATATACTTCTAAGTTTATCTGTATTTTTTAAATATCTATAAGAAAGTGCAAATGATGGAAATAATTTCTTTATTAACATGCAAATACAAAATATAAATTAATAGTTTCTTTAAGGGGAAATTTGCTAGATTTCTTGATAAATAATAAGAATTATTTTAGTTTCTTCGTAACTTAGTAAGTTTCTTAGTAAGTTTTTAAAAATATATTTTTAACTTTATTAAATATATTTTTTTGTATTTTTCTAGTGCATGATTTTTTATTTTTCCTTAAACAAATATATTTATTTCCTTAATGGGTATGCAAGAAAAAATATTGAAATAATTATCACTGTTATATTTTCCAGTATTTTGGATTTTTTATAAAATAGTTGTCAAATAGCAACATTATGCATTAATCGCATGCATATATGTTAAAAAAAAAAAAAAAAAAAAAAAAAAAAAAAAAAAACTTAAAATGATTTAAAATAACGTTTAAAAACATATTAGTTGAAAAATATTTTATTTATAATAACATTTTGCATTTCAAATACCTTTTATTTTTGTTAGAAATCCATCTATGACTGGGAAAATGGAAGGCTTCAAAAGTTCCCTTTTCTTTGTAACTAATAAACAGTCTATGGCATTTTTCACCCAGCAAGGGTTGGGTGCGGGGTGTTTTGGTACCCCATACGTGAAAATATTTATTAGCTCTCTCCCTTTAAATCGAAGTGGTCAAATCCTATAGTACCTGCCTCCAAGGTTACCTCCCATGCGTAGCATATAAAAACAGCAAATTCTGACTCTTTTTTTAAATCTTATAGAACGATTTTACGTGCGCAGACAGTCAAAAAATCTAAAGTTTCTGATCCATGTACATCTTAACTGTTATGAAAATTCATAAATCTCAGTTTTCTTTTCCACATTAATGTATAATTTTACTCTAATCATTAAGTAAAAAAAAAAAAAAAAAAAAAAAAAAAAAGTATATGTGAAAATTAAGATTTTCAAAGTGAGTGCTTTTAATTTATTTTTGTTAAGTTTAAAAATTAACTATAATTTAACATTTCAGTTTCATTTTTCACGACAAAGAGTAATTATCATGAATTTTATTGACTCCTTAAAGAATTATAAAGAATTTTTTTCACATTTATGCCGTTTAATATATTTTGGGTGTGTTGACACCCCATGCTCTTTCTAATGTTTTGCTTCGCGTCGCCAGTCTGCCGGTTTAATGAAATAAATCGAAACATATGATCAATACGTATACGTGAAGCGTAAAGTTATTAAGAGGACATGATAAATAAATGATAAGATTTTTTTTTTTAATTTTTTGTCAAATAGCTACACTATGCACTAGAAGATTAAGAATTAATTGATGTTTAATGTTCATCGCATTGTAATGTGCGCATTTAATTCTTTAGTTGACAAGACATTCCTGGCAACAATATGTCTGTCAGTGTTCTAACACACGTGAACATACTTGGATTTACATCAACTTGGTAAATGCTGATGGATCATGATAGAACATTAACTATCGAAATGGAATGGGGAGCATGTACAGCTAGTTCTTCAGAAAGTATTAACAATGTAGACAAAATATTTTAAACTTTCATCATCTATATATATATTACGCTAACGTATTTGGTAGAAAAATCACGAATATTTATTAATTGTTTAATGGCAGCATTAAAATTAAACACATCTTATAAGTTGCTGTGCAAAAGTCCTTTGTAAGATTTAGGTTGTGGTGAATTGAATTTATACATTTACTTACTTATACTTATTTATAGTTTTGTTCCTTCGCTGCAATTATGGAGTTCCAAAATATCATTATTTTTATTTTTTCTGTTCTTTTCATTTATAAAATAAATAAAAGTAACGAATTTCAAACGTTTCAGTTTCAAATTAATACTGAGTACTTGATTTCTCGGCGCAGATGTCATATATGCAACACATTAGCGCAATTTTTTTTTATCGACGCCAATTTGGCGAAAACTTCGTTTTTAAATATCAGTTTCATACATATTTTAAAACTATTTTCTATTATTTTAAAAATAAAATAATAATAAATAAAAAAAGATTTATTTAATAATTATAAAAAAATAATTTAAATCATTTAAAAAAAGAAAATGAAAGTAAATAAACAGTTTATCAATAAATAAACTATTGTCAATAAATAATATTGTTGTTTAAACAATAGCCGGGTTACTATGTGAGGAATATGATTACATGCGTAGTATACATTTAAGGCTGACCAAGCTGGTCGCCAAGGGCGGCTAGTATCATGTATTACAATGCGAGAAAATCTTGTGTCTATATGTGTGTACATGTAATTTTTTTTTCTAAAAAATGGCTTAAACGATTTTTACTAAGTTTTTTTTCCTACCATTTTGGCGAACGAGAGGACTATTGAGCTATATAAATAATTTTATTATTAATTGTCACTGTAAAATAAAATACTTTATGGCAATAATTCAGTAAGGATTTAATAATGTGTAGACTTCGCCGCTGGTTGTCATATATGGCATTCTCACTCATGACATGTATTCACAATATACAACACATTAATTATTTTTGAGGACGAATACGTAAACAGGCAAAAGAAATATTGAGCACAAACTACTCATATATGCAAAATATCATAAAAATTACATTGAAATGTATTATTATTTACTAAGATTAAACGTTTACTTTTAACCTTTAGCAAGGATTAATGTACTTAACGAACTATTGGAGATCTATGCCAATACACATGTCAACGGAACAAAATGGAAAAATAACAGTTAACAAATTTTGCCACGATGTCCTTCCAAACACATGTCTATTTCCATTATCTTGTGTGTTTATCTGATGGAAATATGATGATGTTAACACATTTATTTCTTTAAGGGATAATGTCTAGAGAAAGATGATTTGATAAAGGGCTAGTAAACAGACATTTCTTAACTGCTTATTTAATGGAAATATACACACAACATAAATAAAGTTCTGAAGCACCAAATATCATTTTGCTAAAATGTCTTTATCTTAACGAATTTAGAAGCAAATAAATAGATAGAAATAGATGATAAACTTATATAAATAGATAGCAAAAAAATATATTGACAAAGAAATTTTTATTGAAGTTGAAATGTTGTGCCAGTTTTTTTTAATTTAATATTTTAAATAACAACATGTCTAATTTAAAAAAAAAAGGTTTCGAAATTTTCGATTTTTCCTAAAAAAGTTGCCATTTTTACTCAAAATAGACAGTCTTTATAGAAATTTCAGATAAAGTCATCAGTATATAAAAGGAATTTGTTTTACAATGCGTCCCCTTAAAAGCAGTATTAAGCTATTTAGATGTAGCAATCCAAAACTTTCTTCTATCTCATACGTATTAACATTTCGAAATTTCCTATCACAGTGTTAAAATTAAATGGCACAAATGGTTAAAATTAAGTGTTAAAATAATTTATGCACATTATGAGGAGTCTAAAGATATGGTATTCCGTGCATTAGTTCTTGAGATATGACTATCGCTAAAATCGTGTTAATCCTACAACATTCAGCATAGCAGTGCCACTCGTTGGGCGATTGACATAAAAATGTAAACAAAACCAATTCATATCAAGGATCAACTGAATCTGAAGTTTGATGAAAATTCGTGCATTACTGGTTGAGATAGAGCTGTTACAGAAATCGCAACAAATGCAGTATAGCAGCATCATTTGCAGAGCTATTTACAACAAAATATAAACATCATCAATTAATGTCAAAGACTAATTGATCCTGAAGTTTGATTGAATTCCGTGCATTCGTTCTTGATATATAGCCCAGTCATTTTAGAAAAAATAGGAGGAAAAATTAGAACAAATCTGGATTTTTTCATAGGTGCTAGTTAGGCTATGTAGTTAAACATACTAAAAGTCCCCGTTGATCCGATGTGAGTTTTGCCGCCAGGGGGACCTAATGAGCTTGAAATTCGGTTTTCTGTGAATATCTCACGAACAATGGCATTTAGAAAAAAAGTTACAAAGTTGTACATAATTTAATTTTGTATAAAAAGTGTCATTAACATTTGTTTGTCGCACCAACCCTTCCCTGTCAAAATTATAGAAAAGTGAACATATTTGTAAGTAAAATTATAAAAATACGAAAAATCTGCTACTACTTTAAAATAAAATATGTGAACAGATCTAAAACTCTTACCTTTGAATGGAAAAAATGAATATATAATATACATTTATGCTTATTTCCACATTATCCTTGAAGGTAAAGCATTTAGCGCGTTTTTTAAATTGCGGTTTCCCTTGTAGGCATATTCCACTTATAGATACTGTCTTAATCCAATTTCAGTCGTTTGACTGATTTAATAGTTCTTTGCACAGCTTCAATTTCTACACTCGATTCAGTTTCGTCATTATCTATATTACTTTCATATAAAATGGTTGGTCAAATGTCACAAAAACGCAACTTTAATTTATTTCTCTACTTTTTTTCTACCGCTGTACAAAGACTTGAATATACTGTATCGTAATGAGTCGACTTAGGAAAGGCAAAAACTAGACAGCTGAGCACTGTAAATTTTTTGTCAAAATTTCCATAAATCCATTAAATCCACGTTCATTAGAAATGTTCTCAGACTTGGCATACAACCATTGGGTATCATGAGTGTTTTAAACAACTAACTGAAAGTCAATAGATTTAAACGCCTCAAGTTGTAAGTCTTGCAATCCCTTATCTGCAGAAAATTTCCAGTCGAAAACTTTAACCTTCAATTCATCTTGTTTATAACTTTTGCCGAAGGTAATTTTGTTAATCTTTCCACACTGTCTGGGAGTAGAAAGTTTGACGAGGACGTTATACAACTTATGCCTCCCATGCTATGAAAGGTGTACAAACTATCAATAGTAATTACATTGAAGTCCGCATTGTCGAAAATGAGTTGAATGAAGGAATCGGACAGAATTAGTGGATTACCCTTCAGTGCAGCACTTACTTCAAAAATTTGAATTTTGTTGTAAAGCGCCGAAAATCCAAATTTATGCATGATAACTTGTAAAATTTTAGATCCAAATTTTCGATGTACTTAACATCCTAAACCTATCTACAGAGGTGAGAGGAAAGAGCGTGGTTTAGTTGCTGCCATTACTGCATGTGAAATCGCATTATATTTCAGTTTATACACATCTGGTTCTCTTCTCTTATTTTTCATAATTATTCCTTCCACAAGCATCGTTAAAGTAAAGTGTACAATGCTCTCTATTTCCCCCCAAAAATAATTCATATGTTCATAGGATGAAATATCAAAGCATTGGGAACATATATCCTCTTTTATTATTTGAGCTGCTTTCTTGACGATCTTCAGTCATTAGTCTCCCTGTTATCATGCCATGCGGAAGTTAAAAGTTTGTGACCAAATCCTTTGAAGCATATAATAGTTTTTTTTTTTGAACTGGCGATTATTACTTTGTCTGCATAGTGTGATTTAAGTTTAGAAATGGTTGTCTTAACTGATGGTATATAAACGTGTACAGACTCAAGAAGTTCATCAATAGAGAACTGGCATTCGTCACTTTCTTCAATAAATTTATAAATGCTTTCCATACTTTCGGCAATCTGTATTTCTTCCGGTCTTCCTTTCTTCTACTAGTTTCCTTTTGCTTGGTAAAAAACCTTAGAAAGCATTTGTGGTGATGTGTTCCTTCAGCTGCAATCAAATGAATGACATTAGATAAACGCTTACTGACTTCTTTACCCTATTTGTCTTTACGCTTTTTTGCAGCAACAGTTAAGCTATTTTTCACTTCTGAGCATTCAACTAATACAACTTTTTCGCGATACTTTAGAGCTTTCTTTTTTCCCTTCTGTATAAAAGCTTCCCCTCCAATGTACTAGAACATAAAAAACATTTTTCCTTCAATTCAAACAAGGGACTATCACTTCTCAAATTTTCCTTCAATGGAGTAATATGTGCGGACGTTGATAGTTTTTTTGCATTAGATTTATTCTATGATTTAATAAAATTCTTTCGTGTATAATTTCTCCTACAAGCTGAATGAACTGTAAATTCACTAATATTTTTAGCCATTTCTTCAAATATTTTCCACTTATGGTCACCTCTTTCCGAATTCGCTGTCACAAGGGACTTCAGTCCGTTTTTTATATAATCATTCGGTCCGCAGTCCTCACCGCATACAAAACAAACTATTTTCTCAATCTCCGTTTTTCGCTCACAATCAGCAGTTAAGAAAGAGTCATTTTAAACTGTCAAAACATTTTAAAACTTTCTACAACATGCGTTGAAAATAAAATTATTCTCTGCCTAAAATCTCACAAAGAATACTTCGTTCAGTAAATTAGGGTGATTTAATACTAGCGAAATGAGCACCAAATGAAAATAAAACGTTGGAAATCAGAAACACCTGAACGTGGTATATTTCAACAAATGGAAAGAGAGAAAGAGTATTCGCCAATGACTATTGCACAAGTGCGCGAAAATGGCATACAGACAATGAGGGAGAGGGAGTGGGAGGATCGAAATTTGCGCAGTATTTGTTCTGCTTAATCGGCGCATTACGATTGTGCTTCCGCATAAAAAAAAAAAAAATGTATACTTTATTTTAGTTTTTGACAGGGAAGGATTGATGTGACGAAAAAATGTTAAGGACACTTTTTGTAAAAAATTAAATTATCTATATTTTTGTAATTGAACTTTTTTGTCTTGATGCCATTGTTTGTGAGAGATTCACAGAAAACCGATTTTCAAGCTTATTAACGCCCCCTGACGGCAAAAGCTCACATTGGATCGATGGGGACTTTTAGTATGTTAAACTAGATACCCTAACTAGCACCTATGCAAAAATCCACCTTTGTTCTAATTTTTTCCTCTATTTGTAAAAAAAAGGTGCTAAAATGTCGGAACTAATAGTGCTGTAAGGGAAATTTAAAAAAATGCAGCATAGAATCAACACTTATTGACTGATTTACACCAAAACGTATGGAATCTGAAGTTTGAGAATATTCCGTGCATCAAGTCTGAAGATAGAGCTATTGCGAATATCGTACAAAATACAGCATAGCAGCGCCACCAGTAGATATACACCAGTATATATATATATATATATATATATATATATATACATACATACATGTTTTGATGTCAAAATTGAATCTGAAATTTCATGAAAACAAGCGCATTAGCTCTGTAGATTAAGCGATTGCGGAAATCCTAAATAATGCTGCATAGCAGCGCTATCTATCCATTGATTTACGTAAACAAATATCAATTCATGTCAAAGAATAATTGAATCCGGAAGTTGATGAAATTTCCTGCATTAATTATGGGGGCAGAGCTATTAGAAAAATTCATCAAAAGGAAGCATAGCAACGCCACCTATTGAATGATTTACATCAAAAGCTAATCAGTACCATTTTGTAGCATATACTACTCGAAAGTAAATGTTATTAAATTCCGTGCATTAGTTTTTAAGATAGTGAACCCACAATATTTATCTTACATACCGACATACAGATGGTAGACAGAGTTACAGAGCCGCAGACTCACTGACCGACATTTTGTAAAAATATGTTTTCCGGGTTTTCTGACCCTTAGAATGTCTAAATCCGTCGAAAACCGGAATTCAAAAATTTTCACGAATCCGATACTTTCTTCTTGTAAAGATAGAAGAAACAAAAAAAAATTATATTCACATGGAAAAAATTAATGGCGTACCAAAAGTTGTTAATATCACTTTATACAGAGAAAAAAATAGAATGTCTTGTAATAATAGAGAATATAAGCATGCAGAAGGAATAAAACTCTTAGGGGACTTTTATCTATTAAGAATTATGGTATCAGCATGAAAGAATGGAAGATTAAAGGAAATTGCGGACGTATAATTCTCCAAGCGTATAATTAAATATAATGTAAGAGACGTTGCGACCGTTTATATAGAAGTATGGCTTTCTTTGTAGTAAGAATAATATAATCATTTCAGAAGGAGACTGTGTTATCTAAACTGATTAAAAGTTCCTGTTTTTACAATTACATTTAAAAATAGCTTGGATGGAAATCTTTACATTTTTTCTTACTTGAAATGAACTTTAAATGCATTTGCAAACTACATGGAGTTTCAATGTTTTAGAGAAATTGAAGAAAATCGGTAAATGACTTCATTTCCCTTCTCCGATGTTTTGTAAAGTTTACTACTATAATTTAAAACTTTTTTTATTACTAGTTTTCTTATTTTAGCATCTGTCAAATTTTAGTAAATAGTTTTTAGCACGTTCGCTGCTTCTCACGTGAAAGCGCGTGATATGGCGCCAACGTTAAGGGGCCACTCACGCACCAGCGCGGTATGTAGGGTGGTGTCCAATAGCCAGTCACGCGCTGGCGCGGGAAAATCTTTCACTGATTCTTTGTTATAAAAATAAATCGGCTTCTGGGAAAAACCCACTTCTACAGTGCGGCATTATCTAGCATCACATCTTTACGTAAGCGGCAGCGAACATGTTAATCCTTTCAATCTGACGACACTTATATAAATTTTATTCAATTGACACCATTTTTTAAAAAGAATTTTTTTTTACTTGCATAATTTCAAAAATGCTCTATATAAATAAAGTACATTTTACACTCTGTAACATAAAAATGGATTCACCAAGAAGGGATGATCCGACTGCTTTGAAATTTCGCATGCATACATGTTTCGATCAAACATGCAAATGATTAAAATTTGGTGTCCAACGAATGAATAGTCTCCAGCGCATCGAATTGCGCATCCAGCAAATTTACACAAAGAGCTGTTCTCGATCTTTTTCCGATTTAGGAGACCTTTACACGACAATGTCTTACTGCAGGATTCGAGCTCATTATGAGCAAGTTTCAGTGTTTGAAAGGGTTCGTATTATTGGACTGAAAGAGCCAGGTTTGGCAAATCGAAGAATCGCTCAACATCTGGGTCGTAGCGATGCGGCGATCAGAAGATACTTGCAAGAATGTGTGGACAGCAGCAGATTTAAGCGTTATAATGGTAGCGGTTTACCTAGGGCCGCAACAGATCGGGAGGGCAGAATGATTGTGAGATCGCTGTCACAGCATCTTATTCATCGCTATCAACGATCAAACGTGCGACTGGCACACGTGTGTCCACCATGATCATTCACAGATGGCTGAGCTAGCGCAATCTAAGCTCGTACCGATCGTTAAGCCACCTACCACTCACACCTGCACACTGTCGAGCCTGATTACAGTGGTGCTTGGCTCTATCAGATTGTAATGACACTGACTGGAGACGTATAGTCTTTAGCTACAAATCTGGTTTCCAACTGTGTCCTGACGATAACCGAAGGCGTGTTTGGAGACGCTCAGGCCAACGTGCCGATCCTGCTCTTACTATTGCACTTAACACAGGCCCTTAATAGAGAATTATTGTCTGGGATATCATTTCTCTTGATAGCCGGACCTCTTTAGTCGTCATTCGAGGCACACTTACAGTACATGGTACGTCGTCGACATCCTGAGACCTGTTATGCTATCGTACTTCTTGCAATGCCCTGGGCTTACTTTTAAGCAGGATAATGCCAGACCACCTATAGCACGTGTTGCTATGAACTGTCTTGAAGTTTCTCGAACACTCCATTGTCCAGCCAGATCGACAGATCTCCCTCCTGTTGAGCATGTCTGAGATATGATGGGAAGGCTACTACATCTACTAGAAAATATTGATAACCTAGCCCGACAATTGGAGCGAATTTGGCAAAAAATACCGCAGGAAATCATCTGGACGCTTTATTAATCTATGCCATACCGTGTGGCAGCTTGCATCCAGTCTAGAGATGGGTCAACACCTTATTGAGTTTTGTACTTTGTAACCATGTAAATCTGAAATAAATCATTCAATTGTTCTGAAATTATAAACCTTTCCTATTCTGTATATAATCTTCCTATCCACCAATTTTTGTCTTCATCAGACAACTCCTTGCTGCATCGATTTTTTTTTGTTATAGAGCGTATTTTCATTTGTTACTGGTGTCATAAACAAATTTTGCAAAGAAAAGTGATACCGAATCAGATTTTTGATTAGACCGGAAAATGTTAATCGATTAAGAATAAAAATCACACCTAGCTAGGCGAACTGGCATTGGTGCATTTCGAAGTTTATTTTTTCTACAATATCCCTCTCCCCAACATTTAAAGAAAAAGCTTGCTATAAGAGGATGCCCTATTAATAACTTGTCTACACAAAAGTTATAGATAACGTTAAAAATATTTATAAGAAATTGAAACAAATTTGACATTTTGTGAATTAACGAAATTATGACAGTTTTTCTTCTTCACTCTCTCCTTTTTAGATATTTTTAATTTTTTAATTTTTTTTCTTTTTTTCTGTAAAATTTGGCTTTATAAATAAATTGTCGACAGAAAAGAAATGTTAAAAGGATATACATAATCATAAAAGATATTAAAAGGATTTATAAAAGAATTAAGTGCATTTTATATCTTGTAAATTGACGAAGTTATGACTTTTTTCTCTCTTTCAAACCTTCATTTTTGCACTTCTCAAGTCCTTTTTAATAATATCAAAAAAATTTGATATACAATTTTATTCTTTTTTTCTATAAGTAATAATAAATTTAAACTTATATGATGTGTATCAAATAAAAAAAATATGCGTTTTTTTCGGTTTTCACAAAACTCCCCCCCTTTTCCATCCCCTTTTGGTCCGATTTCGCGCAATGCTGCACTTGACCAAGATTTTCTGCCCTTTGATTTTATGAATTTTTTTCAAAGAGATTTGTGTAAAATTATAGAAGTTATCGTGTCTCTAAAAAAGTATTATATATATATATATATATATATATATATATATATATATATATATATATATATAGAGAGAGAGAGAGAGAGAGAGAGAAATATATATGAAGTTGTTACTGGAAGTAGTTTTGGGTTCTGGGAGTCATAATCGGTAGAGATCTGAAAAAATGTGTTAGAAATTTCAACATTGGCGGGAATGTAATAGGTATTATTATTTTAAGAAGTTTATCTAAATCGAGGAGATTATCAATTTTGTAATTTTTGTTTATATATGTTCACTAATTACTTCGAAATTACGCGACCGATTTCTGTGATTTTTTTTTAACTGTAAAAGAGGATAACTCTCGAATTGGTCCGAATGTTTTCGAATTTTTATAGAACGACAGTTTTTTCCTTTTATCTTTTTCCCTCAGAAAAAGTCTAATAAAATCCTCTTGTAGGAATGAAAATTGGTTCATAATCGATACAAAATAACAAACAATATTTCTAAGAATGAGTTCATTCGATTTTTTTATCATATTTCTTCGATTTGCGGAATGACTCTTTTATTCTTTATCTTTATGCATTCAAGGCTTTATTTCCTTTTAGATAAAATTAGTCATAATTTTTTTTTATCATTTATATTGCATTTTTTCTAAAAATTTCAGTAAAATGTTAAAGAACAAGATTGAAAGTGAACGTCAAACGTAGCAAATGGGGTGCGTTTATACAATAACGAAGTTAAAAAATATTTAGATCTTTGTGCAATAGTATACAGTACTACAGACACAGTATAGTATCCGAATCCTTTTGTGTATCCCTGTAAATACTATCTGCTTTCTGTTATACAAAAAGTCCCTTGTAGTAAACCTGAGCAACCTGTCCCAAACAATGCTTCCCCTATACCATTATGCAAGTGAGTTACCTGTAAATGAATAACAAATATTCTGTGCACCACAGATTGTACGGAATGTATATTTTAGCATATACTTCATAGATGCATATCAATTTATCATATTCGAAAGTATATAACATTCTTGAAATGCACTTAAAAATATTTTTTTCACACTGACCGTAGAGTAACGGAATACTTTTGATTGTCCTTGCAATTAAACTATACATTCGATTTTCATAAAATTTGAAATGACCTGACAATATTATACAACAATTATATAATTTAATTTTCAAACGATTCAGTTGGGTAGTTTTTACTAAGTTATATGCAAATGGACAGACGCACTGAACGGAGAATATATGTGCTACGTATTTACATAATTACGAACGCACCTAACAAAACCCAACACATGACTTTTATTCTTAAGAGTATGTTTAAATAATAATAAAATCATCTTTTAGTAAAACGCTTTTTAATAATATTTTGTCATGTATCTTAGTATTGCAGTGTACCTTAACAAAATGCAGGGTATACTATTATTTTCAACACAATCTAACTGATTGGTAAAGTCATCATACGATTTTTTTTAATATTAAGGTTATCTGAGCGAAAAGTCCCAGCCGGCTATCGCCCAGGTAGCTTAACAGGTAAAGCATTGGCCTTGTAAGCCAAGTATCTGGGTTCGATTCCCGCCCTGGGTGATTTTTCGCTCAGTTGGAAATATTAAAAAAAAATTCGTAAAATGCAGGATGTTCCAAAATTCGATCGACAAATTCAGAGGGGTGATCGCAGGCATTAAGAGGAGGAAAAATTACTGTAGAACATGCGGTCGCAAACAAAGTATTTAATTAAAAGTACAGGGTGTTTCATCATAATTTAATTTATGTTGACGGCAATATCTTCCAGAAAATTGAAATACATTATAATAAAACTCTTAATAGACGTTCTTACCTTTGTTGTAAATCTGATAATATAGAAATAAGTGACAGAAGTTTCCATTATGCTCTTCAGCAGTATGTACTTGACGTTCCGTATTTTGAACTAGGATTGCCAGATCATGTGGTATCTTATACTATAATGCGAGCAAAAATTGTGTGTGTGTGTGGGTAAATTTTATCTCAAAAACGGCTCTAACGATTTTCGCAAAAATTTGGATTTTACCATTTTCGGGCACGAGAAGACCATTGGGCTAGGTCCCATGTTCGGGAAAATTCGATTACTGGGTCATTTTGGGTCATAATGGGTCAGGATAAAGCTATTTATATCTATAGAACGGCTGGATCGATTTTAAGGAAATTTTGTACCCAACCGTTTTTTGGTACGAGAAAACTATTGGGCTGGGTCACATGTTCGAAAAATTTCGATTAGTGGGTCATTTTGGGGTCATTGTGGGTCAAGCCATTTTTATCTAAAAAACGGCTCTAACGATTTTGACCAAATTTTATATTTTATCGCTTTGGATTACAAGAAGACCATTGGGTTAGGTAACATGTTCGAGAAAATTCGGTTAGTGGGTCATTTTTGGGGTCATTGTGGGTCATGCTATTTTTATCTAGAGATTTTATCACGCAATTTTGATTAAAAATTGCGGTCTATGGTTTTCGGGCACGTGAAAAACATTGGGCTAGGTTACATGTTCGAGAAAAAATTTTAATGGGTCATATTGGGTCATTAAGGGTCTGGGTCAAGCTATTTATATTTAAAGAACAGGGTGATGGATTATAACGAAATTTTGTGTGTAACAGTTTTTTGACATGAGAAAACTAATGGGCTAATCACATGTTTGAGAGATTTCGACTATGAGGGTCATTTGTGGGTCATGATGGGTCATAATTAATCATATCAAGCTATATCTAAAGAACAGGTGGATCGATTTTAACGAAATTTTGTATGCAACATTTTTTTGGCACGATAAAATCATAGGACAAGGTTAGATGTTCGAAAAATTTCAATTAATGGGTCATTTTGGGTCATTAAGAGTCTGGGTCAAGCTATTTATATTTAAAGAACGGCGTGATGGATTATAACGAAATTTTGTATGTAACAGTTTTTTGACATGAGAAAACTAATGGGCTAAATCCCATGTTTGAGAGATTTCGACTATGAGGGTCATTTGTGGGCTATGATGGGTCTTAATGGGTCATGGTCAAGCTATATCTAAAGAACAGGTGGATCGATTTTAATGAAATTTTGTATGCAACATTTTTTTGGCACGATAAAATCATTGGACTAGGTTACATGTTCGAAAAATTTCGATTAATGGGTCATTTTGGATCATAAAGGGTCTGGGTCAAGCTATGTATAATTAAAGAACGGCAGGATCAATTTTAACGAAACTCTGTATGTAACAATTTTTAGAAACGAGAAAACTAATGGACTAAGTCACATATTCGAGAGCTTTCGATTATAAGGGTCATTTGTGGGTCTTAATGGGTCAAGGTCAAGCTATATCTAAAGAATGGGTGGATCGATTTTAACGAAATTTTGTATACAACATATTTTTGGCACGAGAAAATCATTGGGGTAGGTCACATGTTCGAGAAATTTCGATTAGTGGGCCACTTTTGGGTCATTCTAATTTAATCTAGACAACGTTTCGCGCAATTTTGATTAAATTTTGTATTTTATCATTTTCGGTCACAAGAAAATCATTGGGTTAGGACAAATTTTTGAGAAAATTCGATCAATGGGTCATTTTGGATTATAAGGGGTCAGGGTCAAACTAACTATATCTAAAAAACGGCTCAATCGATTTTTTCTAAATTTTGTATCTAATGTTTTTCGGCATGCTAAAACTAAAGAGCTAGGCCACACGTTCGAGAGATTTCGATTATAAGGGTCATTTGTTGGTCATGATGGGCCATGCTAATTTTATATAGAAAATGGTACTCACCATTTTGACTGTACTTTGTATTATATAGTTTTTGAGCAAGAGAAAACCATTTGGCTTGGACACATGCTCGCGAAAATTCTATTAGTGGGTCATTTTGGGTCTTAATGAGCTAGGGTCATTCTAATTATATATAACGACGACTCAATCAATTTTACCTAAGTTTTGAAACAAAACGTTTTTCGTCACGAGAAGACTATTGGGCTGAGTCGCATGTTAAACAAAATTATATTAGTGGGTCATTTCGCTTCATTGCTGAATGCTGCCAAGCTAATTTTACCTAAAAAATGGCTTAAACGATTTTGATTCAATTTTATATTCTACTGTTTTTGATTACCTGAAGACGATTGAGCTATGTCACGTGCTTGATCAAATTTGATTAGTGGCTCATTTTGGGTAATACGGGTCAGGGTCACGAGAATATGGCAAAAGCCGATAACTTGGTGATATTTGACAAAATATTGGCAACATATGGCCAAAAAATCGACTATAAAAATTACGAAAACCAAAACACGTATTTGGAGCCAAATGAAAGAATGCCTCCAAATTTGGCTATATCTAGCAAAAAATATTGTCTTTCAGAATGTAAAGAATTTTTTATACATTCTTAAGAGGATTCGAGATGCATGGTTAAACCAATCAGAGTCGAGCTAAAAAAGTGATTTAGATCGATGTCCTGTCATTGTAAAATTTAAAATAAAATAAAATTTATAAATATGCGCATAAAAACATAGTTTTCTTATTGATTGTTTTTCTAAATAATACTATTATAAACATGTTTTACAGTAATAATACAGAGTTAATGATACAGTGAAAATACTATATCGAGTTGAACACAAAGTTAATTTTGACCGAGCTAAGCTCGGTTTCCCCTGCTAGTTATGAATTGGTTGAGAACCCTGTTTTCCCAGAACATTGCATTATGTTATAACGTTTCCCACAAAATAATGTTCATATCATTGTATCTTCACTGAATATATATTTTGATTTTTTTTTAATTCCTACCGTAAATGCAAGTTTAGACAGGATGTAACACTCTGCATTTGTTACTCAGTACGTTGTTTGCGACCACATGTTCTACATTAATTTTTCAACCTCTTAACGTCTTCTATCATTTCTCTTTATTTGTCGAAATTTAGAACACCCTGTATTTTGTTACTGCACACTGCAATACTATGAAACATAAAGAGCATTTGTCTAAAGAGGATTTATTGTTATTTAAACATACTTTTGAGAATCAAAGCCATGTGTGTGTGTGTGTTTGTTTTTTACATTTTACTGAAATTCTTAGAAAAATGCACTAGAAATGGTAAAAAAGGGTATGATCAATTTTATTTAGAAGAAATTAAGGTCGTGAATGCATAAATCCTTTAATGCATTGAATGTTTGAATGCTTCGGCTGAATTTTGGATCCCTCTGTATACCGTGGTTGATTGAAGTACAGGGTCCAAAAATCTTGTTCTGATTATAATAATTCATTATAAATTAACTTTTTGTTTTGTTGAATAAGTTAGTTTCAGTAGTTTTCAGCTTATATTGGGGTTTATTAATACATGAATTCGTAGGGGAAATATTTCGGAATCGGTGGATTGAAAGGGATGTCCAACTCCCTGGTCTTTCACGCTTTCCTGATATTTAAATAGATAATTTCACCTTTATTATTAATCTAATAATAATAAAGAAGGGGCAGAAGTTTCCATTATGCTCCCCAGCAGAATGTACTTGGCGTTCCACATTCTGAATTGAGATTGTCAGATCATGTGGTATCTTGAATTGGTTTAGAATCCTGTTTTTCCAGAATATTTCATGATGTCATAACGTTTCACACAAAATAAGGTACATATCGTTGTATCTTCACTGTAATATTTTGATTTTCCTCAAAATTATTACCGTCGACGCAAGCTCAGTTAGGATTAAACACCTTGCATTTGTGACGAAATACGACATTTGCGATCGCACGTTCTAAGATAATTTTTCATCCTCTTAAGGTATTTTATCATTCCTCTTAAAATGTTTCGGGTCCGATATTTTTTTCAGTTTTTAGAAGAAAATTACTTTTACATTCATAAAATTAACACTAAATTGTTTAATCTATATATTTAAAAGACCTGGCTGTTTTTTTAGTCATCAGCCCTGAATTTTCTACTCAACCAATTTTGATAATTATTTTTTTAAATGAAAGCTATTTATTTGTAGTTGTGCCCATTTTAGCTATTTTTTAATTTATTTCCATTTTTATATTTTATATTTAATTTTAAATGCATTTTACGATATTTCTTCAAAATGGTGGCAACTCAGTTTAGCTTTTCTCTCGATAATAAAAATTTATTTTCCATTATCACTTTCCACTAATCAGAAGCTTTATTTCGTCAGTGAGCATGTCCTCACATTTAAAAGAAAAAAGTTAATTGTTTTCGTAAAATTTAATCACAACAATTTGATTGCGTATAATCATGCACTAATTGAGGCAAAAAATATATTTACTGAGAAATAATACTAATAATGTAAATAAAATAACAGAAAATAATTTATGATAAAAATTAATGTCTAAAGCAAAATAAGAAAAATTTCAAATGAGGAAAATGATGTCATTCAGCAACCAGATAAATGGAAATTATAATATTATTACGGATGCCTTTTTCATATTACTAATAACACTAACTTTTAAAAAACATGTGAAGAGAAAATGACGTCACTATTTAAAACATTACATTTTTACTCATAACGATATTACATTTCAATATTTCTTTTCATTATGGACACTGAGATTGAGATTTTACTTTCAGATGACTTCAGTTAGTGAAAATAATGTCGTAGTAAAAATAAAATTAGTTTTTTTAATAAAACTATTTTTTTTGTGATTGCATATAAAATAAAATTTCTGAATTTCGCCGGCACTCACATTACAATTTTAACTGAAGATGTGCGACTGGCAAACTTGACATTAAGTTTGGATATATATTTATTTTATATTGATTCAATAATGTAATTACTTTTGCCTTTTTTTCAAAACCAAATCGATAGGGTCTTTTAAACATTTCATTCGTCTAATAAGACGGGATTCCACTCGTTAGTGTTTAACGAATGTTTCATTCTCTGAAAGATAACGATAAATGTTGTTCTTTTGCATACTATTCAATTCATATTTATATGACAATAGACTAAGGAAGAGTTTTTGAGGTGTTTAGAAAATATCATATTACAAAGAGATTTAAGTGAGTTTACAACTTTTTAGTACTTTTTGCACTTTATTACTCATGATTCTTTCAGGAAAGTAATTTTTACTTTAAATTTAAAGAGTGGTAAGTTGCAATAAACGTTGCACGCACAGAAATCAGTTTTGCCGAAGAAGAGGCAATGGCAGTATTCGAGCGTTAGCAGCCTGAAGAGATTTCTCTGAAAAAGTGGATTTTACAACATCTGTTATAAGATAAGGACTAACTTTCATATTTAATTAGATATACAGTATTTCAAGTGTGAAATATGACTTGATTTACTTACAAGAAAGGTCTCCATACGGGCATACTCCAAAAAATCTGAAAAAATTGCAGAATGCTCTTTTCATGAGGATATATACGGTTATAAAAAAAAATTCCGGCGGAACCTCCGCATCCTGTTCGTAAAAAAATAATGAAAATGTCGTTATTTGGCGATTTATCATCGGTTGGCGATGAAAAGCAATTTAAAAAAATACTTTTTTATGCCAAATACATTTTAAAGGAAAAAAGTTTCATGTTCAACTTATTTATATAAATTAAATATCTTTGGTTTTGTCAGTATTAGTTTGTTTTAAGTATAATTTTATTACATAGATATTTATATGTATTTATATTCAAATTTAACCATCAAAATTCCAGATTTAAAACGAAATTCAAATTTAAATTAACTAAAATTGTTTCAAGTTCAAAGTCCAGTTGAGCATTGTCGATTCGATTTTGTTGCTATGGAAACATCTTTCTTTTATTTTTGAATACCTTTAAATGTATGAAAATAATTTTTCTGAATAAGAATTTTTTATATATGAAAATATTTTTTCAGGGGTAAATTAAATAACCACAGCTACAAATAATATATATATATGCAATACAATATATATATATGTATGCATATAATATATTAAACTCTCTCATTGTTTACGTTTAAATCCATTAAATACCATTTACACGCATTTCTAAATCTCCAACAGTTTTCAGTTGCATTATAATCGTTTGCTTTTGACGGGGAAAAGTACTGCTCGCTAAATTGCGTGATACTTTCGTCTTTTCACGCCAAATATTCGAAAGTATTTTATTTTTTTACAAGTTTTCTATTGTAATTCCACCGCTAATATTGACTGATCCTTTATTACATACATGAGTAGTTTAATTAGTATTTTTTTTCAAAAAATTCTGAGTACGCCCAGTATGGAGACCTTCCTTGTTAGTGTATGTGTTTAGATGTGAATTACACTTGGTAAGTTTGTTATTTATTGTGTGTTTGTTTTGTGTCTAGCATTTCTTTAGTTGATGAAAATCCGACGCCGGACATAACCATCATGGGAGCCAAATGTTGACTGCCCCAAACCTTTCTCTTTGAGTCCACGTGTTATCCTACCATTTTCAAAGAAATTGGAATCAAGTGCTTCGAGTAAAAAAAAAAAAAAAACAAGTTGGAAATTGCACGTGAAGCATAGCAAATGAGGTGCGTTCGTACGATAACGAAGTTTTAAAATATTCAGATCTTGCTGATATAGTAGAGCATACTTTGGATACAGTATAGTGGTCGAAATCTTTGTATTCCTATAAATATGCAGGGAGTAATTTTTATTCTACTTCATTAACGTATATCCTATTCATAAAATGTGAAGTAGTTTAATATAATTAAAACACCCCTCAAACAAAGTTTCCCCGTATAACATTGTTTAGTGGAATACATTTGTGTGGCCCTGTAATTTAATAATAAATATTCTTTGCATCACAGATTATACAAAATGTATTTTTAGTACATATTTCATAGATTCATGTCAATTCTGTTATGTTCAAATGAGTGTAACACCATTAAAATGCATTTGGAACTTTTTCCCCCATTGATCGTAATGTAACGGAATACTTTTGATTGTCCCTGTAATTGATCTATCCATCCGATTTTCATAACATTTGAAATGACTCGACAAAATTATGTAATAAATATATGTTTTAAATTTCAAACGATTAAAATGCATTTGAAACTTTTTTCCCCATTGACCGTAATGTAACGGAATCATTTTGATTGTCCTTGTAATGGATCTATCCATCCGATTTTCATAAGATTTGAAATGACTCGATAAAATTATGTAATAATTATGTATTTTAAATTTCACACGATTCGGTGGGGTAGTTTTGCGTTGTTATATGCGGACGGACAGACGGACAGACAGACGGACAGACAGACAGACAGACGGACAGAGCGACAACAATAGGTGCTGCGTATTTACATAATTGCGAACGCACCTAAAAATGGATGGGAAGTGCTATTTTGACTAGCAGTCCGTATGAGAATCAACTGAGCTTGGAAACGAAAATTAGCGAATAGAAAGAGTTATAGAGTGTAAGAGTTAAAGAGTTTTATTTTATTTCATTTTGTACTGCCATAATTACTTTTGTATTATTTATTTTGTATTATTTATTACTTTTGTATTATTTATTATTAAAAAACAATTTACAATTATAAAAAGTTATTAAATCTTTTAGATTTTTAAATCACAAGATTTTAAGAAATACACCTTTTACATATAAACATTTCAATAAACAGTTTTATTTTACTTGATAGGTGTAACGAAAAATTAAAAACAAATATTGACATGTTTCAATTCTATCTTATAAGAACCATAATTATAATCAAATAAAAATAAAAATACGAATCGTTTCACCGTCAATACAAACGCTTCGTGACAATGAAATGTAAATAAAAGAAAAAACGCGTACTATTGTAAAAATAAGTAAAAAATAGACCATGATAAAATTAATTATCAACTTGGTTCATCCTATTCAAGCATTCACGAGGAATTTATTTATAAACTCTAACCATAACTTATGAATATTAAAAGAAAAATTATTATTAAAACAAAATTTTTACGTGTATAAATTTCAATAGACTCCCTTATAATGGATTTGCGACAACAATTTGATATGAAACATAATTTACTGTCATTAAACAGAATTTTTATCTCCTCATTTAAATATAATCTAGATAAAGCAGTGTTAGTACGACCAAATTTTATATCAGATTCATCTTCACGTTTTCTAATTCCAAGTTTTCTCCTTTTTACTTACCCATCATATGTAGTACAGGGTAAGTCTTGCAATCGTTTTGAAAATCGAAAATTTTTTTGACGGATTTACACGTTTTAGATAGTGGAGATTCCGAAAAACATATTTTTAGAAAAAAAAAATTTGCCGTCCGTCTGTCTGTCTGTCTGTCTGTAAACGCTCTATCTCCCGAACAAATTGAGATAGAGACTTGAAATTTTGTATGTAGTTAGTATGTAAGAATGGGACGAAGCCTATTTAATATCAGTAACCTCGATTATCCGGAACTATTTTTTTCGGACCCTCGAAAAATTCGTTCTGATGAAAGGTATATAAAAATTTTCGAATTTTCTTGTTTTGAGGAACGGGCGTAAAAGGCAATAAAATAACACACATTTTGCATATAGAACGAAGTCGATCGGATTAATAGTTGCCGAGATATTTGTAATCCTGTTTTCCACATTCTTCGATTTTTCATGACCCTGTATTTCATTCAAATTTCAATTCAGAGGTATATTTTAATTGGAAATGAGACGCTTAATCCGACGCAGTTAATTGTTAGTTAATAGAATTATTGTTTTTGGAGTTATAAGGATGTTTCTTTTACGCAGTTCGGTACTACTTGAGTAGTTTGGCGTTTTATATAATTTGTCGAAATTGGTACATCAGCAGTTCTTTAATATAGCATTACTATGTATATTAACAATATTTAAATTTTGTTTTGGAATTGCAATGCATTGTATAAATAGTTTTCACATGTTTTATTTTCATATACATATCCATGATGGGTAAGTATTACGGTGGCCCCCAACGACTAGTTTTCCTATGTAATATTTGAAATCACATTTTTCTGTACTATAAGGAATTTCAGAAACCCTGCAAGTCTGTATATTTTTACTTTAATTTGTGGGTTCAGAGGGGCGATACATATGTGAACACAATCATGTAACCAAAAATGTGTACATGTGATTTTTAATTTTAAGTACATTTGTATCGGAGCCACTTTTATACATGTGATATAATTCAAACTGAGTATTTTTTATTTAATTATGAAAACTCATTTCTTTTCAGTGAGAGCATTTTAATTATGTTACATTTCAAACCTATTGAAATTGATATGTGTCACTGAAGAGTACTATTACATACCATCTTTAGAGTAGGGAATTTGTTGCATTTATAGTTCGCTTACATAGTCATGTAAAATGATTAGTATCTATAGGAGAAAAATTGTTATGTTGATATTTCTATATGGGCCATTTACAAATTTCGCTTACATATGCTGTCCCAGAGTAAAAAGAAGAAAATTGAAACATAAATTAATATTTAAAGTTTGATTTAAACCATGCATTAGCTAAAGAAGATTCTATTGAACATTTCTTACATGGAAAATAAAAAAAAATCAATAAAAGTTTTTGAGGTATAAATCTTTAAAATTTTGATTCTAAGCAAAAATACCTGTCCCATTCCAAGTTCTATGTTTTGTAATGGGTTTTGTTTTAATTTGAGCTAACTTTTTTTAAATAAAAAGGTTTAATTATTTTAAATATGAACTGTTAGTGTTCTATATTAATGAAAAAATATTACAAAAGGTATTTTATTTAAGAAATTACCAGAAATCTTTTGTTCCTCACTTTTTGTCAAGTACGTTACCTTGTGATTATTTTAGTCAAAATGGGTTTCGAAAGCTGCCTAAAGTTAGCAGCAAATATTCTGCGATATAGTTAAACTATTCACGCAACTACTACTTGCCATTTTTTACTCTTCAATTGTGAAGCAATGTAATAGTGGCAAGAATAAGCTTTTATCAAAGTTGGTATTTTTTTCACTGTCAAGTCTGTTACCGTAAATTTTAATTTTAAAACAATGATTTTTGCACTTTTGTAATTAAATATTGTTTACTAAGTAGTTTCAGAAGGTATGTGTATTATTATCTAAGTTAAAAATTATACAAGCTAGTTCATTTCTAATAGTTTTATGTGAAATGTCAAGTCCGTTATCATGAAATGTAAACGATGAAATTTAAGCTGCTAAGCAAGTTTACTAAATAGTTTTAGAAGGTGTTTAAATTATTATTTAAGTTAGAACATATACAAGCTAGGTCATTTTAATAGTTTTTTTTTAAATTTTATTTGAAATGTCAAATCCGTTACTTGTCAAGTCCGTTACCATGAAATGTAAGCGAATGGTGAAAATGACCCATATAACACTGAGGTAAACTACAATGCCCTTTTCATATATTATGTAATGTGCAGTACTTGCCGTTCTGTTATAAGTACAGACACGAAGTTTGGTTACCGAATTTATTATTAGTGTTGACTGCTGGAATTGTGATTTCATCTTTGTTGCACATTTTAATGTATTACGTGGTGTGCATACGTATTATAAATTATATACAAGGTTGCACAAAGGAATTCACTCACATTACCCGTTATGAGCAGCAATTGTGAAAAAAATATTTGTATTGTGTTATGTGTCTTTTTTAATTGTTGATTGTGCAGTGCATGTCACAATAACAAAAAAAAAAAAAAAAAAAGAATAATATTCTTACCAATATTTTGGTAATGTTGAAAATATTTCATAATCAATGCTCATGAATAATTTTATGTTTCTGTCTGTCCTTGCGAGGTTTTTTATATAATGTTTCTTAACCAAAGCCTGTTAATATCTACTTATTTTTTGTAATGGAAATCAATTCCACACAGTTGGAAAAAAAAACCTTTCAAACAATGAACCCTGATTTCGAATTTTCCATTATATTCTTCAATTTACATTTTATTCCTTTAACCCCCTGACTGCACGGCAAAAGGGTAAAATTGTAATGCTGTTTTCTCTGTAATTTATAATAAATATTTAAAAAATATTTTTTTTCCAACCTGATACAAAATATGTTATTATGTAAAGGTGTATAATCTTTGAGAGTATTAATTCTAACTTAATTTTTCAAAACTGGGTTTTACTTGTAGAATTATATTAATTTAAATATTGCTTATGCTGCAGTGGAACCTGAAGGTTAGTGTGCGAAAAAATCAGCCAGCGGCAGTCAGGAGGTTAAACTGCTTATTTTAACATATTAATTTCCATAAATATTTGCTACTATTCTAGCGATAGTGTTGTTTTTGCATTCCGTTTCAATTATGCTTTCCATCGACAAAAAATATTTTCCGTCGATGGAAAATATTTTACCTTTTGCCGGTAATATGCCCCGCTGCAAAATATTCAAAAGTTCTTTAAAATATAAAATTTGTAATATTTAATTACAGGGATGAATTCAGAAGAAAATTCAGGTAAAATGGATGTTTCATATTTTCACCTTTAGAAATCTCCAGCATAGTTAGCTTTTCTTAGGTTGTACATATATAACGTTACCATTTTAAGGGGGAGGGGGATCTGGTACATGATATCATAAGATATCTATAGGGATATATACACTTTATCTTTTGATATCGCTATCTTTTTTGATACAATCAAAATTTTCTCTTTTTATTTGTAACTTGGTCTGTGGTTCAAAATAGTATGTTATTTTTTTATTATTATTAAAATGCAAAGTTATAAATAAAATCACTAAATTATTAAAAAATTATTTAATCCTAAACTATAGGATACACAAGCGTTTGACTTTCCTATTCTTCATATATGTATGCATATATAATCACGGTTCAAGAAACCATATCAGTTTACTAAATAATAAAACAGAAAGAATGCTGTCCACTTGCTTTGTTGATAACAATTTCTATCTACTCCCATCACCTCCTCCGTCAGAGGCAAGTGCAATAAGGCTTTATTACTGTTGAATGCATTGTGTTACAAAAAGTTACTACAGAATACTTTTAAATATTAACTATTAGTTGTACGTACTTTTTGATATAAAGCGATATTTTATTAACTTCTCTTTATTTCAGTCAATAAAGTATATGCGAAAAATAAATGTAAGCAGTTTTGTATATCCACCAAACAAAATAAATAATTTCTTAAAAAAAAAAAAAAAAAAAAAAAAAAAAAAAAAGAGGAGGATAGCGTCTTTATTTGTGTCCTACCCCTCCTCCGTTCGGGGCAACAGCAACAAGGCTTTATAAATGTTGAATGCATTATGTAATAAAAATATTATAAAATGATTTTAAATAGTAGTTATTTCTTTTAAGTTTTACTTAACTTTTCTTCATTTGAAACAGTAAAGTGTGCGAACAATAAATGTAACCAGTTTTGTATGTCACTCCAGACAAAATAAATAAATTCCGAAGATAGAAATTTTTTTACACTTTGATAACGATATCATTATACGGCGGGGGAGGGTTCAAATAATGATAATGTATGATATCAGAAAGGGGGGAGGGGTTCCAAAATTACCAAAAAGTTGATAACATTATATTTGCACAGACTCTTGTGCTTCGACTGTACTTTAAATTATTATTATAATAACTTGTTATAAAATTAATTTAATACATTGATTAGTAGCAATTCGGTTTAAAAAGAATTAATTACAGATACTCTACTTTATCTTGTTCCAAAAGGTAATGTTTGAACAAAACAAAAATATTTTTTAAAAGAGGATTTTTCTTTTTCATTTTTTTCTTTCAGCTTTCTTGACGATGAAAAATTGTGGAGGCAAAGTTTCAGTTAATCGGGTCCGGGACACATTTTACAATAATTTTTATTTATTGAGATAAAATTTTAATTTTTTTTGTGATGATTAACCACGTAATTTGTAAACAAAATCAAATGATAAATCTTCTGAATTTTTTTTTATTTTAATTTAAA
The DNA here is from genome assembly GCA_964019185.1 of Maratus speculifer. NCBI lineage: Eukaryota > Metazoa > Arthropoda > Arachnida > Araneae > Salticidae > Maratus > Maratus speculifer. The sequence goes on from OZ025301.1 coordinate 109,407,536, forward strand.
ATTTATTAACAAAGGGGGGTAGTTTAAAATTATTATAACTCGAAAATTAATTGTGGAGTTTCACTTTTTTTTCCATCTAGATAAACAGAAATATATGAGCTTTAATTCTGCTTCAGCATTTAAAAAAATATTTTTTAAAAAAATTTAAAATATTTAAATTTAAAATCTTTAAAAAAGTAGTGTAACTTAAAAAAACATATTTTCAAAAATAAATATATATTTTTGAATTTTTTTAATCCAAGTTAAAGCAAAACATTTGAAAAAGATATGTTCGGAGTTTGGATAATTTATCTTTAACGGTGTTTGACTTATGACAATTTAAATACAAGAAATGGTGAAAAACCCATCATGAAGAAAACGCATTTTCACAAGAAGTCACTAACCTGAAAACCATTGCTAAAAAGGTTAAAGAAACCAAAACGAAACATTAATATTTCTTGCTCCAATTAAGATAGAAACTTGATTTAGACGAGCAGAAAAAAAAGAAAAACCAGAGAAATTTTTAAAGTAGTAAAATTATTTTAGAAAATTTGAGATTTTTGCATCCCGGACACCTGTAAGAAATATGTCTATATTTTTTATGAAGAGTATCATATTTGTACATTTCTTAAGTCTGTAAAATACCTAACAATATATTTTAAATAAAGGATTTGAGTGGCGTTATAAATATTGCACAAAATTCCTATAAATTCAAATTTAATTAATTAATTTTAATTAGCAAAATCTTTCTAAAATTTGTTGTGGTCTTATCTGTGTTCTAATTCTCGTCAATATACTCTGGTTGCAATGTACCGTATTTACTCGTGTATAAGGCGCACTTTTTTTCCAAAAAATTAGGCCAAAACTCTTAGGTGCGCCTTATACGCGGAATAATTTTTTACTGTTGAATGCAGTCGAAATATATACATATGAAACAAGAAATTATTCAAAGACGATATTAAAACTCGGAAAATGTTACTTAATTGAAGTATTACTGCATATTTATTTCATTCCTTACAGTTTTATATACAACAGAGCTAATGACGTTATCTAAACGCTAATTAGCAATTCCCTTTACCGTCACTCATTCCTATTTCCCGTCATTCTTTACCAACCTAAAGTCTAAAAATGCATTTTCGTCTTCTTTTCTGGAGTGGTGTAATTTTGCTTCGACTTTTTTTTTTTTTTTTTTTTTTTTTTTTTTTACTGAAATTTATTTGGTAATTCTTCATTAGGGTATCAAATTTATGGTGCGCGTTATGAAAGAGATTTTAAGAAATCGCCATTTTTAGTTGTAAAGTAGGGGTGCGCCTTATACACGCGTGCGCCCTATACATGAGTAAATACGGTAATTTAGATTTAATATTGCACGTTCGCTGGGAAAATTAAATGTGTACCATTTATAGTTCGTTTACATGGACACTAAAAAGAATCACGTTACGTTATGGTTTTTAGGGGGAAATCGTTTCCAGTATATTTTAATAAATATCTTACATTATCTTAATCGCAGAAATCAACCTGCTTTACTGAGGTGGGTTAAAGCATATTTACTTTTGAACAGCATTTTTAGTTCGTTTACAGGCATGTATAAAATTATTTTGGTCTATGGGAAAACCTATCGTGTTTTTCACTTATTAAATTTGTATTGGAAACCCATTATCGGCTCTGTATAGAAATTATGAAAAATGAATTTGTGTAGCAATATTTGACTTGCATTCAATTTTTTATTGTGCATTTCATAGCATGAATATAGTAAATTTCTTAACAAAATATTGATAGTGTTGAAAACTATTTCATAATCTGTGCCGCATGCATGATTTTACGTGTTTGTTTACACGTTTTGGTACTACTAGGTTATCCCATCGACCAAAAAATTATCACCAAACTATTAGATTAAATGCCAGTAATGGATGATCGTGAATGTCACATTCAATGATATTAAATCCGATTCATGTGTTTAAAATGTCGTTAAGTGATTTTTATTAAAATTTTTATTAATATCCTACTATTATTTGTTTTTTCGTTATTTAAAATAAAAATTATGTCGATATGTATAGTTTGGCTATTAGTTTGGCGATTTGTATAATTTGACGAAATTGGTGACGGGATAACAGAGTAGTACCCACGTTTTTTATATCGTTTCTTAACTTATATTTTGGAATGGAAATCAATTCCACATCAATTGAGGGCAAATAACCTTTTCAAACAATCGCTCTCGACTTAGAATTTTCAATTAGATTCTTCAATTTACAATTCGTTCCCTATATCTGCGTATTTTAATATATTCAATTCCATGTTTTTTTGTTACTATTCCGGCTACAGTGTATTTAATGAATTCCCTTTCAAATCTATAATATTTAATCACAGGGAAGAATTCAGGTAAAATGGATGTTCCATATCTTCATTTTTCTAACTGTATAAAAAACAAAAAAAAAAAAAAAAAAAAAATTTAAAAAATAAAAATTGCAGAAAATCCCTATAAATTCAAATTAATTTTAATAAGTAAAATCGTTCTAAAATTTACTAACTCTTTGAGGGACAAGCAATAATTCCTCTGTAATATTGATATCTTACCGGAATAGTCTAAAAATTTCATTTTAAATCAAGGAAAAGCAACATTTTTGTCCCCCCCCCCCCTCAAAGCTAAAAGTAAAAAATTTCTTTAAAATTTCTAGTGAGAATCATGTTTAAATTGGGTGGGATAAAATATATCCTAACGCCCCTGAAGGGGTTAAATGGTTGCGTAAATCTTTTATTGTAGTTTCAAAAATTCACAAAAAATGCTTTAGAAGAGGAAATTTTCGTGGATTAATAATTTGCGATGCAAATAGTCTAAGAGCCGATAGAACAAAAACCTAAGATATCAAACAGAAGAAAAAAATCCTTTGTTTTATGAAAGATTAGAAATAGGGAAATCTAATGATCCCTGTCTGCCGGGAGTGAAATAGTGCATAAGCCAAAAATTAATACCATCAGTGGTCGACTCGTAAGTTTATCATTGTGTTTTCCTTTTCCCAATCCTCCTTGTTTTCATATCTTTCGTTGTTGAAAAAACATGATGATAAACTTACGATTCGACCACTGGTGGTTTACTTATTTGAATAACATACATCTGACTTGTGTGCTCGGCATGAAAGCCTATTTATAAGTCATCGTCAAAGCACAAGGACGAGATAGCACAAGGGCATTTACATCACAAGAGAAATACAACCAAGAGCTTCACACAAAGTGTGTGTGCAATGGAGCCAGCGGGAATCGTACCCACAACCTCCAGATTAGCGGAGCGGCGTCTTAACCACTAGGCCACGGAGGCCCACCCGTGGTGGTATTATTTTATGTATTATGCATTACTTCACTTCCGACAGACATGGATCATTGGATTCCTCCATTTCTACTCTTCCATAAAATAAAGGATATTTTTCCATTGTGCTTGATATTTTAGAGTTTTGAACTGTCGGCTTTTGGACTAAAAGGATCAAAAAGTGTTTATGATCTGTTGTTTTCTTTTCGTGCTCTAATTCACTTTAGTATACGCGGATTGCTATGTAATTGAAGTATAGTATTGAGTTTTATTATGGTATTTATGCTAGTGAAGAAGAAGTATGCCCATTTACAGTTCGTTTATTGGGACACCCAAAAGAATCACGTTACATTATACAAACATTTTATTCGTTACATTATACAATCAAATAAATACTTATCACGTTACATTATACAATCATACAATTATTTTCATTATAATTTAATAAATATGTTATGATACTTTAAAAAGCAGAAACCGATATTGAATAACAAAAGTGCACAAGAGCGTATTTTTTTAGGTGCCTTCGTAATTATGTAAATACGTAGCACCTATAGTTGTCTGTCAGTTTGTCCGTCTGTCTGTCTCTCCGCATATAACAACGCAAAAACTACCGAACCGAATCTTTTGAAATTTAAAATATATGACGATTACATAATTTTGTCGAGTCATTTCAAATTTTATGAGAATCGGATGGATAGATCAATTACAGGAACGATCAAAAATATTCCGTTACATTACGGTCAATGGGGAAAAATGTTGCAAATGCATTTTAATCGTTTGAAATTTAAATTACATACTTATTTACATAATTTTGTCAAATCATTTCAATTTTTTTGAAAATAGGATGCATAGATCAAATATAGGGACAATCAAAAGTACTCCGTTACATTACAGTCAATGGAAAAAAAAGTTTCAAATGCATTTTAATAATATTACACTCATTCGAACATAATAATATTGATATGCATCATAAAATACATATTATAATATAGATTTTGCATAATCTGTTGTGCAAAGAACATTTGTTATTGATTTACAAGACCACACAAAAGTATTCCATTACATAATGAGTATAGAGAGAACATTGTTTGTTGCGCATTTTAATTGTAATTAACTATTTACAACTTTATGAGATTGATATATGAGAGAGATATTTTTAAAATTTCATTATCGTACAAACGCACCTCATTTGCTACGCTTCACTTGCAATTTCCAACTTGTTTAGAATATAGAGTGAGAAGTAACAAAAAGCTTTTTTACAGGGATGCACAAAATTATTATGATCTATGGGGAAAACCTGTTACGTTCTCCCCACATTAAAGTTGATTTTGAAACTCATTACCGGATATGTACAAAAATTATGCAAAATAAATTTTTACTCAGTTATGTGTATATGTTTTTTCTTAAATTGTTTATAGTGTATTTTAAAGTATGAAAAAATTAAATTTCTTAACAATATTTTAATAGTGTTGAAACGTAATCATTTTCTATATATTTTACCAATTTCTATCATATGCTTTTACACTTTTGTCTGTATTTGTGCGGTTTTGAATACAGTTTTTTAACAAAAGTATATTAAAAACTTCTTATTTTTGGGAACGGAAATCAATTCCAGATCGATACAAAAGAGCAGGTAACCTTCTCAAACAATGAGTTCCGAATTCGAATTTTCCATTATATTCTTCAATTTACATTTCGTTCCTTTTATCTGCATACTTTAACATATTCCATTTCATACATTTTTGTTACTATTCTAGCCAAAATGTTCGTATTGCATTGCCTTTCAATTATGTTTTCCGTCAGCGGAAAAGATTTTACATTTCGCCGGTAATATGTCCCGCTACAAAATATGCAAAGGTAGTTTAAAAAATAAAATCTATAATATTTAATCTCAATGATATAGTCAGATAAAAATTCAGGAAAACGAATATTCTATATCTTCATTTCAAACATTCTCCAACACAGTTAACCTTTTATGCATCGATTGTACTTTAAATTACCATTATAATAACAAGATAGAACCCGTCGAATTTCGACGAAAGAAAATGTTTAAGAAAGAAATGTTTCATTGATTTATAATAAACTTACAAAATTAGTTACAATAAAAAATACACTTTATGTGGGTAAGTTTAACTCTTAACTAAATGATATTTAATCTAAAGTTAACAAAAAACTATTTCTATAAAACTCAGTTGTAGAAATTGTTAAAATTAAACTTTAATCGTATATGTAAGCAGGAAAAATTAATAACGATCTGTTATTATGATAAATTATCAATTTTAGCTCTTATGCTGGTATTCGAAAATGAAAAAAAGCAAAATTTATTCCTCTTTCACTCAGTCATAGAATTTCCCCCTCGTGCAATCTAAACTCGACATCATTTTCACCATATCCAAATTTGCACAACTTCTATTATTCCCTTTAAAAAAAAAAACTGGTATTTTAATTTGATCATTTTGATTCAAAACTCGAAGTCTCGATGATATTAGCAAAAACAAATTCAAAACTATTTATATTCTGTTAAGTGTAAATAAAATTTTGTAATTGAAACCAAAATTCGTGGGGACAATAGAAACAACAGACGATATTCTCGGTAGAGCGCGCACGTAATTTTTATTTTTCCACTTTCAATGAGAAAACGGCAGCATAAAGATACAGTAATCAATGTTTTTTCTTTTTTACATTTGCTTTTAATAGAAACGGAGTACCTCTGTTGCCACGACTGGAAAAACGGTATTAAAAGCAACTAAAAAAAAAAAAAAAATTCAAATAAATTGCATTTAAAAGTGCATTTTTTTTCTCTATACGATGCTGTAAAAATTGAAAATGTGCGATGTTCAGAAGTTAAAAATTTTGTAGTAGCAAAAATTGTAATTGTAAATTTGCAATGGTAAAAATTGCAAAACCGAAATTTCATTTCAAGTTTCAGTGTTGCCATTCACAAAATGACATACGCGTTACGCACAGATACGTTTGGCCTTTATAATGTTGATAGATAGATAGATTATAAATTTCATTTGATTCGATTAGTAGTACTACAATTTTGTATGAGTAATGGATACTTTATCTTATTCCAAAATTATTGTTAGTTGCACAAAAAAATGTATTTAAAAGGAGGATTTCTTTTTAACTTCCACCTCTTCGGCTTTCTTGATGTCGAAAGATAGTGGGAGAAAAGTTTCAGTTATGAAATATTTCTATTTTTCTGTTGTATGTGCATTAATTATATTTTTACTTTTCCCAATTCAATAAAATACTAAAAAAGTATTTTAATAAAATATATAGAATGAGAGGTGGCATTGCAGACAATGCTCATTTAGACCTCATCGAGTTCACGGATGAAAATCTAGGATTAGTTAAATTTCGATTTGCATATGAAAACGCAATCGATCTGCCAAGTCATTTCTCGGTGGAAATCAACTAAAAATTGAAATTAACGATTAACTAATAGGTTTATCATTCTACTTTCTGCACCCAAAAGTATGAAAACATGGAGGATTGGGAGCAGGAAAACATAATGGTAAACCTTACGAATCAACCGCTAAATGATGCCTGTGCTGCCACCTCCCAGTCTAATATGAGTGGCGGTTTTTAACACATTCTCTGCCGGTCACGCGCTGGCGCGTGAAATTCCCAATCATTTAACACAGAGGGCGGAGTTACCGGCAGCGAACTTGTTAAATATTGCACAAAATCCCTATAAATTCAAATTTGATTCATTAATTTTAATTGACAAAATACTTCTTTAATTTATCAAATATTTATATAAATCTTCTAATGTAGTTGTGAAAATTCCCAAAAAATGCTGTAGAATATGAATTTTTTCATGAATTAAACATAAATGGGACATAAAAGATTAAAAAGTGTTCATGATTTTGGGTTATCTATACGTGGACTAAATCTCGTTAATATGATTGGGTTGCAGTTGCTATTTAACTGATGTATGTTATTGAAGTTTATTATGGTATGTTCTCTACAGAAAATGAAGTGCGTATTATTTATAGTTCTTTTATAGGGACACTCAAAAGAATTACGTTACAATACCATAGTAGCAAATCAATATTGGTCCAGCGTTACGTCAATATTTCATTTATTTTAAATATTGCTAATAAAACGCCAATATTGATTATATATTGGCATTTCATTGGAAATATTTCCAATAAATTCCTAATATTGTACAAACGTTGGCGTTACATTGGAAATATTTCCAATGAATTCCCAATATTGTACAAATGTTGGCGGTTCATTGGAAATACTCCCAATGAAACCCCAATATTTAACCAATATTGGCGTTTTATTGGCAATATTTTCAATGAAACGCCAATATTGGCATAATATTGGCATAATATTGGCTGTAAATATTGGCTAAATAAGGGCAAAATGTAAACACCCCAGTGTTGGTGCAATATTTCATGCCAGTATTGCGCCAATGTGCCAATATTGCTCCATGATGTAGCCAAGATTGGCAAAAAATCGTTTTTAGTATATTTAACAAATATGTTACATTATTTTAAGCGGCGGAAATCGATATGTTACTGAGGTAGACCACATTATATTTTATTCAGAGTAAGGTGTGAGTAGAATTTGTAGTTCGTTTAAAGGGATACACTAAATGATTAAAGTCTATGGGAAAACCTGGTGAAAATCAGGTGAACCCGATTGTAAAAGGGATTTATTAGGCTTTTATAAAGTTCTAATGGACGGATTATGATAGATGTTTGTCTGTTATTTAGATAATATTTTTTTGTGGTTTTAGTATATTGTTTCTTATTCACTATCAAAATCGACTATAAATGATCAATTAAAAGTGTTTGGCCTGAATATCACAATTTTTTTCTGACACGTTAGAAAATATAATACCGTAATGTCGTTCGTACCTTTTTTGGCAACTTAGAACGATATTTCAAATAAAGAGCTATATTACTTTAAAATACAAGATCAAATTCACCGACATATTTCGTTTTACTTCAAGTTCATTTTATGTTACTGATTAGCGTAGCAGGAAAAGTGTACTAGTAGAGGAAAAGGTCCAAGTACCGACTATTAGGCGTTTTCACAACTGAGTGCAGCGGCGATAGGTAGAGTTTGTAACTTTAACTGCGAAAAGAAAGTAACGAGAAATACGTCGCTGAAGTCTGAATCATTTAAAAAAAGCAAATGCAAAAGTTTCGAAACAATGTAATCTGCGAAATCAAAAGTTTTTCAGATATGTGTTTCTCATTTAAAAAAAATCATCATATACTGGTTTGAATTAGTAATTAAATCATTTTCTTGACATATTTAGTTCTCAATTGCCTTACTCATATTATTGGTATTTTACTATATGAATGAGTAATATAGGTTTTAAGTTAAATCTAGTGTTTCGAATACCGGTTATCTAAAGTGTTCAAAATACCGGGTAGCTGATGTTTAGACCTCTCAGGGTTTGCTCTGCTTACAGGGGGGGGGGGGATTAATTTATGTGGTCATGTCCTCAGAAAATAGTTCCAATCTCATTTTATGTATGAAAAAAAGAACAAAAACAACCGTAGCCGCAAGTCTTCCAGAGCAACACTACTTTGCCAGATCATTTCACAAAAAAGTGCTGTTGGTCTCTCCAAAATAACCTCCAATATATGTGAAGAGAAAACAAATGATGGTGGGAAACTTAAGGAGAAACAAGAGAGAGTGGCAGAAATTGCATTTTTAAAAAGTGAAAAAGTAAAGTATCGAATAGAGGAAGACGATGCAATTTGCGTCATCTGCGAGAGTATTTTCTCTGCGAACTGGGGGAAAAGACTGTGAATTTAATGTTAAGAATATAGCGACTGCACTGACGCAGACAGTGGTCATTATGTTTGTGCTTTTTTTTCAGATAAAATAACCCAATCAGTACAATTTTTAAGCACCAATCTTTTTTTTTTGCTTTACATGTTTAAAAAACAAAACTAGAAACATAATGGAAAGAAGACTGTTGCAGATAGTCGCTAAGATTTTGACAAAAATGCTTGTTTGTTAAAAATAACGTATTTTATTACAGCATAAGAAAAATTGTTCTTATTGCTTCATAATTGACATTGGCACTACTTGTGCGATTCTTTTGGAAAAATCTTACATAGCCGGTTTTTAGACCTCCCATTTTCAACACTGAAAATTTGCCAAGTTTTTGAATTTCGAAATTTATAAACAGAAAATATCTTTAAACTGATTTTCTTTCTCTGAGCAGGTGCAAAGCACACCAATGTATTCTGTTTCATTTTCTCTTTAGTAATTTCGAAAATTATAGGATCTAGATTAAAAATAAAAGTGATAGTTGGTATTTCGACATTCTCTTCTATTAAATATAATTTTTTATATTTCAAAAGAAAATTTAGTTTTGGAAGAAAAAACTATCGAAGCACTTCTTTTTTTCCTAATCTACAATAAAAGTGTTTTCGATAGCTTAATTTTCTTTATTTGAGCTGCATTATATCTATTTCTTCGGACAAAAGTCTGTTAGAGCCTCTCGTTGGAATGAAAATTGAGTCCTAATCGATACAAAAAGGCAGGTAACGTTCCCAAAGAATGAGTTTAGGAATCGATTTTCCTATTATATTCTTGGATTTATGTTTAATTCTTTTTTTGTTCTCTATTTTTATACGTCCAAGGTCTTATGATAATATTTTAAATAAATGTTTTTAGGGCTTTTACTTAATCAAGCTTGTCAGTACAAATATTACTAAGGTGATACATTCTTTGTAGATAGTTTTAATAAAATAATCGAGAAAAAATGTAAATTTTATCTTAAAACTATTTGATAAAAAATTCTTATTTCAGTTGTGATTTCTTTAAAACTTTTCGCTATCGTTGAAAAGTTTTTATTTTTTTTAATATAACGTTTGTTGAATATTTGTGAAGAGAAAAAAAAAGATGGTGGGAAAATTAAGAAAAAACAAGAGAGATTGGCAGAAACTGAATTTTTATTACTTACCCATCATACGTAGTATAGGGTAAGTCTTGCAATCGTTTTGAAAATCGAAAAAATTTTTTTGACGGATTTACACGTTTTAGATAGTGGAGATTCCGAAAAACATATTTTTAGAAAAAAATTTTTGCCGTCCGTCTGTCTGTCTGTCTGTCAGTCTGTCTGTCTGTAAACGCTCTATCTCCCGAACAAATTGAGATAGAGACTTGAAATTTTGTATGTAGTTAGTATGTAAGAATGGGACGAACCCTATTTAATATCAGCAACCTCGATTATCCGGAACTATTTTTTTCGGACTCTCGAAAAATTCGTTCTGATGAAAGGTAATAAAAATTTTCGAATTTTTTTGTTCTAAGGAATGGACGTAAAAGGCAATAAAATAACACACATTTTGCATATAGAACGAAGTCGATCGGATTATTAGTTGCCGAGATATTTGTAATCTTGTTTTACACATTCTTCGATTTTTCATGACCCTGTATTTCATTCAAATTTCAATTCAGAAGTATATTTTAATTGGAAATGAGACGCTTAATCCGACGCAGTTAATTGTTAGTTAATAGAATTATTATTTTTGGAGTTATAAGGATGTTTCTTTTACGCATTTCGGTACTACTTGAGTAGTTTGGCGTTTTATAAAACTAGTACACCGAACCCGGGATTCCCGGGTCACAAAGTAAAGGTGAAAAACATTTTTAAATTTTAAATTGGAAAGTCTAATAAATTTTTTCTGCTTAATAGGCTTTTTAAACTGCCAACTAATTCCAAATAGCAATTTTATATGAAACATATTATTTATGTAATCTTATACAGCTTTAAAAATTATCGGTACTTCCGTATTAGCAGGGCCGTATCTAAGGGGCCGCTATGGGCGGCTCAGCCTCCCCCCCCTCCCCCACCCTGGAAAAGATTCCAAGGCCACTCAATGAATTTCTGTTCCGAAAATTCAAATGAAATATTGTTTAAAAATCTACTTTAGTTTTGAAATCTTTTCACAGTTTTGCAGAGTTACTAAATTGTATCTAAAATAAGTGTTTCAACACTCCCTCATCCTATTTGTACATAGGAAGCTAACATGATGGGCTATTTTGCACCAGTTATACACTCAAAACTTCATCCTCATATACTTTTCTAAGCATAAAATGAAGTTATTTTAACAGTTTAATAAGAAACAGAGTATCTACAATATGAATATGCACTAATTTATCTTTCTGCGTCAGAGAGAGAGAAAAAAAAACTATGAACCCCCCTACATTCTCTTGAGCCCCCCCTATTGTTCACTACGGCCCTGTATATTAGACGCAAGATAGCAGTTATTAGCCAAAAATTTCGCCAAAGAATAAAATTGCATTCTCAGTTTTTAAAAACAACTAAGAAAATAAGACACCCAGATATTCTTTAAAATACATTTTTGTAAAGGTTAATTGATGTATCTTTTGTAAAGTAAGTTTACTAACGAACTGAAAGTCACTAAATTCATAGATAAAAACGAAATAAAATCAACAGCATTCACCGGATTTTATAGCCGACGATATATTGACATAACAGGTTTTTAATTACTATTTTTTTCAGTTGCTATGAAAAAATGACAACTAAAATATACAGTGATCTGTTATTTTCCATGGAGAAAAGAGATAGATGGAGGTGCAGTATGCGATTAAAACGGTTTGATGGGCGTTATTCTTCCAATATAAGTCTCTCATTCGGCCCAAACAAAACAATCATATGGAACAGAGACCGAATTTTTTAACATCATTTTTTCTCTAAATGAAAAAAATCTGAATATATTTTAGCATTATAAAATAGCATTTCATTGTATTATGAATTAAAATTGCATCGCTAAAAGTTTTTCTTTTTTGTGAAAGCACGCGGTTGTGTTTGATGCAATGCAGCGAATTCTAGAGTTACATTTTTGGCGTCACCTCCAGCCACTAAACTGCATCTCTATTTTTTTTTCTTTTTTACTCTATGGCTATTTTTTCTCTTTTTCCCACATAAATGCGATACTCAAGTTGCCACCATTAGAGAAATTGAACCAAAAACTACAAAAAAATTAATATCTCAAAAACAAATTGAGATACAGTTTTCTAAAAAACGGCATTTAAAAGTGCATTTTTTTCTCTAAACGATGGTATAAAGATTGAAAACGTGCAATGTCTAGAAGTTTAAAAATTTACAATAGCGAAAATTGCAAAACCGAAATTTCATCGGAAAGTGTTGCCATTCAAAACATGACGTATGCGTTACGCACAGATACGTTTGGCCTTTATTATATAGATTTGTCGAAATTGGTGCATCAGCAGTTCTTTAATATAGCATTACTATGTATACTAACAATATTTAAATTTTGTTTATGAATTGCAATGCATTGTATAAATAGTTTCACATGTTTTATTTTCATATACATATCCATGATGGGTAAGTATTACGGTGGCCCCCAACGACTAGTTTTAATTTGGTTTATGTCGACTGTTTGTCTTCCGTGCTGTGACTCGCATAAATATACAAGGATTTCCACTTATGCTACGTTTACAGAGATATAAAAAAAATCCACTACATTGGGAAAATGTCGTTGTTTATAGGGAAATATCGCTTGTAATGTATTTTAATGGTATTACATGAATTTAAATTGATATATATCACTGAAATGCTGTAGAAAATGCTTATTATATAATACGGTGCATGGGCTACATATATGTTAAATAATATCCATAATATTTTTTGTTATGTTTAAACTAAAAAAGGAAATTTATTTAATTTTAGACGAAAAAAATATTAAAGCACTTTTTCTTCCTCTTCACAGAAAAGTATTTCGATACCTTCATTTTCTTTATTTAGCTGTATTATATCTCTTTCTTTGAACAAAAGTCTGTTAAGAGCATCTTGTTAGAATGGAAATTGATTCCTAATCGATAGAAAAAAATGCAGATAACGTTCCCAAACAATGAATCCAGGAATCGATTTTCCTATTATATTCTGGAATACATGCTTGATTCTTTTTTTTGTTTTCTACTTTTATACGTCGAAGGTCTTAATTTAATGTTAATATTTTATGCATATGCTTTTTAATGGTTTTAATTAATTCAGTTTGTCAGTACAAATAATGCTAAGGTGATACATTCTTTGTAGATAAAATTAATAAAATACTTTAGGAAAAATGTTATTTTTAATCTTAAAACTATTTGAAGATTTTTTTTTATTTCAGTCGAATTATTTTTAAACATTTTCTGCTATTGTTAAAAAGTTTTTATTTTATATAATACAACGTTTATTGAATGTCAATGATTTTTTTATGTCGACTCTTTGTCTTCCATGCTGTAACTCGCATAAATATACTATCGTTTCCACCTACATAACTTTTACATAGGCATTAAAAAGAATTCCAATACATTAAAGTCTGTGGAAAAACATCGTTTGTAAAGTAATTTAATTATGTCACACTATTTAAAACATATTTTAAATTGATATATATCACTTAAATGCTGTAGAAAATGCATATTATAGAATATAGTGTACGGGTATATCAAGTAATACCCATAATACTTTTTTAAATTTAAACTATACTAGAAATTTATTTAATTGTGGAAGAAAAAAAGCATTGAAGCACTTTTTTCTTCCCTGATCCACAAAAAGTAGTTTTGATAGCTTCATTTTCTTTATTTGAGCTGTATTTTATCTCTTTCTTTGGACAAAAGTCTGTTAAGAGCCTCTCGAGGAATGGAAATTGATTGCTAATCGATACAAAAAAGGCAAATAACGTTTCCAGAGAATGAGCACAGGCATCGATTTTTCTATTATATTCTTGAATTTATGTTTGATTCTTTTTTTGTTCTCTATTTTTATACGTCCAAGGTCTTACTTTTATGTTAATATTTCAGGTATATGCTTTTTATTGCTTTTATTCAGTTCCGTTTGTCAGTAGTAAATATTGATAAGGTGATACATTTTTTTTCAGGTATCTTTAATAAAAACTCGAGAAAAAATACTTTTTGTTCTTAAAACAATTTGAATATATATTTAGTCGTACACTTATTAATCCTTTCCATGACAGCTGATAAGTTTTTATAGATTCGATGCGTTTGTCTGCCGTTTATCTGTATGTCCGTGCTGTAAATCGCATAAGTGAACAAGGGCTCGTCAATAAAGAATGATTTTATTTTTATTAGCATATTTTAATGCACACAAATTTACTTTTACGTTACTTTGTTAGTAACTTTTTTTTGTGTAATATACACGTGATGATTTTTTCCATTTAATACTTTTCCATTAGTACTTTAGTGGCAAACTTGCACCTCAAGTGTAGCAAATGATGTGCGTTCTTCCTATAAAGAAATTTTTGAAAGATTCATATCTTGGCGTAATAGTATACAGAACTATGAATACAGTCGATTATTCTAAATCTTTTGTGTATCCATGTAAATACTATGTGCTTTCTGTTATACTGGAAGTAATTGTAGTAAACGTCAGCAGTGTATATCAATTTCATAAAATGTAAAATAGTTTAATATTATTAAAAAGCTCCCCAAACAGTGTTTTTTCCTATATCATTCTGTAATGGAATACTTTTGGGTAGCTTTGTAAATTAATAACAAATATTCTTTGCTCCTCAGCTTGTACGGAATGTATATTTTAGTATATACTTCATAGAGGTTTAGATAGATCAGTTTTTGTATGTACGAAAGAATGTAACATCATTAAAATGCACTTTAAACTGTATTTTTTCCATTAGTCTTAAAATAGAATACTTTTGATTATCCCTGTAATTAAATTATGAGTCTGATTTTCATAAAATTTGAAATGACTCGACAAAACTATGCAACAGTTATATATTTTAAATTTCAAATGATGCAGTTGAGTACGTTTTGCTCTTTTATAGTAAGGTAGTTGGGAGGACAGATGGACGGACTGAACGACAACTATAGGTGCTACGTATTTACATAATTACGAAGGTATCTAAAAATGCACTTGAAACTATTTTTTACCATTAACCGTAATGTAATGGAATAGTTTTGATTGTCCCTGCAATTGAACTATGCATCCGATTTTCATATAATTTGAAATGTTTCGACAAAATTATGCATGAATTATATATTTTAAATTTCAAATGATTCGGTTAGGAAGTTTTTGCGTTGTTGTATGTGGACAGACAGACGGGTGACTATATGAATGAAGACTGTAGTTGCTACGTATTTCCATAATTACGAACGCACCTACAAAAGAACAGGAAATTGTCGAAATTTAAGAAATAATAACAAATTGGTAAAAGGAAAAAAAAAACTCTGGAATGCATTTGAGGCGAAAGAAATTCAATTTCTTTACATTGATCTGACATAAAGTTTTACCATTCCTTCGAGAGGTTGTTAACATCACTTTATTGAGGAAAAAATTATAGCATAAACACGGAAGAATGTAAGAAAAGAAAAGAATTAAGGAGTTTGGAATTCCTTTTAAAGAAATTGTGTAAAAAAAGAAAAAAAAAACATGTATGATGAGTCTGTTTTGGTTTAGAATATTCTGAAAGTTATTATGTAATGATTTTTAGAATTATAAATAGGTACATATTTTGTTTATTTAATAAAATATTTGCTGTTCCTTCTCAAGAGTGCTTGTTACTTCACAAAATCTAAAATTTAAATCTGTTATAGAGTTTACTTTACTTTAGTGCTCTAAAATTTAAGGCTTTTTTGGAATTTTTTCCGGAAAATTCGAAATGTTTTTACAAATCAATATACACTGATTAACTATATATAGATTAAAGATGAAAACCATTCTTCTATTTAGTTGAATTATTAAAAAATGGCGAATTGACAGTTTTTTTTAAATTAAAAAATACACAATTTTATTATAAAATACACATAATCTACATATACTAATTTTTAACGAAGTAACATATATTTGTGTGTAGAGGGAACTACCGGAATTACCGAACCAGTTTCAAAAGTATAATGTTAGGAAATTAATGATAGTAGTACCTGTTTCTAAATAGTATACTTTTTAAGTTGGTGTCATTGGTCTCAGGGGGTGCAGCAGAAAAAAATCTAAAGATGCGATTTTACTCAGACTGAAATGTCTAGAAACTTAAAATGTGACATGGTTGTTGCTTATAAGATTTAAATATTCTCTAAGAACAGCTGAATTTTTTTCAAAATTTAAAGGATAATATGAACAAAAAGAATTTTTTAAATGTTCTATGTTAGAATTTTTATGGAATTATTAAAAATAGAAACTTGAAATTTTGGATGGTAGATAGTTGTAAGATTGAAATGAAGAATAGTTTCTAAGAATAGTATCTAAAATACTTCTAATTGAAAATTCGAAATGTTAGAAAATGTTTTACTTGAGAATATTAGCATTCAAAAAACCTATATTCCGAGTTGAAAAAATTGCTGTAACAACATAAAAATATAGTCGAAAACGTTTCCAACAACCAGCGAAATTGTCTTTTTATGTATGATTCTTTAAATCTCGAAAATAAATTGTTTTCTGATGCTTCTAATTAAAAACAAGTTGAAAATTGCACGTGAAGCATAGCAAATAAGTTCGTACGATAACGAAATTTTAAAAATATCACTCTCATGTATCAATCTCATAAAATTGTAAATAGTTAATTACAATTAAAATGCGCAACAAACAATGTTCGCCCTATACCATTAAGTAATGGAATACTTTTGTGTGGCTTTGTAAATTAATAACAATTTTTCTTTGCACCAAATATTATGCAAAATGTATATTATAATATGTACTTTATAGATGCATAGCAATTTTATTATGTTCGAATGAGTGTACACCAGTAAAATACATTTGAAACATATTTCCCCATTGACCGTAATGTAACGGAATACTTTTGATTGTCCCTGTAATTGAACTATGCATCTGATTTGATAAAATTTGAAATGGCTCTACAAAATTATGTAATAATTATGTATTTTAAACGATTAAAATGCATTTGAAACTTTTTTCCCCATTGACCATTATGTAATGAATACGTTTGATTGTCCCTGTAATTAATCTATTCATCCGACTTTCATAAAATTTGAAATGACGCGACAAAATTATGTAATAATTATATATTTTAAATTTCAAACGATTCGGTTGGGTAGTGTTTGCTGTTATATGCGAACAGACGGACGGACTGAACGACAACTATAGGTGCTACATATTTACATAATTACAAACGCACCTAAAAACTGCTTTTATGAATCGTAAGTAATTTGGAAGAGAATATTCCATATTTGCATTTGTTGCTTTCGTATATTTCCGTAGATTAAGTTGTTTTTGTTATTGTTTACAGTGAAGTCCGTATCTTTGATTGGAAAATATTAATTTGTAGACTGCCACAGAATTCAAGGAGAGTGGCGCGTGCGTTCTGTTCGTGCTCTTTTCGTTTTTCTTCTATTATTCCTATTCTCTAGCAGAAGCCAGAAAGAAAGGTCCTTTGAATGTAACATTAATTTGTAGACATTGTTATTAATCGACAGGTATTAGTCGCATTTTTACGCAATAATTTACTGCAGGTAGTCTTTTTTTTTACATCTGTGTGATCTACTGTCTATTATTTTTTTACAATATTTTGATAATTTTCGAAAAGAAATAAGTGAAAAGAAAAATCCAGGCGAAATTATCTGCCGCATTACGTAACAAATCATTCAAAATAAAATTCTCGTTGATTGTGCGTGAGAAAAAAATGTGTTCTGTTTACATAATAATTCGGCCTTCTATTCTAAGTTGGTGATAACTACAAGTCGAAAGTAAGATGTAAAAAGCAAAATCACATGTTGAGTCTATAACCATCTAAGTTTATTATGGTATTTGAATTCATGCTAAGTCCAGTATATAAATGCTTCTTCCAGTTGCATATCCCAGCATCTATTCTATTCAAAATTCATTTGTTTACAAAGCCCCACCAATGGCTGAGAGGTGCTCTCGAAACTGGTAGACGGCAGGTGCTGGGCTCGAACCCTAATCGTTCAAAGTTTTCCTTGGTTTTCTTCGAACTTTGGATTTTCTTGCGTAAATATGGGTTAGGTTCCCTTAGAAAGACCTCCACGGATGGCACTCCCCTCCTCTTTAGGGCTCATATCCCACGTATTTATAATTGACAATCATAAATATAACCAACCGTTTGTTTACTACAGTTAATACTTCAACTTTCTTCTTTATTACAGTCTTTATTCGTCTTCCATGATTCTGTGAGCTGTTAAAATAAATGTTTTGTGCTATTAATTTGGGCCAGTGATTATTTCCCGTCTCTCTGCGTTTTCTTGGTGAGACGAGGTAAATAATTTAATAAAAATCGTTTCTTTTATTCTGAGACTTTAAACTCGTATTCTTTAAAACTTATGCCTTGATTGAATCTAATTTCCCCCCTTTCGTTTATAATTCTGTGTATATTTTCAAAACCTGAAAATTTAGATTTATTCAAAATTATTCTTGTTCCAACCTATTCTCAAATTCGTCTATCCAATAAGCAAAAGTCTAAAATCGAACGTAACAATATCCACTTTTATAATCCTTCACTACTGTCTAATTCTAATCCTAACTAATTGCAATCCTTAAATACTGGCTACCTTAAATGTTATCTAAAACTAACGAAGGTTTACAGTTACTTCAATAATGGAACTTTGGTAAGTTGAGATTACGCGCAAGAAGTTACGATGAAGGACATGCAATTTTACCAAAAATATACTCCGCGCTACAATGTTTTGAATTCAATCAATATGATGTTATCCAAATTCGCAAGATGGAAGTTAATACCCACTTGGATGAATACGAAATATTTAGCAGATGTTTATACTAGAGACACCTGTGTAAATATTTTCTTTTATGAAAGAATAGATTTTCATAAAGTTTTAGTAGATGGGTATTTTTAAATGCTAAGTTTTATATTTTCGCTTGAATTCTTAGTAAGTACATTCAAAAGAATGTATTTTGAGTTTCTGAATCAAATGTTTCATGACTTCCCTACATGTCTTATTATTTCCATAAACATGAAACTTTAAAATACCAGATTATAGAAATCCTTAAATACTAGCTAAACCTAACGATAGTTTGCCATTACTTCACTGATGCGACGTGCTAAATTGTGATTATGTGCAAGAAATTACGGCGAAGGACAAGCAACACTACCAGAAATGTATTCGGTGCTATAATGTTTGGATCTCGATCGACATGCTGTTATAGAAATTCGCAAAATGATAATTAATCTCCAGTTGAATGAATGCGAAATATTTAGCAAATATTTACACAAGAGGCACGTGTGTAAATATTATCTTTTATAAAAAGGTAGATATTCAGAAAGTTGATGAAGGCACGCAATTCTACTGGAAATATACTCGGGTCTATTATGTTTACAATTCGATCAAAATGATATCATCGAAATTCGCATAATGGAAATTAGTTTTATATTTTCGCTTAAATTCTTACTAAGTTTATTCAAAAGAATGTATTTTGAGTTTCTGAATCAAATGTTTGACGACTTCCCTACATGTCTTATTATTTCAATAAATTTGAATCCTTGAAGAATAGACAATACTAACCCTTAAATACTAGCTAATATTTACTGTTAAATACTAGCTAATACTTACCGTTAAACACCAGCTACCTTAAATGTTAGCTAAAACTAACGATGGTTCACAGTTACTTCACTAACGGAACTTTGATAAGTTGAGATTACGTGCAAAAAGTTACGATGAACGCACGCTGTTCCACCGAAAATATACTCGGGTCTATTATGTTTAGAATTTAATCAGAATGATATTATTGAAATTCGCAACATGGAAAGTAATCTCCAGTTGAATGAATGCGAAACATTTTGCAAATAGTTGTGCATAATTAGCTTGTGTAAATATTGTCTTTTATAAATATATATATATTGTATGCTAAGTTTTATATTTTCACTTGAATTTTTAGTAAATACGTTCAAAAGAATGTATTTTGAGTTACGAAATCAAATACTTGGTAACTTCTCTGCATGTCCTATTTCTTTTCCATTGCTTTTAACCTTTAAGTACTACCTAATACTAGTTCTTAAATACTGCCTTAAATGTTAGCTAAAACTAACGATGGATTGCCGTTACTTCACAAACGGAACTTTGATAAGTTAAAAGTACGTGCAAGAAGTTACGATGAAGGACATGCAATTCTACCGGAAATATACTCGGTCCTATATTGTTTCGAACTCGATCAAAATGATGTTATCGATATTCGCAAGATGGAAGTTTATCTGGAGTTGGATGAAGGCAAAATTTGTAACAGATATTTATGAAGGAGGTGATTGTGTAAATATTCTCTTTTATAGAAGGATAGATTTTCATAAAGCTTGAGTAGATCGGTATTTTTAAATGTTAAGTTTTATAATTTCGCTTGAAATCTTAGTAAGTACATTCAAAAGAATGTATTTTGAGTTTTTGAATCTAATGCTCGATAGCTTCCCTGCATGCTATATTATTTCCATAAAGTTTAACCCTTGAGTACTAGCTTATACTAACACTTAAATACTAGCTAATACTTACTGTTAAATACTAGCTTACTCTTAAACACCAGCTACCTAAAATGTTAGCTAAAACCAACGATGGTTTACAGCTACTTCACTAACGGAACCTTGATAAGTTGAGATTACGTGCAAAAAGTGATGAAGGCACGCAATTCTACCGTAAATATACTCAGGTCTATTATGTTTAGAATTCGATCAAAATCATGTTATCGAAATTCGCAAGATGGAAGTTAATCTCCTGTTGAATGAATGCGAAATATTTTGCAGATAGTAGTACAAAAGAAGCTTGTATGAATATTGTTCTTTATAAAAAGATAGATGGTTTTTTTGTATGCTAAGTTTTATATTTTCGCTTGAATTTTTAGTAAATACATTCAACTGAATCAAATGCCTGATAACTTCCCTGCATGTCCTACTTTTTTCATAACTTTTAACCTTTAAATACTACCTAATACTAGCTTATAAATACTAGTTACCTTAAATGTTAGCTAAAACTAACGATGGTTTGCTTAAACTTCACTTATTGATCTTTGATAATTTTAGATTACGTGCGAGAAGTTATGAAGAAGGCACGCAAATCTACCGGAAATATACTCAGTGCTACAATGTTTTGAATTCAATCAAAATGATGTTATCTAAATTCACAAAATGGAAGTTAATTCCTAGTTAGATGAATGCGAAATATTTAGCAGATATTTACACAAGAGACGCCTGTGTAAATATTGTTTTTTATTAAAGGATAAATTTTCATAAATTTTTAGTAGATGGGTATTTTTAAATGTTAAATTTTATATTTTAACTTGAATTCTTAGTAAGTACATTAAAAAAATGTATTTTGAGTTTCTGAAACAAATGTTTCATGACTTCCCTACATGTCTTATTATTTCCACAAACTTGAAACCTTGAATGCTAGCCAATACCAACACTGAAATACTAGCTAATACTTACTGTTAAATACTAGCTAATATTTACTCTTAAACACCAGCTACCATAAATGTTAAATAAAACTAACTATGGTTTACAGTTACTTCACTAACGAAACTTTGATAAGTTGAGATTACGTGCAAGAAGTAACGATGAAGGCACGCAATTCTACCGGAAATATACTCGGTGCTATAATATTTTGAACTCGATCAAAATGATGTTATCGAAATTCGCAAGATGAAAGTTAATCTCCAGTTGAATGAATGCGAAACACTTTGCAGATAGTTGTAGAAGAGAAGCTTGTGTAAATATTGTCGTTTATAAAAGAATAAATGTCTTTTTTTGTATGCTAAGTTTTATATTTTCGCTTGAATTTTTAGTAAATACGTTCAAAAGAATGTATTTTGAGTTTATGAATCAAATGCTTGATAACTTCTCTCCATGTCCTATTTTTTCCATAACTCTTAACCTTTAAATACTCCTAATACTAGTTCTTAAGTACTAGTTACCTATTTTTAGCTAAAAATAACGATGGTTTGCCGTTATTTCTCTGATTGATTTTTGGTAATTTAAGATTACGTGCGAGAAGTTATGAAGAAGGCACGCAATTCTACCGGAAATATACTCGGTGCTATAATGCTTTGAACTCGATCAAAATGATGTTAGCGAAATTCGCAAGATGGAAATTAATCTCCAGTTGAATGAACGCGAAAGATTTAGCAGATATGTGCTCAAGGACGCTTGTGTAAATATTGTGTTTTTCAAAAGGATAGATTTTCATAAAGTTTCACTATATCGGTATATTTAAATGTTAAGTTTTATATTTTCACTTGAATTCTTAGTAAGTACATTGAAAAGAGTGTATTTTGAGTTTCTGAATCAAATGTTTTTATAACTTCCCTACATGTACTATTATTTCCATAAACTTCAATCTTTAAGTAGACTATAGAAATACAATAGGTATACAAGGACTATACAAACCCTTATTAGACTATACAAACCCGTAAATACTAGCTAAAGCTAACGATCTTTTGCCGTTACTTCACTATCGGAACTTTGATAAGTTCTGATTACATGCAAGAAGTTACGATGACAGAAACACAATTCCACTGGAAATATACTCGGTGCTATAATGCTTGGAATTCGATTAAATGATGTTATCGAAATTTGCAAGATGGAAATTAATTTTCATTTGAATCAACGCGAAATATTTAGCAGATATGTACACAAGAGATGCTCATAGTAGAGTTTGTCTTTTATAAATAGAAAGTTTTCCTTAAACTTTGGATAGACTGGTATTTTTTAATGTTAAGTTTTATATTTTTGCTTGAAGTTTCTGTAAGCACATTCAAAGGAATGCATTTTCAGTTACTGACAATGGCAATCTAACAGCAAGATCTGAATACTTTTAAAACTTCGTTATCATACGAACACACTTCATTTGCTATACTTCACGTGCAATTTCGAAGTTGTTTACCTTAAAAAGGGAGATAAGGAAGGACATTATTCTCTACCGATTTAGTTTTCTTGTCTGAGCTTCCCTTTTAGGTAATAAAACGAACATTAGCTTGGCGTAGTAGCAATTTCACCTAGAAATTAGAATTCTTTCCAAATCATCTAAATTAATTAAATTGTATAATTTGTACATCCATACTATAATATAGAGCCACCATATCATAATACATATAATAAAGAATTTATTACTTAGCCTGCAGACGAATTACAAAAATTATATTTAAAGAATTGACGTATTCTGATAAATTTAAACGATTCAAAATGTTTTCAAAAGCACACATTTCAACGGTATTCAATCCTCTTCGTACATCTCTAAAATATTAATCTCAGAAAAACCTTATAAAAATGCATTAAATTTTCTGTCTCTTATTTTTATGCTGTTTTATGATTTTAAATGGGTTTTCTATTTCTAAAAAATGAAGCCATTTAAAAAATATATCAAGAGCATAAAAAGAACATACTTTTAGTATTTCTTTCTTTTTCACTCTTTTTCTAAACAGAATAAAAGTACCATTAGTATTTTACAGATGTAAAAAAAAGTGAATGTGTGGCATATAAAACATTTTTTCTCGTTTTTTTCTGCGCTCTTGTGTAAAAAGGAAAATAAACCGGAAATTAAAGTTACATGATTTCATTTTTCATCGTGTGAATCGAAACTATATTGCTAAAAATTACACAACGCGAAAATTGAATTTAAGATTATCAAATATGATTTTGTCTCTTTTTTCAGCTTCTTTTAATAAATGATTTATCAATTTTTTTGTTATAGTGTAATTAAAAAAACTGACATTGATATTTTAAAAAATTGGGTTTTTGATACTTTAAAAAATCTTGAACTTATTGTGTAATGTGTGACAATATATTCGTTTCATACACATGTTGAAGTAAATTGATATTGATTTCTTTAAGATTTTTCTTTTAGTTAAAAAACTCCAGAATGCCAATCAAAACTTTTTTTTAGAATTTTAAAAATATAAGACGATAATATCGTTTATTTTCGCTAAAAACGGAGGTCTGAACATGTAAATTCTTTTTCTCAAGTTCTTACCATTAGTCCAAAAATTTTATCTTTTTGCTACTTTTCTTCATTAATTTGATAAAGTATAACGAATTTTTCTGTTTGGGAAAATGTGGTAGTAAATAAACGAAATATGTAGGATGTTTGAACTCCTGCAGAGGAATAAAACTTTATTATAAGCCAATCGAATTTTAAAAGAAATAAAATCAGTGGAACATACTCCAAATTTAAATTTTTTAAGAAAAATGTAGAGATAAACAATTCATGGAAAAGTGCACAAACTGGTGTATGGTGATTTTTTCCCCAAAGCAACATGCTGCACTCTATTAAACTATCATATTTAGAGCTATCTTGGTATGAATACAAAAGTAAAAGGAATATAAACTGATTAACACATCAGCATATAGAATACTTTTAAGAGAATGAGACTAAAGGGAAACAGTACCCATTGAATTTGAACCACCCTGTTCTGAACAGACTACAAGAAAAAAAGGAGCAATAGAAATGCTCTACAATCACTTTCTTTATTAAAATTATTCTAGGAAATGATAGAAAAATTTACCAAAGAATCTCCTTAAAGCATTATCTAATTTCTTTTTGAAGATGCAACAGGTTAAGAACTCTTCAAGCACTTCTCATCTTACCTCTTGAAAGCTTTATTTTCCACTTAGTCACGTTTTCCGAATTATATTAAAGAACGAAACATTTGATGATTTTTGAGGCGAATATAACATACTAGTTAGCAAACAGCCGAAATATATAGCATGCTGCAACTCCTGCGAAAGAAATGTAATAGTATTTCAAGACAACTAAAATTAGTAAAAATAATCGAAATTTCAACTGTCTTAGAAAAGGTTTGTCGAAAACGATTTATTGTAAAGTACACAGAGTGATATATGGTTATTTTTTTAAACAATACTTTGCATTCTGTTAAACCATATAGTATGGCTTACCGCTGTTATAATACGCAATTAAAAAAATAAATGATAAATTTGTGACGTGGCTGGGTATGCCGCCGGTGATATGTTGGTCAAATGAGAACATAGTATAAGTAAAGTTAAAATCCAACCCTTTTATTAACTGTCTCTGGGGAATGGGAAGTGGAGCTAAAGTTTAATATTTCTAGTAACTAAACACAATACTATGAGATTAAACTATAACTCATGCTCACATCCAAGACTAAGTTCAGCTTAGAGCACTCACCCCGGCTCTACTTTCAGGTCGCGGCTTAGTGCTACTTTAATCTATAAGAAAACAACCCGTGGCTGCACAAAATCTTTATTCTCAAATACTCAAAGTGCTAATCAACTTTTATCCGCTTTGATTGGAGAGACTCCTCTACCTTCAACTCTTAGGCAATCCCAGCGCACCTCGCCATTCAACAGATGCTATTACGGTTCACAACACACCTTGCTGGCTCTCCTCGCCTCACAACACAAGCTATCCTTTTCTGGAGGCTCCTTTCGCATCACAACACACCACATATTCCAAATCACAGCTTTTATACATTACAAACTGAAGACAGAGCTATAAGTTTGCATAATACTCATAACCGCAGTTAACTGTAGACTCGAGGGCTCCACACTCACTCCGGAAAGTTAAAGTTGCATAAAAGATTGGTGTCGCTTTTGCGCCACATATGTTAGAACATTCACGTCACGATCTCACTCAAAATACTAGAGTGCTTTTATTACAAAGGGACACTCCCTCACAAACTCACTAACACCAGAAGATACAGTGTATTTTTAAACGAATGAAAAAAAGGCAAACAATACCCATTCATTTTGAATCACCCTGTACTGTACCGGCTACAAGAAAAAAAAGAGCAATAAAGATGTTCTAAAATCCCTTTCCTTATTAAAATTGTTCTAGGAAATTATATAAATTTTAGCACCTGTCTAACATGGCTGACAAAGAATCGCTCTAAAGCATGATATAATTTGTTTTTGAAGATATAACAGGTTAAGATGTCATTAAGCAGTTCTCATTTCATCTGATCTTTTGAAAGCTTAATTCTCCACTTCGTTATGCTTTGTGAATTATGTTAAAGAATCAATCATTTGATGTCTTTTGAGGTGAATATAACATTAGTTAGCAAATAAACGAAACATATAGGATACTGCAAATCTTTTTTGAGGCATTCTAGAATCACTTTCCTTATTAAGATTGCTCTAAGAAATTATATAAATTTTAACACTTGGCTAACAAAGAATTGTCCTAAAGATATTCTTTTATTTCTTTTTGAAGATGTAACAGGTTAAGAATTTTTTAAGCACTTCTCAATTCATAATATCTTTTGAAAACTTAATTTTCCTCTTCGTCACGTTTTGTGCACTATTAAAGAATCATTCATTTGATGATTCTCGAGGTGCATATAACATTTTAGTTTCCAAATAAACGAAATATATGAGATTCTGCAGAAAAAAAAAAACATTTTAAATATCCAAGACAAATAAAATCACTGGAATATAATCATAATTTCAATTATTTTAGAAAAATGTAGTTATAAACAATTTATTGAAAAGTACACAGGCTGATGTAGAGTGATTAAAAAAGCATCATGCTGCACTGTATTAAACTATCACATTTAGACTTATTCGGTTTGAATACAAAAGTAAAGGAGCAAAAGATGCGCTCTAGAATTCCTTTTCTTATTAAATTTGCTCTAAAAAATTACATAAATTTCAGCATTTTTCTGAGAAAGAATCGCCTTAAAGCATGATATAATTTATTTTTCGTAGGTTTAACATCTTAAGAGCTCTTTCAGCATGTTATATTGTATCTTATCTTTTGAAAGCACCAACTCTTTACTTCATCACGTTTAGTGAACAAGAAGTTTGGTTAAGAAACTATTGGAAAAAAGTCTTTCTTCATGAGAATTTGTTTCCAAAATGTCACACGAGATGGCAGCATTGCAAAAGTATTTCGCAGAGAAGGAAATGATTTCCCTAAAAAACATTCCATCTGACGTCATATTTACTGCGAACTTGTTTTTTTTATTACCTTCAGAACTTTTTCTTCGCGGGTTCTGTTGACATTTTTTCTCAAGCTGTTATTTCGGAAGCAAAAACTGTCAGCTCCGAGAATATTTCTATTTTAAAGAACTTTAAAATATAAGATTTCAAACTCTTCTTCTTGTTTTTATATCAACGTATAATGTGCTGTGTTTTTCACAAAATTTATGTAAATTAAAAGGTTGTCTTTTCAAACCAGAAGTCACCACATTATTTGCTCTACAGAACATATTTAACGAAATAATAATCTATTATTCTTGCAGCAATATTCAAAGTGTTCCCAATGAAGAAGAAGAATAATAACCTTCAAAGAAGATGCCATGCAAGATAGGACTCAATTTATATATATTAATTGAACAATTATTTTAACTTTGAATTAGAACTCACGTCCTTCAGAAACCAAAGCATTTGTTGTTTTCTGAGGTGGATTTTAACATTTTAATTTTTTAACATTCTAAATATTTCTTAATTTAAGTTGCTTGTATAAAAATACTAAAAAAGGTCTTTCTTAAGATTTTTTAACGACAGATATATATGTTGGTTTTAATAGCTAAAAAATATAATAAAAAACATAAAAAAGCAGTAACTGTAATCATATCGTAACAATCATAAATTAAACTGCTGTGCAGACTTATAGTGCCAAAATAAGGTCAACAAATCTGCTCTAGGTAAATTTCCATTATTAAAATTATTCTAGGAAATTATTTATATATTTTAGCACTTGACAGATAAAGAATCCAGCGCCGTTCGAAAGGAGGGAGGGGGAAGTGACGAAGGGGGCAGTCGCCTCGAGCGCAGAAATTTAGGGGGCGCCAAATTTACATTACAAACGTCATTTTTGGTCTGTCACAAGAAAAAGTTGGGGAGGGGGTGCCAAATTGCCCCAGTCGCAGTTTTCTCTTCGCATGTCCTTGGAAGAATCGCCCTAAAGCATGATTTAATTTCTTTTTAAAGCTGTTACAGGTTGACAACTCTGTAGATAATTTTCACCATATCTTATCTTTCGAAACCATTAGGTCTCCATTTCGTCACATTTTGTGAACTACGTTAAAGAACCAAAGCATTTGGTGGTTTTCAAAGTGAATTTATAAAATTTTAGCTTTTAATATTATAAAAGATTCTTAATTAAAATGTATATATATAATGTGTAAAAAATAAACTGAAAATCAATAGAGATGTTCTACAATCACTTTCTTTATTAAAATCATTCTAGGAAAAGATATAAATTTTAGCATTTGCCAGACAATGATATGCCTTAAAGCATGATTTAATTTCTTTTTGAAGGTGTAATAGGTTAAGAATTTTTTAGACTTCTTAACTCATCTTATTTTTCGATATCAATAATTATTTTTTTTGTCACGTTTTATGATCTACTAGATTAGAAAATTGTCGCATTTGGGTATTTTTGATATGAATATAAAATTTTAGTTTTAACATTTTAAGTATTTCATGATTTTAGTTCTTTATCTAAAAATGTATTTTATTTATTTAAAAAATTAATTTATTTAAAAGCAGATGTGTTTATTGGTTTCAATTGTCGGAATTTACCATTTTATTGAGTATAAAAAAGCTCATTGTTATAGAATTACCGTAATTGTTACAAACATAAGTTCAAGAGTTTTACAGCCTTATGACACAAAAAAAAGAGCAACGGAGATGCTCTAGAACCCTTTCTCTTATTAAAATTGTTCAAAAAAAATCATGTAAATTTTTCCACTTGTCTGAAAAAGAATTGCCCTAAAGCATCGTGTAATTTCATTTTGAAGATGTAACAGGCTTTAAAATTTTTAGCCACTTTTTACCTCATCTTATCTTTCAAAACCTTTAATACTATACTTCGTCACGTTTAAACTATATTAGGGAACCATCGCATTTGGTGATTTTAGATGTGAATATAAAATTTTAATTTTTGCATTCTAAATAACTATTAAACTTTTTTTTAATATAAGAAAAATTGCTTTTAAGCATTTTTTTAACGACAGATATATTTGCTGATTTGTATAGTCGAAAAGTCTTATTAATGATAAAAAATACATTATACACAATCAATCTAATCATTACAATGTTAAATTCAAGTATTGCGCACACTTAAAATACTCTCCTTTGAAAAATAAATAAATAGATAAATAAAATATAATAGAAAAAATAAAAGAAAAGTCAACATAGTTGTTTTAGAATAATTTTTTTATTAAAATTAATCTAGGAAAAGTTAAAAATTTTAGCACTTGTCTGACAAAGAATTGCACTAAAGCCATTTGTCAGGTTCTGATAGCACCTGTGCTAAAGAATGGAATTTCTACTATTTCTCTATTTGAATATTTCGTATTGTATGGTTGTGTACAGAATTTCCAAGGTGACATTCCTTCTTTGTGGAAAGGGGAATTGCTAGATAATCCTATGCAGGTGGTGTGTTAGAGGAAGAGAAGATTGCTGACAGGCATGTCCATCTGTCAGAGAGGTATGCGGATGATCAGCAGATTAGTAACATGTCACTGGGCAAGAAAGGAGTGGGGGAATGTGCCCAATGAGGAAGCTCCAGAGGGGGTTGACATTCGTGTGACCCAGTGAGTTGAGAAGGGCATGTTTGTCTCAGATAAGTCATTACGTTCCTGGGTCTCGTCCCTAGAAGGTGTATGCCAGAGGTTCTGGTAAAGTGTGCTTTGTGTTGTAGAGCGAAAGGCAGTGCGTTTTCTGGTGAGCAAAGGACACAGACGTCCTAGTGTTTAGTGCTCTGGGCTAAGAAGTGCAGGCCTAGTATACTTGTGTTGGGAGATTCGTGGTTGATCTCCGATAAAGTGAATCTAACGTGGATTGAGTGTGAGGTGGAAAGTGTAATTGGAATAGTACACAGCCAATCTTTACTCTATCTAATTTAATGTTGAACCGGATCACCTATATCCGAGTTGTAATTGTATATATTTGTAAATAGCGTATTTAGTGTGTACATATATTCTTAATAAACTGATAATTCAGTTACCTGACAGCGTAAGTCTTCATTTACACAAACCTCACAGTGGGTGACCGATATCACCTAGTAATATCGGTGGTGGCAGCTATATCTACCACGGACATTCTTCAAAGTTGTGTGGACTGAGAGGAACGTCCGACACCATTCTTTAATTTCTTCTTGAACTCATTAGCATTTTCTTAATTTATCATATCTATCAAAATTAAACCATTAATTCTCCACTTCATCATGTTTTTCGAAATATGTATATAGAGCTTGAACATTTGATGATTTTTAATGTGAATTTAAAAGTTGAGTTTGTAACAATCTAAATATTTCTTAAGTCAAGATGTTCGTCAAAGGAAAAAAAAGTAAAAAACAACTTTTTCGAGATATTCTAAAAACAAATATGTTTATTTGTCTCCATTCGCAGAAAAATGTTATTAATGATAAAAAACACTATTGTAAAACATATTGATTGCAACATTTGCTGGTCGCATATACTGGTATGCATGTAACGGAATCTTTGAACGTTATCTTCATCCCCTTTAAGATATCAGATTAAATTAAAAATTTGCACACTTATTGAGAACCGATTACAATTCAACAATTTGAAGTGTCGCCGCTTAAAAGGATAAGAAAGCCGGATAAACGGATCAAAAGCAATTTGAAAAATTAACACTCACCTGACACTTCAGACACATGACAATCACTGAAATATATATGAAAACCGTAACTATGCAACCCAAAAAAAATATTTTAAAAACTTTTTAGTTCGACCTGATATAAAAGCGCGTGTTTTAGTTTTTAAAACTATTTAGTAATTATTATTTTTTCAAATCCATATATCCGGGTACTAATATTCATATCACTCGGGTATGGATATTCAAAGCGAAGATGGTTTAAAAAATACTTAAGTTGAGTAAGCTTTTCTAAAAAATTTTCTTTTACATTTATAAGTCTAACATTAAGTTGATTCAAAACCAAGTGAGGCACAATTTATTCTGATAAATACTGTAACATTGGTTTTAAAAATATATTAATGGGTTTCATATTTCTTTATAAAAAAGCGTTGTTAAAAGAAACCCTACTGTAAGTAGATGATATTTATTTTATCGAAAAATATTTTTCGAGTTATGAAAACTCACTAATTTGTACACGAAATAAATACACTCTGAATGCTTTATTCTTTTTCTCGATTAAAAAAAATTATAAGTCTTTAAAGATTTCATTCAAACACATTTATGTAGGAAAGTACCTACCGAATTTTTAGTAGTACTTAATTATCCCATTGAACAAAAAACCATCACCAAACAATAACATTAAATGCCTATAATATCCGTAAATGTGACATTCAATCGACATTAAACACTTTACACATGTTTGACACGTCATCAAGTTATTTTTAATTTGTTTTTTTTATTTTAATTTTTATTAATGTTTCCTATTTTATTTAATCTTTCGTTATTTAAAAAAAATTATGTCGATTTGTAAAATTTGGTGAAATCGGACAACCGGATAATCAGTCTTTCCGCATATAACGGCGGAAAACTACTCAACCGAATGCTTTCAAATGTAATACATATATATACATCGAATATTTATTACATTATGACCACACTACATCTATAACATACGAGCTCGTCCAGGGACAAAACTATGGTGTGTGCGCGTCTGATATTGAAGTATATAAAGTGTCTATGCATTAAATTTCAAAACATAGCATGATTAGCAACATAATGGGAAAGGCAGCAGATTTATCAGACTTTGATAAAACTCAAATCATTATGATTAGGCAACAGGAAACGTCGATACCGGAAACGACACGTTTAATGAGCTGTTTACTTACAGCCGTTGTGAGCACGTATCGAAATTGATGTATAAAAGATGAAACGAATATTCTCGGGTCAGTGATGAGGCCCGCAGTGCATTGATTCTAGAAGGGAGTGGAGATTGTCATATATTATTTGTCGTGGCCGAACAGCTGCGACAGGCAAAAATCACCAACAGCTACAACAGGTACAAACTAGACAGTGTTTATAAGCACAAGTGCCGTGTACACTGTAGCGTATGGGCTTATATAGCCGGCGACATAAGCATGGTCCTGCGCTGACAGCAGTCATCGCCTGCAGCACCTGCAATAGTCCCACAAGCATCAGAATTGGATAATAGAAGAATGTAAGAAAGTTGTATAATCCGACGATGCATGTTTTATCGTCCATCACACCGACGGGCGAATGAGAATATGCCGATTTCAAACAGAAACCCTGGATCTCGGATGCACAGTTGATCGGAGACAAGCCTATGGCGACTACATCATCGAGTGTACGAATACTCCAGAAGCACAGAGCGCATCAGGAACCATAATAACCTTAGAACAATCACTGACATTTGTGCGCTACTTGAATATCGTTGCAGACCAAAAGCACCCATTCATGGCAATAATGTTTCTAGCGCTTTATTTACTTTACCCGATAGGATAATGCACCGTGTCCTATTGGTCGAATCGTCAGGGTGTGGTTCTTGGAGTATTCTAGTAAATTTTAAATCACGTCCTGGCCTCCAAATTCCCCTGACATGAATACAGGGTGATTCATAAAAGATAGGCAGAACTTTAAGGGGTTATAGTACACTTAAAGACAAATAATATTAAATAGGAGACTAAGGGTCCCAGACGTATTCCCAAGGAGATAGGGGGCATTAAAGTTTAGGGTCCGAAATTTCAAATGATTATAAAAAATGGAAAAATTGGTCGATTCGTTTGCGGTTTTTGCAAAAAATTTTCTTTATGCCAGTATTTTCTTGAAATAAAATTTTAAAGTTCAATTTCAAAAAATGCCGATAGGGGGCGCTTTAGACTTTGGAGTAACAAACAACTATTTTTTAACGTTATTTTTTGTATTTCTTTAAATGATTTCGAAAGCTTAGACTTAAACTTAAATTTTGATCTAAAAATCTGAGTCCTAACGAGTAGTTAAGTAGCGTAAACTGAAATTTGAAATTTGAAACCCTTCTCCCCCCAGAACAAAAATCAGTTATTCCCGATCTTTGTGTCGTAGATTAGGCTCTAACTACTGCCGCGTTTTGCTAAAATTATTCTTTATGTCAGTATTTTCTTGAAAATAAATTTTAAAGAAAATTTTCAAAAAATTCCGATAGAGGGCGCTTTAGACTTTGGAGTAACGAACAACTATTTTATACCGTTATTTTTTGTGTCTCATTAAATGCTTTCTAAAGCTTAGACTTAAATTTTCAGCCCAAAATCTGAATCGTTAGACGTGGTTAAGCTTCTGGGGAGAGGGGTTTGAATTTTCTACTCCTGAGCACAGTTCAGTTTACCATGTCCACACATTGTGTGCTGTGATACGAGGTAAAAAGACACAAATTAGGATTATGTTACCAAAGCATATTTATTAACATGTAATTACAATAAATGTTCAAAATTGTGACCACCAGAGGTTATGCACGCAGAACAACGGCAAAGAATGGAACGGCGAACATTCGCGAAAACATCAGGCTTTTCGAGCACTTCCCCTACAGCGGCGGAAAGTCTGGCGACCAGTTCCTCGGGGGATTCAATGGGTGTCTCATACATAAGAGCCTTCAATTGTCCCCAAAAAAAGAAATCGAGGGGTGAAAGATCTGGCGAGCGAGCAGGCCAAGCAACAGGACCACCTCGACCAATCCATCTGTTCGGAAATGTGATGTCCAGATAGTTGCGGACGTCTCGTACGTAATGGGCTGGCGCTCCATCGTGCTGGAACCACATGACCCGCCGGATGCGTGGAGGAATAACGTTTAACATGTCTGGCAGCACATGTTGCAGAAATGTGAGGTATGTTTTACCGTGAGGCGTTCAGGAAGAAGGTACGGTCCGATTAGGTGGTCTCCGAGGATTCCTGACCAAACATTGATGGAAAAGCGTCTCTGATGAGCATGTGGATACGTAGCATGTGGATTGACATCCGCCCATACATGTGCATTGTGTGTGTTAAATGTACCTTCACGTGTGAAGGTACATTCATCGGTGAAAAGCACAGTTCGTCCAAAATGTGGATTTAGCGCGTTCTCCTGCAGAAACCAGCGGGCGAATTCAATACGATTTGGATAATCCCCTGGAGACAGTTTCTGGACTCGTTGCACATGAAACGGGAGCAAATGTTCATCCTTCAGTACCCTCCAAGTCATGGACTGTGAGGTATCCACCTGCCTAGCCACTGTTCGTGTACTTGTACTTGGCTGCGCCGCTACTACATCCAGAATGGCTTCTGCAACAACTACTGATTCGTCCTTTTTTGCACGACCTGCATTCGACCGGGAAGCGAGAAATAATCCCGTCTCACACAACTGTCTGTGCAAGCGCTCGAAAGTTTTGCGGTTAGGCAACCGCCTGTTGGGAAATCGCTCTCCGTACATTCGTTGTGCCTCTGCACCATTTCCATCTGCCGCTCCGTAAATTAAATGCATCTCAGCCTTTTCCTTATTCGTGAAGGGCACCATCTTCCGATTCATTACTACAGCGACTTACACTTGACTCACCGTTCAGTGGTTTTTATGCCTGAATCGTGTCGAAATTTTGCATACGTGTTCTTCTTCTTCCCCATTTGACATTTGCATACTTTCTGTTTCCTTCTTCACCCGGTGACTAGCGTCAGGAATGGAGCTTTAACGTTTGCATGAGCGACGTTTCCAACTGTGCCAGTGCCTTTATGAGTGAATTCCGACTATGCAGTCCTTGACGAAAGTTGTATTTTTGCCTCGTATCACAGCACAGAATCGTTGGGCATGGTTAAGTAGTGCAAACTGAACTATGTTCAGAAGTTGAAATTTGAACCCCCTCCCCTCGCTACTGAACCACGCTCAGCGATTCAGATTTTGAGCTGAAAATTTCAGTTTAAGTCTAAGCTTTAGAAAGCATTTAATGAGACACAAAAAATAACGGTATAAAATAGTTGTTCGTTACTCCAAAGTCTAAAGCGCCCGCTATCGGAATTTTTTGAAACTTTTCTTTAAAATTTATTTTCAAGAAAATTATTTTCACTGACATAAAGAATAATTTTAGCAAAACGCGGCAGTAGTTAGAGCCTAATCTACGACACAAAGATCGGGAATAACTGATTTTTGTTCTGGGGGGAGAAGGGTTTCAAATTTCAAATTTCAGTTTACGCTACTTAACTACTCGTTAGGACTCAGATTTTTAGATCAAAATTTAAGTTTAAGTCTAAGCTTTCGAAATCATTTAAAGAAATACAAAAAATAACGTTAAAAAATAGTTGTTTGTTACTCCAAAGTCTAAAGCGCCCCCTATCGGCATTTTTTGAAATTGAACTTTAAAATTTTATTTCAAGAAAGTAGTGGCATAAAGAAAATTTTTTTCAAAAACCGCAAACGAATCGACCAATTTTTCCATTTTTTATAATCATTTGAAATTTCGGACCCTAAACTTTAATGCCCCCTATCTCCTTGGGAATACGTCTGTGACCCTTAGTCTCCTATTTAATATTATTTGTCTTTAAGTGTACTATAACCCCTTAAAGTTCTGCCCATCTTTTATGAATCACCCTGTATAGTAGAACATTTGTGGTTCCATCTGAGAATTTCAAATTCGTGCTGTCACGCTACCAACTCACAATGTGAAAGAAATGCAGGAGCAGTTGGTAATCGCTTGATACCAGATATCTTAAACAACCTATAAGAATTTTGTCGAATCAATTCCAGTGTTGGTGATTTTGAGAGCGAAAAGATGTCCTACGTCGTATTAAATAGGTGGCCATAATGTAACAGATCTTCAGCGTATATAATAGTTTCAGAAATTTGCCGAGTCATTTCAAATTTTATGAAAATCAAATCAAAACTTTAAAAGATATCAATAATAGTTTTCTTTATGCTATTAAATTATATTATACGTCATTAATTCAAGGCTATCCCATGATAGGAATGATTCTAGTTTGCCATGGAAGGATTATGTCCTATTTAAGATATAGACATATTATTTCTGTATTATTGAACTTAACATATTTATTTAACATGTTGAATTTAGCATATTGTGTTAACTTTGTATTCTTACATTTTTGCAAATGTTTGCAGCAGCTATTGGGCCTAGATCTGAATATTTATAAAACAAGTAACAGTACGAACGCAGCTGATATGTGTTGTTTGACGTGCAATTTCCAGCATGTTTAGCGTAATATTTTGTTGCATAAAACAGAGGTAAAATGTAAAACTTGCTATTGTTATGTTTTTCTAAACATTCAGTGAAAATATAAAATTTACTTTAAAACACCAAAATTATTTCTTTCTACACAATCAGAAAAATATTTTCTTCTTATGATCTTACTGTAAAAAAAGAGTATAATGTGTGCATAGTGAGAGAAATTTAAATTAAAATGAATTTCAACATACTGAATTTCAAAAAGCGAACTATCTCTTTAAATGAGGTCACTTTATTTTTAAGTGTTTTATAAATTAAGCTTTAAAATTATAAAGGTAGCTTTTAAAGCTCCAGAGTGTCAAAAGAAAATAAAGTATTAACCACACAGTTTCATGGATTCATTGAAGAACTTGGAAAACAATTTTAATTAAATGAAGGTATTGTTACTTAGATAATAGTTTCCCGTTTCCATGCGAGAGCTTTGACTAAAAGAGTTACGAAAGATATTGAAAGTTTAGAATATTTCGTAAAATGCATTGCGCAAAAGTCTCGAAAAAAAGATAATAAATAAATATACTCCTCTTTGAGTTATAGTCAGTTTGTGAGTTATTATTTATGTTACAATTTAATAATTATGGTTATAATTATTTGATATTTATGCTTTATTTTTTAAATTGAGATTGAAATTATAAACTAGTGACACAAAATATACATAAATATCGATGTAACTGAATTTTGCAGTTAAAAACATAAAACTTGCAGACGATTTTTACTTATTATGGCTTTCTTATCTTCAAAATGCAAATAAACTTACTGTTGTAAAAAATAAATTTAAAAAGTCATTTCGGCCAGTGCCGGAAGGAAAAAATACCTTTCACATTCCTTTTTCTTTCATTAATATAGCTTATTTTACTCAAACACACAAAGCTAAAATTAGTGTAACTCGATTAGTTAATTCAATAATAGGTAGATTTTTGCTTTTTGTAATTAAAATTACCTAATAAAAATTTCTTATTTCTTGATTTTAATATTTTGCAAATTTTACTCAAATTGAAAAAAAAAAAAAAAAGACTAAAATGCAACGAACTGAACCCTATAAAAGAAGCTTCGTCAATACTAAGTTTGAATGTTGCATGCGCCAAATTTGTAAGCTATAGCCAAATTTTTATAATATATGGTTGCTTAATTTTTTACGCCAAATTTGGCGAAATTTCGTCAAGTGTCGCCAGACTTGCCAAAAATTGTAGTCGCCAAATTTGTCTTTGGCGGAAGACTAAAAAAATTGCAAGGTCGTGAAAAATAGCATCGCAGCCCCATCTGTAGGGTGATTTATACCAAAAACTAACCACCACTAATCTATATGAGGGACTAACTGAATCTGAAGTTTTAGAAAATTTCGTGCATTATTTCTTGAAATTGAGCTATTGCAATAATCACAAATATTACACCATGAAAACTCCACCTGTTGAGCGATTTACACCAAAACGCAATCAATACCATGTTACATCAAGTACTAAATAAATATAAAGTTTTTTGAAAATCCATGGCGTTGTGTTTGGGATATAGATATTTTAAAAATTATAAATAATGCAGCATAATAGAGGCACCTTTTAAGCAATAGACACCAGACAGAAGTCGTTTATATTAAGATCTCACAGAACCAAAGGTTTTATGATATTTCGTGCGTTAGTTTTTGGGATAGAGCTATAATCACAAATAATGTACCCTGTTAGCGCCACCTGTTTAGTGATTTGCACCAAAACATAATCAGCACCATATTATATAAAGTACTAACTAAATCTAAAGTTTTAGAAAAATCCATGCTCTACTTCTTGAGACATGGCTATTGTGGAAATTGAGAATAATGTATCACAGCAGCGCCATCTTTTGAGCGACATAATGTAACAGTTTTGTGAAATTCCGTGCAGTATTTCTTAAGATAGAGTAGCCACAATGTTGTTGTCACATACAGACAGACTGACAGACTGACAGGCTCACAGACTCAGAGACAGACATTTTGTAAAAATATGTTTTTCGAGTTTTTTGTCCTCTAAAGCGTTTAAATTCGAGAAAAACCGGATTTCGAAAATTTTTACAAATCCAATACTTTTCTCTTGTAAAGAAAGTAATAAGTAATATTTTGTAAATCTATGATTATTTTCATGTAGAATTTTATTTACCAAAAGATTAATTATATTTTTTAAAAGTCTTATAATAGAGAAAAAGAACGCAAATAGAAAAATCCTTCATCAATTATCTATTCTTTTCTGATAATTATGTTAATATCGTTCCACAAAAGGAAACTTACTACTGACTTTTGTTTATCTTCTGAAATTTGTTCTAACAGAAAATAATTTAATTTCGATGAGGAATAATTGAATTATATTGATTGCCGTAACTATAAATATAAGTTAGTAATAAGTTTAATCTTCATATATAAGTGGAAGATTTGAAAAAGAATGATGATAAAATTACAAGTAATCATATTAAATATGGAACATATTTACAATGGAATACGATTTACTTAATATAGATTTATGTTTTTTATTTAATGTTATAACTCCGTTGGCTTATTTAATTTTCCCGTCTTTAAGAGAAATAAGCATTAAAATGTTAAACAGTTAACATGAACAATGATTTTCTAAGCAAAAGCCCAAAAATGACCAATTGTGATAGAAGATTAATTAAACCAAGTCTAACTAACAAGTAAATAAACTAAACTTGAAGTGGTAAAGTAGAACTAACAAGGAAGGTCTCCATACAGGAATACTCCAAAAAGTCTGATAAAATTACAGAATGTTTTTCTCTTAAAGATATACACGTTTTTTAAAAAAAAATTCGGAGGAACCTCCGTACATTGTTCGTAAAAAATAATGAACATTTCGTTATTTGGCGATTTATCATCGGTTCGCGATAAAAAGCAATTTCAAAAAATTCATTTTTATGTCAAATACATTTTAAAGGAAAAAAGTTTCGTGTTCAACTTGTTTAGATAAATTAAATAACTTTGGTTTTGTGAGTTTTAGTTTGTTTTAAGTATAATTTTGTTATGTCGATATTTATATGTATTTACATTCAAATTTAACCATCAAAATTTGAGATTTAAAACGAAATTCAAATTTAAATTAATTAAAATGGTTTCATTTTCAAAGTCCAGTTGAGCCTTGTCAGTTCGATCCTGTTGCTATGCAAAACATCTGTCTTTTATTTTTGAATACGCTTATGTATGAAAATGTTTTTTCAGGATATGAATTTTTCATGTATGGAAATATTTTTTTCAGGGGTAGATTAAATAATTACAGCAACAAACAGTATATATATATATGCAATACAATATATACATATGAATATAATATATTAAACTCACTCATTGTTTATGTTTAAATTCATTAAATATCATTTATATGCATTCTAAAAATCCAAAAGTTTTCAGTTGCATTAAAATTGTTTGCTTT
Source organism: Maratus speculifer (assembly GCA_964019185.1). Lineage (NCBI taxonomy): Eukaryota > Metazoa > Arthropoda > Arachnida > Araneae > Salticidae > Maratus > Maratus speculifer. The sequence goes on from OZ025301.1 coordinate 109,447,278, forward strand.
TAACGGGGAAAAGTATTGCTTGCCAAATCACGTGGCACTTTCGTCTTTTCACGCCAAACATTCATAGTATTTTATTTTTTACAGGTTTTCTTCTGTAAATCCGCCGTTAATTTTGACTGATCCTTTATTATATATATGAGCAGTTTAATTAGTATTTTTTTCAAAAAATTCTGCGTAGGCCCAGTATGGAGACCTTCCTTGTAAGCTGTTTTGGGGTAATAACGTCACGTTAAAGCTCAACCAATTTTTACGGGTTTTTTTCGATTTTTTTGAATATATATAAGATTTAATACAGCAAATTATTGACTATGTGATACAATAAATTATTGACTATAAAGAACATTTTATAAGATATGTATTCTTAAAATGTAGTGGCGTGATTTCTTGACCAATGTTATTTGACGTTATTACCCAGCTATGTAGGTAATAACACCATGTAAACAAAATTATAAAATATCATGGAATGGCATGCAAATTGTTCAATTGTAAAGGTAGAAACTCTACAGCACTAGAAATTAACAAATTGTTTTTACTTACCATTAACTGCAATATCAAAATGTAGTAATAATCTTTTGATATTAAATTTTTCTGACATGAAAAAGTTAGCGGAATTATGGACATACAAATTTCTCTTTATCTTTTTTAGTTTTCAACTATGACAAATAAGGTCTCTCGTGTACAAAATAAAACGAAAAATAAAATAAACTAGTCGGATGTGACAATACCAAAAATCTCATGCATGTTAATACTTCCAGAAAATAAAATATAGCAGCGTCACCGATTAGGTAATGTACACCAAAATCTAAACAGCAACATTTTATTTCAACTTTTAACTAAATCGGAAATTTGATGCAAATCCGTGTATTAATATTTGGGATAAAATTATAGCAGAAATCGTAAAAAAAACTGGATAGAAGTGTCACCTGTTGAGTGATTTACTCCAAAAACTAAAGAATACTCATTTATATCAGGGACTAACTAAATCTAAAGTTTGATGAAAATTCATGCATTAGATCCTGAGATAGAGCTATTTCGATAATGATAAAGGATGTTGCATAGCAGCGCCACCTCTTAAAAGATTTACTCGAAAAACTCCAAAATACTAATTTAATATCAGGGACTAATTGAAATTGAAGGTTAAAAAAATTCGTGCTTTAGTTCCTGAGATAGAGCTATTACGATAATCATGATCAAATACCGCGTACCAGTGCCACCTGTTGTCCGATTTATTCCAAAACGGAATGAGAACCATTTTATATAAAGAGCTAACAAAATGTGAAAATTCATCTATTAGTTCTTGAGATATAGCTATTGTGTAAATCGTGAAAAAGTGGCATCGCAGCACCGTCTGTTAGGCGATATTCACCAAAAACTAACCGGATCCAGTTTGTATCAAGGTCTAGCGAAATCTAAAGTTTGTCAAATTTCGTGTATTAATTCTTGAGATGGAGCGCCCACAAAATGTATTTCACATACACACAGACAAACTGACTGACAGACACTTTTTGATGGTAGAATGTCGACATATGGACACACACAGAGACTCACAGACAGACATTTTGTATAAACATGTTTTTTGGAATCTCTGATCCCTAAAACGTGTAAATCCGCCGAAAACGGAATTCAAAAATTTTCACGAATCCAGTATTCTCTTTTTCTAAAAATAGATGAAAACTCATATCGCATTCTCAAATCCCAATTTCTTGTATTGCAATCAAGACGAAAAAATAAAACTTTTTTTTCCTTTTGGAGTAATGATGATCTGATCTATGGATTAGTATTATACTACAAAGTAGGCTAAATGTTAGCTGAGTGAAACGAAAGCACAATTAAAAATTACCACTTAACCATAACTGTGAATTAATGAATATACACTTGATAATTTTGTGCAACCCTGCAAATGATTTATAGAATTTATTAACTACACCCCAAAAGTATAACGTTTAAAAAAATAGGTAAATTTAAGAATGTGTACTACAACTGAAACCGCGCTTCCAGCAATGATTGTTCATAAACTAAAATACTTAAACTCCTTCCTTGGTCAAAATTTAATTCAAAACACGCATACAAATTCTTTCTAACCTTCTTTGATTTGTTGCAATACTTCTGGCAAGAAAAAAACGGATATAACAGCGAGATAATGCACTTATATATACACAAATCATGAGATAAACTTTAGTTTTATGAGAAAAATATTGAAACTTTGCAATGGCTGCTCATATATCCTGATTAAAATCCTATCGAAAACTTATAGCGAGATCTAGTAAGATGAGTTTATAAAGATAGAAGGCGTTTTTCTTCAGAATCGGAACTCAGATCTACGATTGAAGATGTATAGTACAAAAACAATCTCGAACTGTGCCAAAAATTAATGATGTCAAGGAATGATGGAATATTTGCAATCATTAAATTCATTAAAATAGTGCATAATACATTAAATATTTGTTTATTTGGTTACTATATTGAATTCATTCTGGTGTCCTTAAAATTTTTACACAAGAAAAAATAGTGGGATTTTTTTCCACAATTACTTTATTTTCATAATAAAATACTGACAGTTCAATTTTACTGACTTTTTTTTTAGTTTTTCAGTTTGATGATACATATTATATGAAAAAAAGTTTAATTTGTTTAGAAAAATTTAATGAAAAACTTGTGAAAAAATTAATATTTTTTATTGTCTTTATAGTTTTTACACACATTGTATGCTTTTTTATAATTATGTATTACAAATGAATTAAAAAACTATTTATTTATAGAATATTGATCATTTAACAAAATCGTTCCGAACGTAGGCATGTAGCTTAAATGATAATAATCAAATCCTATTTTACCTTAAAATAAATGGTATCTTCTTTTAATTTGAAATAGAATCGATTAAACAAGGTGCTTGGTTTAAACGTAAATGTCAAAAGTTCACTTTTATTTGATCTAACTGTAAATAATACGTTCAATGGTTCTTGAATACTCACATTTAATTCATTTTTCAGCGTTGAATTTAGAAGGAAAAAAACGAAAATACATGGCTATATAAAAACACACCGAGTATATACGAATGCTTATTTGATGCAGAAAATGTATTTAGTGTATGATTAAAATATGCAGTTATTGAATTTTATTTGGTTAGTTAAAATTCCAGACTGATGAAAACAAAATCTGTGTTTAATATAATTATTAAAAAATAGATGTATTCGCGAAAAAATTATGATTTACTATCAATTTGTTTTCTTAAATTCCTGTAACGGTAAATTAAATAGTAATCATTTCATTATTTGAATATTAAAAGTTGAAATCTTTTTTCTCAAGTAACGTATACAAAATAAAGAATCATAAAGTATACATTTGAATACAAAAACCAAAATAGGATAAAACATTATTTTTAATGTTGCAAGATTTTAACACTGCGTATTAAATTAAGCATATATTTTTGAAATATTGTGTGAACTAAGAAAAAAAGTTGGAAATTGCACGTCAAGCGTAACAAATGAGGTGCGTTCGTACTATAAGGAACTTTTAAAAATATTCAGATCTTGGTATAATAGTATACAGCACTTCGGATATAGCAGAGTATACGAAATCTTTTGTGTATTCCTGTAAATACTACTTGTTTCCTATTAAACAGGAAAGAGCTTCTAATAAACCTCAGAAACGTATATATATTTCTTAAAGTCCTTCCGGCACACAGTAAAAAATGAAACCTATTTCAGGATGTTACCCAAAATCAAATAACACCCATAATAGCTTTCCTATTTCTAATTTGGGTTGTAATACACCTATTATGAGTTTCAGGCACATTAAGGGTCTCAGTATCCCCAAATGTCATAAAATCCAACCCAAAACAGGTCCTTCAGCAAACGCATTTCTAAATAGATCCTCGGTACGACTAATTTGACTTTATGGCACCTGATTTGGGCCGCCGCTGCTCCCAGTTCATTTTGATTTTGAAAAATGGCAACGAAGCTGCACGGCACGCGCCAGCGCCATGTTTTTCTGGAGATCGCATAGACAACCTCGAGTTGCTTAACCGTCACTGGATTTATTCAGGTATTTATTTGTTTGATACTTTATCGTAATTTTAGTTCTCTAATTTTCGCCCTAACAAATGTTTAATTTTTATTTACACGTGATCCACTATAATGTAGATTTAAATTCGCTGCAACATTATTTGACTGTACGCGAACATATTTAGCATTTTTAATTTACTTTATGTTAGGGATGGGACGAATATTCGGCCACTATTCGGTATTCGGCCCTTTTGTCGAATATTCGGTTGGCCGAATATTGAAGACTTGTTGACCGAATACCTGTAGCCGAATGTTTTAGATATCTTGCCTAATACTGCTAAAATCTCACCGAATAGTGAAAGATATCTTGTCAAATAAATTTCGGATTTAAAGAATTTCATTCTTGCATTTTTTTTTCCTCTAATCCAAATTGGCTACTTCATTTATGAAGTCATTCTCACTCTTACTTACAAAATATAGATTTATTCAGATACTAAAAAATATACAGCCTTTCTGTATTTTCTATAAAAGTTAGTGACAGGGCCTGACTAAGGCAGGGGCATGCGGGGCAGTTGCCCCGGGCCCCCCGGCTTGAGGGGGACCCCAAGGAGAGAAAAGTTTCTTGTTAAAAGAGGGCCAAATGATATAAAATAACAAAATATTACCAAAATTCTTTTTTCTTTTCAATTTTAAATGGTCTTTTTTTTTCTCTTACCCCCTTTGTTTCCGAGCCCCACGTTCCCTTAAAGTAATAGTTACATCATAAAATAATTAATAGTTAAAATTATCTATCTTCTGTTATTATGTATAAAGATGTGAAATATGAATACTGAAATCAGTACTTGGTGTGAAATTTATGCATACATACAATAGGTTTATATTTTAATTTTAGTCACTTGAGTATAATTGACAATTTTAAGATATAAAGGGGCCCCCCTAATAATGTTTGCCCCAGGGCCCCCCCACTGTCTAAGTCGGGCCCTGGTTAGTGATATTCTAGAAAATGCTGCCCAAGTTGGAGATTTAATTGTACGGGAAATGTCAACATTAGAGAATGATATATTACAATTCAAGATATAAAAACACTGCCTTATTCTAAAACGCTCGAATATTTATTAATGTCTACAAGTTCCATGCACATATAAAAAAGGCTCTTATGAAATTCATAACTTATTTTCTATAAAGTAAGAAATGAAAAAAAAATATTCACTACGTGTGTCAACGAAGATTCATTTTCAAAATTAAATATATCACCAGAGTTCACTCTAGGATCAAGGGCAGGCAGGGCGCACTTTGCCATAAAAGGGCACGATGAAAAAAAAAGTGGGCACATTAATGTAATTATAAATAATCGAACTTCCCCCATCCCTAAAAAAAGTATTTCTTCTCCCCCTTTACCCTCTCCCCTCACACTTTGCAGTAACAATATAAAATAATCATATTAATTTCCCTTTCTAGAATTTTATATTTCCCCCAGTCCCACCTTCCTTTCCTTTTCCTTCTACAAACCAAGCTTACATTTTTTTCCCTACCGTATTGTTATTTACTTTGAAAAAAAAAAAAAAAAAAAAAAAAAAAAAAAAAACCTAACAGTTGTTTACCTTTTAAATAACATGATTTTTTTACAAATTAGTAGAAACTGAGAGGAAAAGTAGTATATTTTCTTGAGAAGGGGGGGAGGGAGTTTATTAGATGACTGATCAATTACTAAAGATTTACAAATAAGACAATAATAATAAGAGTTTAAAATTTTTCAAATTATATATGTTAGGTAGAGGAGCAGAGGAATATTCTATCATGGATGGGGGGGGGGGGGGGAGGAGAATTACATGATCGATTTTTCATTGTTATAGCAAGATGAAGCAACAATTAAAGAAGAAGAAAAAAGACTTTGAAAGATTTTTGACTTAATGAAGTAAGAATCAAAAGAAAAGAAACAGTTTTTTTCCCTTTAAGCAGCTATTGAATCACTTGTTTTTTATTTATTTTATTAAAGATTTTAAATAAAATAAAATAATTTAAATTAAAGAGTTTTAAATGGTTTATATTTTGTGTACATAATAAGGGGGAGGGAGAAGGGGAAACGTCAATTTCAGGTGAGTGTGGGGGAAGTTTTTTGTTATTCAGAAAAAGCCTCTCAGTGGGGAAGAACAAGGGAGTGTCCTGCTATTTTACAGTACTTTTTGTATGATTTCTCTTCGAATAGCAATAAAATCAGGACAGCGTAGTATACACTTATTTTGCTTACTTTGCATCCGTAAAATCTTTCAGACACTTAATTTTCCTCCTTGTTTTCAAAAATTAAAACAACTGATTGACAGAAAAATCTCAATTTTATTATTTTCAAACAAAGTTATTAAATAAAATTACTAATGGGGAATTTTTTTTTTTATATTATTAGCTGGCCCCGGATCCTTTATTTTTTTAACGGCTCCGTTTGAAAATTTATTTTTACTTTGTCGTACTGGCATTTTTCTTAAGACTGTTCTCAAATTCAAACTACTTTCAAATATTTTTTTTTAATTGTTTTTAACTTATAAGTGCAGTGATGCTCTAACTATGAAAGTGGCTAATCAAATAAGTAACTAATCAAATAGTGTTTTCCATTTTTCGACAAACACCACTTAAAGAAAGAGTTTAAGTTTAATGTTTAGGTTTTAACAGAACTCGACTGATTTGCTTATAAGTACAAAGTCCAAAATCCGGAACCTCCCGGATCTCGGCGATTCCGGATTTCAGATTATTTTCTGTTTATGTAAAAAAAAAAAAAAAAATTCTATTGCCCTCTTTTTACTACTCCCCCCCCCAAAAAAAAGGGAAGGGGGCATGATGTATGTCAAGAGCGCATTTTCAATACAAAAAAATGCTAATATTAAAACAGATATTTTAATAGAAAAAAAAGTAAAAGAGGAAGTTATCTGAAGTAAAAAGTAAATTTGAGATTTTTTTTGTTTATGAAAGCTAAATACAACTTTTTATAAAAGTATCTTTAGTTAAGGAGCGATTCTGTTCCAATTTTTCTGAAAAAATAAGGCAATAATTATCCAAAAATTAAAAAGGTTATAATCCCGAAAATTTGAATATAAAATCCATCGCGATATTCGACAAATAGTTAATCGTTCAAAGAAAAATTGCTAATATCGTCAAAGAATCGCGGAAAAAACGGGATCAAACTATCGTAAAAAATCGCAAATTTCATCCATAGTTCACGAAACAAATACTAATTTCTTTTTAAAAAATCGCAAATTACGTCGAAAAAAAGCAAATTTTATCAAAATCGCGTTAAAAACTCTTAATTTTGTCAAAGGATTGCGAGAAAAAAACAAAACAAAACAAAAAAACATTGTGCCGAGAGTGGATGCCCCCTCCCCCCAGACTATTGCAACCTTTTAGAAAAATTGCTGTAAATTTCAAAAAATATTTTTTTTACTCAAAATTGTGCCTCAAAATCACCTCTTAATTAAAAAGAGAAAAAATAAATAAAAAAGAATCTAGTCATGGTTCCTTTCTGCACAGCAAAACATTATCCATCCAAAGTTTTGATAATCTGAGTAAACAACAGTAGATTTCCGATTTCACTTAGCAAGGTTAATAAAAACAACTCTTTCTTCGCAGTTTCTGTATAGTGGAAATTTTTGGCAGGCATTGTAATTTTCTAAAAACTGGTTATATTTTAACAAAAAATTATTACACTGCCCTTATTATCATTTCAACTTGCTGAAAATTTGAAAGAAATTGGTCAACTTACATAGGAAATATGGATTTTTTTCTTTCTAACAGTGATAGTAAAAAAAATTTGGTTTTTCTTTTTTTACAACTCAGTAGTTTTTTCTGCACTTAGCAACGCAAATTGGTTGATACATTCGTAGGATCATTTTTATAATTAAAAGAGACTTCCAATAGCAAAATTGCTCTTGCAAAATATTCCTCTTGCAAAAAAAAAAAAAAAAAAAAAAAAAAAAAAAAGAGGGGGGGGGGAATTAATAATATAGTATAGAATCATTACGGCAAGCCGCAAGAGCAGATCGTACGATCATTTTGCTGCTTGACTTATGGAATAAAAATAATATGAATTTTAAATTGAAACAAATTTAATAAGCTGAAAACAAAACTTATTTTGAATAAAATATTTAGTCCAGCTAATTTGATTCGGGACACGGGCTTTTACTAAGCAAGAAGATAAAGGATGAAAATAGAAAACATTTAGCTTTCAATGCACTTGATATTTTGCGTTTCTTTCGCGATGTGTTTACATTATAAAACCACCAACTAAGACTCTTAAAGAATATCCGGTATTGTGAGTCATTATCTGAAATGAAATGAGGGGCAATTATTTCTGATAGTAAAAATAAACCTTTTATAGTGAAGCAAGATAAAATGAATGAATTTTCGATGAATCAAAGTTGAAAATGTAAGAAAATAGAGTAGACTTCTTAAAGTTAGTTTAGCATACGATCGGTAGCGGCAATAAAGCGGAAGTGTGACGCGGCAAATACAATGCTAAAACCAAATTGATTATAGAAGATCTTCAAACGAAACTAAAAGCTTTTTCCAAATAAAAGTAAGAACAAAAATATTAGTATGAAGAGAAAGGTTAGCACCTAGTTTTCGCAGTATAAAAAGACTCCAATGTAGGAGAATAAATTATTTTTATTTAACCCTTCCGACCCCCCCCCCCCCAAAAAAAAAAGAAAAAAAATCTTATCTTTATTAATCTGCCACTAAGACAATCAAAACGCATCATTGGTTGAATAAAATTTTTAATAAAAGTCAGAATTCAAAATAATGTGTGGCTCATTTAATGAAATAATCACAACATGGTTTTAATAAAGTATGATTGAAAACAAAACTCTTCAAAAGTGTCCAGATAAAATTGTTAAACTGGGTTTTAACTCTAACTTAATGTACTTTTTGTTTGTGAAACTAGTACTTAACTTCGAAATATACCTGCACTTGTAAGCCAAGCTGGCAAAGATTTAAGATTCCAATAAGAAAAAAAAAGTTAGAAAAGGGTGGGAGGAGGGAGAGTAGTTAGAAGTTTACTTTACTTAAGGGTTGCTTTTTACCGAGCAAAAAAAAAAAAAAAAAAAAAAAAAAAAAAAATTAACCTAAGGTTACAATGGATGCTCTTTAAATAGAATTTGCAGGTCTGGTATAACCTGAACCATGCAGGACTTAGCTACAGGGACATATTTTGGTAAACTGTACTGGCATTTTTACAAAACTACATTATGTAATGATTAATATTTGTAAATGTTTGATTAAAATGTTTCAATTTTTAAGCATGATGAAAGTGTACTTTTTTTCTTTTATTGAAATAAAAATTATTCTCCATTAAAATAAATGTAATGTACATTCTCATAATAGTTACAAGTTTTAGATTTAATGATTATTCCTTAAAAATCACTATTTTTGTGTAGTATTTTTTTACTTACAGGAATCGATGCAAGATTTCTTTCTTGGCCCATTTTGTAAAAATTAAAGTTATTTTTGTCAAATATTTTATATTTGTGAAAAATACATTTTATAATGAAATCCAATTACTCAAATTTGAAGTATTAACAATTACTTTTAAGTCTCTGCTAAAATTTTGCTTTCTAGTGAACTTGTTTTGTTTACAAAATGTACATTTAAAACCTAACAAAATAAAAGTAATTAATGTAGAGTATGCTTTTATGAAATGTAATTTTGTGAAGGGGCCCATCTTATTAAGAAGAATTTTGTAAAGGGGGCCTGTTTTATTAAATTGATTTTTATGAAGGGGACCATATTAGGCCCCAAATTTTTCCTGGATCAACCACTGACTTAATCAGAAACTAAAACTGGTGAGCATTGCTAAATGGAAATACAGTAAAATCTAAGCCTGACTCTGTGTAAGGCTGAAATCTGTCCAACTCGGAAATATTTTCAAGTCCTTGTGAACCCATATACATAGTGAAATTTGTCTAAGGCGGAATGTTGTCTACTACGAAAAATTTTCTCTCTCCGAGCGATTCCGCCTCAGAGTTTACTGTAGTGATATTAAGAGATTACTTGAGTCCGGCGAAAACACTCGTTTGCTAATGCAATGGCGGAAATTTTTGAAGATATCTTGCTTGCATTTCAATATTTTTAAACTTTTTTTTTTTTTTTTTGCATTGGATAGTCGAGATTGATCTATACATCGGCCCTTTTTTTAATTTTTCGATTTTGTTTTTTGGACATTTAAATTTCGAAACCGCTTTTGGAAATAAAAGCATCCTCATAAAATTCCTGTAAACAAAAAGTAAAAAAGGGCTGATGTATAGATCAATCTCAGCTATCCAATGCAAAAAAAAATTTGAAATGCAAGCAAGATATCTTCAAAAATTTCCACCATTGGATTAACATTAGCAAACTGGTGTTTCCGCCTGACTCAAATAGCCTCTTAAATAGCTTGAAAACTGTCATACCTGGAAAAAATAAAAAATTGAGAGAGATTTTGATTAAAGTGACAAAAACAGTCAAATCAATAGTTTTTTTCTAAAGTGGTAAGAAACCTAATAAAAAAAACATGTTTTTCCAAAGATGGTAAAAACCATCAGGCAGTAAATACTGTTCAACCCTTCTATACTTTGATATTTTGTTTCTTTTTTAGATTTTATAACCATAAAGATTCTACAGAAGCTGCCAAATACATTACAATCAGGAAAAAGGACTAAAGAAAATGTCAAATATGTGATACAGATGTTTGAGGTGATTAAATATTTAAAAATTCATTATTAGCAATTTCTTTTACATCTTTTTTTTTCAAACATATAAATTAAAAACAGATCAGTTTGCTTAAGAAGTAAAATACATGCCATCTTTCCTCCTTGAAAGTCAGCACATGTGTGGTTTAAAAGTCTCAGGAGCCATCATGTATTTCACCTTCTTAAGTAAACTGATATGTAGAGTGAAATTTGCATTTCAAAAAACTCTTACTTGTGAAAAATGACTTTTCTAAGAGACTAAATTTGAGATTTAATCTTTTCGACTTTAATTCACATTTTAAATAAAAAAACTGACTATTATTATGAAATAATTTTAAGGTGCAATAACTATACACAACATCTGGAATTTTTACTGGTAACCAATCACATCATAGTGAAATAATTTCTCCAGTTTATTTTATTTTAATTTTGTTTCTGCGACTCATACATTTTAAAATTTCATATTGTGTTTAACATGTTTTGTCTTGCTTACAAGGTAAATTTTATTATGTGCGAAATGATCTTGCAAATCTTTATTTTTAGGTTTGCAAAGATCTTCTACTGTAGTTATCACTTTTTTTATACTAATTAAGAGTAATAAGATGTTAAAACTGACCTGTTTCGATTTTGTAGGAAAATACTACCATTGAAAGCACAATGCCTTAAAAAACTGATCCACCCAGGTTAATAGGAATTGGGAATGAAGAAAATTTATGCTTATACTGCTATGTGGATGGCATTCCTGTATTCACGACGAATGATATAACGAAAGCTATGTTTTTACTCCTGGCAACATATTGGATTTTTAACATCCAATTTCCTGCAGAAAGTAGGCCATCCTTCTTGCTTTTAAGCAGAGTATTGTTGAAGGATAAATTTAACACAAAAATGTTGCAAAAATGTGGAGCAGTAGTTGGTCTGCTGAAGCAATTGAATTTATAATTCTATTGTATGTTTCTTATGAAATAAAATTGCTGGATTCTTTTTTGTATGTATGTACCCCCTTTTTTTTGTACATGATTACAATATTTTCAGCTTTATCTTGATTTGTTGTGTACCATACTTCATGTCAGTGTATGCGTAACAAAAGTTGTGTAGCCAGAACTAATTGGATTTACTAAATGATTTTTGAATTAAAAGGATATATATATATATATATATATATATATATATATATATATATATATATATATATATATATATATATATATATATAAAATCAGCTAAATTAGCGATTACACCTAAAAGTATGAAGTTATTCAACATACAAGGACATCACTAAGGTGGAAGTCTCTCTCCCCAAACATTCCTGACTATTGTTCACTCGGCAAATTTACAAACTTAGTTTACAAATTTGTTTCGAACTTTAATAAAAACTAATTTATTTTCTATTTTTGATAGACAGCAAAAATTACAAGACTAATTGAGAATATTCTACATATTATATATTGCATTTTCTAATTGTGGTAAATTGGCACATTTTGAAATTTGAGTTGGCAATTTAGGATTCTCTCCCCCATCAATAAAAATCTTGGTGATGGCACTTTGACATAAGTATACAATTATAAACTTTAGATCATCTATGAAGAGAAGTGATGAAATAGTTAAATTTAGTTTTGACATTTCTAGTGGCAATCAAGTCAGCAGGAGAAAATAGTTTGCCTCTTCAGACATCCCAAATTAAAGATTTCTGAAGTTAAGCTTCATTGATTTGTACTTTTGAATGCTGATCTGATCAAAAGGTCATATGCTGAACATCTCTCTCCACTGTTCAAAAGTGCAGAATAATATATTATTTGAAAAAAAATTAAATAAAAAGCTTATTGCAGCAAAAATTAAGTTAGATTCCTATTTCATTAAAAATATAGCCATCATGTAGTTTCTTTCTTTAATTGCATACTGCAGTAAAGAAAAAATAATCATATTCACTAATTTTCAGAAGATAGTAAGCATAAAAAATTTAAGTTGTTTTGCATAAGAAAGTTTGTTTTAGCTTTGTTGTACTATTCTTGTGACAAAATTATTGAATCTATAAATTCAAAAAGTATATTGGCTCCATCAAAACAAATTTCATTTCTGAAACACAGTAATAGAGATAAATGAATCCTGAACAACCTGTTTTCAAATAACAATGTCTTAGTTCAATTGCTTATTATTCTGTTTAAGAGATCACTGTTTTTTCTTTCTTTTTTTAAGAAATGGATATTTAATTTTTTCATTCATTCAGTTGTGACAAAAATATTGATGAAAGAAAAAAAAATAATGAATTATTAATTGTCAAATGAGCATAATTAATCTCATTTTATTTACAAATTAAAAAAGTTCTTGCACTTTACTTATACCTTGATTTGAAATATAGTAACATTGCTCTGTGTGCGGATTTTATTGCATGCTTGGTTCTTAACACTAGAAAGATCAAGATGTTTTATCTACTGGAAAATTTCATTTTAACCCCTACATACGAAAAATGCAGTTGATGATTTAATGTAATTGTCATCACGAATAAAACATATACCAAGTGGCGACTGTACAGACCATCTCTCCGTTTGAGAGCTGATATTCCAAAATTAGACCGAATTTGATGAGCATATTAAAATGCAACTGCTCTGTCAAGCCGTATCTTGGAAACCACTTGCAGACCCAATTTAACGGTTGATAGATTTACCTTTGTGTTTTCTTGCACTCAAAGTTATAAAAATATGGAGGACTGGAAGCAGGGAAGTCCAATGGTAAAATTATCAGTCAACCACTAGAAACAATTTTGTAGGATCTATCCATGAAGATATGAATTGGCAGACCAGTTGCATTTTAATATGTAAATCTTGTTTTAAGTAATCTTGTAATTTCAGCCCTCTCACCTCGATAAGATGATTGTGCAGCCGCTTCATTGTCTAACATAATTATTCGAAGATAACATTAGAATAAACGATAATGAACTCCAGTGTTATAATGCTCGATTAACTAGATTCTATTTTAAGTATGGATAATGACAAAATACCTAATTATATTCACATATAAAATATCACAACCAAGAATGCAATACATAAGTTATGCTTTTGATATTCAAAATGGCTCTAATCAGTTTTCCTACTGTTAAGTTTATTGCTTGTAGTGAGAATAATATTCTAAGAATTTGACAGACCCCCCCCCCCCCCAAAAAAAAAAAAAAATAAATAAATAAATAAATAAATAAATAAAATAAAGTTAATGACAAAGCAATAAAATTTGATAGCATAACATATTTAATTTAATAGTTTAACTCATAAAAATGTCCTAAATTTGTTACAAATCAAGCTCTTGTATACCAGAAAAGTTCCAAATCTGACAGAAAATTCCAAAAGTTGCTGAAGAAATTATTTATTATTGTTATCCCAATAATAATATATAATCATCTATCAATAACTGATATTCAGCTATTGTCTTATTTTAAATATGAATAATTTTTGAAGCAATATTTTAACTTTAGAATTTGAAAGTAATGCTTTAATAAAATCAATAAGTATATATAGAAAGTTCAAACGCTTGAGATGATTGTGCAATGTTCAAAATTATAGATAAGTGTGCGAAGAAAGTTATTTAAATTTATCTAAATTGATTGTTGAGTACTAATGTGCCCTAAAAGACATTTAAAATTGTGGAAAACAGCTGTTGGCATAGACAAAATGGGTATTAAATAATCTCCAAAATGAATTGGTGATTGTATCCAGAATGGGTTTTAAAGCCTCCAAATTGGGTATTAAATAGTGCCTAAAAAGGCTTGTCAGTGGTGTCCAGAATAGGTCTTAAAATATCCAAATTGGATATTGAATTCTGCCTAAAATGGTTTCTTGGGGGTGTCAAGAATGGGTCTTAAGATACCCAAATTGGGTCTTGAACAATGCCTAAATTGGATTCTCAGTGGTGTCCAGAATGGGTCTTAAGATGTCTGAATTAGGTATTAAACACTGCCTAAAATAGATTCTCAGTGATGTCCAGAATAGGTTTAAATGTATCCAAATTGGGTATTAAACGCTGCCTAAAATGGATTCTCACTAGCATCCAGATTGGGTCTTAAAATACCCAAAATGGGTATTTAACAGTGCCCAAAATGGATACGCAGTGATAACCAAAACAGGCATGGATCATGACCCAATTTGGTATTAACCCAATTTGGGTTACCCCATACCCAACAATCTTTCAACCCAAAATGGATATTTAACAGTGCCCAAAATGAATAAACAGTGATAACCAAAACAGGCATGGATCATGACCCAATTTGGTATTGACCCAATTTGGGTTACCCCTACCCAACAATCTTTCAACCCAAATTGGTTTTTTTTTTTACCCATTTCAGGACTTTTTTTTACTGTGCAATGCCGGGAGGAAGAGGTAGCTTTCATATACTTATATATTTATTTATTTATTTTAAAGCAAGTTACATTGTTCAAAAATACTAATCTCAAATTAGTGGAAATAATCTTATAAAATTAGTGATTTTATAAGATTGAATACTAGTTTTTGTCCAGACTGAATATTAATAGGAAATTTTAGAAATTAGTCATCTTTTATTCAATCTGGTTTTATTTTAAGCGATTTGGAGAGTCACTAAATTCCACGATATCATAAAGTGTATGCCATTTTAAAGCAACATTGTGGATCGTTCAGATCAGACCGTTTCAAAATGTCCGCCATAAGAAAAATTCAAAGTGCTATAACTCAATCAATTTGTAAGATATAGATAAAATAAAAAGTGTTCTGGAATCGTTGTTTTAAGTTCTAACACGTAAAAGAAAAATATTTTTCAAATTTTGATTTTTTCGCATTTAATTTTAAATTTTAATTTTTTTTAAAAATTTAAAATGGCCACCATTTTGAAACAAAATGGCGGATGATGCTGGCCAACAAACTCGGTCGAGACATTTGTATGCACTATGTACATACCAAGTTTAATTGAAATCGGTTCATAAATACGCGTGTTATCACGTGACAAAATCATATCGTTTCAAAATGTCAGCCATAAGAAAAATCCAAAGTGCTATAACTCAATCATTTTTTAAGATATAGACAAAATAAAAAGTGTTCTGGAATCTTTGTTTTAAGTTATAACACGTAAAAGAAAAATATGTTTCAACTTTTAATTTTTTCGCATATAATATTAAATTTTAAATTTTTAAAAAAATTTAAAATGGCCGCCATTTTGAAACAAAATGGCGGATGATGCTGACCAACGAACTCGGTCGAGACATTTGTATGTACTATGTACATACCAAGTTTCAGAGAAATCGGTTCATAAATACGCGTGTTATCACGTGACAAAAATCAGATCGTTTCAAAATGTCAGCCATAAGAAAAATTCAAAGTGCTATTACTCAATCATTTTTTAAGATATAGACAAAATAAAAAGTGTTCTGGAATCGCTGTTTTAAGTTTTAACACGTAAAAGAAAAATATGTTTCAACTTTTAATTTTTTCGCATATAATTTTAAATTTTAAATTTTTTAAAAAATTTAAAATGGCCGCCATTTTGAAACAAAATGGCGGATGATGCTGACCAACGAGCTCGGTCGAGAAATTTGTATGTACTATGTACATACCGAGTTTCATTTAAATCGGTTCATAAATACGCGTGTTATCTTGTGACAAAAATCAGATCGTTTCAAAATGTCAGCCATAAGAAAAATTCAAAGTGCTATAACTCAATCATTTTTTAAGATATCGACAAAATAAAAAGTGTTCTGGAATCTTTGTTTTAAGTTCTAACACGTAAAAGAAAAATATTTTTCAAATTTTGATTTTTTCGCATTTAATTTTAAATTTTAAATTTTTTTAAAAATTTAAAATGGCCACCATTTTGAAACAAAATGGCGGATTATGCTGACCAACGAACTCGGTCGAGACATTTGTATGTACTATGTACATACCAAGTTTCACAGAAATCGGTTCATAAATACGCGTGTTATCATGTGACAAAATCATATCGTTTCAAAATGTCAGCCATAAGAAAAATCCAAAGTGCTATAACTCAATCATTTTTTAAGATATAGACAAAATAAAAAGTGTTATGGAATCTTTGTTTTAAGTTCTAACACGTAAAAGAAAAATATGTTTCAACTTTTAATTTTTTCGCATATAATTTTAAATTTTAATTTTTTAAAAAAATTTAAAATGGCCGCCATTTTGAAACAAAATGGCGGATGATGCTGACCAACGGACTCGGTCGAGACATTTGTATGTTCTATGTACATACCAAGTTTCATTGAAATCAGTTCATAAATACGCGTGTTATCTTGTGACAAAAATCAGATCGTTTCAAAATGTCAGCCATAAGAAAAATTCAAAGTGCTATAACTCAATCATTTTTTAAGATATAGACAAAATAAAAAGTGTTCTGGAATCTCTGTTTTAAGTTCTAACACGTAAAAGAAAAATATTTTTCAACTTTTAATTTTTTCGCATTTAATTTTAAATTTTAAATTTTTTAAAATTTTAAAATGGTCGCTATTTTGAAACAAAATGGCGGATGATGCTGACCAACGAACTCGGTCGAGACATTTGTATGTACTATGTACATACCGAGTTTCACTCAAATCGGTTCATAAATACGTTAGTTATCGCATGACAAAAATCAGATATATATGGGTCATTCCACAAGAATCGGGTAACTTTAGAGGTGAAATTGAAATGTACTATTTTTATCGCAGATTTCAATTTTTTTTTGCTATATCTATGAACAATAAGTTAATTTTATTATATTCGTACAGCAACACTCAAATATCTAAATATTTTTTTTAAAATAGAACTTTTTAAAAAGTAGATTCCAGGAGACTGACGTGAATACCAAGCGACTGACAAAAACCGATAATTTTATTCTAGAATGAACTTTTTAATGAATAATTCAAACTTTTGAAAAATAATTATTAATAATTATCCGAAAGATTAATTAAAACATGTTTAATGCATAATCTCAATGCATATTTTTTATATTAATCATTAACGGATACATGTTTTATTACTTATTTTAATAACACTTATTGAAAATTTTTTAAAGCTTTAAATAAAACTTTTTCAAACAAGTTATAACTTTAAAATCAAAGGAAGCAGTAACAGTAATTTTTTTTCTCAAACGTCCATAGTTTTATTAAATCTATAAGGGACTTTATTACGTTTGGTACTTTAAATAGGTGTAAGTAATTTTTTTAATACAATGTCATAGCCAACTTCTCTGCGCTTTTTTTAACATGCGAACAAATTGCGGCACTCCGGTATTCTATATTTCTTGTTAAAAATTTGACTAGAATAAAGTCTCCAACACTGTACTTGACCTGTTGCTCACTTGTAGATTTTTTACTGGGCTTTTCACGTGATTTTTTTTTTTTTTGGAAGCTGTGAGTTATGAACAACACCCTGAAAGATTTTTATTTTGTTCAAATTCAATCGTTCCCAATTTGTAATGTTCACAAGTTATAGAATCGCAGAAGCAACTCGAACGATTTCATGACCGGACTGTAAGAATGATGTACATGGATCAACAATAAAAAAAATTTAAATGAAATTTCAGCTTTACAATTTTCGGTACTGAAAATTTTAAGCTTCTAAACATCGCACATTTTAAAATTTTACACAGTTATATAGGAAAAAAAATTACTTTTAAATCCAATTTGTTTGAAAGCTGTATCTCAAATTTTTTTTAGTTATTAAATTTTTGCAGTTTTTAATACTTTTTTGTCATTGTGGCAACCAAAGTACGTCAGATAAGTAACAGATATACCTATTCTTGTCCGAAAACAACAGCCATTTTCTAAATGATTGATAAGGGCAAACATTCGTTAATAAATTTATATATATATATATATATATATATATATATATATATATATATATATATATATATATATATATATAAATCTTTTTAAAATATTCCAGTTTTTGACCCATTCGTTCATGGACCCCCTATCAACAACCCGTGTGCCAAATTTCTGTAGTTTCCGAATTTTTGAGATTGAATAGTTACGCGCACAGATTTTACTAGTATAGATCGGTAACTAATTATTAATTGATAAGAGAATTTCTAAAATAATGTAAAAATATTATAGAAATGATGTGATTTAGCATTCACTAATGTGTTTAACTGTTTTTTGCATTTACGTCAGTCCTCTGGGTGTTTTTCGTCTAAAAAACAGCCAGGGGACTGATGCCAGGGGACTGACGTTTTCACTATAAAACACAAAAAATCTACTTATTGGAACCAAATACCATATTATTCTGTTTTAATATTAAATATAGCCACAAAACCACGTTAAAAGCAGCACACATCAATAATAATTATTTATAAATTATTAAATTATTACTTACCAGGGGACTGATAAATTGAGTGTTTGCAATCTGTTTGTCGACACAAGAATGGCAATAAACATTCAATAAAAATGGCTGATGGATATATATAAGTCTTCACTGTCATCTTTATATGATATATAAATATGAAAGAGAGAATTAACTTATCAACAATGGATAATATCTGAAATTTTTGGAATTTAACATGAGCCAGGGGACTGACGCGCAAAGTAGGGGTACACAACTTGAAATTAAAAAAGTAATATTTTTTTTTAAAAAAATCACATAACATACACAAATAGTTATTAATTAGCTATCTCAGAATGTAACAACCTTCATTTTTTCTGCCTAAATCCATTAGTTTAAAAATAATTAGTATTTAAGTCTTCACTTTTTCCAGTGGTACACGCCAGGGGACTGACTTTTGGGGGTCAAAAAGCTAAATTTTAATAAAGATATTTTTCAATTTTCAAAATATTATACAGGCTCCTAAATGGAATCAACTTTGTCTACGAATGGGCATTTTTCAAATTTTGAATACATTAAATGGTAAATAAAATTTTTGCTGTTTCACAAAGTTACCCGATTTTTGTGGAATGACCCATATATATATATATATATATATATATATAAGGTACCCTGGGGTAATAACGCCACGTTAAGGTTCTACCAATTTTCACGGCTTAGTTTTAGATTGTATTTTTCAAACAAATATAGGATCTGATACAGCAACTCATTGACTATCTATATAAAATAAAATAATTTAACAGATATGTATTCATAAAATGTAATGGCGTTTTTTCTTGACCCATGCTATTTGGCGTTATTACCCACCTATATGGGTAATAACGCCATGCAAACAAAACTATGAAATAAGATGGAATAATTGCATGTAGATAGCCCAATTCTAAAAGTACAAACTCTACAAACTTAGAAATTGAAAAATTGCATTCTAAGCTATTGAAAATGTTCAATTTTTTGTGAAAGTGTAAGAAAAATAAAGGTGTGGTGTAGGAGGGGAGGGATGAGGCAAAAGAATATCAGACCGTGAGCTTCTTTTTGCTTAAAAAGGACCATTTAAATAGAAATATGAGAAACATTGCGCAGTTTTAACTGTGTTTATTTGAATCAGTATTTAGGATGTAGCTCGGCCACTGTAGGGAATCAACCGGGGTATTAATGTCAAGGATTGGCGTTATTACCCCTGTATAGTTATTGCGCAGTACATTTTAAATTACAAATTATCTCGAGAAGATATCCAAAATCTTCAACAACATTTTGAAAGTACATGAAATGCACTACAAATTTATGTAATTAACAAAGTATTTCCGGATAAAAACATAGTCTTCACATCATAAAACGTATCTCGCAAATTTTAGATCAAGCGTTAATTTTAGTTGTTTGTTAAAACAATAAGACCTAAAAATGAAACAAATTAACTTGAAGCTGTTTTTTGCGATTTATATGACTGAAAACCCTTCTGCGCAGAGCACATGGGTGTCATTTACCTGATTATTTCATAACTATGCAAAATATAAGCACTTGGCGTTATTACCCCGCCTGGCGTTATTACCCCAGGGTACCTTATATATATGTGACGATTTCAGGAGAGCTCGAATTATTTCCACTGGTTAAAAGAAACACACAGTCATGGCAAGCGAGGGAAAAAACAAAAATAATAAATAAATGTAGAAGATCCAATAATTAGTCATGGGCTGCTCTAAATTCATTTATTAAATTCGTGATAATGAGGAAGGAAAAGCTCCTTTTTGCAAAAATTCCATCATTATTTCAGCGAGCTGTCCTCATCGAAAAAGCAACCCCAGAAATCTTCAGAAGAATCCTCCTTTCATCTCGAGACTTCCCCCTTTTAAACTGAAAAGAAAGTTCTGGAACATTCGGTACCTCAAACCATCATTCTTTTTATGTAAACAGAATTCTTGTCCAGCTACGAGATTATTTTAAACAGACGATAAATTTATTTTAAAAAAAAATATTATTTAACCAATTTATAATTGACTCAGAATTTTAAATATCTTAGGCAGACGATTTTTATACATGATTAATTTTAAGAGAAAAAGAAAAGAAATGAATTTATTAATATGCAAATTATCGTTGACGGCGGAAAAATAAATAAATAGATAAAATAAAATAATGATATTTTTTAAAGGTATGGGTTTGGAATAAATTTAATAAGACTTTCTTAAAAAGGGTTGATAAAAACATAGAAGAAATCAGTTTTATTTGGAATATTAAGAAATAAAGTTTTAATTAAGAATATTTTTAATTTAGAGCCATCTTTTTAAATTTACGCATACTGGAATAATGTTTTTTAAGGAAAATTAAGAATTTATATCGTCTGCATACAGATTAACAGATTAGATTTAGAAACAAGATTTTAATTTAATAATTTGAAGTAAGTACGGAATATTATTATAAGAAAATTAAGATAGTATAAAGGTTAGTTTTGGCGAAAAAATTTTAAATTTGTAATATTATCCCCCCTCCCCAAGACTTTGTATGAAATTGATAGTTAAATAAAACTACAAGTTCAGACAACAGAAATATAATAATTTAGAAAAGTTAAATTTTGGAATAAAACTGTCAAATCCAGGAAGCCAAGAGATGGAAGAAAAGAAAATTAACGCAATAAAAAAAATATTAGCGATTAAAATAAAATAGTTAACAGAAAATAATTCTGAATTGAATTTAGGTAGGAGCATTTCCCTGAAAGAAATACAATAATGTTACAACATCACTTACCATTTGTAAGTGCATAGGAGATAATACATATAATAACAGTAAATAAGTTATGAATATTAATAAGCAAGAGATAAAAATATAATAAAAACAATAAAAGTTCGTTCTCATGGAAGTTTAAATAACTACAATGACTTAATGCATAGTTTATTTTAAATAAGTCCTTTAAATGAAAAAAGTCTTTCAAGTATATATAAAAGTCTTTTTCAATGTCCAGTGAATACAGTCTCTTTAATTAAATATCTCCAAATCTAGTTTAAGCTTTGTTTTTTTTGTTATGTTGGATCCAACATCTTTCAATAATATATCAATTTTTCAATAATAAATAGCATCACTCTCAATATCAATAATAAATAATATAGAAAAATTTAAATAATAACAATGTCAACAATAATAAGTAATAGTATAATAAGACTCCATATCCTAATATTTTTCAATAAGAGTATAATTAATACTAAACTTCATCATAGAAATCATAATAATAATAATAATAGTAAAACAAGAGTATAATCAAAAGAAAATATCACTATTTGTTTATTATTGATAGGGAAAATATTGATTGAGGATAAAAATAATTACATAGCAACTAAATAATTTTCTTATCTTCTAATAGCATAAGAAAGTATTTTTTGCTAGCCGAAAGTATAAATAAAAAAAATCATAATAATTCCAAAATCCAAATAAAATTAAATCTAACTATTTAGAAAATGGACTCTCAACCAGTATTTCCTTACAATAATTCCTCTCTGATACTCTTTTACAAAATTGTCAAATTTGGTTATAAGTTTTCAATGCCAAATGTAGAATAATGTTTTATCCACACATGGTTTATAAACTTTAATAATAAAATACAATAGGAATGAAAGTTGTCATTCTTAATTGAGAAATGGAAATAAAAATAGTGTGCTTTTTTGAAAAACTTTTAATATCTAGTTTTCACAATCACTGAAAATCACATATTATGTTATAGGTTTGAGTAGAGTCATTAGATTTTATAACTATTATCATATAATATCTGCTGAATAAATAGAGTAATACTAATGTCAAATAAATGAGTAAATATAGTTAGACTTAAACACCCTTAAAATTAATTTATCAACATCAATTTGAAAGCTTTTACAATCAAAGTGCTCACCTTATGCCTGCATAAGGAGCCCAATTTAATCCCAAAAACTCCCCAAAACAAGTAATATTCTTGTAGGCCTCCAAGAACATACCTGCTGATGTTGAAAATTATGGTGATTGTATCTGAGGTTTTGTTTGTTTTTTGGGTTGCTCATGAAACAGTTTAAAATCTTCGGGTGAAAAATAGGGTCTTAATTTAGAAACATGCACAATAACGGAATTCTGTCCTGTCTCATAATTAAATTTATCTATTTCATAAGTTACATCAGAAAGTTTATTTATAATTTTATATGGTCCAGAGAAAGTAGGTTCTAATTTTCGAGTGTTAGGGTATTTAAATTCTTCATAAATTACAGAGTCTTGTATTTTTAATGGGCATTCGACAAAATGTCGATCATAGAGTCTTTTACTTTTAAGGTGAAATTCCTGAGTTCGCGCTTTCGCAATTTTGAGGGCTTTGTCTACTGGTGGATAATAGTTTTGTTTTAAAGGAGATTCATAAGGCAATTGACCATAAAATAAATAGGCAGGTGGGAACTTGGTGATAGAATGGGGCGTATTGTTGTATTCTTCGATGACTTGGTTTAATAATCTAGTCCAAGGTATTTTATAAGAAGTGGAATTAACTTTACATTTAAGCCTGGTAACTATAGTCTGATTAACGCGCTCTACCTTTCCATTGGTCTGAGGATGATGTGCGGATGTAAAACGCTGTTGAACATGATGATTTCTAAGGAATTTCTTAAATCTTGGAGATCTGAAAGATTTATGTCTGTCACTAAGTATTTTTTGAGGTGCTTTGATATTGAAAATTTGTTTTAAACAGTTAGTGTATGTTTCAGTGGTAACATTTTTGGAGGGAAAAGCCCAAACAAATCTAGTTGCATGATCTATTATTATGTGTAAGAATTTTTTTGTTGAGTTGTAATAGTTAAATCCACCAACAGTATCAATAGAAAGACATTCAAAAGGTTGATCTGTTGCTGGCATAGCTTGTAATAAGCCGAATCTTTTCTGTTTTGGTTTTTTATTTTTCTGACAGGTATCGCAATGTTTAACAAATTCTGTAATGTCTATTGTCATATTAGGCCAATAATAGTTGGGAGATATTAAATTAAGCATTTTTTGAATCCCTAAATGTCCAAAATTATCATGAGCAATATGGAGTAATTTTCTTCTTAATGACATTGGTACAACAATTTTTTTGAATCCCTTTTTCTGAACTATAATAATTCCATTCTCTTTTTTATATTTTTTATTACAAATATTGTCTTTGTCTTGCATCGCTATAATTTCTTTCCTATCTAGCAATAAACTAATATGTTGATTAAAATGACAAACAGGATTTCGTGACAACATGTCTGCTTCGACATTTGTTGAACCCTTTTCATATTTTATCTCATAATCAAACATACTAAGTTTGAGTGACCATCTAAAAAGCCTACCTCTTAAGTTTTTAACACTCTTTAACCATACTAGAGATGCGTGGTCCGTATGAATTATAAATTTGGCACCATGAAAGTAATGATAGAATTTGTCAAGAGTATCTATAATAGCTAAACATTCTAATTCAGTTATGAAATAATTTTGTTCATAACTCTTCAAAATTCTAGAATGATAAGCAATAGGATGTAAGAAATTATCTTTATCAGGTTGTTTTAGAACGGCACCTACTGCTATCTGAGAGGCATCTACAAACATATGTAAAGGTAATTTAGGATCATAAATTTTCAGGATGGGTTTTGCAATTAAAGAATTTTTTAATTTTTCAAAAGACTCCTGGCACTCTGAGTTCCATTCCCATATTGTATCTTTTTTAAGTAATCGATTTAGAGGATATCTAATTTCAGCATATTTATTTATGAATTTATGGTAAACATTAATGGAACCTAGAAATCGTTGTAACTCTTTCACATTGGAAGGAGGTTTTAAATTTTTGATGGTTTCAATATTGGCATTTGCTGGTGTTATTGTTCCATTAGTAATTTCATAACCTAAGAAATTGATTTTATTTTGGCCTAATTTACATTTAGAAAGTTTAAGTTTAATGTTTTCTTGTTTGCAAATGTTAAAAATTTGAGCTAAATGGTTTAAATGTTCTTCTAAAAAGGAAGAGAAAATTATAATATCATCAAAATAGTGGCACGCAAAGTCGATTTTATATTTATTAAGGATTCTTCGAATGGTTCTGTTGAATATGGGAGGGCCCGTTTTTATGCCAAAAGGGAGCACGAGCCACTCAAAAAGTCCAAAATTGGTTGCAAATGCTAATTTTTCTGTATCGGATGGATGTATTGGTATGTGCCAGTAGCCAGAGGCTAAATCCAAAGTTGAAAAATACTGAGCACTACTCAATTTATCTAAAATTCCATCGATACGGGGCAAGGGTTCTGCATCATTTTTAATTATTGCGTTTAATATTCTATAGTCTATACATAATCGCGTTTTTTTACCTTCCTCTCTTTTCATAACTAGTGTAACAGGGGCAGAATAGGGGCTATTACTTTCCTTTATCAGTCCGGCTGCTAACAATGATTGAATTTGGTTTTTTATTTCTATTTCTTCTAGAGGAGATGTTCGGTAGGGCCTCAAAGATATAGGTAGGTCTGAGTTTAGTATAACGCGTTGTGGTTCAATATTAATCCTACACACATCATATTTATGCTTTGCAAAAATATCACTATAAATATGAACTAATTCCCTTAAATTTACATCTTGAATTAAATTTATTTCCCCAGTTAAATCTGAATCCGAATTATCGCGAAAATTTTGAAGAGTCATGGAACCTCTATAATCAGGATGCACATTAATTGCGTGATCATATTCAACACAGTCTTCATTTTTCATAATATTTCCACAGGTAGATTGTAACTCTATATCATGATTATTTACATTCAGTGTTTCATTATCATAATTATCTATATCTACAGTATTACCAGTATTTAATTTCATATCTTTTTTATATTCAGAGGTTACAAATTCATTAGATTGATCCCTGTTTTGTTGTACTTGGTCCATATTTACTGTATTGAAATGAAGGGATCTCTCATTATGTATGGATATACTGTTAGTTATAATTTTCCTTCCCTGCCTTACAATACAATTTTTACATTCTATGGTTAATTTAAATTTAGAACATTCTTTTAACCCCAAAATAGCATAATCCAAATTTGTATTGCATACTAAAAAGTTAACATATTTTTTAATTTTACCCACTTTTAGAAGAACACTACATTTTTTATTTATATGTAAAAACCCTTTTGCCTGACCAATGGTAACTGAGGGTATAGTCTCAATTTTAGCATTAAGTTTTTTAAGAAATTTAAGTGGCAATATTGCAATAGTTGAGCCAGTATCTACAACACATGGTAAATTATAATTATTTGTACATCCATACACAATTAATTGACAAACATTATGAGAATTATTTTGTGAGATATTTGGAAGAGTATCAGAGGATGGCAACTCATTCCTAAAAATACATTCTCTTTCCCAATGAAAAGCATTACTCACACCCCTATTTGTGCATATCCTACAAGGTCTTGAAGGGTATGAATTTTGAATATAATTATTTTGACAAACTCTAGGTCTTTGAAACTGAGATTGCCTTTGGGGAATCCAATTCCTAGGTGTAGTATTCGGCCTAACTGGCTGAATCCAGGGCCTAGTTGGTTGAAAAGGTTGAAAATTTTGTCTAGCTGATGGTTGATTTATTACTGGGTTTGAAACTAGTGGGGTGGAAACTTCCACGAATTGTTTGACAACCCGGTACCATTCTGTGGTACTACTAGGAGGATTTATAATAATACTGTTTTTGAATTCTGGTTTTAAACCATCAGTTAAACCTTGTAATAGTATATTTTCACTAAGATGTAATTTCCTACCAATTTCCACTTTCTTACGAAAATAAGTTTCTAAATTGTCTAAATTATCTAATTTCAGGTTTGAAAAATCAGAAAAACTCGGGATGTCTAATTGAATGAATCTTTCTATCAAAATTTTCTTAATTTGTTCATAATCCGTACAATTTAAACAGTCATTGATATAAATTTTTTGCCCTTCCCCTTTCAGATATTGCGCAATAGAATTAAATTTCCATTCTAGATTTTTCTTTTCCTTTTCACATGTTGTATCAAAATAAGTTAACCACGACAAAATGTTCATTCCAGAACTCGGGTCAAACGGTACGAACTTAGGATCTTCCATAATTTTTTGATTCTTACTCATTAGAATAAATGAAACACTTCTATTTTCTTTATTAAATCCCGATCGTAAAATCATTCGCAATAAATTTCAAAGTTAATAATTTCTATCAATTACATATTTTTTTCAAAATTACTATATTTAGATGCTAATTTTAACCAGAAATTTTATCTAATAAAACAGAAATTGTAAATATCATAGATATACCTTAAATTGGGATCAACTTTTAATTCTATTATTTTATAGATCATAAACATATTCAAAAATTTTAATTATAGGTAATTCCTTACTTAAAATCACAAAATTTACAAAAAAATTAATCATATTTATCAGTCAAAATTCTAGCAACAGCCTTGCACAGTTCCATAGTCTTACTGAATTTAAATAAATTATAAGAATCCGGGAACCAAAGCTCACTGTAACCAGAAATTCTAACAAATAAAATGAAAAACATAAATGTTAACTTAATTTTCAGCTCAAATGTCTAGTTGTAGGAACATTATCATGAAAATACTG
Source organism: Maratus speculifer (assembly GCA_964019185.1). Lineage (NCBI taxonomy): Eukaryota > Metazoa > Arthropoda > Arachnida > Araneae > Salticidae > Maratus > Maratus speculifer. The sequence continues at coordinate 109,474,906 of OZ025301.1, forward strand.
CATTCTGAGAATAGTTCTTGATAACAAACAAATATCAATAAAATAGAAAATGTACTTTTTAAAAGTAAACTTGAGCTACTAAGTTTTTTTATATAATTCCTTATTATTACAAAATTGCCTTTAATCGTGCATAAAAATGTCATAATAGTCTTAATAAGTAACAGTAAATATCTTAAGAACATCATACTCCTCAATTAAATCCTTAAGAATAAAATATTTCAATCTACAACACATAATAATGATAATAATAATGCTCATAAATTGGTAAGTAAGTAAGATTCACAGATAAATAATCAAATAAATAAATAAATTAGTAAATTAATAAATTAATTTCAAATTACTCTCATCAATAAAATAATAAATAAATAAATAAATAAATAATAAATACTTTCCATCAATCATAAATAGAATTGAAATAATAATCAAAACATTTAATAAAATAAACTTACAGTTCAAGAACAATCTTCAATAAAATCCAATCTTCATTAAATTCCTCATCGAATACCTTTCACATACTTACCACTTTGAAATCATTAACTTTCAAAAATTTGTTATTATGACCATGATTATCTTGAGTCATCAGTTACACATAAACAGCAAAAAGGTGGAATATCAGGCCTCAGGAATTCACGAGATATTTAGAAGAAATCTTTCAAACCACTCGGACAGAAAGCTGTTTAACATTAAAATCTCCTCTGTTACATTCACTCAAGGAATCAAAAGATAATGGCAATTCTTGCTTAATAACACTTTCAACCATGGCGGGAAAAAATTTCGGCGATTCATATTTTTGTCATCACTTCGTTTCAGTAGATTCATTAGATTCATTAGATTCATTTACATAGCATTTTACTTCTTCAGTAGATTCATTTCAAAATCCGAAACAGGCACTAGCACAGGCATTACCTATCCTGTGCGACTTTTCGATTAGTTGTGACGATTTCAGGAGAGCTCGAATTATTTCCACTGGTTAAAAGAAACACACAGTCATGGCAAGCGAGGGAAAAAACAAAAATAATAAATAAATGTAGAAGATCCAATAATTAGTCATGGGTTGCTGTAAATTCATTTATTAAATTCGTGATAATGAGGAAGGAAAAGCTCCTTTTTGCAAAAATTCCATCATTATTTCAGCGAGCTGTCCTCATCGAAAAAGCAACCCCAGAAATCTTCAGAAGAATCCTCCTTTCATCTCGAGACTTCCCCCTTTTAAACTGAAAAGAAAGTTCTGGAACATTCGGTAACCTCAAACCATCATTCTTTTTATGTAAACAGAATTCTTGTCCAGCTACGAGATTATTTTAAACAGACGATAAATTTATTTAAAAAAAAATATTATTTAACCAATTTATAATTGACTCAGAATTTTAAATATCTTAGGCAGACGATTTTTATACATGATTAATTTTAAGAGAAAAAGAAAAGAAATGAATTTATTAATATGCAAATTATCGTTGACGGCGGAAAAATAAATAAATAGATAAAATAAAACAATGATATTTTTTAAAGGTATGGGTTTGGAATAAATTTAATAAGACTTTCTTAAAAAGGGTTGATAAAAACATAGAAGAAATCAGTTTTATTTGGAATATTAAGAAATAAAGTTTTAATTAAGAATATTTTTAATTTAGAGCCATCTTTTTAAATTTACGCATACTGGAATAATGTTTTTTAAGGAAAATTAAGAATTTATATCGTCTGCATACAGATTAACAGATTAGATTTAGAAACAAGATTTTAATTTAATAATTTGAAGTAAGTACGGAATATTATTATAAGAAAATTAAGATAGTATAAAGGTTAGTTTTGGCGAAAAAATTTTAAATTTGTAATATATATATGGTTATATATATATATATATATATATATATATATATATATATATATATATATATATATATATATATATAATATGTCAACATTTGAACGGAGGGTGGTTTTGGGGTCTGAGGGTCATGATCGGTGAAAATATACCAAAATTTTCCGGAAGTGCTTTCCTCCGGACGGCTGCAATAGGTAGCTTTTTACTTTTTGTAATGAAAGCTACCTAAAAATGTGAAATAGTTTAATATTCATAAAACGCGCCCCAAATCATGTTTCCCTTAATACCATTATATAATGGAATATTTTTGTGTAGCCCTGTAAATTAATAACAAATATTCTTTACATCACAAATTGTACAGAATATATGTTTTTTAGTATATACTTTACAGATGCATGTCAATTTTATTATGTTCAAAAGAGTGCAACACCACTAAAATGCACTTGAAACTATTTTTTTCCATTGGCCGTAAGGAAACGGAATACTTTTGATTCTCCATGTAATTATACTTTGCATCTGATTTTCATAAATTTTGAAATTATACAACAATTATATATTTTAAATTTCAAATTATTCGGTTGGGCTCTTTTCTATGCAGACAGATGGACGGACTGAACGATGGCTGTATGTGCTACGTGTTTACATAATTAGGAACGTACCTAAAAAGATAAATCCTTTAAGAAGAGTACATAGAAAAAAGAAGTTTAAAATAGTAATTTTCCTAGGATATATTTTAAGTGTACAAATGCATCAAACGCTCATAGACATAACATTACGGGGGAGATTTCAGAAGCTGAGCGACCAGTGCCCTTAAGGAAAATTCGGAGGTGACGCTAGTTGTGAAATCGCATGTAAAACTTTCGACATTCATGCTATACTCTGCTGGATCGTATTTAGTTAGAGTAAAGAAACAGTCAAAATAAATATTTTCAGAAAGTGGTAATTTTCTTAATTAATTTCATTAATATATATTTTTTAAAGTTATACAAAATATTTTTAACTGCAAAAATCTTTCCATTTGCAGATATTATTGTTATACAGTTAAATATATTGCTTTTATGAAATTTGTGACATTTCCATAAGAATTTTTAATCTGATTATTTTTGTATTTTACAGAGAAAATTATAGCTACCAATGTATTTAATCAGTTTTAATGGAAGAATGCATCTGTTTTCCCATTATTATTATTTAGAAATTGCACTATATTTTCAGATATTAAGAAGATAATTATGAAGGTAAAGAAATTTCTTGATAAATAGATCCGTAAAAAAAAGTTCGTTTTAAAAAGCGTACTGTAATTATTTTATATCAGTAAAATGTATGGTATTATTCACAAAAAACACCTGTTTAGAGGTTTATTTTGATGAAAATACCACTGATCCGAAACGTCTTCTTAATAAATTATCTTAATAAATTAAAAATCTTCTTAATAATAATAACATTTTGGTTAGTTTTGACTCGCAGACGAAAACTATTGCCGACACCTGTGCTATGATCACTGTTAGTCACTGTGTTATGATCACTGTGCTATGGTCAATGTTAAGCACTGCTAAAAAAAAATCTGAAATTCACGAATATTTTTTTCCTGAATTTCACAGAAAAAGTCCCTTTTCACAACAAAAGGGTATTTTCCGTTAAAAAGGAGAAAACTCCACCATATTTCCTGAAAATAACGAAACGGATGGAAATAGAAACAAAAAACGGAGACACTCCGTTCTGCGGGGCGCTTCGTGGCCGAGTGATCAAGGCGCCACACCGCTAATCGCCTGCGACCGCATATTGTAGGTTCGAATCCCTCTGGTGCCATGAAATAATGAAAACAATAAAAAATCCCTTTTAAATTACACTTTTTCTGTTTATTTATCTCTTATTTCTTATTAAAAAATCTTTTAACTAATTAGCCAATAAATAAATAAATAAATAAATAGTGTACGGCAATTTCAAAAATTTGTCTATAACATTATTTTTGTAAAAAATGAATAAATTTTTCATTCATTCATTCATTCATCAAAAAAAAAAAAAAAAAAAAAAAAAAAAAATATTTTAAACAGTGATTTTCTTTTAATTTAAACTAGTTAAAAAATTAAAATTGATTTTACACAATAATAAGTATTATGCATCAGTCTAAAATAAAATGAAATAAACCGTTTACAAATATTCTAACGAATATATTTGGAAGGAAATCTTTAAAAAGCACAAAAAATTTTCCCACTAACACATAAAAGACATACTTTTTACAAGCCGGAATCAGCAGCTTTGGCTCAGTCAGTAACGATTTGTCCTGCTATCAAAAGGTCTCGAGTTCGATCCACAGGACAGCTTGAAGTAAATTGTACAAATAATAATAATAACTAGATGGAACCCGTCAAAACTTGACAGCGCCAAAGAAAGAAAAAGGTATTTTCTAGCTATTAAAGGATTTTTTAACGACTAATCTTCAGCAAAAATTTCAATAAATAAAAGAAAAACCTGCATTTTACATCCAGGCAAATGACCCGCAATTGGCAGAGTTACATTCAAACATGCTGTCGTAGAATTCGAATCTCTCTCATTTGATACTTTTCCATTTACAAATACAACACCAATAAATTGTACATGACATGAATAAATCATAAATTACTGTCATTACTCATCACTAATTTCATACAAAATATACATATTTCACTTACTTCACAGCAAAATAAGACTGAATTTATAGTTTGTCATTTAGCAACAACTATAACAACGATCCTCTGAGTGGTTAATTTTTTGTTACATTACCCACCCCATTCAACAAATAAACATTTGCATTTTCAACTAACTTTTCTGTTACCTTTTCATAAATCAAAAATACATGTAAATTTCACATATTAAAAAAATTAATGATAATATTTATTCTGGCTAGGTGAAACCCATCAAAACTTGACGCCAACAATATGAAAGAATCAAAGAAAAAAAAGTATTTTACCGCTATAAAACTTTTTTAAGGATTAATATGACGATTCGTTAATTTAAAAAATTATATTAAATTATTACCTTAAAAATCAAACCTTGTAACAGAAAGCTACTGCTTCTTCAAACGGAGTTTTCTTTTCTTGTATTTCCCACAACGGAAAATCTATTAACGGAACGGTAAAAGTTCGGCTACTTTGCTGCCAGTAGTTCCACCGTGAATTCACAGATTTATTTTTAACAGTGAGTGAAAACAATGTGACCACAGGTTCTTCAACGTTTAATTGAAGATTTTATCTGAAGTATTCAAAAAATTGCAAATTTAAGTACATGTATAAAATTTAGGAGTGATTTTGTATGTTTATTTTTTAATCTGGTTTGTTGAACCTTTTTAATCTTCTGTAACAATTTATCCAAATTTCTATGATGTGGGGTTTCTATTTCAGATTATAATTAAATGTTCAGTTTATAGAGAGATAGAGTAAAAATGGGGACCAAAAGTAGCGTTCATAATAATGGGGTGTTCAGATTAGAGGTTGTTTAAAATCCAAAGAGTTCATCTTTTGTTATATCTATGAATTTTCGTTGGACCATCGGAATGTGTTCATAATACCGGGTTGTTCATATTAAAGAGTGTTCAGATAGCGAGAGTCCACTGCATATGAGTCAGAAGTAGACTTTAATTCCAATCGTTTGGTATCAGTAACTTTCTTATAGGATGTTGTTCACAGAGTGAACAGGGGGTGTTTTTCCCCCACAACTGTACGTAAATCAGCTTTTGTTTTTTGGCTAATATTCTACAACTAAAAAAATATCATGAATAATTAAATAAACTGATAGAATGATATAAGTTAACACAAATTTAATAGTTATGTAAAGAATCAAAAAGGCCGTTCTATGTAGCAAAATCCTTTCTTAGATTTTATTTGGCAATTAAATCTTGATACAGTTTTAATACGAATGAACACATTTAATTAAATTTGATGTCATATTATGTTAATATATATTCCAAACAAAGCATACCGTTTTTTTCTTGAAGTATGTCACTTTTTAAAAAACGCTTTAAAATATATTAAAAAATTATATGGACATTTTTCAACTACTTTATTGCGTCATTAAAATATATAACAAAACTACAAACAGCGTGCACGTGAAAACCAGAATAAATAGTCACTAAATACAAGTTAACATACAACGCCCTCTATTTTTCCGATATTGCCCATGTTTCTTCTATGCAGCAACTCCGCAATTTGTCCTACCACTCAATCCATATATTCGGGATGTGAAGAGATAGGTATACAGCGTGCACGTGAAAACCAGAATAAATATTCACTAAATACAAGTTAACATACAACGCCCTCTATTTTTCCGATATTGCCCATGTTTCTTCTATGCAGCAACTCCGCAATTTGTCCTACCACTCAATCCATATATTCGGGATGTGAAGAGATAGGTATCCTTGGAATTTTTTAACCCGTTAAATATATCTCGAAATAAATAAATAAATAAATAAATAAATAGTTAAATAAATAAATAGAATAAATTACTTTTAATACAAATTAGTTCGGTAAAGATCTTTTAGATCTTTTACAAATGCAACTTTTTTAACAGTCATTTATAAGAGAAACCATTGAAATTTACTATAAAAAGTGCATTTTTGCAAATAATTTGAAGTGATTTGCGGAAAACTGTGTAGAAAAATATTAACAGTCGAACTAACTTAAAAAATATTTTTATTAAATTTCAAAAGATACGTGTCACCTAATACAGCACTGATGTAATAAAACGTAAAATTATGCAGCATTAATCCATTAAAACATAAAATAATGCAGCATTGATGCACTGTAAAATGCACATTGGATTTATACTGTATGTAAGAATATGTATGAAATAATATAAACAAAAACAACATGCTGCCATGAATAAAGTTATTCATTACATTTATTGATAATTGCATAACATTGTCAAATAAACAATATGTGTAGTTTTACAATGTCATTAAAAAAATAGCCATGCTGAGTCTTTACTTGTACATTCCCAAAGTCAGGCATTCCTCTATCATTCTCACCTACAATTTTTTTCTTATTCATCAAGGTTAATAAATAATTAAAAAAAATATGATCCATCATGTTCTTTATTTAAACACAAAATAATGCAGTACTGATGCACTTTAAAATGTACACGAGATTTGTGCTAACACTGTATATAAGAAATCGGGTGAAATAATTTAAACAAAAAAGACATGCTGCCATGAATAAAGTTATTCATTGCATTTATTGATAATTGCGTAACATTGTCAAATAAGCAATATGTGTAGTTTTACAATGTCATTTAAAAAAGATAGCTGTTGTAAATCTTTGCTTGTACGTTCCCAGAGTAAGACATTTTTTTCCCATTCTCACCTGTTATTTCTTTCTTAATTCATCAGGTTGGTAAAGTATTAAAAAAATTATGCTGCAGTCTTTTCTTCATTAAAACACTATGCAGCATTGATGCGCTGTAAAATGCACACTGGGTTTATGCTAATACTGTATGTAAGAATTTGTGTCAAATAATGTAAACAAAACAATATGATGCCATGAATAAAGTTATGCATTGCATTTATTGAAAATTTTATGACATTGTCAAATAAACAATATGTGTACAATTTTACAATGTCATTCAAAAAAGTTGGCCGTTGTAAATCTTTGTTTCTAGGTCCCCAGAGTAAGACATTCATTTCCCGTTCTCACCTGTTATTTCTTTCTTATTCATCAAAGTTGGCAAAGAATTTTACAAAATTATGTTCCATCCTTTTCTCCATATGCACGAAGTATTCAAGCTTTCCAATATTACTTCCACTCCGAACAAACTGGCAAATACTTATGTCGAGCTTATAAAGATCTAGGGTTCTTAGGACATGGAGGCTCTAGGAGATAAAAAAAAAAAAGTGTACATATTTTTAAAACAGTAAGTTACGTAAAAACTTGGTTGAAAATAGTCATATAACTGGAAATTAAAATAGAAACGAAAATTCATGCGTGAAATATGGATTATGGAACACTTGCTAATATTTTCATATTTGTTTAACAAAAATTCGCTGTTTAAAGGGGTTCAAGGCACAACAATCTTCAAATTTTCTAAAAACATTTAGTGCATTAAAAATCTCTGTGTTTCATTTATTTATTTATTTATTTATTTTGCTAAAAATGACTTTAAATCATGTTTCTATCTTAGTTAGAAGAAGAATATATTTTTTTTCGTTTTGGTTTGTTATCGAAATCTAGCTTTCAGGCAATGGTTATCTCAAAATGGCTTCTTGTAAAAAGCGGTTTTCTTCAAAATGGCTATTTTTTTATTACAATTTTTGGGATTTAAATTTTTATAACTCAAGAACTGTTAACTGCTTCAAATTTAACATGTGTTTTTAAAATGTTTTACTTTAATTTTGATTCTGCAAAATTGAAAAACAAATTTTTTTTCTTTTGAAAATATGATTTTTTAAAATAAAAGTTAGACTTTTTTTTTCAATTTTTTAATTTAAACGCTTTAAATCTTTTTTAAAAATTTCAATTTAAAAAAATGCTGAATCTAACTTAAAACAACGATTTTAAATTACCCCATTTAAAAAATAAATCTTAAGAAAAATCTAATTATCCGAAGTTTTATTATGCAATTTTGTTTACAAATAATATGGTTGGCCATTACAAAAAATTCAGTTTTAATTCAATAAATAAAAATTATATTAAAATGTGTCCCGGACACCCTTAAAAAAGGTTAAAGAATATGCTTAATTGAACAGTTTGGGAAAAATATAATGTATTTAAAAATAAGAATAATAGAGTTAATATCAATAGACGAACAAAATTATTTTGTGTAGCCAGGAATTTCATGTATAAATTTATAAATACAGTTCCAGCAAAAAAATCTTGACATTTGCTATTTTAGACGTTTTGTTAAATATCTAGAAATATACAAAAGGAATTAGTCTGGAATTTCATGTATAAATTTATAAATACAGTTCCAGCAAAAAAAATCTTGACATTTGCTATTTTAGACGTTTTGTTAAATATCTAGAAATATACAAAAGGAATTAGTCTGGAATTTCATGTATAAATTTATAAATACAGTTCCAGCAAAAAAAATCTTGACATTTGCTATTTTAGACGTTTTGTTAAATATCTAGAAATATACAAAAGGAATTAGTCTGGAATTTCATGTATAAATTTATAAATACAGTTCCAGCAAAAAAAATCTTGACATTTGCTATTTTAGACGTTTTGTTAAATATCTAGAAATATACAAAAGGAATTAGTCTGGAATTTCATGTATAAATTTATAAATACAGTTCCAGCAAAAAAAATCTTGACATTTGCTATTTTAGACGTTTTGTTAAATATCTAGAAATATACAAGAGGAATTATCATAAAACTCCAGATATGTAAACAAAATAGTACACACATATTTTCCCGAAGATTTTTTCTCGAAATCTAATAGGGGACCGTCAACAAATTGAAAAAAAAAACCCGAAGATTTTTTGATAATCCTGTCAAAACTAATGTAGCAAAAGCTTTCAAGCTTCAAATTATGATTAAGTGGCTTATTGTAATGAACTGTGTTCATTTTTAGTAATATAGCATGTGTACTTGAAAAAAATTAAGGTTTTTTATAAAAACGGTCCCAAATTTTGCCAAATTTTTTTATTTTATAACTTGCGGAGTTCTTAATAAAATGTAATGTTTTTTTCAGAAAATAGACCAACGGCATTGTTCATAATATCATGCAATCAAAATTTAAAAATATTAATAATTGTATGAAAAATGAACAAGTTTATTAAATAAGGTTTCAGTGCGCATGCGTGAACTCAATCAAAATATATTTTGAATAATGTGATAGCTAAATATATAGAGAAATTTTTGTGAAAGTTTCAAAATCATACTTTGAAAATTCTGAAAATTATCGTCGATAGAATAAGATCAAAGTCTGTTATTCCCAAAATGAAGCAAAAAGATGAGGAGCTGTATTCTAATATAGTAGTACCTACAATATCGTGTAGACACTAATAAATGTAATATGGATATAGCCCCTCATCTTTTTGCTTCATTTTTTGGGGATAACGGATTTTGATCTCATTCCATCGACGATAATTTTCAGTGTTTAAGAGACTTTTACAAAAGTTGCTGTATACATTTACCTATCACTTTATGCAAATTATATTTTGAAATAGTTCAAATATATTAGTTCAAATTATATTTTGAAATAGTTCAAATATATTAGTTCAAATTATATTTTGAATTAATTCAAAATATAATTTTCATAAAGTGATAGGTAAATGTATGCAGCAACTTTTGCAAAAGTCTCTTAAACACTGAAAGTTATCGTCGATAGGATGAGGTCAAAATCCGTTATTCCCAAAAAATGAAGCAAAAAGATGAAGGGTTCTATCCATATTCCATTCATTAGTGTCTACACGATATTGTACGTACTACTATATTGGGATACAGCTCCTCATCTTTTTGCTTCATTATGGGAATAAGGGACTTTGATCTTATTCTATAGACGATATTTTTCAGAATTTTCAAGGTATGATTTTGAAACTTTCACAAAAATTGCTCTATATATTTTGCTAACACATTATTCAAATAATATTTTGATTGAGTTCACGCATGCGCACTGAAACCTTATTTAATAAACTTGAGCATTTTTCATACAATTATTAATATTTTTAAATTTTGATTGCATGGTGTTATGAACAATGCTGTTGGTCTATTTTCTAATGAAAAACATTATTTTTATTAAGAACTCCGCAAATTGTAAAATAAAAAAAAATGGCAAAATTTGGGACCGTTTTTATAAAAGTTTTTATGTAAGGCTCTTTCGGTATTTCTCAGTGACATATATCAATTTAGATATTTTACAAACAGTTTAACATCATTAAAATACACCGAAAATGTTTTTTCCTATTGACTGCAATGTAATGGGAATCTTGAGACTGTTCTTGTAAACAAATTATTAACGGTACATGTTTAATTTTTAATATCGAACATGCCATACTAAACTCCTTTATCATATATCAATGAAATCTGAGAATATTTACGCAAGTTGAAGCTATAGGTGAAGATTCACAGTCACTAGTAACCACGTGGCGACTAAATTTTTTGTCTTGGCAACTTATTTTCGGCGTCTAAGTCGCAATCTTTTGGCGAATTTTGCGTTTTTTCTCGCGATCATTTGGCAAGAATCGCGTTTTACCGTAATCCTCTGACGTGAATACCACGTTTTTTTTGCGATCCTATGACAAACATCATGTAATTTTTAGTGATCTTTTAGCCAAAATCGTGTTTTTTTCGCGATCATTTCGCAAAAATTACGCATTTCCGCGATTCTTAGACAAAAGTCGAGGCTTTTTTTGAAATCCCTTGATAAAATTAGCTTTTCTTCTGCGATTTTTTAACGAGAGTTGTGTTGTTTCACATTTTTTTCATACATATTCAGCGCTAATGTCGACTGGAGCATTTGCGTTTACGAGCCAGTGGCTGCTTAAAAAATTTGGGAATATGCACCTGTAGTTGAAACACAAACAGACGATTAGTCGAACTTAAATCATAAATGCATTTCAACTACGTTGGAAAGTGTTCTATATAAACGCTAATACAATTTTGAGCACAGTTTTTTGCAACGTATTTTTAAGCAGCTGAACATAATTTACGAAATATCAGGATAGATTTATTGTACACGCAGGACAACATTTTGGTTGTTTGTGTCTCTGTTCTATGACAAATTTTATTTCATTTTCTAATTTTTATTTTATATATATAACCTTTAACAATGTTATTAATTTAATGTTAAATTAGTACTTTGAACGTGACTGGCATAAATAAAAATGGTTGCCAATCATTTTTGGCGTTATGTCCAATGGCCTGGATAATACGTAAGTACCTAGTTATTCTAATTGGTAAATGAAACATATGAGTTGTTTGTTATTTTTCTAATTCCGTGAAAAATGTCCGAGCCAGGGTTCGAAGCAGGAATCTCTTCGAATTCGCTAATGCTCAGTTAACTGATCTGTCCCGGGCGAATTGGGAGGATGTGATTCGCCCAGCTAACCTTATTGATAATAAATTTTCCTTACTGTTAATAATCTTACTCTTCAATACTCTTCAGTGTTATAGAGACAATAGAAATAATATATAATAGAGAGTTTTATTAACTTTTATCATCTGGGGGATTTTAATTTTTGAAAAAGTTTTTGTATTTATTTTATGAATACTTATTTAAGTTATAAAATTAAATGGATCTTCTTTTATGATTTTTTTCATATTTTACTCAGTAAAACAAAGATAAATTTATCATTTAAAGTAGACTATATATATATATATATATACAGTAGAACCCCGTAAATTCGGACCCCGTTAATCCGGATCTCCGGATAATCCGGATCGGTTTGCTCATTTTCTTTTTTAAATTTGAGAAGCGATTGGCTAAATTCCACAACATTAATTTGTTTCATCATCGTATTCTGAATAAAAAAATAAAAAATCTGAAATTTTTTCGGAAGAATTAAGCAAAGTAAACATTTTTACTGTCTGTAATTATTCAATAAGTTTAATATAAAAGTGATTTCTGTAAGTATATATTATTTTATACCATTTTTTTCTTATTCTCCGGATAATCCGGATTTTCGATAATCCGGATTGGGTCTGGTCCCAGTTAATCCGAATTATCGGGGTTCTACTGTATATATATATATATATATATATATATATATATATATGTATTATAAATTTAGTTAAAAATGTGAATGTTATTTACTTCTTGGTGGACCTTCTGACCTTCTTGGTACAATCTTTGTTCTGTTTCCTTTACATTCTTCAAGAGTAACACACTTTTTATCTTTTTCTCTTCTAACTAGAGTTTTATAGCATATACACCCAGGTCGACACTTATCTTTGCAATTTTTTGGACCTTTTGGAAAGCGACATGTTGGTTCGCAGTCATTTTTGCCACAAATGCTGAACTCCTCACCTGATGGGCAGAAGAAGGTAAAAGATTCTGCAGAAAAAAAAGAAAGAAAGACTGTGTGTTACACAAAGATTATGCCTTATATTTAATCAAATTAAAGACATGTGGTTACTCAAATCGACAATCTATATGTGCAATCGAACCTCGATAATTTAATTTTTTTAATTTTTAAATTGACTTTTATAGCATACACACACTGGTGGACATTTCGTCACCTGAGAATAATATGGTTCTATCTGTGTTTTTGAAAAAAACGTCTTATTGATATAGAGAGGTTCTATTTGTACCTATGAAGTCATTTTTGAATCAAAATGATGTTATATATACTTTATATATGACCTTGCAATTATATTATGACATTAATTTAAGCCAGAAATGCCTTCATTGAGACAAATTGAACATTTCTAGATCGATAGCTGAACGCCTCACCTTATGAACAGAAGAAAGTAAAAAATTCTGCAGTAAAAAAAAAAAAAAAAAAAAAAAAAAAAAAAAGACTGTGTGTTACACAATAATTATGCCTTATGTTTAATCAAATGAAAGAAAAAAAAAAAAAAGACTGTGTGTTACACAATAATTATGCCTTATGTTTAATCAAATGAAAGATATGTGTTTACTCAAATCGACAATGTATATGTACAATCGAACCTTGATATTTTAAACTTCAAGAACATTATATAAAAAAAAATCGAGATATTAAATAACCGTAATTGTCTGAGAGAAGCAAAATTTAATTAATACGTATCGCAATATTACTGTCTGGACCTAAACAGCTACGAACGGTATAAACTTTTCATGAAAAACATTTCATACATTGAAATTCAATAACTTTTTGTCGGATTTTGATATTGATTATACCAGAAGGCATCTATGAGAGTAACCTACTGAATGTATCTACTATGGAAAATAAGTTCCAAATAGTTTAAAAAATATATTTAAAAAAAAAAACTCATAAAAAAGCGCAATTTATCTGCATACTGCGTCACGAATATTTAAAGTTCGTCATTTTTAGCAGCAGAAGATATTCATAGACACGATTTTATTTTTGTAACAAGGTATATAGAAATATTTTAATAATCTTGTTAACAGATATTTTGTGACTCCGGACACGATGTAATCTCTATGAACGTCTAAGTTTTATTTTTTATTCTTGTTAAAATTTATTTAATTTGTCTGGTCGTTATGGCAACAAAAAGCAAACGATTATTTTGAAAATTAAAAAGAATAATATAAAGAATATTGCCCAGTTAAACCAGTTCTTGAGACAGAGAGTCCGTAAAATTTGTGTCACATACATACAGACAGACAGACTCACGGGCAGACATTTTTTAAATGCTTTTTGGAATCTCTGTCCCCTGTCTGTCATTCGTCACAGAGTCCGTACAAAATGACTGTAATGGTGACTGTGTATGGAAAATGCTCCATAATCTATGTTTGATGCACGATTCTTTTTTTCTTGTTTATACATGTAAAACAAACTATCTCCCACTAAATTTAATCGCAATCTGTTTGTTCTTCAGATATAGCTAACATGAGAATCATGAAAAACAGAGCATAATAGTGACTCACGTAATGCGCTAATGCACAGAAATTTACAAAAGATTCTATTTATGTCCCTGTCTAATAGAATATGATGTTTGGTTAAATTTCGTGCACTTTTTCTTAAATTATAAGATTATCCTTGTATGGAGACTTGGATAAACAACATAGAATTCATACCTATTCAGTGATACACACAATCCTCTTTGGTGTCAGTTTATATTGAGATGTACCGGAATATCATGTTTGATGAAATTCCGAGCATTGTTCTTAGCTCACAGGCTATCATAGCCTGAGAGCTTATGTGCCCGTCCGTTCTGTATGTTCGTTCGTGCGTAACGCGATAACTCTTGATAAAAATATCCGATCCACTTGAAATTTTGTATGTAGGTATATCTGACAAAGCGCTTCCCTGATTAGTTTTTGGAGTTCATTCGATATGTATAAGAGGGGGAACGGGGGGCTCATGCCCCTCCCCTTAATGGATATAAATGGGATTTCCATGCAAAATTAAGTTTTCGTTCAAAATTTAGATTAGGATAATTCTGATGAGGCGATTCCGTGATTGTTATTAGGTGTTCATTGAATAAGTATAAATAGGGGAAACAGGGGTTCTAATGCCCCCCCCCTTAATTTATATAAATGGGTTTTTCAAGCAGAATTTTCAGATTTCGTTCAAATCTCTGAATAGTTTTGGAAGTTTAATGGTTACGTATAAAAGAGGGGGATAACTCCTTTTAAATTATATCAGTGCTAAATAGGTTTTTATTAAGAATTATCTCATTTGCTCTGAATTTTGGATATAGATTTTTTATATGATAAAGCATGTCTTTGATAGTATAGGAGGTTCAATGATTAAGTATAAAAAAAAGAGGAAAGGGGAGAGCTGTTTCCCCTTCTTAATTTTTTTTCGAACGGAATTAACCCTTGAAAATATAAGGCTTTAATGTACAATTAGTATTTGTAGCCTGTGAGCTCAATGTCATCAGTTTAACTGGGCAGTATTCTTTATTTGATATAGAGCTATTACTGGAATCAGGTAAAATGTATCATAGAAACACACCTGTAAGCAATTTACACCAAATACTAATCATCACCAATTTATGTCAAGTTCTAATAGAATATGATGCTTCGCTCAATTCCGTGACTATTTCTTAAAGTTAAAGATTATCCTTGTATGGAGAACTGGGATAAACAACATAATATCTATTCGGTGATTTATCGGCGTCAATTTATATTAAGATATAACGGAATATCAAGTTTGATGAAATTCCGTGCATTAGTTCTTGAGATATTGCTATTACTAGAATTATGTGAAATGCATCATAAGAATTCATCTGTGGGCGATTTACACCAAATTCTAATCAGAACCAATTTATGTCAAGTTCTAACAGATTCTGACGTTTTATTAAATTCTATGTCTGAATTTTGGAGACAGAGTCCTCTACATACATACATACACAGACTCATATTCAGATACATTCTAAAAATAATCAAATCATATTTAGGAACTTCTAAAAAGTATATACAAGTGAAAGTCAAAAATAGAAGTCAAAAATTTTCAAAAATCCAGTAAATTTTTTTCTTTGATAAAAAGTTTATTAAATCCAATAGATTTTTTAAATCAACAGATTTTAAAAGATTCACCTTTTATATAAACATTTTAATAAAAATTTTATTTTACTGAAGAAAGGTGTTACAATAATTAAAAATAAATGACACTGACATGTTTCGGATCCGTCTAATAAGATCCATAATCATAAAAAAAAAGAATTATGATTATGGATTTTATTAGACGGATCCGAAACATGTCAATGTCATTTATTTTTAATAATTACGACACCTTTCTTAAGTAAAATAAAATTTTTATTAAAATATTTTTTTTTCTTGTCAAGAAAGAAAATTAAAAATATACAAATAAATCGTATCATCGCTTTCAACAAAGCCTTCAATTAAACTAGTCGTTGGGGGCCACCGTAGTACTTATCCATATGGGTATGCATATTATAAAATATGGAAATAAAACCTAGTAACAGAGAATTGCGTAAAAGAAGCATACTTATAACTCTAAAAAATATAATTATGTTAACTAACAATTTCCTGCTTTAGATTAAGCGTTCATATCTTTGAATCGAAATTTGAATGAAATACAGGGTCATGAAAAATCGAAGAGTGAGGGAAACATGATTACAAATATCTCGACAACTAATAATCTGATCGACTTCCTTTTTTCTGCAAAATTCATGTTTTTTTATTGTCTTTTATATTTATTGCTCAAATAAAAAAAAATTCGAAAACTTTTAAATGCCTTTCATCAGAAAGAATATTTCGAGTGTCCGAAAAAAAAAAATAGTACCAGATAATCTAGGTTACTGTTATTAAATAGACTTCGTCCCATTTCTACATACTACATACCTACCAAATTTCAAGTATCTATTTTTATATGTTAGGGAGACAAAGCGTTTACAGACATACAGACACACAGACAGGCAGACACATATAGAAAAGGACGGCAATTTTTTTTTCTCTAAAAATATGTTTTCCGGAATTTCCAGTGTCTGAAATGCGTAAATCCGACAATTTTTTTTCGATTTTCAAAACGATTGCAAGATTTACTTTATATTATATATGATGGGTAAATAAAAAGAATAATTTCCTGTTTCGGAAAACTTTGAAAACAATAAAAACGCATTCTTACCTGAGATACCGATAGTTGTTACTATCAAAATAATTATCACGCATTCGATATAAATCCTCATGTTTTCGCAGTCACATTTCCGCTTAATCTAAAAAAATATTAAGGCAAGAGAGATTTCCCCTTTATAAATACTAATGCATACATTTACAATAAAACTGCTTATTACAGAACATATGAAACATTTCTGATAAAGCATATAATGTACATAATCAATAAATGGCAAATTGTTTTCCATTAAAATGATTATTTTATTCTAAAAAATTAATTTTTTTTCAAGAATTTTCAGCAACAATATTATATTTCTCATTTATACATTTCTGATAAAATGTATAATCGCTACAATCGATGGATTACTTATTTGTTCTTAATTAAAATAATATCCTCCTTCTCAAAAAATCACTTTTTTATACTCAAGAATTTTTAGTAATAATATAACAAATAAAAGAAAAAGATGCTTATATAAAAATGAAGTTAAAATAACCATCTTGTTTGATTGTTAACATAATAGATGCTTGAACAAACGAATTTATTGAATATTTTTTACGAAACTATTGCATTGTAGATTCTTGAAATATTAATGTATACGTAATTTTATTAGTCTTGGTAGTTTTATTTCACTAGTAAATGAAATGATATTTTAAAAACGGTATTTTATTCAGAAAACTAGTCAGATTCAAAAGAGATTTCTGCAGGAGGTTGAAATTTTTAATTTATGCTTTGATGTAGGACACACGGAAAAATGTAATTTAGTTGTTTATCTACTGCATTTTTATTGATTGCAATTTTTTTCAAAGCAAAATCTCTTAGTTACTACCCTAATAGCATGCATGGTCACAGTGAGTCACTTTGGTCAAATCACATCTGTGATCAAAATGCCACCACTCAGTGACGTCACATTGTGACTGATATGTGACTTTTTTAAAAATCTTTAGAAATTTATAAATATCCTTCAAAACATGTTATTTAATTTAAAAAACATGTTTCTGGCAATTTAAATATAGTCGCTTTTGTCACAGTTTCGTCACAATGTTAATGTCTAATTAGTCACAAATGACACATTTTTCACAAATTTGTCACATAGTGACCACTTTGTGAAACGTCACAAAAGAGCTTTAAAACGGCAATAACGACTTCACATTTTAGTCACTGTAACTTCACATCGACGTCACGTGACATCACATCGACAATCGATGGTCACAAAGTCACAATGTGACTTCACAACAACGTTGCAGTGACGTCACCATACTTTACGGGTACAGTAAAAAGTTAAAAGATTAAAAAAAAGTAATTTAACAATTTACAACGACTGTTTGGAAAAGGATATCGTCAAAGACTAAAATTTTAACACTTATGTATAAATTCTACATTTAAAATAATAATAATAAACATCATTTTTAGGATGATCATTATGTGGCTTACGTAATAGCAGAGTCATATATTACGTACGCCAGTGATAAAACATATTTTATAGATATACAACTTAAACTGTTTAAAATATGCACTTTTAATTTCATGGAGTACTCTCTTAAAAAGTCAGCCACAAAATAGCTCAAGTCGAGCTGAAATCCACTCATTTCAATGTTGAAAGGCAGCTTCTCAAAAAAGAGTTGAAATAACTCGAGCTTTAACCAATTTAAATGAAGTTGAGCTATTTAAATAACCAATTTAGATCAAGAAGATTTAATCGTTTGAAAAACAACTCTTTTATGATCGAAAAAATTACAGCTCTTTCACGAGAAGCCAAATCAGCTCTTTCGTTTTAAGAGTGTAATCAGACTGACTTCTGAACGCCTCATATTACGTACGACATGGATTAAACATTAATATTCCTGGACCCATCATAAAAAATTTCAAAAAGAAAATTTTAGAAAGAAATTTTAAATGAAATTTCCTTTTTACAGTTTTCGGAATTGCAAATTTTCAAACTTCTAGACATCGCAAATTTTAAATTTTTACATCGTTGCGTAGAAAAAAATGCACTTTTAAATAAAATTTGTTTAAAATCCTTATCACAATTTGTTTTCAAATTATTATTATTACTTTTTAAAATATTTTATTATTTTTTTTGTCATCGTGGCAACAGAAGCATTCCATTTTTGGACATTAAACTTGGACCAATCAGAAAACGAATAAAATAAAAAAACAGAAGTTTTCCAGTTTTTAACATCAAACGGATACCAATCAGTAAACGAGTAAGTTCGGAATTCAACCTATAAAAAGATTCAGATTTCCCAGTTCTCTACCGAGGACATCAACTATTTTCCAAATCGTTAAAAAAAGAAAATTCTCACCCGAGAGAAGTTTAATTCATAATAGATAATTAACTATAATGGTACTTTATTGTAATGCCAGTACACAATGCCTAAAGTATTCTCATAACAGAAAAAAAGCATGATACTTAAAATGAAATTTAAACTCTTTAAACTTAAAAAGGCTAAATAAGAAAGGACACTCGCAAGATGACAATAAAAAATGTTAAATTGACATAGTTTTATTTTACACATGGAAAATAAATTAAAACTATAATTTAAAAGTTAACACTTACTGAACATTGTAATTAATTTTTAAAAAAACTGTTAAATTAATTTTTAAAAAGTAAAAGAAAATTCCTTTTTAGAGTTTCGTGCATGTGACGAAACCCTATTCGTCTTTGACATCTGCCTGTCAGTTACATTGTCCATATGCAAAAACTATATAAGTCAGAGAGTTCAAATTTTGTGTAGTTACAGCAGAATATCTAATGTCGCGCAACAAACCATAACATTTTAAAAAACACTATAATTTTAATAAAATAATTTTTTTTTAATATCACCAGTTCATTTTGTTGTTGTTTTTTCCTTCTAATTGTTACACGCCAGTTTAAATAGGTATAAAAATTATTATGTATGTAACATAAATTAATGGATTAAATAAATCACATGAAAAACGCGCTTATTTGTTTTTATTTCATCATATTACACCATATTTATCATCTATTTTGTCACGCGAAGCGAAATATTTTTTTATTTATTAAATTTCTATTCATTTTAACTGCTAGTCGCCTCTGGTGACCAGTTTGCTCTCCCTTTAAATTTATGCTGAGATTTGCAATATTTTACTTTTCATAATTTTATTTACTTGCGTATCTTCACTAAATGTGCATATTTTGATAGAGAAATCAACAAATCTATGTGATCAAAGCAGTATTTGGAGAAAGAATACTGTATTCCAGGACTGTCCAACGCGGCGCCCACGGGCGCCATGGCGCCCTTTGAAGATTTTATTGGCGCTCTTTTGAAGATCTTTCTTTTAGTAGTAAAAATCAACTATAAAGGATTCTTTCTTAAATAATTGGCATTTGCATGAGTGATATTTTCAAAATCTGCGAAAATCCAATAATCTTTTCAGGAGCAAAGTACTTCTATTTGTAAAGGGTTGCAATGAAGAAATAATACCAGAATTTAAAAAATAATTTTATTTTAAAATTAGGAAAGCTTTTGTTCACGTACTTAATACAGGGTAAATTTTCATTCCAATATTTTTGAGCCAATGGGGTATTTAGGAATTTAAATGAAGTGGTTCCAAGATGAACCAACGACCTAGAAAGGTTTAAAAACCAGAAACAAACTTTAAACATTTAATCATGCATAATTTCATACTATGATAGTTATTATTTATAAAGTTTAATTACGGTTGTTAAACTTGGAAATTGCTATTTT
Source organism: Maratus speculifer (assembly GCA_964019185.1). Classification (NCBI taxonomy): domain Eukaryota; kingdom Metazoa; phylum Arthropoda; class Arachnida; order Araneae; family Salticidae; genus Maratus; species Maratus speculifer. Next base: position 109,495,595 of record OZ025301.1, read on the forward strand.
TAATACTTAGGAGGTAAAAGAAAAATATTTCTCACTTTTTTCTGCCTCTTTCATGACACAAGTTCATAAATGTTCATTGTTTTTACTTTTTGCTGTTGCTACACAGACCAATTTGGCAGTTTTATAAGAGGAATAAATGTGCTTAATTTTTCCTTCTTGATTTTTGAAAACTTAAAGATAGACTTCTCATAGAAAAATGTTAAATTTGAAATTTAATGCATGTAACACCAGAACCATGGGGACTTTTTTGTCTACCACTGTAAGACACAATTGCATTATGTTAAGACGTGTATTTATACCAATATTGTGCGATTATAATGCTACATATTTTCAGTCAAATGAAAAATGGCGCCCTTTACTGACTTCCAAGAGCTGAAATGCGCCCCCACTTACTGAAAGGTTGGACAGCCCTGCGTGTATTCTGTTCTGCTTGATGCGATTGAAGAAGAAATCCGAAATAGCACCGAAAAACCGTTTAGCAAAATCTTCAATTTAATGATAAAGTGTTTCGAAAGAGACATTAAAAGAAACCCTCTCTGCGATCAGCGATCACACTTACCCACTTTTTTTAGGTTTCGCTCTTGTTCCCAGTCCTTTAGTTATGCGGCGTTCGTATTTCAGGGGCATGTTCTCTCGTATCTCCACATGAATTTACTTATGTAACTTCTAACATAGCAAACAAGTTGGAAATTGCACGTGAAGCGTAGCAAATGAGGTGCGTTCGTACGATAACGAAGTTTTAAAAATATTCAGATCTTGCTGATATAGTAGAGCGTACTCCGGATACAGTATAGTAGTCGAAATTTTTACGTTTCTGTTAATATGCAGGAAGTAATTTTTATTACACCTCAGCAACGTATATCTTATTCATAAAATGTGAAATAGTTGAATATAATTAAAACACGTACCAAACAATGTTTCCCCGTATAGCATTCTATAGTGGAATACTTTTGTGTGGCCCTGTAATCTATACTATTAACCGCAGTAAACGTCTGTCTGTCTGTCTGTACCGCTAAAAACTTTTCTCAACGGCCGAGTGGAGTGGCGCCTGGGTGTCTATCGACTCGGGACGATTCGGCCTTTTGTGATAATGAATTTCGAGAAAATCGCCCGGTAATTATCCGAGATATAAATTAAAAACTACCCGGGAAACGTGACAAAAAATCCAAGTTTCGAGACGGTTCTCTGACGGAGCTCTCCGGTCGAAACTAGCTTTCCGCGGATGAAGAACCACGAAGGTGTCGAAAATACGAAAATTAAGGAGTTTTATATAACGTCGCATCCGCGCTGCAGATTCACGGATTTTAAAACAAATTACATATTCTTGAAGGAAATTTAAAGACCTTTCTGACGGTCTATTTGGTTTCAAGAAATACGAACATTAAACTTTTGAAAAAAACGTTTTCCCGAAAGCTTTCATTTTCCATTTTTCTCCGCAGAATTTTCGACCGAAAACTATCGAATTTTAAAACGATTCCATCCTTTTTAATTTTGGAGGCACGACAAAGAAAAAAAATACCCCCTCAAAGACGCTTTTGTCTAATTTCCAACGGTGTGTTTATTTTTGAAATATTCTAATATTAACCCTTTGAAAAAAAATCGAGAAAAAGAGTCTCCGATCGTACAATTTTGTTTGCTTTTTCGACAATTTTTCCGCTCATATTTATATGAATAAAACCCCTAATTTTCAATATTTCTTTTCCATCTTTATACACCTCTTAGTGAATACATCGTTTTGAGTTGTGTCAAAATTTCAAAAAGATACAACGGTTAGAAGTATTTTTAAATCTGTAAAAACCGCGAAATTAAGGCGTAAAACGGGCGATTTTTTTTTCTGCCATATTTTTAGGTAAAAGTAGCCCTTAAATCCTGTATTCTTCAATGATCTTTATACGTGTGTTTGGGGTACTGGTTTTACACCTTGTATAAAATTTTTGAAAAAATCGGGAGGCCGTAACTGTATTTTAAATAATATAATAGGCGAATTTTTTAATTTAAATTATTAAATGTGAAAAAGGAAAAAACTAAAAATTAAAATTTTTGTACAAAATATGCATATTTTTACACGAAAATTATACTCGAGGTTTTTTTCAAAATGTGTGATAGTAATACATTGCGACCTCACTAATCCGACACTCGGTAATCCGTATATTTTTAAAATATCGTTAGAGAACATTATTGCAAATAAATACATTTTAAAATTTGACATTTCTTTAAAATCTTCATAAAACAAGTTAGAGAATGCCGTGGAACAAGTTGCATCACTATTTTGAAACGATACAACAGATAGAAGTATTTTTAAATAAATAAAAACCGCGAAATTACGGGGAAAGAACGAACTTCTTTTTTTTTTTTTTCATATTTTTAGTAACAACTTTTACTTAATTTCCATATTTCCTTAAAATCGGGTAGTACCATTCTTGGTAATCCACTTTTAATGAGGTATGAAATATTTGGAAAAATATGGCTATCAGAACTATCTTTTAAATAAAATAATAGGTGTAACCATTTGCAGAACAACAAACATATTTTTATAAATATTAAATCTTCATCTTTTGTATAAACAGAAACAATGTTTTTCGCATTGCGCATGCGAGCACTTAACCAAGCTACGCTGATATGAAAAAAATCAATGGATTTTTTTATATCCACATAAAAGAACAATTTTAAGTAATGAAAAAACAATTATGAAAATTAATAAGAAAGTATTTTTCTTAATGCACTTTGACGTACGGGAGGAATATTTACGAGCACGAAGAAAACTAAGATTTGTATTCGACATTTTCCCGCACGAAATCGATTATCATGTAGGGAGCATCGAAACAACTCAACTCTTTCCAGTGTTTCAACTCGAAACTTTATACGAAGCGCCTGCTTTAAAAATTGTTCCTGTTGAAATATCATAGAAAACTTAATTAAATTTCTACTAATTATATTGTGAATATTTTTTAACATTCAGGCATATTAGTGAAGTATATGGACTAAAACGGATTAATAATACAGGTTGTGTAAGTAGATTTATTTGCATTTAGTGTTTCTACCATTTGTTCTATATGCATTGATTTTTACGACCAATATTATCTAACAAATTTCTTCTTAATGTATTCAAGTTTTTCTTCTTTTTTATGACTGATTTAATTAAACAAATCTTTCACAGTGCGTTTTTTTTTTTTTTTTTTTTTTTTTTTTTTTTAGCATAGTGCATATTTCAAAATTTTGGTAACGCATTAAATAAATGTTTTTAAATGCAGAGATTTTGGTTTCATTTCTTTTGCCAATCTTAAATTAACAATCGTAGAATTGTACTAAAAAGCATTAGGATGATCATATAATGTATCCATTTTATATACTGCCAAATTATGAATTTTATCATTAAAAAAGTTGTTATTTGAAAAAAAGCCCTACTGTTAGTCTGATATTCATGCTGTAATAACATTGCAAGTAATACGCTACAATATTGCAAAATCTGCAAAAATTAGAAACACTTTTATTTTTTAATGCTAGATGTTACAACTAATGCAAAAAATCAGAGATGCAAAATATAAGTAATAGTATATATTAATATATTGTGTTTAAATAAATTGCTGATATAACTTTTTTTTAACCATTGGAAAATGGTTATTGTCCTGGGGAAAGGGCTCAAGGGAAGCTGACAGTTTATTCTGATTTTGACTGGTCAGCGGTTAGAAAACGCAAGTGTGCACCGGGTCTTAGAGAGATTATTTTTTTCAGAAAGGGGCCGCTAGCGGGCGAAGCTCGCTAGTTTAATAATAAAAATTCTTTGCATCACAGATTGTACAGAATGCATATTTTAGTATTAATTTCATAGATTCATGCCGATTCTATTATGTTCGAATGAGTGTAACATCATTAAAATGCATTTGAAACTTTTTCCCCATTGACCGTAATGTAACGGAATCCTTTTGATTGTCCCTGTAATTGATCTATGCATCCGATTTTCATAACATTTGAAATGACTCGACAAAATTATGTTATAATTATGTATTTTAAATTTCAAACGATTCGGTTGGGTAGTTTTTGCGTTGTTATATGCGGACAGATGGACAGACAGACGGACGGGCGGACTGAGCGACAACAATAGGTGCTACGTATTTACATAATTACGAACGCACCTAAAAAGAGTCTGTGTATCTGTCCATGCTCAAATTCATATAAATATCAAAGGATTTCCATGAAGTTGATATATGTTATTCATTAGATCAATTTTAAACACGATTATTCAATCGGTAAATCGATTATAACAGATGTAGCTTTTCCATTTTTTCATTTTTGGGTGAAAAAAATCCGGGCCAGGATTCGAACCAGGGATGTATGGCTGAAGCCGCCAATGCTCTACTAACTGAGCCATCCCGGATACGAACACTGGAGGACTATTTCACCCAATTAACCTAAACGATCACTTTAACTGGTCTGATACTCTGGATCAGCTCAGCAGAATAAATCGAAGGAATAATAGGAATGTTATAATTGATTTACCGATTGAATAATCGTGTTTAAAATTAATCTAATGTAATTTCGTATGCAGCGATTTTTTGCAGTTCCATATATTAACCGTCGATTTATTCTGTTGAGCTGATTCAGAGTATCAGACCAGTTAAAGTGATCGTTGAGGTTAATTGGGTGAAATAGTCCTCTAGTGCTCGTGTCCGGGGTGGCTCAGTTGGTATAGCATTGGCGGCTTCAGCCAAAACATCCCTGGTTCGAATCCTGGCCCGGACTTTTCTCACCCAAAAATGAAAAAATGGAAAATTTACATCTGTTATGTTATTTATATTCACATTCACAGGCATATTCGATGCTGAAAATGAGGCGTGTGGCAGTTATAGCTCTTTTAAAGGAACATTAAAAAACATACAGGGAAAAACTTTTTGATGGGATTTTTAGTGATGTTACTCCATTTGAAACACATTGAAATTTGTACATATCTCTGAACTGTAATAAAAAATATTTAACCTCTACGGTCCGTAAGTCCCCATTATGGTACATATCTGCTTTTACTTATAAAAACAAAAATGTCTTATTTTTTTACATTTTACATCATTTTTTTAATAGCTGAATGTTTTTGAGTTGTAAGCAAACGAATAAATGCATGCATCTAATCTGAATCCTTCATGAAATTAATGCTATTTTGATCTGAGTTTGGAAAATACCAAAACATGTACAAAAGACAGTGTGATCAAGAAAGTGATAAGTTTTCAAAAGTATTTAATTTAAATCTTTTTCAATAATTTTTTTGAGAATTTGTAGATTATTAAGTTGTTTAAAGCTCTTAAATTTGTTATTGCGAACATTGAGCTTAATGTTTATTAAAATGATATTTTAAGGAGCTTTTGTAGTTTAAAATCCATATTATTGAACCTAAAATACCAAGCGCCTAAAAAATCAATTTCAGAAAAAGATATTTTTTCTGTCTACAATGTCATTTTCTTTGATAAAATAGACAATGAATAAGTATTTGTATTATTATTTTAGCTGGGAAACTGAAGAACATGGTATAGATAAAATTCATGGGTCATTCTATTCTTTATTTAAAAGTGCACTCGAAAGTACCCCGTCGGTGTATTGAGAAAAATTGTTTATGCAGTATTTTTTTTCTAGTTACACTATTTCACACATATTGAAATTGATATATATCATTGAGGTACTCTGCACGACACTTACAGTAAAGTATGATGTGCATAGCATTCATCATTTCTGTGCAGGGATAAATAAAATAATTCAGTTGCAGTATTCTTCACAATCAGTAAAAACTGGAAATAGATTTTCCTTGAAAAACGCATTTTTAATTTTTTTTTCTTTGCATGTTACTTAGTTTAAGGGGGTACGGGACATAAAAATCTTGAAATTTTCCAAAAAAAGTATTGCATTAAAAATTTCATTATGACGTTTAAATCAAGTGTGTATCTTAATTAATAGAGGAAATATAAATTTTTTGCTTTGGTTTCTTTTCGAAATCTTGCTTTTAAGCAATGGTTGTCATGGAAGTAACTTCTTGTTAAATGCGTTTTTCAAAAGTTTTCCAGATTTAAACTATTAAAACTCAAGAGCAGTTAAAGATAAATGCTTCAAACTTGGAATATGTCTTTTTTTATTGTTCTACTTTAATTTGTTTCAGCAAATTACAAAAAATATTTATTTTTGAAAATATGATTTTTTATACTAAAACTACAGCATTTTTTTTTTTTGAAATTTTTATTTTAAATATTTTTAATTTTTTTGATAATTATTTTTCAAAAGGACGAAACAAAATTTAAATTTAGGTATTATTGTTTATTTCAATGCAGAAAAAAATTACATTTTATGATTAATATTTTAAGTTATAATAATTTTAAATTACCCCACTATTTTAATAAATTTTAAATTTAAATTTATTTTTAAAAAATTAAGAGAAGTTTGATTTTGTGATTTTGTTTACAAAAGTATGGTTAACCATCATAAAATATAAATAAAATTTATTTTAAATGTGCGCCGAGCCCCTTGAATGACTCCGTTATAGTCCAAGAGCCGACCGCACAAAACCCTATGTCATCGAGCACAAAAAAAGAACCTTTATTTTATGGAAGAGTAGTAATAGAGGAATCTAATGATGCATGTCTGACGGAAGTGAAGTGATGCATAAGCCAAAAATTGATAACACTAGGGGTTGACTCGTAGGCTTAACATTGTGCTTTCATGCACCCAGTTTTCCATGTTTTCATAGTTTTGATTGTAGGACAAATATAATGCTAAACTTATGAGTCAACCCCTAGTGTTATCAATTTTCGGATTATGCATCACTTCGCTTCCGGCAGATATGGATCATTAGATTCTCCTACGACTACTCTTCCATAAAATAAAGGGTTTTTTGTGCTCGATGACATAGGGTTTTGTGCGGTCGGCTCTTGCACTATTACCTTAGTACATTCATTACATAGATAGAAATGTCTTTCGGTAACAATTACATTCATTACATACATAGAAATGCCTTTTAATAAAAACTTTAATTTATTTAAGAAAGGTGTTATAGTAATTAAAAATAAATGACATTGACATGTTTCGGATCCGTCTAATAAGGTCCATAATCATAATAAAATAAAAATTAAATTTCAAAACATTTCACGGTCTATACAAATGACACGCGATAATGAGATATAAACAACAAAAAACAGAAATTACGCTCTCTATTGTAAAAGATTAAATTAAAATAGACCATGGTCTAAAAGAATTTCCAACATGGTTCATCCCATTCAAGCTCTCACGAGGAATTTATTCATTAATTTTAACCATAACTTAGGAATAATAAAGGAAACGGTATCATTGCAAACAAAATTTTTAAGCGTATAAATTTCAATGGACTCTCATATAATAGACTTACGACAACAATTTGATATGAAACATAATTTGCTTTCTCTAAACGATATTTTTATCCCCTCATTTAAATATGTTCTAGATAAGGTAGTGTTAGTACGTCCAAATTTAATATCAGATTCATGCTCCCCTTTTCTAATACCAAGCTTTCTCCCAGTCATGCTTATGTAATAATTTAAGTCCCCATTTTCTGTAATATAAGGTATTTCATAAACTCCAGCAAGATCACCATGTCCTATAGAATCCACTTGCTTATTAAGTAAACACCTTAATTTTGGTGGAGCCGTTGAAATCAAATCAATATTAAACTTTTTTAATTTAAATTTTAACTTTTCAAAACTGCCTTTCAGATATGGAAAACAAACTCTTTTAAATTTTGTAGAATCTCCCTCTTTGTTGAATCTTTCAATTAACTCTGGATTTTGTTGTTTAGGCTTTCCTTTTCTATAATAATTTATTAATTTATTGATGCTACTTATTTTATACCCATTAGAACCTGCAATCTCACGGATATTACACAACTCATTATTTAAAAATTCTTCAGGACAGACTTTAAACGCTCTGTCAGCCATGAAACTGAAAAAAATTAATGATTTGACTGATAAAAATATATGATTTGACTGATTTTATTCCTACAATGAAGCAGGGCGAAGGACGCGTTATGCTGTGGGGAGTATTTCCTTCAAAAAATGTCGGTCTGTTATTTGAAATCAGCGGACATATGAATGATGCAATGCATAAGGATATATTGCAAGGTTATTTGCTGCCTTATTAGAGGAAAATTCGTGGTCGCAAATATTTGTTTTAAGATGATAACGATTTAAAATGTTTATGCAAGCTCAACAAGCGATTGCTTTTGCACAAAAAAATCCGCTTTTGAAATGACCAACTCAAACACCTGACATGAATCCTATAGAAAATCTTTGGAAAGAAGTTGTACACGTGTGCGAAGCTATAAATATTCTAACTCATTCGAAATTTCCAAAAAATGCAAGAAGTGTGAAAAAACGTACCATAGACGATCTTCAACCGTTTATTTTGTCAATGTCATGTTGCTGCGTCGAAGTACTTATTACAAATTGTATGGTGATAAAATACGGATTGTAAATGTTGTTGATCACTGTAATTTTCTATTACAATACAATTTTTATCAAACTTGTGAAGGTGGCCGAAAACTTTTGAGAACATGTATTTTTCTTTGTATTTAATTTTGTCAATTAAATTTATTGATATTTATATGTTATTCCATTAATACGTCCCTAATTATTATGTCAATAAAACGTATAAGTATCACTTTGAAATTCATTTCAATATGGAAATACTTAAATTAACTAAAAAATTTTTGCTGGCCGGAAACTTTTGACAGCCATTGCATATTTATCTAGATTTATCACAAATTAAGAAAAAGTTGTCTAAAGCTCATTCGGATTGGCTTGATGTTATGATGTTGATACACATGGTTTTTAAGCAGTTTAAATAAATCTGCATCATGATCGTGCACATCATTTCCATGGTCGTAACCTGTTCCCAAACATGATAGTCATGTAATTTACATGATAACAAGTTTTGATTTGAAAACAAATGTTTCTATCCTATTATTTTTTTCTTATAATTTAACATAATAAATATTTATAGAAGCATAATAAAAAACCATTTAAATGTTGATTATTTATTATTATTTTTTTTTACTCTAAAATATTACATTTTCATGATTGCGACAAGTAAAGTGTTTATTTTATTTTAGAACTTACCATAGTGAAAAAGATTTTAAAATATGTTCATTTAGTTGTGTAATCTTATATTAACGCATAAGTAATCTTCAATATTGAATTAATTTTTGAGAGGAACTACTCCATAACTATAAAAAAGATTAATTTATTCTAAGCTGAAGCATGTTTATTTTTTACAACCAAACTTATAAATTTTAAGTCAATTTATTACATAACTATTCTATTGTTATTAACTATTACTTTTACATTTACACTTTTACGAAAATTATAATTGCAAATTTAGTGCGGAAATACAGTAAATATTGCGGAAATGAATACTTTTGATTGTCCCTGTAAATGAACTTATACGTCCGATTTTCATAAAATTTAAAATGACACGACAAAATTATGTAACAATTATATATTTTAAATTTCAAAAGATTCGGTTGGGTAATTTTTGCCCGATTATATGCGGACAGACGGACAGACAGACGGACGGACAGACTGAAAGACTACTACAGGCGCTACGAATCACATAATTACGAACGCAGCAAAAAGTTTAACTGAAACATATTTAGCAGCAAAAACCTTTCGATTTACAGAAAGGACCACAATACATTTAAAAACATTACTTTTATAAGAATTGTGATATTTCCATAAGAGACTCCATGAGAGGGTTGATTAATCTGATATTTTAGTAAATGTTGTACAAAAAAGTTACATTACAGCTACCAATTTATTTAATCAATTTTAGTAAAAAAACAATCTAAATATTTCATAATTATTATTTAAAAATTCTAGGATATCTGCAACTATTAAACAAGCTGATTATTGAGGTGAAGCGTTTTTTGATATAATTATGTAAATAAAGGGTTAAAATGTAATTTCACTTTCATATGAAAAGAATACATTAAAAAATGTGTGTGAAAAAAGATAAAAAAAAACACACTGCCTTGAATAAACTTCTTTATTAACCTTATTGAAAACTCTGTAACATTTTCAAATTGTATGCTTTTACAATGCCATTTAAAAACATTAGCGGTCCTAAAAATTTCTTTGTACATTCCGTGAATAATAATTTCATTTTTTTTCAGCAGCGATTTCACCTATAGTAATCAAGAATGGCAAAGAATTTGTCAAATTTTTGTTCCACAGTCTCAAGTATCTCAGTATGTACAAACGCTCCATTTTTATCTTTTTCTCCAACCAACAGGCAATATTTCACGTCAAAATTAAAGGAGCTGAAAGTGACTTAGGCTGTTTATTCTCTATAGAAAATTAGAAAATGTACATATTTTAAATCGGAGTATCTCCGTTGTTTCCTCTCCATCTTCGTCCATATCGTTAATTTCAGTAAATATGATGAAAATGTTCTACGTCTTTAACGGAAAATGCCCTTTTGTCGTGAAAAGAGACATTTTCCGTAAAATCCAGGAAAAAATATATCTCAGAATTAGATTTTTTAAAGAGTGTACAGATGGTAATTTTTAATACTATTGTAGAAAATTCAATATAAAATTTATGTACTCTGTCCATTAGTATTTTTTTTCTACACAAAATACTCTACTCGATCAAGATTAAAAAGCGTAGTGAAACCAATAAAGCTAAATACTTAAAAAAAGAGTAATTTTCTTAATCATTTACATAAATAAATCTTAATTTATTTAAAAATTATATGAAACATTTTTATAAGCAAATGCTTTTTCACTTACACAGAGGATCATAATACACTTAAATACATTGCTTTCATAAGAATTGTGATGCTTCATAAAGAGCATTTTCGGTCGATTCATCTCATTATTTTGTAAATATTGTACAAAACAAATATATCTACCAATCTATTTAATAAGTTTTAATGAAAAACCATATTTAATATCACATAATTATTATTTTAAAAAGAAGCTAATTATTGAGGTAAAGCGGTTGCTAGATATAATTCTGTAAATAATGTGTTAAAAATGTAATTTTAATTTTGATATAAAAAGAATACATAAAAAAATCAGTATGAAAAAGATAAAAAAAAAACCACTGCCTTGAATAAAGTTTTTTATTATACTTATTGAAAACTCTGGGATATTTTCAAATTGTATGCTTTTGCAATGCTAATTCTGTGAATGAAGAATTAACATCTAATTTCAATTTTGATATGAAAAGAATATAAGAAAAAATGCGCATGACAGAAAATAAAAATAATATTACGCTGCCTTGAATAAAATTATTTATTACATTTATTGATAATTGTGTGACATTTTCAAATTGTATGCTTTTACATTGCTATTTAAAAAAAATTAGCCATCCTAAGAATTTATTTGTATATTCCGAGAGTAATACATTCCTTCTTTTCAGCAATGATTTCCCCTATACTAATCGAGGATCTCAAACAATTTGTCAAATTTTTGTTCCACCTGTTCTCAGTGTGTACAAAGGATTCAAAAGTTCCATTACTACTTCTTCCCTCAACCAACAGGGACACGTCGAAACTGAAGAGCGGGAAGTGGCTTAGGATGCTTATTCTCTATAATAGATAAGAAAATGTACATATTTGTAAAATATATTAAAACTCAGCAAACAATAATTGCGTAGTTCGAAATAAATAATACAATGATAGAAATTCTAATACAATTTTCAGTAGGGTGAGGAAAGTAATTTTGATCACTTTAAGCATTTTCAACATTGTTTTTATTTTTTTAAATTATTTTTCTATTTGGAAAAGGGGGATGTTTAGAGCATACGAAATAAATTTGACCCTTTAAGAGCACCTCTTAAAAGTTTCTTAAAATTCTCATAACCCGCCATTTTATTAAATTAAAAGAATCGTTATAATTATCCCATCAAGAACTCCCAATCACAAAAGTTTGGGGGTTATTAATACCCTGTTCACACTATGGATAGTTAAGATATCTCAGGCCTGGAATTCTCTCAGAGAGTTCCATAAACTCTTTCAGAGAGTTTCAACTTGCTCGGGCTAAATACAGGAATAACCACTCTCTCTCATTGGCAATAAAGCTTCGCTTTTACTGATTGGCTGTTGCGGCCGACTTTATTTCAAGCGCATGTGCATACATTAAATTTTTTCAGTTCAGAGATACAGTGATTTTCACTGAGATATCTTAGGTAAGTTTTTCAATGTGAACATGCATCCAATTCCGGGAGGGTACCTTTTCATACATGGCAATCTTAAGATATGTTTGTAGTGCGAACAGGGTATAAGACCACTAGTGGGAAAATTATGACTACTATATTTCTTCTTTATATTTGCATACACACTATTGTTTGTAGTAATTAAGACCGTTAGGGCACCAAATTGATAAATCCGTTTATCGAACATTTTGGTAGACTTTGTTTAAATTGCTATTTCGATCTCAAAAAGGCTTCAGATTAGTGTAAAGGATATCTAAAATGAAAAATACATCATGAGGTTAACATCTAAGCGTGAAACAAAATTTACCATACACAGTTTCCTCGATAATGGTGGTGATCACAATTATCCCTCGTCATAATTACCCCACCTGACACTACATTTCGATGCAATGTATTTTTAAAGAAGGTGACAGCTCGCACCGAGCATCGATACCTGATGCATTTTATAGCCCTATACATAAAATTCAGAGAGCTGATAAATTTTGTGTTTCAAAATAATATATTATGTATTTTTTATGTTTCTCATTTTTTATTAAGGCATATTTTTGTTTATTTCACGCCAAAAGTGCGTTAAGTTACTAAAAATGGCGTTGGGAAATTTTTGTTTACCTTATTTTCAGGCTATAACATTCGGCTAGGGTTGCCGAAAATTTTTCACTCTCCCCTGAAGTACATATACAATATATATTTAAATTAAATCAGATTAACTTATTTGATTAATTTATTTGTTTGATATCTGATTGCATAAGAAACAACACTGTAAAAAATTAGACCCTTTTGCCGCATCGTCATTCCCCCACTTTTATAGAATATCTCTCTTTTGACCCATGAGAATGCTCCATAATAGGGTGAAGTAATCGTTTTCTATAAAAGCAATGGAATAACGATGCAGCAAAAGGGTCAAATTTTTAACAGTGAAGAATTGGTTTTTTTCTATGCAGACAATAAATGTAGGAATAATAAATATATTTCAGATAAAATCTCTCAGTTTATTTCTGAAATATTTTTAGTGAAATACAAATTAAACAAAATTGTTTCTTTTGAAGACGAATGGAATAAAATTTTGAATGTTTGAAATGAAACGTTGTTACATTGAATGTCATATATTTTGGTAAAATTCATCATAAAATAAATTAAATTTTTATACGATTTAGAAAATTTACTGTGTCAGATTGGGTAAGACATTACAATTTCTAATGAAGTCCAAACCATTGCTCACATACAACAAGCAGCTACGATGATTTTCGTCTAAGATTAACAAAAAATTTTACATTAACAAACAAACAAACAAACAAACAACAAAAAAGGCCAATTTTTTTTACCAAAAATTTTAACAAAATGCCTTAATGTTTTCAAAATCAAATTCGTCGGTTCTTAAAGGAATTCTCTTAAGGTGCAGCGCTAGGCACAGAAAAAGACCAGGATGATAATGTAGGTCTATAAAGTGGGCCCTGATAAAGTCTATCGCCAAAATATCGCGGGCGTTCTTTTAAAATATTTCTCCCAAATTTTAATATTTTTACATGTTTTTTTTTACACAAGATAGCTGAGAACTATCCACAACTGGTCTAGTTTTTACTTCTTCAGTTTTGGTTTCAGATTTAAAAAAAAATACTTTAATTTTCGAAACCGGTTTAAACCGGTTCTGAAAGTGAAAATATCGTAATATAAAAAATACATAAGCCAAATCGAAAAAGTAAAAACTAGGCCGGTTGAGGATCGTCCTCAGCTATCTTGTGAAAAAAATTATGTAAAAATGTTAAAATTTGAACGAGATATTTGAAAAGAACGCTCCCATAGACTTTACATTATCACCCGGGTTTTTTTCTGTGCCTAGTGTGGAACCTTAATAATTATTATTGACTACTTTGTATTTTTAAAAAAGTTGCGGGATACATTTTAAAATAATTTTTATTTATTGAATTAAAATTTTGAAAAATTATTCTTATGTGTTCACTTTTAATGAGCTATATTTCGTCTCCTGTTTTCCCCATGTGTGTTGCTCATGAAGTATAATTCATCTTGTGCTGCAGTTGCAGCCTTACCGACATTTAAGAGTGAAATATGTCAAGCTGGATAACGTTATCTTTGCTTCATAGTACAGCATTACAGCTTTATTCCAGGGATCCAGATTCGATTACGTGCCTTGAATATTTGTGACTCTGTTGGTTTACGCTTAGTTAGTAAAATGAAGATTTTTACGGATTTAATATTTAGTAACTTCGAACTTAACTGCACTGCTGAAAATTAATTAAAAAAAAATTAATCAAAAATTATTCTTATGATTCTTATATCCCCTTTAGTAAGCTTTATTTCGTTTCATGTTTGTCGCATGTCTGTGTGCTCATGAAGCGTAATTTATCTTGTACTGCAGTTGCAGCCTTACAGACATTTAAGAGTGAAAGATGTCAAGTTAGATAATGTTCTCGTTGCTGAATGGTAGAGCATTAAAGCTCGAATTCAGAGATCTAGATTCGATTTCCGTCTTCAATATTTTTCACCACTTCGAGCGTAATTTCACTGCTGAAAATTAATTGAAACATTAATTAAAAATTATTCTTATGTGTTCACCTTTATTAAACTTTTTATAGTCTCATGTTTGCCGCATGTTTGTGTTCTTATGAAGACTAAGTCATCTTGTGGTAAAGTTTCAGCCTCCCCAACATTTAAGAGTGAAATATTTCAAGTTAGATATCGTTCTTGTTGCATTATAGCTTTATTCCAGGAATCCGGATTCGATTCTCATCTTGAATATTTGTTACTCTGTTGGTTTATGCTTAGTTAGCAGAATGAAAAATTTCCTCTATTTAATATTCAAAAACTTCGAATCTAATTTCACTGCGGAAAATTAATTGAAAAATTAATTTAAAATTATTTTTATGTGTTCACCTGTAATGATCTTCATTTCGTCTCATGTTTGCCGCATGATTGTGTGCTCATGAACTCTAATTCATCTTCTGCTGAATTTTTAGCATTACCGGCATTTAAGAGTGAAATATGCTAAACTGGGTATCATCCTCCTAGCTTAATGGAGGAGCATTGGAGTGCTATTATACGGATTCGGGTCCAATTCCCGGCAAGGATATTTTTCACTCTTTTGGTTTACGCTTAGTTAGCAAAATACAAATTTTCACGTAATAATTATTCCATAATTTTGAGTGCAATTTCCTTGCTAAAAATTATTACAAAAATTAATTAATTATTGAACTTATATGTTCATTTATACTTGATTTTAATTAGTCTCCTATTTACAGCATGTAATACATAAGTACAAAATATGGTCTAAAACAAGTGTATAAATCACAGTAATCTATTGATTTACATGCAGGAAAAAAGGGCGATTATCGCTTACTGATAATCGGGTTTTTTGCAACTTTTTCAATATCAGCGCTTTTTTGTTCATACTAAAAATTAAGAAAGGAAGATACAATATTGATATTTATTATAAATATTTAGTTATATCTATTATATAAAAATATATACTTACGATCAGCTAGTTTATCATGTTGTGCAGAAGCCCGTAATTCATTTAAAATGTTCCATTTCACATCCCCATCTGAAAATAAAAGAAAATCAAATACATAAAATTTTAATAATATGTTATTTATATGTGTACCTAACCAGACATTCCGCTATTAATGCTATCGCCATTAATAATAATAATAATAATAATAAATAATAAAAATCATGGAACCGCGGTTCTTTTTTATCGAGACTACTGGAGAGGGCAGTCCCAATCACGGAAAGTTGGCATTAGAAAGAAAAAAATTTTATTAGATAAAAGATATTGGAATTGATTTACATTGGCTGAAACTGACGACTTCAAACTCATTTAATACCTATTGCCATAAATTACAGAAACAGGCGGAATTATGTCCTTTTTCTTCCAAGCGTTAATGCAAACGGGTTGTTTAATACACATCTTTACTTGGTAATCTTCGATCTCATATATCTAAGTTTAAATTTTATGCTATTATGTATAAACATCTACAAAACCTTACCTTTAATACTTACCTTAGCAAAGAGAAGTTATAACTTAATTAAAATAAACATTTCCTTATATTTTAAATGGGTTTAATCTATGGAACTGATGAACCGATTTGAAAAGTAAAGATACCAAAATGGTGGTGTTTACCCCGATTCAAACATAGGATGTATATTATGTCGATGTCACTAACTCAAAAGGAGTCCAAGAGCAAAAAACATTCTGAAAATGTGATGTTTCTGTTAATGATAAGGATTCAGAAACGTGAAATTTGACACGTTAATTGCTTGTAAGATATAAATGATCACTAAGAACTTTTGTTAATACGAAATTTAAAAGGGGTGAAAAGGAACGAAAAGCGTTCAAAAAGCGTTCTAAATAATGATTTTTAAACAGCCTCGTAAACTAACGAGCCTATTAAAAAATAATGATGTTAAAATGATGGTGATACTCTTTACTCAAACATAGGTTATATCGTCATTATCCCTTAGGTCTTAGGGGGTCTTTTTAAAAATACTATTAATAATACTTTTTATAATAATACTTTTTTCCCTTAGGTCTTTTTAAAAATACGACTTTTGTGTTACTGAAAGATCTAGAATTAAAAAATTTCGCATGTTAATTATTTATAAAATTTATATGCTCTCTGAGAGCATTTCCCAAAAAGTACAAAATTAAAAAGGGGGTGAAAATGCCAAAAAAGCGTCCTAAAAATGTTCTAAATGGAGATTTTTAAGAAATCTCGGTAAGTAACGAACTAATTTAAAGATAATGATATCAAAATGATGGTGGCAATTTTTGTTCCAACATAGGCTATATCTTATGTCGGTGTCACTACCCTAAAGGATGCAAGAGCTAAAAACGCTCGGAAAATGCGAATTTTGTGTTACTGAAAGGTCTAGAAACATGACCTTTTACATGGAAGTTTCTTATAAGATATTTCTTTATAAAATATAAATGATCTGTAGCAGCATTCGAAGTTTAAAGGGAGTGAAGTTACACAAAAAGTGCTTTAAAAAACGATCTAAACGGCATTTTGTAAGCAATCTCACAGAGTATCGTACTGACTTCAAAAGTAAATTGGTGATGATAGAACCTGTTAAAACATATCAAACATTAGCTTATTTTATGTCGGTGACACTATACAGTTGATTGCAGGAGCAAGAAACATTCAAAATGGCAAACTTTATTGTACTAAAGAGTCTAAAAACTTTAAATGTGGCGTGGTAGTTACTTATAAAATATAAATGTCTTCTAAGAACAGTCGGAAGTAAATTTCAAATTTAAAAGTTGTGAAGCAAAGAAAAGGAGAGAAAAGAATTTTTATAAAATCTTAAATTACGATTTCTAATCAAGATCAGGAAGTAGTAAACCAATTATAAGAGTAATGTTTGCTAATCAATGGTGACACTCTCTTATCTTACATAGTCTATATTCTGTGCCACTGCCACTATCACCTAGGGTAGGCAAGAACAAGAAATATTCTAACAAGTCCTTTAAAAACTTTCTAAATTACTTTTCAATGGAACATCATGGAATACCAAACTTATTTCAAAATTAATGTTGTCAAACATAGGCTTCATATGTTAATGTCACTATTATTATTGAGATTATAGAGCCTTAGAAGAAAAACTTGGATTTTGACATGACGGTTAATTTTAAGATTTAAATAATTAATAATAAGTTTTTTTCTAAAACAATTAATTCCACAAATGAATAGTGAAATAAATGTATGAATTGAGCATAAAAGTTAAAAAATATTTTTCAAATTATCACTTATTTAGAATTAGCTTTAGTTCTTTTATTATTTAAGTCTCATTTCGGAATAATGCAATGTAATAATGAAATTTAATTTAAATTCTTGCTGAAAGGAAATTTTTGAATTATTCAGAAATACATTATTACTTCTAATGATAATTAGACATACTATTATCACGTGGCATATTTCAACTGTTACGCAAGCAAGTGCTTTAGGTAAGGTATAAATATGAAAAGAAATTAAATATGACAAGGTAAATATTAAGAAACTAAATATCTTTGGTACAAATAAAATCACACTAACCTTGAGAGATTTAGAAATAGAATTTATAAGTGTTATTACTTTATTAACAAATAAATACACTTTTTAAACTTTGAATAGCATAAAATGATAAAAACAGTCAATGTCAATACTGCTTTTATAGCGAAGTATTCATTGCATGATTTGTAACAGAAATATCCAGAAACATAAGAAAAATGTATTATTTATAGGCTTATAGTATATTCTGTTGTAATTGCAATTCTGTCTACATCGGCAAAACAGGGCACACTTTAAAATATACAGATTAAAAGAAGGCAAGCCTATTTTTATGACAAGGTTTTGAAACTTAAAATTTGTAATTCATTTCTTATAAAACGATCATATTCTAAACATGGCACACGCTACTGTTTTTAAATAAAAGTACAATAACACAGAACAAAGCAGTAATGCGACAGGTCAGAAGTCGCGTGTTTTTAGAGGGCTCGTATATGGAATTGGCAGACTAACCTCTGGACAAATGTCTTAATATCTCGACTCTGTGCCTTACGGACACGTGTTGGGTTTAACTGGTGACGAGCTGTTATTGTTGTAGCTCGAAACGTGTCCTGCTTAATTTTTCATTTTATGGTGATTTAACAAAGTGTTTTAGTTTATTTATCAATTTATCGCCAGTGATTACGGTGTTTTTTCACTAACTTCTGGACAATTCAAGCTCGATTATAATCTGAATATACAGCAGTGTTAAATTCAGATACTTTTCTCCGTGAGGGATTTCTGTAGGTTGCACTTTTTTCCCATTGAAAACACAAAATTTTCGGGAGAGATATCTCACTACTCCGCGGAGATGTCCTCTCCGGCCCACCCCCTGAAATCAACACTGATATCCAGATTTGATTTTATCTTTTTGGATTTTGACTTTAACTGATGAATTACAAGTTAGGTGTTTTAACTGTTTTTAAGCGTTTATAATAATTTGTTTTATTTTTACTTCAAAAGTAAAGTAATAAGACGTATCACGTTTGAGTATTTCAAACTAAAATAGCAGATTCGCGCACACACACACGAAAAAAAAAATAATAATGATTAAACTTCTTTATCATTTTTCTTCAGTTGTAAAATAGAATGAACATATCTTTTGAATTTTTAACTCTAGAAATATTTTATTTATACAGTCGTGAAAAAAGACAACACGCATGCTAATTCTTCAACAGATTAATGTACAAGATAATTACGTATACCAAGAAATCGGAAATAAATTGTTATTTTAATTTTAAGAGTTTATCTACATATCAAAACAAACTCAAATGTTGTTTTTTATAGTAATGCCCAAGATTGACGCATACAAAAAAAAAAAAAAAATAAAATAAAATAAAATAAAATCTTCAGCATTCAAGAACTTTAAATACAAATTTTCAAAACATGCGTTTCAGGGCAATTAATTATTTTAAAATAAGCATATTTTAATGACTGTATCCAGAACTCGTTTTAATTGTACCAGAACTCGATTTAATAAAAAGGTAAGAAAAAAGTTGCTGAATTAGAAGTATGTAATTTTATCAATAGCGTCATATATTTTTAAAAAAATTAAGAGCTTTCTTTAGTATTCAAATAAATAATATAAATATTTTCATCTCCAAATTTTTTACAATTTATTTTTTTCTATTTATGGAAAGTAAAGACAATTTCTAAATTGCAGCAGACGTTTACTTATTATCCATTGTTAATTATAAATTATTTTTGACTACAGCCTTTTTTATTCGTGGCTGATAACCAAAATTGAAATTTCAAATCTGTAGACATCTGTAGACCTCGATTTTACGTTAACTTTTAATTTAAGTTTTGACATGTGAATAAACTATTCTGAAATCTATTATTTTACATTAACTCATAAATAAATATGATCTATTTATAAGTTTATTCTCATTATAACCTGTGACGTGTCAGCCACAGCCGATTTGCTCGTTTTGTATGGAATCACCCTAAAGTTTTTACCTTCATCATTGCCCCATGAGCGAACACGCAAACCTGGAATAGGTTTATCTACGTCTCCACTACGTCTGAACCTGCGGTGTGGCCCACATCCAAATGTTCCTACAATCATGGAAAAAAGCGAAAAATAAGTCCTCATACATAATATAATAAAATGCTTCGAACAATAATAGAACATTGTTAAGAAATTTAATTTATTATAAATTGAAATGGATTAAAACAAATGTTACCCTTTTCTGCATCACGTGCTACAAGCCCACGAGCTTGCGGGACATACCTTATAAAAGCACCATTATTCTCATTATGTTTTTTTAGGAATTCGGCTAATAATATCTCTAATTCTGATCAAGAAACTGTCCAAAGAATGGAATAATACTTACTTTGCCCATGTCAGATGACATCATTCGACGAAAAATTAGAATTTGTTCTTCAGAAACGAAATCAATTTAGAGAAATCTATACTGTCATAATTTACTTTCATTGTTTTTATCAAATTTTAGCTGAAAAATTGAAATTCAACTCATCACTGCATGGTACGGTAATCTGGCACATACCTGAAAGCGCCATGACTCTCATTATATACAATGAATTTCGCCAAGATGATCGTTGTAATTTATTAAGAACTGTCCAAGAATAAAATAACATTCACTTTATACTATTATTTTCAACACAATCTAACTGATTGGTAAAGTAATCATACGAATTGAATATTTCCATCTGAGCGAAAAATTAACCAGGCTGGGAATCGAACCCAAATACTTGGCTTACAAGGCCAATGCTTTACCTGTTAAGCTACCTGGGCGATAGCCAGCTGGGATTTTTCGGGGATAACCTAATTGGTCATAACATCCGGTCTGTCATTTAGACAGCTATAGACCGAATAGACCGCAGTAATAGACCGCAGGTAATGAAACTCTATATGACGATGGGTACATAGATATGCTATTATTTTCAACACAATCTTATCAATCAATTCTTATTGGTCATGATTCATTTTGACCATGCCTAATGGCTCCATTTAACAAAAAAAAAAATAGAATTTGTTATTCGGTGGAAAAATCCATTCAGTTGAAAGGGCAAAAATTATTTTTTATAAATACTTAAAATTATTAATATAAAAAAATTGAAGGCAGCTAAATAGATAAAATTAATTAAGTTAAGCTCGTTTAATGGCGTAATATAGCAATACAATATTTTAAAACTCTAATTGTGTATATAGGTAGGCTAAACATCATAAAATATCAATTTTTTGCTGAAAATTCGAAATTATTATTATTTTTTTTACTATTTTTCTGATTATTATACCAATGCCTAGATTTCAAATATTTTCTTTCATAAAAATTGAAAAAAAAACGTGCTATGAAGGTTTAATTTTTTTACTATTTTTCCATTAGACAAACTTATAGATTTAGAATAGTTTTTATCGCTCAGTGAAGGGTTAAATACTGTCTATGTCCAGCAATATATACGATTTGTTTTGTGAATCCTTGAACTCAAATATGAAATTTACAAAAACTACGTAATGTGTTGAACATTAGTTAAATATTGAAATACTTAGTACTGTTCCAAACGTACTTGCAGTCGTTACTTACCATTGTCATTAGAGGCTGAAAAAATGTGTTTTTCGATTTTCATTAAAGGGTAAGTCGGGAAAGTTGCCAACAAACGCACTAAGCTCAACAAAAATTTTGAAATATTTTGGACAATTTCTCATTTGCCTCAATTAGGTTGAAGTTTTAGCAAAGTTTTAATATAAAGTTTTAGCATTTTTAGTAAAAATTAAAAAAAGTTACATAATATTTACCTTACCTGTATCTATTTGAAATTTCATTCTTAATACACGAAACTTAAAATAAGCTTTGATTATGTGTTATTAACATTTTAATTTATTGAGCCATTGTTGGTTAATTCTGGGGCTCCACGAGATAATGTTACATAATATTTATCTTATCTGTATCTATTTGAAATTTCAAGCTTAGTACACGAAACTTAAAATAAGCTTTGATTATGTGTTATTAACATTTTAATTTATTGAGCCATTGCTGGTTAATTCTGGTGCTCCACGTCTGGTCAACTGTGAGAAATATCCATCTTGCCGTACCATAGGAAAAAGAAACACTAGGTAATAAATTGTACAACGATCTATCTTTTTATAAAAGTCAAATGTGTCTGTGCGTAAAGCTGACATCATTTTAACAGTAGAAACACCAGTCAATTAAATTTCACTTTAATCACATTTTCAAAAACTTCTAAAGATGACATATTTTCACTTTTTACACCGTTGAATTGTGAAAAAAAAACTTATTTTGTAATACAACCTGTATGAAAACTATATGACAATTTACTTATTTTTAAGGTTTTTTAAAATAATTTTAAAGCATGGTTTTTTAAAATCTCGGTCACATGCAGAGAAATGATTACAAAAGATAAATTTATTTGTATTTAAACTAATATAAATAAAAAAATTCAATATTTATTTCCGGGTTACATTCCATAACAAAATTAAAACTGTGTAAATCAGTAAATAAAATATAAATAAAAGAATAATTTCAGACAAGTAATCAAACTGCGCTTAAACTACGAAATTTATCAGAATTCAAAAGGCTAACAAGCTTTAGAAATTTTTTTGCGTTTTAATTACTAACACGAGGCCAATGTGAATGCATAGTTTTCAATAAATTTCAAAACTTTATTAAAATATATATTTGCTATTTTTCATATAAAAATTATTGTTGGTACTGTTGTTAAAAATCTAACATACATATATATGCATGTATGTGTGTGTTACCGGTTATCTTGATTTCAGGTCAAATTAGTTTATCCTAATTCCCATAAATAAACTAGGTTTTATAGTTTTTCCTAGGCCAAACTAATCTATTCGAAAGCCCATGCGATAGCTAGTTTTTCATAGGTCAAACAAGTTTGGAGTAACTCTCATGGGATAAATTATTTTAGCCTGCTATTCATTGGTCTGAACCAATCATTTCTAGGCTGATCTAGTTTATCCTAGTCAATACATTTTAGCATGATTTTATTGATTCTAAAGACTGCCTCGGTGCAAGCTTTCTAAATTATCTTGGGCTGACCTAGTTTAACCTAGGCCAATGTAATATGACGTGTTTTTATCTCGCCAGGCTACAAAAGCCTGATAACTAATGTGCCCGCAGGTTCTGTATATATGTATGTACGTACTTATGTACGTAACTCGACAATTCATCACAGAAATATCCGATTTGCTTCAAATTTTCAATATATGTTTATTCTAATAAGTCACTTCCCTGATTAGGTTTTGGAAGTTCATTGGAAAAGAATAACGGGGAGGCTGATTCGCCCTCCCCCTAATTTTAATGAATGGGATTTTTAAGCATAATTATCAAATATAGGATAATTTTGATGAGGCACCTTCGTGATTAGTTGTGGGTGTTTATTTTTTAACTACAAAGGGAGGGGGAAGGAGGGTAATCCCTCCCATAATTTAGGTAAATGGTTTTTTTTTCAAGCAGAGTTTACTGATTTGCTTCAAATTTTGAATGTAGGTTCATTCTGGTAAGGCGCTTCCCTAATTAGTTTTTAGGGTTCAATGGTTATGTATAAAAAGAGTACTTCCACTTAATTTGGGCTAATGGATTTTTCATGCAGAATTAACAGATTTGCTTCAGCTTTTTGGATATAAGTTCATGCTGATGAGGCACTTCATTGATTGGTTTTGAGAGTTTTTTGGTTAAGTTTCAAGCGAAAATGGATCATTTTTCTCCTTTCTAAAATTAGATAAATGACCTTTTATGCAGAATTATCTGATTTGCTTCAAATTTTGAATATAAGTTCATTATCGTGAGAGTCTTTATTTATTAATTTTGAGGGTCTTTTCCTCATTGAGCATAGAAATGGAACGGCCGATTTATCCCCTTCCTTAATTTAGATAAATGAGGTTTCAGTTTTCATTTCAAAAAGCGATCGTGCTATAGCAAAAATAAGTAACATATAAAAAATTCATGATGATTTTAGTATATTTACGAGAATTAGATCTCGGGCAATCAAATCGTATTCAAACACGCTTTTCATTTGTGATAGAAAGTGTTAAAAAATATTGAATAAGGAGTAAATTTATTTTATAAAAAGAAAGTTACGGACATCTTTGCATACTTCTCTTACATTAACATTTTAAAAATCACCTGGTACACATCCTGGTTGATACCCTGGATAACCTGGTGGATTCCCCCAATCTGGTCGACGTGGAATACATGGTGAACCTCCTAGATGAAGATTATTAGTGCAATGAGAACAAAGGAACTTTTTAGAAAAAACATAAAAAATATGCACATAATAACAATAATGAATAAATAAATCGAAATATTAAAATTCTGTTACGTCGAAAATCGTAATTTTTTTTTTTGTAATTTCAAAGGTTTAATTAAATCTCGATTCGCATATTGAACGCAATTGATCTGCCAAGTCATATCTTGGTGGAAAATACCGAAAAAACTGATTTTAGTGGTTGACAAAAGGCTTGCCATTGTGCTTTCCTGCTCCCAGTCCTCCATGTTTTCCTACTTTTGGGTGCAAGAAGACACAATCATAAACCTATAAGTCATTATTTAAAATCAGGTTTTGGGGATTTTTCCACCAACATATGACTTGACTGAATTTCATTTTAATATACTAATCAAGATTTAACTGATCCTAGATTTTCACCCATGAATTCGATGAGGTGATTGCCTTTACTACTAAGATCACTTCTAATAGATTAGGGTATCTGCCTACGTGCGGAGCACTTTTTTTAAAAAAAAGACAGTTTTGAAAAAATATAATAATTTTTAGTTCTAGTGTATTACAGAATGATAAGAAAACATAAAATCCTAGCAATATCTTTTTTAATATTTTCAAAAATTGGGTTTTTTTACTTTTTTTAACAAAATTTCACGTTTACGCCAGACAGCGTACACTCAATTCAAATAAATAAATTTCAATTTCCTTTATTCTGCACACTTCTATAACATTTATCTGTGCACTGAACTAGGAGTTTTACAATATCTTCAAAAATAGCTGAAATTTTTCAAAGTATCTAAAAAAGTACATTTTTTTCAGTAAAAATTATCATTTTTTCATATTCGGGTGCCTATAAAATAATTAAATTTTCACATATAGCTTAGATCCTAGTTCAGAGAACAGTGAGTGATATGGAAAGCATTCTTACAAAATTTCACTGAAATATATTTAAAACTTTTTATGTAATGAAGTTTATCGCACATGGGAATAACGAAAAAACTGATTTTCCAGAAATCGCATTTAAAGATTTCTTTGTTGGTAAGAAACTACAATATTAATTTTTTACGCTTAAAATGCACCACATTTATAATCTAACCCTTCCTTAACTTTATTTTTAACCATTTTTAGCTTCTTAGTAGCTCTTTTTGTTTTCCTGGCAAGTTTTGCTGTGTATAGCGAGGGACAATTCGAATTTTTCATTCCTAGCAAAATATCATGCTTACGTCAGACAGCGTACACTCAATTCAAATATGCATATTTCAATTTCCTTTATGCTGCATATTCCAATTACACTTATCTATGCACTGAACTAGGAGTTTTACAATATCTTCAAAAATAGCCGAAAATTTTCAAAATGTGTAAAAAGTACATTTTTTTGTAAAAATTACCATTTTTTCATATTCGAGTGTCTATAAAATAATTAAATTTTCCCATATAGCTTAGATCCTTCTTCAGAGCATAGTGAGTGACATTAAAAGCATACATACAAAATTTTACTGAAATATCTTTAGAACTTTTTATCTAATGAAGCTTATTGAACATAGAAACAACGAAAAAAATAATTTTCCAGAAATCGCATACATGTATTTTCATGTAAAATTCTAATATATTTAATTTATATACTTAAAATGCACCACATTTATATTCAAACCCATTTTTAATTTCATATTTAACCATTTTTAACTTCTTAGTAGTTCATTTCGTTTACCTGGTAAGTTTTGCAAAGGATAGCGAGTGACTTATGAATTTTTTATTTGCTCATCATCAATTTTAAAATAGTTTGTGATCATATTTTGTTCAACTGATACTCCTAATTGTTCGAATACAGGTAAAAGTGCTAAATATCCTGAATTATAAATTAAAACTGATAAATTAAAGTGATTTAGAATCGTAATAGATTGTTCTTTCATAAAAAAACAATAAAAAAAGAATAAAATTCACAAAAATGGCCATTTTGATATTTATTAAAATTGCCATAACTCCTCTTCGAATAATAGTAGGAATAAAATTAAAACAGATTTGGAATAGTAAAAGATTGCTCTTTCATATAAAGCAATAAAAAAAATTCAAAAATTTTTACCAAAACAGCCAATTTAATGTAAGCCTTAAGATTAGAGCACTTCTAATTGATTCTAAAGTTTTAATAACTTTCGCTGATGATTTCTTGTGACAGATACACAACTAAATATGTCGCATACAGACAAAAGACACACAGACTAACGACTTGAGGTTTTCTAAAAGCTGTCAAACGTATTCACGACCTTCTATAAACGTTTAAATCTGTCAATCAAAAGCATGAATTTGAAGTTTTTTCACAAATCCAGTAAGATAGCAGAAAGTAAAAACATACAAATAAATTATTACAATATCTTTCATTATAAAGAGATTTAAAAAAGTATAATTTATTTTTCTGAAAAATCTAAAAAAATAATAAAAAGATATTCTTACTGTCAATACAGATAATTATTAGAATTAAAATAACTACTAGGCTTCCAATATAAACCCGCATCTTTTCGCAGTCGTCACTTTTCCACTTTATCAAAAGAATTTCGAAGCACAGAGTCAGACTTCATGTTTGTATTCACCACTATGTATATTTATTGTAAAATGGCGTGGACAGCTGAAACATTTCTGATAAAATGTGCAATCACAAAAATAAATAAACTATGTGCTTCAATTTGTTTTTAATTCAATTAATAGGGTTATTTCAATAACAACTCTTGTTATTTTTCCCTAAAAAAATAAGTAGCAATTTTAAATTTAAAAAAAAAGGAATTACAGAGAAAAATGACTTAAAATAAACCACCTCCTTTATTTTGAAATATAATAGTTTTGTAAACACACCATAAGAGTCAAATTGAAATGTTTTAACGAGAAAATTGTGCTACATTGTCCTCTATTTTAAAATAATTGAAATTTGTTGCAATATTACTGTCATTATCTTTTTTTTTGTCGCAATACGTTTATTTCACAAACAAATGAAAATACATATTTTTTAAAACATTTTGTTTTCCGCGTAAAGATTTAGATTCTAAAATTGCCCAGAAGGACGAAATTTTATAATATGTGGATGGTTATGTGACACATATATTAATGTGATTTTGTGTTAGATAAATGGAATTTTTACTTACATTGTGATTCAAAAGACTTTAAATAAAATTTAAAAATAAGATATTGTACCGTACTAAACGAATTCTGTATACATATGAAAGATTGTATGTGAAATTGCATTTCTTTAGGTAGAAACCTTTTATTTGACTGTTAATTTTAATTTTTCTCGTAATGAAAAGGGAAATGTCACTGTTATCCTTAGTCATTATAGTTACAAAGAAACATAAAATACGAAAGGAAAATAAACAAGAAGGAAAAAATCATGCGTCGTAACACTTTCCAACATATTCAGAGCTTTGTAAAAAAATGCACCGTTTACAAACTTAAAATTTCTATAATTCAACCATATAGAAAACCATACAGAACCATAAGTTCTGTTTACGTATGAGAGATTTTATGTGAAGTTACTTGTCTTTAGATAGAAACCTTTTATTTTGACTGTTAATTATAGTTTTTCTCGGAATGAAAAGGGAAATTTTACCGTTATCCTTAGTCGTTACAGTTACACAGAAACATAAAGTACACAAACAAAATAAACAAGAAAGAAAAAATCATGTGCCGAGCATAACAATTTCCAACACATTCAGAATATTTAAAAAAAATGCATCGTTTACAAATTTAAAATATGTCGAATTCAACCACATAGAATACCATATGAAACCAAAAATTTTGTATACATATGAAAGATTGTATGTGAAATTGCATGTCTTTAGGTAGAAACCTTTTATTTTGACTGTTAATTAAATTTTTTTTCAGAACGAAGAAGAAATTTCTTTGTTAACCTAGCTCGTTATATTTACACGGAAACATAAAATACGAAACGAAATAAATAAGTAAAAAAGTATGCTCCAAACATAGATTATAAAACACATTCAAAATATTGTAACAAAGCTGCACCGTTTACATAATTCTCATATTATGTCTCATTCAACCATACGGAAAAGCACAACTCATTTGAAAACCCAAATTTACCTGTTCTCATCTACAGTTGGAAAATTATTCGAAATTTTCAGCATGCCTGCCAAAATTTAGTTCACTTAAGATATCTGCACATCTTCGGAAGTAATGTTTTGAAATTTTGAGTTTTTTTCTTCTTATCCATTTTTTATAAACACATTTACTTTAAAACGTTGAAAAAAAAAAAAAAAAAAAAACATAACATTTTTAAAAATCACCCAAAAATAATTTCTTAACAGAAAAATAGTCAAAATTATGTCAAAAATTTTGACATTTCCGCAAAACATGGTACCTCAAATATAAAACAATGTATTGAATATTGAATGTATTGAATGTACTTGCATAATAAACAACAGAAATACTTTGTCTAGGATTTAGACTACACATATTATAATAGCATCTTTATCTCAGATGATATAGCAGTTAAATTACTAATGTAATGGAAAATTCGCAAAATTTGTCTCAGGCTTGTCATTTGTAGGAGTGTAAATATAAAACAATTTAATATATTACAGTGGCTTTCATAATTATTTTAACACCCAGTTTTTCAAGTATAAAAAATAGAAAAATGTTACAAAACGAACTGAAGTCTTATCAAAGTTAAAAATTACAAATTGCTTTATTTTATAATAAGATATAATTGAAACTGTATTTTATACATAAAATAAACTGCATTTTTCCATTTTGAGGTGTTTTATAATGATACGAACGTTGGCCAAAAATATAGATGAAGAGCCAATGTGTGCACAAGATTTTCTAATTAATGTAAAATCGCGATCAGTCATGGAGTGAACCAAGATTTTTTAATTTATTTTAGCCGATTTCATTCCAATAAAAGATGATAGCAACTTTTAATTCTCATATTGTTGCATATTGTTTTCATTTTGCAAAAACAGCTCTAACCAGTATGCTTCACACATTTTGCATTGGATTTAAACATGCATGCACACCATTATTAAGAAAACATTCCTTATTGCTGTTTGTCGTATGTAGGGATGCAATATTCAGATGTTCGTGTAATTGTATACTGTATAAAATATACAGTACAGGGGTATAGTGTCTTCTTCTGCGTATACAGTATAGTGTCTTCTTCTAGTATATCTTCTGCGTCTCCCTGTAAATACTATCTGCTTTTTATTATACGGAATGTAATTTAAAGTAAACCTTAACAATTTCATAAAATATGGAACAGTTTCAAATAATTAAAATGCGCCAAAAACAAACTTGCCTACACCATTATGTAGTGGAATATTTTGTCGTAGCCCTGTAAATCAAAAACAGATATTCTTTGCACAACAGATTGTTGAAAATGTATATTTTAGTATATACTTTATAGATGCATAACAATTTTTTTATATTCGAATGAGTGTAACATCATTAAAATGCATTTCAAACTATTCTTTCCCGTTGGGCGTTATGTAAATGAACAATTTTGATTGTTCATGTAAATGAACTATACATCCGATTTTCATAAAATTTGAAATTACATGACAAAATTATATAACTATTGCATTCTTTTGATTTCGAACGATTTGGTTGGGTAGTTTTTGCTCTGTTATACGCGCACAGACGGACAGACAGACTGAACGACGATTATAAATACTTCGTAATTACAGAATTACGAACACACCTAAAAAGTTAATCGAAACATATTTAGCAACAAAAGCTTTTTCTCTGACACAGATAATCACTATGAATTTAAATACATTACTTTTATAAGAGTTCTGATATTTCCATAAGATTATTATATGTTGATTATTTTAGTAAATAACCGTACAAAATCTTTAATTATAGCAACCAATTTATTTAATCAATTTTAATGAAAAAACAATCTAAATATTATATTTATAATCTTTATTTAAAAATTCTGCCATATCTTCAACTATTAAAGAAGCTAATTATTGAGGCGGACAGTTTCAGCGGACAGTCAATTTGTGTAAATAAAGGGTTAAAAGATAATTTCAATTTTGATATGAAAAGAATATATAAAAAATGTGTACAAAAAAGTTAAAAAAAATAACACACTGACTTGAATAAAGTTACACTGCAAACGCACTGAAACACTTTTGCAACACTAATTGAACATAAAATCAACACTTCTGACTAGAATCGTATTCGTTTGTGCTGTTTCGATTATGCGTGGTTCTGTTCATTTTTAAAATTGTATAATTTTAAAGGCACCATCTTGAAAATATCTTGAAGATTTGTTGCATATGTTGTTTTATAGTGTAGTAAATTGTAAAAGTTTACGATGTGTTGTTAATTTGGGGACAAAGTGTTGTGCTGCACAACACTATTTTAAGAAACTATTTTCATCAACACTATTTACAACACTATTTCAACGCAATTAACAACAGTATTTTTAGAACACATTTCTGAATAGCAATACTTTTGCAACATATTAAGAAGTTATTTCTAGAGAGCAGCACTTTTACAATATATTAAGAACACAATCACAACACAAAACACATTTCGCAACATAATAATGTGTTGTGAATTTGAGGACAAAAGTGTTCCAAAATGTGTTTATTTTTGCGTTTTGAGCTTTTGCAGTGTATTTATTACACTTACTGAAAACATTGTGACATTTTCAAATTGTATGTTTTTACAATGCTATTTGAAAGACATCAGCCATTCTAAGAATTTCTTTGTCGATTTCGAGAATAATACATTCCTTTTTTAACCATGTATTTCCCCTATAACCAAGGATAGCAAAGAATTAGTCAATTTTTTAATTTACCTTTTCTTGACATTATTCTTTAAATAAAAAATGAAAGTGGAATTTCAATTTTGATATGAAAAGAATATATAAAAAATCCCTGTCGGCTGGGCCTATAGGCGGAGGTAGATTTCGAAGAGTGCTCATTTCAACAACAACAACAACAACAACAAATAGATAAACCCAGTTTAATAACTTCATTTGGCCGTTTATGAAAAATTTTTAATTTCATTTTTCTGCAAAAACTGGTTTTATCAAAATCATCTTAAGAATAATTCAGCTCAAATGCCCGCTTTGACAATATATTTTGAAATAGATTCTGAATTTATTAAAAAATCGACCAAAACTGTACATTATACAGTTCCTAAATAACAAAAAACTGTCAGTTGAATGCATTTGAGAAAAAAAATTGAATTTAAAAATGAGTCATAAAATAACCGATTTGTTGTTTGAATACATCCTTAATTCTTTAATCATGATTGCTTCGGAAAATTTTGTGCGAAATGCTCACTTTGACAGCATTTAAAAAAATATATTCTATCTTTATCAAAAAACTGGCCAATGCGACACAGTATATAGATCCTAAATAAGAGGATCTGTAAATTGGATGCGTTTGAAAGCGAAAATGGATTTTAAAACGAGTCATAAAAAAAACGCAGTTTACTATGTGAAAACTTCCTTTTCAACTTCTTAACATTTTCAAATCACGAAGACTTCGGGAAATTCTGTTCAAAATACCCTTTTTGGTAGCCTTTTTCAAAATATATTCTGTCTTTATCAAAAAACCGATCAATGCATCCCATTATATAGTTCCTAAATAAGAGGATCTGTAAATTGGATGCATTTGAGAGCAAAAATGGATTTAAAAACGAGTCAGAAAAAAACGCAATTTCTTATTTGAACACTTCCTTAAATTTTCAGTCACAGATGATTTCTGAAAATTCTGTTCAAAATACCCTTTTTGGTAGCCTTTTTTGAAATATATTCCGCCTTTATCAAAAAACTGACCAATGCATCACATTATATAGTTCCTAAATAAGAGGATCTGTAAATTGGATGCGTTTGAGAACAAAAATGGATTTAAAAACGAGTCAGAAAAAAAACGCAATTTCTTATTTGAATACTTCCTTCAATTTTCAGCCCCGATAATTTCTGAAAATTCTGTTCAAAATACCCTTTTTGGTAGCCTTTTTTGAAATATATTGTCTTTATCAAAAAACTGACCAATGTATCACATTATATAGTTCCTAAATAAGAAGATCTGTAAATTGGAAGCGTTTGAGAACAAAAATGGATTTAAAAACGAGTTGGAAAAAAACGCAATTTCTTATTTGAATACTTGCTTCAATTTTCAGTCCCGATGACTTTCGGAAATTCTGTTCAAAATACCCTTTTTGGTAGCCTTTTTTGAAATATATTCTGTCTTTATCAGAAAATTGACCAATGCGTCACTTTATACAGTTTCTAAATAAGAGGATCTACCATTTGGATGCGTTTAAAATCAAAAATGAATTTAAAAATTAGTCAGAATATAAGCAGTTTGGATTTGAGATTTTTTTCTCCAACTCCTATTTTTGTTTAATTTCTTTTTGATATACGAGTTAGTCCTATAAAAAACTTGTCAATATAAAATTGTAGATATTATTGAGAAGATGCAAAATAAATTTAATCAGATTTGATATCTTAAATATTGACGGAGTTATGGATTTTTCTCTTTTTTCAGCGCCCTTTTTCTTTTCGTTTTTAATTTTTTCATCGATAAAACTTGGTCCTATCAAAAACTTGTAAGTACAAAAGTTTTAGATAATTTTAAGAACACTTACAAAAAATTTAGTTGGACTTGATATCTTGAAAATTGACGAAGTTATGACTTTTTTTCTCTCAAAATCCCTGTTTTTTTCGCCCCTTGAGCCCACTTCTTAATTTATCAAAAATCTGTCATGCATATACTTTTGGCCCATTTTTAAGAAGTAATATAAACTTTAAACCGATTCGATATCTACTTTAATTAAGAAGTTATGGCGTTTTTTCGGTTTTCACATAAACGCCCCCTATTCCGACCCCCATGGTCCGATTTTGCCCATTACCGAACTTAGCCAAGATTATATCCCTTTGATTTTATGTACAAGTTTGGTGGAGATTGGTGAAGAATTATAGAAGTTATCGTGTCCATAAAAAAGTGATATATATATATATATATATATATATATATATAGATAGATAGATATATAAACTGGTGCGATTGCAATAGGTAGTATTTCTTACGAAATCTACCTAAAAATGTATGTTTGAAAATATGAAAAAAATAACACACTGCCTTAAATAGTTATTTATTACGCTTATTGAAAATTCTGTGGTTTTTTTCAAATCTATTTTTTTTACAATGCATTTTAAAAGATATTAGCCATTCTAGAAAATTCTTAGTAGATTTTGAGAGTAATTCATTCCTTTTTTTCAGCAATGATTTCCCCTATTCTGATAATGGCATGACAAAGAATTTGCCACATTTTTGTTCCACTTTTTCTTGATATAATTCTTTAAATAAAAGGCTAAAATGTAACTTCAATTTTCATATAAAAAGAATGTATAAAAAAATTAGTGTAGAAACAGATAAAAAAAAATATCACGTCTTGAATAAAATTATTTATTACATTATATTCTTTTACAATGCTTTTTAAAATTCATTAGCCATTTTAAGAATTTCTTTGTAGATTCCTAGAGTAATACATTCTCTTTTTTTCAGCAGTGATTTCTCCTATACTGATCAGGGATGGCAAAAAAAATTGTTAAATTGTTGTTCCGCATTTTCTTGACATAATTCTTTAAATGAAGTGTTAAAATGTAATTACAATTTTGATATGAAAACAATATATAAAAAATGTATGTAAAAAAGATTAAAAAACACACTGTCTTGAATAAAGATATTTAATACACTTATTGAAAATTCTATGGAATTTCAAATTGTATGCTTTTACAGTGCTATTTAAATGACATTAGCCATTCTAAGAATTCCTTTGTAGATTTCGAGAGTAATACATTCCATTTTTCAGCAATGATTTGCCCTATACTCTTAAGGCCGCGAGCTAATGCTATTCCTATGGGGAAGCATTTTTCTAATAACTCTTTCGCATTTTGACATTTTTGAATAATTTTTTTTGCATTGGATAGCTGAGGTGCATGCCGACAGCGCACCTTTTTTACTTTTTCGATTTTGGTAGCAGATATTTTTTACAAAGTTAGTTTCACTTTCAAAACCGGTTTCGAAACTGAAAGTGTTTTTTAAAAAAATATCTGCAACCAAAATCGAAAAAGTAAAAAAGGTGCGCTGTCGGCATGCACCTCAGCTATCCAATGCAAAAAAAAAAAAAAAATCAAAAATGTCAAAATTGGAAAGAGTTATCAGAAAAACGCTTCCCCTTAGGAATAGCATTAGCTTGCGAGCGTTTCCCCCGAGCGAGGACAGGAGTCTTAAGGAGCTACTTCAGTCAAATGAAAAGACCCATTCACTAATGCTAATCCTATGGAAGAAATTTATACAGATATCTCGGTTGCATATCAATATTTTTAAATGATTTTTTTTTGGCTTTGGATATCTGAGATCGATTTGTATGCATGACGTTAGTTACTTTTTTCATTTTGTTTACAGTTATTTTTTACAGGGAAGCTTTCATTTTTGGAACTGGTTTGGAAAGCGAAAGCAAACCCATAAAAAAATCTGCAGCCAAAATCGAAAAACTAAAAAACGACCTCCATTCAGATCAATCTGAGTTACCCAATGCAGAAAGAATATCTAAAAATATTGAAATGCAACCGAGATATTTTTATAAATTTCTCCCATAGCATTAACATTAGCGAACGGGTCTTTTCATTTGAGTGAAGTAGCCTCTTAAGAATGGCAAAGGGTTTGTCAAAAAAAATTTCCTCCTGTTCTCGTGATGTACAAAAGATTCAAACGCTCCATTATTACTTCTTTCTCTAACCAACAGGCAATATCTCACGTCGAAATTAAGAAGCTGAAATTAACATAGTATGCTTATTCTCTATTCGAGATTAGAAAATGTACATATTTGTAAATCGGAGTATATTCGTTGCTTCCTCCCATCTTCGTCCATTTCAGTAAACATGATGAAAATGTCCAACTATTTTAACGGAAAATGATTTTTTGTCGTGCAATGGGACTTTTTCTGTAAAATTCAGGAAAAATATACCGTATTTACTCGTGTATAAGGCGCACTTTTTTCCAAAAAATTAGGGTAAAACTCCTAGGTGCGCCTTATACACGGAATTTTTTTTTTACTGTTGGATGCAGTCGAACGATATACATATGAAACAATAAATTATTCAAAGAAGATATTAAAACTCTGAAAATGTTACTTAATTGAAGTGTTACTGCATCTTTATTTAATTCCTTGCCGTTTTTTATACAACAGAGCTAGTGACATTATCTAAACGCTAATTAGCAATTCTCTTTACCGTCACTCATTTCTATTTCCCGACATTCTCTTACAACCCAAAGTCTAAAAATGCATTTTCGTCTTGTTTTCTGGTCTGGTGTAATAATTGTTTCGACATTTTTTTAAAAACTGAAATTCATTTGGTTATTCTTCATTAGCGTATCAAAATTATGGTGAGCGTTATATACGAGATTTTAAGAAATCGCCATTTTTACTTGTAAAGTAGGGGTGCGCCTTATACAATACACGCGTGCGCCCTATACGCGAGTAAATACGGTATATGAGAATTTCAGACTTTTTTAAACAGTGCACTGCTAGTACTTTTTAATACTGTTGTAGAAAATTTAATATAAAATTTATATACTCCGTCTATTGGTAAATTTTATTTTTTTTACCATACAAAATACTCAACTTCATCAAGATTAAAAAGCGTAGTGAAATAGTTAAAGCTAAATATTTAAAAAAAATAATAGTAATAATTTTCTTTATCATTTACATAAGTAAAGCGTTTCTTTAAAAAAAAAGTTGTATGACACTTTTTTAACAGCAAATGCTTTTTCACTTACGCGAGATGATCATAATACACTTAAGTAGATTGCTTTTATAAGGTTTGTGATATTTCAAAGAGTGTATTTTGGGTTGATTCATCTGATTATATAGTAAATATTCTACATAAAAATATAATTACAAATCTATTTAATAAGTTTTAATGAAAAAACACAATTAATATCATATAATCATTATTTAAAAAGAAGTTAATTATTGAAGTAAAGCGGTTTCTTGACTCATTTCTGTAAATAAAGTTTTAAAATGCAATTTCAATTTTGATATGAAAAAAAATGCATAAAAAATGTGTGTGAAAAAAGATTTAAAAAATAACACGCTGCCTTGAATAAATTTATTTATTACACTTACTGAAAACTCTGGGACATCAAATCGCATGCTTTGACAATGCTAATTCTGAGAATAATTTTTATAATGTAATCTCAATTTTGATGTAAAAGCAATATATAAATAAACGTGTGTGAAAAAAGATAAAAAAATAACACATTGGCTTGAATAAAGTTATTTATTACACTTATTGAAAACTCCGTGCATTTTCAAATTGTATGATTTTACAATGCTAATTCTGTGAATGATGTTTTAAAATGTAATTTCAATTTTGATATAAAAAAATGCATAAAAAATGTGTATGAAAAAAGATAAAAAAATAATACGCTGCCTTTAATAAAGTTATTTATTACACTTATTAAAAACTCTGGGACATTTTCAAATTGCATGCCTTTATAATGCTAATTCTGTGAATAATGTTTTAAAATCTAATTTCAATTTTGATATAAAAAGAATATACCGGGTGATCCAGAAGTTCCGGGAGTTTTGAAATGCTAATAATTAGCAAATTATAAACAACAGAAGTGTGCGGTTTTCAAAGAAATATTTAGAAACTTATGGGATTGGTTTTTTCAATGAAACAAACATATTATGTTAGTTAAAATTTTTGCCAACAGGTGGCGCTAAAATTGATAGTATTATTTTTTATGGTATGATACAGCTTACTAAAAAGAAAGAACTAGTGTCCAAGGGTTACAAATTTTTACTATGACAGCCATAGCACAAAAGTACCGCTGTGAGCCGATGCAAAACAGCGTGCACAGTATCCCCAGAATAGAAAGAAATTCCAGAAGAAATTTCACTTCATCGTGATATTACAAGTGTACTACACTCACCAGGAGCTGATGATTTCCACTGAGTATTGGCATAGAATTCTACCTCATTTACGATTGCAACAGACATTTGGGATCTCCTGCTTCCATTACGATCTTCCAATGAGCCTTTTTTCCAAACCTTGCTTGCTATAGCTTTTCACATTTGTAATGGCCATCGAATCTTTTGCAATTTTAACTTAACATATAGTACGATAAGAACACAACTCGACATACAAAGAAAGCATGTCTAAACATAGCAGTTACTCATCAAATTTTGTATCAAAATTCCCTTTCAATGCAATTTCAACTACTTTAAAAAAGTGTTTGAACATAAACCATCCTTAAAAATGAAATATGATCAACATCCTAGAAAAGATATTTCGCAATGAACTCGTGTGTCTATATAACGCATGGTACATGTACATTCAGTCTTGTACAACAACGCCATCTGTTGCTAAAAATTGTAACTATATACAGTCCCTGGCCAAATTATTAGACGTACTCATATTTTCTTGTGTCGAAAGATGTTACAAGTTTCATAGAGATATTACTATGCCAATAGTTGCAATTGATTACCGTATTTTCGGGTGTATAGTCCGCGGCTTATACAAGAAAAAAACTCCCAAAAAGCCGCTGCGGCTTATACACGGTGCGGGTTATACAAAGATTTTTTTTAAAAAATTGGAAATCGTAATATTTTTTCTACAATTTTTAAATCTTAAAAAATTTGAAAAAAAAAACATCGAAATTTGTAAATTTTTTTCGCTATGCCTTGAAATTTAGAAAGTTCTCCCATGTTTGTAAAGGCTTTTTTTTTAACTGCTTAAATACAGTTATTTCTGGATTTGGAAGAACTGTCGCAACTATCGCCAAGTATTGCACTGATAGATGTATATAATAGCCATTGTGTTTGTAGAGTACAAAATCCAAAATCCGGAACCTTTCCAATCTCGACAATTCTGAATTTAAGATCATTTTTAGTTTATTTTTCAAAAAAAAATAATCTACTGACCCTGTTGCAAAGAACAAAAAAAAGTGCGTGATTTATATCATTTCGGAACGATTCAGAGCAGTCGTTCTTTTTCGAAACGATTCCGAGGAATCGTTCCTTTACAGAGTCGTTTCATTTCGGCAGGAGTTCCAGGAATCGAACTTTTCCGGAGTCGTTTCATTTCAGATAGAGTCCGAGGAATCGTTCCTTTTCGGAGCTGGTACCTTACCCTGTTGCAAAGAATAAAGAAAAGTGCGTGATTTATGTCATTTCGGAACGATTCAGAGCAGTCAGTCTTTTTCGAAACGATTCCGAGGAATCGTTCCTTTACAGGGTCGTTTCATTTCGGAACGAGCTTTAGGAATCGAACTTTTCCGGAGTCGTTTCGTTTCAGATAGAGTCCGAGGAATCGTTTCTTTTCGGAGTTGGTGCATTTCGGATTGATTCCGAGGATTCGATCCTTTTGGGACCAATGACCTAAGATACGTATACATTTTATGCCCTAAATTTTGAATTTATCACCGATTTTTTTTAATTTTCGGAAAATTTTTTAACAAAGATCACGTTTCTTTGAAAAAAAAATGCGCTTAAACGCCGCATCGCTTGAAATTTTATCTTAAAACACGTAAACGCCGCGGCGTTTCTTCCGAAAATTACGGTACACTGTAAAAAAATTCCGAAAAATACGGTACACTGTAAATTTGTATTCCACAGAATTTTTAGTAACCATTACAAACATTTTTTTGCAAGCGAAACAAGCATTTCTTTTGTAAACCGAACAAAAGAATTTTTTGTATAACTAACGTAAAAATTTTTAGTATGAGCCACCAAGCAAATTTTAGTAATAGCTCCAAAATTGTTTTTAATAACCATTACGTGGGATCGAAGGGCAGGAGCTTCCTTCGAGCTGCACCCAGACTTCTGGAGCCGAAGATTTTCGGCAAAACCGCAATAGATGGCAGCACCAAACATTGCTACCAGCTCCAACAGGAAATTCATAACCCCTTTATTATAGAGTACTTACACTGCATACATTCGGGGCGTATTTGGCAGTGGCCAGTATCGAACCGGAGACCTTTTAGCCTGGAGTCCGTTACTATAACCACTATGCTATCAAGGCCACACCAAGTAAGTTTTAGTATAATAGCTATTAAAAATATAAAATTATTAACTCTATTCGTTGCTAACTTTTTTCTAGTAATTCTTACAGATTTTCTTGTAACCGACTAAGATTACTAAAATTTTTTAGTAATTACAAGGATCACTAAAGTTTTTTTAGTAGATCGACACTTTTTTTTTACAGTGTACTGATAATCTTAATTTTTTAGCCCAATTATTGTAGATATTATGCATCACGAAAAAATTTGGTAAATTTGTGTTAAAAATTATGACTAATGGCTTCTAATTTCGAACCCTGGTCGAAATATACGTTCGTAAATGGTGTATAGCCCGCGGACTATACACCGAAGCATCTCCGCGGGTTATACACGAACTTTTTTTTACTGCACTGCTCGATTTAGGGGTGCGGGTTATACACAGGATGCGGGCTATACACCCGAAAATACGGTATATATTTTACAGGCCAAACCCGATTTTAGGCCAAACTAGATTGGCCTAGGCCAAACCGGTCTATCCTAACGCCCATCGGATAAACTAGTTTTTCCTAGGCCAAACCGGTTTATCCTAAGGCCCATCGGATAAACTAGTTTTTCCTAGGCCAAACTAGTCTATCCTAAGGCCCATTGGACAAACTAGATTTTCCTAGGCCAAACTAGTTTGGCCTAACTCTTATAGGATAAACTAGTTTAGACTGCTGTTTATTGGTCTGAACTAGTTTATCCTAGGCCAATTCAATTTGGCGTGATTTTATTGAATTCAATGACCGCCTCAACGCCAATATTCTTGTTTGTCCTAGGCTGATCTAGTTTATCCTAGGCCAATGTAGTTTTACGTGTTTTTAGCTCACTGGCGTCAAAGCGAGAGAAATAATGGGCTCACAAGTTCTGTATGTATGTATGTACGCATGTATGTACGTATGTGCGAACGCATGTACGTAACGCAATAGATATCCGATTTGGTTCAAATTTTGGATGTAGGTTCATTCTGATAAGGTACTTTTCTGATTAATTTTGGGAATTCATTGGATAGGAACAAAGGGTAATAGGAATAAATATGTATAGTAATAAATATGTATGTACGTACGTATGTGCGTAACGCGATAACTCTCGATAAAAATAATGTAATTTGACATGTTTTTAACTCATAAGACTACCAAATCCTGAGAACTAATGTGCCCGTAGGTTTTGTATCTATGTAAATACGTAACGCAATTATTCTTGATAGAAATAATCGATTTGCATCAAACTTTCAATATAAGTTTATTCTTATAAAGAGCTTTTTTGATTACTTTTGGAGGTCATTGGAGATGAATAAGCGGGGGGGGGGGGAGAGAACGAGAGGCTGATTCGCCCTTCCCTTAATTTAAATAAATGGGTTTCCATGCATTATTAGCATATTTTATTCAAATTTTAGATATAGGAGCATTCTCTTGAGGGGCCTCCATGATTAGTTATGAGTGTTCATTGTTTAAGTATAGAGGGGGGATAGGAGTAACGCCCCATAATTTACGTAAATGCTTTTTTTCACGCAGAATTTACCGATTAGCTTCAAATTTTAGAAATAAATTCATTCTGGTAAAGGGCTTCCCTAAATAGTTTTGGGGATTAATTGAATAAAAACAACGAGAATAACGGTGGGGGGTCCCACCTAATTTTGGAAAATGTGTTTTTCATGCAGAATTAACCGATTTGCTGCAAATCTTGGATTTGTTCATTCTAATGAAGCGCTTCACTGACTAATTTTCATGGTTCTTCGGTTAAATATAAGGGGCAAACTTACAATTTATTTCTTTCCTTAAATTAGATAAATTGGTTATAATACAGAATTATCCAATTTGCTTAAAGTTTTGGACATGAATTCATTTGATCAGGCACTTCTTTAATTAATTTGAGTTTTTCTTTTGTTTCAGTATAATGGGGTAGTGGACGTTTTATTCCCTTCCTTAAATTAGATAAATAGGTTTTTATGCAAAATTATCCGATTTGTCGTAAATTTTGAATACAGTTTTTTAAGGCGAATCCCTGAATTGTTTTGAGGGTTTAATGATTAAGTATAAAGGGGGGAATGGAAGATTACCCTCCTTAAATCCGATGAATTGTTTTTTGAGCAGAATTATCCGATTTGCTTAACATTTTGGATAATGGTTTAATTTTATAAAGCGTACCTGTGATTATTTTTGGGAGTTCAATGGTTAAGTATAGTTGGGGGAAATAGGAAAAAATAATCCAACTTACTTTATTTTTCGAGGGTGTTATTCTTTAAAAAAATAAGGCTGTAATACGCAATAAGAGTAAACAGCCTGTGAATGCAAAGCCATCACTTTAATTGGGAAATAATATAGGGCAAAATTGGGAAATTTCTTTAGCGGCCACTGGCCAGTAAGACTAATTTTTCAAATGGCCACGATGTTTAAACTAGTGGTCACTTTTTTATTTAAAAGTACTAAACAGTTAAAATTTCTATAAGTATTAATGTAAGACTGAATAGCACAAATAAATATGTTAATATAAATATACTGGAAGCCAAAAAAGTAGAATTGTTGATAAAATGTAAGTAAAATATATTATCTCCTTGTAAAAAAGTGGCCATAAAGTGGCCGCTGATAGACAATTTTTCACTGGCCACTATTTATCATTTACTGGCCCTGTGGCCGGTGGCTAGTGCTAATTTTGCCCTTTAGGCAATATTCTTTTTAATATTGATCCAGACTACTGCTCCATAGCTAACCTTGTGCAAAGTGGTTTTGTTATCACCCTTATATAATGTATTTTATTCGAAGGGTTGTAGAATACTGTCAGAGGTTTGCACGGACCGGAATTTCCAGGCTAGGGTCCCGCCTGACCGGGCCGCCAGGCTTCTAAATTATGTTGTGTTACCTACATTGCCCTTCCTTTTAGAGTTGAGGATTTTTATTGTTTAAGTCTAAAATTTAAACTTAAACAATAAACATCTACAACTAATCACAAAGGCGCCTTGTCACAATGATCCTTTATTTAAAATGAAAACTGATAATTCTGCATGATAAATCCATTTCTCTAAATTAAAGGTGGGGGATTAGCCTCCTGTTCGCCCCCCTTTATTCCTACCCAATGAATTCCCAAAATTAATCAGAAAAGTACCTTATCAGAATGAACCTACATCCAAAATTTGAACCAAATCGGATATCTCTATCAAGAGTTATCGTGTTACGTACATACGTACGCAAATACGTACATACATGCGTACATACGTACATACATGCGTACATACATACATACAGAACCTGTGAGCCCATTATTTTTCTGGTTTTGACGCCCGTGAGCTAAAAACACGTAAAAATACATTGGCCTAGGATAAACTAAATCAGCCTAGGACAAACAAGAATGTTGGCGTTGAGGCGGTCATTGAATTCAATAAAATCACTCCAAATTGAATTGGCCTGGGATAAACTAGTTCAGACCAATAAACAGCAGTCTAAACTAGTTTATCCTATAAGAGTTAGGCCAAACTAGTTTGGCCTAGGAAAATCTAGTTTGTCCAATGGGCCTTAGGATAGACTACTTTGGCCTAGGAAAAACTAGTTTATCCGATGGGCGTTAGGATAGACCGGTTTGGCCTAGGAAAAACTAGTTTATCCGATGGGCCTTAGGATAAACCGGTTTGGCCTAGGAAAAACTAGTTTATCCGATGGGCGTTAGAATAGACCGATTTGGCATAGGCCAATCTAGTTTGGCCTAAAATCGGGTTTGGCCTGTAACATATACATCATTTGTAGGATTATAATAAATTAAAAGCATGCCAATGACTTTAAAATTATTGATTTTTGTAAATTAAATTAACAATTGCTAAAACTGTAAAACTTAAAACATGAAATTAAAAAAAATGTCAATATTTTTTGCAGTCTCCTTTGGCGGCAATCAGTGCCTCTATTCTTCGTGGCATGCTGTTAGTACAAAATTGAAATGTTTCTTGCATGTGTGAGTGATGTTTCCAGACAAGGATAAGTTTTTCTATGAGCTGTGTTTTGCTCGTTATGAGTTCTTTGTCCAGTTTTTTTCTTCATTAGCTCCCAAACATTTTCAATGGTATTCATGTCTGATGAATTACCAGGAGCAGTTCAACACAGGGATATTTTTTATTGAAAGTAGACATTGACGAACCGTGCTATTTAACAAAAAGCTTTACCTTG
This sequence comes from Maratus speculifer, assembly GCA_964019185.1. NCBI lineage: Eukaryota > Metazoa > Arthropoda > Arachnida > Araneae > Salticidae > Maratus > Maratus speculifer. The sequence continues at coordinate 109,539,298 of OZ025301.1, forward strand.
CAAAAATACAAATGGTTCTTCATTTGGAAACCATCATTTTAGCTTTAGAATAAATCGATTTTGAAAACCTCTTTATATTAGTCTAGAGAATTGACTAAGAAGTCATAACAAACAAAACCCAGCTCATAGAAAATCTTATCCATATATAGAATCGTCATCCACGCATACAAGAAACTCTTCAATTTTGTATTAACAGCATGCCGCGAAGGATAGAGGCACTGATAGCCGCCAAAAGAGGCTCCAAAAAATATAGACATTTTTTGAGCTTCAAGTTTTAAATTTTGCAATTTCAGTCATTTTTAATTTAATTTGTAAAAAGAAAAGAGTTTTAAAATCATAGGCATGTTTTTTATTAATTATAATCCTACAAATGATGTACATAATTAATTGCAGTTATTCACACAGTAATATTTCTATGAAGTTAGTAATATGATTCGACACAAGGAAAAGGGAGTGCGTCTAATAATTTGGCCAGGGACTGTATATAGGGTTGTTCGGAAAGTCCTTTCCGTTTGGGAAAATCAATTTTTACCGGAAAACTCTGTTATTTAATTATTAGATATTATTTCCGATATCTAATACATGGATATTAATGGATAAAAATTTCCGGTACGAATTGATTTTAGCAAACGGAAAGGACTTTCCTAACAACCCAATGTTTAAAAAAAAAATTATGCTAAACAAAAATCCCACATGTTTCTGAGCATATATCTGAAAATCGGACCTTTGTATTGTACATAGTTTCCTAATTATTAATATTTCAAAACTCCCGAAACTTCTGGATCATCCAGTATAAACAAAAATGTGTGTAAAAAGATAAAGGACATTAACACACTGTCTTGAATAAAGTTATTTATTACTCTTTTTGAAAACTCTGTGACGTATTCAAATTATATGTCTTTACAATGCTATTTAAAAGCCATTAGTCATTCTAAAAATTTCTTTGTAAATTCCGAGAGTAATAGATTTCTTTGTTTCAGCAGTGATTTCACCTATTTTAATTAAGGATGGCTCCGTATGTGTAAAGCATTCAAACGCTCATTATTACTTCTTACCCAAACTAACAGGCAATATCGCACGTCGAAGTCTAGGGGCAGAAACTGGCTTAGGATGCTTATTCTCTATAGGAAATAAGAAAATGTACATGTTTGTAAAATACATTAAAACTCAGCAAGAAATAATTGAACAGTTGGAAAAGAAGAATACAATATTAAAAATTCTAATACAATTTTGAGTACATTTTGGGAAAAGTTCCATACCTTGTTTTATATATTTATTTGCTTATTCATTTTGGCATTAAATGAACCGATGTGGCTACGATCTTCAACCGTTAGGATCGTTTTTTAATAACTGAAATGGAATTGATTGATATGCTATTTGCAATAATCATATTTTTCGGAAAAATTGATGCCTTTTTTTATTTTGACATGCAAAATAAATATATGAAATATATAAAATTATAAAAAAATATACAAATATAAGTATGTGTATAATATTTATTTATAGGTGTATATTATGCATATTTGTATATCTCTATATATAATTGCATATAGACAAATAAATGAAATATATAGGTACATAAAATATTTATATAAATAACGTATTTATTTTTTAACATGTAACTATATAATGTTTATTAAATAAATGTATGTTTATAAATTTTTAAAGATCCTGTTCTTTCGCCATTTGAAAAAGTTAATAAGATGCTAAAAATGTTTTTGGCGTCATTTTGGATTTCTTCGCCAATCGCGCCAATCCGAACAGGAGATGAAACTCTTCCCTACGTTTTGATGTAATAAATTTTTTTAAGAAGTTTACTGGAGAACTACTTTTGCCTCAGCTCGCATATAGCATCGACACCTAGTGCATTTTATAACCCTATACATAACATTCAGACAACTGATACATTTTCTGTTTAAAATAATATTCTATGTATTTTTTATACTTTAAATTTTTTATTATTGGATTTTTATTTGTTTATTTCACGATAAAAGAGAGTTACATTGCCAAATAAAGCGCTACAAAATTTTCGAATATTTTACCTTTGGAGTTTTGTATGATATATTGAAATTAAATCAGATTGCGATTTTTTTATAACTGATTGCATAAGAAACAAGAATTAGGTTTTTTTCTATGAAGATGAAAATTATACAAATAGTAAATATATTTCAGTTAAAAGCTTTCGAGATATTTGAAAGCTACTTTTTAGCGAAACACAAATTAACGACTTAACTAATCAATATTAAAAAAAAAATATAAAAAAAAAAATAATTTTTTTTTTTTAATTCTGTATCAGTAAATTTTCAAAAAAAATTTTGCTTAACTGAATCAGTAGAAATCTCGGATTAAATATTACAAAATTTACAATAAAATTTTACTGTTGAGAGTAACAAAACTATGATTGGGAAATGGATGCTCGTACGTGTACGGGCAAGTCATGACTAGCAAAGACACATTGCCCATAGGACGTACGGTCAAAACAGGGAAAAAGTTAAACCAAATATTTTCTTTTGAAGACGAATTGAATATGTTTTGAATGTTCAGAATGTAATGTTGTGTTAAATATTATACATTTTAGTAAAATTAATCATAAAGTAAATAATATTTTTATACAATTTAGAAAATTTATTGTATCTTATTAGATGGGGCATTACAATTTCTCCAAACCATTGCTCACACACAAAGAGCAGCAGTGACTTTCGTCTAAGATTAACAATGACTAATTTGTATGTTTAAATCAGTTTCTTTAAAAAAAAAGCCAATACTATATATTTGCGTGCATAAGCCGAGACATTTTGTGTAATTTTTTGGAACCTAAAGGAGTAGTCGGCTTATATATTCTAGTCTAAAAAAATTCCAAAATTTTTATTCTAAAATAAAATAAAAGATGGACAGGGCCTGACTAAGGCAGGGGCATGCGGGGAAATTGCCCCGGGCCCCCCGGCTTGAGGGGGACCCCCAAGGAGAGAAAAGTTTCTTGTTAAAAGAGGGCCAAATGATATAAAATAGCAAAATATTACCAAAATTCTTTTTTTTTTTATTTTTTATTTTAAGGAGTCTTTTTTTTCTCCTACACCCTTTGTTTCCGTGCCCCACGTTCGCTTAAAGTAATAGTAACATCATAAAAAAAATTAATAGTTAGAATTATCTATCTTCTGTTATTATGTATAAAGATGTGAAATATGAATACTGAAATCAGTACTTGGTACGAAATTTATGCATACATACAATAGGTTTGAATTTTAATTTTAGTCACTTGAGTATAATCCACAAAAAATTTTAAGATAGAAGGGGGGGCCCCCTAATAATCTTTGCCCCAGTGCCCCCCACAGTCTAAGTCGGGCACTGAAGATGGTAAGTATAAAAAAAAAACATGCAAAATTTTGCAATTATTTTACTATGCTGTTCTTTAACAATAGGAACTAGTTGGAAATTGCACGTGAAGCGTAGCAAATGGTGTGCATTCGTACTATAATAATTTTTAAAAGTATAACGATCTTGATATAACAGTAAACAGTACTTCGAATACACTATAGCGGGCAAAATCTTTGTATGTCCCATTCAATACTATCAGCTTTCTATTACAGAGGAAGTAACTTGTAGTAAACTTCAGCAACGTATATCAATTTCATGAAATGTGAAATAGTTAAAATTTTTAATACGCGTGCCAAACAATGTTTCTTTCTATACCATGGAGTACTTTTGTGTGGCCCTGTAAATGAATAACTAATATACTTTGCACCACAGATTGTGCAGAATGTATTTTTTAGTAAGATACTCTGGGGTAATAACGCCACGTTAAGGTTCTACCAATTTCCACGGCTCAGTTTTAGATTGTATTTTTCAAACAAATATATGATTTGATACAGCAACTCATTGACTATCTATATAAAAAAATAATTTAACAGATATGTATCCATAAAATGTAATGGCGTGATTTCTTGACCAATGCTATTTGGCGTTACTACCCACCTGTATGGGTAATAACGCCACGCAAACAAAACTATGAAATAAGATGGAATAATTGCATGTAGATTGCCCAATTCTAAAAATACAAACTCTACAAACTTAGAAATTGACAAATTGCATTCTAAGCTATTGAAAATGTTCAATTTTTTGGGAAAGTGTAAGAAAAATAAAGGTATGGTGTGAAGGGGGAGGATGAGGCAAAAGAATATCAGACCGTGAGCTTCATTTTGCTTAAAAAGGACCGCTTAAATAGAATTATTAGAAACATTGCACAGTTTTAAGTGTGTTTATTTGAATCAGTATTTAGGATGTAGCTCGGCCACTGTAGGGAATCAACCGGGTTATTACCCCGTTACAGTTATTGGGCTGTACATTTTAAATTACAAATTATCTCGAGAAGATATCCAAAATCTCCAACAACATTTTGAAAGTCCATGAAATGTACTACAAATTTATGTAATTAACAAAGTATTTACGGATAAAAGAAATAGTCTTTACATCACAAAACGTATCTCGCAAATTTTAGATCAAGCGTTAATTTTAGTTGCTTGTAAAAACAATAAGACCTAAAAATGAAACAAATTAACTTGAAGCTGTTTTTGCGATTTATATGACTCAAAACCCTTCTGCGCAGAGCACATGGGTGTCATTTACCAGATTATTTCATAATTATGCATAATATTAGCACTTGGCGTTATTACCCCGCCTAGCGTTATTACACCAGACCACCTTATATACTTCAAAAATGCATATCAAGTTAAGTACCCATCGTACGTAGTATAAATCTTGAAATAGTTTTGAAAACCGAAATTTTTTTTGATGGATTTACACGTTTCAGACGCTGGAGATTACGAAAAACATATTTTTAGAAAAAAAAGTTACCGTTTGTCTGTCTGCCTGTGTTTCTGTAAAAGCGCTGTCTCGCAAAAAAATTGTGACAGATACTTAAATTTTGGGTCTGTACTTAGTAGGTAATAATACGAAGAAGCCTATTTAATATTAGTTATTACTTCGATTATCCGGAACATTTTTTTCGGACTCTCAAAATATTCGTTCTCATGAATTTAGGATAATGTCATTTTTTTAATTAACGGAATTTGTCACAGTGTAAACACAGAGGACATACATTCAATCAATTTAGAATGGAGCTTGTCTTTAAGGGGATCCGGAACGCAAAAATCTTCTTTTTTTACATTAAAAATTTCTCTGTTATTCTATGATTAAAATGACGTTTAAATCATATTTATGTCTGTATTAGAATAAGAAATAATAATTTTTTTTGATGGATTTACACGTTTCAGACGCTGGAGATTACGAAAAACATATTTTTAGAAAAAAAAAAGTTACCGTTTGTCTGTCTGCCTGTGTTTCTGTAAAAGCGCTGTCTCGCAAAAAAATTGTGACAGATACTTAAATTTTGGGTCTGTACTTAGTAAGTAATAATACGAAGAAGCCTATTTAATATTAGTTATTACTTCGATTATCCGGAACATTTTTTTCCGGACTCTCAAAATATTCGTTCTCATGAATTTAGGATAATGTCATTTTTTTAATTAACGGAATTTGTCACAGTGTAAACACAGAGGACATACATTCAATCAATTTAGAATGGAGCTTGTCTTTAAGGGGATCTGGAACGCAAAAATCTTCTTTTTTTACATTAAAAATTTCTCTGTTATTCTATGATTAAAATGGCGTTTAAATCATATTTATGTCTGTATTAGAATAAGAAATAATAATTTTTTTAAAAATCTAGCTTTGCGTCAATGATTGCCATGGAAATCACTTCTTGTGAAAATGCATTTTTGTTCATGGTGGGTTTTTTTAAACAATTTCTTGAATTTAAATTTTTATAAATCAAATAGCTTATATATACATGAAGATAAATGCTACAATCCTGGAAACTGTCTTATACGACTGTTTTACTTTAATTTTGATTCAGCAACTTTGAAAGAAATATTTGCTTTTAAAAATATGATTTTTTAAATAAAAGTTCCATCATATTTTTTAATTTTTGAATTTAAATATTAATTGTTTAAAAAAAATTATATTTTGAAAAATGCTGAATTAAAATTAAAATTTAGACATATCTGTTTATTTAAATGTAAAAACATTTAAATTCTACAAATAAAGTTTTGAGTTATAACAATTTTATTAAAATTTATTCTTATGTCTTCATCTTTAATTAGCTTCATTTCGTCCCATGTTTCCCGCATGTTTGTGTGCTCATGAAGACTAATTCAACTTGTGCTGTTGTTGCATTCTAACATTTAAGAGTGAAATATGCTATGCTGGGTATCATCCTCCTAGCTTAATGATAGAGCTTTGGAGCGCTATTTAACGGACCCGGGTTTAATTACCGGTATGAACATCTTTCGATCTGTTGGTTTATGCTTATTTGACAAAGGAAAAATTTTCACGTATTAATTATTCCATAATTTTGAGCACAATTTCACTGCTGAAAATAATTTGAAAAATTAAATCAAAATTATACATATGTGTTCGCATATGCTGGACTTCCATTAGTCTAATATTTACTACATGTAATACATAAATTTCAAAATATGACTGAAAACATGTGCATAAAATTACAGTAATCCATTGATTTACTTACGCGAAAAAAGATTGATTATCGTTACTAATAATCGGGTTTTATGCAACTTTTCCAACATTCGCGCTTTTTTGTTCATTCCAAATACTAAGAAAAGAAGATAGACTATTACAACTAATGATTATATATTTAGTCATTACTAATCAATAGAAATACAGTCGAGTCTCTATATAACGAAATCCACCGTTCCAGTAAAAAATTCGTTATATAGAGAAATTCGATATATAGAGAATGATGTTAAAAATCGTATTTAATGTGTGAAATTTGAACAAATATTATTTTTGATCTTTTGAATTAAGAATTTGAAATGTTTTAAAGTATATATTAACCTAACATTTTATTTCTTAATTATTTAAGCTGCTTCAATAAAGAGAATAGATATTTATCTGAAAGTTTAATGAAAATTAAATAAGGAAGACTTGCATTAATTTCAGACGAAGAAATCTGTAATTTTTTGTTGCTTTGATTTCAAAGTTGTTACGTTCTCAAAAAAAAAAAAAAAAAAAAAAAAAAAAAAAGCTCAAATTTTAGCAAAGAATGAAAAATTGTAGTTAACATTTCCCACCATTTGAAGGCCTCTCTTATGAGCCTCTCATTGATTACTCTCTTACATGTGTATCAATCCAATTGACACTGTCTTGAGAAGGATGTGGAAAGGTGTGTGGGAAATGGGATGAATTCGTTGGATTTAAAGAACAAGGAGAGAAGTAATATATAAAAAAACCTCAGCACTGACGATAAATCAAAAATAAGTTATGAAAAATCGATTCCATATGATTTCGAAGCTTTTTAAAACTGAATAAATTAAGACCAATTTATGAGAAATTCGTTATATGGAGATAGATATTTCGCTATATAGAGACTGTTTTTAATGTAATCGTGCGAAAAGGGGACCGTTCCTACTAAAAATTCGTTATATAGAGAAATTCAATGTATGGAGTTTTGTTATAGAGAGACTCGACTGTATATACTTACGATCAGCTAATTTATCATGTTGTGCAGAGTCCCGTAATTTCTCAAAAAAATTCCGTTTAACATCTGCATCTGAAAATAAATTAAATACATAAAATTTTAATAATATACTTATTTATCTCTGTATTTAACCATCAACATTCCGCCAATAAAGCTATTCTTACTACTCACGAACACAGATGGAAGCGCGGTTCATTTTTTCCCCCAAAATTTCTGGAAAGGGCAGCCATAATCACGGAAATTTGGCATTAGAATGAAAAAATAGAATTTCCTAAATAAATTAGCTAGGACTTTATTTACATTGGATGAAACTGCTGACTTCAAGCTCATTTATTATTTATTGCCATAAATTACGGAAACAGGCAGAAATAAGACCTCTTTTCTCCAAGTGTGAAGGGAAACGGCTTGCTTAATATAGACCATTTCAGGGTAACCTTCGATGTCTTATATCCAAATTTAAATTTTATGCTATTATGCATAAACAGTTACAAAGCATTACCTTAAGCATATAGCTCAGTAAAAAAAAGTTATAACTTAACCAAAAAAAAAATATTCCCTTATATTCTAAATCAGTATAATCTTTGGAAGTGCTGAAACAGTTTCAAAATTAATGGACCACCCCGATTCAACCGTAAGCTATATCTTATGTCAATGAGACTAACCCAAAAGGGATGCAAGAGCAAAAAAAAAAAAAAAAAAAAAAAAAAAAAAAAAAAAAAAAAATGCAATTTTTGTGTTACTGAGAGGTCTAGAAACATCTAATTTAGCATTTTGATCATTTATAAGATATAAATGGTGTCTAGGAATGTTTGTTAAAAAATACAAAATTTAAAAGGGGTGAAAATGAGCGAAAAGTTTTCAAAAGCGTTCTAAATAGGGATTTTTAAATAATCTCAAAAAAAACAAAAAAAACAAACCTATTTTAAAAAAATAATGTCAAAATGATGGTGACAGTTCTTGCTCTAACATAGACTGTCTCTTATCAGGTATCATTACCCTTTAGGAAGACATGTGACTTAGCATATTTGAACTATTACGAAAGTAAAGCCGCGGGGTTTGATAGTCAAGATATAAATGTTGAAACAAATTAAATAAGATAAGCTAAAATTTAAGAAATTAAATACCTGTGGTCCAAATGAAATTAACCTAATCCTAAAAGATTTACTAATAGAATTTATAAGTGTTGTTACTTCATTAAAGAATAAATACACTCTTTAAACTTTTAATAACATAAAATACCTGAATTTGTAAATATCACTACTGCTTTTATACTGAAGAATTCATTGCATGATCTTTAACACAAATATCCAGAAACATAAGAAAAATGTGTTGTTTATAGATTTATATCATACTCTGTCGTAATTGTAATTCAATCTATATCGGCAAAACAAGCCGCACTCTATGAGATTACAAAAACACAAATACGCCTTTATGACAGGTTCTTGAAACTCAAAACTTTTTATCCATGTCTTAGAAACTAATCATATCCCAGATTTAGCACACGCTAAAACTTCTAAATAAAAGCGCAACAACACATAACAGTGAAGTAATGCAACAGTACAGAAGTCCTGTGTTTCTCGTCGGCTGGTATATGAAATTGGCAGACTCGCCTATGAACAATTCCAGCTCGATTATGTGTGAATATACAGATTTGATCTTTTCACTTTGATTTTAACATTGGATAACAATTTAGCTGTTTTAACTGTTTTTAAGTATCTGTAATAATTTGTTTTATTTTTATTTTAAACGTAAAGTAATAAGACATCACGTTAAAATAGCAAATTCGCACACATAAACAAGAAAAAAAAAATGCTTAACTTCTTTATAATTTTTTTTGAGCTGTCAAGCAGAATGAACATATCCTTTTCAATTTTATTTCTTTTATCGAACTCGAGACAACTTTTATTCGTACAGTTGTGAAAAAAAATGTCAAACGCTTGCTGCTTGTTCAACTAATTAATGGAACAGATTGAATTGAAGCAGATTAACTGAGAAATTGGAAATAAATTCTCGTTTTAAATGCTATATATAACATTTTCTTAAAAAATCATCTACACATCATAACAATTTTTTTTTCAATTGTAATACTCAAGTTTGACACCAAAAATAAATTCTACACCGTCCAAGTAGCTCAAATGCAATTTTTCAAGAAATGGTTTTCAGAGCAATTAAATATTTTAAAATGGGCACACTTTAAAGCCTGTTTCAAAATTGAACTGGTACTTGATGATAAGAAAAAGGCAAGAATGAGAGATTGTGAATTAGAAAAACGCACTTTTATCAATATCGCCAAATAATTTAAAAATTTTAAGAGCTTTTATTAATGTTCAAATTATTAATAGAAATATTCTATATTCGTCTCAGAATTTTTTATCATTTATTTTTTCTCTCTTTAAAGAAAACAAGTTGGAAATTGCACGTGAACGTAGCAAATGAGGTGCGTTCGTACGATAATGAAGTTTTAAAAATATTCAGATCTTTCTGATATAGTAGAGCGTACTTCGGATACAGTATAGTAGTCGAAATCTTTGTGTTTCTGTAAATATGCAGAAAATAGTTTTTAATACTCCTCAGCAACGTATATCTTATTCATAAAATGTGAAATAGTTGAATATAATTAAAACACGCCCCAAACAATGTTTCCCCGTGTAGCATTATGTAGTGGAATACTTTTGTGTGACCCTGTAATTTAATAATAAAAATTCTTTGCATCACAGATTGTACAGAATGCATATTTTAGTATATATTTCATAGATTCATGCCAATTCCATTATGTTCGAATGAGTGTAACATCATAAAAATGCATTTGAAACTTTTTCCCATTGACCGTAATGCAATGGAATACCTTTCATTGTCCATGTGAATGATCTATGCATCCGACTTTCATAACATTTGAAATGACTCGATAAAATTACGTAATAATTATATGTTTTAAATTTCAAACGATTAAAATGCATTTGAAAATTTTTTCCACCATTGACCGTAATGTAACGGAATTCTTTTGACTGTCCCTGTAATTGATCTATGCATCCGATTTTCATAACATTTGAAATGACTCGACAAAATTACACAATTATTATATGTTTTAAATTTCAAACGATTAAAATGCATTTTAAACTTTTTTCCCCATTGACCGTAATGTAACGGAATCCTTTTGATTGTCCCTGTAATTGATCTATCCATCCAATTTTCATAAAATTTGAAATGACTCGACAAAATTATGCTATAATTATGTATTTTAAATTTCAAACGATTCAGTTGGGTAGTTTTTGCGTTGTTATATGCGGACAGACAGACAGAAGGACAGGCAGACAGACGGACAGACAGACAGACGGACAGACGGAAGGACTGAGCGTCAACAATAGGTGCTACGTATTTACATAATTACGACCACACCTAAAAAGGACAATTACTAAATTGCAGCAGACGTTTACTTATTATTTCTTCTTAAATAAAAATATTTTTGATCATAGCCTTTTTTATTCCTGGCTGATAACCAAAATTAAAATTTCAAGCATTTAGAAAAAAACCTCAATTTTATGTCAACTTTTAATTTAATTTTTGACATTTCAATAAACAATTCTGAAATCTATTAGTTTACAAACTCATCAATAAATGTGATCTACTAGTAAGTTTATTTTCATTAAAATCTGTGACGTGTGAGTCACAGCTTATTTGTTCATTTTGTATGAAATCAACTTAACGTTTTTACCTTCAACATTGCCACGTGAGCGAACAGGCAAACCTGGAATTGGTTCTTCACTACGTCTGTTCCTTTTGTACGGAAATTTACATCCAGGCATTCCTACAATTATGAAAAAAAGAAAAATCAGTCCTCATGTATAATTTAATTAAATGTTTCGAACCCTAATAGAACATTAATAAGAAATTGAATTTATCATAAACTGAAATGGATTTAAACAATTCGTCTCCTGTGAATAATAAAGTTCTATCTGTGTTTTTTTTTTAAAAAATGACTTATCGATATAGATAGGTTCTATTTGTATCTATGAAGGCATTTTTACATCAAAATGATGTTATATGTATTTTACATATGACCTTACAATGATAATATGCCATTATTTAAATCCAGAAATGCCTTCATAGATACAAATAGAAGCTTTCTATATCGGAAATTAAATTTTTTTCGAAAATACAGATAGAATCTTATTATTATCAGGTGACGAATTGTTAACCCATCTTGCAATACACATATATTTAACGCATGAATAATAATAATAAAAAAAACTATTAAGATTGAATGATATAAACTAAGACAGACTTGAAAACATTTAAGAAATTAAACTTACAAGGTGACCATGGTTAAACTGACGGTACTCAGAGTATCCTGCAGCGCGAACTAATACCGAGAATGGAGCCGAATTTTGTAGGAAAATTAACCAAGTAGGGGGACGAAAGATTCCGCAAAAAACAATCTATTTCCAAAAGTCACCGCTAGGGTTATATGTGGCACTGTGTATCCAAAAAAGAGAGTTTCAAAAATGAAGGATTAATACTGAAATAAAATAACTGTTTATTGAGATCATCCAACTCAGGCTCGATGTGGTTACAATTTTTGTGTACCACTTATTGCATTCTGTGAACAGCATTTACAACAGCAGAAGATAACATGTTGCTAGAACCTCCCGTACAGTTTGCGATATGTTATCCTTCAACGTAGCCATTTCCTGGACATCTTCGTGAGAGACATTGGACATTAGGTAATCCCATAGCCAAAAGTCGCAGGGTTAAAACCAGGGGACCGAGGTGGCCACGCAGTTGGAAAACAATAGCTAATGACTCTTTCTGTTGTTAATTTCTGTTGAAGCAGCTGCCTTACCCGTAAAGCAATATTTGTAAGTGGTCCATCTGGCATGAGAATGATTTTCTCCAGGCACTGTTTTTGCTGAAGTGCTGGAATAACAAAGTTGTTTAGCATTTGGCGGTATTTGTCTCCGGTAACGGAACAAGTTACAGGTCCTGTCGGAGTAATGTTCTCGTAGAAGAATGGACATATGATCATATCTGCTGTGAAACCACACCAAACAGTTGTATTTGGTAAATGCAAAGGAATTTCCTTGGATGTTCTTGGTGACTTGTTATCCCGCCTTTGACAGTTCTGGGTATTTGCAATTCCATTCAGGTAAAAGTGGGCTTCATCTCCCCAGTTGCAAATATATTGTATTAAATAAAAATATTGTGCAAAAAGTGTTGTTAAGGAGATCGTGGAACTTTACTTGAATTTTTTAAAATGACATTTCTTTTTCTGTGGGTTATTATTCTTCAATTTGTAATACATCATTTGTGGAAAATCATCTGCAAATGCAATTATTTTATGCAAAGTTACAAGTGTTTAATTTTGTTCACAAACAATTTTAAGGCTTTTATTATTTTTAAATCTGTTTTTCTCAATACTGATATTTCAGCTTTTTTAATTCTTTTAAAATGCTCCTTGATACTTAATTTTTGATCAAAATTCATGAAATTGGTAAGAAATAATCTTCATATTACTTAAAAAAACTGTGTATGCTTTTTAAAATTAGACTTCATTAAGATAATTAAATTCAATTTTTGCGTGACTCATTATAATGCGAAATTTTGATGAAAATTGATAAGAAAATTAGAAAAATTTCTAAAAAATTAACTATTTAAAGTATTGAAAAAATGATAAACAGATTTGCTTGTAATAGATTTTTACGTGATTAAAATTTGAAATGGAGGAAATATCTAAAAAATTAAGACGCAAGAAGCATTTTAAAATTTCGTTTTAAAATTTAAAATTTTTAAAAGAATCTTAAAATTATAATAAGACTGGAAATTTCTTCACATGTTTTCTGTATGCTTAAAGTGAAATGCATGTTTGCACAAAATTTCAAATCTCTGTTATGAAAATTAAAAGAAATTTTTTTAAAGGTCCACTGTCCCCTTAAAAATTTCAAAATGAGAAAATGTGCTTACAAATTGAGAAAATATGTTCTAAACTGTGTTTTTAATTTGGAGACAAAATGTTGCACAGCATAACACCATTTTAAGAAACTATTTTTATTAACATTATTTATAATGTTATTTCACCACAATTAACAACACTTTGTTTAGAACGCATTTTTAGGTAACAATACTTTGCAATATATTAAGAACACAACCACAACACTAAAAGAAAAACGTTTCACAACTACTTAATGTGTTGCGAATAAAAAGAAATTTCTATAGAGCAACACTTTTGAACATATTAATCACAACACTAAAAACGCTTCACAACTCCTTAATGTGTTATAAATTTGGAGACAAAAAGTATACCGAACTGTACGAATTGATTATTTCCAACTGAGCGAAAAATTGCCCAGGCCGGGAATCGAACCCGGATACTTGGCTTACAAGGCCAATGCTTTACCTGTTAAGCTATCTGGGCGATTCCCGGCCTGGGAAATTTTTCGCTCAGTTGGAAATAATCAATTCGTATGATAACATTACGAATCACTTTGATTGCGTTAAAAATAATAGTATATCTACGTATCCATCGTTATATGGAGTTCCATTACCTGCGGTTTATTCTGCGAGCTGTTTCAAATGACAGACCAGATGTTACGACCAATAAGGTTATCAGAGCGAAAAATCCCAGCCGGCTATCGCCCAGATAGCTTAACAGGTAAAGCATTGGCCTTGTAAGCCAAGCATCCGGGTTCGATTCCCGGCCTGGGCAATTTTTCGCTCAGTTGAAAATAATCAATTCGTATGATAACTTTACCAATCAGTTTGATTGTGTTAAAAATAATAGTATACCGAAATGTGCTTATTTTTGTATTTGACCGTTTGCAGTATATATTTACGAGAATTAGAGCTCGGTCAATCAAATCGTATTCAAGGACGCATTTCATTTGTGTTATAAAGTGTTAAAAAATATGCGATAAGGAGTACATTTATTTTATAGAATGTAAGTTACGGACATCGTTGCATATTTCTCTCACATAAACATTTTATAAATTACCTGGTGTACACCATCCAGAACCTGGTCGAACGAATGGTTTATTCCCCCAGGGTGGTTGATATGGTGGCCAACCTGGTCCTGGTTGATACCCTGGCCAACCTGGTTTATATCCATGACCTGGTCTATTCCCCCAGCCTGGTTGAGGCTCAAGCTGAACTGGTTTACGTGGAAAACATGTTGAACCTCCTAGGTGAAAATTATTAGTGAAATAAGATCAAAGGAACTTATTAGAAACAGCATAATAAAGATGCAAATAATAATAATAATAAATAAATAAGTTGAGGTTTTAAAATTCTGTTATGTCGAAAATCGTAAATTCTTTTGAAATTTAATTTGTATAATACGTTATCTGTATCCTTTTAAAATGTCAATTGCGATAAAAATTTGAATTCAAAATCGATATGAAGACCACAGTAGTGAAAGGGTGTAAATGGCAGAATTGAAAAAAATGAACTAATTGCACAGATAACTTGGAAATATGCTTCTTTCTTTTCAAGTAATAAAATAAAAGAGATTTTCTAATTATGTTCTGAGTTCTGGAAATCAACCACTTTTGCTAATAATAATCAATAGTTTAATAACAAATTTAACTGAAATTGTACTCCACTTTTTTTACATTTACAGGACTCTTTTTGGTCCGCTTTTTGAAAATCTGTATTTTTTTTTTTTTTTTTTTGAAGAAATTTGTGGTAGGTTTTTGCAACAATTACCAGAAAAACGCTCCTCTTGGCATAATTCTACGAAATTTACAAATGCATATTTTCCTTAAATAAAATGGGTGTCCAAAAGAGGACCAAGTGACAACTCTGCCAATTATGGAAAAAGGAAATCAAAGACCAAAATAAAACAATGCAGACCACAATGCAATTTCCTATTTCAGCTCAGTAAATTATTATTTCAGTTCAAATTTAATGTCAATTATCTTGGAACTCAATTTACTCCAAATCGAATTTTTGTCACTGGCACTCCTTCGGAGGTCCTCATGTACCAAAATTTCGTAATGTCGAAAACAGTGTTGCCAGAGGGCTACTTATTTAAAACTCAGATTTCTTGATTGGCACCACTTTTTTAAAACGACAAATTACGTTTTGTTTTCGCCTTAATTATCACGTCGTTGGTTGATTGGTTGGTTGGCAAGTACTGAAACATGTGCTACAATCCGTAAGGGATGCTTTTGCCTCGAAACTCCAGAAATCATCATGCCATTGAATATGGCACATTGTATCATTCGTAAAAAGTGATGCCAATCAAGAATCTGAATTTTAAAAAAGTAGTCCATCTGGCAACACTGGTCAAAAATTGTAAATCTTTATATTAAGACATCTGTACGCATTTAAAATTAGACTGGGAGGCACCAGCATAGACAGTCAACTCATCTGGTTCACGGATGAAAATCTAGGATTAATTTAACCTCGATACGCAAAATGAACGCAGTTGTTTGCCAAACTATATACCTTAGTGGAAAACAGCTAAAACACTTAAAACATTTTAGCGGTAGACTCATAGGCTTATCACTTGTTTTCCTGCTCTCAATCATCCATCTTTTTCATACACTGTAAAAAATGTGACCCTTTTGCTGCATCGTCACCCCCTCCCCTCTTTTATAGAGTACAGTCGAGTCTCTCTATAACGAAACTCCATTCATCGAATTTCTCTATATAACGAATTTTTAGTAGGAACGGTCCCCTTTTCGCATGATTACATTAAAAACAGTCTTTGTATAGCGAAATATCTATCTTCATATAACGAATTTTTTTATAAATTGGTCTTAATTTATTCAGTTTTAAAACACCTTCGAAATCATATGGAATCAATTTTCCATCACTTATTTTTGATTTATCGTTCAGTGCTGATTTTTTTTTTGTATTACTTCTCTCCTTGTTCTTTAAATCAAACGACTTCATCCCACCTTGCACACACCTTTCAACATCCTTCTCAAAACAGAATCAGTTGGATTGTTACTCATATAAGAGAGGAATGAATGAGAGGCACATAAGGGAAGCTTTCAAATGGAGGAAAATGTTAACTAAGATTTTTCATTTCTTGCTAAAATTTGAGCATACTTTTGAGAGCGTATCAATTTCAAAATCAAAACAACAAAAAATTACAGATTTCTTCGTCTGAAATTAATGCAAGTCTTCCTCATTTTATTTTCATAAGCTTTCAAATAAATGTCTGTTTTCTTTTTTGAAACTGTTTAAATAATTAAGAAGTAAAATGTAGGTTAATATTTACTTTTAAACATTTCAAATTCTTAATTAAAAAGATGAAAAATAATATTTGTTCAAAATTTACACACTAAATATGATTTTCAACATCATTCTCTATACATCGAATTTCTCCATATAACGAATTTTTTAATGGAACGATGGATTTCGTTACAGAGAGACTCGATTGTATCTCTCTTTTGACCCATGAGAATGCTCCATAATAGTAACCTATGAAGTAATCCTTTTCTATAAAACCGATGGAGTGCCGATACAGAAAAAGGGTGACTTTTTTTACCATGTTCTTTTGGGCGCAGAAAAACGCAATGATAGACTTACTAGTCAACATTTAAAGTCGGGTATTTAGGTATTTTTCACAAAGACATGACTTGGCAGATATTAAGTTTAAATATATGCTAATCGAGATTTAACTGTTTCTAGATTTTCACCCGTGAACTCAATGAGGTGTTAGTCTGTACTGATTACGGTCTAAATGTAATTTCCAAAATCAATTTCAATTCAATATCGAGGTACCAAAATTCTACGATGACGAAAATCGTAAATTTTTTTTAAATTTCAATCTGTATGTTAATTTATTTTTATGGCTTTGAAATGCCATTTACGATAACAAATACAATTTGGAATTGATTGCTTTATATAACAATAAAGAAAAAAAGCATCCATCAAGCACAGTTTATGAAACAATTTCAATCATATTCAGACTAATGTAACAAAATTTCTCCGGTAATAAATTTAAGGGGTCATAGAAGTCATACTTTTTACCTGGCAGTGCAATTTAACAAATCACAATTTAATTTTTTTTCTGAGAACCTATGAAAAAATAAATCTATAATTTTTTTAATCTAGACAAATTTATACATCTTTAAAAAAAAATTCCTAATATTCTATAGCGAAATTTTATTTTATTTTTTATGTTTAATTCAGATGAAAAATTTAAAATTATTTTTTGACTTGCATCCACGGCGCGCGAGATTATAGGAAAACTCTTGGTATCAATGCCCCCAGAAGTATTGAAAATGATGCAAAATCAATGTATCTTGAATTTATATTTCATTTTTAAACAATCTATTCATTTATTTATTTTAAATTGGTAATTTTTCAACAAAAAAGAATTTTTTCCAAAATTTCATAATTTAAATTGAAACTTAAAATAAATAAATAAATAAATAAATAAACACCTGAAAAAACAATTTTAGTGATTGACTCGTAGGTTTAACATCGTGTTTCCTGCACCCAAAAGTACGAAATCATGGAACACTGCGAGCAGGATAATGTTGTGGTAAACCTATGAGTCAAGCACTAAAACCGAATTCGCAGGTGTTTTTCATCAAAATATGACTTAGCAGACAAATTGCTGTTTTAATATGCAAATAGAATTTTAACTAATTATAAAATTTTACCTATGAATTCGATGGGGTGATTGTCTGTGCTGCGGCTTATTTCATTATGAAGTATAAAAGTATAATTTTGTGTTACTAAAAATTAAAAAAGTAACAAAAAGTATTCTTACTGTCAATGCATATAGTTGTTAGGATTGAAATAATTACTAGGATTCCAGTGCAAATCCCCATCGTTCCACAATCGTCACTTTTCCACTTAATCAAAAGAATTATGAATCACAGAGTTAGATTTCATGTTTGTATTCACCCATATATATATTTATTATAAAACGGCACTATTTAGAATAGCTGAAACATTTCTGATAATATATGCAATCTCTTATTACCATAATAAATAGATTTTATGTATCAAATTGTTTATCATTAAATTAAAAGGGTTATTCTAAAAACAAATCTTGTCATTTTTTCCTAAAAATAATTAAGTAGCAATGTTACGTTTAAAACTGAAGATATACAGACAGAAATGAATGAAAAATAATCAGCTTTTATATATTGTAGTATAATAGCTTTGTGAACATGTCAACATAATCAAATAATGTATTTTAACGAGAAAATTGCACTATATAGTGCTCTATTTTGAAAATAATAGAAATTTATTGCAATATTGCTATCATTGTTTTTTTTTTTTTGTTTTCTTTAATACTTTTATTTCATAAACAAATGAAATGACATATTTTTTTAAAACATTGCTTTTTTTCACAAAAAGAGTCATATTCTAAAATTGCGCAGAAGGATAAAATTTTATAATTTGTTGGTTATATTATGACACATACAATAATATAATTTTATGTTAGATGACTGTAATTTTTACATACATTGTGATTCAAAACACTTTAGATAAAATTTAAACGACAGATATTGCTTCATATTAAACAAATTCTGTATATATATGAGAGATTTTATGTAAAATTTCTTTTTTTAGATAGAATTAAGTAAATTTTAGGTAGAACCTTTTATTTCAAATGTTAATTTTAATTTTTCTTGGTCTTATCGTTAGTTATTCTCAGTTATTATAGTTACAAAAAAAAATCATAAAATGTAAAAATGAAACAAACAAAAGAAGAAAAAAATTATGCCCAACAGTAGATTATAAAAAACTTTTCAACACATTCAGAATATTGTAACAACACTGCACACTGCATCGTTTACAAAATTAAAATATTATGTCTAATAGAAACGCATAAAACTGAACTCTGTGGCAATATAATCCATGGAGGATCAGCGCCGACAGTGCCCATCTCTGTTTACTAGACCCTTAGCCCAGGGCCGTAGCTAGAAGTCAACAATAGGGTGGGGGGGGGGGGGCACAGGAGAAAATAGGGAGAGGGACTCATATTTTTTTTTCACTCTCTCTGATGCAGAAAGATAAATTAGTGTATATTGACAGTGTAGGTACTATGTTTCTTATTTAACTGCTGTAATAACTTCATTTTATACTAAGAAATATGATGATGTAGTAATAAAAGTATATGATGATGAAAATTTCCACTGTATAACTAGTGCAAAATTAAGCATCACGTTAGCTTCATATGTGAAAATAGTATGAACTAATCTTGAAACATTTATTTTAGTTACAAATTAGCGATTTTACAAAACTATGAAAAGGTTCCAAAGCTAAATTAGATTTTTGAACAGAATTTCATTTCAGTTTTCGAAACAAAAATTCATTTAGTGACCTTGGAATCATTTTCAGGGGGGCGCAAAATATTTTAGGGGGGGGCTGAGCCCCGAGGTGCTATGTAGCATATATTCCGGAAAGGTGATCAGCCCGGTGCGAGACCCTCGATGTTTAGTTCCCAAACTAGCTTGGTACTCAATTAATCGATCCCGAAGTGATGAAGGGCTGAGTGCAACGTGTTAAGTGGGGAGTTGAACTCACGACTTGCCACATCGCGGTCAGATGTTCTGTCCATTACGCCACTGGCTTCAATAAAAACGCATAACACATTTAAAAACCCACTTTAAGCTGTTCCTTTCTGTTATGGCTTTCCCATAACCTTAGATGTCGCACGTCTCCTTGGCGCATTCTATTGTAATTTAAGTTTGCCGTTTTGGCAACATTGAAATATCGTCTGTTATTGTTTTGGTTTTATCAGTGATCTTAGCGGACCTATCGTGTGTTCGCTGGATCATTATTCTTTATTTAAAATGTAAATATAGTGTGTAAATAATTGAATATAAAGAATTTTTAAGTAATATTAGTAGTAATAATTGAACCAGCGACCAAATGAGTGCTTTAAATATACTCGCATCATTCGATAGTTCGTTACTCTTTCTACAATCAGAAAACTATCAGAATTTTTTAGCAGATCTATACATAATACATAATTTTATACCTATTAATTACATGCATTTCAAAATGAAGTTTGCTTAAGATATATGCATATATCTGAATTGAAAGTTCCACTATTAGTAATTTTCTCTAATAAGGAGAATGGTACGTGAATACTTTTGTGTAGTCTTGTATATGAGGTATAGATTTTATATTCAACGAATAACATGCAAAAATTAATTAAATTTAAAAGCCCAAACTAAATTTTAAAACGCACATTCCACCAATTTTTACTCAAGACAGTACAATAAGCGATTTCTTTTTGTGCCTCTATTTTTAAAATTAAATTTTCAACTGTCTTCATAATATGAATAAAAAATGCTATAAATTCCTTATTATAATGTCGTAAAATTAAGTGATTTATGTCATGTCGGTTTCAAAATATTTGAAATAGCGTAACCTTATTAAGTTACTCTTCAAAGGATTTTTTCCCATGTAACGTAATGCAATGGGATTGTTTTGAATGACCCTGTAAATGATTGAAAAATGCCATGAATGCCCTGTTAAAATGCAATTGTTGTGAAATACAGTACTTTATACCAGTTTTAATACATTTTGAACTGTTGTAATAGCGTTATCTCATTAAAATATCTTTAAAAAGATTTTTCTCTTTATGCCATGTTGTTGTGGAATTCTTTTTAGTGTCTCTGTAGATCAGGCATGTCAAACACGTGGCCCGCGGGCCACAATTGGCCCGCCAGGTACTTCTCTGTGGCCCGCCATGCTTTTGGTATTTTCGTATGTTTGATTCAATTCTTAGTTGATGCAGAAAATACACTTTGTATTGCAAATATTCCAGCGTTGCAAAATTGGAGAATGGTTTTATTCAAAATATCTACCATTATTTCAGAATATAAATTTTCATAACATTTAATGGCAGATATTGACCTACATTAAATTTAATGATCCGCATTTAAACAAAGAAAAGTTTAAAATTTTAAGTTAATGGTTGTTATTTTGGATGAAAATTTTTAACAGTTTGGCATAGAAGATGCAAACAACACCGAATCAACACCACTATAATATAAAATATCCGAGCATACTGTCTTGAATATTATCAAATCTAATTTATTTTTTAATTTCGTTTCCAGGAGATACACTCTCAAAAAAACTTCCGTCTTTTCACAGAAAATGCACTGGCAGCACTGCTGCCAGAAATTGTCTGTATATTGACGATTTTCTGTTTATTTTTTTCTCTGTCAAAAGAGGAAAAATATCCGTCACTTGAAAAAAGTTTGGAAAAAATCAATGCGGAAGAGGCGGGGATCGAACCAAGGACCCCAGGATTACCAGACTAACGCTAATCCACGGCGCTACGGCTGCTCATGATGATTGTGCGTTAAAATAGAACTCTTCATTTCATATGGTGTGGGTTGGTGTATTTCGTTAAAAAGCTTTTAATTATGCAGTTAATCTCGGAAAGATTTCATCTTTAATGAAACTGTGGCTGGGTTTTTTTTTTACGTTTAGTATTAATATAGTATAAAAATGTGAATTTTAAATATATTACGTAGAATGTTAGAGAAAAAACATGGATGTTCTATTTGTGAGAATTTTTGAACGAATAAAGAAAGTAATTGTTATTTATTTTTAAATTCGAAAACATTTTTGTCTTTTAAAACTAAATTAGACATTTTAATCAATAGAATATTTTTGTTTTTCATTTTAAAAATAAATTCGAACTTATTACTAACAGACCCAATGCGCATGCGTGCTGGATAGAAACGGAAACTTTTCCTCATTTTACGACGCTCGGAATGAACTCACAGAACAAATACGTTTTCTGGGAGAACAGAAATTATTTGTGAAAAAATAACGATAACTTAGTGTATATTGACGAATTTTTCTGACAGTGTATGCTATGCAAAAGTTATCAATAGGAAAGGTTAGAAGAGCCTATCTTAATCTTAAAATTAATAAGATTATAAAAGTTTTATGTTTTTTTCCCTCCTAATAGTTTATTAAGTATTTTATGTTGAAACGAATACATTATTTTATTGCTCTCTTTGATTCACTGTGACAATTATAAAATTACAAAGTAATGCGTGGTATTTGTTAGGTATTAAAAATGCATCAAAAATCAATTAAAATACGACGCTAATTTCTAATTTAAAGTCTCTAAAAGTCAAAAGAAATAAATAGCTTTAAAAGGGAAAGTGACACGATTTCTCGTCTTGTAAAATAATAATAATACATATAGTAATAATACTAATAATAATTAAAAAAAATTGTTACCCTTTTTTTATTATTTGGCTGCAAGCATAGTCGAAAGCGAGCATTTTGGACATAAGCTCATTAATTAATTTCATTCTTAAAGGTTAATAAACGTATCACTGTAAATTATCCCTGTGTGATTTTTACATTTCTTGATGATGAAGATATAACATCACAGATTTATAAAAGTCAATTTGAAATAATTTTTTATACTCAAAGGCTGAAAAATTGTGTTTGATATGTAGAAACTTCGTTGAAGTTTGCCAAGAATTTACTCACAAATATTTCGAAAAGCCCTCAAATATCTAGAAATAATTTAGAAAAATAAATAGATTTTAAACTGAAACTTTGTTGAAAAAAGTGTGTTCATGAGACATATATTAGAAGTAATTCATATGCTTTTAAAAACAAACAATTGGATGCATTTGCACATAACTCGAAATCGTTCAAGTTAGAATAAAGGATGTCCAAAATAGCTAAATCAATTTAAAAAATATGCAGGGGCATTTCTATAAATATTCATGATGTAATCAGAAATTTCAATAATCGCATGAAACCTATAATTTCAATACGTGTTGCTATAACTGAAAATTTTCATTAAACTAACAAATTTTCATTAGTAGACAGTAGCCACCGACAAATACTTTTTAATAGCCACTTTTTTTCATTTAGTGAACCCGTGTCCGGTGGCTAGCGTTAATTTTGCCCTTTAACTTTATAATTTTTGAAAATATAGGTGCAAGAAACTTTATTCTGCAGGTAGTTTTTTCGCAGACACAATATGTACTTAAATATAACTGAGGAGAATCAGGAAATTATTCCATGCCAGATCAATAACCATAGGTAATAAATTTTAATCAATTCAGAATTTTTTTTTATTTCGTAATATTACATTGTAAATAATTGTGTTCTGTTAATGATTGGTTTTATAAAAAGTAGCAATTACAACATAAAAGAAAATGCAGATATTAGGATTACAAAATTTATAACACATTTTTGTATAATTTTGATTGCGATTTAAATTTTTAAAAGCTCCACATGTGTTTAAGCATGTTTGTATTTGTATTTTAGCTTATTTTTCATTGCATTTGACAGTGTACTCTGGTAATATGTTTTTGCTACAGATTTGTTTTTACTAAGTAAAAATTACATGTTAAACATTTTATGGTGCGTGTTTTTAATTTTTCCAATAAATAGTTAAAAAATTTTTGTATGTGTTTTTGTTTGCTTGTTTGATTTTTTAAAACAATGATGTGTTTTTAATAATGTAAAGTTGCCATTTTGTGTGATAGTAATAAATTAATCTGCTTCTTTATTTTCGATAATGTGGCCCGCGTCTTTGTGTACAATCTTAATCTGGCCCGCGGTGGTAGACGAGTTTGACATGCCTGCTGTAGATGAACTATTAATGCAACATACTTCATACAGAATGAAAAACATGTGTTGCTGACTCTTAGTAACCTTTCTTCATTGTATGAATGTCCAAGTATATTTACTGGAGTTAGAGCGTGGGCAGATGGACAGACGAATCAAATGCATAAACACTTTTCAACTTAGTTGGAAAGTGTTAAAAACGAAATGCATAAACACTTTTCAACTTTGTTGGGAAGTGTTAAAAATACGAAAGTATTTCCTTGAAATAAAACCATATTTCACCTTTTATTATTCTTATTAATTTATTTCATAATTAAAAGAAAAAGTATTTTTTCAAACCATTATTCTAGTCTCAAAATTAATCAAAAATTTTAAACTAGGAGATTGTCACAGAAGTTTAAAATTATATAATTTGTTCCTTAATACATTTTTTAGTTAAAAAAACATTAATGTGATATTAAGTATATGAATGTGAATTATAGTGTTATAGTGTGAGTCAAGAGATCTTGGAAAAATTTTAAACAATAAATATTATAACATGCAGATGACATATAAATACTATGGCATAAGAAAAATGCCAATTTAGTTTAAGAGTGTCCATGATACATTTTAAAATAATTTTTATTTATTGGCTTAAAGTTTTGAATACTTTTGTGAGGATTAACCATATAATTTGTAAACAAAATCGCATGATAAAATTTCTCATACTTTTTTTTAAATTAAAAAAATTAACTTAAAAATTAAAATTTAAATTAAAATTTAATTTAAATTAAAAATTTTTGTTTAAAAAGTGGTGTAATTTAAAATCATTATATTTCGAAAATAAATTTTAATAGTAAATTTCAAAAATTCCGATAGAGGGCGTTTTAGACTTTGTAGTAACGAGCAACTACTTTTTACCGTTATTTTTTGTATCTCATTAAATGTTTCAAAAGCTTAGACTAAAGCTTAAAATTTGTACTCAAAATCTGAATCATTTAAAGGAGATTAAGTAGCGCAAACTAAACTGTGTCCAGAGGTTGAAATTTGACCCACCTCCCCTGGCCTCCTGAACACAGTTCAGTTATTTCCAATCTTGGTATCGTAGCACAGGTAGAAGCTACTATCACCTACATGAAAAATAAACTAGAGAGGGATAACAAAATTAAATAAAAAAATTATTCATAACAGACGAGCAATTTTTCAGCGCAAAATAAAAAAGAATTGAAGTATGCACATAGTACGTAATATAAATAAAGGTTGACACGTAGAAAATGGTACGCGCAAGATAGTTGGTTGCGTCTATAACAGTCAACTATCAACATGTGGGATATAGGCCCTAATGGAGGAAATACCCTACGTGGGGGTCCTTCTAAGAGAACCTAACCCGTATTTACGCTAGAAAGTCCAAGTTCCGAAGGAAACCACTGAAAATTACGAACGATTCGGTCGATGGGCGCGATTGGATTCGAACCCAGAACCTTTCGTCTACCAGCGTCGAGAGCAGAACCTCTCGACCATTGGTGTGTCGTACATGAAAGATGTTCCTGCGGAATTACAAAAACTGCTCGAAAGAGTGCCCACCAGCAACGATGCAGGCCTCACACCGTCGGTGTAGAGAGTGCGTAATATTTTTTTCCGAGCACCTTCGTCGTTCCAAGCCCAAGCTCGCACTCTGATTGGTTGTTGCTCTCGGCACTGTTTTCATATAACTTGGCGATAATCATACTTGGCATAGCGATAGATGTTTCCGTCGAGGAGTTTGATTTCCTTCCAAACCGAGTATGAAGTAACTTTTCCCGTTTTTTAATAAGTAAAGCATTAGCCATTTTATAAAATAACACAAGATAATAATACACAAGAGCACAAGACCACGAGGATAAGAATGAAGGAAGAATAATAATGAGTAGGTTAGGTTTTAGGTTTACTCGTTCATTTACGAACGAAATATTTTTCGCCAAGTATGGTTATCGCCAAGTTACATGAGAAGAGTGCGAGCTTGGGTTTGGAACGACGAAGTGCTCGGAAAAAAAAATCTCGCGTAGAGAGTCGCGAACGTTATCGATTACCCTAAACACAGATATCTCCCGGATAACGTCAACTACAGCTGCAACATGTTCATCAGTGAAAAATACACAAAAAATAATTACCAAGAGTTAAAAACACAACAATCACATCTATTTTAAAGCATTAAACTTTCGCTATTTTTTCTTTTTTTCTTTTTAAAATTTACGATTTGCAAAAAACCTTTACAGGATAGTAAAAAAATGAAGGTCAATTTCCAATTCAGTGGTATAGAATGCAAGAGAATGAATTATTAAAAACTGAAAAACAAGACAAAACACAACTTTTTCAGAATAATGTAATCTAAAAGCATTTTTAGATATGTAACATTTTAAAAAGAATTGATTCTACTAATTTTCATCATTTTGTTTTATGTAAAATTCTGTTTTTTTATTTTTTGGCTTGATGTACATACATGAACTGCATCATGCATCCATCCATCTATGCTTCACACTACCGGCCAATCGGGTGACACAGACAGTTAAAGTTTTAAGTAATGGCTACGTAACTGTGAATTATTTCTTGTTATTTTGCGCGGAGGAATTCCTCGTTTCTGTATGAATGAATTTTTTATTTAATTTTGTCCTCTCTCTCTCGTTTTATTTGCGTATAAGGGGTAGTAGTATCTGCCTGGTCTCCCACACCAAGATCGGGTATAACTGAACTGTGTTCAAGGGGGGTGTCAACTTTCAACCCCTGAACACATCTCAGCTAGCGCTCCTTAACTACTCAGAGCGTTTCAGATTTTGAGCTCAAAATTTAAGTCTAAGCTTCTGAAATCTTGTAATGAGACACAAAATATAACGAAAAAAAAAAAAAAAGTTGTTCGTTACTCTAAAATCTAAAGCACCCTCTATCGGCATTTTTTGAACTTTATCTTTAAAATGCATTTTCAAGAAAATACTGACATAAAGAATTGTTTTAGCTAAAACCGCAAACGAATCGATCAAATTTTCCGTTTATTATATCATTTGAAATTTTGGAACTCAAACTTTAAATTCATCTGTCTCCTTCGGAAGACATTTGGGACCCTTAGTTTCCTATGTAATATTGTTTGTTTTGATGTATACTCTCACTTCTTAAAGTTTTGCTCAAGAGCTTAGATTCACCCTGTATATCAAACTACACGTCAAGTACAGATATACTCAAAAGATTTGGAATACATATTTAACTGGGGACGGAACTACTGAAATCAGTTTTTATTATATATTGTATCTGGTTTCTAAATGTTTACTTAGTTATCTTATCAATTTAATTTAAATGCTTTAAGTGATCAATTAAAAATAACATAAAAAGCTCTAACGGCAACATTTTCAAAAACAAATAAATAATAAAAATAAATTTCTCGAAATAAACAGAAAAACATAAATCGCGTGAACATTTAGCGTTACTTATTATACGTTACACGTGTTTATTTAGCGTAACCTGTTAACCTCTTCAGTCCTGAGACCGACTTTGAGTCTTAAATTTTAAAAATTTCTTGTTAAATGGGTTTTAAATACTCTGAAAAAAATGGAAAAATGCTGAAAATTTTTTTATTATTTTTTTTATTAGTAGAAAATTAGTGTCTCCTACAGGCGACATCCGGTCATAGTGTTGTACGATATGTTAAATGCGAAGTATAAATTTATGTATACATTTATATTTATTTTACGATCAAATAGCATTTTAATGTTATAGTACACATTTATATTAATACAGAACATATTTTTAAGATTAAATAGTTAATTCATTGTATAGAAACAACATTTATAATAGTTTGAAAATTCAATTGTAATTATCTAATCTTTTAGAAATAACTGAAACTTAAATTAATATATATATATATATACAATTATTACAGATACTTTCCTAAATATCAGTAAGAATTTTTAAATATTTTTTTATAATAATATTTTTCGTGAAATAATTTGAAACATTGTCAGTCTTCTTGCAGACATTAAAAAAAAAAAACAAAAAAAAAAAAAAATTACATGCAGTGCATCGAATCCTTGCAGAATTGGATTTACAACCAAGCATCCTACATCGGTTTTTTGTGGATGGTTTGGGTGTCTCAGGAAGATGTGAAACCTATCTTTTTCGCAAAGGAGTGGATGACAAGGAAATTCTTTGGTTATATCTGTGTTCCTGTGGTGATGATGGCTCACTAAGAATATACTCTGAGCCACTGCATTCGTCTGTGCCATAGAAAAGAAATTCTTGTAGATGAATTCTGAATGCAAGATAGTCTAATATTTCTTTCTTTGCTCTATTGAGCAACGTTTGGCGGAATCTATATTCTATCCAACTGGCAACTATGGCAAAATATTAAAAAAAAATCATAATGACTCTTATGGTCCATTTTTTTGTCCTCGCATATATTCTATATTAGCTTAAATCTCAGTCAAAGAAATCAACACTTCTCATAAATTCATTGTACTTTTTTTATAATGGATGGACGATTCACTGACACATATTCTTTATTCTTTTTCGACCATCGTTTACATATATCTTCTGGATGCTTACCGTCAGCATTTTTGCCAATCCCACCGAAGCTAGCATAGGTGAGAAAAATACGGACTTCTGATTGGTCGAAAAATGTTTGCAAATAGATCATCTTGAACGATAATGTACGTATTAGGAGCGTATATGGGTATATCATTAAAATAATAATAATAAGAAGAAATTGCATTTTTTTTTAAAAGTAATATAGAACAATTGAGTTTGACGCCGTAAAGTGAAAATACTGTTGGTTCTAAATAAATTGTTCTGATTGTGTATATATGTGCATATCATGTTAAAAAAAATAGAAAGAAGAAATGACAATTCTATTTTTATTATTTTCTAAAAGTAATAGAGAACAATTGTTAAATATCCTGATTTACTTCTTTAATTGTAAGTTCCGAATTATCTATTAATAAATATGTAAAAACAGAAGGAAAATCCAGCTTTCAAAAGCTTTTCAAACAGAAATTGATGATTAAATAAACGTAAACTCAAAAATGAAGGAAAGCAAAATTATTCAACCAATCAGAAGCCCGTATTTTTCTCCCCTATACTAGCTTCGGTGGGATCGGCAAAAATGCCTTACCGTCAGCTTTGATGAGGCAAGTATAACTGGTTTATTATCAAACCATTTCAAGATACAAATTTGTCCATTATTACGAATTTTTTGGTCAACTGAACCCCGTCCAAGCTTTTTCATATCAGAGTCGAATTTAAAATTTACATTTGGGGTGTGTTACTCTTTTATAGAGTACCTGTTCCCTGACATTCAATTTTATATAAAATATAATAAATGTCTAATAAAGGGATGGATGTAAAATATTTGTCCATATACAAATACATATGCATACAGCCTGGAAGTAAATTCTCTGTAAGTTTAAGCACTATTTTTCTGCTAGTATCTAAATATTTTCCATCATTCTCATTTATATCCGTATTTATTTTGTCTCCCGTACCTTGTACCTTGATATATAAAAATGTCTAATGGGAGACCATCTGAATCTGCGGCTAAAAGACCTTCAATACACAGGGATTTGGTTTTCCTTTGATGAATCGTCTTCCTTGTGCATGTCCATAAAAAAGGAATAATTTGTTCACCTATAGTTACGGCTGGGAATTTTTTATCCAACAGACATCCTGATACAACAGTTTGGAGAATAGATTTGGCTTTCCCAAATTTATCTTCAGACTTTTCTTCATCTGTTACTGTGAGATCAACTCTTTGTTTTAAATTGTCTCTGGTTGAAAAGTAACAATTACTCGACATGTTATCTTAAAAGCAGGTGTATTTCGAACATTACATCCGTATTCTAGGATAATTTAGACAGGTCATTATAATTGTAATAGCAAAAATCTTACATTCTGTAAATAAAAGGCTTTTTCGAGTCTCTACTGTTTTTAGTTAATTGTTTTTTATTGTTTTACATAAAAGCTATAAAAAAATTTTAAACTCCACATTCTCTATTTTTTTTTTAAATAATAAATTCTAAAACATATTCAATTTACCTCAAAACAATTAAAAAAATACACATTTAATTTAAAACTGTTCTCACACTGAAAAATTAAGAGAATAATTAGCTGGTATGCTTGAAATTATAATATACTGTTTTAAATCATAATATACCTATTTTCGCAAAGATGGGATTACTTTGTGACACCTGGTCTGCTTTGCGTATTTCATGTTAAAGTTTCGGAAGAAAACCGTTAGGTTATGTGGCTACTGGGAGTTACTACTGCTGTTTGCTTTCTTACCACACAGAGCAGAGCGGGAGATTCAAAATACCAAAATTAGACCATGTGTCACAACATTACCTGATCTGTCACAAAGTAATTCTACCTTACGGTAAGAAAATCTTTATAAAAATATTGAATTTAAATTCAGAAAAAATAGTTCTACCAACAACTTCAGAAAATGCAGTTTTGTTGGAGCATGACTGGATGTCTCCTACAGGAGACACTAAAATAACCTTTCTTTTTTTAACGCTTAGATCACTTAAAGCTTAACACAAATGGTATCATTAAAAAGAGTGATCTTTATATTATAAAATCTTAGCCCGAATAAATTTTAGCAAAATTATTATTAATAGATAAAAGAGCTTAACTGTACGCAAGTGAGTAATTTTTCTTCTTTTTGGCGACGCCATTTTTGCATACCCCTAAATGACCGAAAAAATTATTTTTTGTAACAAAAAAGCATTCTGCAATATGCTGTCATCTATTAACAATAATAGGAACCAGTTTTTGAAAATCTGGAATGGAAAATTTGAACGAGGTAAAAGTTTAATAAGTACTGTTTAGTGTCTCCTCCAGGCGACATCAGGACTGAGGAGGTTAAATGTTAGTTATCTTATTTACCTTATTTCTCCAAATAAGGATGCTTTGTGAAGAATTCAGAAAGTGTTTCTTAAGCAATACTTAAAACATGATTTTTCTATCTCATTTTCTTTTGGCACGAATTGTACTGTACATACTAAGAGAGAAACCAATTCTTTGTCAGATTACCTTTCTCATCTAGTTTACTTCCGTAATCATCTAGATCAGCTATACTGAACCTGCGGAACGACAGCTACTCTGTGAGACTGTCTACCTGTCTGTATGTGGCATAAATTTTGTGGGCGCTGTATCTCAAGAACTAATGCAGGGAATTTAATAAAAAATTATATACAGGTTGTACCTAACGTTAATTGATGCTGATTAGATTTTGGTGCAAATCGATAAAGAGGTGGTACTATTATACTGCATTTTTTACGATTTGCACAAAACTTTATCTCAATAACTAATGCACAGATTTTCATGAAACTTCAGATTCGGCAAGTACAAATATATGTATATATTTTAATTTTTTATATTTATTTATTTATTTTATAATTTATTTAGCGTTTATTTTTGCCTCGTCATTTGTAACCTAAAATGACGTTAAAAGTCTGTCTGGAATTTTATCATTTGTTTTATTGATGTATAATTCTTTTATATTTTATTTTTTATGATTTTCTTTGTCATCCTATGTTTTGTGCTCTGTTTTGGATACTAGGAGTGTCTTTGTAATCTTCATTAATTCATTTATTTTATTTTATTTTAACTAATTGACGTTACTTTTCCAATTCTGTTTGATTGTGGTAGCGTCGATCGATGGCGGAGAGAGATTTTCTGCCAGGGGTTCATGCCTTTGCCATTTCTTGGTTGGCTACCTGGCAGAGTGATCTAATCCTTGACTAAAATTGCTATTACTTGCACTTTGGTGTACATCCGCTACTATGCTCCATTCTTCACGATTTCCGCAATAGCTCTATCTCAAGAACTAATGAAAGGATTTCCATCAAACTTTAGATTCAATTAGTCATTGACAAAAATTGATGTTGTTTGCATTTTGGGGAAAATCCGCTACTAAGCTGAATTCTTCATGATATCCGTAATAGCTCTATCTCAAGAACTAACGCATAGATTTTTATCAGACTTCAGATTGAATTAGGCCTTGACATGAATTGATGTTGTTTGCATTTTGGAGTAAATCGCTCGATTGGTGATGCTACTATGCTGCATTCTTCCGAATTTTCGCAATAGCTGTATCTCAAGAACTAAATGCACGAATTTTTATCAAAACGCATATATAGTAAATCCGTGATATAGACTAATTTTGTTTATGTTTTAGCCCTATAAGTGGCGCTGCAATTCTGCATTTTTTATGATCTACGTAACACTTTTATCTCAATAACTAATGCACAGCTTTGCATCAAACTTCGGATTAAGTTAATCCTTGACATGAATTGATGTGTTTACATTTTGGTGTAAATTGCTCAGTAGGTTATGCTGCTATGCTGCATTTATTGCTATTTCCGCAATAACTCTATCCCAAGAACTAATGCACGGAATTCATTTTTAGGAAAACCTGCTATCTTTGGAGGCTGGTTAGGTTTTGGTGTAAGTTGCTTAACAGGTAGCGCCGCTAGGGTGTATTCTTCGTGATTTCCGCAATAGCTGTATCTTAAAAACTAATGCGCATTTTTTTTTATCAAACACCAGATTCAGTAAATTCGTGATATGAATTAATTCTGTTTATGTTTCATTGCGAATAGCCATACAAATGGCGCTTCTATGCTGAATTTTCCTGATTCCTGCCATAGCTCTATATCAAGAACTAATGCACGAATTTTTTCATCAACCTTCAGATTCAGGTATAGCTTGATAAATGATACTGATGTTTATGTTTTGGTATAAATTACCCAATATATGGCGCTTTCATGTTTCGTTTTTTTTTTCGATATCCGAAATAGTTCTACTTCAAGACTAATGCACAGAATTTCAATCCACTAGAACCATCATGGTGAGTTATTAATTTTGGCACTGTGGTAGCGACTTTTGAAGTACTAAAGCTGCTATGAAATTCGCCAACATTTCGAGAGACTTTTGATCCAACCACATGATTTCCTCCAACTTTTCGTGAAATATCCGCGCAAAACTCAGTATGATAGCAAACAGCAATGTCCGCCAACTTTTTTCTGCAGTTCCAAAAATGTCTCCACGGGGCAGGACTTTTCATCCAACATCGAATATTTCAATGAATCAGAGATAAGCGATTGATACGAATAGGCGATAAATATTAACGCCTAGTACTAATAGTTTTCCTCCTTTTTCTCCGACTTTTTCCAAGATAATTGTAAACCTTTTCTCTCTCTGAATGGGAAAAAGTTGGGGTTAAAATTGGCTGAAAAGTTCGTGAATCTGATAATAGCTTAACATGCATGAGATAGAAGGAAGTTTTGGGATATCCATAATTGACTAGTTTACAAAGTATTTGCGCCATTATTTGAGATGCGCATAAGAAAGTATTTAACCCTTTATCTACCGAATTATGAATTCAAAAAAAAATTTATATTCTAAAGCATTTTACGTAAATTGTTTGAACTAAATTAATTACATAATCATTTAATTATTTTTTGAAGGATTTTAGAAGGATTAATTAAGTTCGAATTTACAGGGATTTTGTGAAATATTTATAACCTCACTCCAATTTTTATTTTAAATTGTTTTCTTAGTATTTTGTAGAATTATAAAATTTACAAATATGATGTTCTTACAATATAAACATAGAAATATTTCCGAATTGAAAAATCTCCATTCCCCTTCCTCAGTGCCAAGAAAATTGAAAAGATATAAAGGCAAACGAAATCAGTCTTTTAAAAATATTTTTATTCGTATAACCAATAATGCTTTTGGAACAAAATAAAGCAATAATGTATCTGTAACACATTCTAAACAGTATTACAACTAATCGACCTATTAAAAGAATTTTATAATAAGTTATTTTAATGGTACTTATAGGTACTATCGGTAGATAAGGGGTTAAGACTTCCACCGCTATTTTATACATTTTCATGTGAAAAATAAATCTGTACTGTTATTTATAATTAATTTAAATTTGTGTTAAAACATTTAAAAAGCCGTTTGCCATGTCAAAAGTTGTTTCCGAATGTAGACCCCTTTTTTATACGTGGAGTATAAATTTCTTTATCTTCATTTTTATTCAAACTTCATTCCAAATTAAGTTTTCAATGCATAATTCTACATTTTAAAAGAAACTTTTTTTTCATCGAGCAACAGACTGACTTATTAATAGAAATTTTTTTATTTTTTCCCTTTAGAACTTGGAATTACTTTATTGTTTTATCATCACCATTTTATTATGTAGTTAATGCTGCTTTTCAGGAGTGAACGTATTTCGCGGGAAAAAAGTTATATCAGAAAACATTTTGCCGCACTATTTCCGATCAGCAAACTTTGAGGCATATTTCAGCAGAATTCACAATAAAAATCTACTGCAAAACACATTATATAGAAAGAGTTTCTTTTAATTTTTTGGTAACATTTTTTCGCAATGAACGTTTAATATTACTGATAATAATAAATTTATTAAATTAGTTCGCTGTACCTTTAGAATATCTTACTATTTTATTTACCTTTTCCTAGTTCAATATAAGGGCCACTTTCAAATTTCGCTTACATATGCTGTCGAATAGTAAAAAAGAGAAAATTCAAACATAAATTAATATTTAAAGTTTGATTTCAGCTATGCATTAGGTAAAGAAGATTATATTGGACATTTCTAATATGAAAAATTTTAAAAATCAATACATATTTTGAAGATATAAATCTTTAAATTTGTGATTCTAAGCAAAAATG
Organism: Maratus speculifer; assembly: GCA_964019185.1. NCBI lineage: Eukaryota > Metazoa > Arthropoda > Arachnida > Araneae > Salticidae > Maratus > Maratus speculifer. The sequence goes on from OZ025301.1 coordinate 109,574,087, forward strand.
CCTGTCCGATTCCAAGTGTTATGTATTTAACTGTTTTTTTTAAATATAATTTAATTTTTCTAAGTAAAAAGTTTTAATAATTTTAAATATGAGCTGTTACTGTTCTATATTAATGAAAAAATTATTACAAAAGATATTTTCTTTAAAAAATTAAAAAAGAAAATCTGTCCCACACGTTCTGTCAAGTCCGTTATCTTGTGATTATTTTAGTCAAAAAAGATTTGGAATTCTTCCTAAAGTTAGCAGCAAATATTCGGTGATATAGCTAAACTATTCACACAACTATTACTTGCCATTTTTTACTCGTCAATTGTGAAGCAATGTAATAGCGGTAAGAATAAACTTTCATCAAAGTTGGTATTTTTTTTTTTCACTGTCAAGTCTGTTACCGTAGATTTTAATATTAAAATAATGATTTTTGCACTTTTGTAATTAAATATTGTTTACTAAATAGTTTCAGAAGGCATGTGTATTGTTATTAAAGTTAGAAACTATACAAGCTAGTTCATTGCTAATAGTTTTATTTGAAATGTCAAATCCGTTACTTGTCAAGTCTGTTGGCATATTTGTAAGCGATGAAATATAAGCTGCTAAGTAAGTTTACTAAATAGTTTTAGAAGGTATCTAAATTATTATCTAAGTTAGAAAATATACCAAGTAGTTCATTTTAATAGTTTTATTTGAAATCTCAAATCCGTTACCATGAAATGTAAGCAATTGGAGAAAATGACCCATAAGTATATTTCTTTTCTGCCCATTTAAAAAGGGAAATATATATTTGCAACCCACGAGAAAAAAGGTTGAGTATAATTGATCTACAGATATAATCTCATGTAGATCAAAATTAATCTTAACTACAGGGTGGCCAAAAAATTTCTTTCCCGATATATGTACCCCTAGCAGCCTAATTGCTCAATCAATCGAAAAGAAATTCTTGATTTAGATAGGTGAAGGTATGTTCTTGTTTCAAAATGATAAAGCTTTCAAGATTGCAGTTACAGTGAAAAAAATCGAAATTTTTGAAAGACAACACACTTTTATTTCCTGCGCAAATTCATCAGCACATTAAAAAAACAAGAATTATTTATGACTAAAATTGCCGGTGTATTATTGTAGCACTCAATCCTAATCAGTTCCTATGTAATGTAATAATCAACACACTAAAAAAAAAGACTACTTATTTTTTCACTATGTGAACACAATCACAACTCAAAAACACATTTTAAAAGAAATCTTATAACATCAGTCAGTTCACAAGTGAAAAAAAATGGTACTGAAAAACCTAGCTATTTGTCCTGTACAATGGTCTTTTTGCCAGTGTTTTACGCCGGCAATTTTCATCGTATGTGTATCATTCCAACACCATTTACATTTTTTCAATGTGCCGGTAAATTTGAGCAAGTAAACAAGATAGGTATTATTATTGAAAAATTTCGGAATTTTTAAATTTTAATCGTAACCGTGAGGCGGGTACTGTTTTAAACCACCGCACTGTAAAAAAAAATCTGTGAAGGTACTAAACATTTTCTAGGAAACTGGGATTCCAAGAACTTTTCATGTGACGATAACAGGAAAAATTCATGTAATCGATTCTGAAACTTGAATTTTTGCTGTTACCGTTACAGGAAAAGTTCTTGGAATCTCAGTTTCCAAGAAAAGGTTTAGTACTTTTGCAGATTTTTTTTTACAGTGCGCGATCTCGAGCGCAAATCTTATATGCGTAAACGTATAATAATTTCTTTCGAGTGATACACTTGTCTTCGAAAAGTATTTCTTATCTCTAGAAACGTCAAAAATCAATATATTTTAAACAAACAAAATTTCTTTGGCTACAACTGATATTCAAATACATGTCTGAGGAATTGTTGTTGTATATCAATAATTTTTTAAAAACCAGTATATGAGTTATTAGATTCCTTTATAACACGATTATTCAATTATAATAAATATAAATTTTCCGAGTGTGTGAAAAAAGTCCGGGCCAGGATTCGAACCAGGGATGTATTGTCTGAAGCCGCCAATGCTCTACCAACTGAGCTATCCCAAACAAATTTAGTTATACAAAAAATTCGTTTGTTCAGTATACAAAAGAAATGCTTGTTTCACTTGCAAAAAAAAGTTTGTAATGGTTACTAAAAAATTCTGTGGAGTACAAATTTACTAAAAAATTTTTAGTAACCTCTTGAATTTTTTTTTACAGTGTACGGAAGACTAATTCATCCAAATAACCTCTAAGATCCACAATCTGGTCTGATACTTTGGATCAACTCAACAGAATAAATCGAAGATCAATATATGGAACTGCAGAAAATGCTACATACACTGTAAAAAAAGAGGGTCGATCTACTAAAAAAACTTTAGTGATCCTTGTAATTACTAAAAACTTTTTAGTAATCTTAGTCGGTTACTAGAAAATCTGTAAGAATTACTAGAAAAAAATTAGCAATGAATAGAGTTAATAGTTTTATATTTTTAATAGCTATTACTAAAGCTCACTTGGTGTGGCCTTGATAGCATAGTGGTTATGGTAACGGACTCCAGGCTGTAAGGTCCCGGGTTCGATGCTGGACACAGCCAAATATGCCCCGAATATATATAGTGTAAATACTCGTTAATAAAGAGATTATGAAAATCCTGTCGGAGCAGGTAGCAATGTTTGGTGCTGCCATCTATTGCGGCTTTGCCGAAAATCTATCGTTTCAGAAGTCTGGATGCAGCTCAAAGGAAGCTCCTGCCCTTCTGGCGCACGTAAAGGTTATTAAAAATCATTTTGGAGATATTACTAAATTTTGCTTGATGGTTCATACTAAAAATTTTTAAGTTAGTTATACAAAAAATTCGTTTGTTCAGTATACAAAAGAAATGCTTGTTTCACTTGCAAAAAAAAGTTTGTAATGGTTACTAAAAAATTCTGTGGAGTACAAATTTACTAAAAAATTTTTAGTAACCTCTTGAATTTTTTTTTTACAGTGTACGAAATCGTATTAGATTAATTTATAACACGATTATTGAATCGACAAATCAACTATAATAGATGTAAATTTTCACACTGGGTGAAAAAATACAGTATATGACGTTTTTAGAATATTCTCAATTCTCTATTAAACATTTTCAGCTGCATAACTGACACCGAACATTGTCTCTTTAAGTAGTATCAGGAGTTTTAATTTTTACCTGGTAGTGCAGTTTAGGAACGTATAATTTTTTTTACTCAGTAACTACAAAATATAGATGCATAAATATTTTAGTATAGAAAACTTATTATCACTTCTATTTAAAATATTTTTAAAAAAAATTCTGCATTGGAATTTTATTTTATTTTTTAAAATCTTTAATTTTGATATAGTGATTTTTTTTGATAGATTTTAAAATAGTCTTGTCTTGCATCCACTGTGCGGAAGGTCAATGAACTCCCCAAAATATTGATTATGATGTAAAATTAGTGTACCTTAAACTTGTCCCTCAATTTAAAGCGATTTATTTATTTATTTATTTGAATTTTAAATTTAAATTATAAAATTCTGTAAAAAGTCATTTTTAGGTGCGTTCGTAATTAGGTAAATACGTAGCACCTATTGTTGTCGCTCAGTCCGTCCATCTGTCTGTCTGTCCGCATATAACAATGCAAAAACTACCCAACCGAATCGTTTGAAATTTAAAATACATAATTATTACATAATTTTGTCGAGTCATTTCAAATTTTATGAAAATCGGATGGATAGATCAATTACAGGGACAATCAAAAGCATTCTGTTACATTATGGTCAATGGGGGAAAAAGTTTCAAATGCATTTTAATCATTTGAAATTTAAAACGTATATTTATTACATAATTTTGCCGAGTCATTTCAAATGTTATGAAAATCGGATGCATAGATCAATTACAGGGACAATCAAAAGTATTCCGTTGCATTACGGTCAATGGGGAAAAATATCAAATGCATTTTAATCGTTTGAAATTTAGACGTATATAATTATTACATAATTTTGTGGAGTAATTTCAAATGTTATGAGAATCGGATGCATAGATCAATTAGGGACAATCAAAAGTATTCCGTTACATTACGATCAATGGGAAAAAAGTTTCAAATGCATTTTAATGGTGTTACACTCATTTGAACACAATAGAATTGACATGAATCTATGAAGTATGTACTAAAATATACATTTTGTACAATCTGTGATGCAAAGAATATTTATTATTAAATTACAGGGCCACACAAATGTATTCCACTAAATAATGATATACGTGGAAACATTGTTTGGGGCGTGCTTTAATTATATTAAACTACTTCATATTTTATGAATAAGATATACATTAATGAAGTATAATAAAAACTACTCCCTACATATTTACAGGAGCACAAAGATTTCGATCACTATATTGTATCCAAAGTACGCTCTACTATATCAGCAAGATCTGAATATTTTTAAAGTTTCATTATCGTACGAACGCACCTCATTTGTTACGATTCACGTGGAATTTCCAACTTGTTTATTAATAAGCTGCCAATTTTAAATAATCAATGCAATTATTATACAAAATTTGAAGATTAAGTTATTCTTTAACTTAAAATGAAGATATTGACAAGTGTCAAGTATACTGCTCGATTAGTTTTTGAGAAATTTTGTGCGCAGTCGATGATGTCGAAAAACAAATGTAATTTTTTTGTAAAAATTAAACATAAATAAAATAAAATAAAATTTCAAAATAGAACATAAAAAAATATTTTTAAATAGAAGAGATATTTAGTGTCTATACTAAAAATTTTATACATTTATGTTTTATAGGGACGGATAAAAACAAGTTGGAAATTGCACGTGAAGCGTAGCAAATGAAGTGCGTTCGTACTATAAGTTTTAAAATATTCAGATCTTGCTGGTATAGTAGAGCGTACTTTGGATACAGTATAGTGGTCGAAATCTTTGTGTTCCTGTAAATATGCAGGGAGTAATTTTTATTATACTTCATTAACATACATCTTATTCATAAAATGTGAAGTAGGTTAATATAATTAAAACACGCCCAAAACAATGTTTCTCCGTATAACATTATCTAGTGTGAAATACATTTGTGTGGCCCTGTAATTTAATAATAAATATTCTTTGCTTCCCAGATTGTACAGAATGTATATTTTAGTACATACGTCATAGATTCATGTCAATTATATTATGTTCAAATGAGTGTAACACCATCAAAATGATTTGAAACTTTTTTCCCATTGATCGTAATGTAACGGAATACTTTTGATTGTCCCTGTAATTGATCTATCCATCCGATTTTCATAAAATTTGAAATGACTCGACAAAATTATGTACACTGTAAAAAAAATTCTGTAAAGGTACTAAACTTTTTCTAGGAAACTGGGATTCCTAGAACTTTTCCTGTAACGGTAACAGCAAAAATTCAAGTTTCAGAATCGGTTACATGGATTTTTCCTGTTATCGTTACATGAAAAGTTCTTGGAATCCCAGTTTCCAAGAAAATGTTTAGTACCTTTACAGAATTTTTTTTACAGTGTAATAATTATACATTTTAAATTTCAAACGATTCTGTTGGATAGTTTTTGCGTTGTTATATGCGGACAGACAGACGGACAGACAGACAGACAGACACAGACGGACAGACGGACGGACTGAGCGACAACAATAGGTACTACGTATTTACATAATTACGAACGCATCTAAAAAAAGAAAAGAAATGTGACAAGTTGCTAAATTGCAATATCCGGTGTAAAGTAAGACACCTGAGATCCTTTAAAGGAAAAGCATTTCTGCTCCATTAGTGTTCAAAGAATTAATTTACGCCATAATTTACGATAAAATGTATTAAAAAACTAGCATAAGCTTTTCTTTATGTGTATTATGACATAAAATTGTACTAAAAAATTTCTGGTGCCTTTAGGCAGTTTGGAACTTAAAATTGACTGTTTGCAACCTGCAAACGCCAAAAATTATTAAAATATTGTATATTGATATTGCTTTTATTTTTCGGTATTAAAAGATTTTTCAGTTTCAAACAGAAATTTTGAGACATGATGTTGGTAATTAAAATGAACTTGGAAAAACAAGAAAGATAGAAAAAGCTTAGACGCATTCATTTTATGATCTTTCCAGTTTTTTCTTATATCCAAATAATTTTAATAGAATATTCAATGCTTATTTAATTTTTATACAGTGCTCAGCAAAAGTTTATATATTGTTGATATTTAAACTTTAAATAAAAAATACGATCTTTTGGGTTATACAAATCGCTATATTTATTTTTAAATATATTTTAAACATTTTAGGACGAAAATAAGGGTTTTAATATGAGATAATATTTAATTTAACTAAAAAAAAGTCAAATTTGCATGTTGCAAAAGTTTAGACACTTTTTTGAATTTTGGCAAATGTTCACAGAAAAATGCAAATTTCAAACTTAACACGTCACATGCATGAAGTATGTAAGTATTTCTCTGAATAGCATCGGTTTCTGAAGATGCTGCGAGTTAAAATATTCAATCTGATGACGTAATTGAAGTATAGAAGCTAAAATCGAATGGGAATACTATTGCAGAAATTTCAGCTTATTTGAATCTTCCAAAAATGTCTGTTCATCAAGTATTGTCTAAGGGTGACTCTTTCAAAGCAATGCATAGATCTGGATGGCCTCGTGTGACCAGAAAACGAGTTGGTAGAAGGATCCATCAACTGGCATCTACAAAAATGGTGATTGGTAATCACATTAAAAATGAATTAGGACTTTCTGTGTCAACGGAAACGATTTTTAGATGAATTAAAGAAGAGAAAAATTAGTTTACAAGAAACTGATTAAACAACCAGTTTTGAAATCTTACTAAAAATTGATGAGAATAAAAAAGGCTCGCGAACATGTATCATACGGACCCAAGTGGTGTACTATGATACTCAGTGAGGTAAACAAAGCCCAATTTTGGATGGTTCAGATGGTTGCCCATGTTATTGGTACGACTTGCGTAAAGAGCCTTGGAATTTCTTTAGTCATCAACAAAGAGATGACTCTTTAATTATTTGGGCTTCAGTTTACTTCATTGCTCAAGCATCTCTGGAGTTCCTCGATGGTTGCCAAACAGCGCAAGGCTACATACATACATTAGAGAATAAATTACAACTACTTGGTTAAGTTTTAGCAGGTCCAAACTATTTTTTAAACAAGAAAACACGTTTATTCATGTCACATACAAAACAAAAACTTGATTTAACTCTCAAAATGTTATTGTTTTTCATTAGCCGATGTGTATCCCTGATCTGAACCCAATCGAAAATACGTGTGACACCATCTGGTAAGGTTTACGCTATTTTTTGACAATACTCTTTTGAAGTTTCTGCTAATGAGCTTCGAGCTACTGTTGAAAGCGTTTGGTACAAAATAGACCCTTAAGTGATGCAAGATATAGTTTCTTCGATAAAAAGTCACATTTTTTACTAATTGTTAACAATGTGGCTTCAATTCGTAGTTCAGTAGTTCAATGATTTCAATTTTTGGTTATTTTTCCTGTAAATATATGGATTGTCAACACTTTTGCAACAATGTTAAATTTTTTTTGTCATCAAATGTTATGTAACGTGTATAATTTAAAATTTATTGCTTATGATTAAAGAATAAGTTACAAGTAATAGGTGACAGTTGAGTTAAAATAATTCGTTGCATATTTCTCAGTATAAATGCGTAATCAATCATTGTCTAAACTTTTGTTGAGCACTGTCAATATATGTGATGTTCACAAAACTCATTAAGATCATTATACAATACTGCAACATTTTACTGCAATATTCTACAATTTATTTGATTTTTTTTAAATTATAGACGATGGTTAATTCTATCAAACTGATTATTCATAAGTTATTTTTTAAATATTACTTTTTTATTTCAAAGAAAATTACTACATTTAAATTTTTCCTTATCTTCTCTAGAATATTGAGAAAAAACAAAAATATGTTTCTGTTTGTAATGAATTTACTTAATGGTTTTATTTATTACAAATTTTGTCGTTGAATAGAGTGGGGGTAATAGCCTCAGCAAAATTCAAAAGAACACTGATTGAAAATATTGATGTAATTCAAATTCCATATTTCAACAGATTTTCTTAGCCCGTTAGATCCAAGTTTGTAAGCGAAAATATTTTAAAATAGTATCGACACACAGTGCAAGATTTTGCAGATCGAGCTGGAAAAAAGTCCAAAAATCTAATTGCAATAATTTCTCTTTTAGATATTTCATTGCATGTCAAACGTAGCAAATGAGGTACGTTCATACTATTAGGCTGTTTTTAAAATATTCAAATCTTGGTTTAATTGTATACAATACTTCAGATAGAGTAGAGTATCCGAAATTTTTTTGTATCCCTGTAAATACATTCTGCTTTCTATTATACAGGAAGCAACTAGTACAAACATCAGTAACATATGTCAACTTAATAAACACTGAAATAGTTTAATATTATTAAAGCTCTTCCCAAACAATGTTTCCTCCTATACCATTATGTAATGGAATACTTATGTGTGGTAAAATCATAAAAAAAATTTTGCACCCAAGATTGTACATAATATATATTTTAGTGTATACTTCATAGATGCATATCAATTTTATTATGCATGTTTAAAGAGTGTAACATCATTAAAATGCACTTTGAAACTAGTTTTTCACATTGGTCATAATGCAAAGGAATATTTTTGATTGTCCCTGTAATTGAACTATGCATCCAATTTTCATAAAATTTGAAATGACTCGACAAAAATATGCAACAATTGTATATTTTATATTTCAAATGATTCATTTTGGTAGTGTTTACATTGTTATATGCGAACAGATGAACAGACGGATAAACGGACGGACGGACCGAACGACTACTATAGGTGCTTATATTGATATAATTACGAACAAACCTAAAAATGTCTAAATGCTCACCCGTCATTTACTTCTTACTCTAGACCTATAAAGTTTAAATTCATCATCAGAATTGATCAGACAATAACATAGTTATTTGAAATTGCCAGAAATGAAATCTTTACAGGTTTTGCAACAACTACTATACAGTGGAATTCAATGTTCAGATATATCACAGAGCAAAAATATGGTGATAATATCACATTGTACATCATTATTATCTGCAAATAAAGTAACTTAAAAATACAATGTCTGCAAAGAAAAATTTGAGGTGATGAATAACTTAAAAATAATTCGATGATATATGAATAATGCTGACGAGTTTCTTGGAGCTTATCGGCACAATTAGGATTTATGGAATAGATTTCATGTAAAGAAAAACCAGTGCTGAAAACCTGAAGAAAAATGAATTATCACAGAAAGAAAAAAATATAATTGAAAGATTTAGATCCGGAAAAGAACTATTATTAGAAACTTTAAAACGAGTACGAGGTAACAGTAATATGGAAATTCAGAAAGAAGACTTTTTAAGAATGTTCTTTTAACCGCTAGTAAAACAGGTACTGATAAGTTTTTATTCAGCGATTTTACATAATTTTGCAAGACATGTTATAAAGATAAACAAATCCCTGTCAGCTTGGCCTATAGGCGGAGGTAGATTTCGAAGAGTGCTCATTTCAACAACAATATATAAAGTACGATTAGAGATAAACCCAGTTTAATAACTTCATTTGGCCACTTATGAAAAATTTTTAATTTCATTTTTCTGAAAGAACTGGTTTTATCAGAATCATCTTAAGCGAAATTCAGCTCAAATGTCCATTTTCACCACATATATTGAAATATATTATGAATATATTAAAAAATCTACCAGAACAGTGGATTATATAGTTCCTAAATAACAAAAAACTACCAATTGAATGCGTTTGCGAGCAAAGTTGAATTTAAAAATCAGACATAAAGTAACCGATTTGTTATTTGAATACATCCTTAATACTTTAATCATGATCGCTTCGGAAAATTTTGGGCGAAATGCCCCCTTTGACAGCATTTTAAAAAATATATTCTATCTTTATCAAAAAAAAAAAAAAAAAAAAAAAAAAAACTGGCCAATGCGTCACATTATATAGTTCCTAAATAAGAGGATCTGTAAATTGGATGCGTTTGAGAGCGAAAATGGATTTAAAAACGTGTAAGAAAAAACGCAATATGTTATTTGAATACTTCTTCAAATATTCAATCACGATGACTTCGGGAAGTTCAGTTTAAAATACCCTTTTTGGCAACCTTTTTTGAAATATATTCTGTCTTTATCAAAAAAACTGGCCAAGGCGTCACATTATATAGTTCCTAAATAAGAGGATCTGTAAATTGGATGCATTTGAGAGCAAAAATGTATTTAAAAACGAGTCAGAATAAAACGCAATTTCTTATTTGAATACTTCCTTAAATTTTTCAGTCACGATGACTTCGGGAAATTCTGTACAAAATATCCTTTTTGGTAGCCTTTTTTGAAATATATTCTGTCTTTATCAAAAAACTGACCAATGCGTCACTTTATACAGTTTTTGAATAAGAGGATATACCATTTGGATGCGTTTAAAATCATAAATGAATTTAAAAATGAGTCAGAATATAAGCAGTTTTGATTTGAGGTTTTTTTCTCCAACTCCTATTTTTGTTTAATTTATTTTTGCTGTGCGATTTGGTCCTATGAAAAACTTATCAATATAAAAGTTGTAGATATTTTTGAGAAGATGTAAAATAAATTTAATTAGATTTGATAGCTTAAAAATTGACGGAGTTATGGATTTTTTTTCTTTTTTCACCCCCCTTTTTCTTTTTGTTTTTAATTTTTTTCGTCGGTAAAAGTTAGTCCTATCAAAAACTTGTAAACCCAAAAGTTTTAGATAATCTTGAGAACATTTATAAAAAATTTAGTTGGATTTAATATCTTGAGAATTGACGAAGTTATGAATTTTTTTCTTCCAAAATCCCTGCTTTTTTCGTCCCTTGAGTTCATTTCTAAATTTATCAAAAATCTGTCACGCATAAACTTTTGGCCTATTTTTAAGAAGTAATATAAACTTTAAACCGATTCGATATCTATTTTAATTAAGAACTTATGACGTTTTTTCGATTTTCACAAAAAACTTCCCTATTTCTACCCCCTTGGACCGATTTTGCCCATTAACGAACTTAGCGGAAATTTTATACCCCTTGATTTTATGTACCAGTTTGGAAGAGATTGGAGCAAAACTATAGAAGTTATCGTGTCCATAAGAAAGTGATATATATATACACTGGTGTCCAAAAGTTAAGCATAATTGGTAATTAAGTAATTATTTTTAAGTAATGAAAGAAATATGAATCGGAATGTGCTGAAACTCCAGGTGTGTAAACAAAATAGTACGCGTCACATATTTTCGCGAAGATTTTCCCGCGAAATCGAACAGGGGACCGTCAACAAATTGAAAAAGAACGAAGATCTTTTGGATAACCCTGTCAAAACTAATGTAGCAAAAGCGTTCAAACTGCACATTATGATTAATTGGTTTATTTCAATGTACTGTGTTAATTTTTACAAGGATAGCATGTATACTCGTAGAGAAATTAGAGTTTTTATAAAAACAGTCCTAAATTTTTCCAAGTTTTTTGCTTATAATTTGCAGAGTTCTTATTATAAAATAATGTTCTTTTCTGAAAATATGACAAAAATCATTGTACACAATACCCTGCCATCAGAATTTAAAAATAATAAAAATTGTATGAAAAATGAGTATGTTTAGTAAATAATTTTTCATTGCGCATGCGTCAACGATATCAAAATGTCATTTGCATATTGTGTTAGCTAAATGTATAGAGCAACTTCTGTAAAAGTTTCAAAAACATAGCTTGAAAATTCTGAAAATGGGAGATTATAGAATCAACTCAAAATCCTTTATTCCCTAAATGAAGCAAAAAGATGAGGGGCTGTATCCATATTCCATTGTTTAGTGCCTACACAATATTGCACGTGCAACTATATTTAGGTAAAACCCCTGATTTTTTTTGCTTCCATTAGGAATACTGAATTTTGAGTTGATTCTAAAGGCTCCCATTTTCAGAATTTTCAAGCTATGTTTTTGAAACTTTTACAAAAGTTGCTCTATACATTTAGCTAACACAATATGCAAATGACATTTTGATATCGTTGACGCATGCGCAATGAAAAATTATTTACTAAACATACTCATTTTTCACACAATTTTTATTATTTTTAAATTCTGATGACAGGGTATTGTGTACAATAATGTTTGTCATATTTTCAGAAAAGAACATTATTTTATAATAAGAACTCTGCAAATTATAAGCAAAAAACTTGGAAAAATTTAGGACTGTTTTTATAAAAACCTTAATTTCTCTACGAGTATACATACTATCCTTGTAAAAATTATCACAGTACATTAAAATAGGCCGATTAATCATAATGTACAGTTTGAACGCTTTTGCTACATTTGTTTTGACAGGGTTATCCAAAAGATCTTCGTTCTTTTTCAATTTGTTGACGGTCCCCTCTTCGATTTCGGGGAAAACTCTTCGCGAAAATATGTGACGCGTACTATTTTGTTTACACACCTGGAGTTTCAGCACATTCCGATTCATATTTCTTTCATTACTTAAAAATAATTACTTAATTACCAATTATGCTTAACTTTTGGACACCAGTGTATATATATAAATAGATATATACGTAATAAAATAAAAAAAATTGCGCTATTTTGTTCTCTCTTAACTTCAATTCTAAAATTTGTGGAACATATTTCAATCTTAGTTTCGTAATGTATTAACTTGTAACAGCTAAAATTATTTTTCTTATTTTATTTATTAATAAATTATTGCTTGATTCTCAAAAAGGCGGAAAGTATTTCGTAACCTTTTTACTTTCTGGAATATTCCCGGGATTTTAATTTTATTCTTTATTTAACATCGCGTGACCGGTGTTAATGCGCATTGCTAAAGGGCTTGTTATTTGCGAGGAAAAATATAGATCCTGCCCGAGGACACGCCTCCTTAGACCAATCAGAGCTGATCATCTTTTGATGTTTAGACTCGAGTTAATCCTAATTGGATTTTTAAATTGATTGACGCGGAGTAGGAGGGAGCTAGTTTGTCGTGAAAATGTTCCTTTTTCATTTGGTTCTTTAAGAGCATCAGAATGCATCTGTCTTTAAAACTATCAAGACGTTCGTTTGGTTTGTCCGATAAATTGGAATATCTCATGATGTCGATTATTTCATGAAGTTTGGAGTACTCGATGTGTGCAACGCTTAATGCTGGAATGACTTCGTTTGCCTTATGACTCATAATAAATATGAATTGCAAAGACTGATTGACTTGATTTTTTACGGGGAAATTCCCAATAAAACTCCTTCGTTGCTTGAAAATTTACACTACGGCTACAGAACCTTGCTGCTGATTATTAGATATTAATAAATGTGCTGTATCAACCTTGGTGATGCACTGGAGCTTGTACGGTGTTGTGGAATCTCGCAGTCGTCGCCGTTCTCGTTACATATATATACAGATAGATAGATAGATAGATAGATAGATAGATAAACTTTTTTTACTAATGGTAGTTTCGGGGTCTAGGGGTGATGATCGGCGTAGATTTGCAAAAAATTTTCAGTAATTCCAACATTGGTGCGATCGTAATAGGTAGTATTTCGTACGAAATCTACCTAAAAATATACGTCTTTAAGCATCACTAATCATCACATTAAAACCTCAATAAAATTAAAGAGGGGCTGAAATTCACCCTGTCAATTGAAGACTTATACGGTCCCCGAATATACAGATAGAAAAAAAAAGTAGCAAGCGACGTAAGATAATCGTGATTACCATTGTGATACATTGGTAACTAAGGCAGTATGTAATAAAATTGTTTATATAGTTTTATACTGCATTTATACTATTTGTACTACTTTGTCATTATTTATTACTATTATTATGTGAATGCTGTTTTTTTAATTCAAGAAAACTCATCTTGTGTAAAATAAATATATACTATATTTTTAAAAATCTTCACTGAATACAATAACACAATGCAAAAGCAAACACATGGAAATGACAAAACAACTTTTTATTTCAACTTTTTAAATGTACATATATTTAAAAATATGCATAATAATATGCGTAATATGCATATTTTTAATGTAAATTTTACTGATTGAAAAACTTAACCATCCTGCATCTACTTTTGTACATTAAGACAGTAGTTACTTTTTTCACCAGTGATTTTTTCCACATTCGTTCAGCATAAAGTTCAGTTCGACAGATTTATTTTTTTTACACTTGTTCTCGATAGGTACAAAAGATTGAAATTTTCATTATTACTTTCTCTTCGTATAATGACAAATATACGAAGAGCCAGATAATGATGTTTATAATATTATCCGGCCATTATCTAATACCCAAACTTCCTTTATATTAAAAAGTGTGAAAGTCAAAATATCTTGCTACAACTATAATCATAATCCTGATATTGAAAGAATATATGAAGAAATGTGCGTGAAATAAATTAAAAAAAGAACGCATTGCCATTCTTAAAGTCATTTATTACATTTACTGAAAACTCTGTGACATTTTGCAATGTTTTAATATGCATATTTTAACGTAAATTTTACTGTCTGAAAAACTTAACCATTCTACATCTTCTTCTGTACATTACGATAGTGGTTTATTTTATCCCCAGTGATTTTCTCCATATTCATCAAGCATAAAAAATAATTCGACAGATTTTTGTTCCAGCTATTCTGGATTTGTACAAAAGATTGACGATTTGTATTATTACCTCCTTTTCGTATAATGACAAATATACGAAGAGCCAGATAATGACATTTATAATATTATCCGACCATTACCTAAACTTCCCCAACCACACCCGAACTTCCCCAAATACCCAAACTTCCTTTATATAAAAAAGTGTGAAAATCAAAATACCTTGCTATAACTATAACCCAAATCCTGATATGGAAAAAAATGTATGAAAAAAATGTGCGTGAAATAAATTAAAAAAAGAACACATTGCCATTCATAAAGTCATTTATTACATTTACTGAAAATTCTGTGACATTTTCAAATGTTTTAATATGAATATTTTAATGTAAATTTTACTGTTTGAAAAACTTAACCCTTCTACATCTTCTTCTGTACATTATGACAGTAGTTCCTTTTCTCACCAGTGATTTTCTCCAGATTCTTCAAGCATTAAAAATTATTCAGCAGATTTGAGTTGCAGCTATTCTCAATTTGTACGAAAGATTGAAATTTTCATTATTACTTCCTCTTCGTATAATGACAAATATACGAATAGCCAGATAATGACATTTATAATATTATCCGACCATTATTTAATACAGAAACTTCCTTTATATTAAAAAGTGTGAAAATCGAAATACCTTGCTATAACTATAACTCAAATCCTGATATGGAAAAAAATGTATGAAAAAAATGTGCGTGAAATAAATTAAAAAAAGAACACATTGCCATTCATAAAGTCATTTATTATATTTACTGAAAATTCTGTGACATTTTCAAATGTTTTAATATGCATATTTTTAATGTAAATTTTACTGTTTGAAAAATTTAACCATTCTAAATCTTCTTCTGTACATTATGACTGTAGTTTCTTTTCTCACCAGTGATTTTCTCCAGATTCTTCAAGCATTAAAAATTATTCAGCAGATTTGAGTTGCAGCTATTCTCAATTTGTACGAAAGATTGAAATTTTCATTATTACTTCCTCTTCGTATAATGACAAATATACGAATAGCCAGATAATGACATTTATAATATTATCCGACCATTATTTAATACAGAAACTTCCTTTATATTAAAAAGTGTGAAAATCGAAATACCTTGCTATAACTATAACTCAAATCCTGATATGGAAAAAAATGTATGAAAAAAATGTGCGTGAAATAAATTAAAAAAAGAACACATTGCCATTCATAAAGTCATTTATTATATTTACTGAAAATTCTGTGACATTTTCAAATGTTTTAATATGCATATTTTTAATGTAAATTTTACTGTTTGAAAAATTTAACCATTCTAAATCTTCTTCTGTACATTATGACAGTAGTTTCTTTTCTCACCAGTGATTTTCTCCAGATTCCTCAAGCATTAAAAATTATTCGGCAGATTTTTGTTGCAGCTATTCTCGATTTGTACGAAAGATTGAAATTTTCATTATTTCTTCCTCTTCGTATAATGACAAATATACGAATAGCCATATAATGAAGTTTATAATATTATCCGACCATTATCTAACACCCAAACTTCTTTTATATTAAAAAATGTGAAAATCGAAATGCCTTGCTATAACTATAACCCGAATCCTGATATGGAAAAAAATGTGCGTGAAATAAATTAAAAAAAGAACACATTGCCATTCAAAAAGTCATTTATTACATTTACTGAAAACTCTGTGACATTTTGCAATGTTTTAATATGCATATTTTAAAGTAAATTTTACTGTCTGAAAAACTTAAACCATTCTACATCTTCTTCTGTACATTGCGATAGTGGTTTTTTTTTATCCCCAGTGATTTTCTCCATATTCATCAAGCATAAAAAAATAATTCGACAGATTTTTGTTCCAGCTATTCTGGATTTGTACAAAAGATTGACGATTTGTATTATTACTCCCTTTTCGTATAATGACAAATATACGAAGAGCCAGATAATGACATTAATAATATTATCCGACCATTACCTAAACTTCCCCAACCCCACCCCAACTTCCCCAACCCCACCCCAACTTCCCCAAACCCACCCCAACTTTCCCAAATACCCAAACTTCCTTTATATTAAAAAGTGTGAAAATCGAAATACCTTGCTATAACTATAACCCAAATCCTGATATGGAAAAAAATGTATGAAAAAAATGTGCGTGAAATAAATTAAAAAAAGAACACATTGCCATTCATAAAGTCATTTATTACATTTACTGAAAATTCTGTGACATTTTCAAATGTTTTAATATGCATATTTTAATGTAAATTTTACTGTTTGAAAAACTTAACCATTCTACTTCTTCTTCTGTACATTATGACAGTAGTTCCTTTTCTCACCAGTGTTTTTCTCCAGATTCTTCAAGCATTAAATTATTCGACAGATTTTTGTTGCAGCTATTCTCGATTTCTATGAAAGATGGACGATTTTCACTATTACTACCACTACGTACCAACAGACAATATCTCACGTCCGTTTTGAGGAGTTTATTGTGGACGAAAACGATCAGGACGTCTTTTCCTAGGAAATAAGAAATTGCACACATTTTTAAATTAGTAACATATAGAGTGTTAAAATACGAGAAAATTTTCCCATTGCTGACTAACAAGGATGCTCTCCATACTGGACATACTCAAAATTTTAAAAAAATCTAATTAAACTACTTTTGTGTTTAATAAAGAATCAGTCAAAATTAGCGGCGGAATTACAGTAGAAAGTCTGTTGAAGAATAAAATATCTTCGAATATTTGACGTGAAAATATGAAAGAATGGCGCTAACAGCACTTTTGATCGCGTGTAAATAGTGTTTAAGGAAAACACAATAAGAAAAACACAATAAGAAAAACAATAAGAAAACTTAATATATTTTATACATACATATATATTGTATTACCTTTATATATTGCTTGTTGCTGTAGTTATTCAATTTGTCACTGGAAAAATATTTTCATAAATAACAGAATCCCTAAAAGTTATTTTCACACATTTATGCATAAGCAAAAATAAAAGCCAACAAAATCAAATCGACAGTGCTCAACTGAACTTTGAACTTGAAACAATTTTAATTAATTTAAATTATAAATTTTGCTTTAAATCGCAAATTTTGATGATTAAATTTTAATATAAATACTTAAATACTTTGAATATAAATAGCAGTATAACAAAACTATACTTAAAAAAAAAAAAAATTACAAAACAAAAGTTTATCTAAATTAAATTTAACTAAAGAAGTTCCATATAAAACTTTTTCCCCTTAAAGAGTATTTGATATAAAAAAGTAATTTTTGAAATTGCATTCCATCGCCAACCGATGAAAAATTGACAAACTGAAAAATATTTGTTATTTTTTTACGAACGCTGTATGGAGGTTCCACCGAATTTTTTTTCTATGAACATATATATTCTCATGCGAAGAATATTCTGTAATTTTTTTTTCAGATTTTTGGGAGTATACCCATATAGAGACCTTCCTTGTAAGCGTAAAACTAATAGTGAGGAAAAAAGTCTAAGTCGCGAATCGAATCACGATTATTGGAATAATGTTCTAAAATTAAGTTACAAGGACGATACCCAGATTGCGAAATTTTAAAATGGAGGGCCAAAACCACAGTCCGGTGAAATCCAAGCGCATTATTGGTCATTGAGCCGCGTCCTTTTCAGAGAATAATCTCTTAGCGGTAGGGGAAATGTCGCCTTACTCCTTTTTCCGAGAAAAAATCGTAGCGGCAATTTTGAAGTAAATCTGATCTGTTTTCATTTATAATCAAAATTTTTCACTCTCGTTCTATAAAATGTCACCAAAATATCTTAACCGAGTTAATTTCGATGGTTTATCGTAAATAAGAACAGACGGTAACAATCGCTTGAAAATTACTTTACCCCTCCTTCTTTTTCAAATGCAGAAACAAATTCGTGATTTTCACCCTTTCCACACGACCAGTGAGGTGTCTGGATTTTACTTGACTGTGAATTTGGCCCTCCATTTTAAAATTTCGCACCCAGGTTAGCATTTCTCAGTTATAAATATCGGTAAGACACTAGGTGTAATAGTCTTCATGGGCATGCAATGCTACGGGAAGCACGAAACGAAATAAACCCAGTATAGATGAACACGTATAATTCACGCTGTTGGTTTTACGGTGAAAAAAATCAAGTGTCTAACATTGAATAATTTTATGTGTATTTAACTTCTGAAAATGAATTGAAAAATGAATTAAAAATCATACTTATGTGCACTCCACTATGCTGGGCTTTACACTGAGAAAAAAATACAGTTCTGGCATCTAGAATCTAAATTGTTGCTCTAGAAAAAATAGTTCCATGTCATCCTTATAAATTCTAATTTCCTTAGCTTGAGAATTCTTGAGTCTCCTACCAGAATTCAAGAGCATTTTACTATATTCTCGTTGTCAAACTTATTTAAAAATCCCTACAAATTGATGCGAACACAAGAGGTTTGAATTAAAAACTATAATTCTAGTTTATGAAACCATTCCCGAAATTAAGCGAGTATTTCTTGTTACTGAAACGATTCAATATCATTTTGTCACCTAAAAAACAAGAGACTAGAAATGGTAGGTCATTTCGTTTATTCAGCTTAGTTGTTTAACCTATTCGCATAGATCGGTTATGTATAGTTCTAGTTTAGATATTCAGAAAGTGACTAACTATTCATTCTAGTTGAAGGCGGTATATTTTTTTCTCAGTGTATTTAGTCTCATGTTTGCCGTAATTGAGGTACTTATAATTAGCTGTATGCATTTGTTTAAATTTGGTTGATTAATTTCGTAAATATAGAATATTTTTATGCATCATAATGCTGTTCTTTTGCAATTTAGACACTTTATTCAATTTTTCTTTTGTATTAAAAAAAAAACGACATTTTTGGAAAATTTGTTTAAATGTTTAATTATGAATGCTAAAATTTCTTAAACTCTTCTTATTACTTTGTAATTGACATAAGTTTACTATTTATAGTAATTTTTTTATTTCGATTATTTCGGTTTTTGAAATGTAGTTTGATTACATTATATGTTAAAATTATGTTTTATCTTGTGATTTCCAAAGTTTTAGGGATCCCTGTACTGAACTAGGCTCCACTAATGCTAATCTGTATTGATGCACAAAATAGTTAGGCTATTTTTTGTTAGTTGTCGTTTTAATTTGACCCAAAGCATGAAATGTCCTCCTTATGTACCATTTTTCAACAAAGTCCAACAGTGGACCAACGATTTGCTGCTCAAAATCCTTCTGAGATGCGCCCAACATTAAGTGGATCTCCACTCGTATTCATTTATCAAAATCTAATAGAGCGAGATCTCAGGGCCCCTAGACGTTACTTATTTTCTCACAAGTAAAATGTATTGGATAAAGTAGTGCTAGTACGTGCTATGAGCGTAGTGATACCTGCTAGCTTGGACCGATGGCCAATTTACGGGTACCAGGTACCAAAGGAAGGTAAAAACACTACGAATTTCTCTTATTTTCTCAGTCTTGATTTTTGCATATGATGCTCAGGGAACTATTTCAATACTTTATGTAAGCTCCCAGACCAATTGCGTGGACCAAACATCTTCCCAGACATGCAAAAGAAGCGCTTTCATCTCAACTTACCGAAGTAATCCACTTTAAGATGACAAAGCAAATAAACTGAAAAAAGAATACTGATTTTAAATAAAATCGCCTGAATTTAATCAATGTTTTTATTCAATGTCAGTTATGAATTGGTAATACTTAAAGGGGAATCAATTTGAAATATTCCAATGTTTAGAATTACTTGAATAAATATTCTAATATTTTCACTTTTCAAAATATATTTTTTAATTAATCTTTTAAATTTGATATTAATATTAAAATATTGCTTGATTATTACTAAAGACTTCCATTAGACTATTAATAACATAAGTTTTATGAAGCTATGTTATAAAACTATCTAATTATCACCCTCGCACTCATACTCGTAGCGAAACTTTATGTATGTCTGGGAAGATGTTTGGCTCGTGAAATTGGTCTGGGAGCTTACATAAAGTATTAAAATAGTTCCCTGAGCATCATATATAAAAATCAAGACTTAGAAAATAAGAAAAGCTTGTAGTGTTTTTACCTACCTTTGGTACCTGGTACCCGTAAATTGGCCGTCGGTCCAAGCTAGCAGGTATCACTACGCTCATAGCACGTACTAACACTACTTTATCCAATACATTTTACTTGTGAGAAAACAAGTAACGTCTGGGGGCTCTGGGATCTTGGACCATAATACTAAAACTATACTGCATTGATGTACAAAATCATTAGGCCAAGGCTGACTACTTATTGGTTAGTTGTCGTTCTACTTTGGCACACAATGTACGAAATGTCTCCGTTACGTACTATTTCTGAACAAAAGCTGGAACCGGGAACCACCGGAAAAGTGGAACATCAGCTTACTGCATAGCAGTAGCGGCTAGTGAGTTAGGAATGAGGCAGTGCTGCCAAGTTCTAACGAGTCAGTGCTACACATGAGGCACCCAGGTTCTTCGACCGGCAAGCCTGTTGCCACCTTAGAGCAATATACATAGAAAGAAGACAATTAGCATCTTTCTGTATGTATTGTTTTCTACAACAAAAAATTAAAGATATCATAAAATAATTCTTACCTTAAGTAATAATACATCAAATTTCGGAGCGTGTTCCAATAAATTGTTCCCAGTGTTTAACTGAAAATTGTAAGTAAACAATTAAATGATGCATTTCTAAATGATTGTAACTCAATTTATTTAAATACAAAACACATTCTTCTTTCTTTTCGGCCGGCAAATTCATTACCTTTTCATTAACATTTTTCATTCTTGCTATTAAGTCCTCACCTGCACTTACCATTTCTATCGCTGATAAGCGGTCTTCTAACATCGTGCTTCTTAAAAATGTCTTTATTCTTTTTTGCATAGAAAAGCAGCGTTCGGGCTCCGATGTTATCATCGGTGTTGTCAATATTATTTTCAGCAAGCAGCTAGCTTCACCAAGCGAATTTTGTAGGCCATGATTTAAAATAAATTTGTACAGATTAACAGCTTTAGAGATAGTCGAAAATTCTCTTCTTTCATACAAAACAGAAAGTTCAGTTCTAAGCTTTTCTTTCTTTAGCATGGGATATGCAGACATAGTTTCATCTAACTCTTTTGATGGAAAATCTTAGCAAAAGTCAGAAAATTTCTCGCAAGCTAATAATTTAGCTGCTGAAAGATGTCCTAAAAATTGAAATCTTTCTTTTGCTTGGAAACAAACTGTGTCACAAACTTCTTTAGCTATAATAGTTAAGTCTTCATTAAGTCTTTGCTTTTTAACTTCAGGTGATTCCTCTAAAATATCAGAACGGGGAGAATTTACATCATTTCTAATTGCAGAAATCGCATGATAGAAATTTTCTAATGCTAAATTAATAGACGAAGAATTGGCATTGTGGCTTTGAAGCTCATCATATAGAAGGTCAACATGTGGCATGATACGGTGAAAAAAATTGTTAAAGTAAGTGATTTTATATCTATTCTGTTTGGCAACACCCTGTAATAAGTTTTTATCTTTCTGTATTGGCAACACTTTTATATGTATCTCTCTGCCGCCTCATGTTGGTGGTTAGCTGTATGTCTTACTTAACGCGATGCTATCTTCTTTAAATAAAACTTTTTAGTTTAATAACCTGCTAACTCTGACAGGTTATGGGCCCAGGAGCCCATCGCGTAAATTAGTAAATGTTTAACGACGCTTAATAGCCTTTAAAATTTCGGTTAAGTGAAATTTACTTTTACCGGCGGCGTTCAGCGATCGTTAGGCCTAGTTTCAGAAGCGTGCAAAACAGCGCGATGTCTACAGCTACTTTACCAAGTGCAGTGCCTCCAAACTTTGAAAAGCTTAAAGGTCAAGCTAATTATAGCGAATGGAAGTTTAGTATAAGATATCATCTGGAAGATCGGGATCTTTATGATGCTTGCACTAAGGACAATGCAGAAGCTACTATAGATCGTCGGGCAAGATCCGCAATCGTAAGTAGTGTTTCCAGTATCGTTATAAAAGAGCTGTTGAATTGTGAAACTGCAAAGTCGATGTGGGATAGACTCCAAAATCTCTATGAAGATAATAATCCGAACCGCTTCATTGCTTTAAATCAAGAAATGTTTGCAACAAAATTTGAGAACTGTAGAAATATGGCAGAATATATTGAAAAGATGCGTTCCATCGGTATAAAAATGAGAACGATTCTTCCTGCATATCCTGATCAAGCAGTGGCTGCTAATATTTTAACGAATTTGCCCACATATTTTCGTCCTTTAACGATGGCTCTGGAAAATAGTGTTCAAGAGTTGACTACAGATCTAGTGTGTGAAAAGTTGCTTTCGGAATTTGCCAAGATGGGAAACCAAGAACAAAATGCCTATGCAACTAAAACTTCCAGCCATGATTCAAGATTTTATGGTAAATGCAATGCGTGTGGCAAAAATGGCCATAAGGCAAAATTTTGTAGATCCAGGAAGCCTAAATTCAACAATGTAAACAAGAGAGATGGAAAGTCTGAAAAATCAACAGAGTACAATTCCAGAATAAAAGAAGCTTGGGTATTACGTTCAGAAACTGAAATCAAAGCCAATGATGAGCCATGGATTATAGATTCTGGAACTGACAGACATATGACATCACATAGAGACTGGTTAACAGACTTTGTCGAATTAGCCCCATGTCCAGTGAGAACAGGAGGAAAAATCATCCACAGTGCAGGTGAAGGAAAAGTTACACTCAGTATAAACAGAAATGATTCAATTGTGGAGGTAACTTTAAATAACGTTTTATATATTCCTGAATTAACTGCTAATTTAATTTCTGTGAAATATCTTGCTAAGAAGTTAAATATCTTAACTGTATTTGATGCTAATAATTGCAAATTAATTGATAAGTATTCAAGTAAAATTCTCGCTACGGGTACTTCAAAAGATAACACTTTATACTATCTTGATACTGTAAGAAGCACAGCCTTAATTTGTTCTAAAAATGAATCTATTAATATGTGGCATAAAAGAATTGCTCATTTGAGTTATCCTGGACTAAAACGATTGAAGTCAATGGCTAATGGTATAGATTTTGATGATGATTCTGAAAATTGTACATCCTGTATAAAGGGAAAAATTCATCGCCAACCATTTCCTAATCATAAAGCCAAAAGAGCTAAAGAAATTCTTGAGCTTGTTCACTCCGATTTATGTGGACCAATGGAAGTTATGTCACATGGAGGTGCTAGATATTTTCTTACAGTCACTGATGATAAAACTAGAATGACTTTTGTAAGTTTTCTAAAAACCAAGGATGAAGTCTATCAGAAATTTGTGGAATTCAAAACTTATGTTGAAAAACAAACAGATAAGAAGTTGAAAATGATCCGTAGTGATAGAGGTAAAGAATTCTTACCCCTTAAAGAGTTTTTTAAGAAAGAAGGCATCTTTCATGAAACAAGTATTGCACATACTCCTGAACAAAACGGGATTTCTGAACGATGTAATAGGACACTTGTAGAGAGAGCACGTGCTATGCTCAGTCATGCTAATTTAGACAAACGATTTTGGGCAGAAGCTATAAACACAGCAAATTACTGCAAAAATAGAAGTCCTACTGTTGCTGTAAATGGGAAAACTCCTTTTGAAGCATGGACCGGAAGAAAGCCAGACTTGCAACATATGAAGATTTTTGGATGCAAAGCCTTTTCTCATATACCCAAATGTCAACGCAAGAAATGGGACTATAAAGCCAAAGAAATGATATTTGTTGGATATTCCCAAGAAAGCAAAGGTTACAGACTCATGGATCCCAACACATTCAAAATTACTGAAGCTAGAGATGTAATATTCTTAGAAACAGAAAACTGTACTCCTTCATGTGCCTCAGAAAACGAGCAGAGTCTGGAATTTTATGAAGAAGAAATACTTTTCCCTGTTTATCAGAAGCCACAAGATGTTTCCATAAATTCAGAATTAGACGATGGAAATTCAGAAACCAAAGATGATGCCCCAAAAAAACCTTGCGAAGAATCTGATAGTGATGCTGGTGTCAGAAGATCCAAACGTGAAATAAAAATGCCATCTTATCTCAAAGATTATGACACATCCTCTGAACATCATTGTCATCTTACATCGACAGTATTCGAAGATGAGACAGAACACAGTACTAATGTTCCAACATCCTATACAAATGCTATTAATCATGCAGATGCTGTGAAATGGAAAGGGGCAATTTCTGAAGAATTAGAAGCTCATAAGAGAAACAAAACATAGCAACTCGTACCACTTCCACCTGGCTGTAAACCTATCAAAAGTAAATGGGTGTTTAAAATCAAGCATGGTGCTGATGGAAGCTATAAAGCAAGATTGGTCGCCAAAGGTTGTTCCCAAAGAGCTGGCATCGACTACACAGAGACATTTTCTCCAGTTGTACGCTATGAAACATTGAGAGTGTTAATAGCCATGTCCACTCTTTACAATTGGGACATTGATCATCTTGATGCTGTTGTTGCATTTCTTCAAGGAAGTATTGAGGAAGAAATTTACATGGAGCCCCCAGAAGGCTTGGAGTTCTCCAAAGAAAGGGGAAGCAAAGAAGAAAAGATGGTTTGTCGACTCCACAAAGGAATTTATGGATTAAAGCAATCAGGTAGAGCCTGGTACACTAAATTAGACAAGAACCTGAAAGACTTAGGGTTAACATGTGCTGATTTTGACTGTTGTGTTTACTATAAAATTTCAGGTAAGAAGATTCTACTTATCGCAATTTATGTGGATGATCTCTTGATATTTTCAAACTGTCCTAAAGATAAAAGCTACATTAAAGATGAATTATTTAAGCGATTTGATATGAAAGATCTTGGTGAATTAAAGTATTGCCTAGGAATTGAAATTGAAAGAGATAGAGAAAAAGGAATTACTACTATAAATCAATCAACATACATAGAATCAATTCTTAAAAAGTTCTCTATGCATGACTCTAACCCTGTTTCTACGCCAGCAGACACCAATCAAAAATTGTCTAAATCTCCTAACAGTGATGAAAATTTGACATCTATATACCAGTCAGCTATTGGTAGATTACTTTATGCTGCAAAGGGAACACGTCCTGACATATCCTTCATTGTAGGATTATTATGCCAATATTGTCAATGTGCATCAAAAATCCATTGGGTTGCTGCCAAACGTGTGATGAGATATCTCCATGGCACAACTAAAACTAAATTAAAATATGACCGTTCATCAAATAGTGAATTTTTAGGATACTGTGATGCAGATTTTGCTGGATGTCTTGATGACAGAAAATCAACGATGGGATTTGTCTTCAAACTTGCTGGAGCTGCAGTAACATGGCAAAGTAAGAAACAAACAACTGTAGCCACTTCAACCGTTGAAGCTGAGTATACAGCTTTGTCATCTGCCACTAAAGAAGCAATATGGCTTAAAAAGTTCTTAAATGAGTTGAACTTAGAGTCTAAAGACAAACCAATAAAAATATTCTGCGACAACAAAGGTGCTATTGATCTGAGCAAAAATAGCTTATTTCATGCTCGCACTAAGCACATTGATGTGTCTCACCATGTTACTCGAGATTCTGTTAAAAAGAAACTCATAAGTGTTGAAAAGATTTCAACTGATGATATGGTTGCTGACTCTTTAACTAAAGCTGTTCCAAAACAAAAGCACGAATGGTGCATGAATAATATGGGACTTTCAGAACTCTAAAAACTTTATTTTTGGAACTTTAAATTTCATTTTTTTGTTTATTCTTTAAAATATAAAATCAGGGGAAGTGTTAAAGTAAGTGATTTTATATCTATTCTGTTTGGCAACACCCTGTAATAAGTTTTTACCTTTCTGTATTGGCAACACTTTTATATGTATCTCTCTGCCGCCTCATGTTGGTGGTTAGCTGTATGTCTTACTTAACGCGATGCTATCTTCTTTAAATAAAACTTTTTAGTTTAATAACCTGCTAACTCTGACAAAAATAAAGCCAAAAGAGAAAACTTCTGTCATTCAACATGCGTAAAAGTCCCGAAGATGCCTGAACTGTATTTGTGTTCTTTGATTTTTGCAATTCTTCAAAACACGCCTTCAATTGTTATATATTTTCATAAACAGTACTCACTGTTCTAGAATTAAAATTCCATCCTGTGCTGGAACATCTAGGAATTCTTTTAGACACTGAATCTAACACAGCTAGCCGTTGTGGAGATTTTGAGAAATATGCTGGTATGCCATGTAAACTGCTGAAAAATATACGTACTTTTGAATTCAGAGAAGCTGCTTTTTCCATTACCAAATTTAACTGATGTGCGTAACAATGAATAAAATTGAGCATTGCAATATTTTTCATTAATTATGGCTTGTACACCACTCTTTGCACCGCTCATTACAGCTGCACCATCATAAGTTTGGGCTATGAGTTTATGAAAATCATCTTTCAAAACTATACTTAATTGCTTCAGAATATAGTGAGATAAACCCTTAGCGTCTTGCGAAGAGGGGTTATGAAATCCCCAAAACCTTTCAATCACTTCTCCTTCATTTTCGTAACGAAATACAACAACTTCTTGAATTTTCTCGGAAATATCTGTTGTGTCATCTGCCATTACAGCTAAAAATTTTGCGTGACTAATTTCGTTAATTATTTCCTTTCGACATATTTCCAGCATACAATCCAACAATTCGTTCTGAATTGTTTTTGAGTTGCCTTTGAAAACAGAAGCAGTTTCAAAGTGAACTTTTAATGCTCCGTCAAGCTTTCCGGCAAATTCCAACAGTCCTGGAAAAATCCCTGGTTCAGCTGATTCCAACCTTTCATCATGTCCACGGAGTGGTAACTCATATTTCCCACAAAATCTAATGCAATCTATTATTTTTGACAGTATGTCTCTATTTTTTTTGTACTTCCTCATTATGTTTAATTATGCTTAATCTATAGCCTTCGCTTAACTGTGTAGCGATATCTACCTTTCCACAAGCATAGCCAAATTGACAACATTTCTCAAATGTTTTTCAGAATTTTCATGTTTTTTTTATTTTTTCTGGTAGATGACCCAAGTCATTAATGCCAGTTTTCGTCCAGCCATAATCTCTTCCAAAAAGCAAACATGGAAAACAAAATAGTGCATTTCTACTATCACATCCGCATAACCAGTCATGTTTAGAATAAACTTCTCGATTAAATTTTCGCTGGTATGAATTTTTTCTGCTTGTAGATGCTTGCGTAATTTTTAAGTCTGGTGTAGGACGTCCCACATTTTTAATGTCATTTTTCTCAACTAATGACAGTTGTGAAAATATTAATTTTTGCAAATGCAGCACACTCATTGTGTGACTGAACACAATCTTCCGAAATGCGGCTGAAAACCACACTACAAAATCAAAATTATCTCTTTTTCTCAATAGCGGTCTGCACTGACTGCAGCACGGAGACTAAGTATAACTACGCTTGCCTTCTCCTACCCATCTCCCAACGTGGGGCATGCGCAGTGTCGCATTCTAGGGAATGATAAGAGCTGCCTCTCGTTGCAGCCGAACATGGAGCTAAGCTCCATGCAGCCGAATGAGGGGAAAAAGCGCTTTTTCACCCACATACATTCAGGACAACTGAGAAGTAATCTTTTTTTCCTACATACGTTACGGTTTTAATTGATTTTCAAAGATAACATTAACGATATATAGGATTTTAAAAAATAATAGGGGGTGCTGCAGCTCTGCAGCACTTATGGACGAGCCGCTACTGCTGCATAGAATCCCGCTGAGATGCGCTCAATATTTGAGGGATCGCCACTTCTATTCATTTGCAAACGTTTTACTTTTAAAGAAGTTTTTAACTTTAAAATGAAACGTTGACAGGAAATAAATGCGTCGAAACTGAAAATCTAATACCAGTGTTTTTCTGAATTAATGCACAAAATATTTAGGCCAATGCTGGCTGTTAATTAGCTAGTTGTCGCGTTACATTGACTCAAAATATGAAATGTCCTCCGTACGTATCGTATTTTGTAATCAAAGACCCAAAAGTTTACCAGCAGATTGCTGAACAGAATCCTGCTGAGATGTACTCTATGATAGAGGGATCTCAACTTTTATCCTTTTAAAAACAAGAATGCTGCTGAGGTGTACTATATATTAGAGGGATCTCCGCTTCTATCCATTTAACAACAAAGTTCACATTGAAAGCAAGTTTTAACTCCAAAACGAAACATTGCTAAATAATAATGAACTTTTTTACCAAAAATAGAACCGACCTCAAAAACTACTGCAAAGTAAAAAATAATTTTTTTACAGAATATAATAAGAAATTAAACAAAGAGCATTGTATTTACTATGCGTTTTGTTAGATTTATGTACATTAAATTGATTTTTTGGAGTCGATGCCAGCCAAGCCAAGTTCAATATTAAAGCTAAGTTTCTAATATTGAATAATTACATTTAACTTGGCTTGGCTAGCCCCGACACCAAAAAATCAATTTAATGTACATAAATCTAACAAAACGCATAGTAAGTACAATGCTCTTTGTTTAATTTCTTATTATTTTCTGTAAAAAAAAAATTATTTTTTACTTTGCAGTAGTTTTTAAAGTCGGTTCTATTTTTGGCAAAAAAGTTTATTTTTTCACTTTTTAGTTTTTTTTATATTAGCTTATGATTAACAAAACGGTTACAACGATCGATATTAATTTGCGAGAAATCACAAATTTTATTAGTTTTTGATTAGTTATTAAAAAAGTACTGACCAATTTTGATGAAACGGAAGTGGTACCAATTCGAGAACAACCTTTTTCAATTAATCAAAATTCATATAAATGGGATGGATAGTTTTTCAGAAATCGGTAAACATATACAAAAAAAAAAAAAAAAACATACGCGTTGAATTGTTAACCTCCTCCTCGTTTTTTGAAGTCGGTTACTAATTATTAGTATTTAATTTGTAAAATATACGTATAAAAAGAATAATACGAAAAAATTATTGTACACACGTATGTTAGGAGTGGAGTTCGAAGTGGGATTGAGAGTTTAAATCAGGCGCCTTAGACCGCTCGGCCATCCTGACTCTATTATGTTCGGCGAACTTATTCAACGTCCATGTTACTTTTAATTTGAGAGAAATCATTAATTTTATTAGTTTTTTCCTTATTACTAAAAAAGTACTTAACCAATTTCGATGAAATGGAAGTGATATCAATTCGAGAGTAACCTCTTTCATTTAACACAAATACTAGTTTAATAGGTTGGATAGTTTCGATGTAATCGGTGAATATACATAAGAAAAAAAAATCATACGAGTCGAATTGATGATTACCTCCTCTCCTTTTTTAAAGTCAGTTAAAAAAATTATAATACGGAAAAATACTGTAAACATAATATACACATACGTCAGCAGTGGGGGTCGAACCCACGATCTCTTTCGAGATTCAGAGCTTAAATCAAACGCCTTACACCGCTCGGCTATCTTAATTGCAGTCTACTCTGCGAACTTATTCAACGTCAACTTACATTTTTCAAGTGTATTATTTTAGTTTTTTTCACTGGTAAAAAGATCTCTGATACTCTGTGCTAACGGTTAAATAAAAAATATTCTTAATAGCATAATTAATATTTAATTTGCAAAATATATATGTGAAAATTATAATACGGAAAAGGTTATAGTATGCATGTACATCAGGAGTGGAGTTCGAACCCACGATTTCTTTCGAGAACCAGAGTTTAAATCTGGCACTTTAGGCCGCTCGGCTATTCTGTCTGTTCTGAGTTGGACAAACTTATTCAACAGTTTTGATTAGCGAAAAATCACTAATTTTATTAATTTTTGCCTAATTACTAAAAAAGTACTGAACCAATTTCGATGAAACGGAAGTGGTACCAGTTCGAAAGCATTCTTTTTTATTTAAAACAAAAATAACAGAAATCGGTTGCATAGTTTCGGAGTAATCGGTGAACATACATAAAAAAATACATACGCGTTGAATTGATAACTCCATCTCCTTTTTTGAAGTCGGTTAAAAAAGTCAAACCTTTAAATATATCATTAAAATTGCTCTGCATTTCCAAATGGAACAAAATGATTTGGCCAATGTTTCATATTTGTTCGTTAGTTGTCGTTCCAATTTGGCGCGCAGTTAGAGAATGTCTTCCTTACATATCCAATACCAACCTTTTGTTAGCTGTCAACAAAACTACTTTACCATAAGTTTACTGCTCAGAATTCAGCTGAGATGCGCTCTACATTACAGGAATCTCCCCTCCTATCCATTTAACAAGTTTTATTTTGAAAGCAGGTTTTAACTCTAATACAAAAGGTTGCTAGATAATAAATATATCAAATCTGAAAATCTAACACTAAAAACGCTCTGCATTTCCAATTTGGCGCGCAGTTAGAGAATGTCTTCCTTACATATCCAATACCAACCTTTTGTTAGCTGTCAACAAAACTACTTTACCATAAGTTTACTGCTCAGAATTCAGCTGAGATGCGCTCTACATTACAGAAATCTCCCCTCCTATCCATTTAACAAGTTTTATTTTGAAAGCAGGTTTTAACTCTAATACAAAAGGTTGCTAGATAATAAATATATCAAATCTGAAAATCTAACACTAAAAACGCTCTGCATTTCCAAATAGAATAATATAGTATATCCAATGTTTGGCAATTTGCTGGTTAATTGTCGTTTCACGACGGCCCACGCTGAGAAAAGTCCGCCTTTCTCTTCATTTGCAGGTAAAGCTACAAAAGTGGTCCAGTGATTTGCTGCACAGTGCTCAGAATCCATAAAAATTCATTGGACACAAGACATTGAAATTGATTAAAATATCAATTTTCTTTTTTCTTAAATATCTGAGAGCTTCTTTAATGGTTGAACATTTTGACACCTAATTTTTAAATTACATTTACACAGCCCCATATGTGTAGTTTTGTACTCGTAGTTAAAAAAGATTGTTTTGTAGAATCAATATCTTTTTTGATTACGTAAACAGTGGAAGGCATTTTGAAAATTTATTTCCAGAAAATCCTCATCGCCACGCATTTTTCAAAGCCACGCATGTTCTTCATGCGCTTCAAAATTCTGTTTCAAAAAAGAACCATATCCAAAGAACCATATACAAAGCTATATAATAAACCAATGATATAACCATATAATAAAAGAACCATATACAAAGGCGAAACTTTTCTAAAAAAAAAAAAAAAAAAAAAAAAAAAAAAAAAAAAAAAAATCGGAAACATTTCGGCAACTCTGCTGCAAGGCTTTTTTCCATAAATTGATAGACTTTTTTTTACAGTGCAGCAGTTTTTTTATTAATTCGTTGACACAAAAAATCAGTAAAAACGATTCAAATGCTGTGTAAGAAAAATGTGAAAATACAAAAGAAAATGAAGAAAAAGCATATGCATATTTACTTGTTTTTCGGTCTCGGTCTGTTCCAAGGCACGGCGTTACGAATTGCTAAAAGAAGAAGATAAATAATTAAAATTTTTGAAATATATTTAGCCATTTCTAATAAAAGAAGATAAATACATACATACCCTCACGAAATTTATCAAACTGTCCAGTAATAAATAAATAACTTAAGTAATCTGTAAAAGCTGAAAAAAAAGTGCAAAAATTATAATTATATATATATATATTTATTTATCGATACATTAAACATCAACATTCAAGTCATTAATATATATTGCCATTACTAACGAACACAGGCAGAACCACGGATCTTTTCCTTCAAGGTTGCGGGAACATGTCACCGCGATTATGAAAAGTTAGCGTCAGAAAAAGAAAATTAAAAGTAAAATTCAAGCTCATTTCGAATTCAGCTTTATTTTTCATTTGGCTTTAAGCTCATTTATTGCGCACAGCCGTAAATTACGAATTCAAATGGAAAATTGATCTGTTTCCTCCAAGCGTAAAGGAAAGAAACTTCATTTAGACGTCACGCGATTCGCTCAAAAAGTCCCAGATGAGAATGTTAAGGGGGCTCAGGGATTGAAAGCTTTTCAAAAAATCGATTTTTTTTATGATCTAATTTGATTATTCATTTAATTTTTAACTCATTGCAAAAAACCGCATAAAAATATTTGCATTTTTAACGGAGTTATAAGCATTTATGTATCAACACTTTCATAGCCGCATCCATATAATTTCAAATTTAAGTCGCGTTTTCTCAAAACTTGATTTTTGACGACTAACACAAAAAAAAAAAAAAAAAAAATCTATTTGATGGAATGGCTTAATTTTTTTTTGCATCTATGTAACATCATTATCTAGGTTATGAATTAATATATTTTAGATAGTTTAATATTTCGAGTATTTTTAATGAAAAAAAAGTTGTATTTTTTAGGGGTTTTTTAAATTTTCAAATTTATGAGTTTTTTTAATGATGTTTTTTTTTGAGGGATTTTTATATACTTAATTCGTTCTCTAGAGTAAAGTTTCCTGATCATTTTAAAGCAAAAATTAGGTTTTTAAGTTAATTCAACGTTAAGATATTTTGGTGTTAGTGATATAGCATATATTTTTTTTTTCGAAAATTGTGTTACATACATTTCGCTATATTTTTTATTATATTACATTGAAATACTTCATTTTGTAATTTTATAAGACTACAAATATACCTTTAAAATATCAGAAAGTTTAAATTAATTACATTGAATACTTCTGTTTTCATATGGGCTCGAAGCGAGAGCTCTGTTTACATGTTTTTCCGTATTGATCAACCCCTGAGCCCCCTTAAGTCTATGAGGGAGTTATTTTCAAACATCTCGCTCAAATTTTAATATTTTTGCATGGCATTTTTTTGCGTAGAATAGCTAAGGACGATTTATAACCAAACTAGTTTTTACTTTTTCGAATTTGTTTAATTTTTTTTAATATTATGATAGCTTCAATTTCAGAAGCAGTTTCAACCGGTTCCGAAAGTTAATTAAATTAATTAAAGTTTATTAAAAGTTAATTGGAGTA
This sequence comes from Maratus speculifer, assembly GCA_964019185.1. Taxonomy (NCBI): domain Eukaryota; kingdom Metazoa; phylum Arthropoda; class Arachnida; order Araneae; family Salticidae; genus Maratus; species Maratus speculifer. The sequence continues at coordinate 109,607,754 of OZ025301.1, forward strand.
ATTTTTTAAAAAAAATCTGAAATGAAAATAAAAAAGTAAAAACTAGCCCGGTTGCATATCGTCTTCAAATAATCAATCAAAAAAAAAAAAATTGTAATTTAATAAATTACACCAACTATTTGAAAAATGTTTCACTCGAAACATTCATTTATCATTTTAAGCTAAATACCAGTTGTTTTATTGTGTATTACCCGTGCCACTGCTATAAATGACTTTATACATGCTGCAAATTGAAGGTACGGTTCGTTTAAGTTACATCACTCCATTGTCGTCAAGCATAAAAGTTGGCGACGCAAGAAATATTTCAAACTAAGGTACCCTGGGGTAATAACGCCACGTTAAGGTTCTACCAATTTTCACGGCTTAGTTTTAGATTGTATTTTTCAAACAAATATAGGATCTGATACAGCAACTCATTGACTATCTATATAAAATAAAATAATTTAACAGATATGTATTCATAAAATGTAATGGCGTTTTTTCTTGACCAATGCTATTTGGCGTTATTACCCACCTATATGGGTAATAACGCCATGCAAACAAAACTATGAAATAAGATGGAATATTTGCATGTAGATAGCCCAATTCTAAAAATACAAACTCTACAAACTTAGAAATTAACAAATTGAACTCTAAGCTATAGAAAATGTTCAATTTTTTGTGAAAGTGTAAGAAAAATAAAGGTGTGGTTTGGGAGGGGGGGGGATGAGGCAAAAGAATATAAGACCGTGAGCTTCTTTTTGCTTAAAAAGGACCGCTTAAATAGAAATATGAGAAACATTGCACAGTTTTAACTGTGTTTATTTGAATCAGTATTTAGGATGTAGCTCGGCAACTGTAGAGAATCAACCGGGGTATTAATGTAAAGGATTGGCGTTATTACCCCGGTATAGTTATTGCGCAGTGAATTTTAAATTACAAATTATCTCGAGAAGATATCCAAAATCTTCAACATCATTTTAAAAGTACATGAAATGCACTACAAATTTATGTAATTAACAAAGTATTTCCGGATAAAAAGATAGTCTTCACATCACAACACGTATCTCGCAAATTTTAGATCAAGCGTTAATTTTAGTTATTTGTAAAAACAATAAGACCTAAAAATGAAACAAATTAACTTGAAGCTGTTTTTTGCGATTTATATGACTCAAAACCCTTCTGCGCAGAGCACATGGGTGTCATTTACCTGATTATTTCATAATTATGCAAAATATAAGCACTTGGCGTTATTACCCCGCCTGGCGTTATTACCCCAGGGTACCTTATATAACATTGTTGATGCGAAAGTAATCATTATTAAAATACAGCTTCGGCATAAACTGTTATACTTGTAAGACTTTAGCATATACTGTTTGATTTTACAGAGCAGAATTTTGGTGATGGGGCAGCAAGTTTAGTAAACACCTTTTCTAAAAAAAAAAGTAATAAAAGTTGTGTGAAAGATGGCAGGTTTGCTAAATAATTTTCCATTGCTCGGGCGTAAACGCTATCAAAATTTCAGTTGCATATTGTGTTCGCTAAAAGTATAGAAAAACGTTTGTGAAAGTCTCAAAAACATAGCTTGAAAATTCTGAAAGTCATCGTCGTTAGATAAAGCTGAAAATCCATTATTCTTAAAATGATGCAAAAAGATGAGATGCTGTATCCATTTATCGATATTATTGATTAGTGTCAATATAGAATACACAATTTGCCACGTACTAGTATTTTTGGATATACCCCCCTCTTATAAAGTTCATTATGGGAACAACAGACTTTGACCTTATTCTATCGACGATCACTTTCAAAATTTTTAAGCTCTGTTTTTGAGGCTTTCACAAAAGTTGCTCTGTACATTTACCTGACACAATATACAAATTAAATTTTTATAGCATTCACGCTTGCGCAATGGACAATTATTCAGCAAACCTGTCCATTTTTCACACAAATTTTATTATATTTAAATTCTGATTACAGAGTCTTCAGAGTACAGTTACAATGTTTTTTTTCAATATTTTTTCAGAAAAGAACATTATTTTTGATTAAAAACTATGCAAATTATTAGCAAAAAACGTGGAAAAATTTTGGACGGTTTTTATAAAAACCAAGGCTAACTTATCATAATATAAAGGCTTGTCATTCACCAAGTTTCCTTTGACTGCAGTACAGGGGGCGCTGAACTACATGATTTTCACGTTGGTAGCGCCATCTAATGTTAGAAACTGAAATGTTTTCCATTATTTCCTATGGGATTATTAGCAGTAGTATGCACCAGGTGGCGTTACATACGAGACAAAGTCATATAATAAGTTGGCAATTATAGGGACAATTTCAACAATAGATTTTCTCCTGAATGCGAGGCCTTGATATTATGATAAGGGGGCCTTGATAAAAACCTTAATTTTTCTAAAAATAAACTTTCTAACTGCATAAAAATAAACACAGTTTATTAAAGTAAGCCACTTAATTATAATATCCAGTTTGAATGTTTTTGCTACATTAGTTTTGACAGGGTTATCCATAAAGTTATTCGTTTTTTTTTTCAATTTGTTGACGGTATACCCTAAGGAGTTTGGGAAAAAATCTTCACGTAAATGTATGATCTGTACTATTGTATTTACACACTTAGACTTTCAGAATAATTCCTCACATATTTTTCTAGATATTTAGCAAAATATCTAAAATCACAAGTGACTAGTCACTTTTAGCCATATAGTGTACATACAAATGTATAAACATTTACAAATAGAATGGATTTTAAAATTGTAAACTTCATACTTAATGCCTTATTTTCAAATAAATCTGGTTCTAAATTCTTGTGTCGGTCATTCATTTCAGAATTTTTTAAGGGCAGATGTTGACCCTGAAGGGGTTAAATTAATTATTCAAATACGAAATGGTCTTTCAAATAAAAAGAAAAATTTGAAAAACGGTCTAAATTCAAATTGAAAAATATTATGAGACAGACTCATATTTTTTATGTATACTAAACGAATGAGCAAAACGCTCCAATTTTGTAAAACCTGTCAGAAACAAAATAGGGAGGGGGGGGGGGCGGTGCAAAACTGAATTTTTTAAATGTAATTATTTATATTTTGAATTAAAAAAATACGCTTACAATCACAATGTGAAGTAAGAGGCTGTGTAACTCTAACATTATCATTTTAATGGGGGAGCAGGGGGGGGTCTATATGATATCGTAAGATATCTCTAGGAGAAGGAGAGTTGTCTTGATGTCCATAATTTTTGGTCGAATCAAAATATTCACTTTTTATTCGGAAAGTGGTCTTTGGCACATGTAAAAATAGCATGTTATAATTTTTTAGTCTGTTATCAATTTTTTGAAAATACAAAATTATTAAAATCACTAAATTATTATAAAATTTTTTAATTCTAAAATATCAAGGTTTGAGAAAACTTTTGAGATTCATAGTTTTCTTCATATGTCTATACAAATATTAATTACAGCTTGAGAAACCTTATGTGAAGTATATTTGAAATGAAGCTTATATTTAGTAATAAATTAAAGAGAAAGAAAATTGTCAATTAGTTTTGTACGTAAGTTAATCCAAAAAAAGTTTACAAGCAGAAGCATTTGAAACGTAATTATTGTGGAGCGAATATTTCCACCCAGGGTGGTTGACAGATGGCTCTAGTTTTCCTACAGCGTTTCTACGAGTAAGTAGCGTCAGTACGCAGACACGTAAGAGCGACAGTAATGACACAACATGTAGAAAAGTGGTCTCGCATAGAGGTGCTAGCCATAATTCGATTCTTATGGGCCAAGAATGTGGCCGCATCCGAAATTCACGCACAAATTGTTGAGCTATACATCATTTTTCTGCATGACAATGCTAGGCCCCATACAGCTCGTCAGACTCAGAATTGCTGCAAAGGTTCCAGTGGGAGGTCTGGAATTACACCCCCCCCCATACAGCCCCGATTTGGCTCCAAGTGACTATTTCCTTTTCCCGGTGTTGAAGCGAAACTTATCTGGAACACGGTTCACCTCAGACGATGCACAATGAGCAGGGACCTGATTATTACCAAGACGGGATAAATAAGTTGGTCTAACGTTCTGACAAATGCCTAAACAGGTTTGGCGACTATGAGGAAAAGTAAAGGCCAGATGTGTTTCTTGATTGCCATTTGTATCTTGTACGTATTGTTAAGAAATACTTTTTCTCATGCCTTGTAAACTTTTTTTTTGGATCACCCCTCGTATATAAGGATTTCTATCTGCCTCCTATATCTCCTCCACTCATGCTAAATGCAACAGGGATTTATTACCGTTGAATGCATTATTTAGCAAAATGTTGTTATAGAGTACTTTTTAATAATAACTATTTCTTTTAAATGCTGTGTGATGCAATGACTTTTTCATATGCAAAGTAATATTTTATTGACTTTTTTTCCATTTGAAACATAAAGGTATGCGAAAATAGAAAAGTAGCCAGTTTTGTATATCACTTTGAACAAAAGGAATAAATTCTAATAATCAAAATAAGTTTACATTTTAATACGATATTATGGCAGGGTTAGGGAGGGGGGGATCGAGGGATGATAACGTATGATATCTGAAGGGGGAGAACTTTAAAGTTATCAAAAAATTCGATAAAGTTATATTTGCTCAGCTAAGAATATAAACATAAAAAAGGGAAATTATATGCAAATTATACTGGAATTAAGAAAATAGTTTCTATTTTTCACATGATTTAAAGCCACACTGCATCTCTCTCTCATTATACATGTGTACGGAGATACACCAAAGATAATATACTTAACCCATAACTGCTGTTAGCAGTCTAACAGACCGCTGAGATTTTAAAAGTTATACAATTTAACTTGTAATTTTTACTTTAACTATAGATACTGATCAAATTTTATTTCGTTTGGAACCCTATTACTATCTCAAGAGACTTTGAATAGCTTAATTCCATTTATAATAGTCCTGTATATTAAGTTTAATACGTAAATAATATTCTGAGAGTTAATTTAACATTTTATTCATCTTTAGATCAAGCGGTCTGACAGATCGCTCACAGTAGTTATACGACAGTTTTTATCACAGCAGTTAAGGGTTAAATAAAGCACAAATGAGTAAAAAGAGTGTTAATGATGAACATTGTTTCGAATAAACAGTTTCAATAAAATATATAAATTTTTTACATTTTTTTCTACCACGCCCCTTTTTCTGGTCCGGTAGGATAACATCATTAGGTCGTTGACCACGCCCTTGATTCTTGTCCGGTAGGATAACATCATTAGGTGGTGGATACGGACGATTCAATGATAACCCAAAAGCTAGAATGAAAAAAAAAATGAGTCAAGCATACATTTCGAAATACTTTCCAATACCTTTAGAATAAAATAACAAAACCGTTAACCAAACTGTTTAAGGGGCCATTCATAAATTATGTCACGTTTGAAGGGGAGAGAGGGGTTTTGTGAAGTTGTGACAGTTTGTGAGAAGGATGTGGGAAGATGTAAGAAGAAGTGTGAAATCACGCATTTTGGTAAAAACAAAAGCCTTAAAAATCAGCAGAAAAATTTTTTAAGTTATTTTGAATTTGAAGTATTTTGTATCCATAAAGTAAAGATAAGATTTAAAGCCAAATATAGTAAATTCCATTTCAAATTCCAAAATACTAATCTATATTATAAAAGCCAAACGTATCTGTGCGTAACACATACGTCATTTTGCGAATGGTAACATATTAAAATTTTAAATGAAATGTCGGTATTGCAATTTTTGCTACTACACATTTTTAAATTTATAAGCAGCCCATATTTTCAATTTTTACACCATCGTGTAGGAAAAAAATGCACTTTTAAATGAAATTTGTTTGAAAGATGTATCTTAATTTGTTTTTGAAATATTAATTTTTTTGTAGTTTTCAATACCGCTTTTCCAAATATTGTAAATTCCATTTCAAATCCCAAAATACTAATCTATATTATAAAAGTAAAACGTATTTGTGAGTAACACATACGTCATTTTGCGAATGGCAACATATTCAAATTTCAAATGAAATGTCGGTATTGCAATTTTTGCTACTACAAATTTTTAAATTTATAAAAAGCCCATATTTTCAATTTCTGCACCATCGTGTAGGAAAAAAATGCACTTTTAAATGAAATTTGTTTGAAAGATATATCTTAATCTGTTTTTGAAATATTAATTTTTTTGTAGTTTTCAATACCGCTTTTCTAATTGTGGCAACAGGAGTACTCCATTTCAAATAACAGAAAAGGAAAAAAGGGAAAAAATTGATAACTGCATCTTTATGTTGCCATTTTCTCATTAAAAGGGAAAAAATGAAATTCAAAAAATGATTTTCTTGTAAAAGATCATCAACTATTTAATAACTGTTTCAGATAATAGCATTGAGACTTCAAGTTTTGAATCAAATTGATAAAATTAAAATGCCAATTTTTTTCTGAAAAGGTGAATATAGATACAAATTGCGCATTTGTAAATTCTGATATGATGAAAATGATGCCGGGTTTAGATTTCATGGGAAAAAAATTCTACGATTGAGTCAAAATTTTGGAATACTAGCATAAGAGCCTAAAAAAAAGTTTTATCATAATAACAGATCTTTATTAGTTTTAACTGCTTACATGTATGATTAAAGTTTAATTTTAACAATTTTTACAACTGAGTTTTATAAAAATAGTATTTTATTAATTTGACGTTAAATATCGTTTGTTTAAGAGTTAGACTTACCAGTATAAAATGCATTTTTTTACTGTAACTAATTTTGTAGGTTTATTATAAATCAATGAAACAATTCCTTTTTAAATATTTTTCTTTCGTCGAAATTCGACGGGTTGTACCTTGTGTTTTTAATTGCTCTTTCATATTATTGTTTTATTACTATTGTATATTCCTTATTTTTTTTCGTAAACCTTAATATTATTCCATGCAAAATAAGTGCATGAATCTAATTTATTGTTATGCTCACTGATATCTTTAAAACACACAGTTAAAATTTAATAGAAAATTTGAAATAAGATCTGTAACATAGTGCTTTTTTATATGAACTGCAAGTATACGATTATGTAATATAGCATGACAGATGACAAGGGGGAAGAGAAGAGGTTATGTTGAAGTGTGGCACTTTGTGACGAGGGGGAGGGGGTCAAAAAATATTGAAAAGACGTGTGGTGTCATTTATGGACAGCCCCTAAGTTGAAATATGATGTCTAATTGAACCATTTCGAATACGCATTTGAATATCCAATTTCAGTATTTCCCATTTATAGTTGGAAAATTATCCAAAAATTTCTGAATTATTTAAGCAGCGGTGTATATGATCTATAAACACTGAGAAAAAATATCATTCTGGCATCTCGAATCTAAATTGTGGTTCCAGAAAAAAATATTTCCTTGCCATCCTTATAAATTCTGGTGCTCTTTTTTAGAGTTCTAGAATCTCCTACTAAAATTCAAGAGCATTTTCCTATATTCTTGTTGTCAAATTTATTTAAAAATGACTGCGAATCGATAGGAACGCAAGTGATTAGTATTAGTAATTATAATTATTGTTTATGGAACCATTGCAGAAATCAAACGGTAAAACTTAGAAAACAGGTAACTAAAAATTTCAGATCTTTTTGTTTATTATGTTTAGTTGTTTAACCTATTCGCATAGATGAGGAATCTATAATTCTACTTTAGGGATCCAGAAAATGAGTAAAAGTTCATTCTTGGTGAGGGTGGTATATATATTTTTTTCTCAGTAAAGTACAACCATATAAATACTACCTCTGACAATAAAGTTCGGTGAATAGTCCTGTAACATTGATGTAGATAAAATATTGACGAAATTTACCGTACCAACCTTCGGAATAGTCATCTCCCATAACTACGCACCGCTAAGATCAGCTGTACATGTTTTGGGAAATTTGCAAGAAGTCTTCATTTGGGATGGAATTCAAAAGCTTCGTCACGTTTCTTTGGATGTCAGCAGTATGGTCAAATCCCTTTGAAAGAGAGTTTGAGTCGTGAAAATAGAAAGAAGTCTGGTGGATTGAGATCTGGCAAGCATGGTGGGTGTTCAATTTGTACCACCCCTCATGAATTTCTTTCGGTGTCTTGCAAAGCTTAAAACCAAACTTTAAACTGATCATTTGTTCATTCATTTTCCTGTTCTCAGTTAAGAACCAACACACTGAACAAGCACAATTCAAGAGCATTTTCCTATATTCTTGTTGTCAAATTTATTTAAAAATGACGCAGCTTTAAACCTACCATCGTCATAAGGTATCCACGTAAGGTAGATGCGGAACTTCATATATACAGCTAACTCAACATCAAAGGAAATCGGAAAAGCCGCCTTCTAATAACTCAGCAAATATTGGTCAGAATGGTCCAATTTTTATAATGTAGTCTTATATTCCCAGTCTAAACCTATCCTATAATTTTTACATTTCTACGTGCCGTATATTTTTAGATCTCGATAACCATTTTTAAACCGAAATCGATGGTGTTTGTTCCTGATAATGAGATCTAGAAAACGGGCTGGGAGATTTTATTAAAACTTATATATAATATGAATCTCTTTAAGATAGAGTGAATAAGACTTGCCTAGTTTCTAGGAAAACTCTTGTTTGTTATATATTGGTCTTGGAAAATTGGACTATATTAGCTCGCGGATTACATGTTATTCTACGGGTTAGCAGACAAAGACGGTGCGACAAGGCTTATGTAGTTATGGTCAAAGTTAAAACACCCGCATCGAAGCAATAAATGTTTTTTAAACTACAAAAACATTTTCTCATGTGCTTTAAAACATTCAATAAATATATACTAAATCAAATTTCTATTTATATTGCCTTTATTTTTCGTGAATATTTTTGCATTTTGTGGAAAAAATATTTTGAATCCTTTTTTAAAATAGGAAAATATTTTTTAATTATACATATTCAATATACTTTCGACTTATGATTTTTTTTAAGTTTACAAACAAAAATTATTTTTAATAATTTGCTTTAGATTTCCATGTATTCATACGCGTTTAGATAGTTTTGTTTTGAATCGTAATCGAATTCGCTGGCGGTTGGCGGTAAGCTTTGTACTTGGCACTTGTTGTTGTTTTTAGCATGTATGTTGTGTAATTTGCGAAATAATGGTTTTAAAGTTTACTGTGAATATAGGTATTGTGTTATTTGGAGAAACAAGGCCCCCTTTTTTGGATAAAATAATATGGTGAATCAAAGTACACGAATCAAAACAAATTGATTCGTGCTGTATGTTGGCATGAAATATTCAATTCCAGGAGACGAACGTGAAGCTAAACCATCTATAATGAAAAAGAAAGGTAAATAAATATTTTTTGACACTCATTATTAAAGTATTATTTAAAAAGTATAAGTGATGTATACATTAGTTAGCATGTTGATTTGATTTCAAACCAACATAAACTATCGCTAAATTTTGGTAAACAAACTATATTTATAATTGACCAACATTTTAACCAAGTGCTTGTGAATTCTATAATTCTCAAAATAGTTGTTTTTAAGTTTATAGATGTCCTTATTATATGAATTAATTAACAATAATTATATGAATTAATTAACAATACTAAGTTTTAAATGTTGTAAAAATTGTGCTTTTTTATTTCATTTATTAATTTCTGTGATTAATAACCCAGGATGTTAATTTTTAGGTTAAAATTGCTTGAATATGTTATTCAAAAGGCATTTATTACTTTTTCTTATGCATTTTTGCCGCTATTAATTTTCATTTTGAAACTGCCTTTTTAGCTTAGCTTAATGGCCAGTAAATTCAGGTTTTAAAGAATTTTTAAAATAAGTAAGTGCACTTATTATTGGAAATTGTGAACAAACTAGTATTTATCAACAAATTACAGCAGTATTTTGATAATTCAAAAGAAAGTAATGAAGTTAATTTGTTCTTACATGCATTAGTGACTGTGGCTATAAAGATTTCAGAGATTTAAAAACAAATTAGTTGCACTCATTGTTTTTTTTCTTCATGTACACACAGTGCTTATACAACATGCATTAGTGATTGCATTTTTAATTAATTTTGTGTATTTTACGGATTGTTGCACAGCAATTTTGCTGCAGCCTGAGTGTTTTGTTTTTGTTTTGTTTTCATGTGCTCTAAGTGCTATACATACAGTAGTTGGACTGCTTTAACGAGTTTTATTTTAGCGAGTGAGAGTTTTAGGCCTTTATTTTCTAATATAAACGTTATTGTTTTAATGTATTTGTTTCACAATATTGTCACTGGATTTTTTTAGTTCAGGTATCACTCATTTCTTCCAGATATTGGGAATCTGCATGTTACCGCATAGTTTGTTGCATCTATTAATTTTGTTGTTTGTTTTCATTTGGGCATAGTGCTCATACATTTGTTATTGACTGCGGTTTTGAGAAATTTCATGTGTTTTAGAGACCATTGCATAAGTTTGCTGCATCCAGTAATTTGACATGCACCCAGCTCTCATTATCCATTAGTGACTGTAGCTTTAACATGTTTCATGCATCCTATTATCTCATTAATAATTTCGAAATTCCATGTTTATATTTTAAAATGTTATTTAGCAGTTGCCACGGAGGTACTACAGCGCATCATTGTAGTCTGCATTAGATGCTGTTCAAAATATAATTCTTTTTTCTTTTTTTCTTCCTAAGAGTCTGATGATTTAAATCCAAGCGTGAAAAATTTTGTCTCAGATCACAAACCGAATACAAATAGTAAATATTACGTAATAGTAAATATTACGTAATAAATGTAATAGTTAATATTACGTTATAGAAATCAATAATCAAAATATAAAAGCATTAGCTTTACAGCTTAGAACATAGCGTTATTAATAAACTGCATTTATAAATTGGACATCTAAAATGGAAAACCTTAATATATTTTTATAATGTTAGAATTTACAAGCACTTAAAGTTGGTTAAGCAAATAATTCTTAACCAAATATTAACGATAACATTGGTTTAAAAAGAAATAACTTATACTTCTATGCTTTAATAATGAGTTTCATAAAATATAAATTTACCCCCTTTTTTTCTATAGATGTTTTAATTTCAAATTCATTGTCTCGAAATTGAAGTATTTCTTTCTAACATTCTTTTACGAAAATGTTTGATAATTAACGCTTTATATATATATATATATATATATATATATATATATATATATAAAAGCCTTGTTTCTACTGATGAACACAAAATCCTCAAATAACTTTGAATCCATTATTTAAATAAATTGCATAACATACCTTAGAAGAAAACATGTTTAAGATTAAATTTAATACAAGAAATTAAAAATCTTTAATTCAAATAATGTAAAGTTACTAACGCACTAACAAATAAATAGTTTAAAATACTAACAGCTAATAATGGGCGATAAATAATTACATTTTTTAGTTTTGTCATTTCTAAAATGTAATTGTTTAAATTCTATTTGAAATGAACCTCATCCAAACATTAAGAAATATTCTATCAAACCTTAATTCGATTTGAAAAAAAAAAAAAAAAAAAAAAAAAAATTCTGACAATACATACTGACAAGCATAGTTGTATAATATAGACGCATAAAAGGTGCAGAAAATTTTATGAAGAAACAATTTTTATTTATTTATTTCGACAAAGAATTGCGTAAAAAAAAAAGTGTATCTCAACAAAGAATCATGTAAAAAACCCTAACATTTCGAGAAAATACCACGCGAAAAACGTGAATTTCGTCCAAAGACCGCAAAAAAAAGTTAATTCAATCCATGAATCGCATAAAAAATACAAATTCCATGCATGAATCGCATAAAAAATGTGAACTACATCCATAAATCGCTAAAAAAAAGCAAATTGCATAAAAAAATGGGAATTATGTCCACAAATTGCTTAAAATGTGAATTACGTCCATGAATCATATAAAAAAGCGAGAATTATATTCATAAATTGTATGAAAAATGCAAATTACGTCTATGAATCGTGTAGTAAAACCTGAATTATGTTCATAAATCGCTCAAAAAACACGAATTTTGGTGGCAGAAAGCTGAAACGGAAATTACCTTTATAAAACGCATAAAAATAGCGACTTGCATTCATGAATTGCATAAAAATATGAATTGCGTTCATGAATCGCTCAAAAAACAGAAATTAAATCTATGAATTGCATAAAACCGTGAATTACTAATGTAATGTATCCAAAGTAAGTTAAATAGATGCAAATAGATACAATGACGCAAAAAATATTTACTCAAATGTTAATTTTGATTTTGAATACCGTAGCCCAAAAGATAAATCTATTTATTCAAATAAATACATTTCAGTGCATTACATATATTCAGTGAAAGTGATGTATTTAACAGTGTATTGGAAAATGAAAAGTATTGTTTAGATATGAAAATGTATTTAGACAATAAATAAATAAATGGAATTTTAAAACATTGTTTAAAGCCTCGTCAAGGCGTCACTTAAATTTTGATATCATATCTTTTAAGATTCATATTTTGAATTTATGAAAGATGTAATTGATAAAACCTTAATGAATAAATTTTAATATATGTATATATTAATTAATAGCATAGCGTCACATAAATTTTGATATCATTAGTTTTAAGTCCCAAATTTAAAATTCATAGATATATAAGATAAAGTGCTACGTCACAAGCTTTTAACCCGTTCAGGGTTTTTTGTACTGATAAACATTTACAAATAGAATGGATTTTAAAATTATAAACTTCATACTTAATACCTTATTTTCAAATAAATCTGGTTCTAAATTCTTGTGTCGGTCATTCATTTCAGAATTTTTAAGTGGCAGATGTTGACCCTGAAGGGGTTAAATTAATTATTCAAATACGAAATGTTCTTTCAAATAAAAAGAAAAATTTGAAAAACGGTCGAAATTCAAATTGAAAAATATTATGAGACAGACTCACATTTTTTATGTATACTAAACGAATAAGCCAAACGTTCCAATTTTGTAAAACCTGTCAGAAACAATATGGGGAGGGGGGCGGTGCAAAACTGAATTTTTTAAATGTAATTATTTATATTCTGAATTAAAAGAATATGCTTACAATCACAATGTGAAGTAAGCGGCTGTGCAACTCTAACATTATCATTTTAGGGCTGGAGAGGGGGAGTGTCTGGTATACAATATCGTAAGATATCTCTAGGGGGAGGAGGGTTGTCTGGATGTCGATAATTTTTGATCGAATCAAAATATTCTCTTTTTATTCGGAAAGTGATCTTTGGCACATGTAAAAATAGCATGTTATAATTTTTTAGCCTGTTATCAATTTTTTTGAAAATACAAAATTATTAATATCACTAAATTATTATAAAAAATTTTTAATTCTAAAATATCAAGGTTTGAGAAAACTTTTGAGATTCAAACTTTTCTTCATATGTCTATACATATATAATTACAGCTCGAGAAACCACATGTGAAGTATGTAATGCAATGCTTTTTCATATGCAAAGTAATATTTTATTGACTTTTTTTCCATTTGATACATAAAGGCACAGAGTACGGACAGAGCCTCAACTCGGCTTGAAAAGAACGCCCTCAGTGGATGACTTAAAAACTAAACCATCGCGTTGGCGATTTTTATCCTCGTGGTTTCTGTTTAACTGTAACCATATTCTGGCTTGGCACTTCTTGCTGAATGCTGATTTGATTATCTTTGCACATGTGCTTATGCTATTTGATCTTAGATTTCCGCGCTTATATTGATTCGTAATTATTACTGTTATTGTTCTTGAATTTTCAAGTTTATATTATTAGGTCTTTATGTTAAGAAGAGACACATGTATTGTTTGTAAGACGAATACGTCAAAGTTATTTCATATTAAAATAATTCTTACATAAATTTCAAAACAAGAAGCAGCAAGCCTTCGCTGTACTTTTTTTCTTTTTTCCTTTATCATTTGTCGCCAAGGAAGCGATATTTCGCCAAATTAGCAACCTGTCTTATGTTATGATCGTAGTTTCAGAGTCATCCGCTCGTATCGCTACTGTCTATGCGTAATCCCATGTTAAACAAGTTGCCATTACAGTGTAGGAAAGTTGATTCTCTGTTCCGTACTCTGTGCATAAAGGTATGCGAAAATAGAAAAGTAGCCAGCTTTGTATCACTTTGAACAAAAGGAATAAATTCTAGTAATCAAAATAAGTTTACACTTTAATACGATATTATGGCCGGGTTAGGGGGGTGATCGAAGGATGATAACGTATGATATCTGAAGGGGGAGAACTTTAAAATTATCAAAAAATTCGATAAAGTTATATTTGCACAGCTAAGAATATAAACACAAAAAAGTGAAATTATATGCAAATTATACTGGAATTTAAAAAATAGTTTCTTTTTTTCCCATGATTTAAAGCCACACTGTATCTCTCTCTCATTATACATGTGTACGGCGATACACCAAAGATAAAATACTTAACCCATAACTGCTGTTAGCAGTCTAACAGACCGCTGAGATTTTAAAGTTATACAATTTAACTTGTTATAGATACTGATCAAATTTCGTTTCGTTTGGAACCCTATTACTATCTCAAGAAACTTTTGAATAGCTTAATTCCATTTATAATAGTCCTGTATATTAAATTTAATACATAAATAATATTCTTAGAGTTAATTTAACATTTTATTCACCTTTAGATCAAGCGGTCTGACAGATCGCTCACAGTAGTTATGCGACAATTTTTATCACAGCAGTTAAGGGTTAAATAAAGCACAAATGAGTAAAAAGAGTGTTAATGATGAACATTGTTTCAAATAAACAATTTCAATAAAATATATAATTGATTTTAAATTTTTTTCTACCACGCCCTTTTTTCTTGTCCGGTAGGATAACATCATTAGGTCGTCGACCACGCCCTTGATTCTTGTCCGGTAGGATAACATCTTGTCCGGTAGGATTAGGTGGTCGATTCGGACGATTCAATGATAACCCAAAAGCTAGAATGAAAAAAAAATGAGTCAAGCATACATTTTGAAATATTTTCCAATACCTTTAGAATAAAATAACAAAACCGTTAACCAAACTGTTTAAGGGGCCATTCATAAATTATGTCACGTTTGAAGGGGAGAGAGGGGTTTTGTGAAGTTGTGACAGTTTGTGAGAAGGGTGTGGGAAGATGTAAGAAGAAGTGTGAAATCACGCATTTTGGGAAAAACAAAAGCCTTAAAAATCAGCAGATAAAATTTTTAAGTTATTTTGAAACTGAAGTATTTTGTATCCATAAAGTAAAGATAAGATTTAAAGCCAAATATAGTAAATTCCATTTCAAATTCCAAAATACTAATCTATATTATAAAAGCCAAACGTATCTGTGCGTAACACATACGTCATTTTGCGATTAGCAACATATTCAAATTTTAAATGAAATGTCGGTATTGCAATTTTTGCTACTACAAATTTTTAAATTTATAAACAGCCCATATTTTCAATTTTTACACCATCGTGTAGGGACAAAATGCACTTTTAAATGAAATTTATTTGAAAGATGTATCTTAATTTGTTTTTGAAATATTAATTTTTTTGTAGTTTTCAATACCGCTTTTCTAATTGTGGCAACAGGAGTACTCCATTTCAATTAAAAGAAAAGGAAAAAAGGGAAGAAATTGATAACTGCATCTTTATGTTGCCATTTTCTCATTAAAAGGGAAAAAATGAAATTCAAAAAATGATTTTCTTGTAAAAGATCATCAACAATTTAATAACTGTTTCAGATAATAGCATTGAGACTTCAAGTTTTGAATCAAATTGATAAAATTAAAATGCCAATTTTTTTCTGAAAAGGTGAATATAGATACAAATTGCGTATTTGTAAATTCTGATATGATGAAAATGATGCCGGGTTTAGATTTCATGGGAAAAAAATTCTATGATTGAGTCAAAATTTTGGAATACTAGCATAAGAGCCTAAATTGATAGTTTTATCATAATAACAGATCTTTATTAGTTTTAACTGCTTACATGTATGATTAAAGTTTAATTTTAACAATTTTTACAACTGAGTTTTATAAAAATAGTATTTTATTAATTTGACGTTAAATATCGTTTGTTTACGAGTTAGACTTACCAGTATAAAATGCATTTTTTTTTACTGTAACTAATTTTGTAGGTTTATTATAAATCAATGAAACAATAAATATTTTTCTTTCGTCAAAATTCGACGGGTTGTACCTTGTGTTTTTAATTGCTCTTTCATATTATTGCTTTATTCCTATTGTATATTCCTTATTTTTTTTCGTAAACCTTAATATTATTTCATACAAAAGAAGTGCACGAATCTAATTTATTGTTATGCTCACTGATATCTTTAAAACACACAGTTAAAATTTAAAAACAAAATTTAAAATAAGATCTATAACATAGTGCTTTTTTTTATCTGAACTGCAAGTATACGATTATGTAATATAGCATGACAGATGACAAGGGGGAGGAGAGGAGGTTATGTTGAAGTGTGACACTTTATGGCGAAAAAGACGAGGGGGGGTCAAAAAATATTGAAAAGACGTGTGGTGTCATTTATGGACAGCCCCTAAGTTGAAATATGATGTCTAATTGAACCATTTCGAATCGCATAACGCATTTGAATATCCAATTTCAGAATTTCCCATTTATAGTTCGAAAATTATCCAAAAATTTCTGAATTATTTAAGCAGCGGTGTATATGATGTATAAACTTGCATCTATAAACACTGAGAAAAAATATCATTCTGGCATCGCGAATCTAAATTGTGGCTCCAGAAAAAAATATTTCCTTGCCATCCTTATAAATTCTGATGCTCTTTTTTAGAGAGTTCTAGAATCTCCTACTAAAATTCAAGAGCATTTTCCTATATTCTTGTTGTCAAACTTTTTTAAAAATTACTGCGAATTGATAGGAACGCAAGTGATTAGTATTAGTAATTATAATTCTTGTTTATGGAACCATTGCAGAAATCAAACGGTAAAACTTAGAAAACAGGGAACTAAAAATTCTAGATCATTTTGTTTATTATGTTTAGTTGTTTAACCTATTCGCATAGATGGGGAATCTATAATTCTACTTTAGGGGTCCAGAAAATGAGTAAAAGTTCATTCTTGGTGAGGGTGGTATATATATATTTTTTCTCAGTAAAGTACAACCATACAAATACTACCTCTGGCAATAAAGTTCGGTGAATAGTCCTTTAACATTGATGTAGATAAAATATTGACGAAATTTACCGTACCATCCTTCGGAATATTCATCTCCCATAACTACGCACCGCTAAGATCAGCTGTGCATGTTTTGGGAAATTCGCAAGAAGTCTTCATTTGGGATGGAATTCAAAAGCTTCGTCACGTTTCTTTGGATGTCAGCAGTATGGTCAAATTCCTTTGAAAGAGAGTTTGAGTCGTGAAAATAGGAAGAAGTCTGGTGGATTGAGATCTGGCAAGCATGGTGGGTGTTCAATTTGTACCACCCCTCATGAATTTCTTTCGGTGTCTTGCAAAGCTTAAAACCAAACTTTAAACTGATCATTTGTTCATTCATTTTCCTGTTCTCAGTTAAGAACCAACACACTGAACAAGCACTTAGTAAAGCACGGCTTACACAGAACATAAACGACGCTCAACTGAACAACACTGGGGGAAGATAGTCAACACTTGTCTCTATGCAGGTACAGCGTTTTGTTTTCCCAGTGTTGCTAAATCGGTCGTTTTGAATTTATTCACCGAACTTTTTTGTCAGAGGTAGTATTTAGTTCATTTGGGAAATGCATACCACAGTTGAAAATATCACTATAAGCAATTTTTTACTTATAAGGATAATTGGTAAGTGAAATCTTTTATGCAGCCCTGTAAAAGAATGCAGAATTTATACAAATAGTAACGTGCTGATAGGTAATTAAATTTAAAAGTGCACACTGGAATTCAAAACGCACTTTCAACAATTAATTTCCAAAAGTATCAGGGTCAGGAGGATAATAATGACCACTTTTTACATATTCAGCAGTGCTTTTTTTACTTGTTTCTATTTGGAAAAATGGTGTTTTTATTACACAGGAAGTAACTTTGACCTTTTAATAACACTTCTTATAAGTTTTAATTCACATAGCTTTTTTTCTTTTTTAATTTGAAGGATAGTTATAATCACCGCATCAAAAATTCCTAATTACAAAAGTTTGGGGGTAATTAAGAACAGTAGTGGGGAAATTATAACCACTATATTTTCTCTTTATACTTGCTTACACTCGTTTGTTTGGGGGTAATTTAGACCTTTAGAACTCCAAACTGAGAAATCCGTTTAGGAAAAGTTTTGGTATACTTTGTTTCCAATTGCTGTTTGGATCTCAAAAATGTCTCTGATTAGTGATAAAAAATGTCTAAAATGAAAAATAGGTACTACTTGGTTCCGTCGACCAAAAACTTATTGCCAAACTATAACATTAAGTGCCAGTAATGGAAGATCGTGAATGTCATTTAAATACGATTCACGTGTTTTAAATATCATTAAGTGATTTTTATTTCGACTTTTTATGAATATTTTTATCAATATTCTACTAATTATTTGTTTTTTCGGGTACTTCTCTATTATTCCGTCGACCAATTTCGCCAAATTATACAAATCGCCAAATTGCCAAATTATACATATTGACATAATTTTTATTTTAAATAACGAAAAACAAATAATTAGTGGAATATTAATAAAAATTCAAATAAAAAAACGAAATTAAAATGACTTAATGACATTTTAAACACGTGAATCTTATTTAATGTCATTAATCTTATAGTTTTGCGATAATATTTTGGTCGACGGGATAACCTAGAAGTACCTTTTTTCGTCATTTAAAATATAAATTATGTCAATATGTATAATTAGGCTATTAGTTTGGCGATTTGTATAATTTCGCGAAATTGGTCGACGGGATAACAGAGTAGTACCGAAAAATAAATTATGAGGTTAATATCAAAGGGTGAAATAAAATTTTACTATGCAAAATTTTCTCAATTACAGGGGTGTTCAAAATTACCCCCTGGTCATACCCCACCTGACTATAATTGAAACAAATAAAATACAACCAACCAACCAAAAAAAAATTTTAACACTTTCTAATAACCTGGAAAAAAGTATCGTAGAATAATATTACTAATACCAAACAATTGAAAAAGTCTATAATATATGTAGAATTTGCTTAGTGGGCATCGACATATTAAAAAGAAAACAAAGATCGATAGTAATATGCGGTAAACGGTTTTTTCATTAGGTAAGCTGTAAAAATCTTATACAGAAATTTCAAACAGTGAATATTTTGAAAAAATTGCGTTCTGATTGCATAGAATGCTTTGGTTTGACATTTTTCTTGTTTTAGATTGGCTGCAGAGAAATAATTTTTCCGCTTGCAGTGCAATATTTTAAAGATTTTTCGAAGTAAATTTTTAGAATTTTGAAATTTCAAAAATTTATTTTAAAAATTTTATAAATATGGCATTTTAAGCCGAAAAACACATGCTGTTATAAAATACTTTTTAATAATAACTATTTCTTTTAAGTGCTGTATGATGCAATGCTTTTTCATATGCAAAGTAATATTTTATTGACTTTTTTTCCATTTGAAACATAAAGGTATGCGAAAATGGAAAAGTAGCCAGTTTTGTATGTCACTTTGAACAAAAGGAATAAATTCTAGTAATCAAAATAAATTTACATTTCAATACGATATTATGGCCGGGTTAGGGGGGGGGGATCAAGGGATGATAACTATGATATCTGAAGGGGGAGAACTCTAAAATTATCAAAAAATTCGATAAAGTTATATTTGCACAGCTAAGAATATAAACACAAAAAAGTGAAATTATATGCAAATTACACTGGAATTTAAAAAATACTTTCTTTTTTTCCCATGATTTAAAGCCACACTGTATCTCTCTCTCATTATACATGTGTACGGCGATACACCAAAGATAAAATACTTAACCCATAACTGCTGTTAGCAGTCTAACAGACCGCTGAGATTTTAAAGTTATACAATTTAACTTGTTATAGATACTGATCAAATTTCGTTTCGTTTGGAACCCTATTACTATCTCAAGAAACTTTTGAATAGCTTAATTTCATTTATAATAGTCCTGTATATTAAATTTAATACATAAATAATATTCTTAGAGTTAATTTAACATTTTATTCACCTTTAGATCAAGCGGTCTAACAGATCGCTCACAGTAGTTGTGCGACAATTTTTATCACAGCAGTTAAGGGTTAAATAAAGCACAAATGAGTAAAAAGAGTGTTAATGATGAACATTGTTTCAAATAAACAATTTCAATAAAATATATAATTGATTTTAAATTTTTTCTCTACCACGCCCTTTTTTCTTGTCCGGTAGGATAATATCATTAGGGCGTCGACCACGCCCTTGATTCTTGTCCGGTAGCATAACATCTTGTCCGGTAGGATTAGGTGGTCGATTCGGACGATTCAATGATAACCCAAAAGCTAGAATGAAAAAAAAAATGAGTCAAGCATACATTTCGAAATACTTTCCAATACCTTTAGAATAAAATAACAAAACCGTTAACCAAACTGTTTAAGGGGCCATTCATAAATTATGTCACGTTTGAAGGGGAGAGAGGGGTTTTGTGAAGTTGTGACAGTTTGTGAGAAGGGTGTGGGAAGATGTAAGAAGAAGTGTGAAATCACGCATTTTGGTAAAAACAAAAGCCTTAAAAATCAGCAGATAAAATTTTTAAGTTATTTTGAAATTGAAGTATTTTGTATCCATAAAGTAAAGATAAGATTTAAAGCCAAATATAGTAAATTCCATTTCAAATTCCAAAATACTAATCTATATTATAAAAGCCAAACGTATCTGTGCGTAACACATACGTCATTTTGCGAATGGTAACATATTCAAATTTTAAATGAAATGTCGGTATTGCAATTTTTGCTACAACAAATTTTTAAATTTATAAACAGCCCATAATTTCAATTTTTACACCATCGTGTAGGAAAAAAATGCACTTTTAAATGAAATTTGTTTGAAAGATGTATCTTAATTTGTTTTTGAAATATTAATTTTTTTGTAGTTTTCAATACCGCTTTTCCAATTATAGTAAATTCCATTTCAAATTCCAAAATACTAATCTATATTATAAAAGCCAAACGTATCTGTGCGTAACACATACGTCATTTTGCGAATGGCAACATATTCAAATTTTAAATGAAATGTCGGTATTGCAATTTTTGCTACTACAAATTTTTAAATTTATAAACAGCCCATATTTTCAATTTTTACACCATCGTGTAGGAAAAAAATGCACTTTTAAATGAAATTTGTTTGAAAGATGTATCTTAATTTGTTTTTGAAATATTAATTTTTTTGTAGTTTTCAATACCGCTTTTCTAATTGTGGCAACAGGAGTACTCCATTTCAATTAAAAGAAAAGGAAAAAAGGGAAGAAATTGATAAATGCATCTTTATGTTGCCATTTTCTCATTAAAAGGGAAAAAAACGAAATTCAAAAAATGATTTTCTTGTAAAAGATCATCAACAATTTAATAACTGTTTCAGATAATAGCATTGAGACTTCAAGTTTTGAATCAAATTGATAAAATTAAAATGCCAATTTTTTTCTGAAAAGGTGAATATAGATACAAATTGCGCATTTGTAAATTCTAATATGATGAAAATGATGCCGGGTTTAGATTTCATGGGAAAAAAATTCTATGATTGAGTCAAAATTTTGGAATACTAGCATAAGAGCCTAAATTGATAATTTTATCATAATAACAGATCTTTATTAGTTTTAGCTGCTTACATGTATGATTAAGGATTAATTTTAACAATTTTTACAACTGAGTTTTATAAAAATAGTATTTTATTAATTTGACGTTAAATATCGTTTGTTTAAGAGTTAGACTTACCAGTATAAAATGCATCTTTTTACTGTAACTAATTTTGTAGGTTTATTATAAATCAATGAAACGATTCCTTTTTAAATATTTTTCTTTCGTCGAAATTCGACGGGTTGTACCTTGTGTTTTTAATTGCTCTTTCATATTATTGTTTTATTACTATTGTATATTCCTTATTTTTTTTCGTAAACCTTAATATTATTTCATACAAAATAAGTGCACGAATCTAATTTATTGTTATGCTCACGGATATCATTAAAACACACAGTTAAAATTTAAAAACAAAATTTGAAATAAGATCTATAACATAGTGCTTTTTTATCTGAACTGCAAATATACGATTGTGTAAAATAGCATGACATATGACAAGGGGGAGGAGATGAGGTTATTGGTGAAGTGTGACACTTTGTGGCGAAAGGGACGAGGGGGGTCAAAAATATTGAAAGACGTGTGGTAGCCAGGTAATTAGATTTATGGACAGCCCCTAAGTTGAAATATGATGTCTAATTAAACCATTTCGAATCGCATAACGCATTTGAATATCCAATTTCAGTATTTACCATTTATAGTTGGAAAATTATCCAAAAATTTCTAAATTATTTAAGCAGCGGTGTATGTGATGTATAAATTTGCATCTATAAACACTGAGAAAAAATATCATTCTGGCATCTCGAATCTAAATTGTGGCTCCAGAAAAAAAATATTTACATGCCATCCTTATAAATTCTAAAACTCTTTTCTAGAGAGCTCTAGAATCTCCTACTACAATTCAAGAGCGTTTTCCTATATTCTGATTGTTAAATTTATTTAAAAATCACTGTGAATCAATAAGAACGTAAGTGATTAATATTAGTAAATATAATTCTTGTTTATGGAACCATTGTAGAAATCAAACGATAAAACTTAGAAAACAGGGAACTAAAAATTCTAGATCATTTTGTCGATTCAGTTTAGTTGCTTAACTATTCGCATAGTTGGGGAACCTATAATTCTACTTTATGGATATAGAAAATGAGTAAAAGTTCATTCTTGGTGAGGATGGTATATATTTTTTTTTCTCAGTAAAGTACAACCATATAATTACTACCTCTGACAATAAAGTTCAGTGAATAGTCCTGTAACATTAATGTAGAAGAAATACTAATGAAAGTTACCGTACCATCCTTATCGAAATAATCATTTCCCATAACTATGCCCCACTGACATCTGCTATACATGTCCTGGGAAATTCGCAAGAAGTCTTCTTTTGGGATAAAGTTCAAAAACTTCGTCACGTTTCGTTGGATGTTAGCAGTATTGTCAAATCCCTTTGAAAGAGAGTTTGAGTCGTGAAAATAGGAAGAAGTCTGGTGGATTAAGATCTGGCGAGTATGGTGGATGTTCCATTTACACCAACCCTCACGAATTTCTTTAGGTGTCTTGCTAAGCTTAAAACCAAACTTTAAACTGATCATTTGTTCATTCATTTTCCTGTTCTCAGTTAAGAACCAAGACACTGAACAAGCACTTATTAGTAAAGCACGTCTTACACAGAACATAAACGACGCTCAACTGAACAACACAGGGGGGAGATCGTCAACACTTGCCTCTATGCAGGTACAGCGTTTTGTTTTCCCAGTATTGCTAGATCGGTCGTTTTGAATTTATTCACCAAACTTTTTTGTCAGTGGTAGTATTTAGTTCATTTGGGAAATGCATTGGACCACAGTTGAAAATGTCACTATAAGCAATTTTTTACTAATAAGGATAATTGGTAAGTGAGTTCTTTTATGCAGCCCTGTATAAAATATGCAGAATTTATACAAGGAGTAACGTGCTGTTAGGCAAATACATTTACAAGTGCATACTGAATTTCAAAACGCACTTTCAACAATAAAATTCCAAAAGTATCAGGGTCAGGAGAAAATTGTATTGTAAGGGGTCATTCATTCAATAATGACCCCTTTTTACACATTCAACAGTGTTTTTTTCACTTGTTTCTATTTGGAAAAATGGTGTTTTTTTATGGTGTGATGATTTGAAGATATGAAATTGGAAGATTTGACTGTGAAATCGATTTGGAATCGGACTGAATTCTTCTTTTTTTATGAATAAATTATTTGTTGAGATATAAGCGAATATGATCACGTGATTAACTTGTTTTTCCCCACAGTTTGAGTGCCTATTCTTTCCCGTGGAAATTCGGTTCAAAACGTCTATTTCGACACTATTTTCGACAAAACCTATTACGATTGCAAAAAAAGAAAAAAAAGGGAGGGGGAATGAGTGCAATTTGATAGTTTGAGAACAACAACACCTACTAGTTTCATACATTTTCAGACAAAAATAAATCAAAACCTATGTCATAAAGTTGCCATTTTTGATTTAAGAACAGCCTTAAAAGCACCGTAAAGGACACAACGCGATGGAATTTAAATAAAAGTGTAAACCTTTTATTATATAAATGTAAACAATATTTTAGTTTAATAGGATATTTACAGTTTATAAAATTTTACAAGAACTGATTGTCCAGAATTTTTTTTTAGTTAAATATTAATCGTGCTCATGTAACAATCTTTTATCTTTATCTTTTAGCAGAAATTGAGAATATAAAATCTAAAGTTAATTTGCAGCGAAAATTCAGCAGAGATTTGTTAAACTGAGCAGAAAAAAAAAAAAAAAAAAAAAAAAAAGAAGAAGAAAAAGAAAAGTATTTAAGCAATTTAAATTACAAAACAAATTTTTATAAAAATAAATGTAAGCAAAAAAATAAATAAATAAATAAATAAAAATAAATAACGAATTTTACTATCTCTGTGAATATACTATGGCATTATATTCTTCATTTCTACTAGTGATACCAAACATCAATAACTTATGAAAAATTCAGGGATATCTGAGTATGTTTAAGGGTGCTAGATTTCGGACAGATGGACAGGCAATGTATAGATGACCGTAGCACGTACGGGCATCTATACACCAATTATAATTTATTATTCTCATTATTAAAATTTTATTGTAAATTTCGTATTATTTAATACGAGCATTTTGCTGATTGAATTAGGCAAAAATTTCTATTTTGAAATACCGGTGACAAAAGACTAAAAATTTTGTTAAAGGCATGTAAACAATAGACATATTTATTTTTTTAAATATTCATCGGTTAAATGGTTAAAAACATGAAATCCGGAGTAAATTTATTATATAAAAAATAAGTTTCGGACATCGTTGCAAACGTAACTTACATGACCTAGTTGGTGGCCAGGTTGGTGGAAGTGGTTCTTTATCTTTAAAGCGACAATCTGGTCCACTTCTAATCCGGTTACAAGAACTTCCTAGATGAAGATTGTTAGTGCAATTAGGTCAAAAGAACATGTTTGAAACACCATAAAAAATATATGCTACAAATAATCGTAATAATAATAAAAATAATAAATATATAAATCGAGATATAAAAATTCTGCAATCTTGAAAATTGCACACAATTAAAACTAGTCGTTCATTGTAATACTTACTCATCATGGATATACATAATATAAAATATGAAAATAAAACATATGTAAACTACTTGTAAAATGCATTGCAATTGCAAAATAAAATTTAAACGTATATTTAAATATTTTTAACACATAGAAATGCTCTAAAAAGGAATTTTAGATGAACCAATTTCGAGAAATTACATAAAGCGCCAAACTACTAAAGTAGTAACGAACTGCATAAAAGAAATATCCTTATTACTCAAAAAATAATAATCACATTAACTAACAGTTTACTGCGTCGAGTTAAGTGTCTCATACCCAATTAATATATATCTTTGAATTGAAATTCGAATGGAATACAGGTTCGTGAGAAATCGAAGAGTGTTAAAAATAGGATTACCTCGGCAACCTCGATAATACCTGGCAAATATCCCGACAACTAATTATCCGATGGACTTCGTTCTTTATGCAAAGTTTGTGCTATTTTATTGTCTTACATCCACCCCTAAAAACAAAAAAAATTGAAAATATTTATGTACTTTTCATAAGAATAAATATTTCGAGAGTTTTTTTCCCCTCATAATCGAGGTTACTCATATTAAATAGGCTTTTAAGCACACACCCATTGTTTATACTTATATCTCAATTCGTTCGGGAGACAGAGCATTTACAGATACACAGAAAGACAGGCAGACGGACGGCATTTTTTTTTTTTTTTAATAAGTTTTTCGGAATATTCAGTGTTTGAAAAGTGTAAATGCGCAATTTTTATTTTCGATTTTCAAAACGATTGCGAGATTTATCCTATACTACATATGATGGGTAAATAAAAATACAACGTTTTTAACTCAGACGGAGTTATTTTTCGCTCCTTACCGGTAATGAAAATGCACTTATCCAATAGGAGGGAATTTCATCCATTTTCTGGAGTGTTTATTTTTATTTCACTCCTTTTTGTTTAAATTTTTAGACTAAAATAATCGGCATAATGACTGTTTGTAATCCTTATTGAGAAACTGTTTTTTCATTCCTTTTTGACTAAATCACTGTTTACCAAAGGAGATTTTACAATTATATTGATTTGGTGTTTTGTATTTGATTTTCTGATATATTTAATAGAAAAAAAGAATTTTCTCTCTGTAATAGTTTTGATTTAAAATGTATATTTGGGTTAATTTTAAATATTTCATTAATTTTTAAAAATTTCAAGTTGATTTTTATTTTTTTCTATTTACGTGCTTATAAATGTTTATTGGAATATAACATATATATCATACTATTTAAATTCATATTTAATGGTAAAAATTAAAAAAAATCATTTTAAAAAAAATTCTATTTTTTCTGTAAAGGTACGTGCCTACTCTCAAATCGCTGTTTTTTAGAAAATTTTCGATTTTTTAAAAAATATTTTAAATTAAAAATAAATTATTTGGGATTATAACAATGCTTTACTTTTGGTTAAGGCTGTTTTCAACTGCTCTGCTCAACAGGCGCAAAGTGTTTTGACACATTTACAAATTCATTTTTTAACGGAAAGATATAAAACTGGAAGGCCTGGGAATGGAAGCGCTTTCGAATTAAACTGAGCCTCCAATTTTATGATAATTAAATTAGCTACCGAGTTATAAGCTATTTTGATCATATGATAACGTCTTTTTCTCTCTGTCGTTGACTGGTTTTTCTGCTTTCATCGGAAAATTTTTTCAAAACGTCAACTTTGACGGCTGGTTCTGAAATACTTATTGCGTTTGCAAAACAATCACGGGCTGCACTGTTAAAAAATTATGAATCATTAATATTATTATCGGCACTACTCTGTTATCCCGTCGACCAATTTCGCCAAAAGTTACAAATCGCCAAACTAATAGCCAAATTTTACATATTGACATAATTTTTATTTTAAATAATGAAAAAACAAATAATTAGTGGAATATTAATAAAAATACAAAGAAAAAGTCGAAATAAAAATCACTTAATGACATTTTAAACACGTGAATCGTATTTAATGTCATTGAATGTGACATTCACGATCATCCATTATTGGCATTTAATTTTATATTTTGGCGATAATTTTTTGGTTGACGGGATAACTTGTAGTAACTTATTATCATTAATGAAAGCAAATTATGTTTCGTATTATTAAATTGTTGTTGTAAGTTCTTTATCAGAGAGTCCATTAAAATTTATATGCGTAAAAGATTTGTTTGCAATGATAATCTTTATTTTATTATTCTTAAATTATGGTTAGATATAATGAATTCTTCGTGAAAGCTTGAATGGAATTAACTAAGTTGAAAATAGTTTTAGATCATGGTTTTTTTCAAATTGAATTTTTTTTTACAATAGAGCCCGATGCTTTTATTTACATCTCATTGTTGCGTGTCATTTCGTCACCTGAGAATAAGATGGTTCTATCTGGCCAAAAATCAATTTCGAGTTAGAAGACTTTGAAAATCAGCATGCTGTGTACGTGCAGCTATTAAAGTTTGCAAAAGACTTTTAGTATTAATAAGTTCATATGTAAGTATAGACAGTAATCCTACAAAATCAAAGTTTTTAAATAAGATTTTCAGAGATTTTTTTACATTTAAAAAGTTTGATAGAACCATATTATTCTCAAACGTCGGGTTATCCTTAGAATACGATGGTTTTATCATGAAAAGAAACATATTTTTCTTAATTTGTGAAATTTTTTATAGTTTAACAAAGTGAAAATTCGTTGATTAATTCGAATAAACTTCAGTGGATAGTAAAATATTTATTACTACCTATAGTGTAGCACTATAACACCGAATTGCCGCTTCCACTTATTCACACTAATTAAACCATCTTCACAAAACTAATGAATATACGTAAGTTAAATATATTATTTAACTGAATATAAAATAGTTTAAATATTTAATTTTATTAAATAGGAACCAAACGGTTTTCCTTTTTTAACCTGCTATTTTAGTTGGGAAGTATGAAAATTAATACAAAAAATGTGATTATATTGCTGAATAAAATTGAAATGAATTATAAATGACATTTTTCGTATTACAGTCAGGTATACCCTTGAACAAAAGAAAAGACTTTATATGTCTAAGGAAAAATCTTTCTTGTTCTTTTTAACCCAACAAAATAAGTTTGATACTGTTTTGTTAAAGGATAGAGAACCAACGAATATAAATGCACAAATAAAGTATGAGAAGGTAGCAAATAGCTATTTCGAATCTACTAACGAGATTCTTCATCAGTGCAAAACTCAGCGAGCTAAAAGTAGCAAAACTGAGCGAAGAGACAGAGAGACGCAGGCTTATATACCCGCTATGGGAACAATCCCGCCTAAAGGAAAGCAACCAATGAGAAGAAAGCAGCCAAAACCAACTGAGTGGACAAGTAGCGACATCTATCGGAGAACAAGCAAAACAAAAACTAAAAAGCGAGTGAAAAAAAAAAAGTATTAAATTAACGATTTCCAAATACTTGGAAAATAAGGAGTACTAGATAAGTCATTGACTAAGGAGTGAGAATTTTTTATGATGTGGTAAGCTTCCCAAAAATCAAGATCAAGAATAGAAGGACATTTATGGATGATGGTGGCTGAAGAAAAGTTAAACTTATGTTGAGAAGACCAACAATGTTGAGCAATAGAGGAACGTTTAAGCTCCTGATTTTTGACATACCTTTTATGTTCCATTAAACGAAATCTGACAGCACGTTTAGTCTGACCAATATGAGAAAGACCACATTGGCAAGAAATTTGGTAAATACCCCAGTTATCTAAGTGATCAATGGGGTGCTTAAGATTTGAAAAAGCAATTTTATTAACAGGAGAAAAAATAACATTGAAATCGAACCTTTTTAAAATTTTAGCAACTTGCTGACTAATTTTGGGGAAAAAAGGCAAAACAACCAAAGCATTGGAGTTCGAATTAAAGTTCTTACTTTCAGATTGTGTAGATTTTGTCAATTTTCTATGAATAGAATCTATAATATTAGGAGAATAACCACGATCAACAGCAATAGCTTTTAGGTAATTAAGTTCATCACTGAGTAGCTGAGGATTTGAACAAATATTGGAAGCCCGGAAAACAAAAGTTTTAAAAGCCACAACTTTCTGGTTAGGAGGATGAGAAGAATATCTGTGAGGTGGAAGACTGACCGCAAAAGGTTTGCGAAAGACAGTAGTCTGAAAATTATCTTCATTGCGAATAACAAGAACATCCAGAAAAGGAAGGCAATTGTCCGATTCAGTTTCAAAAGTAAATTGAATGCAAGAATCAATAGAATTCATGACAGAGAGAATATGATTTATATCAGAATTCACTTCAACTAAAGCATAGATATCATCTACATAACGAACATAGAACGGAAATTTTAAGCCTTCAAATAATTTTATTTCAAAGTAATGCATGTACAAATCGCATAAAGTCGGACTAAGAGGATTACCCATAGCCAAACCGTCAATCATACGAAAGAAATTCCCGTTAAAAACAAAAGTATTTTGAGATAAGCAAGCACGAGTTAGATGAATAAGCTCCTCGATTTCGAAAAAAGAAAAATGAAATTCACAGAGCCTTTTCTTGAGGCAATCTAAAGCACCTTCGACAGGAACATTGGTAAATAATGATTCAACATCAAAAGAAACCATCGTGTGGCCTTGTGGCTTAAAACTGTGAAGTTTTTTACTAAATTCAAAAGAATTCTTAAAAGTGAAAGAATTATTGCTTGAGAGAGGAGAAAATATGGAAACAAGATATTTGGCAAGTTTATAAGAAGCCGTACCGATACTGGAAACAATGGGTCTAAAAGGAATATCAGGTTTATGGACCTTAGGTAAAGCATAAAACCTGGCACAATGAGCAATTGAAGGAATAAGAGACCTCTTTAATTTAGCAGGAATAATGTGTGAAGACTTAATGGCAGATTTGATAGTAGCAATTTCATTAGAGGAAGGGTCTTTGTGGATATCCACATAGGGACCATCATTAATTAATTTATGGGATTTTTCTAAATATGAAGACTTGTCAAGAACGACAATCTGACCACCTTTGTCAGCCTTAGTTATGATCAAATTCGGATCAGAAGACAAACTTTTTAGACAATGTTTAACTGAACTATTAAGATTTGGCTTATAAACATTCGAATTGAAATCAACAGTATTGGCAATGAGATGCCTAATAGACTCTTTTTGAGAAGGAGAAATAACGCTATGCTTAAAGGTTCTTTCAATAGGAGCAATTAGACGGGGTAACGAAGGAGTATGTTTATATATGTTTATAGTATGGTTATATGTTTATAGTATACCCTGCTGTATATGTAATTTAATCAATGTAGACAAAACAGGCCATAATTGATACAAGAGTAAAAGATCATAAACTTGTCTTTAAGAAAGTACATTAAATTAGAATTGTTTTCTGTGAGACAGAAAGCGATCATATCCCAGACTTAGCGAACACTAATGGAATTAAACCAAACAGTAAAAATTACACTAATCGCGTGTTTCACAAGGGGTGATACATGAAATTGCCAGACGGACTTCTGAACGAAACTATCGCCATCCCAGCCGAATGCACTTTTTTAGCTCATATGCTATCTAAGCCTGAGAGCTTATGTGCCCGCCCGTTCTATATGTATGTATGTGTGTGTAACGCGATAACTCATGATAAAAATATCCGATTTACATGAAATTTTGGATGTAGGTTTATTCTGATGAGGGCATCTCCATGATTAGTTTTGGAAGTTCATTGGATAAATATAAAGAGAGGAATGGGGGCTAATTAACCACCCTTAATTTAGATAAATGGGGTTTTATGTAGAATTATCAGGTTTTTTTCAAATTTTAGACATAGGATCAATCTGGTAAGCGCACATCCATGATTAGTTTTAGGATTTCATTGAATAAATAAGAAGGTGACAGAAGGCAACGCCCCCCCCCCCTTAATTTAGATAAATGGAATTTTCATTCGAACTTTAGAAATAGGGTCAATCTGATGAGGCGCCTCCATAATTAGTATTGGATTTTCATTGGATAAGTATAAAGGAGGGGGATGGAAGTACCCTCTGCCCCTTAATTTAGGTTAATGGATTATTTACGGTATTCGCTCCAAATATTGAATATAGATTCATTATGATAAGGCGCTTCCCTGATTTGTTATGGGAGTTCATTGTATAAATATAAAGGGGGGGGTCAAGGAAACTATGCCTCTTAGATAAATGTTTTTTCTCCCAGAATTATTAATTTGCTTCAATTCTTGGATGCAGGTTCAAAGTGATTAGTTGTGGGGTTCTTTTTTAAGTATGAAGAGAGGAACACGCAGGTACGAATATATTTTTAATAATTTTTAGATGTATTTTAATTGTTTTTAAATGTTTGTAGTAATTTGTTTTACATTAAAAGAAAGTATAAGTTTGTGCCAGAAAAATGAATGCATATTAATGCGTAAACTACAGGATCATTTTTCTTCAGCAGTCGAGCAGAATGAACACATGCCTTCAAATTGTATTTTCTTTATTACACGTGAGACAACTTTTATTTGTACGTACACAGAGAATATGCAGTCAGCTCCCGTTAATTCGAAATCGGATAAATCGAATCTTCGCTTAACCCTCCAAGCATCTTGCAAAAGGGTAAAATTGTAATGTCATGTTAAAGTCATGTTTTCTCATCATTTTGCTTTAAATGTTCAGAAAATATGATTCTTTCAACATTATATATAAAAAAAAAACTTCATTACAAGCATGAATGTAATTCTACAGAGTATGAATCATTCTTCGATGTATTGAAAATTCATTAAATCTATAGAATTATAGTATTTTAAATATTGCTTATATTGCAGTGAACACTGGAGCTTAGTATACGGAATATTACGTTCCAGACGCTTAGAGGGTTAACTCGAACTAAACATTAAGTCCCGAAATTTTCAACAGTAGAATAAAGTTAAAAATTTCCATTTATTCGAACTCATTTTCTCTTGACTCCGTTTAATTCGAACTCACGAGATTTTTCATTTTTCATTATTTTCTTTTAGACTTCAGATCCTTGATGTAACTTTCTTTCTGTCATTTTTTTCAGGATTGTTCTGAACAAGTATACATATATTCTTATGCATTTGATAGCCGCTTTTTTAGTGCATTGTCTCTCCATCAATGACAACTCCATCCCATCTTTGTTTGTGCTTGATCCTATTCCCTTAATTAATTTATGTATTTATATCTTTTAATTTAATATTAAGTAATATACTAATGGTAACCGCCGAAATACTACCTCTGACAATAAAGCTCGGTGAATAGTCCTGTAACATTAATGTAGTTGAAATATTAACGAAAGTTAGCGTACCACCCTTCGAAATAGTCATCTCCCGTAACTATGTACCGCTGAGATCTGCTATACATATCCTGGGAAATTTGCAAAAAGTCTTCTTTTGGATGGAGTTCAAAAGCTTCGTCAAGTTTCGTTGGATGTCAGTGATATGACCAAATCTTTTTCAAAGAGATTTTGACTCGTGAAAATAGGAAAAAGACTTGAGAATTGATATCTGGTGACTATGGTGAATGTTCAATTTGCATAACCTCTCTTGGATTTCTTCCGGTATCTAGCAATGCTTAAAACCAAACTTTAAACTGATCTTTTGTTCGTTCATTTTTCAGTTCCCAGTTAAGAACCAACACACTGGACAAGCACTTATTAAAGCGCGTCTTACACAGAACATAAACTATGCTCAACTGAACAACGGTGGTGAAAGATGGTCAACACTTGCCTCTATGCAAGTGCAGCGTTTTGTTTCCCCAGAGTTGCCAGATCGGTCGTTCTGAATTCATTCACCGAACTTTATTTGTCAGAGGTAGTATATTTGAAAAATACTATAACATTAATTTCTTTGTAATAGTAACCCTTTAAACATATTTCCTCTCATACTTTCCATAATTTGAATTCTGAGTAATTCGAACATTTCTTGTGGTCCCTATGAATTACGGAGTGTATTTATAGTGTAATGGATATAGGTAAAGACGAAAAGATTCTGCATAAAGATCTTGGAAAACTTATATGTATATTTTTTAATAATTTGATTTTCCTGTAGCATTTTCCTTAAAGAAACATACAGCATAAAATGGACAAAGATTTCGGAAACTTTTTAGATAATTTCTTAAAATGGACTAATGAATTTGTGAAACCGGAAATGCATTTTCTTTATTATACTTTAGACAACTTTTATACGTACGTACATAAAGAAAATTTGTATGTTTAGTGTAACAGATAAAGATACATACGAAAATATTCTGTATAAAGATCTTGGAAAAAAATTCTATATATATATATATTATTAAATTGATTTTTCTGTAGCATTTTCTTAAAGAACTATACAACGTAAAATGGTAAAAGATTTTGAAAACGTTTTTAATAATTTTTTAAAATGGAAGAATAAATTTGCAAAATTGGAATTATATTTTCTTTTTTATGCTTGTGACAGCTTTTAATCGTACGTACATAGAGAAAAAATACATATTTAAAATAATGGATAAAGGTAAATACGAAAAGATTCTCCATAAAAATCTTCGAAAACATTTATATATGCATTTTTTAAAATAATTTTCCTGCAGCATTTTCCTTAAAGAAACATACAACGTAAAGTGGTAAACCTATTCATAATTCCTTAATTAATTTATGTATTTATATCTTTTATTTTAATATTAAGTCATATTCTAATGGTAACAGGCGAAATATATTTGAAAAACATTATAACATTAATTTCTTTGTAATAGTAACCCTTAAAACATATTTCCTCTCAGACTTACTATAATTCGAATTCTGAATAATTCGAACATTTCTTGTGATCCCGAGGAGTTCGAATTAAGGAATTTAAGGAATTGTATATGTATTTAGTGTAATGGATATAGATAAATACGAAAAGATTCTTTTTAAAGATCTTGGAAATATTTTACATATATTTTTTAATAATTTGATATTCTTGCAGTATTTTCCTTAAAGAAACATAATGAAAGCGTAAAATGAAAAATAATTTTGGAAATGTTTTTGGCAAATTCTTAAAATGGACTAATGAATTTATAATACCGGAATTGCATTTTCTTTATTATACTTTAGACAAATTTTATACGTACGTACATAAAGAAAATATGTATGTTTAGTGTAACAGATAAAGATACAGGCGAAAATATTTTGCATTAAGATCTTCGAAAAAAGTTCTATATTTTTGTTATTAAATTAATTTTTCAGTAGCATTTTTCATAAAGAAATATGCAACGTAAAGTGTTAAAAGATTTTGAAAAATTTTGATAACTTTTTTAATAATAAATAAATTTTACAAATAAATTTGTAAAATAGGAATTATATTTTCTTTATTATAGTTTTGACAGCTTTTATTCGGAAGTCTATAGAAAAAATATGAGTAATGGATAAAGATAAATACGAAAAGAGTCTACTCAAAGATCTTGGAAAACATTTACCGTATTTACTCGTGTATAGAGCGCACGCGTGTATAAGGCGCACCCCTACTTTACAAGTAAAATTGGCGATTTCTTAAAATCTCGTATATAACGCGCACCATAAATTTGATACGCTAATGAAGAATGACCAAATGAATTTCAGTAAAAAAAATCGAAACAAACATTACACCAGACCAGAAAACAAGACGAAAATGCATTTTTAGACTTCGGATTGTAAGAGAATGACGGGAAATAGGAATGAGTGGCGGTAATGAGAATTGCTATTTAGCGTTTAGATAATGTCATTAGCTCTGTTGTATGAAAAACTGCAAGGAATGAAATAAATATGCATTAATATTTCGATTAAGTAACATTTTCCGATTTTTAATAGCTTCTTTGAATAATTTCTTGTTTCGTATGTATATCGTGCTACTGCATCCAACAGTAAAATATTATTCCGTGCATAAGGCGCACCTTGGAGTTTGGCCCTAATGTTTTGGAAAAAAGTGCGCCTTATACACGAGTAAATACGGTATATATTTTTTTATTAAATTGATTTTATTGCACTATTTTCTTTAAGAGACATGTAACGTAATATGGTGAAGATTTCGGAAACGTTTTCGATAACGTCTTAAAACTGACTAATAAATTTGTGAAACCGAAACAGCAGTTTTGTGAATACTATCAAATTCTAATTAAGTACTTTTGCTTTATAATTGAATTTATATATGCAAAAGCA
The DNA here is from genome assembly GCA_964019185.1 of Maratus speculifer. Lineage (NCBI taxonomy): Eukaryota > Metazoa > Arthropoda > Arachnida > Araneae > Salticidae > Maratus > Maratus speculifer. The sequence continues at coordinate 109,643,248 of OZ025301.1, forward strand.
AAAAATTAATATAAATATTAGTGTTAATACCAAAATGGTGTTAATTTACTCTGTTTCTTTATAAAACAAGTTTGTTGAATATGAAGAAGTTTACACCGAAAATATCTGTAATTCTGACTGATACTCGGAAACGTTTTTTTAAAAACAAGAAGCAAAAGGAACATTTTTTTAGGTACGTAAAATAGATCCTCAAATAGGCTTTTTCATAAAAATGTTTAATTATTGATTTAAAAAAAATTAAATTTCAAACATTTAAAATTCCAAAAATACGATTATTGCGATTATTAGAAGAAAAGTAATAGTCCTTTATGTAAACCAGAAATTATCTTTCTAAAACCGGAAGTGGCCGTTTATAGAGCACAGAAAGATGAACAATACATTTTAATATACAAATATGTAATATATAATACACTGTATGGCCAAAGGTCACCGGCCATTTGCAATTTTAGACATTTTGCTAAATATCTAGACAAATACATGAGGAATAATCCTGAAACTTTAAGTTTGTAAACATAATTGAAAAAGTCATATATTTCCGTGAAAATGTTTTCTCGAATTTCCATAGGGGACCTTCAACAAATTGATAAAAAACGGAAATCTTTTGGATAACCCTGTCAAAACTAATGTAGCAAACGTGTTAAAACTGTAGATTATGATTAAGTGTCTTATTGTAATAAACTGTGTTCATTTTTATGCGGATAGCATGTATACTCATAGAGAAATTAAGGTTTTTATAAAAAACGAATAAAATTTTTCTACGTTTTTTTGCTTATAATTTTCAGAGTTCTTAGTATCAATTAATGTTCTTTTCTGAAAAAAAATTACAAACATCATTGTACACAATACACTGCAATCAATATTTAAACATAATAAGAATTGCATGAAAAAACAGCAAGTTTAGTAAACACTTTTTTCTAAAAAAAGTAATAAAAGTTGTGTGAAAGATGGACAGCCTCTTTAAATAATTTTCCACTGCGCGAGCGTAAACGCTATCAAAATTTCATTTGCATATTGTGTTAGCTAAATGTATAGAAAAAAGCTTGTGAAAGTCTCAAAAACATAGCTTGAAAATTCTAAAAGTCATCGTCGATAGATAAAGCTCAAAATCCCTCATTCTTAAAATGATGCAAAAAGATGAGACGCTGTATCCATTTATCGATATTATTGATTAGTGTCAATATAGAATACACAATTTGCCACGTACTAGTATTTTTGGATACACCCCCGCTTATAAAGTTCATTATGGGAACAACAGATTTTGAGCTTATTCTATTGACGATCACTTTCAAAATTTTTAAGCTCTATTTTTCAGGCATTCACAAAAGTTGCTCTTTACATTTAGCTGACACAATATACAAATTGAATTTTTATAGCCTTCACGCTTGCGCAATGGAAAATTATTCAGCAAACCTGTCCCTTTTTCACACAAATATTATTATTTTTTAATTCTGATTACAGAGTGTTCAGAGTACAGTTACAATGTTTTATTTTCAATATTTTTCGGAAAAGAACATTATTTTTTATTAAGAACTCTGGAAATTATTAGCAAAAAACGTAGAAAAATTTTGGACTGTTTTTATAAAAATCTTAATTTCTCTACAAATAAACATGCTAACTGCATAAAAATAAACACAGTTTATTACAGTAAGCCACTTAATTATAATCTACAGTTTGAATGCTTTTTCTACATTAGTTTTGACAGGGTTATCCATAAAGTTATTCGTTTTTTTTTCAATTTGTTGACGGTACCCTAAGGAGTTTGGAAAAAAAATCTTCACGCAAATGTATGATCTGTACTATTGTATTTACACACTTCGACTTTCAGAATAATTCCTCATATATTTTTCTAGATGTTTAGCAAGATGTCTAAAATCACAAGTGACCAGTCACTTTTAGCCATATTGTGTACATACAAATATATAAACATTTACAAATAGAATGGATTTTAAAATTGTAAACTTCATACTTAATGCCTTATTTTCAAATAAATCTGGTTCTAAATTCTTGTGTCGGTCATTCATTTCAGAATTTTTTAAGTGGCAAATGTTGACCCTGAAGGGGTTAAATTAATTATTCAAATACGAAATGTTCTTTCCAATCAAAAGAAAAATTTGAAAAACGGTCCAAATTCAAATTGAAATATATTATGAGACGGATTCACATTTTCTACGTATACTAAACGAATAAGCCAAACACTCCAATTTTGTAAAACCTGTCAGAAACAAAATGGGGAGGGGGGCGGTACAAAACTGGTTTTTTAAGTGTAATTATTTATATTCTGAATTAAAAGAATATGCTTACAATCACAATGTGAAGTAAGAGGCTGTGCAATTCTAACATTATCATTTTAAGGCGGGAGAGGGGGGGGGTCTGGTGTATGATATCGTAAGATATCTCTAGGGGGAGGAGGGTTGTCTTGATGTCGATAATTTTTGATCAAATCAAAATATTCTCTTTTTATTCGGAAAGTGGTCTTTGGCACATGTAAAAATAGCATGTTATAATTTTTTAGCCTGTTATCAATTTTTTGAAAATACAAAATTATTAATATCACTAAATTATTATAAAAATTTTTATTTCTAAAATATCAAGGTTTGAGAAAACTTTTGAGATTCATACTTTTCTTCATATGTCTATACATATATAATTACAGCTCGAGAAACCGTATGTGAAGTATATTTGAAATGAAGTTTGTATTTAGTAATAAATTAAAGAGAAAGAAAATTGTCAATTAGTTTTGTACGTAGGTTGATCCAAAAAAAAGTTTACAAGCAGAAGCATTTGAAACGAAATTATTGTAGAGCGAATATTTCCACCCAGGGTGGTTGACAGATGGCTCTAGTTGTCCTACAGCGTTTCTATGAGTAACGCGTCAGTACGCATACACGTAGGAGCGACAGTAATGACACGACATGTAGAAAAGTGGTCTCGCATAGAGGTGCTAGCCGTAATTCGATTCTTATGGACCAAGAACGTGGCTGCATCCGAAATTCACACAAAAATCGTTGAGCTATACGTCATTCTTCTGCATGACAATGCTAGGCCCCATACAGCTCGCCAGACTCAGAATTGCTGCAAAGGTTCCAAACGGAGGTCTGGAATTACCCCTCATATAGCTCGATTTGGCTCCAAGTGACTATTTCCTTTTTCCTGGAACACGGTTCACTTCAGACGATGCAGTGAAAACTGTTGCCGAGAAATGGCTCAATGAGCAGGGACCTGATTACTACCAAGACGGGATAAATAAGTTGGTCTAACGTTCTGACAAATGCCTAAACAGGTTTGGTGACTATGAGGAAAAGTAAAGGCCAGATGTGTCCCTTGATTGCCATTTGTATCTTGTATCTATTGTTAAGAAATACTTTTTCCTATGCCTTGTAAACTTTTTTTGGATCACCCCTCGTATATAAGGATTTATATCTTCCTCCTATACCTCCTCCACTCATGCTAAATGCAACAGGGCTTTATTACCTTTGAATGTATTATTTAGCAAAATGATGTTATAAAGTACTTTTTAATAATAACTATTTCTTTTAAGTGCTGTGTGATGCAATGCTTTTTCATATGCAAAGTAATATTTAATTGACTTTTTTCATTTGAAACATAAAGGTATGCGAAAATAGAAAAGTAGCCAGTTTTGTATATCACTTTGAACAAAAGGAATAAATTCTAGTAATCAAAATAAGTTTACATTTTAATACGATATTCTGACCGGGCTTAGGGGGGGGGGAATCGAGGGATGATAACGTATGATATCTGAAGGGGGAGAACTCTAAAATTATCAAAAAATTCGATAAAGTTATATTTGCACAGCTAAGAATATAAACACAAAAAAGTGAAATTATATGCAAATTGTACTGGAATTTAAAAAATAGTTTCTTTTTTTCCCATGATTTAAAGCCGCACTGTATCTCTCTCTCATTATACATGTGTACGGCGATACACCAAAGATAAAATATTTAACCCATAACTGCTCTTAGCAGTCTAACAGACCGCTGAGATTTTAAAGTTATACAATTTAACTTGTTATAAATACTGATCAAATTTCGTTTCGTTTGGAACCCTATTACTATCTCAAGAAACTTTTGAATAGCTTAATTCCATTTATAATAGTCCTGTATATTAAATTTAATACATAAATAATATTCTTAGAGTTAATTTAACATTTTATTCACCTTTAGATCAAGCGGTCTGACAGATCGCTCACAGTAGTTATGCGACAATTTTATCACAGCAGTTAAGGGTTAAATAAAGCACAAATGAGTAAAAAGAGTGTTAATGATGAACATTATTTCAAATAAACAATTTCAATAAAATATATAATTGATTTTAAATTTTTTCCTACCACGCCCTTTTTTCTTGTCCGGTAGGATAACATCTGGTCCGGTAGGATTAGGTGGTCGATTCGGACGATTCAATGATAACCCAAAAGCTAGAATGAAAAAAAAATGAGTCAAGCATACATTTTGAAATACTTTCCAATACCTTTAGAATAAAATAACAAAACCGTTAACCAAACTGTTTAAGGGAGCATTCATAAATTATGTCACTTTTAAAGGTGAGAGAGGAGTTTTGTGAAGTTGTGACAGTTTGTGAGAAGGGGGTGGGAAGTTGTAAGAAGAAGTGTGAAATCACACGTTTTGGTAAAAACAAAAGCCTTAAAAATCAGCAGATAAAATTTTTAAGCTATTTTAAAATTGAAGTATTTTGTGCCCACAAAGTAAAGATAAGATTTAAAGCCAAATAAAGTAAATTCCATTTCAAATTCCAAAATACTAATCTATATTATAAAAGCCAAACGTATCTGTGCGTAACACATACGTCATTTTGCGAATGGCAACATATTCAAATTTTAAATGAAATGTCGGTATTTCAATTTTTGCTACTACAAATTTTTAAATTTATAAACAGCCCATATTTTCAATTTTTACACCATCGTGTAGGAAAAAAATGCACTTTTAAATGAAATTTGTTTGAAAGATGTATCTTAATTTGTTTTTGAAATATTAATTTTTTTGTAGTTTTCAATACCGCTTTTCTAATTGTGGCAACAGGAGTACTCCATTTCAATTAAAAGAAAAGGAAAAAAGGGAAGAAATTGATAACTGCATCTTTATGTTGCCATTTTCTCATTAAAAGGGGAAAAAATGAAATTAAAAAAATGATTTTCTTGTAAAAGATCATCAACAATTTAATAACTGTTTCAGATAATAGCATTGAGACTTCAAGTTTTGAATCAAATTGATAGAATTAAAATGCCAATTTTTTTCTGAAAAGGTGAGTATAGATACAAATTGCGCATTTATAAATTCTAATATGATGAAAATTATGCCGGGTTTAGATTTCATGGGAAAAAAATTCTATGATTGAGTCAAAATTTTGGAATACTAGCATAAGAGCCTAAATTGATAGTTTTATCATAATAACAGATCTTTATTAGTTTTAACTGCTTACATGTATGATTAAAGTTTAATTTTAACAATTTTTACAACTGAGTTTTATAAAAATAGTATTTTATTAATTTGACGTTAAATATCGTTTGTTTAAGAGTTAGACTTACCAGTATAAAATGCATGTTTTTGCTGTAACTAATTTTGTAGGTTTATTATAAATTAATGAAACAATTCCCTTTTAAATATTTTTCTTTCGTCGAAATTCGACGGGTTGTACCTTGTGTTTTTAATTGCTCTTTCATATTATTGTTTTATTACTATTGTATATTCCTTATGTTTTCTCGTAAACCTTAATATTATTTCATACAAAATAAGTACACGAATCTAATTTATTGTTATGCTCATAAATATCATTAAAACACACAGTTAAAATTTAAAAACAAAATTTGAAATAAGATCTATAACATAGTGCTTTTTTCCTGAACTGCAAGTATACGATTATGTAATATAGCATGACAGATGACAAGGGGGAGGGGAGGAGGTTATGGTGAAGTATGACACTGTGGCAAAAAGGACGAGGGTGGTCAAAAATATTGAAAGACGTGTGGTAGCCAGGTAATTAGATTTATGGACAGCCCCTAAGTTGAAATATGATGTCTAGTTGAACCATTTCGAATCGCATAACGCATTTGATTATCCAATTTCAGCATTTCCCATTTATAGTTGGAAAAATATCCAAAAATTTCTGAATTATTTAAGCAGCGGTGTATATAATGTATAAACTTGCATCTATAAATACTGAGAAAAAATATCATTCTGGCATATCGAATCTAAATTGTGGCTCCAGAAAAAAAGTATTCCCATGCCATCCTTATAAATTCTGGTGCTCTTTTCTAGAGAGTTCTAGAATCTCCTACTAAAATTCAAGAGCGTTTTCCTATATTCTTGTTGTCAAATTTATTTAAAAATGACTGCGAATCGATAGGAACGCAAGTGATTAGTATTAGTAACTATAATTTTTGTTTATGGAACTATTGCAGAAATCAAACGATAAAACTTAGAAAACAGGGAACTAAAAATTCTAGATCATTTTGTCTATTAAGTTTAGTTGTTTAACCTATTCGCATAGTTAGGGAATCTATAATTCTACTTTAGGGATCCAGAAAATGAGTAAAAGTTTATTCTTGGCGAGGGTGGTATATATATTTTTTCTCAGTGAAGTATATACATACAAATATTTAGTTCATTTAGGAATGCAAACCACAGTTGAAAATACCACTTTCAGCAATTTTTTCCCAATAGAGATAGTTGGTAATTGAATTCTTTCGTTCAGCTCTGTATAAGTGATGCAGAATTTATACAAAGAGTAACGTGCTGATAGGTAATTAAATTTAAAAGTGCATACTGAAATTCAAAACGTACTTCCAACAATTAATTTCCAAAAGTATCAGGGTGAGGAGGATAATAATGACCACTTTTTACACATTCAACAGTTTTTTTTTTTTTACTTGTTTCTATTTGGAAAAATGGTGTTTTTATTACGCAGGAAGTAACTTTGACCCTTTAATAACACTTCTTATAAGTTTTAATTCCCATAGCCTTTCTTCTTTTTAAATTAAAAGGATAGTTATAATCACCGCATCAAAAAATCCTAATTACAAAAGTTTGGGGTAAATAAGAACACTAGTGGGAAAATTACGACCACTATATTTTCTCTTTATACTTGCTTACACTCGTTTGCTAAAGGGTAATTAAGACCATTAGAACTCTAAACTGAGAAATCCGTTTATGTGTTTCAAATTGCTATTTTGATCTCAAAAATGTTTCATATTGGTGGTAAAAAATGTCTAAAATGAAAAATACATTATGAGGTTAATGTAAAAGTGTGTAATAAAATTTTATTATACACAATTTTCTCTATTATAAGGATGGTCATAACTATTCCCTGGTCTTAATTAATCCACCTGACCCTAATTAAAACAAGTGAAGTACAGTCAAGAAAAAAAAATGTAAACACCAATTACTATTTTTCAAAAAAGTATCATAGAATAATATTACTGACACCAAACTATTGAAAAAAGTCTACTTTTCAATAATATATGTGAAATTTGCTTAGTGGCCATCTACATATTAAAACGAATTCTAACAATGTTTTTTTTTCAATAGCAGTACCTGATGGCATACGCATGAAAACTCTACACCCTTCAGTCAGCCTAAAAACGAATTTTCCTGCAATTCGTACAATACACTGTTAAAAGTGAAGGTGACAAACGGTGCCATTTGGGACCCGGATGTGAAAAGGCTCTAGGGTCCATTGGAACCCGGGGCATTTGGAACCCTAGGGTACCATAGGGGCTTGGATATGTGGTTGCAGTGCCGACAGGTCTCGTACTGGGTGATTGGAGCTAAATAAGGTGCCATGCACTTCGTATTGGCAGCAATGTGGCACCTCATCGGGTGACTGGAACCATGCGCATGCGCTGTGACGTGTGTTTTTCTATTTTCTGTGACGGCAAGTAAAATCTATGGCTATGAGTGAATGAAGGTGAGCTCGATGGCCGAGCGGTTAGAACGCTGAGCTTGTAATCAGACGTTGTGAGTTCGAATCCTTCGACGGCCAAAAGTCGGTTTGTATATTTTTTAATTTTTTATTATTGGACACTCTGGATTAAGGGTGCCATCTTTTCACCCTAATTAAAGGTGCCATTCTAACTCCTTTATGGGTGTCACCAGTGAGACAAGCCTGTCACCTCTAAAAGGTGCAGTGTGTCACCATTAGTTTTAACAATGTAAGTTTCCGAGAAATCAATTATTTCAAAACGAGCATGTTTTAGGGGCTGTATCCAAATTGAAGTTCGGTCCTCGATTGCTGAATAAGAAAGCTCTCTTCTTCATCAATGCATCGTAGGCGCCACTCAAGCAGTCATTGAAAACTCTTAGATTACAGGATAGCATAATAAATTTTTAAATACCTAGTCACTTCTATCATAGATGGTCCCTTAAACCATCATTTTGCCGTTTTTTAAGCATAATTTGAAAACTACTTGGAAGAAAATTTTGAAATTTCGGACTTCCATAAAACAGGACTTAATAAATATAAATCTATAAAAAATTTTTAGGTTCAATTCATATTTTTTTCAATATTAATTTATAATTCATATCATAAAATTATAAAAATTGGAAATTTAACGTATTTGTGTTTGGATATGTCAGTATTATGGCTGAGTAAAAAAATGAGCAGATTTGGAGAAAAGTTTCAGAAGGTATTAGTAAAAATATGAAAATGTAATTTAGCAATAGAAGCACTAAATTTTGAATTTGAAAATTCCAAAACTTATCAATCAAATGACTTGAAGATTGGTGTCTAGGGATAGTTTGAATCGAAGATTTGAAATATATTGTTAAAATTAGGTATTGCTATAATAAAATATAATGTTTGGATTCGTTTTAACATGTGGATGCCCCACTTAGGCAAATTTTATATAAATCGTTTAAAAGTAGACTTTATTTCCAATCGTTCTGTACAAATAACTCTCTTCTATGATAATTTGTTGAGGAGTTAGTAAGGGATGTTTACTTTTTGCTCATGATTGTATATGTAGAAATTAAAGGAAAATTGCAGTGGTGGTCACAATTATAAGGACAAGGCGAAAATTGGCAAATCTTGGTTATATTTGGCGGGAGACATGCAAATTCAATGGCTGGAAACCAATGAAAAATGAAAATAATTTTTGTATGTTTTTATGGAAATTTGTGGTAAATTTATATTCACAAAATGTATTATTAATTTATACAGCCATCGGATTTGGACAAAATTATAAGAACAACTGTATTTATGTGTTCTAAAAAGTAAAATTTGCACGTTTTTGGCTCTGCACATGGAACTTTCAGACAATGTAAATGAGTAGTAAGCGTTTGAGATCGTATTATTCTGTTTCTCAATCATGCCACAAGGTGCAAAGCTTTTGGAGTTTCATAAAGGAAAAATGGATGCATTTTAAAATTCAGGATGTTGTGTGCGAAATTGCTACAAAATTTAATAGATCAAAAACTGTTATTTACAATTATCTTTACGGTATCTTTAAAATACCGGTAAATATGGACGGCAAAGACATACAAGCAGGCCTTCTTCTGTTTCTGTATGGGGTAAAAAAATGATAATAAGGCGAGCTTGCTCCAAAAAACAGAAAAAAAACTTGAATTGAACTTAGACTGGAATTCCTCGAACTGCTCGACATGTTTTACAAAAAGAAAGAAAAAGGTTAGCTACAATAAACTGGTGTCAAGACCGCCACTTTCAAAAGTTCATGACAGACTGAAGATGGGGTTTATCAAAAACTGAAGTACTATGGGGAAAAAGTGGGATTCTGTCTTTTCCGATGAGAAAAAGATTAATTTGGACAAACTAGATTGATTTTGCAACTTATAGTATGATTTCCGTAGAGAAAAAACAATTTTCTCAAAGCATGCATTTGGAAGTGATTCAGTAGCGGTCTAAGGAGGTTTCAGAACTGGTAGAACTATTCCAATTGTTTTTGTGCACGGTAGGAGGAATTCTGAGAGTTACATTGATATATTGGGAGATAATCTTTTACCAGAAGCACCGTTAATAGTGATTAGAGGCCATTTTTTCCAGCAGGACAATGCCGCGGTTCATGTTCCCCAAACTTCAAACTCGTGGTTTGATGCTAATTTCGTGAAACTACTTGATTGGCCGGCCAGAAGTCCTGATATGAATCCAATGGAAAATCTGTTGGGTATTATGGTACACAAAGTATGCAAAAATGGCATGTAATCTCATAACAAGCAAGAACTCATGTCTTCCATCGAAAAAGATCACTCGAAATTTTCCAAGAACGTTCTTAAGGAATTGTCAAACTCCATGACGTCAAGACTAATAAAAGTGATTAAGAAGAAGCGGGGAGATTATTAATTATCAGTGTGTTTCAGGGAAAAACATTCATTGTCCTTATAATTTTGTCCAATTTTTACAATGACATATTTTGATAATTGTGACAAAATCTTCATATTTTGCGTTTTCCAATGTTTTGCATTCTACAACGATTTCTAGCATAAACAAGCATTTTGTGTATAAATTTCACTTTATTTAACTCAGAAAAAAAAAAAAAATTTTCTGTGCAATTTTCAATTGCTCTTATAATTCTGACCATCACTGTACATTGAAACAGTATTTTCTCTTTTGAACTATCATTGGGTTTGGTTGTGAGGTTCGGCTGATTGGCATTCATATATTTGCATTCAATTAAGCATGCAATACACTGTAAAATATTTTTGTTACGTTGCCCCATGAAATATGGGCAGCCATGCTGTCTTTAATTTTATGGAGTATTTTAACGATATAACCGGTGTAACATTACAGTGTTACATCAGTAATATATGTTTAAATTACACCATTAGATAAGTGAAAAAAATTTACTCCATGAAATGGAGGCATCAGCTGCCACCAATGTTTTGGAGTAACGTTACGCAAACGTTTTACAGTGTATGGTAGGAGTCCTCAGCGGTTAACTTTGGAAGCCGCGCTCTTAGCCCCTATGCTCTTGTCTCGTTCCCTACCTGGTAAGTGTGGAATTTGCGAACGGTTCGAGTTTGGGACTGTCCATAAATGATGTCACACTTTTATTTTCATTATTTTTTACTCCCCTCCCCCTTTATCATAAAGTGCCACACTTCACAATACTCTTTCTCCTCTCCTTGTCACATGTCACGCTATATTACATAAACATGCCCTTATAGTTCAGAAAAAATGCTTTACGTTACAGACCAGATTTCAAACTTTATTTTTAAACTTTAACTGTTTGTTTTAATCACATTTATAAGCATAACAATAAAAAATATTTGTATACTTATTTTGCATGATATAAGATTAAGGTTTACAACAAAAAATATAGTTAATATACGATAGTAATAAATTTCTAAAATGAAAGAGCAGTTGAAAACCGTAGTATTTTGAAAATTTTAATGGAACTTAATATATTTGGCTTTATTTTTACTTTATAAACACAAAATACTTTAATTTCAAATAATTTCGGAATTCGATCTACTGATTATTTAATATTTTATTTTATTATTCAACTAACCAAAATATTTAATGTCACATTTCTTCCTACAACCTCCCGCCCCCTTCTTACAAACTGTCGCAATTTGACGAACCCCCACTCCCTCCCTCCAAACGTGACATTTATTTTATTATTCAACTAACCAAAATATTTAATGTCACATTTCTTCCTACAACCTCCCGCCCCCTTCTTACAAACTGTCGCAATTTGACGAACCCCCACTCCCTCCCTCCAAACGTGACATCATTTTTATTTTATTTTATTATTCAACTAACCAAAATATTTAATGTCACATTTCTTCCTACAACCTCCCGCCCCCTTCTTACAAACTGTCGCAATTTGACGAACCCCCACTCCCTCCCTCCAAACGTGACATCATTTTTGAATGGACCCTGTCGGCCCATAGGGAGATTTTAGACGATTCTGTAAGATTCTGTAACATAACCTTCAGATCACTTATGTAATAAACATTTTCCTTTTGAATTGACATTTCAATCTTGGAGTTAAAAAGTGAAAAACAAATGACAGTGTAAATCTCAGATAGATTTGGTTTCAGACATAACTTTGTCAATACTTGACGTGTTAATCTCGGTGTTTAACAATGGGACTAGATGTGCGTTATTAAATATTACAAACGAACATAAGTTTTTTAACCGGAAAAAACGCAGTGGTTTACTCGCTGATTGGAAAATTGAACCTTTAGCGCCCCACCCTCCTCAACAAAAAAAAGTTAAAAAAAGGATTGATAAAAAAAAAAAAAAAAAAAAAAAAAAAAAAAAAAAAAAAATTCTGCTTGTTTTCGCTATATGCAGAGCTTAGCGTGCTTCTCTTTTTTTTTTCTAAGACTTTTTTATTGGAATGCGTATGGATGGAAATTAGTCAGGACTTGGACGGATGGAGTTACTGAGATACGGGTATTCTTCAACTAGCACCGGGGAACACTTTTTTAGCATTCACGTCTTACAAGGAAGGTCTCCATACTGGGCATACTCAGATTTTTTTGAAAAAAAAAATACTAATTAAACTACTTATGTATCTAAATCCCTAATAATCCCTAATAAAGGATTAGTGGAAATGAACGGCAAAATTGCCCCAGAAAAATTGTAAAAAAATAAAATACTTTCAAAAATTTGGCGTGAAAAGACCAAAAGGTGTCACACGATTTGGCGAGCAGCACTTTCCCCCACCGAAAGCAAACGATTTTAATGCAACTGAAAACTTTTAAATGTTTAGATTTCGCGTAAATGGTGTTTCATGAATCTAGACATAAACAATGAGAAAATTTAATGCATTTCATACATATATACAGGGTGATTCTATATTTTTCTTTACAATAAAAGAGGGGTGATAGTACACATCAAGACAAACAATATTAAATAGGAGACCAAGGGTCCCAAACGTTTTCCAAAGGAGATAGCCGCCATTAAAGTTTATGCACCAAAATTTCAAATAAATATAAAAAACGGAAAAATCGGTCGATTGATTTGTGGTTTTCACTAAAATTATTCTTTATGTCCGCATTTTCTTGAAATTAAAATATAAAGATACATTTCAAAAACTGCCGATAGAGGGAGCTTTAGATTTTGGAGTAACGAACAACTATTTTTTGCCGGTGTTTTTTGCATCTCATTGAATGTTTTCGTAAGCTTACACTCAAACATAAATTTTGAGTTCGAAATCTGAAAAGTTGGGAGTGGTTAAGTAGCACAAATTGAACTGTGTTCAGAGGGTTCAAATTTCAAATGATTATAAAAAACGGAAAAATTGGTTCATTGATTTACGGTTTTCACTAAAAGTATTCTTTATGTTGGTATTTTCTTAAAAATAAATTATAAAGTTAAATTTCAAAAAATGTCGATAGAGGAGTTTTTAGGATACTATGTGGATACTAGTTGGATACTATACTGGTGGATACTGTGGATTCTATATGGATACTAGTTTTAATGTAGATAGAGGAGTTTGCTTTAAAGTTTGAAGTAACGAACAACTATTTTTTGCCGTTATTTTTTGCATCTCATTAAATGTTTTTGGATGCTTAGACTTAAACTTAAATTTTGAGTTCCAAATCTGAATAGTAGGGAATGGTTAAGTAGCACAAAATGAACTATGTTTAAGCGGGGGGAGGTTCAAATTTGAAATAATTATAGAAAATGGAAAAATTGGTCGATTCGTTTGCTGTTTAAAATAAAACTATTCTTTATGTCAGTAACTTCTTGAAAATAAATTTTAAAGATAAATTTCCAAAAATTCTGTTAGAGGGCGCCTTAAACTTCAGAGTAACCAACAATTAATTTTAACCATTATTTTTTTGTTCTAATTAAATGCTTGCAAAAACTTTTAAAATGTTTTCGGAAGCTTAGATTTAAACTTAAATTTTGAGCTCAAATTCTGAATCGTTGGGAGGGGTTAAGAAGTGAAAACTGAAGTGTGTTCAGGAGTTGAACCCTTTCCCCTCCTCGAACACAATTCAAGTTTTCGCTACTTAAACACTCCCAACGATTCAGAATTTGAGCTCAAAATTTAAGTTTATGCATTTGGAAGCATTTAATGTGATTAAAAAAAATTACGGTTAAAAATAGTTGTACGCAACTCCAAAATCTAAGGCGCCCTCTATCGGCATTTTGTGAAATTTATCTTTAAAATAAATTTTCAAGAAAATGCTGATTAAAAAATTAGTTTTAGGGAAAACCGCAAACGAATTGACCAATTTGTCCGTTTTTTATAATAATTTGAAATTTGAACTCTCTGAACACAGTTCAGTTTCTCTACTTAACCCCTCCTAACTATTCAGATTTTGAGCTCAAAATTTAAGTTTAAATCTAATCTTACGAAAGCATTTAACAAGATGCAAAAATAACACCAAAAAAGAGTTGTTCATTACTCCAAAGTCTAAAGCGCCCTCTATCAACATTTTTTGAAATTTATCTTTATAATTTATTTTCACGAAAATACCGACATAAAGAATACTTTGAGTTAAAACCGTAAATCAATGAACCAATTTTTCCGTTTTTTATAATCATTTGAAATTTGAACCCTCTGAACACAGCTCAGTTTGTGCTACTTAACCACTCCCAACTATTCAGATTTTTAGCTCAAAATTTAAGTTTGAGTCTAAGCTTAGGAAAACATTTCATGAGATGCAAAAAATACCGACAAAAAACAGTTGTTCGTTACTCCAAAGTCTAAAGCGCCCTCTATCAATATTTTTTGAAATTTATCTTTATAATTTAATTTCAAGAAAATGCCGACTTAAAGAATAATTTTAGCGAAAACCGCAAATCAATCGATCGATTTTCCCGTTTTTTATGTTTATTTGAAATTTTGGTCCCTAAACTTTAATGGCGGCTATCTCCTTTGGAAAACGTTTGGGACCCTTGGTCTCCCATTTAATATTGTTTGTCTTGATGTGTACTATCACCCCTCTTTTATTGTAAAAAAAATTTAGAATCACCCTGTATATATATATTAAATTGCATATGTATATATTATTTGTTGCTGTAGTTATTTAATTTACCCCTGGAAAAAATATTTTTATATAAAGAAAATTCTTATTCAGTAAAATTATTTTCATACATTTAAACGTATTCAAAAATAAAAACCAGATGTTTCCATAGCAACGAAATCGAATTGACAATGCTCAACTGGACTTTGAACTTGAAACAATTTTAATTAATTTAAATTTGAATTTCGTTTCAAATCTCAAATTTTGATGGTTAAATTTGAATATAAATACATAGAAATATATAAATATAAGGAAAGTATACTTAAAAAAACTAAAACTGACGAAACCAGAGATGTTTAATTTAACTAAACACATTGAACTTGAAACTTTTTTCCTTTAAAATGCATTCGACATAAAGAAAAAAAATACAAATAAAGAAAAATACGTTTTTTGAAATTGCTTTTCATCGCCAACCGATGATAAATCTGCAAATAACGAAATTTTCATTATTTTTTTATGGACAGGGTACGGAGGTTCCGCCGAAAATTTTTTTTTATAAACGGATATATCCTCATGAGAAGAACGTTCTGTAATTTTTTTCAGATTTTTCGGAGTACGCCCGTATGGAGACCTTCCTTGTTAGATGTTCACTCTCTTAGAATTCTCAGCATTTGCCGATGTTTGAACTCTGTTTACTTGGGGATGTCCCAGTGAAGCAAGGTCGTGTCACTCTATGTCTATTAGTGATTATTGAAAGACGGTATTAAGAATACATACTGGTCGTATGATTCAGTACCTGTCAGCATATTTTCCTGCGATTTGAAACCTTTTAAGAGCCCATGCTAATCACATAAAAAGACACGGGTAATAACCTTACGTCTATGGGGACATTATTTTCAAATATCTAGCTTAAATTTTAATATTTTTCAACGATTTTCTTTTGCATAGGATGTTAAGGATGGTTAGTTTTTACTTTTTTAATTTTGGCTTCATAATAATAATAATAATAATAAATTTTAACTTTCGGAACCGGTTTGAAGCGGATCTGGAATTGAAATTAACCTAATATTAAAAATATATGTATATGTAACCAAAATCGAAAAATTAAAAGGGAGCCTTAAAAATAATTAATTAAATTAAATTTTTCGGCGCTTTTTTTTTTTTTTTTTTTTTTTTTTTTGTCGAAACTTGATGTTTTTCTCTGATATTTTTTATATCCGAATACCTTAAATTTTCAGAAAATTGGGAACAAAATCACCCTTGTCGTAATCTGCAATACATTTTTTAAGTTAATTTTTCACAAGTGTTTTCGAAAAAACAAATGTTTGAATTATGTTTTGATTTTTATAAGCAAAATACTTTCATACAATCACATTATTTTTTTAAACATGTACAGCTCATATTCATGAAAAATTATTTAATAAACCTGTTCATTTTTCATACATATTTTTTAAATTCTGATCCTGGGGTATTGTGTACAATATTATTTGTCATATTTTCTGAAAAGAACATTTTCTTATATTAAGAATTCACAAATTATAAGCAAAAAAAAAAAAAAAAAAAAAGAAAAAAGAAAAAAAAGAAACAATCATATCTGTGTGTAAAGCATACGCCATTTTGCGAATGGCAAGAATTTGAAATTTCAAATGCAATTTCCGTTTTGCAATTTTTCTATTGCAAACTTTTAAATTTTGAAACATCGCCCTTTTTCAATTATTTCACCGTCGTATAGAAATACTTTTAAATGCAGTTTATACGAAAACTATATCTTAATTTATATTTGAAATATTAATTTCTTGAATTAATTTTCTTTTGTAGTTTTTACTACCGTTTTTCTAATCGTGGAACCAGGAGTACTCCATTTCAATTGAAAGAAAAAAAAAAATCATTAATGAATTTTTATGTTGCCATTTTCTCATTAAAAGAGGAAAAAAAATGAAATTTAAATACGTGCTGTATCAAGAAAATCATCTGTTATAAAACCGAGCGAATTTTGGTTTCATTTACAAAATTTTATTTACACTTAAAATAATATAAATAATTTAGTATTTGTTTCAGTTAAAAGCATCAATTCTTTAAGTTTTGAATCAAAATGCTCAAATAAAAAAAATATTTTTTTTTTAAGAAAGGGGAATACAGGTATGAAAGTTGCATATGTTAATTTTGTTATGGTGAAAATTATGTCTAGTTTAGAAAAATTTTATGATTGAGTCAAATAGGAATAAATGTTGCTTTTTTTTTTTTCAAATGAAATACTAGCATAAGAGCCATTATTGATTCTTTTACCATAATAATCCATCTTACTATTTTTAATGCTTACGTGTACGATTAAAGCTTAATTTTATTAATTTCTACTGCTAAAATTTATAGAAATAGTATTTTATTAACTTTAGTTTAAATATAATTTTTTAAAAGTTATAAGTAGCAATATAAAGTGCATTTTTATTGCAACTAATTTTAAAGATTTATATATATATATATATATATAAATCGATGAAACAGTTCCTTATTAAAAATTTTCGTCTAAATTCGATGGGTTCTACTTTGTTTATATAAAAACCGTAATTTCTCTATGAATATATATGCTGTCTCATGAGAATGAACACAGTGTTTTATAATAAGTCACTTAATCATAATCTACAATTTGAACGAGCTTGCTAAGAGTTTTGACAGGGTTAATCAAAAATATGTTTGTTATTTTCAATTTGTTGACCGGTCACCTATGGGGTTTCGGAAAAAAGATCTTCGGGAAATATATTACCTGCCTATGTTTAGACATCTCGAGTTTTAGGCTAATTCCTCGTGTATTTTTTGAGATATTCAACAAAAACGTTTAAAATTGGAAATGGGCAGTCGCCGTTGGAGATATAATGTATTAAATGAAAGCATAATCCTATCAAGTTGGATTTAATAATCAAAGTATTTTATTTTCTTAATATAACTGAAGTATTCCTATACCTTTCAGTAAGTGAATATGATACTACATACCTAAATTTCATAATCATAAGTAATAGAAAGTTAATTTTAAAATGTTAAAAATGTTTTAAAATTGATATTAGTCATGTTAACATAATGAAAGTATTATAATATAAAATATAGTTGTGTTAAAATTAATTATGGTATAATTTGTTATATTGTTTAAAAGCATTTCGATTTTTTTAGTTAAATCTTAACCTATCAAATATTGTGAAAAAAAGCATAAGTATATTAAAACTAAATTTTATGGTGTTTCATACTATTTCTAAATAATTTAACTTCTAAGAGTATTTAATTTACTTTATTTCGTAGTTATGCACAACTTTTTTTCCAGAAAATTGTTTGTCCCCAGAATATTTGAAAAGTAGCGTTTGTTTTATTTAATAGCGAAGTTTTTTGCCATTATTGTACTGAATAAAAGTAGTGGTATTTTTATGGACCACGGGTCACAGATTGTGCACCCATAGCAGTAAGGTATATCCGTAATTTTGAACATACAGGTTCGAAGGTCCAATATACTTGAACAAAGTACTGATTATATCTGTTTGACTTAAGGCTTTTCTCAACTGCTCTGCTCAACAAGTTCAAAACGCTTTGACACATTTACAATTTAATTTTTTAACGTAAAGATATGAAATTGGGAGATTTGACTATGGAAACGATTTGGAATCGGACTGAATTCTTCTTTTTTTATGAATAAATTATTTGTTGAGACATAAGCGAATATGATCACGTGATTAACTTGTTTTTCCCCACAGTTTGAGTGCCTAATCTTTCCCGAGGAAATTCGGTTTAAAACGTCTATTTCGACACTATTTTCGAAAAAACCTATTACGATTGCAAAAAAAAGAAAAAAAAGGAGGGGAAATGAGTGCAATTTGATAGTTTCAGAGCAACAACACATACTAGTTTCATACATTTTCAGACAAAAATAAATCAAAACCTATGTCATAAAGTTGCCCTTTTTGATTTACGAACAGCCTTAAAAGCACCGTAAAGGACACAACTCGATGGAATTTAAATAAAAGTGTAAACCTTTTATTTTATAAATGTAAAAAATATTTTAGTTTAATAGGTACTTTGATATTTACAGAATTAATTTAAGTATTTAAGCAACTTAAATAACAAAACAAATTTTTTATAAAAATAAATGTAAGAAAAAAAAAAAAAAAAAAAAAAAAAAAAAAAAAAAAACATAACGAATTTTACTGTCATTGTGAATATGCTATAGCATTATATTCTTCATTTCCACTAGCGATACCAAACATTTCAGGGATATCTGAGTATGTTTAAGAGTGCTAGATTTCGGACAGATGGACAGACAATGTATAGATGCCCGTAGCACGTACGGGCATCTGCACACCAATTATAATTTATTATTCTCATCATTAAAATTTTATTGTAAATTTCGTTTTTATTTAATCCGAACATTTCGCTGATTGAATTAGGCAAAAATTTCTATTTTGAAATACTGGTGACAAAAGAATAAAAATTGTGTTAAAAGCATGGAAACAATAGACATATTTATTTTTTTAAATATTCATCAGTTAAATGGTTAAAAACATGAAATCCGGAGTAAATTTATTATATAAAAAATAAGTTTCGGACATCGTTGCAAACGTAACTTACATGACCTAGTTGGTGGCCAGGTTGGTGGAAGTGGTTCTTTATCTTTAAAGCGACAATCTGGTCCACTTCTAATCCGGTTACAAGAACTTCCTAGATGAAGATTGTTAGTGCAATTAGGTCAAAAGAACATGTTTGAAACACCATAAAAAATATATGCTACAAATAATCGTAATAATAATAAAAATAATAAATATATAAATCGAGATATAAAAATTCTGCAATCTTGAAAATTTCACACAATTAAAACTAGTCGTTCATTGTAATACTTACTCATCATGGATATACATAATGTAAAATATGAAAATAAAACATATGTAAACTATTTGTAAAATGCATTGCAATTGCAAAATAAAATTTAAACGTATATTTAAATATTTTTAACACATAGAAATGCTCTAAAAAGGAATTTTAGATGAACCAATTTCGAGAAATTATATAAAACACCAAACTACTCAAGTAGTAACGAATTGCATAAAAGAAACATCCTTATTACTCCAAAAATAATAATCACATTAACTAACAATTTACTGCGTCGGATTAAGTGTGTCATATCCAAAATATATCTTTGAATTGAAATTCGAATGAAATATAGGGTTTTGAGAAATCGAAGAGCGTGAAAAATAGGATAACCTCGGCAACCTCGATTATACATCGCAAATATCCCGGCGACTAATTATCCGATGGACTTCGTTCTTTATGCAAAGTTTGTGCTATTTTATTGTCTTACACCTACTCCTAAAAACCAAAAAAAAAAAAAAAAAAAAAAAAAATTTGAAAATATTTATGTACCTTTCAGGAGAACAAATATTTTGAGAGTCCAAAACTTTTTTTCCCTCTTAATCGAGGTTACTCATATTAAATAGGCATCTATAGTACACACGAAATTTTTATATTTATATCTCGATTCGTTCGAGAGATAGAGCGTTTACAGATATACAGACAGACAGGCAGACGGAAGGCAATTTTTTTTTCTAAAAATACGTTTTCCGGAATATTCAGTGTCTGAAAAGCTTAAATGCGCATTTTTTTTTTCGATTTTCAAAACGATTACGAGATTTACCCAATACTACGTTAGATGGGTAAATAAAAATCCAATGTTTTTAACTCAGACGGAGTTATTTTTCGCTCCTTTCCGTCATTAAAAATGCACCTATCCAATAGGAGGGAATTTCATCCATTTTGTGGAGTGTTTATTTTCATTTCACTCCTTTTTGATTAAATTTTTGGACTAAAATAATCGGCAGAATGACTGTTTGTAATCCTTATTGAGAAACTGTTTCTTCATTCCTTTTTGACTAAATCACTGTCACCAAAGGAGGTTTTAGAATTATATTGATAAATTGGTATTTTCTGATATATTTAATCGAAAAAAGAATTTTCTTTCTGTAATAGCTTTGATTTAAAATGTATACGTTTTAAATGTATATTTGGGTTAATTTTAAATATTTCATTAATTTTTTAAAATTTCTATTTAATTTTTAATTTTTTCTATTTGCATGCTTATAAATGTTTATTGGAATATAACATATATATTATACTATTTAAATTCATATTTAATGTAAAAATTTAAAAAAATTCTAATCTTTCTATAAAGGTACGTGCCTACTCTCAAATCGCTGTTTTTTAGAAATTTTCGATTTTTAAAAAATTATTTTAAATTAAAAATC
The DNA here is from genome assembly GCA_964019185.1 of Maratus speculifer. Lineage (NCBI taxonomy): Eukaryota > Metazoa > Arthropoda > Arachnida > Araneae > Salticidae > Maratus > Maratus speculifer. The sequence goes on from OZ025301.1 coordinate 109,664,435, forward strand.
AATTATTTAGGTTTCAAAAAATGCCTTACTTTTGGTTAAGGCTGTTTTCAACTGCTCTGCTCAACAGTCGCAAAGCGTTTTGACACATTTACAAATTCATTTTTTAACGGAAAGATATAAAATTGGAAGGCTTGAGAATGGAAGCGCTTTCGAATCAAACTGAGCCTCCAGTTTTATGATAATCAAATTAGCTACCGAGTTATAAGCTATTTTGATCATATGATAACACCCTTTTTTCTCTTTCGTTGACTGGTTTTTCTACTTTCATCGGAAAATTTGCTTCAAAACGTCAACTTTGACGACTGGTTCTGAAATACCTATTGCGTTTGCAAAACAATGTAAACATGAGTGCGATTAGATAGTTTCAGAACAACAAGACTTGCTAGTTTCATGCATTTACGAACAAAAAGGAAATTGAAATGTATGTCAGAAGTTGCCCTTTTTGATTTAAGAACACCCTTAAGCGTTAATTAGAAGCAAACTTATAGTCCAAAATAGGAAAACGGAAATGAAGTTCCTGAAATCGAATGCGTTCTTTTAAAGAGACTACAAAGGTAAATAATACATTTTGATACACAAATATATATTATATAACATGTACACAAATATATAAACACCTAAAAATATGGTGGGTTTCAGAGTTGTAAATTTTGCATATCATTTTTTGTGACATATCCAAATCTTAATTTGCCTTTTCTCCAAAACTGCGTTTTTCATTGTTCACATTTACGCGAAACATAATTTCTTAAAAAGTTTTAAGATTTTGAAATAAGATTTAATAATAAGGTTCTGCTCATCTATTTGTATGCTATAAAGCAAAATAAAGCTTGTAAATTTGTATATATTAATTTAAAAGCCATTTTTTATTGAAAAATACACATTTAAAAAAAATCCTGTTTTGCATACAAAACATGTCATATGATAGTCAATTTAAGAGGCATTGCAAATTTTTTGCCTCATAACACAGGTAAACAATTTGTTAATGTAAACAATTTCTTAATATATATTTAAAAAAAGTAAAATATGCAGATTAGATTTTGTTATAGAATTTTTGGTATAAATGTAATTTTTTGATAAAATTTTACTAAATATTGCTTAAATTTAAAAATTCCATTAAATTTCATATGAATACATATTTTTATTTAAAATTTACGTGTTTCATATAAAAAAAATTATTTAGTAAAAAAGTGCCTCGAAGGAAGGAGCAAACTTTAATATATCCGTATGCCTTTAAAATGTTAATTCCGATAACAATTGTTATTCAAAATCGAGATATGAAAATTCCATGATGGTCAAATTTTCAAATTTGTAAATTCTTTTAAATTTCATTCAATTTTTAAAAATATATGTATGTGTCAAAAATGTCAATTTTGATAACAATTTCAACTCTAGTCGAAAATCGTAAATTCTTTGGAATTTCAATCTGTATATTAAGTTATATGTATTTCTTTAAAATGCCAATTCCGATAACGATTTAGATTCAAAATCGAGATATCAAAAATACGCGATGTCGACAATCGTAATCTTTTGAATTTCAGGCTGCATATTAAGTTATCTGCATGCCTATGTCACTTCCGATAACAATATCAATTCAAAATCAAGATATCAAGATTCCGTGATGTCGAAAATCGTAAATTCTTTCGAATTTCAATCTGCATATTAAGTTATCTCTAGTCCTTGTAAATGTCAATTCCGATATAAATTTCAATTCAAAATCTTACTGTTATAGGTAACAAGAAACACGTCACAAACACGATACTTCCCATTTAGGTTAATATAACAAAACGTCATCGTTCAGTAAGTTAGACTAAAATTTGTGATGGAATCATTTTGAAAGGCATAACATATTTGAAAATTAAATTTCAACAATTCCCACATGTAATTTTGTCTCCTTTGAACAGCCCTGTACAAGGAATATGAATTTGTATCTATAATTAACTTGTCTACAAATACTTTTTTAGTTAAAACATACATAAAAAAACTCCTCTGAATTCCTCTGCAGCAATTCTGTTTTTAGGGAGAATGACATGTGAATTTTTTGTGAAGCTCTTTTTAAAATGCATAAAATTTGTACACAAGAGAAATATTCAAAACAATTTTTGTAAAGGTCTTGATTTATCTTAAGTTTAAATAGCTTCCGTTGATTATTTATTGCGACAATTAGACTCTTAAATACAGTCGAGTCTCCCTACAACGAAACTCCATACATCGAATTTCTCTATATAACGAATTTTTAGTAAGAACGGTCCCCTTTTCGCATGATTACATTAAAAACAGTCTCTATATAGCGAAATATCTATCTCCATATAACAAATTTTTTCATAAATTGGTCCTAATTTATTCAGTTTTAAAAAAGCTTCGAAATCATATGGAATCAATTTTCTATCTCTTATTTTTAATTTATTATTCAGTGCTGAGTTTTTTTTTTATATATATTACTTTTATCCTTGTTCTTTAAATCCAACGAATTTATCCCACCTCCCACACACCTTTCCACATCCTTCTCAAAACAGTGTGAATTGGATTGATACACATGTAAGAGAGGAATCAATGAGAGGCACATAAGAGAAGCCTTCAAATGGAGGAAAATGTTAACTACAATTTTTCATTCCTTGATAAAATTTGAGCATTTTTTTTTTGAGAGCATAACAATTTTAAAATCAAAACAACAAAAAATTACAGATTTCTTCGTCTGAAATTGATGCAAGTCTTCCTCATTTGATTTTCATTAAGCTTTCAAATAAATGTCTGTTCTCTTTTTTGAAACAGCTTAAATAATTAAGAAATAAAATGTTAGGTTAATATTTACTTTTAAACATTTCAAATTCTTAATTCAAAAGATCAAAAATAATATTTGTTCAAATTTCACACATTAAATACGATTTTTAACATCATTCTCTATACATCGAATTTCTCTATATAACGAATTTTTTACTGGAACGGTGGATTTCGTTACATAGAGACTCGACTGTATGTGTCACATGCAGATAGAAGACATGGGTTAACATTTTCTGAAAACTGCCAGTCTTGTTCAGGACTTTCTAAAAAACGTCTAAATCTGTCAATCGAAAACAGAAAGTTGATGTTTTTTACAAATCAAGTAACATAAAAGAAAGTAAATATATATACATAGATATACAAACAACTCATTACAATAGCTTTTGGGTAAGGAGGCGGCTGCAGAGACCATAACTTCACTGAATACATGGCTGAAATTGTAAAATTAGTTAAAACTCGATTTGCGTTTTAAAATGTATACGGTGGAAAATACCTGAAAACTTGATTTCAGCAATTGACTCGCAGGTTTATCATCTTGTTTCCTCGAATCAAAAAGTATGAAAATATGGATCACTGGGATCAGGAAAATGAAAACGTAAGGGTAAACCTACGACTAACCGAGTTTTGGGGGGTTTTACACCAAGATATGACTTGAAAGACCGATTACTGTTTTAATATGCGAATAGAATTTTAACTAATTGTAAAATTTCAGCTATGAACTCGATGAAGTGATTGTCTGTCCTGCCATCTCCCGGTCTTATTATATTATGAAAAGATTAAAAAAATATAATATTTTTCCAAAAAATCTAAACAATAACAAAAAGATTTTCTTACTGTCGATGCATATAGTTGTTATGATTAAAATAGCTATTAAGCTTTCGATATAAATCCTTATCATGGTTTCGCTGTCCTACCTTCTCCACTCTATGAAGAAAGTTACGAAGTACAAAGTTAGACATAATGTTTGTACTCACCACTATATATAAATACGGTAAAATGGCACATCTTGAAACACCTGAAACACTTCTGATTAAATGTGCAATCCCCAATCACCATAATAAATTAGTTTTGTATATCAATTTGTCTTTCATAAAAATAATAGAATTATTCTAAAAATAGGTCTTCTTATTTTTTTCCTAAAAAAATGTTGCAATAATACCTTTAAAAATAACGATGTTTAGATAAATATGTTATAAAAATAATCATTCCTAATTTTAAGAATATGTCAACATAAGCAATTTTGAAGCACAGTTTTTAACAAGAATATTGCACTATATCTTGTTAAAATATTATATTTCGACTTTTGTTTGTCCTAATACTTTTATTTCATAAACGAATAAAATATTATAGTTTTTAGAACATTGTCTTTTTTTAGAAAAGAATCAGATTTCAAAATCAGGAGATTTACGCAGAAGTTTGTGGATCAATATGTAATTTGTGGATTAACACATAATACTCCGAAAAATGTAATTTTATATTAGATGAATGTAATTTTTATATAAATTGTGATTCAAAAGACTTCAAACGAAATTTTAAAAATATGTACTCAAAATTACTTTTTATAATAAATACGATAATGTTTTATTAATTTATATGTAAAGCTATTTTCTTAGACATGAAAATAAAGTTTATTCCTGTAGGATGATTTGTTTTATTCTTGTTTTCCTTGCAGATATATTTTTTGAGGGGTAAAATAAATTATGGAAATTGATATTATTCATACAAAATATGATAAGTAACTTTTTATATCATATTTAGTGTTTATGAATTTAAAATCTGTTTTATATTGTTTAAAATATTTTAAAAGGTGAATCCCAATTTAAGAAATTTTCCGTATAACGGGCCTTTTTTCGCTATTAAACAACTTCGTTAAATAGAGTTCTGACTACTTAACCATTTATTTATCCTTCTTTTAAATTAGATAGGAATTAATATAATATTCTTATGTTGCATACAGTTCTTGACAAACTCTCTAAAGGTTTATATTTGTGATGTGGCTCTTAATAAACTATTATAGATAGATAAGATCCAAATTTAGGATTTAATTTGCAAAAATATGACAAATGTCACTTTCATAATAGTAATAATTAAAAAAAATCGCGCAACTACTGTCATTGTATCACTTTGTTCTCATTTAATATTTCAAATAATATTACATGGTTATCAGGAACGTCCACTCAAGTTTGTTGAAGAATTAAAAAATAGTAAAAAAAGGAAACGTCTAATCTTCTAGAGGGCACTATGTTTGCGCAATTTCTCCAGACACGTAGAGCTCTCTGAAGAGTCTAACCAGCTGTTATTCAACAAATGAATTTAAGGAGGTAACATGACTCATTATTCTTTAAATGAACACTGATATTTGCACCTAGTTTATGGTTCGAAAAGGATCAGCTGTTGATAAACGTGTGCAGAATGCTGCTGAAGGAGTTGCAAACCTCACGATCAAATTTTTGCGCATGTTATCGAACAACTGCGAGAATGGATTGGTTACCAGTACATGTCAGATAGAGGAGGCAACTGATCAACGCGGAAAGGTATAATCGAGGAAACAGCATTCTGCCATTTGTATACTGTTGCGCAGATCTCCGTCCGCTTTCCCTCATCGTATCGTAAATTAAATGCATAACTGCATATTTTTTTAGTGATACTTGCTACTTCTGCAAAGTAGCCTTGCTGAACGATGGCCCGCCCGACTTGTAACAGGAATTTGCGTATGAGTTGAAAATGTGTATACATAGTAACCACTACTATGTCATGCGTTCGTTTACGTTCAAACTTTCCTATGCAGTATTGTCTTCTTTTGCTGTTTTATAACCCCGCCCATCTTTGAATGACCATTTCTTATATATCATGTATATATATATATATATATATATATTACAAATTTTAAATTTTTTTTCGCCAAAACTAACCTTTATACTATCTTAATTTTCTTAAATAATATTCCGTACTTATTTCAAATTATTAAATTAAAATATTGTTTCTAGATCTAATCTGTTAATCTTTATGCAGACGATATAAATTCTTAATTTGCTTTAAAAAACATTATTCCAGTATGCGTAAATTTAAAAAGATGGCTCTAAATTAAAAATATTCTTAATTAAACTTTATTTCTTAATATTCCAAATAAAACTCATTTCTTCTATGCTTTTATCAACCCTTTGTAAGAAAGTCTTATTAAATTTCTTCCAAAGCCATACCTCTCAAAAAATATCATTATTTTATTTTATCTTTTTATTTATTTTCCCTCCGTTAACCTTTGATAGTGTGCATATCAATAAATTCATTTCTTTTCTTTTTCTCTTAAAATTAATCACCTATAAGAATCGTCTGCCTAAGAAATTCTGAGTCGATTATAAATTGGTTAAATAATATTTTTTTAAAATACAATTATCGCCTGTGGAAAATAGTCTCGTAGCTGGAGAAGAATTCTGTTTACAAAAAAGAATGATGGTTTGAGGTTAGAGAATGTTCTAGAATTTTCTTTTTAGATTTAAAGGAGGAAGCTCGAAAGGTGGTAAGAGAGATGAGAAGAAGGATTTTTGGGTGTGTTCTTGCATGAGTACGACTTGATGTAGTAAAGCATGGAATATTTTTTGGATTTTTCGGTAAAATATCGTCTGCAACAGGAGCTTTTCCCTCTATTATAGCTACAGTTTCATAAAATGAACTTGCAGCAGCCAAGGAGTGATTATTTTGACCTTCTACATTTATTTATTTTGTTTTTTTCTCGCTGACCATGACTTCTGTGCGGAGAAAGGGAAACCTGGCGATGATGTTTCTGTCCCCCTAACTTTAAATCGTCATATATATATATATATATATATATATATATACAGTCGGCGCTCGTTAATTCGAACTCGTCGGGACCACAAGAAACTTCCGAATTATCTGAAGCTCGAATTATGGGAAATAGGAAATGAAAGCATGCTTAATATGGTATATTACAAAGAAATTAATGTTATAAAGTTTTTTAAATTTATTTCGTCTGTTATCATTATAATATATAACTCAATATTAAATTAGAATGTATAAATACATAAACTAATCAAAAGATTACAAACAAGCACAATGGAGGAAAAATTTAAAGAGTCACTGATGGACAAACGGAGCACTAAGAAAGTGGATATCAAATGCATTGGATTATATATACTCGTTCGGAAAAATTTTCACATAAATCAAAGAAAGAAAGTTGTTCAAAGGATCTGAAAGCCGTGAGAAAGAAGAGAAAAATGAAAAATTGGAATTTTCATTAGTTCGAATTAAACGAAGTCAAGAGAAAATGAGTTCGAATTAATGAAAAATTTTAACGTTGTTCTGCCATCGAAAATTTCGGGACTTCATATTTAGTTCGAATTAAGTGAAGATTCGAATTAACGAGAGTCGACTGTATATACATGTATATATGCAGGATTGTTATAATTAAAAAATACCCTCTTTAGACCTACACAAAGTCCGCTGTGATTGAGAGATATCGATGAAACTTGGAATGTAAGTTATGGGGAAATGATCAATGCAATAGCCATGGGGAAAGATCTACGTAAAAAGTTAGTAGCCACTATTTTGAAATACTTTGTACGCAGTAGCAATAGCTCCTATAGTTCAGTAACACACTCTTTCATTATCGAGAGACCTCGGTTCAACCTTCTGAACGGCTAGAAACAACTTGCGTTAAAGTTTAAGGAAACAGAAGTTCAAATGTACTCGGAAAATTAAAGTTCTTTGAAGCTCACTGAAAATTGAGTGATTCACTAATTTTAAAAATTAAATTGAATTATTATGATTAAAAGTAAACTTACAGAGTTTTGTGTATTTTTAACGATGTTAATTTACAGTGTCTATTCTAAATTTAAAGAGCCCCATCAGTGACCAAGAGGTTCTGACCTCTCAATTGGTAGACGGCAGGTACTGGGTTCGAACCCAATCGCGGCCGTCGGCTTAACCGTTCGGAGTTTTCGTGGTTTTCTTCGAACCCTGCTTATATACGGGTTAGGTTCCCTTAGAAAGACCCCCCATGAAGGGCACCCCTCCAGAGCCTATATCCCTAGAGTAGAAAACCGGACACAAAATAAACTAAACTAAATAGACACAAAATAAACTAACTAAACTAAAGTAAATTTACCGAATAACTTGTGTGTTATTTAACAGAATCTCTGCTTTTCTAATCTCTGTAATTTTACATAAGACTTAACATAATGAATTACCCGTAGATTCTGTGTAATTTCACAAAAAAATTTAACAGTGTACAGAAAATTTTAAATTTCAATTTAATAAAACAAATTTTTGGATAGCGGCTGTTTTCAACAAAAATAAATATGTCAGCAGAATAGTAAACGAATGTAATTGAATAGTGCTTCAGTTTATTATTTAAACGAAATAAGTATTCTGAATTAAAGCATCCCTTATGGGAAAAGAAAAACGCTTCTGTTTCTTCTCTTTTGACTTTTGAATAATATCTACTACTAAAATATCAAGATGCAGGGAAATCTTTGCATGAAATTCCCTTTAATAATAAAAAAAGTCACAAGGAATCGATTTTAAGTGCACTCTGCCGCATGAATATCAGATAACCAATTATATATATATTTTATGAAAAAGGTAGTTTTCTCGAAATGAACGTATGTGTTCATGATTATATTCATGTATATTTCAGCGACTAAGGAATATTAAAATATTCAGAACAAATGGCGAAATTCAAATGAAGTAACTCTTTAATATTGAAAATAGCAGCATAGAAAATTAGTTAGGTAGTTGGTTAAAATGGAATAAAATATAATCTACTTTAAAAAAAAAAAACTGGTAAGAAATGGGGATTATTTTTGAGTATCGGTAAATTTTATTAAAGTGTTCGAATTTTTTATGGTATATTTTTATCTTTGTAAAAATTTTAATTTAAAATACACACTTCTGAAATTTTTTTGCAATTTTATTAGACGAATCAAAGAAGAAAATTAAATTTAAACGATTTTTTTCTTAATTTAGAATATTTCAGAAAGAATAAAATCATTTCATCAGATTTAAAGGGGAATTTTACCCGCTGAATCATAAAAGACATACTTTGTACACAATGGAATAACTCGTGTAGTTCAGTCAATGAGGCACTCTTCCATTATCAAAAGGTCTCAGGTTCAAATCCCGGGACGACTAAGAACACATCTCTGTAATTTTACATAAAACTTAACATAATGGATTATCTTTAGATTATCTGTAATTTCACAGAAAATTTTTAAACAATATACGGAACATTATAAATTTCAATTTCATAAAACAAATTTGGGGTAGCTGTTGTTTTTAACAAAAACAAATATGTCGACAGAGAGATAATGTAAGCGAATAGTATTTCAGTTTATTTATTTTAAAAGAAATAAGTATTCAGAATTCAAGCATTAATTTTGCGAAAAAGAAAAACGTTTCTATTTCTTCTCTTTTGACTTTTAAATAATATATACTACTAAAATATCAAGACGCAGGGAAAACTTTGAGTGAAATCCCCTTTAATAATAAAAAAGTTCACAAGGAATCGATTTTAAGTGCACTCTGCCGCATGAATAAGAGGTAGCCAATTATGTATATATATTACGAATAAGGTAGTTTTCCCAAAAAGAACATGTGTCTTCATGACTATATTCTTATGTGTTTCAGCGGCACTGGAATATTAAAATATTCAGAACACATGGCGAAATTCAAATGAAGTAACTCTTTCATATTGAAAATAGCAGCATGGAAGCAGTAAGGTAGTTGGAAAAGATGGAATAAAATATGATCTATCAAAAAGAAACTGCAAGAAAATCAGGATTATTTTTTAATATTGGCAAATCTTCTCAATGAGTTCGAATTTTTTATGGTACTATATTTTTATCTTTGTAAAAACTTAAATTCAAAATACACACTTTTGAAATTCTTTTGAAATTTTATTAAAAATATAGAAGAAGAAAATTTAGTTTAAAGATTGTTTTTTTTTTTAACCTAGAATAATACAGAAAGGGAAAAATCATCTCGTCGGATTTAGTGAGGAATTTTCTGCGCTGAATCATAAAAGACATACCTTGTACGTAGGGTAACATCCCCAGTAATTGGCACATTAAGAATTTGTCTTTAAACTTACTTCAATTTCCATTACAAAGAAATAAAATATTTACTTGGAAATATTTTTAAATCAAAGAATGCATATCTTTGCATCTATTTTGCTCACTAAATGCAAAAAAAATTGAAAAAGTATTTTTATAAAAATATATTTATAAAAAGTTGCTGAAATCATCAGTAATTGGCACCTAGAGCACCAATGTATGACACCTTGTGATCCAGTAATTGGCATAAGTTTATATTAAAAAAAACTTTACATTTTGCATTGGGTTTAATCTTTTTAAATGAATTTACTGTAGATGAAGATGCCATATTTCAGGTTTTTGAGAGTAAGAAATCAGCATATTAGTCTAAAATGGGAACACTGTAAAACAATACAATATACTTATATTAATACCCAGTAATTGTCATGCTGTCCCCTGTAATTGTCATATGAAGCTTTAATGGATTCCAATTACTGATAATATTTCATATTTTCAAATAAAAACAAATGATAAACAAAATTAGTCTATAACTTTAAAATTACTTCCAAAATAAAAGGTTTAATCTCAAATTCTTTGTAATTGGAATAGGTGCCAATTACTTGGAACTAGCAAAATTGAAGCACCATTAATTGGCATCTACCAATAATTCAGAAATCCAGATATTTGTGTCGAAAATACTTTTACACAATTAAAGTAACCCTTTTTAACTAAACAAAACTGTTGTCAATTAAAATTTAAAATATATTATAAATCAGATAAAAATGAATTGAAAAGCATGCCTTCCTTAAGCCAAAGAAGAAGCATTTGCAACAAAATGGCTAATTTCAAACAAGCCACAATTGTTTCTCTTTCCTAGGCAATATTGTCATTTAGTAGCATAACTCAAAGTTATAATCTTTAACGTAAATGAGCATATAACCGGTATATGGTCTTGCATTTTTAAAAGACTGGATTTAAATCTTATTTTAGGAGATGTTTGTAGGATGTGCCAATCACTGGTGCATGCCAATTACTGATGTTGTTATGGGTCAATCCATGTGAAATCATCCAGAAAAGAAAAGAATGTTGCTCAATATTTTTGATTTTTTTAATTCTTTACCAGTTAATTTATTGTACTTTTAGGAGTCTAAAACAAGGATTTAAAAAATTTTAAACCTTTTCAATTTTTTTTGGCATCCATGTTTTTGTCATGTCACAAGCGGTTTTTCATGAAAATAGTACTTTACAGAATCCTTTATAACTTTTTTACTTCTAAACGTATCAAAATGATTTAAAAACCATTATATTTAGTAATAAATGAACGAAATTTTCATAATAGATATTTTTATGATAATGATTTAAAAAATTGTATAAAATAAGATTAAATGTACCATTTTTACAGTGAAAATTTGTCTTTTTTGACATAAACATTTTAATAGAAGAAAGTAAAATTCACCTTTACATTTCTTTTTCTGAATATATACCCTAATGAACTATTTTCAGAAGAAATATGAAATATTTCGAGACGCTCCTTCTTTTTCTATAATTAGTCAAAGTTGGCATCTCAGCATCAAAACGCTAAATTTGAAGTTCAATATCTAAAAAAGGACTGGCTAAAAAAATATGAAAATTTAGCAGGATAACCTTCTTATAGATGTAAACATGTACCAAAAATATTATGAGTGATATATATATTTGGTTTTAAAAATATGGAACTTTGAAATTGGCTTGAAAATCACATTTGTTTACGTATATTTTTACACCATGAAGAACTCATAACGCATAATATATTCTGCTTATTTCTTCAGATGCCCTTTTTTAAGTATAAATAACTTTTTTGCATAAATATAATTACAGTAGACTTCCTCAAATCCGCAAGGCTTGGGACCAAAGGTTGTGTGGATTTTAGAATTTTGCGGATTTCTGGTCATTTTTTTGTTTACATTTTTAAAACAGTAATTTGAATGCAATAAAAATTATAATGAATGCTTTCAATATATTAAAACATTACAGTAAGTAATAAATTAAAATAATAAAAATTTTGATAATTTTTAGAAAATTAAAAGCAAAGATCAAATGAATAATGTATGATTAACTATTCATTATAAAAATGAAATGTATTTTTCCTGAATTATTCAATGAAACTTCCCTCATAAATAATATAAAATATTAAATCACATTAAAATAATAAAATAAGGAAGTTTTATTCTAGGTTCAGCCAGACTTAATAACCAAAAAAGTTTGATTAATACATAAATATATTTGATAAGAAGATTATGGATTATCTGTGATATCAGCAATATCTTGAATTCTTTCAGAAATAAATTTATTCTTCCTTGAAGAAAAAACACGAATTCAGTAATAATAACAAAAATTACAAATTAATGTATGGAATTGATACAAAACTAAAAAAGTCAAATTTTGTCCCTATATCTGAACTGAATGTCTCATTGTTTACATTTGTAAATTATTTGCAGATTTTAGGGAGTCTAGTGTATATTAAAACCTAATTTATGCTCACAAACTTAATATTTTATTTATTTTTAAGCCAGGATTAAGCGAATGTATTAATTTTATGATTAAGAACAAATTCTCTTTTGTTAAATTCCATGACTGAGAACAAGTTTTCTTGTCCTGTCCTGTTTATTTTTAATATGCCAGTGCATAAATATATTGTGGTTTAAACTGTAAATACTGCATACTTCATTTTATAATTTAGAACAAATTTGCATTTTTGCTTTTTATTTATTCAGTGTATAAATATATCATGTCTTAAACTGTTGCATGCTTGATTTTGTGATTGAAAAAAAAAAATTATTGTTCTATCCTATTTAGTTATGATCACTCAGTGAATAGTGAATAAATGTATCATGTTTTAACTTGTTCATTTCTAGAATTTATTTAGCTTCTCATTAGGAGAACTCAGTTGTGTTCTGTCTTAAAGGTTGTTCTGCCAACAAATTCCTGGTACACGAGCATATCGCCAATTTATACTATTAAGTGAAAGTGTTATCAGGTCTTTGTAACATCTATATGTGAACAGTATAATGATCACAATATCTCAAAAATTTGGAAAAGATTGCTATAATTCAAAGTAAATTATTATATTTTGTGCATTTATGATAAAAAGTGGTGAATTGAAAAAATTCTTGAGCTAAGTGAAGAAAACAATGACCTGTTTATTCACTTTTTTTTTCACCTGTACTCTATAGACCAGCAACTTCTTTTCAATTGTCTAAAAATGATTCAGTTCCTGTAAGTAACATGCTTCAGAAACTAACACAATTGGAATTAATTACAGTCATTGTACACAGCTACAATATTACCGAGACACTTTGCAATGAAATATCCAGATAATTATTTCTATGAGTGTAAAGTAGATTTAATTATTATGTATTCTATGTAAGAAAAAACATGTATTATACCTTTAACAGTAGCATTTGAAATAATAATAATAAATTATGCATTTAGGAGTAGTTTTTCTTTTAAAAAATGTGTAGACAAATGTGATTTTCAAGCCAATTTCAAAGTTCCATATTTTTAAAACCACGTATATATCACTCATAATATTTCTGGTACATGTTTACATCCATAAGAAGGTTATCCTACTAAATTTTCATATTTTTTTAGCCAGTCCTTTTTTAGATATTGAACTTCAAATTTAGTGTTTTGATGCTGAGATGCCAACTTTGACTAACTATAGAAAAAGAAGGAGCGTCTCTAAATGTTTCATATTTCTTCTGAGAATAGTTCATTAGGGTATATATTCAGAAAAATAAATGTAAAGGTGAATTTTACTTTCTTCTATTAAAATATTTATGTCAAAAAAGACAATTTTTCACTGTAAAAATGGTACATTTAATCTTATTTTATACAATTTTTTTAATCATTATCATAAAAATACCTATTATGGAAATTTAATTCATTCCTTACTAAATATAATGGTTTTTAAATCATTTTGATACGTTTAGAAATAAAAAAGTTATAAAGGATTCTGTAAAGTACTATTTTCATGAAAAATCGCTTGTGACATGACAAAAAAATGGATGCCAAAAAAAATTCAAAAGGTTTAAAAAATTTTTAATCCTTGTTTTAGACTCCTTAAAGTACAATAAATTAACTGGTAAAGAATTAAAAAAATCAAAAATATTGAGCAACATGGTCTGGATGATTTCACATGAATTGACCCTTATCCTAGTAGCAATAACTCGTACAGTTCAGTCAGTAAGGCACACTTCCCTTAATACTCATTATAGGTTTCAGGTTCAAACTCTAGAATGGCTAGAAACAAATTACGTTAAAGTTCAATGATACAGCAATTCAAATTTACTTGAAAAATTAAAGTTTTTTGAAGCTCATTGAAGATTTACGGATTTTGAACAGTAAGCAAAATTATTATTATTATTAAAAGTGTGTTGTGTGTTTTTAATAATGTTAATTTACAGATCATATTATAAATCTGCGAATATATTTTTATATATAGAAGCATATAGTGATTGTCAAGTAACTGTATGACAGGAGGTAGCTAATTATTAATAGTAGTGTAGCTTTCTGATTGTGAGTGTTTTTACGATGTTAATAAGTGTGCATGAAAACGACATCTATACAATATTTTTTTCGAAATTTCTCAAGTGATTTTCTGGTTTTTTGAATCTGCAATTTGAGGTTTATACTTGATACTAATTAAAGTGTGAGGCTCAATTTTCAGAGAAAAAAAATGGGTTTTTGAGATGGATAACATGGATTTCGGAATTAGATTTGCCTCGCGAAGCTGTATGAGACACAAATTTCTGGTTTCATGTTTGAAACTTCAACATGGCGGTTTGCTGTAGTGTCCAGCACCATTTGTTGATTTAAATTACGCATCATTTGAAGGAAAGGTTTTGACAATGGGTAAGAGATCATACAATGCACTTTGTATTAGTACCATAGCGGAGACTATGAGACTTTATTATTTAAATGAGATTATGACAGCGTTGTCAGTAAGTCAGTATTTCTTAAATATAGAAAGTCTGCTTGGAAATAGCTTGAGCTGCCTTTATGCTGTATTAAAGTTAGGTTTACTATTAAAAGTTTGCATTTATATATTTTGATAGTTAATTTGAAGCAAACTTGAATCTAGTTTAGAGTATCAAACCTCGGAGTAACCCTGACGGGATAGTCACAATTGTTGACATAATTAGGAGAAAAGAATGATTAAAAAATGTTAATAGATAAATGAAGTGAAATTTTTATCACCAAACTCCTTTATTAAAAAAAGTATGCTATTATTAGACCAGAATGGGTCTTTAATGAACCCCAAAAAGAATCTGCTTTATTTTTTGCATTTTTATTTATTTTCATTTAAAAATATTAGCATTCAATTTTAAACTACGAGTCACGTTTCAGTAGAAATAATATTGTTTGCTAAAAAAATTGTTTATTTTTTAACAAATTCGTTTATATTAGTTTAACACAAAAAAGATAGAGGGAAAAATCACTGTTGGTATGCATCAGAGATGGACAAAAAATCAGTTTCGTTTTTGTTTTTGACCCAATATGAGTACCTGAACCACAAGAGTGTTTCGAATACTCTTTGAGAAAGTTCTAATATAAGAAAAGAACCATTACAAAAATCATATTAAAAGACTAATCGAGAAATGCATGATTGAAACATTTTTAATTAAATTAAATTTGCTTAATTAGATCATTTTTTTCCATTGATAAATTATATTTTATTTTATATGAAAATGAGAAATTCTAGTCAGAGACACCGAGAGCCAAGTTGATCCGCGAGTATAACTGCATGAATAATTAATTAATAACAATGTATATTTATGTATGCATCAAATATTAAAACTTTTTTGACCATTTTTGTTTTTTGGCTTTCAGTCGAAAATAAAACTAATTAAGTTTTGGTTTAGGTTTCAGTCTTAAAAACCTGTTTCAATTGTTCCTTGGTATGAACTATTTAATAATCAGTTAATCGTATTAAAAATAATTAAAAACGGTAATTACTGATGCACAATTTGTTGGAATTCCTTTAACCGCTGTTTATTCTACCAGTTGTTTCAAATAACAGACCATGAAATGACCAAATGCTTGTTCTGAATAAAAATTTAGAAGAGCACAGGAAATTGTAGCAAATGGTTCTGGGATCAAGTCGCATTCTGAACACATCTTCGTTCAAATAGAAAATTATTATTCATACGAGTTATTTATCAATGGTTACTATTGTATTAAGAATAATTATAAAGTAAAATTGCTTTTATAACTACAAGCAAGAATAACAAAATAATATTAATGTTAATGGCATAGTGATAATTTATTGTGTTAATCTGTAAAACATATCTATTGAATGTATAAATATTTATTTGAAAATTGATATTATTCGAAAAAAATTGTATTCCAGATTGTAATTATTAAACAGTGTAATCTTTTTTAAAGCTAAATATTCATTTTTTCCCTCCCACATTAAACACATTAAATATCCAGTACGAAAGAGTCGAAGTTTTTTCCTTACCAACTTTTAATATTTAACATACTTTTTAAGTTTTCTCAGAAATAAAAGTGTAAATTTTTGTATTAATTTTTTATTTTGGTATTTTGTAAATTTCTTATATTAACATGATCTCTCTCTCTCTCTCTCTCTCTCTCTATATATATATATATATATATATATATATTGTAGTATTGTCTAATGGTTCTACATATATATATAGTAGAAAAAGAGAGGATAAAAGTTATAATAACGAAAATTCAAGTGACATTTTAGAACACAGAAAAGCAATTAATACAGAATGGTGTGGAAAATCTGTAAATACCCCTTTTCGTATATTACAGTCACTCAAACTAAAAACATAAAGAAACTAAAAACAAAACAAAACAAAACAAAAATGTCCTTAATAACAACGGGATGTTAATGGGTTTTCACAAAAGCAATATATACATCAAACTGTGTATAGAATTTTTTTTTCACAAAACATTAAAAGCTTATATTCAATCATATAAAATATCGAGTGTTCTTTTTTTTATATAAGAAAGGAAATTTATGAAAGGTTCAAAGTTGAAATACAACTTTCTATGAGAAATTTAGTCTTTTAATATAAATTTGACACGATTATTTTAATTATCTACAATATAATGGGTATTTCATTTCACATCGTTCGAACAACCCAAATTCTGTACCTATCTTAGAGTGCATAAACACGGCCCAAAAAACTACGCCGCTACAGCTCGTATTTTTCAAGAAAATAGCGAAAGAAGTGCATGACATCATATGACGAAAAAAAAAAGCTGAAAAAAAAAACTTTCTAGGAAACATGAACATCGGTATTACCATTACATCAATGGAAGATAAAGTACATGTAGCAATATTCATGAATATAATGTATTATCACCATGCAAAGATTACACTACTAGCTACAGGCATTTCAATAATACAGTGAACTCCCTCTATCCGGCACCCTACTGTCCGGCATCCTGGATAATCTGGCTCAACTTTCGGAAAAAAAATATTATTTGTTCAATCACTTCTGATGTATGTAATAATCTGATGGAACTTAAGAGTGAAAAATTACGTAACAACACATTAAAAATGGTTGAAACTTTCGAATATATAAATAGCACAGTCACCCGTCGACGAGAAGGAAAAAAAAACGTATCTGTGGATGATTTACGAAATAAAACTGTTAAGTAAAAAGATAAATTTTTATCATCTGAAACTCATGTTTTCATTTATTGTACTTAACATTATTGAGTACTGTTTTTATTAAATTGAAAATTTTTAAAAGATAAAAAACATGCTGTAATTTTTTGTTTAATTCTAATTTCTTAATGTTTTTTCCAACATTCATCCTGTAATCTGAAAGATTTTATAATCCGGCATGAATCAGGTCCCGAACGTACCGGATTAGAGGATGTTTACTGTATTCAAGAGATGGCTTGACGTCGTTCCACGAGTGCCTTTGAACGTGCGAATGCATGCCTTGATATTGTGGTGGATATTTTGCGCATTGTCATCTACAAACATAATATCCCTCATCCACAATAAAAGTGACACCTGTTTGCAAAAATTCATTTTGCGTTTTATTCCACTAATAGGTCTGCCATATATGCGTCTTGCTCCAGAAAAAGTTACATAAATGTACAAATAAACACCATAATTTTACTAAATAGATTAGTTCAGTTTATTTTTGTCGGCCGATTATCTACTCGAGGGATATATGCCCAAGGGGGGAGGGGCCCTTCGTGGGGTTCTTTCTAAGGGAACCTAACCCGTATTTACACAAGGTTCGAAGAAAACCACAAAAACTACGAACGGTTAGGCCGACGGCCGCGATTGGATTCGAACCCATCACATGTCGTCTACCAAATGAGAGGTCAGAAACTCTCGGCCACTGGTGGGGCTTTTACTAAATGGTATTTACCGGGTGTCCTGAAAAGGACTGAACGATTTTAAAAATCAATAACTTGCAAACTTTTACAGATATTTAAAAAATTCTTGCACGAGAGTCATCTAGAAGGTCAAAAGATTTTTTCCTGCGATTCTAGATTTTAGTTCGAATTACAAACAATAGATGGCGCTGAGAGCGCTAGGTGCTGCGTTGAGACAGATATTGACGTCACTTGGCACTGATGCAAAATAAGGAGGTTAAGGCTGTGGAGTGGATCTTATTCGAAAATGAACTTTTGCTTTCACCGTCCGATTTTGAATGCAATCCATATGATTTTGATTTTGCTGGCGTCAGCGCAATAATAGAGAAAAATATTCTTTTCATAGGTACAACTCCTTTGAAATCGAAATGCGTGAAGCAACAACGTTCGAATTGCCGACTTTTATTTTATTTTATTTATTTATTTATTTATTTATTTATTTTTACATTCCAAGAATGTAAGTACTTTTGAGAACAGGATATCTTATTTATCTATTTATTTATCTGGGTATGATTTAAAACTTTTTTTATGTCACCTGTCATGTCCTGTATTGTATATTAAGTATGTGGGATAAACAGTTCATTTACAGGTACACACAAAAGATTGCATCACATCATAGTCTATGGGGGAAAATCGCTTGCAGTGTATATTAATGAAGTACACTATTTCAAATTTATTGAAACCGATATAAATCACTGAATTTCAGTATAAGATGATTTTGATAGAATAGGGTATTTGGTATTTATAGCATTTAACATACATTTACAGGGTCACACAAAAATAAGTCGGTTCCTGTACTGTCTTTAAGTAATAATTGTTGGAAATGCGGTTTCAATTTCGGCATGCTCTTTTAAATTTAACTGTTTTTAGATACGTTAGTAATTATATAAATGCGTATCACCTATACTCGTCTCTGGTCCGTCCGTCCGTCTGTCTGTCCCCATATACAGTGCAAAAATTACTCTGTCGAATCGTTTGAAATTTTAAAAGTATATTTTTTGAAGAATTTTGTCCAGTTATTTAAAAATTTATGAAAATCAGATGTGCATTTCCAATACAGGGGCAGTCAAAAGTATTCCGTTACATTATGGGCGACGGGGGAAAAAGTTTCAAGTGGTTTTATGAAGATATTACACCCATCCGAACATAATGAAATTAATATGCATTTATGAATTAAATTAAAATACAAATGATGTAGAATATGCTGCACAGAGAATAGTTATTATTCATTTACAGGGCCACACAAAATAATTATGTAACATAACGGTATAGAACGAAACATACTTTGCGCCATATTTTAATTTTGTTACACATATAATAAAATTGTTATAAGCTGCTTAGATTTACTACGAGTTATTTACTGTGTAATAGAAAATACGAAGTATTTACAGGGACACACAAAAGATTTCGGAAACTATGCTGAATCAAAAATACTGTATGCTAATGATAATTGCTTGAAGTTTTTAGTTTTGATATGTTTTCTTTTTTAATTTCACTAAATTTTTGCATGTTACGCTGTATATATAATTGGTTCAAATCATATACAGGGCTACACAAAAGAATTCGAACTCCTTACTAAGTTTGTAAGTAAATATATTAAGGGTGGTTTGTAAATGAGTTATGCATTTTTTACGTTCAACAGCTTTAAGTATATTACAATATGTTTAAAGAGTAGAAATGAAATGATATACAAAGGCACTCAAAAATTGGATTAATAGCCGGCTCTGGATGGTAATCTCTGGAAGTGTGATTTGATTAGTTTAAAGCATGTTTCGGTTTTAAACGGATTTTAGCTAAATAATGGCGTGTATTTAAAGATAGTAGATAAATACAGGGCTATACAAAAGAGTTCAAATATGCTTCCGTCTATTTATATAAATTGGTAAATGTCAAATTTCAACTTAAAATGTGTTTTTAACGCTTTCAACATAGTTGAAAGTGTTTATGATTTCTATTTAGTTAGCCGTCTGCCTGTCTGTCTTTCCAAACTCTAACTTGCGTTGAAATAATTGAATTGGTCTGTAAGTGATATATGTTAATGAGATTTATTATGTGTAGTGTATTGTAAACAAACTATGCATAATTCATGATTCATTTACACAGACACTCAAAACTATTCCATTACATTACGTTCTGTGAGGATAATTATACATGTAGCACCTATATTCGTCATCTGGAATGTTCTTTTATCTGTCCGCATATAATAGCGCAAAAACTACCCAACATAATGCTTTGAATTATAATATATGTACTCGTTGCAGAATTTTCGTTACTCATTTAAAGTGTTATGAAAAGCGAATCAAATCTTAAAAGGATATTAATAAATGTTTTCTTCATTCTATTAAAACCTAACATGCCTGACTAATTCAATGATATCCAATGATAGGTGATGATTCTAGGTTGTCATAAAGATTATGGCTCATTTAAGATGGAGGTAGTATTATTTCCCTATTACCATGAATTTAATAAATATAGTCGTAATACATTTTCTATTTAGGTATTTTTTTCAAAAGAGTGCAACAGCTATTGCATCAAGTTTTCAAAGTTTATACTATAAATATTCTTTGTTCTAAAGAATAAACCATTTCCGCAATTTTTTTACAACATACATAAAACTCTACTGAAGAATTTCTTTAAAATAACTAGCATTTCTTGGAATATAACAATTTCTTTTTAAAATAGCAAAATTGATTAATTTTTAACAACAACAAAAAAAAACTACTAAATCGTTTCATTTTGTTTTACAATATGATGCTCAAAATATTCTTTAAATTAGATGATAAAAAGTAATTTAATCCGAGAAAATACAGCTTTTTTAAATGTAAAATCGTCTGCAAAACTCGTATGCCGCTCGTTAAATTCATGCCCAGTTTCAATCGCTGCTATTACATAAAAGGATTTATTATTTCCATGACAACAACACATGTTATTGAAATCATACCGACTGAGTCCAAAATCGGGCTTCATGTCGAGTACACAGGTCAAATGTATGTTGTTCAATAAAAACAAATAAACAAAAGTTCAAAATCGGGCCCTAAGAGCAAGATTGCATTGTCAAACGAGATCCACTCCATAGCCTAAACCTCCTTATTTTGCTTCAGTACCAAGTGACGTCAATATCCATCTCAACACAGCACCTAGTGCTCTCAGCGCCATCTATTGTTTGTAATTCAAACTAAAATCCAGAATCACAGGAAAAAAACTTTTGACATTTTAGATGACTCTCGTGCAAGAATTTTTTAAATATCTGTAAAAGTTTGCAAGTTATTGATTTTTAAAATCGTTCAGTCCTTTTCAGGACACCCGGTATGTTTATTCTTAAGTTTATTCTAATTTTTGTTAGATAAATGTTGGCAATGCATATTTTCCTGTTTGTGATTGGTTAAAGTAATAATTCACTGGCGGTATTATGAACTTTTAAAATTCAAGACGGTTTTACTCTGTATGGAATGCAATATAACAGTATTTTCCTGATTAATAGATCTGATGAAGTTCGAAACGTTAATTTTCTTAACTTTACTCATATTTGTATAGATTTTAATCTTTACAACAATTTGTACACCATTTAGTAAAATTATTTCCACATTTATTTGTAACATTTCATGGAGTAATTTGCTAACTCTTTCATTGTTTATAAATGTAGTTATCTAGAAAATCGTTTTATTAAGTTACACATTCACAAAAAGGGAGGGGTGGATTGTGTGGGAATGCAAAATTGCCAAATCTCCAAATCCTCATCTAATTTTTCATTGTTAAAGATTTTACGTTTTTATGCATGTTTTAATAACTGTGCATTATTTTATATTGCATTATAATCATGCAGATTTTCTTTTGCCTGTTTGCTTTTCCGAGATGTGTCATTTTTTTCGGGTAACCAATGTTCATGTTTCCAGTAAAAAAAATCTCTTTATACTGGATATGACTTCATGTTCTTCAATTAATTGATACGAAAACATTATAGGACTCAATTTTAAATAGAACGTAATCAACATAGCACACCTAGAATCATTACCTATCATGGGATATCGTAAAAATGCGTAACTCATTCGAAAACCACATTTAGCTACTTTCATTCATACTCTGTAGCTCTTACAGATTCTGTTGTGTTACCCTGTATATGATCTATAGTATTTATACACACAACGTAATACGCAAAATTATAGTTAAAAATTCATATCTCAACTAAAAATGCACTTCCAGCGAACATCAGTAACATGCGGTATTTCTGATATAGTATAGTATCTGAAATATTTTGTGAGTCTCTGTAAATACTGTTAGAACTGTCTATTTTGCAGGAAGTAACTTGTGATAAATCTAAGCAATGTATATCAATTTCATTATATATGGAGTAATTTAGTATGATTGAAATAAATGGAAAACAATGTTTTCCCATGTATTATTATGTATCGGAATTCTTTTGTGTATCTCTGTAAATGAATAATAAATATTTTTTGCATCACTTATTGCATAGAATGCATATTTTAAAACACTTCAGTAAATGCATATCAATTTTATCCTGTTTAAAAGGCTATAACACCATTAAAAGGAACTGGAAACATTTTTTCCCCATTGGCCGTAATGTAATGGAATAATTTTTATAGTTCCTGTAGTTGAACTATGCACCCGATTTTCATAAAATTTGAAATGACTTGACAAAATTATGTATTAGTTATATACTTCGAATTTCAAACGATTCGGTTGGCTAGTTTTTGCGTTGTTATATGCGGACTGACGGACAGGCAGACAGATGGACTGAACGATAACTATAGGTGCATCTAAAAAGCGTCTTTTGTTAACTAGTAAATTATATTAAACATCAGAAACGTATTGGAATAATTTTGATTGTACCTGTAATTGAACTATGCATCCGATTTTCATAAAATTTGAAATGACTCGACAGAATTGTGCAACAATTACATATTTTAAATTTCAAATGATTCTGTTGGATAGTTTTTGCACTTTTCTATCCGGGCGGACTGAAAGACGATTATAGGGCTGCGTATTTACATAAATACGAACGCATCTAAATATGAATCTGATTTAAGTAAAAGAATGTACAAGGATATAAGTTTATCATTTCAGATATTATTTTAACTTTTTTCTTTTAGTGTGTGCCAGAATTTTTCTGTTTTATGCAACATCTTAATATTAAAATATTCAACGTTTCTCCATAAAGATATGTATCTTAATTAAAAAAATTTAATTTTGAAAAGCCAAAGTAATTATTTAAGAGACCTTCAATATTTTAATTAAAATGTGACAAAGTTATTTAAAATAAGTCGAGCGCATTTTATTTAATAAAAAACATGAGAAACTACAGAAGACAGCAGAGAGATTGTAATACCATACGCAGGCGTGTTTTTCTTCTTCAGTTATGCATATTTCAATTTAGAATCCTATTCATTCCTGTGTTTTTAATTAAAGATATGAAATAAAATCATTACCCTGGTGAATATTGAAATTATTTTGTTGAGATTTCTAAAAAAGATAATAAATAATAAATGCACAAATCAGAACAAGCTAAATATTATTCTCGAAGTGTTTTAATTATAAATCTATGTTGTAAATGAAAAACGTTTCTGTTCGTCACTTTGACGTCATTTTGCGAATTAAAGCAACAGAAGATTGAATTATACTTTTATTGCTATATTTTAAACTTCTAAATATCGATATTTTTATTTCATATTTCTGAAAAACCGCTGAAAATAGCAAAGTTATAATTTATACTAAATCAATGACAGAAATCTGAAAAGTCACGATTCATCTTATTATTTAAAAAAGTAAAAAAAAAAGTAATTTAACAAATTACTCCGACCATTTGTAAAGTGATTTTTTTCAAAAACTAAAATTTAAGACTTTTAAATAAATTCTATAGTAAAAAAATAAAAATATAAAAAAATAATAACCTTTTACTTTTTGTAAACAATACATATTTATTTTATAGTCAAAATTAAATGAACATAAAACATCTCGAAGAGGTATAATTAATACAGTCATTTTCCTTCTAAAAGATATTTTAATTAAACAATAAAATAAGTGTTAGTATTTCTTCATTTCTGATTTCATTCAATTTCACATATAGTTATATCTACCTTATCTATTTTGTAAAAGACAAACACATCTGTGCGCAAAGCATACGTCATTCTGCAAATGGCAACACTTTCAAATTTTAAATGAAACTTTAGTTTTACAATTTTCGACACTGCAAAATTTTGAACTCACTAAACATCACACATTTTCAATTTTTACACCGTCTTATAGGGAAAAAACGTACTTTTAAATGCAGTTTGTTTGAGAGCTTTTTCACAATTTGTTACTTTTTTGTCGTCGTGGAGACAGGAGTATTCAATTTCTGTCGAAACTATACACAAAATAATAGATTAAACGTGGCTTACATAATAACAGAGTCATATATTACGTACGCCATGAATTTAACTTTGACCAATCAGAGAAAGAATAAAATCTGGATATCACAAAGATTCAGATATGCCTCATATATTTCTATACCGAGAGAAACAATAATTTTCCAAACGGTTAAAAAATATATGCCGACCTCAGAAGCATAGGGGTACAAGTGACGAAAATTTGATTTAGAATAAATTGAGTTTAAAGATAATTGACGTTAAATTTGAACATCAATAGTAATTCGACGAAAATTCGATTTAGAATAAATTGAGTTTAAAGATAATTGACGTTAAATTTGAACATCAATAGTAATTCGACGAAAATTCGATTTAGAATAAATTGAGTTTAAAGATAATTGACGTTAAATTTGAACATCAATAGTAATTCGATGAAAATTCGATTTAGAATAAATTGAGTTTAAAGATAATTAACGTTAAATTTGAACATCAATAGTAATTCGACGAAAATTTGATTTAGAATAAATTGAGTTTAAAGATAATTGACGTTAAATTTGAACATCAATAGTAATTCGACGAAAATTCGATTTAGAATAAATTGAGTTTAAAGATAATTGACATTAAATTTGAACATCAATATTAATTGACTGAATTGAAGTAAGGAAATTGCCGACTATTTCCTTGTGTTCATACACCCCTTATTTCAGTTACTATAAAAAAAAATTAAAGTAAAATTTTCTTTAAATTTATAATTAGTCAATATTGATTATTATTCAGCAAAAGTGATTTATTTCTATAACGCAGCACATAATTAGAAAATCACTTATATTTCTTTACCTGATCACTGAAAAAAACATATTTCCAGGTCGTCTGTGCACTCGGTTCATTTTTTCAATCTTATAGATGAATACCTCTTGCCACACAACAAATTATAAAATTTTGAAAAGATTATTATTTTAATTAATTTTTTTTAAATATCATCAGTCCATTTTTTAAAGATTTTTTTCTTCTCATTGTTGCACGCAAGTTTAAAGAGATATAAAAATTATTTCTTTTTCACGTTTTAAAAGGGAATGGAGTACTTCTGTTGTCTGCTACAAAAGTGGTATAAAAACTACAAAAAAATTTATAGCTAAAAAATAAATCGAGATACAGCTTTTAAACAAATTGCATTTAAAAGTACATTTTTTCCCTATACGGTGGTGTAAAAAATTTAAAAATGCGCGATATTTAGAAAATAAAAAATTTGCAATAGCGTAAATTTCAAAATTTAAATTTCGTTTCTTCTAATCGTTGTACGCAAGTTCAAATAAAATTATTTTGAATGTAGCATAAATAAATGGATTAAATAAATCACCTGAAAAACGTTTTTATTTCATCATACAAAATTATATTTATCCTCTATTTTGACATACGAAGTGAAATATTTTTTTATTTATTAAATTCCTATTCATTTAAATTACTAACCGCCTCTGGTGACCGGTTTGGTTTCCCGTAAACTTGCGGCAAGCTTTGTAACATTTTACTTTTATACATAACTTTATTTACTTGCGTACCTTCACTAAATCTGTATATTCTGATAGAGAAATAAAAAAATCTATGCGATCAAGACAGCATTTAGGGAAAGAATTCAGTATTCTGTTCTGGTTGGCGCGACTGGCGAATAAATCCGAAATAGCGCTGAAAAACCACTTTTCCTTTCTTAATTTTATGATAAAATGTTTTGAAGGTGATATTAAACGAAACCACCTGCGCGATCTGTGATCACACTTACCCACTTGTTTCTTATATACCATCAATCACAATTCAAATCATTTTCAAACACTTTTTTAAAGGATTGCAAAACACTTTTTTCTGTTTCTAGTCGATTTCGCGACGGCAGCCTTTTACGAAATTTTTATTTTTTTTGCCACCAGTTTTTAAAAATAGAACTTTGTGTCATATGAAATCGGGAAAATGCTCCGATTAAATAAGGCATATTTTACAGTAAAATACTACTAGTGGGGATAAACAAGGATTCTTAAGTCTTTTTGTGCAGCAGCATTGCGACCAGCCGAGCGACCAGCATTGCAAGTCGCTCGTCCCCAAGGGGCTAGTTTCTGAAAAATAAATTATTTATTTTATCTCTATATTAAAAAATACTGCTATAAAAATCGATATCTAGCCCCGAAATCGGATTCGGGTTAATGTTCTCGGACAGCGACAGTCTCATCTTTGATGTACAGTGGACTCTCTCTATTCCGAACACTCTGGGACCGATCAAAAATGTTCAGATTACGGGGGTGTTCAGAATAGAGGGAGAATCGGAAATGCATTAGTACTACTACTACGTATTGAATTTACAGTCAGTATAAAATATTTAACATGGGTAGTCATAACATTGTGCAATGCCAAACTAAATTTAATCAGTTTTGTACTGTACTATCTTATTTTTTTATTAATTTTTTTTACAAAACATACATTTACATTACAATAGACTTCTTGTAAACATAATCAGTATATTACTTAAACGGATAATTTTAGTCTGCTTTTGCATTGTATGTGTTCATGTAATGTACGTTTTATCTGGCTGTTTAAGAAGTGGAAAAGCTTTGAGGCGATGTTTCAGACACTTAGTTCAACAGGTCTTGAATGAGTCTCTTAATCATATTACTTGAATGTAATCATCATTTGTCTTATTTCGTCACTCTCATCTGATTCTGCTTCTCCCTTACTTTCCTCTTCCTCTTCAACAACGTTGTTCTTGCAAACCATGAGAATTTCATCGGCTTCGAGATAAACTCCAAGTTCTATTTCAGTATGAAATTTTTGAAGAATTGATCCTAAGTCACTCACAACTGTTGTTTCTTGGTCCTCTCTTATTGTTTGCCCATTCTAACACAGGAATCCAACTTTATAGAAGCATCTTTGGATGGTGTAGTGTAGGAGGTTGTTTCCTTTTATGCTGTTGATATCCAATAGACAGCATCTATGACGTTGACCTTCTGCCGAATGCCGCCTCCAACACTAGGGGCAATTTCTCCAGAAAATGAATTTAGTAGTAAATTTTAATGGTCTTGATTACTCTTTGATTCAGTGGTTGGATTATAGAAGTACAGTTTGGTAACAGGAATTTCAAGGTTATGTTCCTCAGCTGCCTGTTTGTAAGTGATCTGGTATTAACAACAACAACAATTTTTTTTCTCCCTTTTTCTCTCCATTATCTCGTTAATTCTCTTGAACCACTATGAGAAAATTTTGAATATCATCTATACTTTCCGATTTGGTTTATAGTGTGTAGGCAATGATGTGATCTTCGCATTTTTTAAACTTTTTTTTATCACAAGAAATTTGAGCTTCTCATCCATCAAATTGGTACAGAGAATAATGCAAATCTTTCTTTTGACATTTTCCCAACTATGCAATTTTTACTTGAGTTTTGGTGGGAAGAGGTGTGAAAAACAGGTCGGTTTCGTCAGCATTAAAAATGTTTGCTGTATCAAAATCTTTCGCTATGTTCAGAAGTTTTATTTTCTATTCTTCTAAAGTGTCAGTATTTACATCTGCAGCTTCACCATTGATTATTTTGAATTCGATGTTATGTAAAATTTTGAAGTGAGTCGTCAATATTTTCGATGCCTTTAATTCTGCTATTTTCTGCTTTTCTGAAAAATCCGAAGTAGGAGTCCAGTGACAGGATGATTCTTTGTTCTGGTTTGACAAAAAATCTTCTGAACATTAATGTTTATATTCTTGTTTCCCGTTTTATATTCCAAAATTTTATACTTATTTGAGATAGTTAAACCGTTTTTAATCTTCTGCAATAAGTTTCGCTGCATTTCTATGATGCGGGAATTTCCTGAATTCCAATTCCAAACACATGTTCAGTTTGTAGAGAGTTGATGTAAAAATGGGGATCGAAAATAGCATTCATAATAGCGGGGTGTTCAGATTAGAGGGTGTTCAGAATACAGAGAGTTTATCTTATGTTAAGTTTATGGAGTTTCGCCGGGACCATCGAAATGTGTTCATAATTCCGGAAGTGTTCAGATTAGAGAGTGTTCAGATAGAGAGAGTCCACTGTATTTACATAGAAATATACTGAAAACTACAAATATTATTATATTTTAATTTTAATTTTCTAATAACTAGAGTTTTAAGGTTTATACACAGCTAAAATTCACACATCAAATTGTCTTAAACAATTTATCAAAATGAAAAAAACAACGTGGAACCTGTCGAATTTCGACGAAAGTAAATGTTTAAGAAGGAATTGGTTCATTTATTTTAAAAAAATCTACAAAATTGGCTGCTGTAAAAAATGCATCTTACAATGGTCAGTCTAACTCTCAGACAAATATTATTTAAAGCTAATATTAATACAAAAAAAACTATTTCAATAAAACTCAGTTGTCCAAATTATTAAAATTAAACTTTTATCGCATATGTAAAACTATAATAATAAAGGAAAATATTATAAAGATGAATTATTAAGATGAAGTTATTAATTGAGGCTCTTATGTTTGGTATAAATACGTATGAAAAAAAAATCAAATTGACACGGTCTTAGAATTTCATGTGAAATCTAAACCCATCATAATTTTCATTTTCCCAAAACTTATGTGTGCACATTTCATTTTTTATGGATTCTAAGAGAAAATGGCGTATTTCTGTTGCCACAATTACAAAATTCGTACTAAAAACTATAAAAAAGTTAATATGACAAAAATAAATAGTAATACAGCTTTCAAACAAATTGCATTTAAAAGTACGTATTTTTCTCTATACGGTAATATATTGAAAATGTGCGATATTTAGAAGTATAAAATTATCAGTACCGAAAATTGCAAAACTAAACTGCATGGGAAAGTGTTGCCATTCGCAAAATGACGTATGCGTTACGCATGGATACGTTTGGCCTTTATAATATATATAGATAAAAAATAATGATAAATACAGTAAAATCTCGTTAACATGAGCACGCTTAACGTGAATTACTTTTAACATGAATTGTTTTCACAATCTCCTATAACAACGAATAGAAATATTTGATACTGATAACATGAATTACTGTTTACATGAACAAAATTTTGATTTTCCTTCAGGTTCATGTAACGAGGTTCGACTGTAATAAAAAATAATATGCCCTTCATATTTAAAGACACTTACATAAAAGAAATAGGAATTAGAAATGTCAGAAAATTTATTTTTTCCGGTTTTGTAATAAATGTACGAAATAAAACTGGTAAAAAAATACTAATAAACATTAAATGCGTCAATTAAATAAATGATAATCAAATGTCACTTCAGTTCTGTGAGAAATTTTTATGATATAATATTTACACTTTATTTACCTTTTTTGGCAACATTTGGTATCTTGTGAGTTAGTTCAGTCGAAATAATTTCGTAAAAAGACAAGTTCGACAGTAGTGTCGTAGAAAGATGTAGTTTATGTGGATTACTTATGTATATATACAGGGTGATTCCAAATTTTTTTACAATGAAAGAGGGGTGATAGTACACATCAAGACAAACAATATTAAATAGGAGACCAAGGGTCCAAAACGTTTTCCAAAGAAGATAGCCGCCATTAAAATTTAGGGACCAAAATTTCAAATAAACGTAAAAAATGGAAAAATCGTTCGATTGATTTTCGATTTTCACTAAAATTAACCTTTATGTCGGCACTTTCTTGAAATTAAATTTTAAAGATAAATTTCAAAAAATGCCGATAGAGGGCGCTTTATACTTTGGAGTAAGGAACAACTATTTTTTGCCAGTATTTTATGCACCTCATTAAATGTTTTCGTAAGCTTAGAGTCAAACTTAAATTCTGAGCTCAAAATCTGAAAGTGAGAGTGGTTAAGTAGCACAAACTGAACTGTGTTCAGAGAGTTCAAATTTCAAATGATTATAAAAAAATGGAAATTTGGTTCATTGATTTGCGGTTTTTACTAAAACTATTCTTTATGTCGGTATTTTCTTAAAAATAAATTATAAAGATAAATTTTAAGTTAGGTCTGAGCTTACGAAAGCATTTAATAAGATGCAAAAAATAACGCCAAAAAAGAGTTGTTCGTTACTCCAAAGTCTAAAGAGCCCTCTATTGGCATTTTTTGAAAATTATCTTTATAATTTACTAGACGGTTGCCCGCCCTCAGTAGCCCGAAGACTATCTGAATGCCAGTTCTACAACCCCACAATTTCTTCTCGGTGTTCTGGGGTTTCGTTTGCATATCTTTTTTTATTGTTAATGAAGAGGTCTTCCATTTGTTCTTCCATCTGTTCTTCTTTCTGTTCTTCCATCTGTTCTTCCATTTGTTCTTCCATTTGTTCTTCCATTTGTTCTTCCATTTGTTCTTCAATTATATTCGACGATTCACTGTTTGAGAGCCTATCTGTCCTTTTATTTATAGAAGTTCAAAATGAAAAAAGATTTTCTTAGCAGACGATTTTTTGTGATAAATACATTATCTGTTTTATATTTCTTCTGCTTTATTCCTTTTACGAGTTGGCGCATTGCCAAGATTTGCTTCCTCTGGACCGAGTTGGCGCATTGCCAAGATTTGCTTTCCCCTGTGCCTCAAATAATTATTCAATTATTCAATTAATTATCCTCAGAATTCCTTTTATTTATAGAGATTTTTAAGAAAATACCGACATAAAGAATAATTTTAGTGAAAACTGCAAATCAATGAACCAATGTTTCTGTTTTTTTTTTTTTAATCATTTGAAATTTGAACCCTCTGAACACAGTTCAGTTTGTGCTACTTAATCACTCCCACTTTCAGATTTTGAGCTCGAAATTTAAGTTTGTCTCTAAGCTTACGAAAACATTTAATGAGATGCAAAAAATACCGGCAAAAAGTAGTTGTTGGTTACTCCAAAGTCTAAAGAGCCCTCTATCGGCATTTTTTGAAATTTATCTTTATTATTTAATTTCAAGAAAATGCCGACATAAAGAATAATTTTAGTGAAAACCGCAAATCAATCGACCGATTTTTCCGTTTTTTATGTTTATTTGAAATTTTGGTCCCTAAACTTTAAAGGCGGCTACCTCCTTTGGAAAACGTTTTGGACCCTTGGTCTCCCATTTATTATTGTTTGTCCTTATGTGTACGATCACCCCTCTTTTATTGTATAAAAAATTTAGAATCACCCTGTATATTATTATTTGATTTTTTATAGCCTAAAATATCTAATATACCATAAGTTCTGCTGAAGTATCAACAGTGTTAGCCTAAAGTATCATAAGTTTTATTTTTCAAACTTGGGCGAGGAGAGTCAAGACAAATTAATTTTTTATTTTATTGTCCGAACGTGATGTCAAAGCAATGTTGTTTGAGATTATCAGATAGTAATTGAAAAAGTTTTGTAGCTCAAAATATTTTGAGTAGATAAGTCTCTTTAGTCTAATTTATAATCAATTAGTTATTGGATATATTAAAATAATGTGTCACATAAATTTTCTAAATCATATAAGTAATAAAATAATTACCATTGTCCTTTTAAAGCCCGAAGAGTTTTAGTATAAATTAGAAGTCTTGATTTTTAAATAGGATCATATTTGATTGATTAGAAAAAGATTAAAAAAAAATTCCAATATTAGGTTACATCAAGGGCGGTTTCACACAATTGTGTGATACAGGCTCGGCTTTAAATCACAGAAAAAGGAGAATTTTTTTCGTAGAATCACCTACACAGAGTCGTGTAGGTGAGGTCTTAAAAAGTTAAAATCATCAATATTATCAATATGTTGCACACCTCCTACAAAACTGTCACAACTCAAAAATTAAACTATTTGAGTCATGGTCGCTATCCTATGTGTTTTTTCATTTCTCTAACAATCACCTAACTCAGAAGATAGTGCAATTAAAACCCAGTATCCAGGTAGCAATTGTGTTTGCAACATTTCCTTTGAACCTACTACAGCCTGAAACAATTTTTCGCATTTCTTAGAAAATGTAGCTTTTTGAGTTACATTTTCACAAGAGCTTGTAGCCTTGTAGCTTTGTAGCCTTGAGACTTTTGTAATAAGGGTGCGATATCACAGGCTTATTTGCTTTTGACATTTACTTAAAAGGTTAACCAATTGAGGTTGTTTTACATAATAACTAAATACTGTCGAGTCTCTATATAATGAAATCCATCGTTCAGACAAAAAAATTCGTTATATAGAAAAATTCGTTGAAGAGAGGAGAACGGCAAAAAGTTTTCATTTAATGTTTAAATTTTGAAATAGAATTGTTTTTCTGGTGTTTAATTAAGTTTTTGAAATATTTAACGGGATTTTTTTCAGAATCTCAAACATTTTCACCATTTCCTTTTTTCCCAGTGCCTTATTGATTATTTTCAAAATTATTATTTTATCAGAGAGAGTTGTGTTTAAACTAGAAGCGATTTTATGCAAATGCAATAGAAGATAACACCAGCAAAAATGACATTTAGTAACAATTGTTCATTCAAATGATCTCTCACAACAAAAAATGCTCAGAGTCGCCACAAACAACAACATTCTCTCTGAACTTTAAAAGTAATGAGAGTTAATTTAGGTAGATGAAAACCTGCTGAAAAACGAACTTTCCTGCAATCGACCTTTCCCCCTTATTCCTCCTTACTATCCAAACCAAGAAACAAACACCATTTTAAAGACAATAATGGAATAGTTTTAACTTTTAGGATGCTTTGTGATAGTTGCAAATTGCGCCACTAGCAAGCAAGTATTTCAGTCTTTCCCAAGAACGCATCTTGGCTAAAACAAAGTCAAGTGTAATTATGCAAAAAGATGTTTTTCTTGGGGGGGGGGGGGGAATTGAATGCATTTTTTGGACTTGAGGAATAAGGTAAAGGAATGTAGCTATGAAATATTATAGGATGGTCGAGTCTTGACTCAAAATAAAAAAGCGGTTTCTAACGGACACATACATTTATTGACAGACGAACAGGACACAAAATAAAAAATAAAACAGGTAAATTCTTCGTCACTTTCCAAAATACTACTTTAATGAAACATGCCTTTTGTATTGTATTTATTACATAAGAATTTTTTTCTTCTTCAATTTGCTTTTAAATCAATGTATGGGATGTTGTGTATCTTTCTCAAGTGGGCTGTATTGTATCTTGAAAACAAGAGCCAATAAAAAATTTTCATTTACATATTCGTTTTTTTCAACCCAAAATTAGTAGGAATTGACTATCTAGAACCAGGAAACTGACAAAAATATTTTTTTTTGTTGCCTAGTGTTACCTGTTCTGTATATAACGCGATATTAGGTAGCTTTCATATGAAATAGTACTTATTACATTCTCTCCTATGTTGGAATTTCTGAAAATGTTTTTCACTTCTACACCGATCATGACCCTTAGAACCCAAAACCACACTAAGTTAAAAACTTTATCTGTCGTCTAAGTAAATATATGTATATATCACTTTTTTATGGACACGATAAATTCCATAGTTCTCCACAAATCTTTCCTAAATTGATACATAAAATCCAGAGTAGAAAATCTCGGTTAAGTTTATCAATGAGCAGAATCGGACCAAGGAGATGGAAATAGGGAGGGGTTTTGTGAAAACCGAAAAAATTCTAAAATTATTATACCTTGTGAAAAACTCTATATTAATTATAATACATATCGAACATTTAAAGTTGGTATTAATTCTAGAATAAAGAATACTGCCCAGTTAAACTGATGGCATTGAGCTCACAGGCTACAAATACTAATTGTACATTAAAGCCTTATATTTTCAAGGGTTAATTCCGTTCGAAAAAAAATTAAGAAGGGGAAACAGCTCTCCCCTTTCCTCTTTTTTTATACTTAATCATTGAAACTCCTATACTATCAAAGACATGCTTTATCATATAAAAAATCTATATCCAAAATTCAGAGCAAATGAGATAATTCTTAATAAAAACCCATTTAGCATTTATATAATTTAAAAGGAGTTATCTCCCTCTTTTATACTTAACCATTAAACTTCCAAAACTATTCAGAGATTTGAACGAAATCTGACAATTCTGCTTGAAAAACCCATTTGTATAAATTAAGGGGGGGGGGGCATTAGAACCCCTGTTCCCCTTATTTATACTTATTCAATGAATACCTAATAACAGTCACGGAATCGCCTCATCAGAATGATCCTAATCTAAATTTTGAACGAAAATTAATTCTGCATGAAAATCCCATTTATATCAACTAACGGGGGGGGGGCATTAGAGCCCCTGTTCCCCCTATTTATACTTATTCAATGAACACCTAATAACAGTCACGGAATCGCCTCATCAGAATGATCCTAATCTAAATTTTGAACGAAAACTTAATTCTGCATGAAAATCCCATTTATATCAGCTAACGGGGGGGGGGCATTAGAACCCCTGTTCCCCCTATTTATACTTATTCAATGAACACCTAATAACAGTCACGGAATCGCCTCATCAGAATGATCCTAATCTAAATTTTGAACGAAAACTTAATTCTGCATTAAAATCCCATTTATATCAACTAACGGGGGGGGGGGCATTAGAACCCCTGTTCCCCCTATTTATACTTATTCAATGAACAACTAATAACAGTCACTGAATCGCCTCATCAGAATGATCCTAATCTAAATTTTGAACGAAAACTTAATTCTGCATGAAAATCCCATTTATATCAACTAACGGGGGGGGGGCATTAGAACCCCTGTTCCCCCTATTTATACTTATTCAATGAACACCTAATAACAGTCACGGAATCGCCTCATCAGAATGATCCTAATCTAAATTTTGAAAACTTAATTCTGCATGAAAATCCCATTTATATCAACTAACGGGGGGGGGGCATTAGAACCCCTGTTCCCCCTATTTATACTTAATCAATGAACACCTAATAACAGTCACGGAATCGCCTCATCAGAATGATCCTAATCTAAATTTTGAAAACTTAATTCTGCATGAAAATCCCATCTATATCAACTAACGGGGGGCATGAGCCCCCCGTTCCCCCTCTTATACATATCGAATGAACTCCAAAAACTAATCAGGGAAGCGCCTTGTCAGGATATACCTACATACAAAATTTCAAGTGGATCGGATATTTTTATCATGAGTTATCGCGTTACGTACGAACATACATACAGAACGGACGGGCACATAAGCTCTCAGGCTATGATAGCCTGTGAGCTAAAAATCACATAACAATTCGTCGTAAAAACTATCGTCATTTTTATTCTTCGAAATATCCTCTTGGTTTTTAATCAACGTCGTTCATCGTTGTCGAAAAACATTCTATTTTCTTCTCGCTCTTTTCACTCCCGGCCACACAGCTTGGAAGCTTCGCGTTTCTTAATTAATCTCGTGCCAGCGTTTCGGAGAGTAGCGGAGGGAAATAGTCCGATGCAGGTGCAACAGAGAGAGAGTGTAGCCCATGCGAGAGTATATCCCACATGCGGCCGTCCTGACATCTGGAGCTGCCGCAGCGACATGTGATCTTATAGAATCTGAAAAGAAACAAAAACAAAAACAAAAAAAAGTAACTGTTCTTAGGAAAAAAAATAGAGTTTGTTTGCACCCTAGAAAGATCAGTCGTCGTTTTTCTGAAATGGTGTAACATCGTATGAAAATGTTCTTTAAAATCGCTGACTGTTAAAATGATCAGACATACACATTAAAGATAAGGGGAAAAATAATGTTTCAGTTATCGTCATGCCAAGGCTTCATGTATTCAGCACAGGAATTTGTACTGATCGGTCCTTCAGTTGATGAGATTTTCTCTACGTCGTAGGTGTCGTTAGACTTCACTTTGGTTACTTTATATGGACCTAGGAATTTAGACTTCAATTTTAACCCTGGTCCTTGTTGGGTTCTTTTAATTGCTACGAGGTCTCCAAGGTTATATTTCCGGGGTTTCTTACGTCTTAAATTGTAATGCTTGCGATTTTCCTGTTGAATTTCCAGAATATTCTTCTTAGCTTCTTTTCGGAGTTCTTCTCTATCTTTCATGAATTGTTCTTCGACTGCACTGTTTAGGAGTTCAGTAATTTGTAAATCTTCTTTCTGTTTCATTTTTGTACCAAATAGTATTTCAAACGGTGTTCTCTTAATGCTTCGTTGGTAAGTTGAATTAATAACTTGCTGAACTTTAGGAACATATTTAAACCATTTGGTCGGTTCATCTTTGGACATTTTAGAGATTACTGAAATTATGATGGAATTAAGTCGCTCTATTTGACCATTAGCACGGGGAAGGCCAGTTGTTATTGTCTCATGTTTTATATTTTCATTTTGGCAATAATCAGCAAATTCTTTACTTGTAAATGCAGGACCTTTATCGCTAATAATTTTGGAAGGGTTGCCAAAAGTATAACTTTGTTGTTGCAGTTTCGAAATGACTTCGGCAGAAGAAGTAGTTTTACAGGGATATAGCCACACGAATTTGGTAAATGAATCTATTAAAGACAAAATATGTTTATAGTTTTTGTTAGTTGATTCGAGAGGGTATAGATGATCAATGTGGTAAGTTTGGAGGGGAGTCTCCTCTTTGTGTAAGGGATGTAACTCGCCTTCTTGTTTCCCACGTTTCCGATTATATAAAAGGCATGTTACACAATTTGCTATAACTTTATCAATCTTATTTGCCATATTAGGGATAAAAAATTCTTCATTAAGGAGTTCTTCACAACGTTTGCGTCCGAAGTGTCCTTTGTCATGAACGTGTTTAATGACATTTAGCTGCATTTCATCCGGTACAACTACCAGATCGTAACCTTTATGATTTTTATAAAGAACGTTATTTTTGAGGAAATAGTTGTCATATGGCTTTGTTTTCAAAATTTCTTTGATGGCCTGTATATGTTCGTCGGTGTTCTGTGATTGTATGATTTTGGAAGTAAAACTGTCTTGAATGGTCATACATACGGGATTTCTGCTTAAAGCGTCAACGTGGCGCATACGTGTACCTTGTCTGTGTTCGATTGTATAGTTATAATCAGCGAACATTAAAGCCCATCGAGCTATCTTGGTGCAAAGATCTTTTTTATTCATAGTTAGGGCAAATGCATTGCAATCTGTGACAATCTTGAAAGGAATACCTAAAATATAAACACGAAATTTTTTAAGAGCCTCGATGACAGCCAAAACTTCTAGTTCATAACTCGAATATTTACGCTCAGCATCTGTGGTTTTTTTGC
This sequence comes from Maratus speculifer, assembly GCA_964019185.1. Lineage (NCBI taxonomy): Eukaryota > Metazoa > Arthropoda > Arachnida > Araneae > Salticidae > Maratus > Maratus speculifer. The sequence goes on from OZ025301.1 coordinate 109,702,183, forward strand.
TCATAAAGTAGACAGGGTGAAATTGATTATCAATAGAAGACTTTTGAAGGAGGACTGCTCCCTAACCATCAATAGAAGCATCGCAATGAACTTCTGTTTCATTACTAGGGTTATAAATGCTTAAAACAGGACCTGAAGCAAGAATGTGATTCAACTGATTAAATGCATTTCGCTGTTGGTCACCGAAGTGAAATTTAGTGTCCTTTCTAAGGAGATCTGTTAAGGGCTTAGCTATTAAAGAATAATCTTGGATAAATTTACGAAAATATGAGGTTAGTCCGACAAATGAATGTACATCTTTTACACTTTTAGGTTCCGGAAAATTTAGAACAGCTTTAGTTTTGGAGGGAGATGGATGTAGTTGACCATTTTTAATGTGGTAACCCAGAAAATCAATTTCTCGCTGTAAAAAGTGGCATTTTTTTAGATTCAGTTCCAAACCATATTCGGATGCAGTTGTAAGAACGCGTTGTAATTTCTGGAGTCCTTCGGCTTCGTCTTCAGACGGTATTATAAAATCATCCATGTAGACGATAAGTACTTTTTCATTAATGAGATCGAGAAAAACATTATAGATATATCTCTGAAAAACTAAGGGAGCATCGCTAAGGCCATAATTCATGTATAGAAATTCAAATTGACCAGAATGTGTTACAAAAGAAGTGTATTTTCGGCTATTTTCTTCTACTTCGACATGAAAAAATGCATTTTTAAGATCAAGAGTTGTAAATACTTTTGCAGAGTGCAACTGATCAATAATGTCATCGATTACTGGAAGGGGAAAACGTTGTTTATGTGTTTTAGCATTTAGCTTTCTATAGTCAATACATAATCTATATGAACCATCTTTCTTTTTTACTAGGACAATGGGTGATGAAAAATTACTGGTGCTTTTTAGGATAATTCCCTTTTCAAGCCATTCAGAAATTTGTTTTTCGACAAATTCTTTCTCTATAGGAGCTAGGCGTCTGGGAGGACAAGTGACAGGAATTTCGTCTTTCAGATGAATTGATAATTTTACATCGGTAGTCTTTACTTTCCGGGGGGAATAATTTTGAATAAGTTCCGTAATTTTTGAACGTATAGTTTTATCGGTAATATGAGATAAATCAAGATTACTATCGTCTAATACTTGAGCAACATTAACCAGAAAAATATTTGACGTATCTTCATTTTGCTTGATTTTTTGCATCGAAATATTATTTTGAGAAACTGTTAAAATACTTTGCTGTATAACATCTGTACCAAAAATAAAATCAAAAGATATGGAATAATCTGGTAATATATAAACATTAGCGGTGTAATTAAAATCATCAATCATAATATCCGTAGAGAAAAAACCCAGGGGTTTGATCATAGTATTTCCTAATCCAGTTGTGATTGTTGAATGTTCGAGGTTCGAAACCGTTGGGAGTTTGCGATAAATTCTTTTAACAGACTTCTTTTACTTCCCGTATCGATCAAAGAAAGAACATTTACTGACGAAATAATTACTTGTTTGGTCATAAAAGTATTCGATGTAATGGTGGAAATATTGGATGTTTCAGGCTTATTTCTAGATTTCCTTGGTTGGTCACATTGAGCCGACTTATGGCCAAAATTCGAACAATTAAAGCAGCGAGGGCCTTTGTCTTTATGCCTACATTGGCTACTTTTATGGTTGGCTAAACCACAATTAAAGCAGAGAAGATCAGGTTTTGGACGAAAAGATTTATCTTTCAACAGCATTTCTGGTTTAGATTTACGGAATTTAGTGTTATCATAGTCATGCCGAATTTTGTCATAAATTTTGAGCTTTTGTTTAAATTCTACTATAGATTGGCAGCCATATAATATTGATTTTCTAAAAACAGGGTCGGGTATACCGTTAATAATATACTGCATCAGTGCAGAATCTTCGATGTTACCGCGCGAACATAATTGTTTCATTACGAGAAAATATTCTTCAAGGGATTCATTTTCTTGTAATTTTCGTTTATTTAACATGTCATGTAACTCAGCAGTAATGCCAGCTAAGTAATGCCAAATTCTGAAGTTAAGAGTTGTTTAAGTTTTTCATACGAGTTAATGTGAAATTCTGTTTGTACTAACAGCTGGGCTTTTCCTCGTAAGGATCGTTTAGCAAAAACAAATTTATGAAATTCTGATAAATTGAGCATGCTAGCGACATCGTCAAAATTACTTAACCAAATATTTATGTCTTGAAAAGAACTACCATCAAAAGGCGGTATAACGCTTTCAACATCATTAAAACTAATAGTAGATGGCAAAAAACTTTGAACTGGAAATTGCTTGTTTTTATCAAAATTTGATGATTCAGTATTACTTGCAGTGTCCTTATTCAATGTAGTATTATGTGAAGATATTTCAGGTTCCGAATCGGTATCACTTTCGTTTTGGATAATGTTAGCTTGGAGTGAATTCAAGTCTGAAAGATATGTGACTAATCTGGTTGCAAGTTGAGTTAAAGAACCTTCATTTGAGATACAGAGTAAATTACAAATTGTGATTAAATCGTTTAAAGAAAAATCTGCTTGAACTTTCGTAACTTTATTTTTGAATTCAGTGCTGGTCGTTTCGAAATCGAAACCAGTGAAGTCACGAATTCTTTTCCGGTTTGATCGATCACCATCAGTGTCGAACAATAATTTATGAAGTAATTTAATTTTATTAGTACGTTCATTTTTAAATGCAAGTTCCAGTTCTGTGATGTCGACTAGCTTCATAGTAAATATAGAATATGGAATAATTAACTCACCCGTAAAATGATATCCGGCTTGAATCTGAAGAAAAAATATCTAGTTCATAACAATGAGCAAAAATGGTAAGTGGGCACTTCTGACACCACTTTATAGGATGGTCGAGTCTTGACTCAAAATAAAAAAGCGGTTTCTAACGGATACATACATTTATTGACAGACGAACAGGACACAAAATAAACAAAAAATAAAACAGGTAAATTCTTCGTCACTTTCCAAAATACTACTTTAAAAATCACATAACAATTCGTCGTAAAAACTATCGTCATTTTTATTCTTCGAAATATCCTCTTGGTTTTTAATCAACGTCGTTCATCGTTGTCGAAAAACATTCTATTTTCTTCTCGCTCTTTTCACTCACGGCCACACAGCTTGGAAGCTTCGCGTTTCTTAATTAATCTCGTGCCAGCGTTTCGGAGAGTAGCGGAGGGAAATAGTCCGATGCAGGTGCAACAGAGAGAGAGTGTAGCCCATGCGAGAGTATATCCCACAATATAAACCAGAAATTAACGAAAAAAATATTCTAAAAATAATTTGAAGTGTTTTCTGAACTTATGACAGAACATTTTCGAAAAAAATCGTTAAATGGAGATATATATTTCGATACATGGAGATTATTTTTAATGTAATCATGAAAAAAAAATTAACCGTTCCTATAAAAAATTCGTTAAATAGAGAATTCGTTGTATGGAGTTTCGTTATAGAGAAACTCGATTGTATATTCTTTTTCCTAAATCACTCATCCAAACACAAAAATCGTTTTTTTTTTTTTTTTTTTTTTTAGAAATTTATTGAATCTATATCTATTAAATGAAAATAGAATTTTTAAAAAGAATATACAGTCGAGTCTCTATATAACGAAATCCACCGTTCCAGTAAAAAATTCGTTATATAGAGAATTTCGATGTATAGAGAATGATGTTAAAAATCGTATTTAATGTGTGAAATTTGAACAAATTTTATTTTTGATCTTTTGAATTAAGAATTCGAAATGTATAAAAGTAAATATTAACCTCACATTTTATTTCTTAATTATTTAAACTGTTTCAAAAAAGAGAACAGACATGTATTTGAAAGCTTAATGAAAATCAAATAAGGAAGACTTGCATTAATTTCAGACGAAGAAATCTATAATTTTTTGCTGTTTTGATTTTAAAATTGTTACGCTCTCAGGAAAAAAAAAAAAAAAAAAAAAAAAAAAAAAATGCTGAAATTTAAGCAAGGAATGAAAAATTGTAGTTAACATTTTCCTCCATTTAAAGGCCTCTCTTATGTGCTTCTCATTGATTCCTCTCTTACATGTGTATCAATCCAATTGACTATGTTTTAAGAAGGATGTGGAAAGGTGTGCGAGAGGTGGGATGAATTCGTTGGATTTAAAGAACGAGGAGAGAAGTAATATATATATATAAAACTCAGCACAGACGATAAATCAAAAATAAGCGATGGAAAATTGATTCGATATGATTTTGAGGCTTTTTAAAACTAAATAAATTAAGAAAAGAAATGACCAATTTATGAAAAAATTCCTTATATGGAGATAGATATTTCGCTATATAGAGACTGTTTTTGATGTAATCATGTGAAAAGGGGACAGTTCCTACTAAAAATTCGTTATATAGAGAAATTCGATGTATGGAGTTTTGATATAGAGAGACTCGACTGTATATGTATATTTTATTGAGGTTTTGAAAAAAAAACTATTTCGTACTATTTTTGAGTTTTAAGGGATCTTAGGGGTCTTACGTTTTTATCTGGTAGGGCAATTTATTAACGTGTTACATTTAATTTTTTTTCTTAGTCTCTATGAAACATAAATGCACATTTTTTTTTAATATAGACAACTTAATTTCTCTTCTATAAAAATATTTTTTGGTATTCTATACTTAAATTTTATTTAAAAAAATTTTATGTTTAATTTTGATTAATTTTTTTTTTAATTTGTTCTTTGACTGCGCGCAATATTTCTGAAAACTGATATAGCAATTTTCATCAAACTTGTTAAATAATATCATTTTAAGTTAAAGAATAGCTTATACTTTAAATTTGATAGTATTGATTATTTAAAATTGGCAATTTATTATTTTTTTTTAATTTAAAATTAAAGTTTTAAAGAAATAAATAACTTTCAAACGAAGTATAAGTTCACATACATTAGTATAATGTTATTATCAATATTTTGGCGGTCTCTTAAACCAATTGTTTTGCTACAACCTTGCGCGCAGTGAATGCAAATAAAAACAAGTTGGAAATTGCACGTGAAGCGTAGCAAATGAGGTGCGTTCGTACGATAAAGAAGTTTTAAAAATATCACTCTCATATATTAATCTCATAAAACTGTAAATAATTACAATTAAAATGCGCACCAAACAATGTTCTCCCAATACCATTATGCAATGGAATACTTTTGTGTGGCCTTGTAAATCAATAACAAATATTATTTGTACCACTGATTATGCAAAATGTATATTATAATATCTACTTTATAGATGCATATCAATTTTATTACGTTCGAATGAGTGTAACACCATTAAAATGCATTTGAAACTTTTTTCCCCCATTGACCGTAATGTAACGAATACTTTTGATTGTCCTTGTATTTGAACTATGCATCCGATTTTGATAAAATTTAAAATAACTTGACAAAATTATGTAATAATTATGTATTTAAAATTTCAAACGATTAAAATGCATTTGAAACTTTTTTCCCCATTGACCGTAATGTAACGGAATCATTTTGATTGTCCCTGTAATTGATCTATGCATCCAATTTTCTTAAAATTTGAAATGACTCGACAAAATTATGCAATAATAATATATTTTAAATTTCAAATGATTCGGTTGGGTAGTTTTTGCGTTGTTATATGCGGACGGACAGACAGACGGACGGACTGAACGACAACAATAGGTGCTACGTATATACATAATTACGAACGCACCTAAAAAATTGTTTATCAAAATTAAACGTTAAAAAAATAAAATTTCAATGTAGCATATTAAAAAATTATTTTTCATAGAAGACATATTTAAGTTCTTTATACTAAAAATATTATGCATTTATGTTTCATAGGTACTGAGAAAAAAAATTGAATGTGACATGTTGCTCATTTGCACTACAAATAAAAAGTAAGACTTCCGAGACTCCTTATTTTTTTTTCTAATTCCCTCATTTCGAAGGATGCCCAATGAGATAAACTAACAGAGGAAGGAAATTCCAAGATGACCACAATGGTTTTGAAGGATATAAGCAAATTATACTAAAACATCCTACTTTTCAGACGTAGCAAAAAGCAAAAAAAAAAGATGACTTTACACAATCTTTTGTACATAATTTCACTGTTTGTTTGATAAAGTTTTTATTTTTCCTGTTTTTAGATTTGTTTGTTTTCAATTCTTGATTCAATTGTTGATATTTGTATGACTTAAAAAATTGCATTTAAGGGTAAATGAAATCACAACAATTTTCAATGTGACGATTTGACCAAATATAGGAAACTACGTGATAATTCTCGACTGTGTTTTGCATTCACGAAATCAAATGTAATGACGACGTGAGAACAAATAAATGAGTAATTGTGGCCGAAGATCGCGCAGACAATTTTGTTTAATATTCGTTTCAGTGCACTTTACTTTTTAAATAATAAATTAAAATCAATAATCTATAGTTATTAAATTGTTAACCTTTCTCAATAAGAACATACAAGGTTGCACCATTAAATTTAAATTTGTGATTATTACAATTGGAAGATTTTTCTTTTAATCAGATAAAAAAGTTCAAGAGCTACGTTTCATTCAATTGCAACAGCATATCTTTCTACATGTGAAAAGCATGTTTAATTACATGATTTGCTTTTGGTTAAAACAATATAAAATCCTTAAGATAGCAAAAAAAAAAAAAAAAAAAAATTATATGAATTTTTTAAACTAAATTTATCGGCGTATTAAATGTAATCAATTTAAAATTTTGCAACTTCTGGAAAATTGAAAAAAAATTAATTTTAGAAATAATTGATAAAATTCTTTACAACCTAAATAAGCCTTAAATAGAAAAAAAGACTAAACGAGGGCTCACAACTATAGTACGAGGATCCCAAATGTTGCGCAAACTGAACGCCAATATTTTTTAACAGAAAATTTCATAATTGGTTTCTATAGCATTTGTGGTAAAATTAACCTTCGAAAGCGATTTCTGAGCAATTTGCAAGAAAAATTTAAAACGAAAATATTGATGTTCTATTGGAGAACCATTTGGGAGCCCTGATAGTATACCAAGTCCACGTTGGAAACATAAAGATCGTTTATTTAGAAAAGTGCATAAAATCGGTTTTATCCATTTCCACAGTAAAACAATCTGTAAACTTATGACATATATGCGATAGTGTGTGAAACCAGACTTGGTTCATTGTGGGAGGTAGATAAAACAAAATAGATGCATTTTCTAAATGCATTATCTCTATTTTTACGATTACAATACTTACCCTATACTACGCATATGATCGGTAAGTCAAATTATGAAGGGTATATGATAGTGTATACTCAGGCCTCACAGCGTTCCAAAAATTTTCACACTGTCCCACCACAATTTTTAAACGATAATATATACTGTGGAATTCTATTGTAAATGTTAAAGAAATCTGCTACGAAGAATTTTTTATTTAAGTTACGGTAGCAAAGAAAGGAAAATTTTAGGAACGCTTAGAGCCCTGTATACGTGATATATGTTGCGTTGATGTCATCAAGCATTCGGGGCTTTTAGTTAGTCTAGTATTTTAAGCTGGATGATTCCATTTCGTTAGAAATGTATTAAAAAAAAAAAAAAAAAAAAAAAAAAAAAAAAAAAAAATTGAGTTTTTGCTTACTTCACTTTACGCTTTAAAAAATCAATAAAATGTCGCTGTTTTTTTTTTTTTTTATAATGTAGGTAATAGAAAAATGGGCACTGTTATTCTTTTGATTTCTTTACTATTTAAAGACTGCAAAGTCATAATAAACAATATTATCCTCAACAAATAATGCCAGATACGCATGAAATAATATTTTTCAAAAACACTTCTTGAAACAAATAAAATACCACCTGGACATCAATTGTACTGGATGAGACACACGTATAGAGATTTCTCATGTAGTAGTTCTAACAATGATTAATTATTGGCTATTTACCATTCCAGGTTGGGCCACAATAAGAAATGTTAGCCTTCCCGTACTATTAATACATTTGACAACAAAGGCCCAAAACTTGCCCATCCGTTCACTGCTCAAAATCTTCCTGAGTATGCTCCAAATTAGAAGAGTAGGCTACATATTATACAAATTAAAAGTATCTACCATTTTTGAGACATGTATGAGACATAAATTTCTGGTTTCATGTTTGAAACTTCAACATGGCGGTTTGCTGTAGTGTCCAGCACAATTTGCCTATTTAAATTACCGCATCATTTGAAGGAAAGGTTTCGACAACAGGTAAGAGATCATACAATGCATTTTGTATTAGTACCATAACGGAGACTATGAGACTTTAGTATTTAAATGAGATTGTGACAGCGTTGTCAGTAAGTCAATATTTCTTAAATATCAAAAGTCTGATTGGAAATAGCTTTAACTACCTTTATGCTGTATTAAAGTTAGTTTTACTATTAGAAGTTTGCATTTATATATTTTGATAGTTAATTTGAAGCAAACTTGAATCTAGTTTTGAGTATCAAACCTCGGAGTAGCCCTGACGGGATAGTCACAATTGTTGACATAATTAGGATCTACCATTTTTCAACCATTTTCCAACCCTATCTTTTTCAATTTAACTGTTTGCCAACGGTATTCACATAGTGCCAACGACAGGACAATAACCTGCGCTACTTTTTTCTCCCATAAATATAACAGATTTTAAATATTTATGTGCTATTTCCGACATAATTTTGACAATGTGTAAGAAGATGGTGTATTTAATATTTAGTGATAATTTTATCCTTGATACACTGTACATTTAAGATATAAAAAATATATTTTTATTTTCGAAAAATAATATATTTTTTAAGTGCTTCGAGAGATAAAAGCCCTGAATTATAGCAAATATTTTTGAGGGTTTTTTGTGAAAATTCTGAATAAAATGTAACGTTTTAAAATTTAATAAATCTGTGCAAATAAATATGACGCCTACAGAATTTTAAGAGATGATTTTATAAAAAGAAGCATGTGCTGTAAATCTCATAAATATATTTTGTTTGGGTTTGAAAAAATTCTGGAAAAGGAAAACGTAAAAAATATATCAGAAATTTATGATGCTTCTACTAAATAAAAGACAAAATCTAATATCTTTACCATTCTTTTGAAAAACTTTTATTTTTACTGTACTCACCTCTCCTCCTCTTTTCGTAAAGTTTTATCTCGAGGGGGTGTAAACAGTAGTTCCATAAAAAGGATTACGTTTGTAAAATATAATATTTAATGTTTTATGGATTTTTTTTTTATCATGTACTAATGCAATAAGCTTTATTTTACTTGGGAGGGATTAAAATATATTGATTTTGATTTTATGGTACTACATTGTTTAAAATATCGTAAAAAATTACCACTGTTTTTAAAGAATATCCAGTTTCTAACCAATGACAACGCACCGTAGGCGTCTATGTAGCGTGTTTATTTGTTAGAAAATAAATATAGACCGGAAGGCGGTAGCACAGACAATCACTTCATTCAGTTCACGGATGAAATCGTAAAATCATGCAAAACTAGATTAGCATACTAAAACATTTGTCTGTTAAGTCATATCTTGGTGGAAAACACCTAAAACACTATTTTAACGATTGACACGTTGGTTTACCATTGTATTTTCCATTCATTCAAGTTTTCATACCTTTCAGTACACGAAAACACAGTGATAAACTTATGAGTCAACCACTAAAATCGGAATTTTAGGTATTTTCTGCCAAGACATGACTTGACGGACCGATTGCGTTTTAATATGTGAATCTAGTTTTAAATAAATCTAGAATTTTAATCGTGAACTCGATAAGGTAATTATCTGTGCTGTTGTATCCCGGTCAAATAGTATATAATATATAGTAAAACAGTTCATATTTTTAACAGTGCATTGTAATATAGGGTGTTTTATATATACGAGTGGCGACATGCGATCCTCAGACTGTGCTTAGACTGACACGTTTTTCAAAACTTTATCAAACCGACATTCCCGAAATTCACATTGAGGTTTATTATGGAATATTTGATATTAAAAAATGTGTAGCATTTATAATTCATTTACAAGGACACTCAAAAATTGTTGTTACATTATTTTGCATTTTGTTTTTACATTTGTTTAATTGTTGTTACAACGCCAATGGGTCAAAATCGTTTTAATTTTTTAAAAACATATTGAGAATGTTAAAACACACATAAAAAGCGTCTACTTTCAACTATTAAAGTTACATACAAATATTCTACATCCGTGCGTACAATAAATACAAATAAACCCAAGTGAAGTGAAAAATTTCCCAGGACCATGAATCAAACCGGCACCGCAGGGTAATCAGTTGTTGTTCAACCACTGTGCTGTTCAACCAAGTGAGGTGATTCAATATGAACACAAAAAAAATTCTCAAAAATACCATAAAAAATTCTTAAACTTGCTAGGCTTTTCAAAAGAGCTGAGTGTTTCTTCGTCAGGCGCAAGAAAACGTGCGTCTATTATGATAGCAGCGATACGGGCATTCCAGAAAATAAGTCCTACCGCTGCTTTCATAGTAGACTCATATCTTCTTTGGGCATGACGAAGAAAGATTCAGCTCTTTCGAAAAGTCTAGCGAATTTAAGAATTTTGTATGGTATTTTTGAGAAGACTTTTTAGTTCATATACGTAGAATAAATACAATAAACACTACTGGATTGAAAAATTAGACAGTAACAGGAATCGAACCCGGCGCTATTGCCTGTCTAATAGGTGTCTTATGACTTTCTACAATTTGGTTTATTAGTGTAAAATTGCATCGGCTAGAGTTCCTCAGTTACAGAAAAACAGCATAGTATACTGTGGTGCTAGATTCGATTCCTGACTCTGACTAATTTCTCACTCCATTTGTTTTTATTATATTTATTTTATGTATGCCTGTAGAATATTTGCATATACTTTTAATAATGAAATTGATATACAGGGTGTATCTAAACTACTGGGCAAAACTTTAAGGGATGATAGTACACATCAAGACAAATAATATTAAATGGGAAACTAAGGGTCCTAAACGTCTTCTGAAAAAGATAGGCGCCATCAACGTTTACAGTCCAAAATTTGAAATGATTATAAAAAACGGGAAAATTGACGAAAACTATTCTTTATGTCAGTATTGTCTTAAAAATAAATTATAAAGATAAATTTCAAAAAATGCCGATAGAGGACGCTTTAGACTTTGGAGTAACAAACAACTATTTTTTACCGTTATTTTTTGCATCCAATTAAATTTTTTTAGAAGTTTAGACATAACCTTAAATTTTGAGCTCAAAATCTGTGGTTAAGTAGCGCAAACTGAACTGTGTTTAATGGGAGTGGGTAGGTTAAAATTTCAAATAATTATAAAAAACAGAAAAGTTGGTCAATTGATTTGCGGTTTTCACTAAAGTTATTCTTTATGTCAGTATTGTCTTGAAAAGAAATTGTACAGATAAATTTCAAAAAATGTCGATAAAGGGCGCTTTAGATTTTGGAGTAACGCACAACTATTCTTTACCGTTATTTTTTGCATCTCAATTATTATTTTTTTTATTGAATTTTAGACGTAAACTTAAATTTCGACCTGAAAATCTGAATCGTTGAGAGTGGTTAAGTAGCGCAAACTGAACTGTGTTCGATGGGGGTGGGGAGGTTCAAATTTCAAATGATTATAAAGTACGGAAAAATTGGTCGATTTGTTTGCGGTTTTCTCTAAAACCATTCTTTATGTCAGTATTTCCTGGAAAATAAATTTTAAAGATAAATTTCAAAAAATTCCGTTAGCGGGCGCCTTAAACTTTAGAGTAACCAAGAACTATTTTTAACCTTTATTTATTTTATCTAAATAAATGTCTTAAAAGCTTAGACTTAAATTTTGAGCTCAAAATCTGAATCGTTGTGAGTAATTAAGTAGCGAAAAATTGAATTGTGTTCGTAAGGTGGGCAGGTTAACATTTCAACTCCTGAACACAGTTCAGTTTGCGCTTCTTAACCCCTCCCAACGATTCAGAAATTGAACTCAAAATTTAAGTCTAAGCTTTTGCAAGCATTTAATTAGATACAAAAAATAACAGTTAAAAATTGTTGCTGGTTACTCTAAAGTTTAAGGCGCCATCTAACGGAATTTTTTGAAATTTATCTTTAAAATTTATTTTCAAGGAAATACTGACATAAAGAATGGTTTTAGAGAAAACCTCAAACGAATCGGACCAATTTTTCCGTTTTGTATAGTCATTTGAAATTTGAACCTTTCCACCGCCATTGAACACAGTTAAGTTAGCGCATCTAAACTACTCTCAACGATTCAGATTTTAAGGTCAAAATTTAAGTTTATGTCTAAGCTTCAAAAAAAAAAAAAAAATAATAATAATAATAATAATAATTGAGATGCAAAAAATAACGGTAAAAAATAGTTGTACATTACTCCAAAGTCTAAAGCGCCCTCTATCAACATTTTTTTAAAGTTATGTTTATAATTTATTTTCAAGACAATACTGACATAAAGAATAGTTTTAGTGAAAACCGCAAATCAATTGACCAATTATTCTGTTTTGTATAATCATTTGAAATTTGAACCTACCCAATCCCATTGAACACAGATCCGTTTGCGCTACACAGATTTTGAGCTCAAAATTTAAATTCATGTCTAAAGTTCTAAAACAATTTAATGAGATGCAAAAAATAAAGATAAAAAATAGTTGTTTGTTACTCCAAAGTCTAAAGCGCCCTCTATCGGCATTTTTGGAAATTTATCTTTATAATTTATTTTCAAGACAATACTGACGTAAAGAATGGTTTTCGTTAAAATTGCAAACGAATAGACCCACTTTTTCCGCTTTTTTATAATAATTTCAAATTTTGGACCCTAAACTTTGATGGCGTCTATCTCCTTCGGAAGACGTTTGGGACCTTTAATTTCCCATTTATTACTATTTGTCTTGATGTGTACTATCACCCCTTAAAGTTTTGCCCAGTAGTTTAGATACATCCTGTATACACTGATAAAAATTTGCAACTTTTGCTGCATCGTCACTCTACCGGTTTTATAGAAAACGACTACTTCACTGTATTATGAAGCATTCTCATTGGTCAAAATATCGATATTCTATAAAAGAGATGGAGTGACTATGCAGCAAGAGTTTCAAATTTTTAACAGTGTGTTTATCAGATGTACTACAAGATAATTACTTTAGAGCGGAATGTGAATAGCATTTATTATTCCTCTACGGAATAGTACGCAAATGAATTCCATTACAGTACTGAAAATAGCTTTTGAAAGTACGTTTTAAAATTGTGGTATGCTCTTGTAAATGTAACTAATTTTTCGCATAGTACTTGGTGTATAAAAATTCAATAGATCATATACAAACCCACACAAACTCATTTGGGTACATATCAAACGAAAATTTTTCTTGAGTAATTTTCTGTATTATGCGTTTTTTTAAATAAAAGGAAACTGAATGGTACATGCATTAAATTTCATGTACAGAGAAGTAAATAAGAATCGGTATTGCCGATTTTAGGTGATATATGTTGGAATTTGTTTCTCTATGTGATATGAGTTTTCAAATTCAATGTTAAAAAATAAAAAAATAAAAAATCTTAAATTAACAGATATATTTTTAATGAATTTTGCAGAAATGGTCCTTTTCATGACAAAAAAGCATTTTCCGTTAAATAAGGTACCGGTGCCCAATATGGACACCCTAAAAAAAATGTATTTTTTTCACCCCCATGTCATAGGATTCCAAAAATATATGACCACTATCCCTGGACTGTTGACTATCATTATTAAAATTAGCGACCTTGTAAGTATTCTTGTTTCATTAAAATGATAAAAACAAAAAATGTTTACGAGTGTCTATATAAGGAACTACCTGTTCCTATTACGGACATGCATGTTCATATTAGGGAGAGGTGGCTCCTTTTTGAACTACTATACAGAGTGTATGGGAAAGCCATTCTTCCAAGGGATTTTAGAGAAGAGGGAAAAAAAAAATATAGCTTAAAATTATTTCGGGGAAGGAAAGGGCATAGAAAATATCTTCAGATCAAGCACTTTAGGAGGGAGGGGCATTCTCGGTGTTGGTGAGATTCCAACATTTTAGGATCTTTCAAGAGTAAAGGACTAATTGTATATAGATATTCTGATGTTTTATTGTATATATATATCTTTTTAGTATTATTATTGTTATTATTTGAATATTTTGAATGCAAGTGCCTTTAAATTTACAGTATGATTGTATCAGCTAGGTTCCTACAAGGGCAGTAGTATGTATCGGTGCTGATGAATAACAATGGATTAAGTTTTCCCAGGCAAACGAATGGCTAAGAGGAAGTTTTAATTGAAGGGTACATCGTATGGATTTATGACCGTTGGTACTAAAAAGTCATAAAAGCAGTACTCGGACAGGGTGCACAAAGAAAGGTAGCTCTTTTATGACACCAATGTTTTATGGCTATGTAATTGCGTGGTGTGGGGCCCAGCCTGTCTCGTGGGAGGTACGAGGGCTGATGGGCCCCGAAATCTAAGGGGGGGCCTTCGGTCTCCTGACTGCACGTAGGAGTGTTACGAGGAGAGGCGATTGGCTGGTGCATGGAATTATGTGGTGTATGATAATTTCCTTCCACCAGTCAGGTCGCGTATGCAAATTTTAGAGCTCCCAGAGAATTTTCCTTGTAAAAAAAAATCTCAGAAATTAAGTCAGATGCAGAGAAGCGAGCTCCCAATTTTTTTGTGTGACGAGATTTTTATGTTTTTGTGTATGGATAATCTCCAGGCCCAGAAACTGGGATGTTCAGATGGTCAGTGGAGTTCCAGGTACACTTATTTCGATATATATAATGTTCTTTAATATGTATATACATACCTACTATTGATGTGTAATTTAGTTAGTACGCTGCCCAGGGAACTTTGTCAATTTTTTTTTAAATATTCCTTTTATTAACTTGCAATTAATGGTAATATTTTCTGATTCACTTTTTGTAAATGTTTTATTCCTATAATTATATTCAATAAATGAATTATACTTAGTAGAACCTCTAGTTGTCATTTATAGAAACTGTTTTTTAATTCTTAAATTATTTTATTTTTTTTTTCTCTTTCCTTTTCAGTAGTCAAACATGTTTGTTTATTTCGTAAAATGCTACTGATTTTGCAGTATGGGGATAATTAGTGGCTAGGGATATCTTGTGAGGTTGGCTAGCTAAGTATGGAGATCTTTAACTTTAATATATTTTAGGTTTTATTTATTTTTTATTTTTTTTTCCTCGTTTAGCTAATCAATTAGGCCATAGGTGGGGTATTCGTCTAAAACTTACACAACGCAATGCCCAGATGTTTTTTTATTCTCTTTTAATGACAACCTCATTAACTTTATATTTTCGGAGTTGTCTATTACCCGACTAGGCCAATGCGATCACCAAGACCTGTTAAAATTATGGGCCCTTACAAGATATCATTATTTGGGTTTTTATTATTAAATGAACCCGGGGTATAGGTGCACCCAACACCTATGTTAAATGTGTGCAGATCTTGCCAGCATAAGCACCCTGGAGTATAAGTGGAGCCGTGACCTCTTTCTTTGAGAACGTATGGTTATTAATTATATTTTGGGTGACTTAATTAAATTAACAATATATATTTCTTTATTATTTAATCAATTTATATCTTTTTATATACTTTAAGAATGCTAATTTTAACGGAGGTTAGGTCTAAATTAATATGCAGGTAGGGTTGTTTTTTTTCATTTTATATATATATCTGGTGTGATTTTAATGACAAAGTTCTCCTGTGAGCACAACAAAGATTGGCACAGTTTTATAACAGGGTTCAGTCATGACAAATGATAAAAAGTGTTAAAGAGTATTGATTATTATGTATGTGGTATCTTTATTTAACTCAAGTAGAATAATGTTAAATACTGAGTGGAATTGTAATAATGTTTCTGATTGGTAATTGTGCATTATATATATGAAATAAGAAATAATATTAGAGGGATACTATTATGATGAAAGGATGAAATATTTATATATGTAAATTAAAAAAAAAAAAATATATATATATATATATTAATAATATTTTTCCTCGATTTTTCAAAGTAACTGAAAAAAAAAAAAAAAAGTGTTTTTGATATGAATTTCTTTTTAAGTACAATATACAACAATAATAATAATAATAATAATATAATTAATTAATTAAAAAAAAAATTAAAATTTGTTATTTATATACAGATAGGTGTAGGTGAGTGTGTCCAAGTGATGAACAATTTTATATATATATTAAGATACTTTTTCTTTTGTATTTCTTAGAAGAAATATTTTTTTTGGGGGGGGGGGAAATTAAAACAGTTATGTGGATTATTTCTCTTTTTTCCTAAGTACTTTTTTTTGGTTTTCAATTCTGTATTTCTAATTCTTTACATTTTATATTTGTTTTCTATGATATTTCATATTATTAACAATTATTTTTAAATTGGGCAATCCTACACTCAATTTATTTAAGATAATGGTAGCGCATGGGAAATAAACCCAGAAATAAAAGGCGTAAGAGTTCCGAATTTAATAATTTCATTATTGAAACTCGTACAAGGCTTGCAGAAAGTAAGTTGAAGGATTCAACAAATACAAAAAACATGGCTAAAGAGAAGGCAAATACCGATAATTTATTGAATGTGATCGTACCATACGATGGTAAAAAAGAATGTAACATAAATTATTTTATTCAGGAGTTTGATCGAGCTGCGGCCGAGACAAATTTTTCTAATGAGGTTAAATTAATAATTTTACGTTCAAAATTTGTCGGAACGGCACGGGAAAGGTTACAAACGGATGTAGAGTTGAATTCGGAAACCGATTATATGAAATTTAAAGAAAAAGTGTTGCAGACGTTTGATACAAAAAAAACTTTTGCTGAATCACATAATGATTTTTCAAAAATTCAACAAAAACCAGCGGAAAGTATGTCTGATTATATTGTACGTTTTAATCTGGTAGCAGCAAAATTTTTTGACATTTCGGGTCTTTCTAATAAGGCAGATGCGCGAAAATTATTTGATTTAATGAAATTACATCGATTTTTAGAATCGATTAAACCAGATATTGCTTTGGAAATAAGGAAAAGAGCTATCGATAAATATAAGGAAGCAACTGAAATTGCTTTAACAGTGGAAGAGGCGTTTGCGTCAGTTAAGTTTGAGGAATTAAATGCGATAGGTACGAGTACAACGGAATTTTGCGAGTCATTATTAAGACAAAATGAAAAACAAGAAAAGGAGTTAAGACAGTTGAGAGCGGAATTGGAAAAATTAAAAAATAAATCTACTGAAAAATGGCAAAGCAATTCGCGAAACACAAAGTATTGTAATATATGTAATTTACGAAACCATGAAACTGACGAATGCCGGTATAATGTAAATAATAAAAGACAGTATCGGAATAATGATATTCCATCGAATTTCCCAACGCATGCACAAAATATGCAGGGATTTGCAAGCCCTAATAATGAGTCTGTTAATTTTCAAGGGTACGGAAGTGTGGGGAATTGGAGTTTCCCCCCACCACCGTTTCCTCCTCCATTGCCTATGGGTCAAAATTATCAGTATAATTATGGTCCTCACGTTCAGTCTTCAGGTTATGGTAATTATAGTGGAGGAAATATGCATCCTAATTATAATTACGGCCGAAATTATCCGAATGGTCAGGAATATCACCCACAAAATCAAGGGCAAATAAATTCACAGGGAAATTATAGAAATGCGAATCGAGATAATAATACAACAAATAAAACAGAGGGGCGGAAGATAACGGGAAATAAGCAACGTTCGGGAAACATATAGGGGGGTCTGGGGATACTAGGAATGGGGAAAAGGAATCTATCCTCAGATCCCATAATACGAAGGTTATAGCAAGTGTTAGTGATAGAGAAGTAGAAAATGTACCAATTATCAATTTTGATATTAAAGGAATAAATGTTGCAGCCTTGTTAGACACAGGCGGAGCAGTGTCTCTAATTTCAGCAGATTTATTTGGGAAAATAAAGGAAAATAACGTGAAATTTAAATATTTGGGACACGGAATTAGAATACAATCTTTTAGTGGTACAACTATTCCATTTACACATTGTATACAATTATCATTCAAATTACAGAATGCTTTCACTTCCGGGACTTTTTACGTAACAGAAAATAATTTTAAGGCATCTTATAATATGTTGCTGGGATATGATTACTTAAAAGCAAATCAAATGGTAATTGACATAGAAAAAAAATTGTTAAAATTCAAAAATGTGAAAATACCACTCAACCATAATAAAAAAAAATTACCAGTACAGGATATAAATATTATAATTACGGAAGAAGTAGAAAGGGTAAATACTGAAAAGGAGTGTACAAAAAGCAAGATTTGGGTAAAATTAGCAAATAAAATTTATATTGCCTCAGGGCAAGAAAAAATTGTTCCTTTAATATGTCCTGATTTTATAGAGGAAAACAGTATGGTCCTTTTTGAACCTGATATTTATAATTTAGGTATTGAATGTTATAACTCGGTACACGAAATATCTCAGAACAGAGTTATTAATGTAATAATTAAGAATATTTCGGATAAGAAAATTATTTTACAGAAGGGTACAAAAGTTGGGAATTTAGTTTTAGACTTTGATTTCGAAACTGAGGAAATACCGGAAAACATTATAGATGGTAGTGTACACAAGATTAATAATTTAAGTATAGAAGAGGTTCATAAATTGAGGGAAGTAGAAATTTCTCCAGAGGATTTTGATCTTGCGCATCTTCCGACAGACCTACAGGATAAGATGAAGAAACTTTTGATGCAACATTTACATGCATTTTCTAAATCTTACAAATCGTTAGGTCAGACTGACTTGGTTACTCCCCAAATCAAATTGGCGCATAATCATCCTATACAGTCTAAACCTTATAAAATCCCGCATACAGTGCGAGAATATGCACAAGCAGAGATAAGAAAGTTATTGGAGGCAAATATTATCGAAAAAAGTAAATCTTCGTACGCATTTCCGGTGTTATTTGTAAAGAAAAAGACGGCGGAAAATCAGGAGTTAAAATATCGTATGGCTTGTGATTACAGGTTATTAAATGCAATATTAGAAGGGTACGCTTATCCGATACCTGATATTCGTGAATTGTTACAGAAAATTAGTGGAAAAAAATATTATACGGTTTTAGATCTACACAGCGCATTTTTTCAAATAAATTTACAACCTCAAGACAGGGAAAAGTTAGCGTTTATAACCGAATTTGGGAAGTTTCAACCAGTAAGAATGAATTTTGGCTTAAAGGTTAGCCCAACCACATTCGCAGAATTAATGGACTTAGTTTTAGGCGATTTCAATAAAGAGGAAGTCACGTACTTTATCGATGATGTCCTCATTGCGGCAAATTCAGTGGAAAGAATGTTAACTTTGATTGCAGAGGTATTACAAAAATTGATTGACACCAATTTAACAATAGAACCACGAAAGATGCAAATATGCAAAAAAGAAATTGAATTCTTAGGTTTTAGAGTGCACGAACAGGGATATTCACCTTCGAAAAAGAATATCGAAAAAATTCAGAAATTAGCAAGGCCTAAAAATAAAAAGGGTGTCAAATCCCTTTTAGGAATGGCCAATTACTTTAGATCACTGATACATAAATATTCAGAAATTGTCGATCCTTTAGTTCAAATGACTAAAGAAAAGGTAAAATTCAATTGGAATGAAGAGGCGGAAAAAGCATTTTTGGCTATACAAGAAGCCATCTTGCATAATCCGACGTTAAAACCGCCAAATTTTAACAATGAATTTTTTTTAATTACGGATGCATCTAGGACCGCACTTTCAGCAATCTTAGCTCAGAAAGAGGGTGAGAATTTCGTACCGATTGAATTTTATGGTCGAAAATTAAAGGACTCTGAGAAAAAATACCCTAGTATAAAGTATGAATTACTAGCAATTCACGATGCGTGTGTTTACTTTGAAAATTTTCTTTTGGGAAAAAAATTTACTATACTCACTGATTCTAAAGCTTTGACGGAGCACTTAAAATTAGAAAAACAGAGTGATATTATTGCAAGGTGGATAATGAGATTAGGAAATTTTGATTTTGAGATAGGATTTATTCCAGGGGAAGAAAATCCTGCCGATTTTGTGTCTAGAAATATAAATAATATAACGACTTTGAATGAAATTCAAAATGAATTATTTAAAGTAAATTCTAATCTTTCAGAAGAAAGGATAAGAGAAGCACAAAAGGATGACTTAAAACTTAAATTAATTATTCAGAAAATTGAAAAGGGTAAACCAAATCGCCAGACTAAGAAATTTGAGTTAAATGGCAACAAAGTATTAATACTGAAACAACGATATAAGGATAAACCGTTGATGATAGCTCCAAATAAATTAATATTTGAAATAATTCAAGAAGCTCATAAGGCACATTTAGGTTTTCCAAAAACATACGAATTAGTGAAGACAAGATTTTACTGGTTTGGGATGTACAGGGATGTAAAAAATTATTGTGCAGCCTGTATACCTTGCAACAAAAATAAACAGCATAAAATGATTAAGGTGCCGTTACAAAGAGTGGAGAAGGATCATATAATTGGTTCGGTGGTTCATATCGATATTGTTGGTAAACTACCACTAACGTTGAAAAAACACTGCTTTATTCTAACCATAATTGATGTCGCATCAAGATTTTTACAGGCAATACCACTGCGTAATGTGGAAACACAAACGATACTAAATGCGCTTACAAATTACATTAGTACTTTTGGTCTCTTTCGAGAAATAATAGTGGATAACGCTAAATATTTCCGGGGAAATTTATTTAAAGAATTTATGGCAGCATTGGGAGTGAACCCTCACTTTTGCTCTACTTATAAACCGACATCAAATGGGATTATAGAATGTACTCACAAAGAATTAAAGTCTTCGATTAGTGCAATGGCAAAAACAACAACAGAATGGGATATAAGATTGCCATTCTTTATTTTGTCGCATAATACTTCGATTCACAGAGCTTTAGGATACCGACCGGATAAGTTGTTTTTTGCTAGAGAAACAGCCAATCATTTTACAGCACTAGAAGAACCCGATATGTTATGTACGCAACAATTTGTCCAAAAACGCATTGCACACATGAAGGAAGTATATAAAACAGCGCTCGCAAATCAAGAGCGTATTGCGAAAGAATACGTGGGCAAGGATTTTGAAAAGGTGAGGAAATTGGAAATTGGGGATCAAGTTTACTTAAAAAATGTGTTACGTCCATTAGCGCTACATCCTAAGTTTGACGGTCCATTTGAGGTCATAAAGGTGGGTCGTAATAATAACTATGTCTTGAAACATATGCTTGAACCGTATAAAAAACACATTCAACGACATATTACTCACATGTGGAAGCCTAGTGCTAAAATTACAATATCTCAATCAAACGATAACGAAGAGGAAAGTACCCAAGAAGGGTAAAAATATTTTTAGGTCTCTACGGTTTTATTTTCCCTTTTCTTTTCATTGTTAGAAGTAGCTTTTCAGCTAACTAAGCTATTGAGAGGGGGGGGGGGGGAATGGAATCGTGGGATATATCTACAAGGGGGTAGATTAATGTATATAGTTATTTTATAAAAATAAGTGTAATTTTTTTTCTCTTTTATTTTGGTTTGTGTAGGGTGATAAACATGTCACCAAATTGGCTCTTTTATCTACTAGTGTTTAATATATATACTTTTTTTTATTAACATAAGTTTAATATTTTTTTTTGCCTTTCATTTTAGTTGTGTAGGGTGATAAACAGGTCACCAACTTGTCTTTTGTATCTACTAGTGTTTATTATATATAGTTATGTTATTAACATGAATTTAATATTTTTTTTTTTTTTGCCTTTCATTTTAGTGGTGTAGGGTGATAAACATGTCACCAACTTGCCATTTTGTATCTGCTAGGATTTATTATATATAGTTATTTTATTAACATAAGTTTAATATTTTTTGCCTTACATTTTGGTTGGGTAGGATGATAAACATGTCACCAAATTGTCCTTTTGTATCTATTAGGGTTTATTATATATAGGTATTTTATGAACATAAGTGGAAATTTTTTTTTTCTTTTATTTTGGTTGTGTATGGTGACAAACAGGTCACCAATGTATTTTTTTTTTTCCCTTTTCATCTATAAGTGTTTAATATAGATAGTTATTTTATTAACATAAGTGAAATATTTGTTTTCTCTTTTTATTTTTTGATTTTGGGTGGTGATAAACATGTCATCAAAGTATCTCGTTTATCTACTAGTATTTGATACATATAGTTATTTTATTAATAGAATTGTAAATTTTTTTTTCCCTTTATTTCATTTTGGGTTATTTATGGTAATAAACATATCACCAAAGTGTCTTTCTATCAATTACTGTATAATATATATAGTCGTTTAATTAACAAAAAGCGTAGATTTTTTTTTTTTCTCTTTTCATCTTCACTATCTTTGGGTGATAAACAAGTCAGCAAATTGTCTTTATATATTTAATAGGGTTAAATGTATGGAGTTGGTTTATTAATATATATTTTTTTTTTCACTCCATTTTGGGCGATTTATTGGTGACAAATAGGTCACCAAAGTGTAGCTTGTTACTTAATGTTGTGAAGAGTATATAGTAGTGTTAATGACAGAAGTTTAATATTTTTTTTTTTTTCTCTTTTCATTTTTTCTGCTCAGGGTGATAAACATATCACCGAATTGTTCTTTTCAATTTATTAAGGTTTAATGTATATATTGTATTTATTAACATAATCTATTATTTCTTTTTCACTTTGGGCGGTTGATGCTGATAAACATTTAACGATTGTACGCCTTGGTATCTAAGAGTGTATAAGTTAGTATGTAGGGAGTTTAGTTATCTGGTGTAGTATTAATTATATTATTTTGAGGTTTAGAGTTATACACTAGTTACTTAATTATTCTCGTGTATCTACTAGGATGTAAGTCTAGTATGTATAATGGGCTACTTTTGGGGTAGATTAACAATAGTAAGGGGTATAAACATAGCACTTAAAAATCCTCAATTACAAATCTAAGTTCATATCTATGAGTATATATTGATATAAATAATATTTAGTTTGGAATTTTATGTTTCTCTTAGTACTACATATTTCGGTAATTACGGATGCTATAATGCAGGCAGAAATTACATTAGATAGAGTAGATAACAAAAAAAAAAAAAAAAAAAAAAAAAACAATTTATATAAAAAATAGTGGTAAGTGCCCACAACATTATGTCTTTTTTATCTTCCTTTGTGCTTTCTGTCTCACTCTGTGAGACGGTAATGATCTAGGAGTGTGTGGGAGTGTTACTAGGTACTGAATTATAGTATAATAATAGTAGACATACATAGAAATAAAAAGGGGGGGGGGGAGAATGGAGAAATTTATAATATGTGAGGTTACTTAGGAATATTGTTTTTGGGCTATAGCGGTAAAAATTTTTTTTTAATTTTGGAGGTACTCTGGGATTTTTTTTTTTTATTTATCTCTTCTTTTTTTTCTTAAAATGAATAAAATAAATAAAAATAAAATAAAATAAATAAATAAGAAAAGAGAAAAGGTGCATTGTAAATTATTTTGGATGAATTACTGATTTTATATATATATAGTAAAATAATAATGTAACAAAGAGATAAAGTGAATTATTTAATTTAATAGTAGTACTTTGGGAAATTTTTTTTTTTTCTCTCTTTCAAAATTGTTGGAAATTTTTTTTAATTTACAAATCTGACGCGTGATGAAAAAGAAATGATTCTGGCATAACTCAGAGAAAAAAAAATTTTTTTTTTGGTTGTTTAGATGTCTGAAAAAAAAGGGGGGGGCGGTAAATATAAAGATAATTTGTATATTTTGGAGTTAATTTATGTTATTTACCTTCAAAAATAATATATATATATTTTACTCAAAAAAAAAAAAAAAAAAAAAAAAAAGGATTGTTTACTTTTAAAAAATAGGTTCAACTAATTAAGCCAGATTAAGTTATTTTTTCACAGATTTAAATATAGTATAATTTTGGAACATATAAATATGTAGTATTTGATAATTTTTTGATACCTTATGTTTAATTCTTTTTTATGCATGATGCAAAATATAATAAAGTAATGGAATTTACATAAATATTGCATTTATAATTAACGCAGGTAATTTTATATTTACAGGGATTACATGAAGTTGGTATATAATTTTGCATATTTGAAAAAATTAATAAGATTTTTGATTTAAATGATATGTAATTTTTTTTTTATTTTCCACTTATTTTGGCTTAAAAGTAAAAATAAATAAAAACAGAAGGGGATAAATTAATTTAATAATACTTATTTATTTTTTTTTATTATTTTGTTTAAATATATCTTTGGTCTGAAAATCCAAAGCATGGTTTAGTCTGTTTTTTTTTTTAAGTGATTTTTGGAGGGACTTTTAAATATGTAAAAAAAAAAAAAAAAAATTATTAAGTGGACAGAAAATATAATTTGCATAGTGTAATTTGGTTTTATTATTTGAGTAAAGAATTTTTTTTACTTTAAAAATTTTACTTTAAAAAAAAGGGGGGGGGGAGTTTACTTCGGAAAGATTAAAGTATTAATATAAATGTTTTATCATTTTTTTTCCTCTCTCTTAACCATCATTTTAAGGTAAAAAAAAAAAAAAAAAAAAAAAAAAAAATTCCCAGTAGCTTAAGAATGTCATATTGGGTTAAGTATTTCATTCAAGGGGGTAAGTACATTAATATAATATTTTTGATATAAAATAAATAATATTAATTGCAATGGTATGGTTATAACTGATCAGATATATACATATAATACACATAAATAAATAAAAATAAACAAGGGGGAGGATAGATGAAAATAATAAATAATCATATAGACTACCCAGATTTGGTTCATACATACATTTAAATTATACATATACATACAAGATACAAATAAAGTAGTAAAATTTTATAAGTATAATGAATATACATAAAATATACAAGAAATTAGCATTAAATATTAATCAAATTAAAATAGAGTAACGATTTTAACATTCAGCTGCTTCTTCTTGCCTGTAAACACATTTACTTGTGAAATTATAGGAAATAAATTAAAATGTCATGCAGAGAAAAACATGCAATAATAATAATAATAATTAAAAAAAAAAAAAAAAAAAGATCAATTAATTAAATATAAAGCAAGCAACAGACAGACATGCATCTAGAAATTAAAGAATCAAAAAAAAAACTCAAGGAAAAAATAAAAGGGTGATTGTCGTCATGCAATATATACGTCCTTTTAGACACTCAACAATTTCATAAGAGCATATTCTAAGAGTGACGATGGTTAAAATAATGGGGGGGGGGGGATAAATCATATTTGGATTTATTAAAAAAAAAAAAAAAAAAAAAAAAAAGTACAATAGGGTGAACTTAAGTACATAAAATAATATTCTATTATCGGTAATGTATATAGGTATAGGGATTTACTATTATATTACAAGCAAGCTATTTGGTTTAAGGACTTTTATGTATGAACAGGTAGTTTTGTGGATAAGGAAGCTTGGAGTCCGAAAATTTAAATAAACTAGAAAGGGTAAACAAATCGGCAGCGCCATCTATCGGGATTTTGGATGGGCGAGAAAGGTAAACAAACGGGCAGTGCTAGCTATCGGGATTTTGGATGAAGTAATCATTTTTTTTTTTTTTCTCTCTCTTTCTTTCGCTCGCGCTTTTGGTTTTTTGTTTTTTCTTTTTATGCATGCAGAGGTCAGAGAAAGGAGGAGTCAGGCTTAAAAGTAATCGGAGCTTACCAGATTTTTTGGCTATGGTGTTGATTGGCAATCACAGTGAAGTCACTATTTGGTGCAATCCTCTCATTTGGCGTGGAAATGTTGTTTCGCTCACATAGAGAGTATTTCATCCGGGATTCCAACGGGCCTTCAACTGGAATATAGTTGCATAATATTAGTTAAAAAAAAAAAAAAAAAAAAAATGTAGTTACATATAGACAGTGGCATACATAGAAGAAATAAGATTAGATAATATTTTCTGTGAATAAAGTAAAAATAATTAAAATACAATTTAAATTTTATTTTGATGATAGAATCACATTCTAGGGCTTATTAAAATAATAAAAAGAAGGATAATTTTGTGCACTGGAATATTTTAGTTTATTTTTTTTTTTTTTGTAAGTAGTAACTATAAAATAGAAAACTATTAATTAAAGTATAGAGAGAAACAAGTAGTATTAGTGTAGCATCTAATTTTTTTTTAAATCTTATTTTGAATGATTATTAATTAAAAAATTTGATGAATTATAAAGTGAAGGTTGTATATAAAAAGTTGCAATGCATATTAGTATTGGGCAGTTTAATTTTACAAGGTAGGCATATTTTAAATATGTACTAGCAGTTATTTGAGGATTATTTCAATTTGTATAATTGGTTAATTAATTAATTAATTAATTAATTAATTTGGTAATGGATAGATAAAATAAATAAAATAAGATATAAGTTAAGCAGAAGGATGTAGCAGATATATATATATGCTTTTTTAAGAAGAATTATAAACACAATTTATTGATATAAACAGCAAAAACAATATTACCGATTGGAGATTTGAACTGGATAGGCTAGGATAAATTGTAAATAAGGGATTAATAAACACTGTAAGGGTGTTATTATTATTATTATTATTATTATTATTTACATTGGAAATTTGGTTTAATAATAATATTTAAGACAGTAGTTAAATTAATTGATATTTACTTCTTAGAGGGGTAGGCGGTGATCCTTGGAGGCTTTGAAACCCAGAGGGCTACCGCTGGCGGTAGCCTATAGTCCGGCCGGCATGAGTCGATGACGTCCTGGGTATCCGGTCTGCCACTATAAGAAATGAACAGATTGGGAACGAGTGTTAGTTTATTGAATTTAAAAATTATAAGAATTTACAAGTATACAAATAACATTCAAAGTTCAAACGTAATTTTCAAAGTATTTGTGAAAAAAAAAAAAAAAAAAAAAAAAAAAGGAAATATTTAGGTATTATGTATGAGGAAATGGGAAGCTTGAGTAATTGTGTATGTATTTGTTCAGAGTTAATACAAGAGCAATTAATCCTTTGGGAATTTCCTAAAATAACGCACTTGTAGACGGGTGCTCAGTACTAATGAAGTTTTTTTTTTTTTTTAAAGGAAGAAAAAGAAAAAAAAAGAAAAAAAACTTTTGTTTCCCTTTGTATTTCAGAGATGGAAATGGAATAATAATTCACAAGTCGGTCAGTAGAATTATTAAAATGATAACGGGGAGTGAATTTTCCCCAGCGGGTGAATGTTGCCGGATTCTCACGGTCATTTGGTACAGGGGAATTTCCAAAGCAGGTTTTCTTGATGGTATCAATAAGCACGTGGGAAAGTAATGAATGTTTTTCGTAAATATTGAATATTAAGGGTAGCGTATTTTGTGATTTGGATCTTATAGTAGTAAACAAAGAAAGGTGTTGGTAAAATAATATAGGGATAATGCATTTATGATTATAAAAAAAAAGGAAAAACAAGCGTAAATACAACTTACTTCAATATCAGATTGTCCATGAGGCTGGAGGTAGCGTCACTCTGGTCTGATTCGAGGGGACGATAAGGGATTGACCTTCAACAGGGTGTTGATTAGCACTTCAAACCGGTCACTATACATGCACAATGGATGGTACTAATCGAGAGAAAATAGGGGTGTGAGGTTTAGGGAACGTTAGTGGATACAGAAGAGGGATTAGTTTTTTTTTTTTTCTTTCCCTCTCTCTCTTATACTTACGTTTAGACGTTCTTAGAAATTGTAATTTCACGTTCGCTGGCTCAAAAAAGAGAGTGACACCAGTGGGAGAAACGCACTGATTTTGAGGAGAAATAAGAATAAGAAGGGATGTTTAAGCAATTTATTTAGAAACAGAATAACATGATATGTCTAACACTCACGGTTTGTGATTTCAGAAAGGTGGCGGTCTTTAAATAATATGAAATATTTTTTTTTTTCTTCCCCCTTCTCTTTTTCTTTCCTTGTTTTGGTTCTGTTTTTCTTTTCTGTTTTTTTTTTTTTTTTTTACACGCTCTCGCGTTTTCTGCCCTTCAGTTCTGGTGTAGAAAAGAAAAAGGATTATTTTTTTTTTCTCTCTCTCTCTTTCTTTTTTTTTTTCTCTGCGACGACTTTGATTTGAGAAGGTAATTATATAACTAAAGGATATAAATAATTTATTAGGTTAATTTTTATTGGAAAGTTCACTTAGATAATTTCATAAGGTACAGTATGAAAATATCTATTTTACTACATTTGAATCAATTTCAGATATGGTGTTTGTACAGTTTTACATATATATGTTATTGTAAACTACAAAAGTGGATACATAAGTATTAAATTATTTTGAAAAGTATAAGATTGTGTACTTATATATATGTTTGTTCGATTGAGGAAGGATTCCTCTGTGTAAGAATTCCTCTCTGTAAGGAGTTAGTGGAGGATATGTTTCATTATATCTGACAAATCTGCCTTCCAAATATGTATATTAAGATATTGTGTTTATGTAGTCATGAACTGAATACCTGGTTTGTGTAAAAAAGTGTGCCAAGTTTTGTTGATTTAATTGGAGTTTATTTGGCATATTAATTTAAATCCCAAATTTGGGAATTTTACCTTTATGATTAAGTTTTAAATTTTTTTTTTTTTCTTCCAAATTGGTATGTATATATACAATTATTGGGAACATTCAATCTGTACCTTTACCACTGACAAAACAGAACTCATGCAGTAGAATTGCACTCATGTAGGCATGCTTATAGTGAACTCAGTGTTAAGGACTGTATGCAAATTGAAACCAGTGGACAGAATAAGAAGGACTACCGATACGCTTAAGCATCTTATTCAGTACAGTACGTAACATTAGGCACTGTTCTGAGAACGGTTATGGACATTTAGATGTGGTCTACACAGAATTTTAAGCACCGTCAGGTGAGGAACAAGGGAACATAGAAAGGAACCTCCAGATTCTTGCAGATCCACAAGGTTCAACGGTTGGAGCAGGACGCCTAGTTGCTGATGGACAACTGTCCACTTGAAAGAAGATAGTTCCTATTCATGGACTTTCAAGTGCATTGTGTTGGGGGGGAAGTAATGTTGGTGAGATTCCAACATTTTAGGATCTTTCAAGAGTAAAGGACTAATTGTATATAGATATTCTGATGTTTTATTGTATATATATATCTTTTTAGTATTATTATTGTTATTATTTGAATATTTTGAATGCAAGTGCCTTTAAATTTACAGTATGATTGTATCAGCTAGGTTCCTACAAGGGCAGTAGTATGTATCGGTGCTGATGAATAACAATGGATTAAGTTTTCCCAGGCAAACGAATGGCTAAGAGGAAGTTTTAATTGAAGGGTACATCGTATGGATTTATGACCGTTGGTACTAAAAAGTCATAAAAGCAGTACTCGGACAGGGTGCACAAAGAAAGGTAGCTCTTTTATGACACCAATGTTTTATGGCTATGTAATTGCGTGGTGTGGGGCCCAGCCTGTCTCGTGGGAGGTACGAGGGCTGATGGGCCCCGAAATCTAAGGGGGGGCCTTCGGTCTCCTGACTGCACGTAGGAGTGTTACGAGGAGAGGCGATTGGCTGGTGCATGGAATTATGTGGTGTATGATAATTTCCTTCCACCAGTCAGGTCGCGTATGCAAATTTTAGAGCTCCCAGAGAATTTTCCTTGTAAAAAAAAATCTCAGAAATTAAGTCAGATGCAGAGAAGCGAGCTCCCAATTTTTTTGTGTGACGAGATTTTTATGTTTTTGTGTATGGATAATCTCCAGGCCCAGAAACTGGGATGTTCAGATGGTCAGTGGAGTTCCAGGTACACTTATTTCGATATATATAATGTTCTTTAATATGTATATACATACCTACTATTGATGTGTAATTTAGTTAGTACGCTGCCCAGGGAACTTTGTCAATTTTTTTTTAAATATTCCTTTTATTAACTTGCAATTAATGGTAATATTTTCTGATTCACTTTTTGTAAATGTTTTATTCCTATAATTATATTCAATAAATGAATTATACTTAGTAGAACCTCTAGTTGTCATTTATAGAAACTGTTTTTTAATTCTTAAATTATTTTATTTTTTTTTTTTTCTCTTTCCTTTTCAGTAGTCAAACATGTTTGTTTATTTCGTAAAATGCTACTGATTTTGCAGTATGGGGATAATTAGTGGCTAGGGATATCTTGTGAGGTTGGCTAGCTAAGTATGGAGATCTTTAACTTTAATATATTTTAGGTTTTATTTATTTTTTATTTTTTTTTCCTCGTTTAGCTAATCAATTAGGCCATAGGTGGGGTATTCGTCTAAAACTTACACAACGCAATGCCCAGATGTTTTTTTATTCTCTTTTAATGACAACCTCATTAACTTTATATTTTCGGAGTTGTCTATTACCCGACTAGGCCAATGCGATCACCAAGACCTGTTAAAATTATGGGCCCTTACAAGATATCATTATTTGGGTTTTTATTATTAAATGAACCCGGGGTATAGGTGCACCCAACACCTATGTTAAATGTGTGCAGATCTTGCCAGCACTCGGTTGTGACCCTTCGAAGACCCAAGCAAAGATCCTCAGTTACTACTAAATATTATGAAATAATATTGTTGGTTTTGCTTAGCTTTATTGCATCTGTCTGCAGAATTTATACCTGTTTTTACTCAGTCCTCACAGGATGGATAAATAAAAACTTCTTCATCGTGGACGGTAAGTCCCACATAGTCTACATGGACATATCTGCCGCATGTGACGCGTAGCCGCATGTCTGCAACCGCATCAATACTGCATGAGAAGCAGTACTAGCTCTCCTTTGTTGAGGAAGTCATACCGTGTGTACCTGCGATATCGCCAACAGATACCCTACTGAGGAGAGGCTTCTTTTGATTTTTTGCAAAGGATATTTGGAGGATTGTTCAGATGGCATCTTGTTGAACAAAGATTTTACCACTTTGATGCCTTTTAAATTTATTGCATGGCGACGTTGTTTCTTCTTCCTTCTTATAGTTGGAGTCGATAGGGACATAAGGTGTCTATATTGGGAATCGGAGGTAGTTTTACTAAATCTTGTAACAAATAAATAAGAAAAATATTTTAAAGCAAAATATGCAATAGCAATCGAAAATATGTGTTATTAGCTTTCTAAAGTGCTCCAATTTTCAATATTTAATGTAACTTTACCTTAACTAATAAGAATTTAATCTCACAAGTAACTAAGATCAGCGCACCTTGAAACAACATGTTTCCTTCTAAATGGAGAATAGTGCTCTTTTTTGCACTTTCCAGCCTTAATTATATTTTCAACTGCTTTCCTTCGAGGACATGTTGAGTCAACTCTCGATCAAAATTATTACTTTTAAAAATATTAGGAGTGTCCATATTGAGAGCGCTGTCCATATAGGGTACAAGTACCTTACATATATATATATATATACATACATATATATATATATATATATAATCTCATTTTGTGAAAATAAGAAACCGATGGAGTTGGAAGGAAACAACGGAGATACTCCGTTACTTACCGCAAATTTATTTTGAATGTTTATGAATCTGACATGTTGTTGCACAGAAGTGAAAAAATTTATTGAAAGAATCCTGGCTCTTTTATGAGATTTGTATCGTTCTGCTCAGTTGCAATAGAATTGCGCAAAATGTTTTGACACGTTTACAAATTCATTTTTTAACGGAAATGTATAAAATTGCAAACCCTGACCATGGAAGCTATTTGAATCTAACTCATGTTTTCATTTTTTCATCAATAAATTACCTATTGAGTTATAATTTTTTTGATTCCCTGATAAGACAATTTTCATTCCACTTTTTTTCTTTTCTCGTGTGGAAAGTCAGTTCAAAACGCTCACTTTGGCACTATTTTCTGAAAAATATATTGTGTTTACAAAACAATGGAAATTGAGTGCGATTAGGTACATTCTGTATGACAACATTTGCTAGTTTCATGCATTTCCAAACAAAAATAACTTAAAACTTACGTCATAAATTTACCCTTTTTGTTTTAAGAACAGCCTTAAAATCTGAATGTAAAGCAAATTAATTTTTAAACATTTTAAGCATACATTTTTAAATAAGGTGACCTTGGGTAATAACGCAAAGGGCTAATATTACGCGTAATTATGAAGAAATCCGAGAGATGACAAATAGAGGTTCTGAGCAGAAGGGCTCTGAGTCATCTGGATACCAAATAACCACTAAAAGTTAATTTGTTCCATTTGCGCTGAAAGAAGCATGTAAGAGTCAATGACTGATCTAAACATTGAGGAGTAAATTCTGTGATCTGAAAACAATATTTATTAGAAAAAAGTTTGTTTATAACATAAATTTATAGTGTACTTCATGTACCGGGTGATCCAGAAGTCCCGGGACTTTTGAAATGCTAATAATTAAAAAACCATAAACAATACAAGTATGCGGTTTTCATAGAAATGCTGAGAAACTTGTGGGATTTGCTTTTTGATGAAAAAAACATATTATGTTAGTTCCACTTTTTGACAGCAGGTGGCGCTAAAATTGATAGTATTGTTTTTATAGTATGATACAGCTTATTTAAAAGAACGAATTAGTGTCCAAGGGTTACAAAGTTTAATCATGACGCTCATGGCTTATAAGTACCACCGTGAGCCGATGCAAAACAGCATGCACAGTATCCTCAGAGCAGAAAGAAATTTCAGTTCATCGTGATATCACAAGTTTACTGCACTCACCATGAACTGGTGATTTCTACAGAGTATTGGCATAGAATCCTACCTAATTTACGATTGTAACAAACATTTGGGATCTCTTGTTTCTATTACGATCTTCCAATGAGCCTTTTTCGCAAACCTTGCTTACCATAGCACTTCACATTTGCAATGGCCATCGATTCTTTTGCAGTTTTAACTTGACGTATTGTACGATATGAAAACAACACGACATGCAAAGATGTGTATAAACATAGTCCAGACAATGTCTAAACACTACAGTTGCTTATGAAATTTTGTATCAAATTTCCCTTACAATGCAATTTCATTTACCTTACAAAAAATGTTTGAACATAAACCACCCTTAAAACGAAATCTCATCAATATCATAGAAAAGAAGTTTCGCAATGAACTCATGTATCTATATAACGCATGGTATACGTACATTCAGTCTTATACAATAGCGCCACCTGTTGCTAAAAATGGTAACTATATATATTTAAAAAAATTCATTCTAAACCAAAATCCCACATGTTTCTCAGCATATATCTGAAAACAGAATCTTTGTATTATACATAGTTTCCTAATTATTAACTTCTTAAAACTCCCGAAACTTCTGGATCACCCGGTACATTCAAAATGTTGTAGAAGATTTTTGACGCTTCGCGAAGTAGTTTGTAGTCGAAAATATACTGTGCAATAAGTATACCGCAATAATGGCGCCATCCACTGGCGTTATTATTCTGGTTGATTTTTTTCAGTTGCTGAAACTACATCCGAAAATGTTTTATTTTTTTTTCTTTTATGCACGGGAGTATATTATTTTCATTGCATAAAATCCGTCGTATATCGTTGAATAAAATGCCAAATGATACATTACTGCATCTTGATATCTTAATTAAAGGTAACTAAGAGAAATATGTCAATTTCAAGGGTTATAGAGTTTGTATCTTTAAAATTGAACAATTTACATACCATTTATTCATTTTATTTTACAATTTCGTTTGCACGACGTTATTACCTACATACATACGTAATAACGCTAAATAACATTAGTCAAAAAACCACACATTATAATTTATGAATACATATTCACTAAAATATTATTTCTTTTATATATAATCAATAAGTTACTGTATCAAATCCTATAATTGTTCGAAAAAGAAATTTAAAACTAAGTCATGAAAATTGGTAGAATTTTAATGTGGTGTGATAACCTCAGTACACTTTACTTAAACATATATATAAATGTGACAATTTATTTTATTTTATTTATTTTTTTTATTTATTTACTTATTTTTTTTTGTAAATTTAAGTTTTCCCACATTTTATCCTCTAAAACAAAATTTAAATATATTAATATTTAAACATCTTTAATATACTTATTTAAAGGAGTCTGGGGTACAAAAAATTTCAAAATTTCTATAATAATGTCATTGCACTAAAATTTTATCTCTTCTTTTCTGCTTAAAATGATGTTTAAATCATGCTTTTACCTTAATAGGAACATGAAATATTTATGTTTTTGTTTTAGTTAATGTTTAAAATCTAGCTTTCTAGCAATGGTTGTCATGATAACGACTTCTTGAGAAAACGTGATTTTCTTCATAATGGACTTTTTTTTACCATTTCTCGCATTTAAATTGTTATAATTCAAGAACCGTTATATATAAAAGGTCAAAACTTGAAACATGTCCTTTTCAATTGTTTTACTTTAATTTTGATTCAGCAAATTAAAAAAAATATTTACTTATAAAAGATGATGAGTTCTGATGTATTTTTGTCTCATGTATTTTTAAAGTTACACCACTTTTTTAAAGATTTTCACTTTAAATAATTTTTTTTAATTATATTTAAATTAATGTTTTAAAATGTTTTATATTTATGTTTATTTAAATAGAAAAAAAAGTTAATGTTTACAAATAATATTTAGAGTTATAATGATTTTAAATTACTCCAACATTTTTAATAAATTTAAATTTTTTATCATACGAATTGAATATTTCCAACTGAGTGAAAAATTTCCCAGGCCGGGAATCGAACCCGGATACTTCGCTTACAAGGCCAATGCTTTACCTTTTAAGTTGCCGGGAGATAACCAGCTGGGATTTTTCGCTCAGATAACATTATTGGCCATGACATCTGGTCTGTCATTTAGACAGCTCGGCAAAATAAGCCGCAGGTAATGGAACTCCTTATTTTAATTTAAAGAACTGAGAAGTTCTATCATGTAATTTTATTTACTAATAATATGCTTAACCTGCACAAAAATTTAAAAAATTTTAATTTAATAGATAAAAATTATTTTAAAATGTGGTTTTTGAGTCCCCTTAAATACTAAAAACATACAAAAAATATAATTTTAATATGATATTCAAAAATACACACTTGTGAAAAAGCAGGTGTTACAAATCCTTTAAGTACACTTTCGTTGTTTAAGACTATTGCTGTAAAAAGAAATTTTGAAGAAATATCAAAACAGTTTGATGTCTCGAATATAACAAAGGGAAAATATGATGCGTATTTCTTTTTATTATTATTTTAAACCGTTTTCATCTTCTATTGAGCTTTATTTATATTTTATTTATTTTCTATTTCTAACGACATATCTTCTCAGGGAATTTTAAAGAAATATCTTGTCTATAGAAGCCTTTTTCAATTACTTTTCTAAAGTGGAATGTGCAATGTGCAGTATAATGTGCCGTATTGATAAATTTTTTGATAAAGGCTGAACATATTTTTTAAAAATGCTGACAAAGTGGGCACTTCACACAATATTTCCCGAAGTGATCATGATTAAGAATATAGGTTGTATTCAAATAAAAAAATGCGTTTTTCTGACTCATTTTTAAATCCATTTTTGCATTCAATTGAAAGTTTTTTGTTACTTACGAACTATATAATGTACCGTATTAGTCGATTTTTTAATTAAGTCAGAATATATTTCAAAATATGTTGTCAAAATGGGCATTTGAGCCGAATTTAGCTTAAGATGTTTCTTAAAAAACAACTTCTTAGAGAAAAATGAAATTAAAAAAATTTCAAAAGAGGCCAAAAAAGTTGTTAAACCAAGTTTATCTGTAATGAAATTGTATTTGTTGTTGTTGAAATAAGCGCTCTTCGAAATCTACCTCCGCCTATAGGCCAAGCCGATAGGGATTTTTTTAAAAATGAGAATTAATGATTTTAAACTGTGTTCAGAAATACCAAAAATTGGGGGGAGAGTTTATTGTAAATTTGAAGTAAGGGAAGATTTTAGTAGATTAATTAATTTTTGTATCAGTGAAGCAAAATAAAATCAACTAAACAAAATAAAATTAAATAAATAGTAAAATGTTTATAGTTCACTTTTGTGTGCTAAGAGATGTTCCTAATTGCTATGTTTATTGAATAAAAACTAAAATGATGACGTTAAATATCTAAAGTAATTTAAATGTTAATGTAATCCATTTAAATACAGTCTTGATCTTCCACTTAATTTAATTAAAAATAACTAAATTGCGATTGTTTTCATTTCAGAAGAGAAGACAGGGGCAGCACCTAGGAGAATAGTACACTGCCTCCTAATATCAAACTTATTTTATTTTTTTAAAGCTTTTCATATAATCAGATTACATTATTTTGTCCTGAATGGTTGTTTTTAATGTATGGGGACTGTGAAAATATAATGTTATTAACGTTTTGGCTATTTTTATATCCCCCTTTCCGATATCATACGTTATTATCTGACGACCCCCTACACCTAGTAGTGATATAATTTTCAAAATAAAAAATTTTTTTTGTAAGATTTTTTTTTGTGATATATAAAACTGGTTACATTTGCATTCTTTTATGATTCAAATAAAGAGATATCAAAGAAATATGACTCGTAATGTCATTTAAGTGTTATAGTAATACTTTTAAATACAGCCTTGATCTTCCACTTAATTTAATTAAAAATATCCAAATTGCGATTGTTTTCATTTCAGAAGGGGAGACAGGACAATATTGCACCTAGGAAAACAGTCCATTCCTCCTAATATTATATTTACTTTAATTTTTTAAAGCTTTTTATATAATCAGAACACGTCATTTATACTGAATGGTTGTTTTGAACGTATAGGGACTGTGAAAATATAATGTTATTAACGTTTTGGTAATTTTTATAACCCCTTTCCGATATGATACGTTTTATCCCGTGCACCTACTCCCCCTAGTAATAATATCATTACCAAAAGATAACTTTTTTAAAGATTTTTTTTTTTTTTGTATTATATAAACCTGATTACATTTACGTATTTGCTTTCTTTTATGATTCAAATAAAGATATGTTAATGAAATACACTTTCAATGTGAAAAAACTTTAGATCTATAATACTTAAAAGAAATGGTTATTATTTAAAAGTTTTTTATACTAGCTTTTTGTTGCATAATTCATTCATGAGTAATAAAGTCCTATTACATTTGCCCCAAACGGAGGAGAAGTCGGGGCAGATAGAAATTCTTATCAACAAAACAAGTGGACATCATACCTCCTCTTTTTCTTTTATTTATTAGTAAACACAATTTTCATTTTAATGTTCTCCATACATGATTTCATAAGCCGTTATTATATATGCATACACATATGAAGCAGAATAGGTACGTCAAACGTTGGGATAGTCAATATTTCAGAATTAAATAATTTTATAATAATTTAGTGATTATAATAATAACCTTGTATTTTCATAAAAACGATAACATGCGAAAAAAGTTAACATGTTATTTTCTCTTTATAAATAAAAAGAGAAAATTTTGATTGGATCAAAAATGATAGCGATTTTAAAAGGTAACTCCCACATCCTTCGATTGATATCTTACGATATAACATGCCATAATTTCCCCTATCCCCTAAAATTATAACGTTACACATGCACTGCACAGCCCCATAGGATTAAAATTTTCCATCATCTTACATTTTTTATAAATAAAAAAAAAATCAACATAAATAGGATAAAAATGTTTTTCTGAAAAAGTAAGCTTCTTAATTTTATTTAATTTTAAACAATATTTTTGAACGATGGCTTTAAGTAATTTTAATATGATTATTTACTAAACTTTAATATGCGGCAAAAGAGATCATCTACTACTGGGGTACAGTAGTCCAAAATCCAATCAGTTTCTGTTAAGTAGAGTTGAAAAAAAATCTAATAATTACTTATTTCTATAAGAAATAACGTTTAAAAATAGTTATTTAACTATAAAATATAGGAAACAGAAAATGTCAATTTATTTAACATAGTCAAAATTATTTGGTTTTATGTTTACTGCTTTCAAAAAAATGTAAGAGTAGTCCAACTGATGAAGATTCAATTCAAGTAATATTCACTTAAATTTTGCGGAAATAAGTTTATTTTTCAAAAAATTTTAGATGAACCTGTTATTGACGACAGAGATATCATAACGTTGCTACTTCAACCAGAAATATTTAAATAACATTTCAAGTTCATTTTACCTCATAAATATTTTTGAATTCCATTTGCAAATTTTAATGTTTTTTACTTACTTATCATACATAGTATAGGGTAAATCTTGCAATCGTTTTGAAAATCGAAAAAATTTTTTTGACGGATTTTCACGTTTTAGATAGTGGAGATTCCGAAAAACATATTTTTAGAAAAAAAATTTTGCCGTCCGTCTGTCTGTCTGTCTGTCTGTCTGTATACGCTCTATCTCCCGAACAAATTGAGATAGAAACTTGAAATTTTCTATGTAGTTAGTATGTAAGAATGGGACGAACCCTATTTAATATCAGTAACCCCGATTATCCGGAACTATTTTTTTCGGACTCTCGAAAAATTCGTTCTGATGAAAGGTATATAAAAATTTTCGAATTTTTTTATTCTAAGGAATGGACGTAAAAGGCAATAAAATAACACACATTTTGCATATAGAACGAAGTCGATCGAATTATCAGTTGCCGAGATATTTGTAATCTTGTTTTCCACATTCTTCGATTTTTCATGACCCTGTATTTCATTCAAATTTCAATTCAGAAGTATATTTTAATTGGAAATGAGACGCATAATCCGACGCAGTTAATTGTTAGTTAATAGAATTATTATTTTTGGAGTTATAAGGATGTTTCTTTCACGCAGTTCGGTACTACTTGAGTAGTTTAGCGTTTTATATAATTTGTCGAAATTGATACATCAGCAGTTCTTTAATATAGCATTACTATGTATATTTACAATATTTAAATTTTGTTTATGAATTGCAATGCATTGTATAAATAGTTTCACATGTTTTATTTTCATATACATATCCATGATGGGTAAGTATTACGGTGGCCCCCAACGACTAGTTTTCTTTTTTCACTGAATGAATGACTATACCTTACTTTTAATGATTTCCGTATCTAAATCTCTTAATATTTTTAAGAAATATTTTTTTTTTTTCCTTGTGTATTTTGTTTCAAAACGTTACTTTCAATTTTTTTTCTTTTGAAGTTAAGTGAAATAAATATACTATTTTGAATTATTTGAAAATTTCCTTAATCTATGTTTCAAATACGTTTATTTCTTCTTGTTAATCTCACACACAGATATTAATAAATGATGGACGAACTGTTTATCTAAAATAATAACTGTGCAACTAATTTAAAATTCATTTAAACGAAAATTTACATTTATGCGAAATACGACAGCATTTTTCCAGAAAAAAATAGTATATCATTTAATAAATTTTAAAATAATCCTATTTTAAATGTCAAGTTATTGATCAATATTTTCACGATATCACAATGAATATAAATATGCATGTTTTACTGTCTTAAATAAAAAAATACACCTATTTAATTATGTTTACTGAAATTTAACAAACAAATAAATTTAAATAAAAAATTACGTTTTTGTACTTTGTTCGTTTTTGCATTTGTTCATACATTTTGTATTGAAACGTTATAATTTGTATTTAACATCGCGCATTTCTTTAATAGTGGGTCAAACGAAAAAAAATCATTTAAATAAAAAATATATACTTTAAATAAAGAAAAAGTTCTGCAGGTCGTTAAAAGTAGTTTTTTTTTTTTTTTTTTTGAGAAATTTTTGCTGAGTATTGCAAGAAAGTTTCTAATATACACTCCTGGACAAAATTATAAACTCAGAAAATTTTTAATTTGTTTATACCATAATATAAATAAACTTAGGTTTACATTAATAAAACAATGATGAATATTCATAATAAGACATATAAATTTAATATAATTTATTCAAATTACTTACTCCATATTATTTATAAGAATATACATAACTTAAAAAAATAACATTATGTGAGACCTGGACAAAAATATAAACTCAAAGTTATAAATCTCTATATTCTGGTACATTTGATATAAATAAATGCATTTTATGATAAAAAACTAATAAATGGAGTCATTATGGATCAATACATTTCAATATATCAATACATGTTTTATTTTTTCTCATAAAATAACATTACGTGAGACCTGGACAAAATTATAAACTCAAAGTTATGAATTTCCATACTCTGGTTATGGCCCAGATAGCATAAGATACTACTGGTACGATATCGAATATGAAGAACGGCTTATCTTCAGTCGAAACTTTGGTGGAAGATCCGTGATGGTGTGGGCAAGATTTTTTCTCAGAATGGCAAAACTGCTCTGGCTTTTCTTAATAGAAAACAAAAAGCAGAAGACAACCAGTTAATGCTAGAAGATAATCTTTTGCCATATGGACCGTTGATCACTGGAATATTGGGTGTTTCAGCAAAATAATGCAGTAATACACTTTGCAAAAAGTACAAAAGACTGGCTAAGCGCTGAGATGTAAATGTCTTGAATTGGCCAGCCCGCAGACGTGATCTAAACCCCATTGAAAATTACTGGGGTGCAATGGTTCAAATAATCTATCGCAATGGACGTCAGTATCAAAACACAAATGATTTATACATGGCTATACATTCAGCCTGGAATCAGTTGGAAAAACTTGTTCAATTTATGCCGAATCGCATGTTTGAAGTCATAGAAAAATGACAGTTTAACACATTTTTGAATGTATGCATTAATACTTTGCTCCAGAATTCAAAAGTACGTTCACTTCTTAAAATCTATAATTTTATGTTTTCAATTTATACATGTACTATATTTATACTATTCATCCTTTTTGAAAAAAAATTATAAAAATGCATGGATGTACTGAAATTTAATCATCCTAATAACTTCATTTATTAGTTTTTTTATCACAAAATGCATTTATTTATATCAAAAATACCAAAGTGTAGAAATTCATAACTTTGAGTTTATAATTTTGTCCAGATCTCACATAATGTTATTTTATGAGAAAAATGTAAATATGTATTGAAATATTGAAAAGTATTGATCCATAATGGCTCCATTTATTAGTTTTTTGTCATAAAATGCATTTATTCATATCAAATATGCCAGAATATTGAAATTCATAACTTTGAGTTTATAATTTTGTCCAGGTCTCACATAATGTTATTTTTTTTAAGTAATGTATTTTCTTATTTTAATTATTTGCTCCATTTTATTTATGAGTTATATTAAATTTAGATGTCTTATTATAAATATTCATCTTTATTTTATTAATTTAAAGCTAAGTTTATTTATATTACGATTTAAACAAATTAAAAATTTTCTGAGTTTATAATTTTGTCCAGGAGTGTATATATACACATTTTAGAGTACATATGTACATTTTTATCTAGGTTTTGTCTAAATCAGTTAAAAATTGTAGTTTTATATACAGATAAATTCTAACAATTGATTGAAAAAAAGGGTTATAATATGGTCTGTGAAATATGCATAGTAAAAATTTTTCCCTTGGGATATGTATGTCACATTTCAGATACAACACTAAAATAAATATCATAAAAGATTTGTATAAAGAATTTATACTAATCTACTTGCATCTTTCTGATTTTTCGCCCTTAATTATTCTCAAATTTTTACAATATTCATATGTTCCCTGTCTTTTAATAATATCTTAACAAATTCATTATATTTTAATTCCGAATAATTTTTTTACTTTATTTTATTCCAAAAAACATTAATTTGTTAAAGCAACACTTTCCTTAAAATCCCATCACTTAATTTTATTCTTTTTTTCTGTTTCACAATTATTTACGTTTTAAAAAAATCATTCCATTATCCACTATTTCCCAAGAAGTGAGACGCGGATGGATTGCACAATTTATTCACCCGATTTGACTCATTAAACTTATTACTTTTTCGCAGGTTGTAAACTTAAGTATTGGATTAAAACACATTTTCTATTAAAATTATTGGCAACATAGAACGATGCAGAAAAATCCCGTATTCGTACACGATTTGGGATATAACGCGATTACTCTGACTCAAGAAGCAGATTTCTACAGATTTTCATGCGTTACACAGAAACCTGTCACTTGGTATATAAAAGCCTTTTATGAGCGAGCTTCTATTGTGGTAATAACAACTTTAGGTTTTATTATAGCGGAATCTTACGGCGCGGCAGTACGAAGTTTAAACTGGAATCTTAGTGGAATTGTTTACTACGCTATGAAACACGAATAAATGTGTTTTTAAAAAAGATTTCGTTTATGTCTGATTTAAGTGAAAAATATCCAAGGAATTTAATTTTTGCCTTGACACAGTATGCAACACGACTGGTAATACGGCGTGTTGTGTCGATATATTTGAAGAAATCAGTAGTCTGTATAATCACTTTTCACACAATTTAATAACACATTTCACAAAATAAAATCCGCTGAGGGAACACAATGCACATATCGTCGAGATTCACAAACTCAACATAAAGTAAGCATAAGAGAACAATAATATCCCTGCGCAGAGGGAAAAACACATATTATCCCTACGCAGAGGGAAAAGCCTTGGGATAAAAGGCAGACGATTTTTTAATTAAACATACTCCCGGCCTTGAAAACCGAAAGGGTTTCAAAAATTTACTCTAAAGGTAATTTACACAACTTAGTTATTGGCCTTTTTAATTCACTATTTTCAGTTTTCAGGGTAACTACACGAACCTTTTTATCAGATCCAGGGTGAGTTTTGATCACTCTAGCTAATTTCCATTGTAAAGGGGAGAGACCTTCATTTTTTATTATAACTAAATCACCTATTTTAATATTAGGCTCTTCTTTAAACCATTTTACTCTCTGTTGTAGAGTCGAAAGGTACTCATTGCTCCATCTTTTCCAAAAGTGTTGTTGTATTTTCTGCACTAATTGCCACCTGGTCAATCTTGATGCAGGTACCTCTGAAATATCTACTTCTGGTACTGAAGCAAGAGGAGCACCAATTAAAAAATGACCAGGGGTTAAGGCCTGTAAATCATTAGGATCTGAACTTAAAGGACAAAGGGGTCTAGAATTTAAAACATGCTTCGATTTGAGCTAAAAGAGTTGAAAGTTCTTCAAATGTTAAAACTGAATTTCCAACGGTTCTTTTTAAATGAAATTTCAACGATTTAACGCCAGCCTCCCAAAGTCCTCCAAAGTGAGGAGCTGAGTGTGGATTGAAATGCCAATTTATTTCTTCCGAACTTAAGTATTTTGTCACTTCTTCATTATGCTGAGAAGAAGCCACAAATTTATACAATTCTTTCAACTCCTTGCTCACACCGACAAAATTTTTGGCACAATCACTTACAATTTCTTTTGGTTTTCCTCGTCTGGATATAAATCGCTTCAGACACAGCCAGGAACAAGGTTAGGGCGCTCAGGAGGAGATACCAAAAACAACCAGATGAAGAACTAAAAATAAAACAACAAATAGTATTTAAAAGAGAAAGAGCCAAACTTAAGAAGCTCATCAACAAAACAAAATTAAAGACATGGAAAGACTACTGCAGCAAAGTAACGGACACATACGGCTCGCAATACAAAAATGCA
Organism: Maratus speculifer; assembly: GCA_964019185.1. NCBI lineage: Eukaryota > Metazoa > Arthropoda > Arachnida > Araneae > Salticidae > Maratus > Maratus speculifer. Next base: position 109,745,848 of record OZ025301.1, read on the forward strand.
AGCAATAAAAACACGGGCCCTGCTAAACTTGTCAATATACTCCCACCACAGCAGCAGTAAACATTAAAGATACACTGACACACTTTTTAGACAATCTATACATAACAGACCAGAACACCCCCCACAACATAACAACAGTAAATAAAAAAAAAGAAGATGCAAAACCACCAGTAGTTACGAAGGCGGAATTAAATAGAATTATCAGAAACATCAAACAAAACAAAGCACCAGGTTATGACTTCATTGACTATAACTTAATTAAACGCATAAACAATGCCGCCCCGCAACTACTGCTCACACTTCTCAATACATGCTTAAAATTTGAATACTTCCCCAAGTCATTTAAAATCGGAATAGTGGTCCTCTTTCACAAGCCGGGTAAAGACCCTGCAAACCCTAAAAACTACAGACCGATATGCCTACTACCGGCAATAAGTAAGATTTTAGAACGCATAATACATGGTAGAATAAACTACCATCTTAATAAAAATAAATACTGGAGCGATAAACAATATGGCTTCAAGCAGGGATTCTCCACGGAACACGCACTGGACAATCTAATTAAAACAATAAAAGAAGACAAAGCTAACAACTACCAAACACTCTTAATAGCCATGGACATCAAAGGGGCTTTCGACAACATACGCTGGCCAATACTAATAGATAATATAAAACAATCTCCCTGCCCGGGTTATTTAATAAACTGGGTATTGAGTTTCTTACAACAAAGATACGTTTCACTAGAGGAAAATGGGATCAAAATCACAAAACAGACATTCGGCGGCTGCCCCCAGGGAAGTTGCCTGTGTCCGCTTCTATGGCTATTAATCGCAGAGACAGCATTAAAAAAACACTGGGGAAAAAATGTCAGGATACAGGCATTCGCGGATGACTTTATTCTGATACTCAAGGGAAGAACAAAAGATAAATTTAGAAGACTCGCAAATAGAATACTCAAAGCTTTTAACGAATGGATAGAGGCTAATGGCCTAACGCTGAATAAAGAAAAAACAGAACTACTATATCTAAACAGGGGACATATGAGGAACCTACCTACAGAAAACACCAATGTAATAGAGGGCATAGAGTTAAACGGTCAATCTCTAAATGTGAAAGAACATGTCAAATATCTGGGAGTGATATTGCATAAAAATCTAAACTGGGTACCTCACTGCGCAACACAAACAGGCAAAGTTAGAACAAACTTAAAAAACCTGGCCTATATGGCGGCAAAGGGCTGGGGACTAAAACCTAACATAATCAAGATATGGTACACAACAGAAGTGGAAAAAACGCTAACTTATGCGGCCCCAATATGGGGGCACGAGCTCAATAAAAGGAGCAAAGAGATACTCTCTAGTTGTCAAAGGCATTTTGCACTGGCCATAGTCAGGGCTTATAGAACGGCCCCCACCTCGGCACTTCTGGTACTCTCGGGCCTGATTCCAATCCACCTCAAAGTCAATTACGAGGCAGCCTATGGAACAATCGCAAGACTTAGAAAAAACACAAAAATACACAACAAGGTCCTGCACCAACTTGAATATGAAAAGAAAATCAATATATGGGCAAATCACCCAGCCGAAATAATTGAACCAAGGATTGGATATAACATGCACGAAGTAGTCACCTACACGGACGGTTCCAAATTGGAATCAGGCGCTACAGGTTCGGCCTTTATAGCATACAAAAATAACCAAAAAATAATGACATGGTCAGTGCCCCTAAGAGAATGCAACAGCGTTTTCCAGGCCGAACTACTGGCAATACAAAAAGCAGCGGAATGGGGCAACACAACAGGTGAGCCATACAGCATACGCTCGGATTGCAGATCAGCCATAGAATCACTAAAAAAGCCATTTAATGTCAATGAAGCAGTAGATAAAATACAAAACTTAATTAAAGAATCCAACAATAAGTTTAAAATCAGCTGGGTCAAGGTGCACGTGGGCATCCAAGGAAACGAGGATGCAGACGAGTTAGCCAAAACCGCAGCGGAAAACACAAATAACAAAAACAAATACTATATGAAAAAGCCAATCTCAAAACTGAAACGGACACTCAAAGAGCTAACAATGAAACAATGGCAGTTCGAGTGGGATTACGGGGATACAGGCAGGGAAACACATCAGTATTTTCCAACAGTAGGTGAAAGCAGACTCATAAGTGACTTTTTACTCTCACAACTCTACACAGCACATGGAACATTTCCAGCGTATCTCCACAGATTTAATAAAGCGGACACTCCGGACTGTGCATGGGGCACGGAGGGTACGCCTAAACATTATCTCCTCCACTGCCCACTCACCCAACAGTACCACCTGGTAAACATAACAGCAAATAATGATAAACTGTGGCACGAACAATTAGGTAAAAACAAACACGTACAAAATAAAGCAAAAACAGTAATCAGGTGGCTCCAAGAAAACTGCGACAGTATCACAACATTAAAGCAAACAAACACATAAAACAGAAAGCCCTCTCATTTTGATAACCCAGCACAAACATAATACTGTATGTTATGTGTTATATGTTGTAAGTTAAAAAAAAAAAAAAAAAAAAAAAAAAAAAAAAAAAAAATTGTATATGTTTTATGTCCTTTAGCAGTGTGCGGTAGTCGCACAACATCAGCTGTAACCATGGCCCGCAATAGGAGCCCCGCAACATATGAATTGCATGCACAACGGATATCAACAGCGGTTCAGCAAGTTGTGCAATATGACATAGTAAGAAGCTTCAAACGCCCCCGACACTGTTTGTCCGTCCACTGTGTTGTGTTATAAAAAAAAAATATATATATATATATATATATATATATATATAAGGTCTAGGAATCCCCTAATGCCAAAAAAAAAAAAAAAAAATTAAAAACTGCTTTTATTTTAAGTTTTTTCATTTATTATTTTAATTTTTTTTAACTCTTTATTTAACTATTTTTTTATTTTATTATTACTAATTTTTATTTATTTAATTATTTATTTTTGACAGCTCGCCTCTTTATTTGGTGCAGTAGGACTCTGTCCGCACAAAATACCGGACCCGCTCTAATGGGGCAACCCAGGGAGCCAGTTTTTCTCGGTGGGGTACGGTAGAAAGGTGGGTTCTTGTCTCTCTCTCTGCAACGCTCTCGTTTGCCTTGCTATTTGGCGCAAAAATTTTCCTCCATCAGTGGTACGACTTAGCTTTTCGGCCATTTTCTGTTTTTTTTTTTTTTTAATTCCCTCAAAATTTTTCCTACACTCAGCTAAGTTCAGTACCATTGTTTAGGCTCAAAAACATCCAGTCTCATTTCGTCTGGTAAGATGAGTACAAGGTGTGCGGCAACAAATCACAAAGTTAACCCAATGTGCAATAAACCACAAAGATTACCAATAAAGCACTTAACCTAAACAGCCGACCCGGGTACTTGTCTTAGTGGTTCGCCACTTTGCCGGCAAAAATTACATCATGTACGCTAATGGCGCCTGGTGCATGTAAAATCCGTCGTGGGTGCAAAGTCCTCCAAGTTACCTGTGAATTATACCTCTGGAGGTGCCATGCCAGGTGAAGGTCTCGTCATCTGATCAAGGCTCTAAATTACGAGACCATCTTGCGAAGCCAATTACAGTTCAAACAACAAACAGGCGAAACAAAGTATGCTCAACGACAAGCAAGTACTGCAGAAATGATGGCATGCGTAGCAAAGAAATCAGGTTTATTGCCGCTACGCGGCAATTAGGCGGTCGACCGCCCCGATACCAGGTATCTAACCCGTTAAGCTGAGATAACGCGGCAGGTAGGGGCCTGGCCATCGGTTAGAAAGAAAGAAAGAAATCGCTTCAGACAAGCAAAAAAGGCCTGAGTAGATAAATCAGTCACTAATTCAATGTGAATTGCATGAGTAGAAAAACATATAAATAATGAAATATAGCACTTAAAAGATTTTGAACCTCTACCTTTTTTAAATTTACACAATATAGGTCCTGCATAGTCAATTCCTGTAATAAGAAACGGACGGGTAGGTTGCACTCTAGTTGTAGGTAAATCAGCCATGATTTGTTTAGCTGTAGAAGCAGAAACACGAGCACAGATTACACAATTCCTTACGAACTTTCTTACAGCACTTCGTCCACTTAAAATCCAAAATTTCTGTCTGATAACACACAATAATAGCTGAGGGGCAGCATGAAAATGAGATAAATGAAAATATCTGATAATTAACACTGTCACTGGATGATTTTTTGGTAACAATATTGGATGGATTTGTTCTTGTGTGAGATTTGAATGACGAAGACGTCCTCCAACTCTGAGTATTCCTTCTTTATCAAGGAATGGAGAAAGATTAATCAGTTTGCTATTGCGAGGTAAACACTTACCAGAAGTCATACATTTAATGTGATCAGGAAATGATGACTCTTGCACTTGTTTAATTATCACCTTTAAGGCACTCTGAATTTCTGTATGTGTAAGAAAGCCGAAGTTTCTTTTTGAAACAGGTAAACGAGAATTTGTAAGAAATCTCAAACACCAAGCAATAACACGTTTTAGCTTAGTAAATGATGATATATTTGAGAGAATAGGCATTTCCTCACTTAATTGGGTTGTAGCACAAAAATAATTTTTCCTTTGTTCTAATAAAGCTTCGTCACAGAAAACACTCCCTAATTGTGATTTTGGAGAAGTGAAAGATGGATCACTGAGCCAACTGGGACCATTCCACCACAGATCATGCAATGATAATTCTGAGGGTGATAGACCTCTTGATGCACAATCTGCTGGATTCTCCTTTCCCTTTATATGATGCCAGCACTCAGACGGAACAAGTTGCTGTATTTCTGAAACACGATTCGCAACAAAAGTTTGCCATCTTCTTGATTCGGTTGATAGCCAAGAAAGAACTATTGTTGAATCCGTCCAACAATTAATTTTAGAGATGTCCAAACACAATGAATTTAGAACAGTTTTTACCAAACGGGCTGACAGCAGGGCGGCACTCAATTCTAATTTAGGTAAAGTTATTGTTTTTAAAGGTGCAACTCTTGTTTTTGCTGCTAATATTCTAACTGATACAGCCGAATCATTTGATAAGGATCTTAAGTAAACAACTGCACCATATGCCACTAAGGAAGCGTCACTAAATGAATGAATTTCAAATGTGTTAGCTGAAGGAATAATTGCTAAACGAGGCACAGTAACTGATGTTAAACATCCGAGTTCTTCCCGAATTTTTATCCATCTATTTTTAATTAGAAGTGGAACAGGATCGTCCCATGCCAGATTACTTTTCCATAATTCCTGAAGTAGAATTTTTGCAGAAATTATAAAGGAGGAGATCCAACCAAGTGGATCAAAAAATTTTGCTATATCTGACAATATGGATCTCTTTGTGACTTCTTTTAATGTTGTTTCTATGGTGACACTAATTTTAAAGACATCGAGATTTGAGTCCCATTTTAATCCTAACACCTTTATTGAGTTATCGTTTTCAATTGATAAATCTGATTTAGACTGAATTAAATTTTCAGGAATGTTTTTTAGTACACTAATGTCATTCGAGGCCCACTTGCGTAACTCAAATCCGCCTCTTTTCATTAATTCTTGTAACTCTGATATTAATTTTATAGCTTCTTCGGGAGATGATGCACCTGTAAGTAAGTCGTCTACGTAAAAATCACGTAATACAACATTTGACGCTAATGGAAAATTTAATTTTTCATCCAACGCTAATTTCTGTAGAACTTTAGTAGCTAAATATGGGCTAGACGTTAGTCCGTATGTAACTGTAGTAAGACGATAATCACTTATATCATCGGAAAATTTATCCTTCCAAAGAATTCTTTGAAAATTTTGATCTTCAGGAAATATTTTAATTTGACGAAACATTTTTGCAATGTCAGCATTAATAGCTATAGCGTGTGTGTGGAATCTTAACAAAATAAAAAATAACTCTTGTTGAACCCTAGGTCCTACAATTAAATTTCCATTAAGAGAAACATTATTTGTAGTTTTTGCGCTACCGTCAAACACAACTCTAAGACGGGTTGTTGTACTAGATTCCTTGATTACTGGATGATGTGGCAGATAATAGATTTCATTAACGGGTTTTTGAATTCCACTCTTTGGTATTTTCTCCATGTGTCCCATTTCAAGATATTCATTCATAAATATACAATAATTTTCACACAAATAGGGCTCTCTATTAAATCGTTTTTCTAAATTTAAAAGTCTTTTCATAGCTAACAATTTTGATTCCCCTAATTCTTTACATTGCTTTTTAAATAGCAAACGCACAATATATCTTCCATTAGTATCGCGTGAATGAGTTGTATCAAAAATTTCCTCACAATATTTTTCTTCATTTCTGTATATTTCTTTTGAGGGGATGTTTTCTAACTCCCAGAATCTTTTTACATAATCTGTTTCAACATTTGCAAAATTAACTATAATATTTGGTGTATTTTCTGAAAATGTATCACTATCTCCTGTTATTAACCACCCATAATCTGAATTTACTGCAAAAGGAGGTCCTGGTTTTCCAAATATTTTTTCTCCTCTAATTATAGATAATGATAATGACACGCCAAATAATAAGTCTATTGGTCCCGGTTCATTCCACTTAGGGTCAGCTAGTGTTATGTTCTTTAAATGACTGAATGCATTAATATCATATGATACAACTGGTTGATTACTCGTTATCTTTTTCAAAATATAAAAAGTACCTAATCGTGTGTTTTGTTTATCAAAATGTGGAGAAAATTCCAATCTTACAACACCACGTGTCTCTTCGGAGTATCCCATTCCCAAGCATTTAATCTGTAAATTAGCAGAATTTCTTTTTATACCTAATTATTGTATTGCGCGCTCACTTATAAAATTGTTAGTACTTCCGACATCTATTATACATCTCAATAATTTATTGCCTCCATAATTATCTTTCACATTAATTAGCGCAGTTGCAAGTATGCCAAATGATTTTGAATTTATTTCCCCAAGACATGAATTTATGGACAAATTTGTATTATTAGATGTTTCAAGAGCAGTCTCACTAGTATGATACGAGGACTGAGGCGTTACTTGGTTTTTTATATCTGGATAGTTAGTTTGTCGTCTTTCATAGTGTAATAAGCTATTATGACTCTTCAAATTACATTTTGAACAAACTTTTTTTGACTGACAATTAGTTAATTTATGATCAGCAGATAAACATGCAAAACAAAGATTTTTATTTTTTACAAATTGCACTCTTTCATGAACAGATAATTTTAGAAACACACTGCATTTAGGTATTTTATGACTAGGTGAAGAACAATATTTACACTTACTATTATTAACAGAAGCAGTCATCGCAGTTGATTTAGGATAATGTTTTTCTTATAAATACTATTCCCTTTAGCAGATTGTAATGAACGAGCGTAATCTTTCAGAAAATTTATTAATTGATCTAACGTTGGAAGTTCGTCATTTTTTAACTGACGTTCCCACCACAATTTAATATTAGAGTCAAGTTTTTGCAAAAGTAAATAAATCAACAAAGTTTCTGAAAAGCCACTTACCTTCTGATCCAAGATTTCGAAAGATCGAACACATTCATTCGTCATATCCACTAAATTAAGTATTGCTGCCGGTGAATCGCCTTGCACGAATGGAAAATTTAATAATCTTCTAATGTGAGAATATATTAATTCTCTTTTATTTGAAAACCGTTCCGTTAATAACTGCCATGCTACATTGTATTTCGAATCTTCAATAGGTATTGATTTTATAATTTTTAACGCGTCTCCATGACACAATAATTTTAAATATTGCAGTTTCTGAGCAGGCGAAAAATTAGCATTTTCGTGTATACTTGCTGTAAACAAATCTTTGAAGCTTAACCATTCATGAATATTTCCACTGAAAGATGGTAAAGAAAGTTTAGGTAATTTCATTTCACTCACCTCCTTTTTTGGATTATCCGTATTTATTTTTCTAGCATTAATTTCACGTTCAATTTTTACAGTTAATTCATCTAAGATGTCTTGTTGTTCATCCTTCTCTTCTATAAATAAATCTATGTCTTTTTCTTCACATGCATAAAAAATCGATTTAAATAAATTCTTTAACTCTTCATCTAATTTTTCAATTTCTTTTTTAAATAACTGAATTTGTTCTAAGTCACACACACTCAAATCAGTTTTGAAGAATTTATTTTTCACTCTTGTAATTGAAGATTTTAAAACTTTTTTATCAGTCAATATTTTCTTATCCATTTTTTTGTGTTATTCTATTTGGCACAATTCCAATTAGCTCATTTTACTTTCGAATGAATTTCACTCAGGAATTATTCTATTAACTTTTTACTTAAATTTCGCAATACTCCGAACTCGATTGCGACCAAAATGTTGTGTCGATATATTTGAAGAAAGCAGTAGACTGTATAATCACTTTTCACACAATTTAATAACACATTTCAAAAAATAAAATCCGCTGAGGGAACACAATGCACATATCGTCGAGATTCACAAACTCAACATAAGGTAAGCATAAGAGAACAATAATATCCCTGCGCAGAGAGAAAAACACATATTATCCCTACGCAGAGGGAAAAGCACTGGGATAAAAGGCAGACGATTTTTTAATTAAACACGGCGGTTGAGTGTTTCTGGTAAATAATATACCAAACTGTATGTTTTAGAGCGCCAATTCACACACACATACATATATATACTATATAAAACCTATAAAAACATAATAAAACTTCTTTAATTACATTGAAGTAATTCCTTTTAGGTAGCTTTCATTACAAAAAGTCCTTCCGGCAATGCCGGGAGGAAGAGGTAGCTTTCATATACTTATATATTTATTTATTTATTTTAAAGTAAGTTACATTGTTCAAAAATACTAAGCTCAAATTAGTGGAAATAATCTTATAAAATTAGTGATTTTATAAGATTGAATACTAGTTTTTCTCAAGACTGAATATTAATAGGAATTTTTAGAAATTAGTCATCTTTTATTCAACCTGGTTTTATTTTAAGCGATTTAGAGAGTCGCCAAACTCCACGATATCATAAAGTGTATGCCATTTTAAAGCAACATGATGGATCGTTCAGATCAGACCGTTTCAAAATGTCAGCCATAAGCAAAATTCAAAGTGCTATAACTCAATCATTTTTCAAGATATAGACAAAATAAAAAGTGTTCTGGAATTTTTGTTTTAAGTTCTAACACGTAAAAGAAAAATATTTTTCAAATTTTGATTTTTTCGAATTTAATTTTAAATTTTAAATTTTTTTAAAAATTTAAAATGGCCACCATTTTGAAACAAAATGGCGGATGATGCTGGCCAACGAACTCGGTCGAGACATTTGAATGCACTATATATATACCAAGTTTCATTGAAATCGGTTCATAAATACGCGTGTTATTACGTGACAAAAATCAGATCGTTTCAAAATGTCAGCCATAAGAAAAATTCAAAGTGCTATAACTCAATCATTTTATAAGATATAGACAAAATAAAAAGTGTTCTGGAATTGTTGTTTTAAGTTTTAACACGTAAAAGAAAAATATTTTTCAAATTTTGATTTTTTCGAATTTAATTTTAAATTTTAAATTTCTTAAAAAATTTAAAATGGCCGCCATTTTGAAACAAAATGGCGGATGATGCTGACCAACGAACTCGGTCGAGACATTTATATGTACTATGTACATACCAAGTTTCATTCAAATCGGTTCATAAATACGTTAGTTATCGCATGACAAAAATCAGATATATATATATATATATATATATACACTGCTCAAAACAATTAAAGGAAATTGCAGTTTTAGGTGGATTTTGTATCTGGGAAACTTTTTAGATGATTGATACATGGTCGACAGACATAGTAGGTTATATGAGAATAAATTACACATGTTTGGCATAAAAAAATGTATTTTATTGCGCATATGTGTACAAAAGGAAAAAAAAACACAATTTGTGCATATGAGAAAAAAAGAATAAGAAAAGGTGTTTTCTTCAAAGAAAATCATTTGCAGTAGGGGGTATGGTTTCCACGGGCGGCGAGCAACGTTGAACATCTTTGAGGCATGGACTCAATGAGGCTATTAATGACGAGTTGGGGTATTCTGCCCCACTCTTCCAGAAGAGCTCTTTCCAGTTGTTGGAGAGTTTGTGGGGGTTGTTGGCGGCCAGAAACTCGTCTTCCTAGAGCATCCCAAACGTGCTCGATTGGATTCATGTCTAGAGAACACGCTGGCCATTCCATTCGAACGATTCCTTCCTTGAAAAGGAAATCCTCTACCAGGTTTTCACGATGTGGCCTGCAGTTATCGTCCATTAAAATGAAGTTATCTCCGATTGCTGCAGCGTAAGGAACAACAATAGGTCTGAGGATCTCATCCCTATATCGGCGACCAGTCAGAGCTCCATCTCGAATGATGTAGAGGTCAGTGCGCCCGTCAATGGAGGTGCCACCATACACCAACACTCCTCCACCGCCAAATCTGACACTTTCGTGCACGAACGCAGGATTATTCCTACTGCCACGGTCCCTCCAGATGAAAATACGCCTATTATCCGGATGCACAGAAAAACGGGACTCATCAAAAAACAGAATATTGCTCCATTCATTTCTCCTCCAGTTGACATGCTCGGTTGCCCACTCCCTGCGGTCGCGACGATGCCTTGATGTTAATCTAACACATACCATCGGTCGGCGAGCATACAGACCTACAGCATGGAGCCGGTATCGGACAGTCAGAGTTGAAATCGTGGTGCCTGTAGCCGAGCGAAGGTGTTGTTGGAGAAGAGTAGCGTTCATGTTTCGGTGTCTCCGAGCTGTTAACGCTAAATACCGATCTTCATTGGGCATTGTTGCGCGTCTACGACCTTGCCCTGGTCTTCGGCCTGCACATCCACTCTCCAAAAAACGGTTCCAGATCCTTTAAATGACACTTTGTGACACTCCAATGGCTTGCGCTACTTCGACCCCCTTCTAACCTACCAACAATTCTCCAAGCTTCTGAATCTGTCAAATGATTTCGCTGAGACATCGTACTCATCGAAACAAAGCAATCACTGAATGCCGATCATCCTTGTCTTCATTCTCTTTTATCCAGTTGAAAGTCAAATTTCATTCGCTGCCGCTGAAGCAACGTTTTTGACGTCGAACTCAAAATTTGCATACTCCACAGTTTGAAAACCAGAAAAATTTGCATTTGTGATTATCTTCTTCTATTTTCAGCAAACAAAATTTCGCTTATATCTTTATTTTATATAAAATTTCAAATATCCTTTAATTGTTTTGAGCAGTGTATATATGGTTATATATATATATATATATATATATATATATATATATGGTTATATATATATATATATATATATATATATATATGTCAACATTTGAACGGAGGGTGGTTTTGGGGTCTGGGGGTCATGATCGGTGAAAATATACCAAAATTTTCCGGAAATATACCAAAAATGATGCTGGCCAACGAACTCAGTCGAGACATTTGTATGTACTATGTACATACCAAGTTTCATTCAAATCGGTTCATAAATACGTTAGTTATCGCATGACAAAAATCAGATATATATATATATATATATATATATATGGTTATATATATATATATATATATATATATATATATATATATATATATATATGTCAACATTTGAACGGAGGGTGGTTTTGGGGTCTGGGGGTCATGATCGGTGAAAATATACCAAAATTTTCCGGAAGTGCTTTCCTCCGGACGGCTGCAATAGGTAGCTTTTTACTTTTTGTAATGAAAGCTACCTAAAAGTAAAAAGCTACCTATTGCAGCCGTCCGGAGGAAAACACTTCCGGAAAATTTTGGTATATTTTCACCGATCATGACCCCCAGACCCCAAAACCACCCTCCGTTCAAATGTTGACATATATATATATATATATATATATATATATATATATATAACCATATATATATATATATATATATATATATCTGATTTTTGTCATGCGATAACTAACGTATTTATGAACCGATTTGAATGAAACTTGGTATGTACATAGTACATACAAATGTCTCGACTGAGTTCGTTGGTCAGCATCATCCGCCATTTTGTTTCAAAATGGCGGCCATTTTAAATTTTTTAAAAAATTTAAAATTTAAAATTAAATGCGAAAAAATTAAAAGTTGAAAAATATTTTCCTTTTACGTGTTAGAACTTAAAACAAAGATTCCAGAACACTTTTTATTTTGTCTATATCTTAAAAAATGATTGAGTTATAGCACTTTGAATTTTTCTTATGGCTGACATTTTGAAACGATCCGATTTTTGTCACGTGATAACACGCATACTTATGAACCGATTTCAATGAAACTTGGTATGTACATAGTACATACAAATGTCTCGACCGAGTTCGTTGGCCAGCATCATCCGCCATTTTGTTTCAAAATGGCGGCCATTTTAAATTTAAAAAAAAAATTTAAATTTAAAATTAAATGCGAAAAAATTAAAAGGTGAAAAATATTTTCCTTTTACGTGTTAGAACTTAAAACAAAGATTCCAGAACACTTTTTATTTTGTCTATATCTTAACAAAATGATTGAGTTATAGCACTTTGAATTTTTCTTATGGCTGACATTTTGAAACGATCCGATTTTTGTCACGTGATAACACGCATACTTATGAACCGATTTCAATGAAACTTGGTATGTACATAGTACATACAAATGTCTCGACCGAGTTCGTTGGCCAGCATCATCCGCCATTTTGTTTCAAAATGGCGGCCATTTTAAATTTTTAAAAAAAATTTAAAATTTAAAATTAAATGCGAAAAAATTAAAAGGTGAAAAATATTTTCCTTTTACGTGTTAGAACTTAAAACAAAGATTCCAGAACACTTTTTATTTTGTCTATATCTTAAAAAATGATTGAGTTATAGCACTTTGAATTTTTCTTATGGCTGACATTTTGAAACGATCTGATTTTTGTCACGTGATAACACGCGTACTTATGAACCGATTTCAATGAAACTTGGCATGTACATAGTACATACAAATGTCTCGACCGAGTTCGTTGGTCAGCATCATGCGCCATTTTGTTTCAAAATGGCGGCCATTTTAAATTTTTTAAAAAATTTAAAATTTAAAATTAAATGCGGAAAAATTAAAAGTTGTAAAATATTTTCCTTTTACGTGTTAGAACTTAAAACAAAGATTCCAGAACACTTTTTATTTTGTCTATATCTTAAAAAATGATTGAGTTATAGCACTTTGAATTTTTCTTATGGCTGGCATTTTGAAACGATGAGTTCTGATTTTTGTCACCTGATAACACGCGTACTTATAAACCGATTTCAATGAAACTTGGTATGTACATAGTACATACAAATGTCTCGACCGAGATCGTTGGCCAGCATCATCCGCCATTTTGTTTCAAAATGGTGGCCATTTTAAATTTTTTTTTAATTTAAAAATTTAAAATTAAATGCGAAAAAATCAAAATTTAAAAAATATTTTTCTCTTACGTGTTAGAACATAAAACGACGATTCCAGAACACTTTTTATTTTGTCTATATCTTACAAAATGATTGAGTTATAGCACTTTGAATTTTTCTTATGTCTGACATTTTGAAACGATCTGATTTTTTTACGTGATAACACGCGTATTTATCAACCGATTTCAATGAAACTTGGGATGTACATAGTACATACAAATGTCTCGACCGAGTTCGTTGGCCAGCATCATCCACCATTTTGTTTCAAAATGGTGGCCATTTTAAATTTTTTTAAAAATTTAAAATTTAAAATTAAATGCGAAAAAATCAAAATTTGAAAAATATTTTTCTCTTACGTGTTAGAACATAAAACGACGATTCCAGAACACTTTTTATTTTGTCTATATCTTACAAAATGATTGAATTATAGCACTTTGAATTTTTCTTGTCTGACATTTTGAAACGATCTGATTTTTTTACGTGATAACACGCGTACTTATAAACCGATTTCAATGAAACTTGGTATGTACATAGTACATACAAATGTCTCGACCGAGTTCGTTGGCCAGCATCATCCGCCATTTAGTTTCAAAATGGTGGCCATTTTAAATTTTTTTTAATTTAAAAATTTAAAATTAAATGCGAAAAAATCAAAATTTGAAAAATATTTTTATTTTTCCTGGTAGAACTTTAAACAACGATTCCAGAACACTTTTTATTTTGTCTATATCTTATAAAATGACTGAGTTATAGCACTTTGAATTTTGCTTATGGCTGACATTTTGAAATGGTCTGATCTGAACGATCCACAATGTTGCTTTAAAATGGCATACACTTTATGATATCGTAAAATTTGGTGACTCTCTAAATCGCTTAAAATAAAATCAGGTTGAATAAAAGATGACTAATTTCTAAAAATTCCTATTAATATTCAGTCTTGACAAAAACTAGTTTCAATCTTATAAAATCACTAATTTTATAAGATTATTTCCACTAATTTGAGCTTAGTGTTTTTGAACAATGTAACTTACCTTAAAATAAATAAATAAATATATAAGTATATGAAAGCTACCTCTTCCTCCCGGCATTGCCGGAAGGACTTTTTGAATTACCATTTTCTGTAATAAACTTAGTTTTTGTTATTTGCGTCTTTTTCGTGCTTTTTTGCATCTTTTTTTTTCATACGCGACTACTTACGAGTAATGTTGATGAGTCACCTAAATAAGTCACATTTAGGTGATTCAGGACAATCTAGTTTTACCGGACGATTAGCATAAAACCTTTTGCATTCCCCGAAAGCTTAAATGTTTCGTTCGTTTTGTTGTCTGGAAAATTACGTCATTTTCCTCAGGTCATCCCCACTAAAAATAATCTTAAGATTAGCCAAATAAATTTCCACTTTAGTGAAAAATTTTACAAATATATGAAGAAATTTTGCAGATTTAGCATTATTTTAAAAATATCAGCAGAATATTTAAAGATATTCTTAAAAGTAACAGCAGGCTGGACCCATTTCCTACAGAGTTTCTATTGATTTTTTGGACAATTGCTTACAATTTTCCTACAGATTTTTTTAGTGGGGATTCCTGAGAAAAATAAATTTATAAATATATATGACAATTCATCGAGATAAATAAATAAAGGACTTGTGTAAAGAACATAGGTACAAACATTGACATTTATATGTGTAATAAATTATTGCCAACGTAATGTTGTAACACACACATACAGATATTATAAAAATGAATAATATATTTTGAATGTTTATATATTTTATATTTACTTTTATAACTTTCACCTTCTGATACATTTTGTATCTGTTTTTATTGTACTTCCCATTTTAAAAATTTCGTTATTTTACGCCTTTGCATGTTGTCTTTCACATATTAAAATAATTCCACTTCGAATATAAGGTGTATTGGAATAATAATGTGATTGTGCGTCATAACGCCAAGTACTAATATTGCGCATATCAATGCATGAATCTGGAAAATGGCGCTACGGTTTTCTGGGCTCTTTGTTATCTGAATCACAAATAAAAGCTAAAATTTAATTTGTTACATTCGTAAATCTTACTGTTGGTATAAGCACATTAGTGTCAAAGCACGTAACTGTGAAGATGTAAAATGTACTTCGTAATTTCTATGATGCGAAGACTGTATGTTTCTTAGCAAACTCTTTGTTTATGACATAAAATGGTAGTGTTTCGTAACGTTTGAAAATGTTGTTGGAGATTGTTGATGCGTTCGCGAGTTAGCTTGTAGTTTTAAATGTATAATGCAAAATGTATACCGGGTATGCCAGCCACTAATGTTATTACTCAAGTGCATTCTTTTCAATTGCAGAACTACCTTTTTTATTTAATTTTTGAAATAAAAAATAGCATGCTTTAAGCATGCGAGACAATTATTGTCGTTGTTGAAAACTAAAAAGGATACAGAGAAATTTGTATGTCCTAAGCGCTGCTTATTTTTTCATGTCAGAAGAAGAGAATATAAAGTGATTATTACTACATCGTGATATCGCAATTAATGGTACGTAAAAGCAATTTATAAAATTCTAGTACTGTAGAGATTGAATCTTTAGAATTGAACAATCTACGTAGCATTATTCCATCTTATTATAGAATTTTATTTGCATGGCGTTGTTATCCACATTAATGGGTTATAACGCCAAATAACATTGGACACTAAATCACGCCACTACATTTTATGAATAGATATTTGCTAAAATTTTGTTTCTTGTGTAGATAGTCAATACGTTGCTGCATTAAATCCTACATTTTGTTCGAAGAAAAAAAAATTAAAACTATGCCATGAAAATTGCTAGAACTTTATCTTAACGTTATTACCCCAGGGCACCTTATTTTTATTTAAGAAACACTGTTTTTTTCTAGTCGTGTTGCATTGTGTTTTTGAGCCTTTTTAAGTGAGTTCGTAATTATGTAAATATGTGGCACCTATAGTTGTCGTTCAATCCGTTCGTCTGTCCGTCCGTCCATATAACAAAGCAAAAACTACCCTACCGAATCGTTTGAAATTTAAAATATATAATTATCACATAATTTTGTCGAGTCATTTCAAATTTTATGAAAATCGGATGCATACATCAATTACAGGGACAATCAAAAGTTATTCCATTACATTACGATCAATGGGGGAAAAAGTTTCAAATGCAGTTTAATCGTTTGAAATTTAAAATATATAATTATTAGATAATTTTGTCGAGTCATTTGAAATTTAATGAAAATTGGATGCATAGATCAATTACAAGGACAATCAAAAGTATTCCGTTACATTACTGTCAATGGGGAAAAATGTTTGAAATGAATTTTAATGGTATTACACTCATTCGAATATAGTAGAACACATGAACCTATGAAGTATATATGTATATACACTGCGTAAAAAAAGTAGAAGGACACTAGACTTTTTACTAATAAAAGCACAACTGATTAAGTTACCGCAAATATCTTTATTTGCCTAACAATTTATAACTAAATGAGTATAAATTCATAATAATCCAAAATAAATTAAGAAGATAATTTGTTTTTCATAATATAGTTTCTGTTGCTTACATGAAACTCTGTAAAAAAGTAAAAGGACACATAAGTATTTTATATGAAAATTAAAATATTAATAAGAAGTTTTCTTTCCATTTGCCTTTATCACTTGAAAGACTCTATTTGGCATTGAATCGTACAGTGCTTGTATTTCACTTTGGCAAAAATTGTCCCAAACATCGTTAAGTGCATTCTGAAGCTCGACAACAGATTCGTATTGTTTTCCTCCATTGTATACGCGACGAACTAATGTCGCCCATATATTTTCAACAATGTTAAGGTCAGGGCTTTTAGCTGGCCATGGCAAAACGCGGATATTATTTGTGTGGAACCAATTTTTAACGCCAGTAGCGGTGTGAATCGCTGCTCCATCTTGTTGAAAAATCCAATCTTCTCCACCTACTTCTGAACCATAAGGAAGAAGTTCAGATTCCAACAACTGGATCTAATCTTCATGGTTCTGTTTACCATACAAAATGACTAGACTCGTTCTTCCACCATATCCAACTACTAGCCAGACCATCAAACTCCCCCCTCCCATATGTCGAGTGGAATACAATTCTTCCTCATTCTTGATACAATGCCAATAGTATTGATATCCATCAGGACCATCCAAATTGAACTTTTTCTCATCTGAGAAAATGACAGAAGTCCATTCCGTGGTCCAAGACATGAAGTTTCTCGCCCAAGATAAGCGATTGGCTATATGCATTTTTGTCCATTTTGGATGATGTTGTCTCTTCTTGAAAATAAAGATTTTAGACTTTTTTATATAGTTATATACAGTTTGGCGTGACACATGCGCTAGATTTGCTCGTATTCGGACCTTCGAAATTGTGGAATCTTTTTTTTCAACTCTCGGATAATGTTTCTTTCATCACGAGGCGTCAGTGTTTTAGGTCTTCCTGTTTTTTTTTTTTAGTACCGTGATGCTCTGGATTTCTAAGATAGTTGGATATTGCAGTTTTACTAACATTAAGCAACTTAGCAATCTCTCTGATGCTTTTACCCTCTTTTCTAAATGCTATGGCTTGGCCTTTTTGAAAATTATTTAAAGGTATTCCTTTCGGCATTCTAAAACAAACAAACAAACAAAAAATCAACCTAAAAATGGAGATATATTTTTTTCTTTGATGGAAAAAATAAAATAATAATGCTTACTTACATTATCTATAGCAGAAGGGTCCAAAAAATTCAATTTCCCACAGCTGTCCTTCTACTTTTTTTACAGTGAAATTTTTAAATAAGTTCATTTTTCTATAAATTAATTGTGGTAGCAATTAATTTTTCATTTCACAACAAAAGAATGCATATAAAATTATGCCCTTAAAAAAATCAGACCGTAAATATAAATCACAATTAAGTTAATTAAAAAATTCGAGTGTCCTTCTACTTTTTTTACAGAGTGTATATATTAAAATATACATTCTGTTCAATCTGAGATGCAAAGAATATTTATTACTCAGTTACAGGACCACATAAAAGTATTCCACTTCATAATGCTATACGGGAAAACATTATTTGGGTCGTGTGTTAATTATATTAAACTATTTCACATTTTATGAATATGACAGTGGCGTAGCTGGCGGGGGCGGAGGGGGAGGTCCGTCACGCGTGTCACCCTCTAAGGGGCGACACACAATCTTTTATTTGCAAATAAAAAATATTTTTATAAGATTTTTTTAAAAGGAATTCTGAAACAAAAGGTGTTCTGAATTCTGAAACAAATTTTTAGCGCACGACGCAATAGAATTAGCTTTCTTTTCTTTCAGAATGTGAAAGGAGGTGTGCTGATAAGGGCTTTTATTCGCCTATCATTTACCCCCAAAAAAGTTTTGATTTCCGATAATTGTTCATTTGCTTTGCATAATTAAAGATATGTATTTTTGTTTTGTATAAGCTTTACATGATAATAAAAGAGTAAGTCATGAAAATTATAGCCCGGAAACAGAGTGTTTTGGCTTTTTTCTAAATTTTTGTGGTTTTTTGTGTCTTTGAGTTCATTTTTTTAAACGCGCGATGAACCAAATTAATTTTGACATGCAATGATACTACACTTTATAAGCTTTCATAGGACCATTATTTTATTTGGGTTCAGTGTGCGCTTCTACCTTTTAAAGAAAAACATTTATCATGCGAAAGAATCAAATGCACGGTTATCGGAGCGCATTCAGATTTCTTTTGCCGTACTCCAAAAATATTTAAATTTTTGAGAGAGCAATGTTTTTTTCTGAAACTATTTTTGTAAATATTTATTTAAAAAATTATATTAATAATTAATATTTGGATGTCAGTGTCATTGTTGTGAAGCCTTGCGGAAAAATTTTCGTATCTGTTCTAACAAAAAAGTTATATCGATACTTAGATGTTCGAAAAACTGCGATCTACAGAGTGGTTCCAAGTATTGCTCTACATGTAGATAGTATGTATTTCGTGATCTTCAGTCTCGAAATATTTCTATTCCTTCTTCTTATGCAACAATAAGAGATTATGCTTCAACGATTACTGCCGACGAGACCACAAATAAGAAACCTAATATGCATTTATCAATACCTCATTGTAAGTACTCTGACATTTTTTGTATAATGTGTAAAGGTAAGAACTGCCTTGTTATTGTAGCAAAAGCTATTGAATCTCAAGTTTTTATAGAAACTACAATCTATATTTTGTCTGGAAAATGATGCTGTCAAACTCTCATATTTCTGGATCGATCTTAAGTAAATTGGCTCTGCAAGATTTACGTTCTGTAAGTGAAAACATATCTATGTATGAAATGTATATTGAAAGTATTTAAAACAATATTAGAAAAGTACAAAGGAGAAGGTTTTGATTTTGATACACCAAGAGACTTTTCCAAAATCGTTTATAATACTGCCATGGGTATATCTATGCTTAATTTTAGTTCTATTTTTAAAGTTCAAAATATGTTCCTCAAAAAAGAGGTCATCTCGTACTTGTTTTGCAGCGTTACTTATAAAACTTAGAACTGGTCTCTCTAATGGTGTTCTGTCCACGTTATTCAATATAAGAAAAACAATAATATTTTCTGTAAAATATGCAAATCAGACACTAATTAAGATCTTTGTCCCTGAAGACCTTGAAATAGAGCACGTCACTAGAACACAAGATATTTAGCAACATTATTATTACAATATAGAAGTTATTTAGCAGGAAGATTCTTTATTCCGCATGACGACAATGATACTGTGATTATTTTCGATAGCATATACATTTATATCCAGAAGAGTGAGAACTAAAGCTTTCAGAGAAATTCATTCTGGTTATACTCGTCACTATTTCATATTATATTTCAGATGTCTTCGGCCCTTATTTCGAGGATTCAAAGAACAAGTACGCTAACATACTTACATATATTTTAAGCATATATTTAAAAAAAATTCACATAATATCAGAGAGTTGCTGAAGCTAAATGATGTTGGGAAAATTGATAGATTTTTACGGGATTGTTTGGAACTTCTGCAAGAAATGAATATCGAACATGACACGCTAAAATTCCCAAAATAGTAGCAGCAATTTTCAACAGATGATGCTAAGGTATATCTCTCGTGAACAAAGTTCGATTGTTCGATACAAAAGTGTTAAAAACTGTAACTATAATACTTGAATAAAAAAACCAGCTAAGCAACATCACACAACGGCACTGTCAATGTAAAGTAGGCACAAGTGTCTTAGGCCCGCCACACACTAGGGAGACATGCGTCAAAAATCGTGCAACATGACGCAGTCAAATCGGTTTTTTCTTTGTTATCAGGGTGAAATTGTCGCATGTGTCATGTTTTTTCGCACAATGTCTCACAGGTGTATGGCGGGCCTTAGAGTACTAGGCGCATGTTGCTTCCGTATTATGGTTTCTGGTTTACTTGCGTCATAACTCAACCAAAATTGAGTATGCTCATATGCTACAAGACGCGGTCGCTGGATTCGTCCAGTGGTGATTCTGGGGAAGCAATCAAGGAGGAAAATAATGCGAAACATATTTCCAAAAGTGTCTGAAACTGTATGATTATATTTTCTGTTATCGATTATTTCCGATGTTTCATATATTGAAATAAAAGTCTTAATAAGCTCCATTCATATTAATTTTGCATTTAGTGTTGTATTTACTATTGTTTTTTTTTTACTAAAACTAATGATTATAGAGTTTATGTTCATTAATATACATCATATTTAGTTATATATTTTATTTTTCCATTAATTATTTAACTTTCAACCAAGATATTATTATTTTCTTATTTGTTATGAGGTATACTATCGAAAAAAATTATGTCACATCTAGATGCTGACGGGCGAAAAATGGCTTTAACAGTCCACCTCCTTTTATACAGAATGCTGTATCTAAATAAGACATGCACCAGGGAACAAAAAACTACCTATCCAACGAGTGAATAGCAAAAGCAAATTGAAAAAAAAAGAATTATCTTCTATATATAGACACCGCATTGACTCAGGGTTGAATTGAGGGAATGGCCCGGAGGAGGACATTCAGAGGAAAGGGAGAAAAGGACATAAGAGGAAACACAAAATTTGAAATTTTGCGTTTTCAATAGTAAAAGAAAACAATCCCGCTCCGAAAATCTATAATGTCCCCTCCCCAGGAGATAAGTGAAGTGACACTTTTCTCCGGTGAAGTCCCTCCCGGAGAAAAGTGTTATGCAGACAATGGATAGAGTGATGAGTCGCTCCTGTGGGTTGTTTTATGCAGGCGGACAAAAGGTAAATAAGGAATGGTATGGTCATTTGTTATAATAACATAGAATTGGGATTGAAAAAATATTACGGATCGAAAGGAGAAAGAGTGGTGACACCATGATGACACCATTTATACATCCGCCGCGGGTGTCACCCATCCTAGCTACGACACAGGAATATGATAAACATTGATGAGGTGTAATAAAATTTTCTTTCTGTATATTTACAGAAACACAAATCTCGATCACTAATACTAAATCTGAAGTACTGTCTATTATAACAGCAAGATCTGAATATTTTTTAACCTTTGTTATCGTACGAACGCACCTCATTTGCAACGCTTTACGTGCAATTTCCAACTTCTTTATGTTTATCTACCTTTTTTTTTATACGCGATTACTTTGTGCAATTGATTTAGCTGATTCGCTGGGGATCCAGTTCATCCTAAATTTTAGGCTTTTCATTGTATTCAGCCCGTAGTTCTACAAAATTCTCAATACACTTTAAGAACTCATTTTTTTAACCCTTTGGAAAATGGTGGTCGCTTTCGGTCTAGAGGTATTTCAGACATATCCGAATCCTTATGATGTCGGTATTTTAATCAATTTCTGATTGATCCATGTTTAATGTTCAGATATGGAATATCTTTTTTCCACGATAAAAAAAGTACAAAATTAATATTCTAGACAGAAATTTATATACAGCTTTCAAATAAATTGCATTTAAAAGTACACTTTTATTCCCTATACGACGGTATAAAAATTGAAAATGGGTGATGCTTGCAAGTTTGAAAACTTGCTTTACCGAAAATTGTAAAACTGAAATTTCATTTAAATTTGTTTGTGATGAGTGCAGGAATATTAATATTTAATCCATGGCATACGTAATATAGGACTGTTTTATTATGTAAGCCACGTTTCGATCATCATAAAAACTATGTTTATTATTATTATTTCTTTAACCCTTTCAGGGGCAAGGCGTTTCTGCCGAAAAAGTGCTCAAATAATTAATTCACACTGCAATTATTGAACAAATATATCTGATAATAATCAAAAGTTCTTGTTCATCCATATTATCAGATCGATATTGTAATAAAAACATAAAGGTGCAGTTCGGAAATTTGGGCATTAAAATGTAACCGTTTGCAGATTGCAAACGGCGCCCCAGTCTTTGAAAACAACATTTTGCAAATGGTCATTGTAATTTTCTAAATATTTTGTTGTTGTTGTTGTTTTTGTTTATAAAAATTATGGTTATTTTGCAATATCATTTTAAGGGAAAAAATATGTTTTTTTTATAACTGGAATCAAAATTTTTTTCTGCTCGAACATTATAATGTGTTTTTGGTTATTGTCAAAGGAATTAAATTCTTTCAGTTATTGTTCATTGTTATGTGAACGAATTTCATAAAGCTGCTCGTACTATAGAATTTGGCAGCTTTCTTTTCTTTTATTCTTTTTTCTTTCTTACTTTATTTTTTCTTTATTTTTTTCGTAAGAGATCTTCAAATACAATTAATTTCGCCTGCTTTCCTTTCTGCACAGACCTGCTTTACTACCTCCTTGCTAGATTTGCCTAGTAAAGGAAATTTATACCAAGAACTACAGAATACCTGAGTTCTTTCAATGTGAATTAATACGTTATGTAAATATAGGAGCAGAAAAACATTTGTTTGAAATACTTAAAGTATTCCTTAGTCCACTTTGAAATATTTATATAAGAGAAAAATGATGTAAAATATAAATAAATTTCAATGTTTCAACTAAAACATAAAAAATATCGAGTATCTTATTAACTTTTTTAAGATCCTCTCCCCGTAGAACTGTATTTATATTTCTTTTCCGACTTTTTTTGGTATTTTTTAGTTTTTCAAAGTATTCTGAATAACAGTTTCGCAAAAAAATTAACTGACATCGCTTACTTTTATAAACTATAAACTCCTTAATCGTTTTATAATGCCAAAAAAGATTTGTACCATGTGCAAGAATCAAAAGCTATATTTTATTAAACTGAAAGGTATTAAGAAAAAAAAATATTTATGAGTTTATTGCACAAAATGTTATGTCTGACATTTGTCACAGGAAAATATTAAATATATAACAGAATTTGCGGTATAAAAAAACTGAAAGAAGGATATAAAACATAAATGTCTATAATGTAAGAGACATTTCATATTTGCTTTTTGGGATGTTTTCATGAAATTATTTGAAATGCTCTATCATGTACAGAATCGGTACAACTCAAGAGTGCATGATTAGTTGGGAGACAAAAAAAAATCTTGAATAGAGTATCTGTTCGAAAAACTACACGGTGTCTCCAAAAAATCTGTACAACTTCAACAATTTATTTAAAAACAAATGAATAGACCTACAGAAAAACTAATTACAGGAATAAGATAAAATAACTCATAAAGTTTTTTACTTTCTTCATTCTTCAATAAAAGAAAGTATTGTAATCGAAATTTTTTTCGCCTTCTGGTTTTTGACGGATTTACTCGTTTTAGGGATCAGAGATTCCAAAAACATATTTTTTACAAAATGTCTGTCTATCCGTATCTCCGTGTATCGCCATTATACTATCGAAAAGTCTATGAAATTATGCATAGAATTGAGGCAAATTTTTTGCGTATGTATTTGTCTATAGACAGCTGTTCCTCCCTGAATTTGGAAAAAATCCACCGGAAGGGGGGCTGTAATAGCAAATTCTGTGGCATTTTCATTATTGTACCATCGAAAAGTACATGATGTTATGCAGAATCGTACCAATTTGTTGTGCATGGATTTAGTGCATAGTTTTGAAATGGCCAGATTGTCTGGAATTGTCTTCGATTTGGAAATATTCCGCCAAAAGGGGGTGCTGCAATAACAATGTCTGTGTCATATTCATCATTGTATCAGCAATAAGATAGTATCATCATATGAAATTATGCATAGAATTGAACAAATTTTTTTGTGTGCGCATTTGGCTTTGGTCAGTATTTTTCTCCATGAATCTGAATTTATTCTGCCGGAAGGACTTGCTGTAATAGCGATTTTGTGCCATTTTCTTTATTTTTACCTTCAAAAAGTGTATGAAGTTATGAATGAAATTTCACTAAATTTTTTTGTGTGTTTTTGGCTATAGCCATCAGGTCCACGTTGAATTTGGAAATATTCCGTCGGAAAGGGGAGATTTTTGAATATATTTTTTTCAATTTTTCATAGTTCTGTTGTCCATTGGTGCCTTGTGCAACATCGGGAGTTCGCGCCCTGCTAAGTTGGCTATTCGCAAACAGTTGATTTATAGTAGAATACTATATTTAAGCAAAAACTATTTAATTTTAATAAATATCATGATCGAGATTAAGATGTTTTTACTCCGATTAATTGACTGGAACAGAAATTTGAGATGAAAATCACAGTTGCTATAGAATGGAACTAATATTATGACAATATTAACATCTATAACTACTTTTTTCAAACATTAAGATGTATAACATACAAGAAAGTTTTGGGATTGGCATATTCAACTAGTTTTAGAATATGTTTCTGGTCAAGGATGATGCTGAGCAAAACATAAACGATTATTAACTGCGATTATTAATGATAAAAAACTAAGGATCCCTTGCAATAAACTCAATGTGTCGAGCGGTTTATCGGAACAAAAGCCGATATTCAAACTAAAACACATTATTGAATGATTGATGTCAATAGACATAAAACGTTTAATGTCAGCATGCTAAAACATTCGTGAATTTAATATCAATACTGTCTTAACTCTTTATCGGGCAAATCATTTTTTCCCCTAAAAATTTGAAAGACTTCACGGCAACTATATTCTATACACAAATTTATTTCAAATAAAAAGTACATTTTCCATAAAATTAATGTAAATACAAATCATCTAACTAAAAATTCCTGTGCGATTCAATCAGTTTTGTGTAAAAATTGAGCAATAAATATATTATCACTGCCCTATAAAGGGTTAATATTCCTCGTGCTACTAAAAGATGTTATGATGAAATTTACTAAGGCAGCAGAAAATTTTTTGGGGTATTGTAGCTATTGCTGTAAAGTAGTTTTGCTGAACCCTTACTCATTTTTTAAATACAATTTTTAAGTTGTACAGATTGTTTTTTGGATTCTCTATATTTCTAATTAATTAACGGATAAATGTAAAATCATCTTCATCAACAGTAAATTCATTTAAAGCAATTAAACCCAATGCAAAATGTAAAGTTTTTCTTTAATATAAACTTGTGCCAATTACTGGATCACAAGGTGTCATACATTGGTGCTCTAGGTGCCAATTACTGGTGATTTCAGTAACTTTTTATAAATATATTTTTATAAAAATACTTTTTCAAAATTTTTTGCTTTTAGTGGGCAAAATAGATGCACAGATATGCATTAAAATAGCAAATAAAGCCTTTGTGCAAAAATGTTTAAAGATAAAAAACCAACGATTATAAATGCACAAATAAAATAAGAAAAGGTAGCAAACAGCCGTTTCGAATCTACTATGGAGATTCTTCATCAGTCCAAAACTCAGCGAGCTAGAGAAAGCAAAACTGAGCTAAGACACAGAGAGACGCAGGCTTATATACCCGCTACGGAAATGATCTCACCTAAAGGAAAGCAACCAATGAGAAGAGAGCAGCCTAACAACTGGCTGGACAAGTAGCGACATCTACCGGAGAATAAACAAAACAAAAGCTAAAAAGCGAGGGAAAACAAAAGGTTTAAATTAAATTAAAGATTTCCAAATTCTAGGAAAATAAGGCGTACTTGATAAGTCATTGACTAAGGAGTGAGAGTTTTTAATGATGTGGTAAGCTTCCCAAAAATCAAGATCAAGAATGGAAGGACACTTTTGGATGATGGTAGCTGAAGAAAAATTAAACTTATGTTGTAAAGACCAACAATGTTGAGCAATGGAAGAGCGTTTAAGCTCTTGATTTTTGACATACCTTTTATGTTCCGTTAAACGAAATCTGAGAGCACGTTTAGTCTGACCAATATAAGAAAGGCCACATTGGCAAGAAATTTGGTAAATACCCCAGTTATCTAAGCGATCAATGGGATGCTTAAGATTTGAAAAGGCAATTTTATTAACAGGAGAAAAAATAACATTGAAATCGAACCTTTTTAAAATTTTAGCAACTTGCTGACTGATTTTGGGGAAAAAAAGGCAAAACAACCAAAGTATTGGAATTTGAATTAAAGTTTTTTCTTTCAGATTGGGTGGATTTTGTTAATTTTCTATGAATTGAATCTATAATATTAGGGGAATAACCACGATCAACAGCAATAGCTTTAAAATAATTAAGTTCATCACTGAATAACTGAGGAGTTGAACAAATATTGGAAGCCCGGAAAACAAAAGTTTTAAAAGCCGCAGCTTTCTGGTTAGGAGGATGAGAAGAATACCTATGAGGTGGAAGACTGACCGCAAAAGGTTTACGAAAGACAGTAGTCTGAAAATTATCATCAACGCGAATAACAAGGACATCAAGAAAAGAAAGGCAATTGTTCGCTTCAACTTCAAAAGTAAATTGAATGTAAGAATCAATAGAATTCATAATAGAGAGAATATGATTTATATCTGTATTCACATCAATTAAAGCAAAAATATCATCAACGTAACGAACATAAAACTTAAATTTTAAGACTTCAAACAATTTTATTTCAAAATAGTGCATGTAAAAATCACATAAAATCGGACTAAGAGGGTTACCCATAGCCAAACCGTCAGTCATACGAAAGAAATTCCCGTTAAATACAAAAGTGTTTTGAGACAAGCAAACACGAGTGAGATGAATGAGCTCCTCAATTTCGAAAAAAGAAAAATGAAATTCACAGAGCCTTTTCTTCAGGCAATCTAAAGCCCCTTCGACAGGAACATTAGTAAATAATGATGTAACATCAAAAGAAACCATCATGTGGCCTTGTGGCTTAAAACTGTGAAGTTTCTTGACAAATTCAGAAGAATTTTTAACAGTGAAGGAATTACCGCTTAAAAGAGGAGAAAATATGGAAATAAGATATTTAGCAAGTTTATAAGAAGCCGTACCGATATTGGAGACAATGGGTCTAAAAGGAATGTCAGGTTTATGAACCTTAGGTAAAGCATAAAACCTGACACAATGAGCAACTGAAGGAATAAGAGACCTCTTTAATTTAGCAGGAATAATGTGCGAAGACTTAAAGGCAGATTTGATAGTATCAATTTCACGAGAGGAAGGGTCTTTGTGGATATCCACATAGGGACCATCATTAATTAATTTCTGAGATTTCTCCAAATAAGTAGACTTGTCAAGAACAACAATCTGACCACCTTTGTCAGCCTTAGTTATGGTCAAATTCGGATCAGAACATAAACTTTTAAGAAAATATTGAACTGAACTATTAAGATTTGGCTTATAAACATTAGAATTAAAATCGACAGTATTGGCAATGAGATGCCTAATAGACTCTTTTTGAGAAGGAGAAATAGCGCTATGCTTAAAGGCACGTTCAATAGGAGCAATCAGACGGGGTAACGAATGAGTGGCAGATACAGAGAAATTGTTGTTTAATTTGAGAGCATTAAGCTGATTATTATTTAAAGTGACACTAGAAAGATTGACGACAGCATTTTGATTAACAGTAGGTAAGTTGTTGGAATTGTTAACGAAAGAATTATTACAAAGTGTACTAAATTTCTTTTTTAGAACAGAGCAATGAATCGAAGAAGCTTTGAGGACTCTATTCCATGAAATTCTGTCTATAGAATCAAAATCAGGTGACGAATTAGCAAGAGAGATATGTAAGTAATATAACTCCATATGAGCAATTTTCTGACGAATCTCTTGAATCAAAGCTCGTAAAAGAGCTAATTAGAGCGAAATAAAACCTTATTTATCCTACTTGAATTAAATAAATTACACCGTATTGAAATGAACCTAGGAAACATTTTTTTGCGTCTACAGTCACGTAGAAAATGTAAGTGCTCTAAAAACCTATACTTTTTCATTCGTAAATTACAAAACCTATTGATTTGTGTCATAGCAAAGAGAAGATCCCATTGATCGCTTAGATAACTGGGGTATTTACCAAATTTCTTGCCAATGTGGCCTTTCTTATACTGGTCAGACTAAACGTGCTCTCAGATTTCGTTTAACGGAACATAAAAGGTATGTCAAAAATCAAGAGCTTAAACGCTCTTCCATTGCTCAACATTGTCGGTCTATACAACATAAGTTTAATTTTTCTTCAGCTACCATCATCCAAAAGTGTCCTTCCATTCTTGATCTTGATTTTTGGGAAGCTTACCACAGCATTAAAAACTCTCACTTCTTAGTTAATGACTTATCAAGTACGCCTTATTTTCCTAGCATTTGGAAATCTTTAATTTAATTTAAACTTTTTTTTTCCCTCGCTTTTTAGCTTTTGTTTTGTTTATTCTCCGGTAGATGTCGCTACTTGTCCAGCCAGTTGTTAGGCTGCTCTCTTCTCATTGGTTGCTTTCCTTTAGGCGGGATCATTTCCGTAGCGGGTATATAAGCCTGCGTCTCTCTGTCTCTTAGCTCAGTTTTGCTTTCTCTAGCTCGCTGAGTTTTGCACTGATGAAGAATCTCCATAGTAGTTTCGAAACGGCTGTTTGCTACCTTTTCTTACTTTATTTGTGCATTTATAATCGTTGGTTTTTTATATTTAAACATTTTTGCACAAAGGCTTTATTTGCTATTTTAATGTATTTGGCGTCAACGGGCCTTGATTCCATTTGTGTTGTTTTTATTTTTCTTCTCTTTGCTATGTCACAAATCAATAGGTTTTGTAATTTACGAATGAAAAAGTATAGGTTTTTAGAGCACTTACATTTTCTACGTGACTGTAGACGCAAAAAAGTGTTTCCTTGGTTCATTTCAATACGGTGTAATTTATTAAATTCAAGTAGGATAAATAAGGTTTTATTTCGCTCTAAATTAGCTCTTTTACGAGCTTTGATTCAAGAGACTCGTCAGAAAATTGCTCATATAGAGCATGAGTTATATTACTTGCATATCTCTCTTGCTAATTCGTCACCTGATTTTGATTCTATAGACAGAATTTCATGGAATAGAGTCCTCAAAGCTTCTTCGATTCATTGCTCTGTTCTAAAAAAGAAATTTAGTACACTTTGTAAAAATTCTTTCGTTAACAATTCCAACGACTTACCTACTGTTAATCAAAATGCTGTCGTCAATCTTTCTAGTGTCACTTTAAATAATAATCAACTTAATGCTCTCAAATTAAACAACAATTTCTCTGTATCTGCCACTCCTTCGTTACCCCGTCTGATTGCTCCTATTGAACGTGCCTTTAAGCATAGCGCTATTTCTCCTTCTCAAAAAGAGTCTATTAGGCATCTCATTGCCAATACTGTCGATTTTAATTCTAATGTTTATAAGCCAAATCTTAATAGTTCAGTTAAATATTTTCTTAAAAGTTTATGTTCTGATCCGAATTTGACCATAACTAAGGCTGACAAAGGTGGTCAGATTGTTGTTCTTGACAAGTCTACTTATTTGGAGAAATCTCAGAAATTAATTAATGATGGTCCCTATGTGGATATCCACAGAGACCCTTCCTCTCGTGAAATTGATACTATCAAATCTGCCATTAAGTCTTCGCACATTATTCCTGCTAAATTAAAGAGGTCTCTTATTCCTTCAGTTGCTCATTGTGTCAGGTTTTATGCTTTACCTAAGGTTCATAAACCTGACATTCCTTTTAGACCCATTGTCTCCAATATCGGTACGGCTTCTTATAAACTTGCTAAATATCTTGTTTCCATATTTTCTCCTCTTTTAAGCGGTAATTCCTTCACTGTTAAAAATTCTTTTGAATTTGTCAAGAAACTTCACAGTTTTAAGCCACAAGGCCACGTGATGGTTTCTTTTGATGTTACATCATTATTTACTAATGTTCCTGTCGAAGGGGCTTTAGATTGCCTGAAGAAAAGGCTCTGTGAATTTCATTTTTCTTTTTTCGAAATTGAGGAGCTCATTCATCTCACTCGTGTTTGCTTGTCTCAAAACACTTTTGTATTTAACGGGAATTTCTTTCGTATGACTGACGGTTTGGCTATGGGTAACCCTCTTAGTCCGATTTTATGTGATTTTTACATGCACTATTTTGAAATAAAATTGTTTGAAGTCTTAAAATTTAAGTTTTATGTTCGTTACGTTGATGATATTTTTGCTTTAATTGATGTGAATACAGATATAAATCATATTTTCTCTATTATGAATTCTATTGATTCTTACATTCAATTTACTTTTGAAGTTGAAGCGAACAATTGCCTTTCTTTTTTTGATGTCCTTGTTATTCGCGATGATGATAATTTTCAGACTACTGTCTTTCGTAAACCTTTTGCGGTCAGTCTTCCACCTCATAGATATTCTTCTCATCCTCCTAACCAGAAAGTTGCGGCTTTTAAAACTTTTGTTTTCCGGGCTTCCAATATTTGTTCAACTCCTCAGTTATTCAGTGATGAACTTAATTATCTTAAAGCTATTGCTGTTGATCGTGGTTATTCCCCTAATATTATAGATTCAATTCATAGAAAATTAACAAAATCCACCCAATCTGAAAGAAAAAACTTTAATTCAAATTCCAATACTTTGGTTGTTTTGCCTTTTTTTCCCCAAAATCAGTCAGCAAGTTGCTAAAATTTTAAAAAGGTTCGATTTCAATGTTATTTTTTCTCCTGTTAATAAAATTGCCTTTTCAAATCTTAAGCATCCCATTGATCGCTTAGATAACTGGGGTATTTACCAAATTTCTTGCCAATGTGGCCTTTCTTATATTGGTCAGACTAAACGTGCTCTCAGATTTCGTTTAACGGAACATAAAAGGTATGTCAAAAATCAAGAGCTTAAACGCTCTTCCATTGCTCAACATTGTTGGTCTTTACAACATAAGTTTAATTTTTCTTCAGCTACCATCATCCAAAAGTGTCCTTCCATTCTTGATCTTGATTTTTGGGAAGCTTACCACATCATTAAAAACTCTCACTCCTTAGTCAATGACTTATCAAGTACGCCTTATTTTCCTAGCATTTGGAAATCTTTAATTTAATTTAAACCTTTTTTTTCCCTCGCTTTTTAGCTTTTGTTTTGTTTATTCTCCGGTAGATGTCGCTACTTGTCCAGCCAGTTGTTAGACTGCTCTCTTCTCATTGGTTGCTTTCCTTTAGGCGGGATCATTTCCGTAGCGGGTATATAAGCCTGCGTCTCTCTGTCTCTTAGCTCAGTTTTGCTTTCTCCAGCTCGCTGAGTTTTGCACTGATGAAGAATCTCCATAGTAGATTCGAAACGGCTGTTTGCTACCTTTTCTTACTTTATTTGTGCATTTATAATCGTTGGTTTTTTATCTTTAAACAGATATGCATTCTTTGATTTAAAAATATTTCCAAGTAAATATCTAATTTCTTTGTAATGAAAATTGAAGTAAGTTTAAAAACAAATTCTTAAAGTGCCAATTACTGGAGATTTTACCCTACTTTAAAAGAAAACTCCTCTCTTTAATGAGGTGGAACATGATGTGTAAAACAAAAGTAAACAATTTGTAAATGTGAAAACATATTTAAAAACTCGATTTTAGGAATTATCATCAGAAATAAGGAAAATATCAGAATTTGTTTGTGCAACACTGAATCTGTTCCATAGGTGTGTGTACAGAGTTTTTCAAATTTATGTGTCAGAAATACAAAGCCAAGTATAGGGGACCTAAATAAGCAAATTTTGTATAGAAATGTGAGTGCAGAAATGCAGCGTTAAGGCGGTAGACGTCGATGTTTCTCCCTGAGAATCTTGCATAAGGACAAATTTGTAATGTTGTTTTTCTTCATTTTATTTTAAATGCTGAAAAAAAACACGATTCTTTCAATATTATATAAAAATACTTGATTACAAACAAAAAATTGAATCTTGAGGGTATTAATCACTATATAATACATTAAGAATTCATCAAATTATTAATTTTTTATTACTTTAAATATTGCTAACATTTCAGTGAAATCTATATAGCTTAGTGAAAGTATTAACATGGTTTATCAGTGAGAGGGTTAAGTTCAGTGAACGACATACAAAATCTGCTTATTTAGGTCACCTCTACCTGCCTTTACATTTCTGACATATCATCTAGAAACACCCTGTATGTTTTACATAGTATAATAAATTTTAGTTCACTTAGAAAGCGCACAAAGGGGTAAAGTCTAGACTTAAGGGTGTTCTTAAATCAAAAAGGGCAACTTTGTGACACATGCTTTAATTTATTTTTGTTCGGAAATGCATGAAAAAAGCAGGTGTTATTATTCAAAAACTGTCTAATTGCACTCAATTTTCTGTTTTTAAAAAAACACAATAGATTTTTCATAACAAGCCTTTAAAGTTGACACTTTTGAGCACATTTCCCGTCGAAAGCAGAAAAACCCGTCGAAAAGCAGGAGAAAAACGGGTGATTACGTCATCAAAATAGCTTAGAACTGGATAGGTAATTTATTGATCCAAAAATGGAAAAATAAGCTTGATTAGAAATCGCTTCCATAGTCAGGTCTTCTAATCTTATATCTTTCTGTTGAAAAATGAATTTGTAAATGTGTCAAAACGTTTTGCGCTTGTTGAGCGGAGCAGTTGAGGACACCCTTAAAGCTGATTAGTCAAGAACTTTACAAATTTCTGAGAAAAACAAAGTTTCGTAGAATGTGATATTTAGATTAAGGCATTGTCTTGTTAGATTGCATTGTCTTGTTGAAAAGTCAATTCAAGACCCCCCCCCCCCCCCCAAAATGTCCCTAAATGGAAGTAAATGATAGTTTAGCGTCTCTTGAGGCTTTTCTGAACCTTGTCTTCCTTTTAGAAAAGGCAGAGAGGTCTGGCCGTTGAATCCAAATGCCCCCAAACTATAACATGTTTACCACATTCCTACGTGCGTAAAAATGCCCTTGGTTTCATGCGTAAGTCATGTCAATACGCGTTCCACCCATCAAGGTATCTAAATTCCACTTTTTCTCATAGCTGATTAAAACATTAAGCCACTTGTCCCCGTAGCACATGTGCTTTTTTAGCCTAGTTCATTCTTCTCGTTTGTGTTGTAATTTGAGAGACGATTTGCGAGCCATTTTCTTTAGTATGATGTAATCACACTCTTTAATACATCTATTTAAAGTGTCTTTGGACACCTGTATATTGAGATTATTTTTAATTTGCCTTATGGATATATATTGTCTAGAAAGCAATCTCCATATTCTCCGATCAGTTTGAACAGTCGTCATATGTGGTCGTCCACATCTTGGTTTCAGCTTAAAATTATCATTTCTAGAGAGTACTTGATATATACCTCGCTTTGATAGATTTAAAGCTTTTGCAATTTCAGAAACAGTTTTATTTTGCGATTTCAATTTAATAACTTTAAAAATCTCACATTTTGTGAGTTCTTTACCCTTCGACATTTTTAAATCGACATGAAATAATATCTCTACCTTTTATACTTGTTTAAAAGTGCAATATAATGTCATACAACATCATTACACAATACCAATCCCGAATTTCTAAAAAAAATTGCATAAAGAGCTTAAAATTTTGAGACGGCGTTTCTCCAAGAAAAAAGAAATAAAAATAAAAATATTTTTTATTTTAACTACTAACAATGGCTTTTTTATTTTATTTTGATTAAATTTCGAGTATTTATTGTAAATTAGCATAAAATATTTTCCTTTTCAATTATTTTAAACCAGATTTGCAGAGTGCTTAAACTTTTGAGACAGACTACATTTCAATTGAAAATTCCCTTTCAGCAGTTTCCTCTAATGTGCAGCCCTGTATCTGAGGCATAGAATTTATATATGTTACAGGCCAAACCCGATTTTAGGCCAAACGAGATAGGCCTAGGCCAAACCGGTCTATCCTAACGCCCATCGGATAAACTAGTTTTTCCTAGGCCAAACCGGTCTATCCTAACGCCCATCGAATAAACTAGTTTTTCCTAGGCCAAACCGGTTTATCCTAACGCCCATCGGATAAACTAGTTTTCCCTAGGCCAAACTAGTCTATCCCAAGGCCCATAGGACAAACTAGTTTTTCCTAGACCAAACTAGTTTGGCCTAACTTTTATAGGATGAACTAGTATAGCCTGCTGTTTATTGGTCTGAACTAGTTTATCCTAGGCCGATCTAGTTTGTCCTAGGCCAATTCAATTTGGCGTGATTTTATTGAATTCAATGACCGCCTCAGCGCCAACATTCTAGTTTGTCCTAGGCTGATCTAGTTTATCCTAGGCCAATGTAATTTTGCGTGTTTTTAGCTTGCAAGCGTCAAAACCTGAGAAATAAGGAGCTCGCAGGTTCTGTATGTACGCATGTACGCATGTATGTACGTACGTATGTACGTAACGCGGTAACTCTTGATAGAAATAATGTAATTTGATGTATTATTATCTCATCAGGCTACCAAAGCCTGAGAATTAGTGTGCCCGTGGGTTCTGTATCTATGTATGTACGTAAGTACGTAACGCAGTAATTCTTGATAGAAATACCCGATTTGCATCAAACTTTCAATATAGGTTTATTCTTATGAGGAGCCTTTCTGATTAATTTTCGGAGGTCATTGGAGAAGAATAAAAGGGGGGGGGGATTGGAAGGCTGATTCGCCCCTTCCCTTAATTCAAATAAAGGGATTTCCCCCCATTATTAGTATATTTTATAAAAAAAATTTTAGATATAGGAGCATTCTGATGAGGCGTCTCCATGATTAGATGTGGGTGTTCATTGTTTAAGTATAAAGGGATGGGGGAATAAAGGTAACGCCCCATAAGTTCTGTAAATGCTTTTTTCACGCAGAATTTGCTGATATGCTTAAATTTTTTAAATAGATTTATTCTGGTAAGGTGCTTCCCTAATTAGTTTTGGGTGTTAATTGGTTAAGAACAAGGGAAAGAAAGGGAGGTTCCCGCCTAATTTTGCCAAAAAGATTTTTCATGCAGAATTAACCGATTTGCTGTAAATCTTTGATTTGTTCAACCTGATGAAGCGCTTCACTGATTAATTTTGGTGTTCTTTGATTAAGTATAAAGGGGAAGCGTACAATTTATTTTTTTCCTTAAATTAGATAAATTAGTTATAATACAGAATTGTCCAATTTGCTTAAAGTTTTGGACATGAATTCATTTTGATCAAACGCTTCTTTAATTTTTTTTTTGTTTAAGTACGATGGAGTAGTGGACGATTTATCGCCTTCCTTAAATTAGATAAATGGGTTTTTAATCCGATTTACCGATTAAATTTTGAACATAGTTTTTTTTTCTATAAGGCGAATTCCTGAAGAGTTTTGAGGGTTTAATGATTAAGTATAAAAAGAGGAATGGAGGATTTACCCTCCTTAAATCAGATGAATGGTTTTTTGAGCAGAATTATCTGATTTGCTTCAAATTTTGGATAATTGTTTAATTTTATAAAGAGTATCTGTGATTAGTTTTGGGGGTTCAATGGTTAAGTATAATTGGGGGAAATGGAAAAATGTAATCCCTCTTACTTGTTTTTTCGAGGGTGTTATTCCTTAAAAATATAAGTCTGTAATACACAATTAGTGTAAACAGCCTGTTAATATAAAGCCATCAGTTTAAGAGGACAATATTATTTTTAACATTAATCCCAACTACTGCTCCATTGCTGACCTTTTGCAAAGTGATTTTGTTATCATCCCTGTATAATCTATTTTATTCGAAGGGTAGTAAAATACGGTTTAGAGGTCTGCACGGGCTGGAATTTCGAAGCCCGGTATAAAAATTAAAAGTTCACCTTAAACCCTGTCTGTACAAAAACGGTGAAAAGAGACTCAGTCTGGCTCTATCTGGCCCCACTCAATTTCTGCAAAACATTCCGATTTTAATTCATATACATTTAAGATTCTTTTTAAAAAATGCTGCATGCATATTTATTGGATAAATTTACAATGTATTTTTAAATTACAATGTGTTCGCAGAATGGAAAATGCACAATGTATTATTGATTATTTAGATTCTTAGTCCTTCAATATTCAGATAGGGATTCATTAAATAGTTAATGTAGTTTAGAGCAAAAGACAAAAAGAAGAGTTATAAACATCATAACTTTTGAATATGTTTAGTAAAAAGTAGATTTGTGAATATATTTCACTGTCATTCCTTAAGGCTTTCCTCAAATCAAAAAGAGCTACATCCTAACACATTTATGAATTAATTCCTTTTCGGAAATGCATAAGATTAACAAGCATTCCCATTCAGAAAATATGTAATCGAATGGCGTTAACCATTTTTCATAAAAGCAATGATTCTTTGAAAAAATACTATTAAATCTACGTTTTGAGCCGAATTTCCAGTTACGACTTCAGTTGAAAGAAAAACTTGACGCCGTGACAAGAATAGCTTATATGTCGACAGGTAATTAATTTCCCAAAAATGAAAAACGCTGTTCGATTACAAATTATGTTCAGCTGCTATGCGACTCGAATAATAATAATAATAATAATAATAATAATAATAATAATAATAATAATAATAATAATAATAATAATAATAATAAAAGCAAGTCTGATTTTAGCACGGCCTGAGTCTGAAGAAAAAAAATAAAAATGAGCAAACACCATGTCCAATACATCATATCTACTGTGGACATGTTAAATTTCTGTGTTGATGTTGCAAGCAATGACTTTTGACACACATTTACGCTTATTCTAGTGAAAGATTTTTTACCGGCATAACCCGATTTTGAGCCAAATTAGATTAGCCTAGACAAAACTATTTTATCCCAACGCCAATTGGATAAACTAGTTTTCCTACGCCAAACTTATTTATCTAAATGACAATAGCATAAACTTGTTTTTCCTAGGTAAGATGGTAATCCTTCATTTTTCCTTTCATACTTAACAATTAAACTCCCAAAACTATTCAGGGAATCGTTTTATCAGACAGAATCTACATCCAAAATTTGACGCAAATCCGTAAACTCTGCTTCAAAACTATTTATCTAAATTATGGGGGGGGGGTGTTACTTACATTGCCCTTTCTTTTATACTTAATCAATAAACATCCACAAGTAATCACTTAGGCATTTTGTCAGAATGATCCTATAGCTAAAATTTTAAATGAAAACTGATAATTCTGCATAAAAAATCCACTTCTCTAAATTAACGCTGGGGGATTAGCCTTCCGTTTGTCCCCTCTTATTTTTAACCAATGAATTCCCAAAACTAATCGGAAAAGTACCTTATCAGAATGAAACTACATCCAAAATTTGAAACAAATCGGATATTTCTATCAAGAAATATCGCGTTACGTACATACGTACGTACATACGTATGTACATACGTACGTACATATGTACGTACATACGTACAAACATGCATACATACATAAATACAGAACCTGCGAGCCCATTATTTCTCAGGCTTTGACGCTTGTGAGCTAAAAACACGTAATATTACATTGGCCTAGGATAAACTAGATCAGCCTAGGAGAAACTAGAATGTTGGCGCTGAGGCGGTCATTGCATTCAATAAAACCACGCCAAATTGAATTGGCCTAGGATAAACTAGTTCAGACCAACAAACAGCAGGCTAAACTAGTTTATCCTATAAGAGTTAGGAGAAACTAGTTTGGCCTAGGAAAAATTAATTTGTCCTATGGGCCTTAGGATAGACTAGTTTGGCCTAGGAAAAACTAGTTTATCCGATGGGCGTTAGGATAAACCGGTTTTGCCTAGGAAAAACTAGTTTATCCGATGGGTGTTAGGATAGACTGGTTTGGCCTAGGAAAAACTAGTTTATCCGATGGGCGTTAGGATAGACTGGTTTGGCCTAAAATCGGGTTTGGCCTGTAACATATATAAAGAGTAATATGCAAAAAAAAACTAATTAAATTTAAAATAGCATACCAAATTTTAAAACGTACTTTCCGGTTACTGTTTAATTCAGACACTTTTCTCCGGGAGAGACTTCTGTGGCTTCGATGGGGACATTATGGAGTTCCGGAAGAGAAATTGCTCTTTTTGTTCATTAAAATCACAAAATCTGAAATTTCACTTTTTTCGAATAATTAAAGTTTTAAAATAGTTTATTGTAAATAATTTTTCAATTTAATACTTATTTGGAATATCCAAGTGAACTGAACTATATAGGCATCTATAACGGTACCATAGACGTATCTGTAGGCAATGCGTCTTCAGAATTTAGCTAACACAATGAAATTCCTCTCAAACCTTTCATCACCTCACGTAATAATGTGACGTAACAGGGTAGAGGTTTGGATAAGAGGCAGTTGAGGTTAAGTCTTTATAAGCGGTAAATTCTTTTTTGAAAAATTTATGAGGAAGAAAAAAAGGACTCAGGTTTTACATTTCTGGGCATTCTTTTTGTTGCGATAAAACCCTAGTGAAATTTATATTTTTGCGTGAAATTTTGTTTTTCAAAATACGAGAAGCGGATTCACTGACAAAGTTCATCAGCCAATAAAAATACAGGAAATCTTAGGCTGACGGCTTACAAACTTTGTCAATGAATCCGTTTTTCCAACACACATTTCATCAAATTTCTTTTATGGGCGACCATAATTTGAACCGATAACGGTATCTATGGCTACCAAACTAGATTACAATAATAAATAAAGTATTTTGGTACTTTAAACGATGTTTTTTATTTATTTATATTGCACCGCTCCAAGTATTTTCTCATTGTATGAATATTGTATTGTATTGTATTGAATATTTTATAAGTGTACCAAAATTGGAAAATAAGATTTGAACTGAAATGACACACAAGCCGAGTTAAATAAATTCTTGTAAAAAGAGATACTGAAAAAGAAAAAACACAAAAAATAATCTAATAGAATTTTATTCTTGAGAAACATCTTTTTTTTTTTTTCAAATTTACCTCCTATATTCTCGCTTCTCCAAGAAAATTTACTTTCTCTAGGAATAGCGAAATAGTGTATTTCAAAGAAATATTAAAGCTTATTCAGTTTCTCTTTTCAGCAGTTTTTTAAAAGCATTCTGGTAGCAATATATTTATATATATATATATATATATATATATATATATATATATATATATATATAAGGTACCTGTACCCAATATGGACACCCTAAGGAAAATGTATTTTTTTCACCCCCATGTACAAGTCATAGGACTCCGAAAATATGTGACCACTATCCTTGGATTATTGACTATCATAATTAAAATTAGCGACCTTGTAATTATTCTGGTTTAATTTAAATGATAAAAACAAAAAAATGTTTACAAGTGTCCATGTAAGGAACTACCTGTCCCTATTATGGACAGGTGTTTCCTTATTGACTTTCTACACAGTGTGTATGGAAAAGCCACTTTTCCAAGGGATTTTAGAGGAGAGGGAATAAAAAAAATGTATCTTAAAGTATTCGGAGGAGGAGGGGGGACAGTAAATATCTTCAGAACATGTATTTTAGAAAGAGGGGGGTCATTCTCGATTTTTACCCTTCCAAGACCCATGCAAAGCCCCTTAGTTACTGGTAAATATTATGAAATAATGTTGCTGGTTTTGCTCAGCTTTATTGCATCTGTCTGCGAATTTACATCTGTTATTGCTCAGTCCTCACAGCATGGACAAATAGAAACTTTTTCACCATGGGCAGTAAGTCCCACATAATAATCCTCATGAACATGTCTGCCACATGTGAGGCATGGCCGCATGTTTGAAAAAGCATCAAAACTACAAAAGAAGTAGTACCAGCTCTCCTTCGTTGAGGAAGTCATGCCATTGGTACCTACGATTTCGCCAACAGATATCCTACTGGGGGGGGGGGGCTTCTTTTTATTTTTCTGCAAGAGTTTTTTGGGGGAAGGTTTTTCGGAGATTGTTCAAATGGCATCTTGTTGAACGCAGATTTTACCACTTTGATGCCTTTTCAATTTATTGCTTGGCAACGTTGAATTTTCTTCTTTCTTACAGTTGTAGTCGATAGGGACATAAGCTGTACATATTAGGAACCGGGCGTAGTTTTACTAAATCTTGTAACAAATGAATAAGGAAAATATTTTTAAGCAAAATATGCAATAGCAATCGAAAATATGTTTTATTAGCTTTCTAAAATACTCCACTCTTCAACATTTAAAAGTAATTTTACCCTATCTAATAAGAATTTAAGCTTACAAGTAATTAAGATCAGCACATCTCGAAACAACAAGTTTCCTCCTAAATGGCGAATAGCGCGCTTTTTTACACTTTCCAGCCTTAATTATCTTTTCAACTGCTTTTCTTCGCGAAAATGTTGAGCCATCTCTCGATCAAAATTATTACCTTGAAAAATATTAGGTGTGTCCATATTGAGAGCCCTGTCCATATAGGGTACAAATACCTTATATATATTGCACATATTTCAGAAACTGAATTTCAATTTCGTAGATTATTCAGTTCAATTTCGGAGAAGATAAATTTAAAGATGTTCTAAAAAAAAATTTTTTTTTTCACGATTTTCTGATATATGCAGGGAATTAATTTCATTACATATATTCTATGAAATTCATGGACTTTTAAAGTTATTTTGTATCGAATAGCAATTTTCTTTTATCGATAAATTTATAGCCGTTTGAGTTATACTGAAATTATTATCCCCAACAGTAGTTGAGTAGTTCTGTTCTCAAAGCCGGTACATTGGAGGTGCCCGGTTTGAACTTAATCATGCCCGTTTGCATAATACTTCGCAGTTTTTCATGTTTTTCATCGAAACATTTTACTTTTTACCGTAATTACTAGTTAGTTTTCTTAGATGTACAACCAAATAGAGAACCCCCCCCCCCTTCCCATCTTTTGGACCCATATTCTTCGTGTAGATTATTGGCTATCATAACAACACACACACACATACTGACATGCTTACTGAAGATTATTGTCCAGAGAATTCTGTTAAAATGTAAGAATTTTCATGCAAGTTTTCAAAAAATAATTTGCTTAGAAAAAAAAAAGAAATTTCACTTGAATATTTTTTGTACATCGATAAGAATATCTGGAAATTTTTGATGCATTTTGATAACAAAAGTCATGGGAAGTATTCTTAAAGTAGTCACCTAGTATTTTAGAACAAACCTACGAGAAAGTTAACTTTATAAGGAAATATTTTATCAACAAGGTGTACTCGAATTTGTTAGTCAAAATGCAAGGGAAGGTAAAGTACACATAAAGGAGCAACTATGGTACGGAAATAGAGAATCGGGAACGAAACGTTTTGGCGAAGAACAAGAAATGCAAAGGAGGTGAAATTGAACGTTTTATTAAAATAAGTATTGTTCAGAAACATCAATACAGCGTCTAGCAAGTGTGTGAAGTACACTTTCAAAGAATCCAATTGTCTCATTTACGTGACACCAGCAGTCTACTTATAGAGCTCCAAACATTTTGTTTATGGATTATGCATTACATGATTATTAAACTCTAAAAAAACTTAATGCTCTACGTGACACCAATTGACTCTGATGAAGAACTCATGAGAAGGCTTTCAGTCGCTGCTGCAACTGCTCGTAAAATACCTGAAATTTTTTAGAATGTCCGGGAAACAAAAATCTTCAAATTTTCAGAACATCTTTCACTGCATTAGAAATTTCTTTGTTTCTTTCTGCTTGAAAGACTTCTAAATGGTGTTTCTATCTTAATTAGGACAGGAAATATTATTACATTTTATTTTTGTTTGTTTTCAAAATCTATCTTGGAAGTAATAATTGTCATGGAAACCACTACTTGTGAAAATGCGTTTTCTTCATTATGGGTCTTTCCACAGTTTCTTCTATTTAAATTATTATGAGTCAAGAATCGTTAAAGATAATTAGTTCAAATTTGAAACATGTATTTTCAGTTGTTTCATTTTGATTTTGATTTAGCAATTTGAAATAAATATTTACTTTTGAAAATAAGATATTTCGTCATTTTTCAGTTACGTAATTCTTTTTTTTAAATTCTTATTTAAATTAATATTTTTTAATGCTAAATCAATATTCGTGCTTATATATTTCTGTCTATTTAAATGGAGTAAAAGGTAATTCAACAAATATTACTTTCATTTATAGGTTTATAATTGGTTTCATTTATAACGAACCAAAATTGAAAAATTTTAAATTAAAATTAAAATTTTCAAATTAAATTTAAAATTTTCAAATTAAAATTAAAATTTTTAAATTAAAAAATATGAAACGTAATATAATATCATGTGATTTTGTTTGCAAATAATATGGCTAACCATTACGAAAAATTTCAAAGTTTTAACTCGATAAATAAAAGCTATTTCAAAATGTGATCGTCTTAAAAGGGCATGCTTTATCAGTTGCAAGACATCTACATGCCTGCATCTTCTTTGCAATCATTTTTAAACCGAATAAATTAGCATGTTTATAAAGCCTGCAGAATATGAGCGGGAGTTAGCGAGTGTAGCTTACGAGCTACAAGCCCTCTTGTTTATATATAAAAATCAATGAAAAACTTAACCTGTTTATTTCTTTTAAAAAGAAGACGGGTATGTCAAAAAGAACAGGTAAATCGGCTTAAATCTTTTTCAAAATACTAAGAATTTTTTAAATACATCTGTAAGAATCCAGATTTAAAACAAAGATAGGAAACAATCCAATAGGAAATATTTTCTTCAGAATTTTTGTATCTTTTTTATTTTGGTATTTATGCCCTGGAAATTTAGTTTTCTACTGAATTGCGAAATAGTTTCAAGAAAATATAGGTGAAAAGTATTTCGTTTTACTTCTGTAAGTCTAAATAAATATTTCAAATGTTTTCTTATATCTAGATGAGACATTTGTCACGTAGAAATGCCATATACTGTATGTT
Organism: Maratus speculifer; assembly: GCA_964019185.1. Lineage (NCBI taxonomy): Eukaryota > Metazoa > Arthropoda > Arachnida > Araneae > Salticidae > Maratus > Maratus speculifer. The sequence goes on from OZ025301.1 coordinate 109,789,413, forward strand.
ACGCATTTTAAAATTACTAAATTTTAACATTTAAATTTATTAAAAATATAATCTATGCATTTTATTTAAAAATAAAGAAAAGTATGGGAGGTTGGGGTTCATGTGAACATAGAGTAGATGTCAACGTTGCCACTTTCTCTTTTTATTTTATATTTTTATTTAAAAAAATTACCAACGATGGAAGCTTCTATAGGTATTCAGTGAAACTTTTTTGAAGCTCTTTAACATTTTGTTTGTCCTCAGAAGCCAAAATACTGTTTATAGATCTCAAAAATAAAATATCAGTTAAATAGCAAAAAATAAATAAATAAATAAATAAATAAATAAATAAATAAAATAAAATAAAAAGCTAATAAATTTATTAATTAATTTCAATTTTAATGTTTTAATATAAACTATGAATATCGATAAAATTTTTTGATAATTTTTTTTCTTCTAAAACTGAGAAATGTTAATGATTTCATAATGTAACTTGAGCAGCCATGTGGAGCACTTGTGAACAGAGACGTTTTGGCAGATATGAACAAATCATAAGTTTCCCAATAATTATTCGGTGATTCTGTTCCTTTCATTTAACTTTGTGAGAAATAACATCAGATCGAATATCTACAATTTTGTTTAAATGGAAAACATTTCCTTCTTATAAATTTGATTTTGTATTGAAACATCTACATACACATCTGTCAGCAAGTACATAAAAATACCATGCTCATTTAAATTCAGTTGTAATTTAAATAAATGTAATGTTTCTAAAATTCAATAAGTACCATGTATGATTTTGTTAAGCAGTTTACAACAAAAAAAATTATGCATTGTTAATACAAAAAATATTATGCTAAACAACTTTGCCAATTTTTATATTTCTTTTGTTTCAAACTTACAGCGATGGTTTACTTCCATCTCTAAAACAGCTACGTGCTAATATAAAACGCTTTGAATGGAAATTTATTGTTTTACAGAAATGAAAATTTTAAACCAATGACTAACATAAAATCCTTATTTTAAGTACCGATTTTTTGTACACCCCCTCCCCTACCCAAAAGCAAAATGGGTTAAATTTAGGGGGAGCTTACAATCGAGATTTTTAAAAATATATTTAAAAGCACTTCCTGTTAAATCAGAAGTAAATAAGATTAATTCAGGGTGAGAATATTTCGAATTTCGGCCGATTTTCAAAAATACTATCTAAATGAATAAATGAATAATAACTTCACTAAAATCTCCTTAAAACAAAAACAGCTAAGAAAAAATTTAAATGTTTTAATTTTTTTTTTCAATTTATTTCTTTATTATTATTTCTAATTTTACTGTAACAATATTTAATGAATTATCTAAGCATCTCTCTCTAAATGCTTCATTTTACAATCTTTTTCTTAAATATTAAATTATCCCTGAGAAACTCGAAAAATATTCATATATATATTTTTTCTAAGAATTTAATGAAATTAAAAGATCTAGTATCGGTGTAAGAGTTATAGCCTGAAATTTTATTTGTTTATTGTACACACACATCTGACTTGTGTGCTCGACATGAAAGCCTGCGATTACCTGAAAAATGAACACTTCTAATTGGATGACTGCTTCAAAAAGAGTTGGAATATTCATGTTTTTATTTTAAAAAAGTTCTAATCTCAAGTATTTGATAAAATTGAAATGGGACCATGTGGGCATCTTACACTTTCAAACAAAAAAAGAATTATTAAAATCGGTTCATTTTTAGGGAAGTTATGAGTGAACAAGAAATACATACAGGTCGAAATCATAACCTCCTCCTTGAAGTCGGTTAAAATGATTATGTTGACTAATGAATAAGAGAATAAAAAGCATTTAAAAGATACCGTATTTACTCGTGTATAAGGCGCTCTTTTTTTTCAAAAAATTAGGGGGAAACTCCTAGGTGCGCCTTATACACGGAATATTTTTTACTGTAGGATGCAGTCAAACTATATACATATGAAACAAGAAATTATTCAAAGAAGATATTAAAACTCGGAAAATGTTACTTAATTGAAGTATTACTGCATATTTACTTTACTCCTTGCAGTTTTTTATACAACAGAGCTAGTGCCATTATCTAAACGCTAATTAGCAATTCTCTTTATCGTTGCTCATTCCTATTTCCCGTCATTCTCTTACAACCCAAAGTCTAAAAATGCATTTTCGTCTTGTTTTTCTGATCTGGTGTACTGTTTGTTTCGACTTTTTTTTACTGAAATTCATTTGGTCATTCTTCATTAGCGTATCAAATTTATGGTGTGCATTGTATATGAGATTTTGAGAAATCGCCATTTTTACTTGTAAAGTATGGGTGCGCCTTGTACTCGCGTGCGTTCTATACACGAGTAAATACGGTATTTTTCCTTGTGTCCACATGTGCCCCACGTGTGTTCACAACTACTCCGCTAGTGGGGCACATGTGAACAATTTTTTGAATTTATAAAATTGTTGAAAAATGTAAGAAGACTATAAAAGTGATTTTACAAAATATATATCATATGTTAAAACATTTCTGTACTGTTCATTCTATACTGAGTAGTTTTTATTTATAGAAATTAATCTAAAAATTATGGGAAAAAATCTATATTTATGTGAAATGTTGACATGCGTCTCAATCTATCTTATATGAATATTGAATATGTGATATAACTCTCACAAATATCTTCAGGATAAGCTATTTCTGCTGAAAATTTCTGAAAACTATATCAGTAAAAAGCGATATTTTCAAATAAGCAGAAAAACAAATCTAACAGGAATTTATTTCTACGAAATCATTTTCTATTTCGTTTTTTATTTCCACTATATGCAGTTTTCTTGAAAATTTTTAAAATAGTTTCAAGGAAATATTGAATACTTCTTCAGTCCCATTTTATAAACCAAAAACGTTTCGAATGTTTTGTCAAGTGTAAAAAGATATTTATCATGCACAGATTACACAAATTGTATTTTACATATGCTATCAAATTTAAGTATTTAAATAACCCTGCGATTCTATTATTGGAAAAGATAGATAACAAAAGATGTATAATTTTATCTTATTTCTTTTCTACTTTCACGTATTTATTCCTTTTTCTGATAAAAAAAGTAGCCCCCCCTCCATGTCCATTGTGAATTAACCCCACCCCCAGTGTGAGGGGACGCTCTAAATTAGTGTAAAAAAATCAAAGCCGGCTCGACCTACAGGCGCTGATAGATTTTGAAGTTCAGTACTGAAGTCGCCAACAGAAAAGCAAATCAAAATTAGAAATAAACCCAGATTAAAATTTTTAGTGAGGCACTAATCTATAATAAATTACTATTTAGAGTTACTGGTGAGAATTTGGATTCCCTTTAATACAAGTTCAACCAGTGATGCTGCATCTGGCTGATTTTTTGTTGGGAAATTGCAAATTCTCACAAGTAAGTTTAAATAGGCATTATAGGTTTATAAGATGATAGATATTCCACAAATAAAACAAAATAAATTTGCTATTCAAAATTTACCAGTATTCATTCCAATACTTATGGAAACTCGGTCCATTAGTGATGACGTTACGATTCCTGTCTTCAGGCTTTGTGTGTTTCCATGACAGCGATGTGGTTGGAGTGTCCCCTTGACGTCTCACTACGTATAAAAACATTTCATATTTATTTACTTAGAACAGGTGTCACAAATAAAAATTAAATTAAAAAGTTGACATGTTCCTGTTCATTCATAAGAACCGTATTCATAACACATAAAATCAGTAGAAAAACTAAATGACACTGGATATAAATATAATTTAAAAACCCAAAACACAAAACATTGCGCCCCCTATGATCGTGAATAGCCATTGCCACCGCGATAATTTTAAAGATAGTACATTAGTGTTCATTTCAAGTTTATTCCGAAAATTAATCATCCGTGAATCCATAGAGATATATTCTAGGAGGGATAGGGTTTGTAATGATTCTTATTCTTATGACATTCCGAGTCTGTGGTTAGAATTACTTAATAAATATTTAAAGGGTGAGTCTAATAGGGGGAGCCGCGGTAGCATTGGCTATTCACGATCATAGAGGGCGCAATATTTTGTATTTTGGGTTTTTAAATTACCTTTTAATCCACTGTCATTTAGTTTTTCTACTTTTATTAATATTAATTTTATACATATTAAATTTAATATATGATCAAAATTTATTATATTTATATGCCGCGGTGGCAATGGCTATTCACGATCATAGGGGGCGCAATGTTTTGTGTTTTGGGTTTTTAAATTATATTTATATCCAGTGTCAGTTGTTTTCTACTGATTTTATGTGTTATGAATACGGTTCTTATGAATACCGAAACATGTCAACTTTTTAATTTAATTTTTATTTGTGACACCTGTTCTAAGTAAATAAATATGAAATGTTTTTATACGTAAATGAAAAAGGTGAAGTGATTTTGTTTTAGTTTTTAGTTTTGTAAAAACGAAAGCTAACAACAGTCTCACTACGTTATCCGAAAGCGGCATTTTCAAGTTTGAGTCGGTTCGGTGGTTACGACATTTCGTACCTTTTCATTTAAGCACTCCTGGTAGATTATTGTGCATTTGGCCTTTTAAAACAACCTATTTGTAAACGGCATCCCAAAATGCTGAAAGATTGTCAATGAAGAGTGGAAGAAAAATTCTGTTATTTTAGAAATGAAAATTTAATATGATATTTCAAGAAAACAGTTATCAAACTAAACATATTAGAAAATAAAATTCTTATATTTGCTTATACGTATCTTTTTCCAAAATATTTTAAAAACTCTATGAATTCACTGTGGAAACATTTAATCATGGTTAAAATACGATAGCTTGGGGATATTTTTTGTACAAATATTAAAGAAATGAAATTAAAATATGTTACAAGGCTCGATGCTTCAAGGACGTTCAAGCCCCATTTACTAGAATTCTTGTATTTAATATTTGCCTTACTTAAGGGGGAAAAATCGATCTTCAGCTAGAACTATATAGCGACTAGAACTTCACGAAATTTCTCGTTAAGAAACACCTAAAATTCAGGGGTGTAGTCGTAAAAATAACAGAGGATATACGCTTTAAGCAGAGAATGTACGCTCAATGCAGAGAGTATACCCTAGAGTGTATATAACATAGGTTTCTTGAGATGCTAAGGATATGCGCTCAATGCAGAAAATATACCCTAGAGGTGTATATAACAGAACTTTCTTGAGATACAGAGGGTATACGGTGTTCTTTTAAAATAAACCAGATGGTATACGGTGTATGCCTCCGTATATCCTCAACTCGTATATCACCCTCCCGGTGTGTGCCTTGACGAAATCCCCTGAATCCCTTGATACCTACGATTCGTGTATTAGCTAGTGTTCCCTAAATGTTTTTTGTTTTCAATTCTATCAACATCGATGAGGTAATTTAAGGCGGAAGACACTCCGTTAAAAATCGGAGGGACAGAAGTGTGTGCAAAAGGTAAAGAAACAGTCACAAAAAAGCCACGTGCTTACCAAAATGGATTCCGGTAAAGGCCGAATAACCCCTTAGGGGTCGTCCATAAATGATGTTACGCATGGAGGGAGAGATGGGGGTTTGTGACAAGGAGAGACGGGTAAGAAGAAATGTGACACTACACAGTTTGATAAAAACTGTGTAGTGATTTAAAAATTAGCAGATTAAATTTTGAAGTCATTTTGATATTAAAGTTTTTTTTGTTTATAAAGTAAAGAGGAAATTTATGGCCAAATATACTATTAAATGTACCATCTCAAATTCTAAAATACTATTGTTTCCAATTGCTCTTTGATATTAATATTCTATTAATATTGAATATTAATTATAATATTTGTTCTAAATCTTATTCATATTACATACAAAATAAATACACAAATTGCTTTTATTGTTATTTTCACAAAAGTCATTAAAACACAGATTTAAAATTTAAAATGTTCAGTTAATAAGTTTGGAATATGATCTATAACATAGTGCTTTGTTTCTGAACTGCAAGTATATGTATATGTACAATAGTGTGACATGTGACAAGGGGGTACAGTGACGTATGATACTTTGTGACAAAGGAATAGGGGAGGAGTTCAAAAATATTGAAAATATGTGTGACATCATTTATGAACGGCCTCTTAAACAATGGAATACAATTTCTAACAGAAAAATAATCTAATATTCAATTCTGTATTTAATTTAGAATTAGAGAATTTATGTTAAAGTTTTAAAAAGGCTCCATCTTTAGACAGCACGAATTATTCTCCTGAATAACCATACATAAAAATCATTATTATATACAGGGTGATTCCAAATTTTCTTTACAATAAAAGAGGAGTGATAGTACACATCAAGACAAACAATATTAAATAGGAGACCAAGGGTCCAAAACGTTTTCCTAAGGAGACAGCCGCCATTAAAGTTTGGGGACCAAAATTTCAAATAAACAAAAAAAACGGAAAAATCGGTCGATTGATTTGCGGTTTTCAGTAAAATTATTCTTTATGTCGGCATTTTCTTGAAATTAAATTACAAAGATAAATTTCAAAAAATGCCGATAGAGGGCGCTTTAGACTTTGGAGCAACGAACAACTATTTTTTGCCGGTATTTTTTGCATCTCATTAAATGTTTTCGTAAGCTTACACTCAAACTTAAATTTTGAGCTCAAAATCTGTAGTTGGGAGTGATTAAGTAACACAAACTGAGCTGTGTTCAGAGGGTTCAAATTTCAAATGATATTAAAAAACGGAAAAATTGGTCGATTGATTTGCGGTTTTCACTAAAACTATTCTTTATTTAGGTATTTTCGTGAAAATAAATTATAAAGATAAATTTCAAAAATTGCCGATAGAGGGCGCTTTAGACTTTGGAGTAACGAAACATTCTTTTTTGGCGTTATTTTTTGCAACTTTTTAAATGCTTTCGTAAGCTTAGACTTGAACTTAAATTTTGAGCTCAAAATCTGAATAGCTGGAGTGGTTAAGTAGACAAACTTAGCTGTGTTCAGAGGGTTCAAATTTTAAATAATTGTAAAAAACGGAAAAATTGGTCGATTCTTTTGCGGTTTTTGCTAAAACTAATTTTTAAATCAACAGTTTTCTTGATCAATCAGTGTTTTCTTGGAAATAATTTTTAAAGATAAATTTCACAAAATGCCGATAGAGGGCGCCTTAGACTTTGGAGTAGCGTACAACTATTTTTAACTGTTATTTTTTTAATCTCATTAAATGCTTTCAAATGCATAGACTTAAATTTTGGGCTGAAATTCTGACTCGTTGGGAGTGTTTAAGTAGCGAAAAATTGAATTGTGTTGGAGGAGGAAAGAGGGTTAAATTTCAACTCATGAACACACTTCAGTTTGCGCTTCTTAACACTAGAACGCCGGGCAATTTTACGCAAGTTTTATAAAATATATTTAAAATCAGAAAAATAATTTGAAATTACTTAGTTTATTTGTTTAGCTCATTTCATTGCAACTGACATATAACTTATTTCTTGAATATTTTTCTGGTTCGAACCGACAATTAGTCCCGTGATCGGTGTCAAATTGACACCTTCCCGGCGTTCTAGTGTTAACTCCTCATAACGATTCAGGATTTGAGCTCAAAATTAAGTTTAAATCTAAGCTTCCGAGAACATTTAAAATGCTTTTACAAACATTTAATTAGAGCCAAAAAATAATGGTTAAAATGAATTGTTGGTTACTCCGAAGTTTAAGGCACCCTCTGACGGAATTTTTTGAGTTTTATTTTTAAAAATTATTCTCAAGAAGATACTGACTTAAAGAATAGTTTTATTTTAAACCGCAAACGAATCGATCAATTTTTCCATTTTCTGTAATTACTTTAAATTTGAACCTCCCCCTCCCCCTTGAACACAGTTCAGTTTGTGCTACTTAACCTGTCCCTACTATTCAGACTTTGAGCTCAAAATTTAAGTTTAAGTCTAAGCTTCCTAAATCATTTAAAGAGATCAGTGTTGGGTATGAACGCGCTCACTGAACGAAAACTCACGAGTTTCGCTCACTATTTGTGAACTTTGAACTGAACTTCGCTCAGTATTTCATAAACGAGTTTGAACTGAACGGAAACTCAAAAAATAGACGAGTTTGAACGAAATTTACGTTCAAATTTACGTTCAATTTCTTTTCATAATTTATTTAAAATTTTTCCAGACATTAGTACACTTTTTCCCTCTTTCAAATGCCATTTAAAGGCCTACACGAGCCTCGGGACGGGTTAAGTCTGGATATCACTTCTCTGGGTAGTATCCTAGTCTTACTTCTTCTGCAGACTCGGGTCGCGCCGAACCGGACCTGGGCTGTATACAATTTCACCGAAAATAGATATATACAGTAAACTCTCTGTACAAGGTTGACTGTGTAAGGCGGAAATATGTCTAAATTGGAAAGATTTTAAAAGAAATCATAAACATCGCAGCCTACGGCACTTCTGCATAAATGGAGATTATAAACAGACTAAGGTAAGTTTTTTGGCCAGAACTCTTCCGTAAGGGTAAATATCAATGTCATGTAGAAATATACTCGGGATCGGCCGGGTTCGGTGCGAAATTTCACCTTTTTTTCCGGACCGGGCCAAGCTCGGGCCTTGTTTTTAGCTATTATATCGGGCCGGGTCGGGCCTTGTTTTTAGCTATTATATCGGGCCGGGTCGAGCCTTGATTTTAGCTATTATATCGGGCCGGGTCGGGCCGCTAAATTTTCTCTACGAGCCGGGCTGGGCTCGGGCCGAAATTTTTATTTTAATATCGGGCCGGACATTTTTTTTCTATGAATCGGGCCTGGAAATTTCCGTCCGTGCGTACCTCTATCTTACATATCGAATAATCAAATGGTTAGTTCACAAAATTTTGTAAATTTGGACAATAATATCAAAACATAAAAAAAAGTGAACTTTTTAGTGAACTTCGTTCACTTTTACAAATGAGTTTGATTTGAACGAGTTCGTTTGAAAATTTTTGAATTGTAACGTGAACTTAAATCATTTTTCAGAAATTGAACGTGAGTTTGAGTTAGTTCTTTTATTTTGTGAACGTGCCCAACACTGAAAGAGATGCAAACATTAACGGCAAAAAATAGTTGTTCGTTACTCCAAAGTCTAAAGCGCCCTCTATTGGTATGTTTTGAAATTTATCTTTATAACTTATTTTCGCGAAAATACCTAAATAAAGAATAGTTTTAGTGAAAACCGCAAATCGATCGACCACTTTTTCCGTTTTTTATAATCATTTGAAATTTGAACCGTCTGAACACAGCTCAGTTTGTGTTACTTAACCACTCCGAACTACAGATTTTGAGCTCAAAATTTAAGTTTGAGTGTAAGCTTACGAAAACATTTAATGAGATGCAAAAAATACCGGCAAAAAATAGTTGTTCGTTACTCCAAAGTCTAAAGCGCCCTCTATCGGCATTTTTTGAAATTTATCTTTGTAATTTAATTTCAAGAAAATGCCGACATAAAAAATAATTTTAGTGAAAACCGCAAATCAATCGACCGATTTTTCCGTTTTTTATGTTTATTTGAAATTTTGGTCCCCAAACTTTAATGGCGGCTATCTCCTTAGGAAAACGTTTTGGACCCTTGGTCTCCTATTTAATATTGTTTGTCTTGATGTGTACTATCACCCCTCTTTTATTGCAAAGAAAATTTGGAATCACCCTGTATTTTGCTCGTCACGAATTCTCTAATCAAATACTTATAGACAAAGAGGAGGCTGCACAGACTATAACCATATCGAGCTCACAACCGAAATTCTTGCATTAAACAGAACTCAATTAGCATATTAACATTAGCTCATTCAGCTGGTCTGCTAGGTCATATCTTGATGGAAACCGTGAGAAAATCTGATTATTGGTTGATTGGTAGGTTAATCATTATGTTTTCCAGAAACCCAAAGATATGAAAACAGGGTAAACTGGGGGCACGAAAACACAATGCTAAACCTACGAGGTAACAACTATAATTGAATTTTCAAGTGTGTTTAAAACTCTAAGTGTTTGGAGCGTAATATCCCGTTCTCTAAGATTCGGGCTTCACTGCAATATAAGCAATATTTAAGATAACATAATTCTATATTTACTGAATTTTCAACTTATTTTAGAATGATTAGTACTATCAATGATTACATTCATATTTGTAATTAAGTTTTTTTATACTGTTGAAAGAAATTTACTTTCTGAATTTTTAAAACAAAATGCAGAGAAAACAACATTACAGTTTTACCCACTTGAAAGACGATCACAGAGTTAATCAAGATATGATTTGGCAGATCAATTGCATTTTAATACATCATTCAAATTTTAACTAAAACTGAATTTTTAACCACGAATTCGATGAACTGATAATTTTGTGCAGCCACCTCTAATAAAAATTCATCTTAATTTAGATTCAGTAAAGTATTATTTACTTCACAAAATCAATGATATAATGTAGCCATATTAATCAATTGCTTTTGCTATTCTGTGAATCCCTTCAGCACTCCTCTACTCTCCTTCTCCCTAAAAAAAATGTAGTAACGCTCTCAATTTATTAGAATTTTGTACTATTTATCTAGAAAAAACTTGTTTGTAAACAAGAGAATCATTTATCACGTAAAAATGATTTTGCATAGTATGTTTCAAACACTATCCATGCATATAAAAGCTGTAAATGAAAAATAATGCATAGTTATATCATTTATTCATAGTACTTGTTGTTAAAATAAATATATCAGTATCACCTATGTGACAATAACACATGTTTATTATTTATGAAGAAAAAGTTTTTTGGTACATAACTGCTGATTATTCGTATACTGATTATTCATTTGAAATTTGTATAATAATTGAGGGAGCAAATATTATGGATTTTTTTCTATAAAAGTTGTGATTAACAGTAATAATAAAACACGATTCAACTCATAAACAATTTTTCCGATTCGTTTAAATAAGTTATTGCCAAAGAAAAATAATTATTTATCTAATCATTCAAATTAAACTTCTTATTTATTTATTTTTTTATTCTTCAAAATATTCTGTATTATGAAACTAAATCATTATGTTTTAATAAATATGTCTTAATAACATATTTATAACAATTAATTTTTTCACTTTAATAACACTTCATTCAATTAATTTTTTCACTTTAATAACAATTAATTTTTTCACTAATATTTCGTTATATATAAGAAAAATAAACCATTAACAACACTTACAACAGCAATAACAATAATTATAATAATTATTAATAATTAATAATAACAACATTAACCTATGAGTGATAACTGTTGAAATTTAATTCTCATCTATGATGGATATTTTTTTCAACCTCCGATGAGCTTAAAATAAAGAGAAGTGAAAAAAACAAATTGTTTTATAACCAGGTCTCAAGTACAATAGAAATTACTCTTCGACATATAATTACTGTGAAGATTGAGACGTTTGGAATACAGGTAGACCAAATTTCCAATGCCTCCTTCCTAAAAGGTTGCTGTCAGCGCCTTGAGAATATGTCTCATGGAGTTGGATATTTTTATTGCCATGGAAGGGTGTTTTTCCAGACTTGTCTTCTCTCTTAAAAAGTCAGCCACAAAACAGCTCAAGTTGAGCTGAAATCCACTCATCTCAATGTTGAAAGGCAGCTTCTCAAAAAAGGGTTGAAATAACTCGAGTTTGCGAGCTGTTTTTAACCAATTTAAATGAAGTTGAGCTATTTAAATAACCAATTTAGATCAAGAAGATTTAATCGTTTGAAAAACAACTCTTTTATGATCGAAAAAATTACAGCTCTTTCATGAGAAGCCAAATCAGCTCTTTCGTTTTAAGAGTGTTCAGCTCTTAAAAAAGATGAACAGTCATTCGGTGCCAAGTCGAATTGTTAAGACGAATTTAGGTGTTGGCCTGGATTGGGATGGAGAGGGGACATTCTCTCCACGGAGTAATGATTTGCTCTTCCCTTCCCCAGCAAAATTTGAGATTTTATGTCTTCAATGATCGAAAGTGCAATTTCCCCTCCTGGAATTCTATAAGGTCCCCCCAAGGAGACACAAGTCCGTTCAGGAGAAAAGGGTTTGAATTCAACACTGCAAACACTCATGTCCCAGCAAATTCTTTCAAAAATTCGATGTAAAGAATTCTGGTTCGATCATGAAGCATACGGAATGCATCTCACAGAATGACTTTCACATTTTTTGTTAATTGAAAGCAAGCCAGTTGAATAGCAACCCCTCACGAGAATCCTCTACACGCCTTAGAAATCAATTTTAGCACAGTGGCACCTATTTTTTTTTGAAGAAAATTTTTGGTATCTTGACTACTAGTATGAAAAAAGTCTTAATTTTTATCAACATCCCGTAAAAAAAAAATCAATAATTCAACAGATGTAAAGTTGCTGAAATGTGTATGCTTTTTAACATTTTATCTGTATGCTGTATAAGAAAAGTTGTAAATCTATAAAACTAATTTTTGTAAAGCTACAGAAATCTGTAACCTTACAAATGAAACTTCTAATATTACAATTATCTCACTAAAATTTTATCGGTAACCTGGGTTACAGTTACATAAAAAATTCTAAGAAACCTAAAAAAACTTCCCCAAAAAATCTTAGTAACCTTAATCTTAGTACAGTGTTTTTGATTGTTAGTGCATATCTGTATCATGACATGAATTTTTGCTGTTGCCGTTGCCATAGCTACCAAATTTTACGTGTTTTTTGCTACCACTAGGGCAATATTTATTATAAAATTTTGTGGTAGGAAAAATGCGTAAAAATTGACAGCTATGCGTTACATGAAATGTTCTAAAAATCTCAGTATCATAGAAAACTTTTAGTAACTTTACAATTATTTTTTACAATGTACTCTGTTGAAAAGTAACTTTTATTGTACTTTACTCCCGGTTGTATAATATATGTATATCAATCATAGCATGCATAGTCACCGTGACGTCACTGTGAGTCACTTTGGTCACATCACATCTGTGACCAAAATGCCACCACTCAGTGACGTCACATTGTGACTAAGATGTGACTTTTTTAAAATTCTTTAGAAAATTTACTAAAATTCTTCAAAACCTGTTATTTACATTAAAAAACATGTTTCTGGCAATTTAACTATAGTCGCTTTTGTCACAGTTCCGTCACTATGTTAATGTCAAAGTAGTCACAAATGACACATTTTTCACAAATTTGTCACATTGTGACCACTTTGTGAAGTGGTCACAAACGAGCTCTAAAACGGCCATAACGACTTCACATTTTAGTCACTGTGACTTCATATCGACGTCACGTGACGTCGCATCGACGATCGATGGTCACAAAGTGACAATGTGACTTCACAACGAGTCACAACGACGTCGCAGGGACGTCCCCATGCCTTACGGGTATATCCCGTAAGATATGGTGATGTCACGGTGACGTCGTTGTGAAGTCACATTGTGACTTTGTGACCGTCGATGTGAAGTCACTGTGATTAAAATGTGAAGTCGTTATGGCCGTTTTAGAGCTCGTTTGTGACATCACGATGCGACCAAAATGTGAAAAATGTGTCCTTTGTGACAAAATTGTCATTAAAACTGTGAATATTCTGTGACGATAGTGAACAAGGTTGTGAAGACAGTTTGCGATAATTTTTTTCTTTGTGACAAATTTGTCACTAACTTTGTGACGGTGGCAGCATTGTCAATGTTGTAAAGTCACACTGGGACATAATTATACAGTTATGAGCAATGTTATATAGTGTAAAATCACTTACATCTATAATTTTATTATACTTTGGCGATACATCTCAATTAAAACTTGGGAGCTGCTATAAAAAGAATGCATCAAAACAAAGTTACTGAATCAAAATGTAATGCCATGCAGACTTTAATCTTTGATACATATTTTTTCCTGTTGCAATAAATGAGAATATTTAAGGCAATTGAATATTCGATCTATCACAATTATTTCAAATTTAGCAATTTGTTTTTCTAATAAGCATTAAAATTATCATAAAAACACTTCCTTTAAGGTGCAACACTAGTCACAGACAAAGACCCGGATGATAATGTAAAGTCTGTGGGAGTGTTCTTTTCAAATATCTCGCTCAAATTTTGATATTTTTGCATAATTTTTTTTGCATAGGATAGCTAAAGACGAATCTACAACCGGCCTATTTTTTACTTTTTTGATTCCGCTTAGATATTTTTTATATTATGAGAGTTTCAATATCAAACACGGTTTAAACCGGTTTTGAAATTTAAAATATTATTTTTTAAATCTGAAACCAAAATTGAAAAAAGTAAAAACTAGGCCGGTTGTGGATCGCCTTCAGAAATCCTATGCAAAAAAACATGTAAAAATATTAAAATTTGAGCGAGATATTTGAAAAGAACGCTCCCACAGACTTTACATTATCATCCGGGTCTTCTTCTGTGACTAGTGTTGCAACTTAAAGGAAGAGGGTTTTTTTTGATCATTTTAATGCGTATTAGAAAAACAAATTGCTAAATTTGAAATAATCGTAATAGATCGAATATTCAATGTCCTAAATATTCTCATTTATTGCAATAGAAAAAAATATGTAACAAAGGTTAAAGTCTGCATAGTATTACATTTTGATTCAGTAATTTTCTTTTGGTACATCATTTTTTTAGCAGCTCACAAGTTTTAATTAAGATGTATCGCCAAAGTATAATAAAATTATAGATGTAAGTGATTTTACACTACATAGCAATATTCATAACTGTATAATTGTGTCCCAGTGGTACTTCACAACATTCACAATGATGCCACCGTCACAAAGTTAGTGACAAATTTGTCACAAATAAAAAAAATAATAGCAAACTGTCTTCACATACTGTCTTCTATGAATATTAAAATATTATTAAAACATGCAAAGAGGAATTATAAAAAAAATAAAGCTAAATATTTATTAGTATATTAATAAACAAACAGACAAAAAAAAACATTAAAGGGATATCCATAACTGGAAGGACACATCTACCTAATAAAAATTCCGACGATAAACATAAAATAGAATAAAAATACGTTAATTATAATTATTAATATTTTATTTATAATATTAGAGAGTATTTATAATACCCACTTTAATCACGATGTACACTAATACTACATATATTGGATATTTTGAAATTTGCCTCTGTAAAATAATTCAGGAAAGGAAATAATAAAAGTGTCTGGAATGAAAAATTAATAATAAATTACAGTTATTACTTTTTAGCTTCATGCCGATCAAGTATTTGCGTTATTTGTTTTAAATACAATCATGTTTAAATTCTTATTGATTGCCTTAACTTCCAAATTCTCTCTGAAAACATTCCAATAAGAATATTTACAACGGAAACGTTTTCAACCACAATGACTTTCCATTCAAAAATTTTATAACATTTCACAGGTTGAAAAATACATTAAACAATCATTATTTCTTTTAATATCAAACATCTACGATTTCTTTTAATAGTTCTTCTCGTTCTCTTATAAATTCCTCTTCTGAGCAGATACATTTAAAAAAATAAAATTATGCAATGTTTCCGAAGATTACTTAATACAAAAATTAAAAAAGGATGTTTGTAAATAATTTTATTCTATAAAAAATCTTCTTTATTACAAAATATAATTAGCTTTAAATTTTAATAATTATATTAACAATTTATTATAATATATTTTCATATGATTTTATGTTTATGGAAACATATTATTTTAACCAATTATTTTAACAAAGGAAACAACGCAGATTAAAATGCAATTAAAATCACTACCTTTAACAACCTAATCCAAATTATTAACAATCAAGTTTTCTTATGTCAACAAAATAAATAATGGATGTATTAGACTTTATTAGGTTAATAAAGCATTAATGTTTTATAGCATGTTTTTGAAAAGGTAATTAAAATCCTTCTCAGAATAATAATAATAATAAATGCAATCATGAAAAATAATATTTTTCCATACCTTTTTTCCATCGAATTCATTCGTTCTAGTTATTCTTTTTGCCGCACAAACTAAATCCGATAATAATTAAAGTGGCAAAGACCAAATCATTTTAACAGTCAAAGCCCCATTAATTTTCTCGGACTTATATTTTGCCGCTTGGAAGAGCTGTAGTGGACATTCTTGTTTAAATTGTAAATACGTGTCAATACGCATCTGCTCATAAGTCACAACTGCCATAAATTCCAGTCAACTAATTTCTCGCGTCTTCTATCATCAATTAAAAATATTTTTGTTTACGTTTATTTATTCTTTCGCTTGCAGACGATTTTTACTTTCCATGCGCATGACCGGTTTTTTTTTCTTTTTTTATGCAATATTTTGAGTTTAAATACGCAATAATTTTCTGAGAGTGACTCTGATAATTTTTTTTTTACTTGAAAAATTTTTTAATGTATTTTTATTTTTTATTTTTATTAATTTCAAGACAATTCAAGTTAAAATGAATTGTAAAATCATTTTTTCTTTTTTTTTGTAAATAATAATTAATAATAATCACAATTAAAGTTTATTAGATAAAATTTTGTTTAAGTTTTTAAAGATTTAAAATAATAGATTTAACGCTAATAATAAAAAAAACTTGTTTTCAAATAAAGTTTGTATCACATGCGAACATACATAGTATCTTCTTAATACAAAAAAGGGGGTTATAGAGGATAAAAGCTTTTTATTTGTGTCTTTCAATTCGATTTCGGTCTAAAAATCTTTTTTCAGTCTATCCTAGCTAACAATTATGTGTAATACATCTTTTTTTTTTTTTAATCCAAATATTTTTCTAAATTTATACACGCATTTTCACTGTCAAGAACAACAAATTACTCATTTGATTTGAAATGTTAGATACACATCTATACATTAATGTTTAAAATTATTTAAATGTTTTGAAATGATAAAAATTTTATGTAATATATAACTGCATATTTTAATGGAATTTCATAGCCCGATTTTTACAAGATTTGTGACAAGAAAAACAAGTTTTGCATATTTGGTACGGAAAATGGATAATTGTCCTTGCGCAAGTGATTCTTTGTAGTTTCGTTACTACAGGAAAAAGTTTAATCATTTTCCAAAATGTCGAAAAATAAATTACTAAATATTAAATAAAAAAATTTGTAAGATGATCAATCTCTTCAAGCTCGAAATACATTAACACGGCCTATTTAAGTTACAGTTAAAATTATTTTTCTCTTTATATGTTGAAATTTTTAAAGATTATTGAGATTTTTTAAGTTCATATTTTTGTTACACTGCAACTTTACAATATGGTGTTTTTTTGTCACAAATGTGACATGACGTGCATTACATGCAGTGACATAGCAATGATGTCACAATATATTTTTTTAATTGTCAAAAATGTGTAATTTTACAATAAATAAAAGGTTTTGGAAGTTTTCTAAGAAGGTCACCACTCAGTCACAATGTGACGTCACTAAGTGGTCGCATTTTGGTCACAGGTGTGACGTGACCACCGTGACTCACAGTGACGTCCCAATGACGTCACTGTAACCATGCATGCTATGAGGGATAAGTCATATTGTTATTAGCCCTTGTCTATACATTATGGGTGGAATCGTTGGTGGAAAAAATAGTCCTTGTATCGTTTCTTCTTTAACGCTTTAAAAGATGGAGTTTCATTAAAGTATTCAAGTACGAGTTGAATAATTTCATAATTTACACGTTACGCATTATTTTTTTCTTCAGTTTTTTTTACTCACTTAAGAGATGTGGAACTGATAGCTTATTCCATAATGAAACTGTCACGTTTAAGCAACACATTAATTATCATCTTAACATCTTAGTAATCCTTTTGGCTAATACAATTACAATTCGAGACAACGCTTATGTTGTTGTTATTAATCATAATGTTGATAATTCAGTGAAATATAACAAGCTGAAAATTGTTAGAAAAGAAAAAAGAACAATAAAAATTACTATTTCCGATTTATTCTTTTTTCTTGTAATTTTGGAAAAAATTCTGCTGAATTTGTATAATTATAATCTCTCACATACTTGTCAAGTCTTGTCCAAATATTTTCTTTTGAATTTAGATTTTGTGGTTTAGCTGACCATTTCAAGCTGGCCATTTCAATTGCGAGAATTTTTCGTGAAAATCACTCTTTGACGAGCTTTTATTTATGCTTCATTTCGTTGTCATGCTGAAATAAATAGTTGCGATCATAATATTTCCTCCAATAAGGCAGAAAATTGTTTTGAAAGATAACCTATACTACAGCGTCTACAATGTCAGAAAAAAACCCATAATATATTTAAGCAGCCACAGCTTTATATTCGAATTTTATATTCGTATTAATATTCGAATGTTATATATTTTTTCAGTTTTAAAAAGAAGAGGAGGGTTAGAGTTTCTGTTATGCTTTTGGTTGCGTGGAGTGGTGGACCTGGCATCTTAACGCAGTTCAAAATTCTCACTTCATTTTTTTTTCTGGTGGTGGTTTGAAAAAAAAAGGATTTTTTAAATTATTTTATCTACAAAAATATACTCTTTTAATGCACATATTTGAAATAAAAAACTTACAATTGTTAAACAACCTCATGCTTTGACGTTATTAAAACAAAATATTCCGGTAACACGTAATACCTTAGATTTACAAGCATGAGGACAAAGTATCTATGTCCTAAATATGGCAAATCCGATAAAGCACTTGGCAGTACAATAAAATAAAATAAATCGGTTCAATAGGACCGAGAAAGACTCCAACTGGGTTTGATATTTTTTTTAGACGTGACGTACTGTTGATACCAACTATAATAACTGCAGAAATAAAAAAGAAACATAACTAGTGAATGTATTAGTAAAGACTATCTGTTACAAACTTCGCATTTTTCAATGAGCGTCAACATTTTTTTACTGCCACTGTAGAGTATCTAGTGTGGAAATCTGCTATTAATCAGTGCTAGAAATTTGATTCACTGAAATGTGCAATGGTAATATAATCCAAAGAACCAATACCAGCGACTCTGCGGGATATATTAAAATTTTTTGCAAATAATGTTTTACTACAGCGTCGAAGTGCACTGTAAAATAAAGTCAGTAAAGTTACCAAACTTTTTCTAGGAAACTGGTATTGGTATTCCTAAGAGATTTCCTCCTTTTTTATGTAGTGTGGAACAATCAACCAGTCAAAAAGCACCAAAAAATTGTATCCCATAAATATTCAACTATGCTGAACGATAAATGTCAATCACAGAGACATTTTCTTGTTTAAATGTAAACATTTTTTAAGGATTCAATTAAGAAAGAGTTTCGGCCAGTGAAGCGCTAGCAGATGTCAATGCAATCGATATTTGTCATTCAGAATCATTCAAATAATATGGGATTCAGTTTTTTAGCCCTTTTTAAAGCATTACTTGAACCGTCGGTTTCTGCACGATATTCTAAATGCTATATGCGTTGCACCATTCACCTTGAAGTGGATTTGAATTAACGAATCGACACCTTTTCCAGAAAATGCTCCTTTCAACATGCCGTATCGTCCGCCATGCTTCATTGTAGAAATAACATATTTCAAATCATAACTTTTGTTTTCAAATTGTCGGATGTAGTGTCTGCAGTGATAAGCTTAAAAATGTTGAAATTCGATTTATTAGAAAGTAATACTTTTTTTCCAGTTTTCACCTGGCCGGTCTTAGTATTTTCTTGAAAAATACCAATCGCTAACACTGATGTTTTTACTTATGAACTGATTTTTAATATGATTCTTCAATAAGGCCCTACGTCATGTAAACGTCTTGACACGTCATACTGACTTATTTCAGCAATATTACTACTCAGTAAATCACAGGATATTGCACGCGTTTTTATACAGGTGATCAACTACCTCTCTTCTAAAAATTCTGTCCACACGAATAATCGTTTTCTGGAATTTTCTAGACTATAGCAAGTCCTAAATGACATGGCAATCTTTATATACAGAGTGTTTCAGGAAAGACTGCCTAGCTTTGAAGTGACATGTGTGAGACAGAAAGGTGAAACAAGTAGTATATTAGACAGATAAGTCTGGAATTTGTTAGACATCGGTCTGAAGAAATAGCTCAAAGATCAGGCATCAGAGGGCGATAACGGCACAGAACTGTGTCTTTGAAATGGTGTCTGTAAGTGTGCTTCGTAAACAATTGTCCAATCACATTTTAATGGTTTAGAATGATTATCTTTCTTAGCAAAAACATGAGTCGATAATTTTTGGAGTCACTCGTTGGAATGTCAGTTTTGAAACGGATGTATATGGTCTCACAAATGAATTGTTCAAGCTGTTCCGATGTTTGAGAATTCGTAAAATAAACAGTGTCTTTCAAGTAGCCCTAAAAAAGAAATCATATTGAATAATATTCAGGAAATATGGAGGCCAATACATACCAATAGCATGAGTGGTAATCCAGAACAACAACAACAACAAAAAAAAACCATGTGGCTTTAAGGAATACGATATCATGTTTTACAATTTCCGTATAATAACTAATTCAGTATAACTTCCTTACACATGTCAGCATGAGTCTCAGAAATGAACTTTCTGTTTCTCTAAACACTATTTAAAACTTCATCTGCTTGTGCTGTCACCTATTAGCCATTCTTTCAGCCAACTATTTCTGCAAATAGGTGTATAAGAAATTTCAGAACAAACCGTCCAGCATACCACATCTTTCAACTTTCTGCCCCTTACTGCTTCGCAGTTATGTCATTTCAAAGTTGGGGAGTGCTTTCTGAAACACCTTGCATACATTTTTCAAACTATCGTTCACAATAAATTTTACAATTGATAACTTTGCGGCCATCTCATGAGACGTTTGGCTCTTTAGTGAATGCAAATAAGTCATTTGCAAACAATAATTGTTGAACTTTTCATTTTTGAATTTCACCTAAGTTACTCCCGTTGATTAATTAACAGAAACAGCCAAAAAACACTTCATTGATAGCAAAAATTAATGAATGGCCGGAAACTTTTGGACACGCGAACGCCAATGTTCTCTTTGTGTCCTTAGTATTCAAACAAAACGATCACGTGGTCAGAGGTTATTTCTTCTACTCCGAAAGGCTCTGACAAACAAATCAAAAACTGACTGGCCGGAAACTTTTGACCGCCTTTGTACATAAGTATATAGAATCTATTTGAGAACATTATCTCTTCGTAAATATATTTTTAAATGCGTACATAAACTTTCATAATAAAGCGTATACGAGATGTAAAGTTATTGCAGTAAATATTAGGACCGCATCTAAATGTAATTTGTGAGCTTCGAAGATAACTGACCTCTTAATTTTTATCTATGTCGAGGAATAATTTGCTTTATAGAATTGCTAAGCATGTCTTATCCGATTTACTGGCAGTCCAAATAGTTTAGCTGGAGGTATAGTGTAGATTGTCAAATTGATACAGAGGTAAAGGACTCCACATGATAAATCCTTAATGTTTAAAAAATTTTCTTGCCAAAACTTTGCTGAGACGCAAACTGGCAATTTCAATAAAGGGCATATTAAGCATTGAATGCTGTTTAAAAATAAAATATAAAAATTCCTTTGAGCGGTTTTGCATAAATGACTTGTACATTTTATGGAAACCATCTTAACCCTTTACCTACCGACGGTACTTATAAGTATCATTGTAGAAAATTTAATGAAAAACGCATTTAATAAGTCTATTAATAAAAAATCTTTTTCTTACCGCACAATATACTTTACTCGATCTAATTTAGATACAATAGAAAAAAAGTCGAAATTAAATATTTTAAAAAAGAGGTAATTTTCTTAATCATTTTCATAGGTATATCTTTTTTTTTCTTTGAAAAAAAAGATATGAAATATTTTCGACGGTAAAAGCCTTTCCATTTACAGAGAGGATCATAATACATTTAAATACATTGCTTTTATAAGAATTGTAATATTTCCATAAGAGTATTTTTGGTTAATTAATTCGATTATTTTTATAAATATTTTACAAAACATATATATATATATACCGGTTATATATATATATATTAATCGGTTTTAATGAAACAACATTTCTAAATTTCACAATATTATTATTTAAAAATTCCAGTATATCTTCAGATATTAAAGAAAACAATTATTGGTGTGAAGCTATTTCTTGATAAATAATTCGGTAGATAAAGGGTTAAGTGAGAAATGTCCTGTAACAAACTATTTCAAAGACAATTATAGGAATAACTGCGTAAATAAATATTAAGGCCGCATCTCAATTTAATTTTTCACTTTCGAAATATCTGACCTCTTATTTTGTATCTTCGTCTGGGAATAATTTGCTTTATATAATTGGTAAATATGCTTCTCCCAATTTACTGGTCGTTCAAATATTTTAATTGAATGATAGTGTGTGTGGGGGGGGGTTGTCAAATTGTTACTGCGATAAAGAACCCAACAATATAAATCCTTAATAGCTTATAAAATTTTCTAACCAAAACTTTGCTGCGACACAAATCGGCAATTTCAATACAGAGTTACTTTAAACAATAACTGCTATTTGAAGACAAAATATCAAAATTCCTTTGAACGGTTTTACATAAATGAACTATACATACTACAAAAACCATCTTAATT
Source organism: Maratus speculifer (assembly GCA_964019185.1). Lineage (NCBI taxonomy): Eukaryota > Metazoa > Arthropoda > Arachnida > Araneae > Salticidae > Maratus > Maratus speculifer. Next base: position 109,811,934 of record OZ025301.1, read on the forward strand.
GGGTAACGTCCTGTAATATATTATTTCAAAGACAAATATAGAAATAGCTGCTTAAAGCATTAATTTAAACAGAATAGTTATTAACCCATTAATGCCCGAATTATTTTCTTCCTTAAATTTAAATTTTGTATTTCCCACCACTTTTAAAAACAAATTAATTTTTATCTAAATTTATCGAGGATTCTGTCTCGTGAAAGAAGGTATATATTTTTCTTCCTCTTTACTGGTGGGAAAACCGCTTTCTTGCTGTGTTTGTAACCGTCCTCAAATGAGGACGCTGGGCGTTAATGGGTTAATATGTGTTTGAGGTATTTATACACCTTTAGAAGAGATTTTTCAAATTTTCTATTTATGTCAATTTTTTATGATGACATTAAAATTGAAACTTGGAAAACTACATAAATATTATAAAATTTACACAGAAATAGTTTTTGGAAAGTAAAAAACAGTCAAAATTTTGGTAAAAATTACCATTTCCACGAAACATGCTAACTCAAAAACAAACCAGTATATTGACATTTTGTAAATTGCATAAAAAAGAGAATAATTTTCTCTAAGACATAAACTATTTATTTTATAATACCATCAAAATCTCAAGTGCTAAGGCAGTTAAAGTACTGACGTAAAGATAAAATTTGTAAAAATTTTTGCAACTGTATCAATTGCGGAACTGTTGATATATACAGGGTGTTTCGCTACCAGACCGGCAAACTTTGAGGGGTGATAGTAGACGTGAAAACAAACATTATTAAATAGGAAACCATGGGGCGCAAACGTCCTCCGTAGGAGATAGGGGCCATTAAAGTTTAAGGTCCAAAACTTCAAACGATTATAAAAAACGGAAAAAAGGGTGGATTCGTTTGCGGTTTTCTTCTCAAAATCATTCTTTATATCACGATTTGTTTGTAAAAAAATTTAAAGGTTACGTTCAAAAATTGTCGATAGAAGGTGCTTTAGACTTTAGAACTACTTTAACAACTACTTTTTACCGTTATTTTGTGCATGGGGTTGAAATTATTTTTAAGTTTAGACTTTAACTTAAATTTTAATCCCAAAATCGGAAACATTGGGTTCGGGTAACTAGCGAAAATTGAACTGTCAATAGAGGGAGGAAATTTAAACACTCATAAACTTTATACAAACTGATCGGTTTTCTTGCGGTTTAAGTGTAGCTCATTCCCTTGGTAATTATTTTATTCAAAATGACGTACAGCATTGGTATCCCCATTTTTTGATAGAGGGCGCTTCCGACACATCTCCGAAATTTCAATGGCATTACTCCTGTATGTTTTACTACCAGACTAAGATACTTCCAGGAAGTGTTAGGATTGCAAGGACGACTCGGAATCATCATATAAAGTAACATCGAAAATGCATTTTTTATGAGTTAGGATTAAAAGAAGCAGAGAAAAAAGCAACTTGATATTTCTACAATACGTTCTGTCGGAACTTCTGGTAAAAGCACATGTTCCTCTTTCGTTGCACCACTCTATAGCACGATGGGGCTCCTCCACATTTTACCAATGATATTCGCAGACTCCTCAACGTAACATATGGACTGCGGTGGATAGGTAGTGGTGGCACGGTTCGTTTGCCTGCCAGATCGGCGTACCAACTTCATTATATCAATTACTTTTTTTACCTGCCTTTATTTTATTACTGTATAATTGTTCTATATTTTTTTAAATAAACATTCCTGGGTGGGGCTAGTTGAGCTCAAACCAATCCTTAGCCCCTCCCTCCCCACCTGGCTCAGTCTGAATTTGAATCTATATGGACTTCTTCTGCTGGTGTCAAATGAAAAGTTGAATGTATGAGACTCCCGTACTGTCAGTGGAAGACCTCTCAGCTCGAATTTCTGTAGCTGCCAGAAAGCTATCTGAGATGACAGGAATCTGTCAAAGCGTGAGGAAGTTGATGCATCGCTGCTGTCAAGTTGCCCGAGTACTTCTGGTCGTAATTTCAGACACCTTTTGTAGTAAAACCCTTAACTAAATTGTTTTTTGCCACATTAACGTGTTGCTGTTTCACTACCTGTTTCTGTTGCTTTTTTCTCTGCTTCTTTTAACCACAATTCGCTAAAAAGGCATTTTCAACGTTACATTCCTATGTGATTCCGAGTCGCTTTGCATCCCTAATACTTCCTGGAAGTATGTTGGTCTGGTAGTAAAACACCCAGCAGTAATGCCCTTGAAATGTCGGAGATGTGTCGGAAGCGCCTTCTATCAAAAAATGGACACACAAGAGCTGTAAGTCATTTTGAATAAAATAATTACTAAGGGAATGACCTACACGCAAACCGCAACAAAATCGATCAGTTTGTATAATGTTTATGAGTGTTTAAAATTCCCCCCTCTGTTCACAGTTCAATTTTCGCTAGTTACCCGATCCCAATGTTTCCGATTTTGGGATTAAAATTTAAGTTAAAGTCTAAACTTAAAAATAATTTCAACCCCATGCACAAAATAACGGTAAAAAGTAGTCGTTAAAGTAGTTCTAAAGTCTAAAGCGCCCTCTATCGACAATTTTTGAAAGTAACCTTTAAAAATTTTTTACAAACAAATTGTGATATAAAGAATGATTTTAGAGAAAACCGCAAACGAATCCACTCTATTTTCCGTTGTTTATAATCGTTTGAAATTTTGCACCTTAAACTTTAATGGCCCCCAACTCTTACGGAAGACGCTTGCGCCCCATGGTTTCCTATTTAATAATGTTTGTCTTTATGTCTTCTATCACCCTTCAAATTTGTCCGTCTGGTAGCGAAACACCATGTATAACTAAATACTATATAAACATGGGTGTAGTATTTTCCATGAATGAAAAATTTAAAAGAAATACACTAAATTTCAAGGTGTTTCATGCACAGTGTTTTTGTTTTAGGATGTGTACGGTAAGATTTTGAGAAGTTTTAGTTTCAGAAAAGCTGAAAATAATATTTAAATATTAAATCAAAAACTGTAATAGCTGTCTCTTGGGTTTTAATTAAAATCAGACATAATTTAACTATAATTTAACAGTTAAAAAATGAGATTTTAACATCAACCGCAAAAATGAAAAATTGATATTTTCATAAAGGTGTGTAGATATCTTAAAGCAAATGCATCTCATGGAGTTTACTGCATAGATTGTTTTATGTAGCTATGAAAATGAATTATCAGTACTGCATACATTACACAGTATAAAATATGATCATATGTTTCTCAAGAGCAAAATTTCACAAATATCTAAACAGATTTTCGTAAAAATGAGACCACAAAAGGAACGTATGTAAATCTAAAAGTATAGATCTACATTTTCAACCATTCTGTAATATGCCTATGCTTCAATATCAGTATAACATTATTTTTCAAGAAGTAAGAAATATTAATCCCACCAGTATTATTTTTGTATTCTGAACTAGTTCTGAAATTGGAAGATGTTACGAAATATAGATAAAAATTAATCATGTGAGACAAGTGGAAAATCTAATATTTTTCTCGCAGTCTTGAACCATTTTTCTTTTGATATTATGTTTATAATTTACTTTTACTTTTGGCAACATTCTGTATCTCGAGAGACTAAGGAAAAATTTTTAAACCTACTTTGATTACATTTTACAAAGAAAAATATTTATGCGTTCATTTTTTAAATAAAAAGAAACAATTTTCGATGTAGGTGTTATAGACTCTATCTTAGTTTTTCAAGAATTTTAAGAAAGTAATATTTAAAGTATTAAGAAAATGTTTTAAATACTTGACTTGAAAATGTTAAAATCTAAATATTGACGTAGCTGTCTATTGAGGAGTCATTTAAGTTTGTAAAGGGATTTTTTTAATGCGATTTTTTGATTTAATTTAATTTTCCATTTTTTGAAGCTCTCGTGTAAATAGATGGATCATCTTAAACAATTTCGTGATATTCCGATTTCTAATAAATTCGTTTTATATTAATTTAACGTAACACCGTGTTTTGCATGTAACGCTATTGTAAAAATAATTCTTCTCTCCCGCAAAACCATGTTTTTTTTAAACTGGCCAGACCTTTTTCTGTTCGAGCAATTTTTGATTTAATAGAAAACCAATCGTCTTTGATGAAGCTTATACCACCGATAAGTATAATTTCCATTGACTAATTGATCTTTCAAGCTCGTAAAAGTTTAACAAGTTGGCAATTGCACGTGAAACATAGCAAATGAGGTGCGTTCGTACGATAACGAAGTTTTAAAAATATTCAGATATTGCTATTATAGTAGATAGTACTTCAGATACAGAGTACCCAAATCTTTTGTGTGTCCCCGTAAATACTATCTGCTTTTTTTTATACAGGAAATATCTTGTAGTATTTCTCAGCAACATATATCAATCCCATAAAATGTTAAATAGTTTAATACAATTAAAACGCGCACCAAACAATATTTTCCCTATATCATCATTATGTAATGGAATACTTTTGAGTGGCCTTGTAAATCAAAAATAAGTGTTCTTTGCATCACAAACTGTGCAAAATGTACATTATAATACATATTTCATAGATGCATATTAATTTTATGTTCGAATGTGTGTAACAGCATAGAAATGCATTTGAAACTTTCTTCCCCATTGAGCGTAATGGAACGGAATACTTTTGATTGTGCTGTAATTGATCTATGCATCCGATTTTCATAACATTTGAAATGACTGGAAAAAATTATGTAATAATTATACATTTTAATTTTAAAACGATTAAAATGCATTTGAAACTTTTTCCCCATTGACCGTAATGTAACGGAATACTTTTGATTGTCCCTGTAATTGATCTATGCATCCGATTTTCATAAAATTTGAAATGACTCGACAAAATTATGTAATAATTATATATTTTAAACTTCAAATAATTCGATTGGGTAGTTTTTGCGTTGTTATATGCGGACAGACGACGGACAGACAGACAGACGGACAGACGGACGGACTGAAGGACAACTATAGGTGCTACGTATTTAGATAATTAAGAACACACAAAAAATGGGTGAAAAAACACATATTTTGTTTAAATGACCGCCATAAAAAAACTTTTTACGCTTAACTTTTGTATAAGCTACAGAGAACTTAATCCCTTTGAAGGTAACTAAATTTGTCTCATATGCTTATACATCGTATAAAATTAATCGATAATGTTACTATACTATTTCTAGGAAATTGATATTTCTAAAACTTTCTACCTAACAATAAAAAAAATAAAATAAAAAAAAATAAAAAATCATGTAACAGAATCGGTTTTATAAACTTTTGCTGTTACCGTTACATAAAAAGTTCTAGGAATCCTAATTTCTCCAAAAAAGTTCAGTAACATTACACTTTCTGTTTTATGGTGTAATTTGAGGAAAATTATTATTATTATTATTATTATTATTATTATTATTATTATTATTACAGTATAACCTCTAAATACCGGACACCTTGGGAGTGCAGAAATTGTCCGCTATTCGGAAAACCACAGAGAAAGAAAAAATGCCTAATAAATGTTTAATGTTTCATTAGTCGATTTTAATAAGTCCTAAAACCTCTATTATAAGATTAACCAGAATTTAAAATAATTTTTAAAGCAATAAAATTGAAATAAAAGTGTGCACACGTTTATCCTTTGTTTATTACATTCTTACAAAATTTTCTTTTATAAAAGTTTGCTTTTACTTGCGATTACATGTAATTTGTTTTTCAATGTAAAGTTTTAACTTTGTCAGTATTTTTAATCCTTTTGAATCATCTTTTTCTAAAAAAAAATTGCATAAATGTTTACTGTATTTTTCTGCTTCTTAAAAGCGTACAATCTCAAATCATCCGAGGGAGGGGGGGGGGGGTTGTGATCACAGATAAATGTAGGGGGAGAGGGGATTTTCTCCAGCTCATCCCCACCTTTATCTGTGATCACAAAATTTGTGACACATTGCCCTAAAAAATTTAGAGGATTTGTGTTTTTTTTTCCTCGTCAAATTTTTTTTTTCATTCTTTTTCCCCAAAATCAGTGTCCGCTATTCGGAATGTCCGTTGTTTAGAGGTTAAACATACGAAAATTTAAGTTTTGGGAGTGGGGATTTGAAAACTGTCCGTTAAATGGAGGTGTCCGCTATTCGGGAGTGTCCGTTATGGAGGTTTTACTGTATTATTATTATTATTATTATTATTATTTACATACAAATTTTACAAATAAATTTTAAAACCAATTATATTAGTGAAATGTCATTAAATACAATTCAAAAAGTCCGAAGATTACATCTCTATTAGTGCTCTCGATTATACGTTTATACGCGTATACGTATAATACGTATTATACGAAATACGGATCAACTATACGTATAATACGGCATCGGCGGTTATACGTATTGCGCAAAACAACATATACGGTACATCGTATATACGGATCTTCTCCAAGCGGTTAAACGTATAAACGTTTAAACGTTTTTCATTCAAGATATGAAATTTGATGTTTCAATGCTTTTACAGACATTGAGAAATATCCGGTAGAGTATCCCCATCGCGATTCTCTGTTTAAAAAACTACGATGCGTTTACTTAACTACTACTTGTTATGCGGGTACCTAAAAAATCTGAATACGTTTCTCAGTTTAAATTTTGGTTTCTTTCCCAAAAAACTAAGTTATTTATTATAAATTGTCTTACATTAGTTGTGGATAGAATCAAACTAATCTTTGGAAGAGCTGTGGCTCAGTACTTAGTTTTTTTATGTTTTCTTGTATCTTAACAAGAAGAAAGTAATGGATTCGAGAAATCTTTCGACTGGTTTACACTTTTTAAGGGTAAGATAGTCCGAAAAATATGTTTTTACAAAATATCTGTCTGTGACTTTGTCTATATGTGGCATGAATTTTGTTCCACCAGTTGCACAGAATGAGTTTTCAGCAATATCATCATCACATAGCAGGCAGTAGGCTCTGTCATTCTTTTTCTCACCGCCACACCCAGCTTTTTCTATTCATTTCTAATTGTAATCTAAGCAGAACTGCGTCTATAAATGCTCGTTCTTCTACACTACGAGATACTTATACTAAGTGTCTGCGTCACGTGACACAATGGTTTTATTTTTCACCATATGTAAATTGTCTTACCGCGGAGGGATTTTAAAATAATTTACATATTTGGTAGTTTTTATTAGTTCCTTTTTTAAATAATTTAATTATTTTGTCCTCCCAGAATATTTTATGACTTATTTAATGAAAATTAGAAGAAACATAATTAAACATTGAGTATGTTTAGAGTAACTTACCGGTCACTTACCGAAGTGACCAATGTTACCAACCGATTGTAGGGTAGTATGAAATGAAAATCAAGGTGAATTGTGACGTCAGCTACAGTTCAACAGGATAGTTTTCATTGGTGCCACATTTCGGTTTCGTACTGCCCTACAATCGATAGGTAACATGGGTCACTTCGGTAAATTGCACTGAACATGTACGTTGATTAAAATATTTATAAAGGGAAATACCAAGATCTTGGTTGGAATCCAGATAGTAGATATTTCACTGTTAGTGAAGCAAGATTAGCCAATCAGGAGTCTGATCTTTTGTGAGCTTTTTGCAAACTGTTTTAAAAAATATACGCTTTTCAATGCTTGATCTCGTATGTATAAGACATACTATCAGGGCCGTAGCTAGAAGTGAACCATGGGGGGGGGGGGGGGGCTCGAGAGAATGTAGGGGGGGCTCATAATATTTTTTTCTCTTTCTGACGCAGAAAGATAAATTAATAACTATTCACATTGTAGGTATTATGTTTCTAATTAAACTGTTGTACTAACTTCATTTTATGCTAAGAAAAGTATAGGATGATGAAAATTTTGATTGTATAACTGGTGCAAAATGAAACATCATGTTAACTTCATATGTACATATAAGATGAGGGAGTGTTGAAACACGTATTTTAGATACAATTTAGTAACTCTGCAAAACTGTGAAAGGGTCTCAAAACTACATTAGATTTTTGAACAGAATTTTATTTGAATTTTTGGAACAGAAATTAATTGAGTGACCTTGGAATCTTTTCCAGGGGGGGGGGCTCAAAATATTCTAGGGGGGCTGAGCCGCCCATAGCGCCCCCTTAGCTACGGGCCTGCATACTATGCGAATTTCTGTCGTAGCGCTACCGATTTCCAAATTATTCTCCATCTCCATTCAGCGACATAAGACTGGTGAAGTCCGCTATTTAAATTAGATACGATACGGCGAATATACGTATACATTAAATATACGTATTCTTAAATATACGTTTAGTTGATACGCCTTATACGTATCCGGATACGTTTAAACGTATATTCGAAAGTATCCGTATAGCAGAAAAACGTATTATACGGATATACGTATATCGTTTAATCGTATACCTGCTATACGTATCCTATCGCGAGCACTAATCTCTATCCTTTGAGATAGATAAATTATATGCATTAGATATTTTGCCAAAAACAGGCTTTTAGTATAGAATACTCACAGTTGTTTTATTAAAAACTGCATTTAATTAAAAGATGATGTGTAGTTGTAAGTAAAAATAAATAATCTTAAAATATTCAGCGCGCAATACTCGCGGGGGTACATTAGTTAATTTGATAAATAAGAAATTACATACTAACTATATTGACCACATACACTTACCTATAAAAAAATTTGATGAATGCATACTGTGAAAACATCACACGATTTTACGGTAGCTATTAAAACAGTTTTTCAAAATAAATAAATAAATAAATAAATAAAAAAGATTAAAAAAAAGGAAAAAGGAAAAAAAAAGGGGGGGGTGCTAAAAGTTGTGGCTAAAAAATGGCCTGATATCGAATTTCCACGCTATTACCATGGTACGATTTTAATATTTTCCATTAAATGAAATAAAATTATCTAAATAAAAAACCTACTTGTATGTTCATACAAATTATTTTTTATATCTTGAAACATGATTGTCGAATTAAAACTTTTTTAAATTATACATGATGGGATAACTGCTATTTGCAAAATGTAGAAGTCTATAGTTAAAATCCGAAGTTTGAAATAATTTCTCAAGCAATATTTTCAACCCTTTTATATTAAGTTTAAAACTGGTAGAACAAACGATTCGCTTTATTTAAAATCTCAAAAAACCTCAAAAATATAAAATTTGTTTTAAGTACACATAAATTATGTTAGGTTTTCTAAAAAATGTATTAAAAGACCAAAATGATCCACGGAAAATGCAATTATCATCAATGATGAGAGTGTTTTGTATATATTCATTTAAATTAACAGGTTGTGATAAATGTAGTATATTGTTGAAACAAGCTATATCACTATATAGAGATTTATTAAATTATGCAACCATATGAGAATATTAAGGAGGTTCATATACATATGATAGAATTATCAAGTATCATTTACTTCAATTAAATGTGTTATTTGGATCTACTGAGATAAACATTAATTTAACGTGCTGTAAACAGTATATTATATACAATGTGAATTTCACGTAATCGGCCAAACGGAAAAAGGTTATATAAGTAGCCAAACGGACATAAAATATCATAGAAATCCTGTTTTATCTCTAAACGTTTCTGAGTTATTCTAGGAAAGAAGTAAATGTATCAAAAGTGCGCCAAGTCAAAATAAATCAGATATCTTTAATTTTTTATGAATCCTACACAGAAAAAAAAATATATATCCGGAAAGATCAAAAGAAACCCTATAAAGCATCACCATTTTCAGAGAGATGTATGGATTTAACTGCGAGCTACAGGCACTGCAACATTGTCGAAGTAAAAAAGACGAATCTTCGTAAAACTCTGTAGCCGTCAATTTCGAAATAATATTATAGCTACAAAAGGTCAGAAATTATGTTCATTTTACAACACTTCGATAAAGCCTACAATTAACAGTATCGATATCTCACTTTATGAGAAATTAAACCTTTTGTTTACTACGTCACCGAAATTCGTGTTTGTTGTGGAATGAAGAACTCGTGAAATGCCATGATGGACACTATTTGCGGAATTGTTGGTATAGAATTACAGACTGAAGACAATTCGCTTATTCAAGTCACATATGTTTCAGTGATTGCAGCTCGCTGTTAAATTCAGGTATATCGGATGGGCAAAAAGTCCGTAAAAACTTTAAAAATTCATAAAAGCCAGAAAAATAACCGAAATAAAAAACGGTCTGCAGAGTTATCATCTACAGGTCATGGGGACTTTTTAAAGACTGCAATAAGAAATAACTAAAAAAAATCCGACAGACGGCGATGGAAACTTTTGACTTCCGAGTAAATATGCAAATAAGAACTATATAAGGTCATGCGTTAGTTCACGGTTGACAGCCGTATACTTGAGTAAAGATCATGAAATATTTTTGGTGAAGTTATTTTAAATGAACCAGGAACCAGTTACCAATAATTGATCCAGTACATGGCTCTCAACAATAAACTAATTTTGAATTAGCAGCGCAAGTTCTTATCACTGAGCTCTACGAAAATACGGAGAGCTACTTCCGATTCTGATACATTAAATCCAGCGGTCCGCGCATGAATACAATGCCAAAGATTATCCGCTTAAAATCTTTGGCAAAACATAGATTTCCTCCCATAGGATAATATGAAGTAGATTTTTTCAAATTGGATTTTCGTTTAAAATTATGACGAAATGGCTACAATTTTCACTTATATATATTCTTTTATTAAAAATCTGTTGATTTTACTTAAACTTGTCGCAAGTTTTTAATTTGATATTATTTAAAAAATAAATCTTAGCAAAATTTAACAAAAAATCAACAAACATTTGTTAAATAATGCTCATAAAAATATCAAAATGGTACAGAAATAACCAAAAATAACAAAAAGTTTGAAAAGTGGAGGACTCATTTCTTGCGTGCACGGAAAAGTGTGATGCGATCGCGACAGAAAGTGAATCGATGAGTAGGCTCGACATATTATATATGGAGCTAAGTGGTTCTTATAACTGTCTCATTTGCACATTTTCATCGAACTCAATCTTTTCCAGCGTCATCTATTGGACGTTTTTTGAGTTATTTTTATTGCTGTCTTAAAAAAGTCCCCATGACATACAGATGCTCTGCAAACCGTTTTTTTATTTCGGTTATTTTTCTACACTGTAAAACATTTGTGTAACGTTACTTCATAAAATTGGTATGAAAATGGTGGCAAATGCTGCCACAAATTTCATGGAGTAATTTTTTTCACATATGCAATGGTGTAATTTGAACATATATTACTGGTGTAACATTACAATGTTACACCGGTTTTAACGGTTAAAATACTCCATAAAATTGGAGGCAGCAATGCTGCCACCAATTTTACGGAGTAACGTTTCCACAAATGTTTTACAGTGTAGCTTTCATGAATTTTTTAAGTTTTTACGGAATTTTTGGCCACCCGGTATGCTTATTAACAACGCATCACCCTATAGAATATTTTCTACTTTCCCAATATGAGCCTATTTGGCGACTAGATATTACAGGAACATCACAAATTTGGTTTATTTCAGACTTGGCACATTTTAGGTGCATTCTCTTCTGTCCGCCATAAAGTGGAAACGGTGAGTTTGAACAGAGTTTCTATGCTGTTTCATGATCCTCATAGCCTTTGTATTATACTTATCGTTTGGCATATTACACTAAACTGACCCTGTATAAGAAAAGATTTTTCGTCATATATGCAAGAATTATATCAATTCATTATTCAGCAGATTCAGTGCACAAAGGTGTCATTAAGCTCCATAGAGCTATTTCTTATCACTCATATTACAAATTATTTATCAGGCTATTACTGTGAATATTCAGATAAGTAATTTTATTTTTAAACATGCAATAAAATTATAATGACAGCATAAATACAAAATCTAAATAGGTTTGAACCGATAAATCATGTCATTTTAAGAAAAATGTACAAAATCAGTTTAAAAAAATGTAGTAAATAATTTGCCAGGGGCTGTGCATAATATTACCACTTTCGAGGGATAGAGCGGGCATCTGGTACATGATATCGCTCGATATATCTGAGGGGAGAGGAGTATTTTTTTTTATATTATTATCTATTTTGATTTAAACAAACTTTTCTTTTTTTAAGAAGTTTTACTTAACATTCAAAGAGTCGATTATCTTTATTATTATTTTTATTATTTGTTTTTATGAAATATAATATGATAAATGGAATAATGGATAATAATATAATAAATGGAAAATATGAATCTATCATTAAAGCCGTTATATGTTTATAAAACCATTTTATTCCAAAATTTGGTGTACACCAACGTTTGGCATTTCTATCCGTCTGCTATATGGCACATTTAATTGGTTGTTACAGAAATAAGGTACCTTACATAAAGGAAATAATATTTTCGTTTAGGGACTGTTTCTAAATTATCTCACATTCTTTTTTTAAAGTTTTGTTCCCCTTTTCCTCTTTTGTCACAAAGTTTCGCACATCAGCATACTCCCTCCCTCCTCCCTTGTCACACGTCACGCTATATTACATAAACATATACTTGTAGGTCAGAAAGAAAACACTGCTTTCTAGATCGTATTTCATATTTTATTTTTAATTTAACTATCTATTTTAATGACATTTGTGATTAAGCATGACGCTAAAATTCCTGTACTTATTTATTATGAAACAAAAAAAAATGTTTATAATAAAAACATTATTCATATACAATAGTAATAAATTATTAATATGAAAGAGCTGTTGGAAACAGTAGTATTTTCGAGTTTTAAATAGAATTTGATACGGGGTAACATCCCCACTAATTGGCAGGCACTAATGATTGGCACATCCTACAAAAATGTCCTAAAATAAGATTTATATCCAGTCTTTTAAAAATGCAAGACCATATAGCAGTTATATGCTCATTTACTTTACAGATTATAACTTTGAATTATGTTACTAAATGACAATAGTGCCTAGGAAAGATAAACAATTATGGCTTGTATCAAATTAGCCATTTTTGTTGCAAATGCTTCTTCTCTGGATTAAGAAGGGCATGCATTTAAATTTATTATTATTTGATGCATAGTACAGTTTAAATCTTAATTGACAACAGTTTTGTTCAGTTGAAAAAGGTTTACTTTAATTGTGTACCAATTACTGGTGATTACAGCAACTTTCTATAAATATATTTTTATAAAAATACTTTTTTAAATATTTTTGCTTTTAGTGGGCAAAATAGATGCACAGATATGCACTCTTTAATTTAACACTAGAACCGCGGAACCGGGTCATTTTGACCCATAAAAAATCACGATTCGAACCAAAAATTTCTTCATAAAATAAATTATATATATATTATGAAGATAAATAATTTAAATAAATAAGTGATTCAGTTTAACCACTTAATCGTCGCGCCCGAGACATTCACGGGCTGCAAGTTTCACGATTTTAATTCAAAATTGTTTGATTCCCACCAGTTTTATATAATAGTGCAATAGGATTTATTCTGGTATCATTTTACTTGACATTAAATAAAATGAATATTTCTTTTTCAAAAAAGTGGTGGGAATAAGGAATTTGAATTTTTAAACCGTAATTTAATGCGACCATTAAGGGGTTGATGTAATATTTTAGTGGTTAATGTAATATTAAGTGGTTAAAATCAAAACTGTAGTGTGAAATATTTTTAGGAATCCCGAGAAAAAATTTCCGCGTTTCTAGTGTTAAAAATATTTGCAAGTAAATATTTTATTTCTTGGTAATGAAAATAGAAGCAAGTTTAAAGGCAAATCCTTAATGTGCCAATTACTGGAGATGCTACCCTATTTGGCTTAAATCTTATCTTTTCTTTGCAACACAAAATATTTTAACTTCAACATTTAAACTGCTGATTTTCAATGCTTTTACTTTACCAAAAATATGTAATATTACATTTCTTCTTACCCCTTCCAAACCCTCAAGCTTTTGTCACAAAGTGCCACAATTTCATGACTACCCGTTCCCGCCCCTACAAACATGACATTATTTGTGGACGGCCTTTTATCAGTAAAGAAAGAATATTGCCTAATGCCTACTGTTTTGCTGTTATGTTATACTTTAAACATCTCCGCGCATTGGCAAGTGCAATAAGATATACCCACCCAAATAGCATGCATGGTCACAGTGACGTCACTGTGAGTCACTTTGGTCACATCACATCTGTGACCAAAATGCCACCTCTCAGTAACGTCACATTGTGACTGAGATGTGACTTTCTTAAAAATTTTTAGAAGTTTATAAATATCCTTCAAAACATGTTATTTACTTAAAAAAACATGTTTCTGGCAATTTAAATATCGTCGCTTTTGTCGCAGTTTTGTCACAATGTTAATGTCAAATTAGTCACAAATGACACATTTTTCACAAATTTGTCACATTGTGACCACTTTGTGAAACGTCACAAAAGAGCTCTAAAACGGCCGTAACGACTTCACATTTTAGTCACTGTGACTTCACATCGACGTCACGTGACGTCACATCGACAATCGATGGTCACAAAGTCACAATGTTACTTCACAACGATGTTGCAGTGACGTCACCGTGCTTTACGGGCGTAAAGCATGGTGACGTCAATTTAATTGACATTTTTTACCAATTTTAACAACCATGTTAAATTTTAACCAATTTTAACAACCATTGACCCAAATTTAACATCGTGACGAAACTGTGACAAAAGCAACGATACATAAATTGCCAGAAACATGCTTTTTAAAAGTAAATAACATGTTTTGAAGGATATTTATAAATTTCTAAAGATTTTTAAGAAAGTCACATCTCAGTCACAATGGGACGTCACTGAGTGGTGGCATTTTGGTCACAGATGTGATGTTACCAAAGTGACTCACAGTGACGTCACTGTGACCATGCATGCTATTAGGGTATTACTCTTGAATGCATTACATAACAATAAGTTATTATTAAATACTTTTAATAATATTATTAAATACTAATTACTAATAATTTTAATAATATTATTGAATACTTCTTTTAGATGTCATTTGATATAAATTTATTCTGTTAATTGTTATTTTATTGATGCCTTGAATCTGTAAAATATGTATCTAATAAATGTATTGCATATGTTACTGCAAGCGTATAAATGAAAGAAAACGAATTTAAAACTAAAATAATTAGTGTACCTTGATAACGATATCAACGAACTTCGAGAGGCTATTTGAGGAATGATAACGTATGATATCATAAGGGATAAGGGATATGGGAGGAGATCCAAAATTAACAAAAAATTGATATCGTTACATATGTATTGCCCCTCAATTAATGTGTCAAAGTGTTACAAACTAATAAACTGAACATTTTAATGATTTTATGCATTCTAATTATTACAATCGTTAGTGTTTTTGTTACTGTTCAGTAAAATGTAAATCTATTCTAACTTCAAAATTGAGGTTAAATAACAGAGATATCTACATTTATTACCTAATGAACCTCAAACTGATAAGTGAATAAAGATTTAGTAATTGTAAATGTTGAAATCAATTCATTTAAACTGCCGTCGTATTTCGAATTACCAAACTGACAACTTAATCCGTTTATGCCGTCAGATAGTCATTCGACATTTAAATAGCTTTGGTTGAGGTTAATTATAAAGGTACCTGCAGAGTAATGGTTCCAAAACATTATAGTCTAAAATAAATCACTTGAATTCTAGAAGCATGCACACAGTCTTTATAGTATAAAAATAACCGGATTGTTGAAAATGTTAAAATTTAAAATTTATATGCTTTATGGGGACCGGGACACGTTTTAAAATATTTTTTATACACCAAGCAGAATTTTTTGTGATGGTTAACCATATGATTTGTAAAAAAATTATATGATAAACATTATGAGAATTTTTTTAATTTAAAATTTAAAATTTGCGAAAAATGTAGTGTAATTTAAAACCTTTTTAACTCGAAATATTATATTCAGAATTTGTTTTTACGTAAATAAACATAAATATACAAGTTTTAATCTTGATTCCTCATTTAAAAAACATTAATTTAAAAAAAAAAATTAAAAATATTTAACGTCAAAAATTAAAAAAAATGATGTAACTTTAAAAAAAGCATATTTTCAAAAGTAAATTTTTTTTTTCAAATTTGTTGAATCAAAATTAAAGTATAATAATCATAAAAGTCATGTTCCAAGTTTCAATTATTTTATTTTCATGGTTTTTGAGTTATAACACTTTAAATGTAAGAAATGGTGAAAAAATATCTTGTGAAGAAAAAGCATTATCACAAGAAGTCGTTTCCATGACAACCATTGTTTGATAGCCAGCTTTTGAAAAAAAAAAAAAAAAATGAAAAAGTTAATATTTCCTATTCCACTTACGATAGATACATGATTTAAACGTCATTTTAAACAGAAAAAACAAGAGAATTTTTAATACTATACTTTAAGAAAAAATTGAAGATTTTTGTGTTTCGAACCCCTTTAAAGCATTTTTTAGTCTTTAACTTTTTTATATGTATATTTTATTTTGAATTCAGAAAATTAGATTCAGCACACTATTTTATTTATTCCAGTTATTTATATAACTATAAAAGTAAATATTAGATAGTGCTGTTATATTTTTAGCATGTTCTAACACAGAGGAAAAGTTTAAAATTTAAAAAATATGCTAGAATTCATGAGACATACAAGTAAAATATTACATATACCATTAAAAATGCAAACTTTACGGGCTAAGTTTTAGCCCCTGATCAATGATTTTATTGAGAATTAAATGTAAAATCCCATACATTTATAAATCCATGCACAGTTTTATGTAGTATATTCTAATGAATGTGAATAAAAATTTAAATAAAAATATTCATTTTTATAAAAAGTGTAGTGATTTTTATACAGTTAATGAAAAAAATGCATCAAATTTTAGTAAAATAGGTTGTTCTCCAGGAATTTTTTAAAAAATATAAATTTTTAGAAATATGTTTTGTGCCACCACAGATTATTACAGTATTATTCAAAATTGCAGAGATGATTTCAAAGGTAATGTGCCCCCTTAAAAAGAAAATTAGAATCACTTATTGGTTACAAAAGAACTTCTACATGTGATTAAAAATGTATGGTATTTAGCTATATTTGAGTATCTTTTTCTTACTCTAAGCTTGAGAAAAAATCGTTTATTTATAGCATCATTGTGTATTAAAAACAAAATTGTATGTTGCTTAAATAGAATTTTCTAAAATTTTAGCTATACAATTTCAAGATGATCAAAAAAAGATTACATTTAAAACACATTACAAAATCTAATGCACGTTATATATCATGAAAATTTCATGAAATTACATTGAAATGTAAAATTAAAATTATATAACATATCACATATGTCGAATTCCTTTAATTCACTTTATTTATATACATAAAACCAAAATAAAATACTCAGATTACTTAAAGGGTTTTTTATTAATAAAACCTAGTACTTTCGAGCATGTCATGCTCACCATCAGGGATAAAACAACAAAGGAGTAAAAGTCGAAGGCTGAATTCTTTTATACGAAGTGGACTGATCCAAAGACAACGTAAAAAAGGGGGGAGAAGTCGGAATGTTCCAAATTCGATAGAAAGGGGGGTTCAAGTTATTTTGAGCAGATTGTACCATATTCTTGGAATATCGTACGACAAATTATCGTTACAAGTATTGTTAGCTCAACATAAAATTTCAATTGATTTCATGATTTTAATCTTCTTGTAATTTGATATTTTCTTTAGTAATTTAGCTTTTATGAAATCTATTATAGCTTCTTGTTTTTGGTACAGTTTAGAGAGAGCGGTTTTGCATCGATTAAGTCTGATATCTGCAATGTGTTCTGACAAACACTTCTTAAATTTCCTGGTTGTCATTCCAATGTAATCTGGTTTTTTTTTTTTTTTGTCTCTATTATTGTGGCCGGGATTCAATATACACCTGCTGAATCTTCCACGGGGATAGGATCGATGCTATTGTGAAGTCTTGTATTTAATTTATTAGGGGGAGAAGCAATTAAATGTAGATTGTATTTCTTTAATTTAAACTTTAGACATTCAAAGAGACCAGGAAAATATTGAAATGATGAGCATGACATACTCGAAAGTACTAGGTTTTTATTAATAAAAAACACCTTTAAGTAATCTGAGTATTTTATTTTGGTTTTATGTACACTGAAATGTTTTTTAACATCTTAATACGTAATGGTCCAAAATCATTTTTTTCAGAAAAATAGTTTCAAATTTCTGTCCTTAAAAGAATTTTTTTGGCAAATCTTAGATATATATATATATTTTTTTTTTTTTTTTTTTTTTTTTTTTTTGCGTGGTTTGTTTTTAAATGTTCAGAAGTGTTTACTCTTGAAATTATATATGCAGAGTGTTTATATTAAACGACTCTGTTTTGAAGTTCTCTACAGACGGAACTACTGATTAGAATGGTGTGAAATTTTGTAGAGGACATAGTAAAGGTATGAAAATTTGCTTTGGCGAAAAAAAAATAGTTCAAAATTTCTTCACTAGAATTCATTAATTATGGGGTCTGCGACACAAAAATCTGCACATTTCCAAAAAATATTTTATTGCATTAAATTTTCTGTGTTTATATTTTGCTTATAATCATGTTTAGATCATTTTTCTATCTTAATTGGAACATTTGAAACTTTTGGTTCGGTTTAAAAATCTAATTTTAAAGAAATGGTTCTCATGAAAACAATAGCTTGGAATAATGCATTTTTTTCATGATAGATTTTTTCATCATTTCTCATATTTAAATTGTTATACGTGAAGAACCGTTGTAGATAAATGGTTCAAACTTAGAACATGACTTTTTCATTTATTTTTCTCTAACTTTAATTCAGCAAATTTGAAAAAAAAATTACTTTTGAAAATATGAGTTGTTTTAAAATAACATCATTTTTTCTTAAATTTTTATTTTAAATATTTTTAATTTTTATTTAAATTAACATTTTTAAAAATGCTGAATCAAAATTAAAATTTATATATTTTTTGTATATTTTAATGATAAAAATTGAAATTCTACAAACAATATTTCGAGTTATAAAAATTTTAAATTATACCTTTATTTTCATAAATTTCAAATTTTTAATTTTTAATTTTGAAAAATTCTGAGTAGTTTTATCATGTGATTTGGTTTTCAAATGATATGGTTAACCAACACATAATATTTCAAAATTTTAACTCAATAAATAAAAATCATTTTAAATTAAAAAAAAACCTCTTATAGAATTAAACGTTTAGCATACATTCGATAGTTTTCAAACGTTATTACAACCAAATACCTTCCACATGATGGTCCTCATTTTCAGGTACCATTTGGAATCTTTAGATAGCATGTTCTACTGATGACCGCATGTGTTCTGATAAATGATAATAACATGTCGCTAACTGCTATCTTTAAGGTCAGATAAATTTAATAAATAAAATTTCTAAACAAACGTAAATGTACGATAAATGTCCAGTTCATTAAAAAAACACCCTGTGGTGGTAAAATTGTTTACCAATTTTCTTTCAGCTCAAACAAATTTTCAGAAATTTACTATGCTTTTATAAAAATTGATAATTTTATGAACAATAGTTTCGTCTGTAGGTAACTTTAAAGTAGGATCGCTTAATTACGGACACCCTGTATATATTTTCACAAATAGACTTTTTTAGGTTTAATTAATGCCAAGTCCCCATAATTAAGTAATTAGTTCAAAAGTCATAATATTGATCGTAGAAAATAATATTCAATCGATCTAATATTAAAATACTGAAAGGTTTGATGCTTTAGTTTAATATATGATAGAGTCTATTTATTATTATCATTTGCATAGTGACTGCTATTTGAGCCCTTCAGTGCACAAAAATCGATCAACTCCATTAAAAAAGAAAAAAAAATGAAAAAAAAATTGAAAATGCGAGGAAATAATGTACATTGGGTTTTTTTATTTCTTTTTTAGTATAAATTGAAAAATATATTTTAGAATGCATAAATAGAAATATAGCTTTTATCTAACAGTACATAAAAATAATAATTAAAAAATAATCGTCAGTAATGTTACAGTTTTTATGTGGCGAGTGGATTTAGTAGATTTGGTAAATGAAAAAAATAATAAAATTAGATTCAGTGCTTAAATTTTTAAGTTTTATATTACAGAAAAAAGTTAATTTTTTCGTACTTTTACTAAAGATTGTCCATAAAAAGAAATGTTGATAGTTCTGTTATAGTATAGTATTAGTGATTAATTTATCAGCAATGTAAATAATGTCTTCTTCATCAGGTGTATGTGAGAACTCGTTATTTTGAATTGTTGTCAAGTTTTTGTAGTAATCATGAATAACAACAGCAATGAATTTAAACAAGTCCATCATGTCTATGCTTTTTTTACCTTGTCACAGTTTTACCTTTAGGATATAGTAAGGATCGATCTACTTTCTACATTCCTCAAAATTTCTGGTCACGTGTTACAGATTTCCTTATATTAATGAAATTAAGTATTCTGAATCTTCATTATACTCAGATTTGAATAGCATGAGCAGGGGTTTGGACCTTTCTAACTTTATCCAATGTATTTTAAGCCAATTTACTGTATTTTTCACACTATGCATGAGTAAAATGCTTCGAATTTTTTATCAAATTGCTTTTTAATTCAATTTATATTAGAGTATCGAGTTAATCAAAATGTCCTCTGAAATAAATTATTTATTATTCAGTTACCAAAAACAATTTGTCATGTAATGGTGTTGAGATCTCCATGCCCAATTGGTTAAAGTAACAAGCTACTAATCGCTGGCGAGCATACGAGGATATTCGACTCCCCTGTCCCCATTGCTTTTGCATTGACCACGAGGACAGGTCATCCCCATCCCCAAGGGGGATGGGGATGCATGAACTCTTTATGTGGAGCTCCTGGCAGTTATTTCTCAGGTGTTGTAAAATTTCCTTGTACTATCTTGTCCTTGTATGTTGTCGAATTTGTAAAAACTAAAATACTATAATATGGATTGTACAAATATGTCTGTGTAGAAATAAAGTGGTCATTCAAGGCGGAGCCAATATAGCTATAGGCCTCAAAGCAATCTCCACTTCAGTGGAGATTGCTTTGAGGAGATTATAGAGATTATCACTATTAATTAACACTGTCAATGTCAGTGTCAATTAATAGTGAAAATCTCTATTATTCAGAAATGTTATTATAAATATGAAAATTTATGACTATACCAAGTGCTTGACGCTTAAAATTTAAGACTTTTCAAAAAGTAAAGTTAATCGACTTGTAGACTGAACTGCTCATTTGTCCAACGTGGGGCTACTTTAAATTCATACTGTAGGTGAAACTAAAGAATATTTCTATATTGCTCCTTTTAGGTATTGTAAATTATGACATTTACAAAATTTTATCTGCAATTCTAAACTACAATTGAAAATGCGGAAATGCTTTGTTAATCGAATTACCACAGCAGTCACCAAGCTTACGTAATAATCATATAAAGGAGCTAGACAAATTATTGCATTTAAAAGTTTTTGGAATGTTAATTCAAAATATAGCTGCAACCATTCAAAACTATCATTCATTATGAGATTTATAAATGCAATTTCTTCTAATATTAAAATATTAAAATATTAAAATTTTTAATTTATATTAATTTATAGTTTAAGATATAAACTTTATGTGTTACAGCAGTAAATCCATTTGTCGAACTGGCAGAGTAAAAAAAAAATTATTAGCGCTAAACATAGGCTGTAAAAAATTTCTTAACTAATGTAACTTTGTTTTCAATTAAATAAGATTTATTTTATAAAACCAGATTAATAAATTTTATATAGATAGAGAGATTTAAATTTTTTTGTTAAAGGATAAAATTGATATTTTTAAATAATACATGAAATGATATATATACGCTGATGGAGAAGACCGCGGGATATTATTATACTATTGCTTGTAATACTGAAAAAATCTTGGCTTTGTAACACTTTTTTTAAGTGATAGTCTGGCATCAACAGTTTAGACATCAGAGGTTATTTTAAAAATATTTGAGCTTTATTCTAGAAATTTAAGCGCTGCATTTCTAATATTAAAATAATAAATTATTGTAAAATAAATATATAAAATTGTGGATTTTATTAGACGTAAGTTAAATTTTATACAAACGCATGTACATTATATTATTTTTTACGTTATATTTAAATTATTTAAAAACGTTATCGCATTAACAGTGCTAATAATTTTAAGCTAACAATCATTAATATTTAATATTGTAACTCTCATTATTTTTTTCATACTGAACATGTGATTTAATATTACATTTAATGTTTTATGTATAGCATACGATTACGCTAAAAGTAGTTTTCCGTCATTTATTTTTAATTAACGAAATACTTTAGTATATCTAAGTTATAATGATCTCTTGTACAGCAAATTAATTATACACCTATTATTACAAATCATTTATGCATTAACTGACAGAATTGTTCGTCTTTCGGATTTATAATTAAATCATTTGTCATTTAAAATGTCAGCGTATTTCAAGCATTCAAACTGACGAACTAAATGAATTATGCAGACAATTCATTGTTGAGTTTTATGTATTTACAGTTATCAGTACATTTCGAATTTAAACTAGAAAATTAATTTTTATGTTTTTTATTTAAGTAATTTTAACTGTTAAAATATTTATCTAATCATTAATTGAAAATACTTAAATTAGTACTTGTCATTTAAGCCGTCTGTGTATTTCAAGTTATTAAACTTATGTCTTTATCCATTTATGCAATGATTTTTCAATGAATTTAATTGATACTGTTGTTGATGATTCTAAAGAGATGTAGAAAAATGGTTTAAAAATTTCATTTTAATGATTGAATTAGTTCTACCTGTATTCTACTTTCTAATATTAAAGTATGTTGAAAAATAACTAGAAAATATTTTTATACTCCACATTTAAGTAAAATTCCTCATTTAAGGCACCTATGTATCTCATATTGCTAAGTAAGTCCGTTTGTTCAATGATTTGTCAGTGACTTTAAATGATGTTGCTGTTAATTTGAAAGAGATATGGAAAAAAAGTTTGAAAACATCATTATAATGATGGCAGTAGTTTTACTTGTATTCTACTTTCTAATACTAAAATGAATTCAAAAGTAACCAGAAAATATATTCACACTTCTTATTTAACTAAAACTCCTCATTTGAAGTATCTGTGTGTTTCGAATTATTGAGCCAATGTCTTATGCAATGATTAATGATAGCAGTAGTTCTACCTGTATTCTACTTTCTAATACTAAAATAAATTGAAAAGTGACCAGAAAATATATTCATACTCCTCATTTAAGAAAAACTCTTCAGTTGAGGCATCTGTGTGTTTCAAATTACTAAGCCAATGTCTTAATCTGTTTATGAAATGATTTGGCAGTAAATTTAAATGACACTGCAATAATACCTTATTTACTTGTGCATACCGCGCATGCGTGTATAACGCATTTTAGACGTTATTTAACGTATTTTAGAATGAAAAATGGCGATTTTTTTGTATCTCGTATATAACGCGCACCATAAATTTGGCATTTAAGGGAATAAATGATCAAATGAATTTCAGTAAAGAAAATAGAAACAAATGTAACGTCAGCCTAAAAAAGAAGTCGAATTCGGTTTTTTTAGACTTCGTGTAGGGCATGAGTGTCATGATATGGTAACGTCACTTGCGAACGAAATACTTAAAAACGTCTACATTGTTTTAAAAAAATGTAATTCTACAATTGTAAAGTTGTAGAAATCTGTATTCTTGCTAAAATTTTATCTGTACATTGTCTAGTTTCTGTAAACGTATAGAAATCTGTGGCTTTACTAATGAATCTAGTAAAATTATACTAATCTTACTAAAATTTTATCTGTTACTTAGGTCGCAGTTAGATAAAAAGTTCTAGATTTCCCAGTTTTCTAAAAAAATTCTTAAGAATTTTTTAACCTTACATATTTTTTTATTTATTGTGAAAATCTGTATCTACTACATGAATTTTTGCTGTTATCGTTACATAAAAAGCTGTAGCAGCAATGAGGATTGCTAAGTAGTGTTTAAATAATGTTACTACCTTTTTTGTATAAAAAAGTGCAATTAGTGAAAAAAAGATGGGAGGAATTCTTCTATTTAGTAAGATTCTAGTTTTAATTTTTTCTATGAATACATTTCTCGATTCATAGGTGTGATTACATAAAGCAGCAAAAATTATTCCGTGTATAACGCGCACCCACGGTTTTTGCCCTAAATTTTGAGAGAAAAATTGCGCATTATACACGAGTAAATACGGTAATTTAAAGCATGTAGGTAGAATTAACAATTTTTTAAACATTATTTTACTGATAGCATGAGTCCTATTCTAGTTTCTAAAATTTAAGTAAGTTTAAAAGTAGCTAAAAACAATTCCCTTTTAAGTAACTTCGAAACGTCGAAATCTATATGTAACTATTAATTAGAAATGTTTAAATAACTTATGTACTTCGTATGTGTATCTCAAAATCCTTTCTTTCAATCTCTTTATATAATGAATAGTCATTTAATTAAAATGATGGTTAAGGTAAGAGTTCGACAGATGATGTTGCAATTAGTAGTTTGAAAATATCATTTTAATGGTAGAATGGGTTCTATTCTAGTCCCTAATTATAAAGTGAGTTAAAAGTGACCAAATTATCCATTAATACTTTTCCTTTAAGTAACTTCGAACAGTTGAAATCTTTAAATAATCATGAATCGAAAATGTTAAAATCACTCGTCAATTAACTCTTTGAGCTCTAGTGAATGAAATTTTTGTTACTTAATTTTAATTTTGAAATGTCGCTGTTGCACTGGAATATTTGATCAAATTTATATTAAAAAATATTAATGCATTTTTTTTCGTTTACATAGTAGACCAATTGTTATCATTATTATTATTATTTGAAACTATTGATGCCAATGTGACATTTGATAATTTTGAATATATTCACTCGCCAGAA
Source organism: Maratus speculifer (assembly GCA_964019185.1). NCBI lineage: Eukaryota > Metazoa > Arthropoda > Arachnida > Araneae > Salticidae > Maratus > Maratus speculifer. Next base: position 109,836,867 of record OZ025301.1, read on the forward strand.
TAATGGCGAAATTGTAGTAATAATTATGGTGTATCTGTGTTTGCAATTAATAAGCCATGTTTTAATCTTTTTATGCATTCTGTTTTCAGTGTTATATAGGTGCAACCTGACATTAATCTTCCGTAATACGTACGTTAATTTGTCTCTGGTTTAATCGATTTCGAACCAGAATTTTTGCAAAGAAATGAAATTAAATGGTTTCAACTTAGAAGCCAGAAATTAAACAAATAAAGATTCATGAAATAAATTTTCTGATTCAAAATGAAGTTAACCTGGATCAAATTAATCGTAATATTACGGAAGATTAGTTGAAAGTTGGCAGCTTTGGTTTTATTGAATAATTTTGGAAAAATTACTTAGAAAGATGGCGATAGAGTACATAGTTTAAAAATATTCCTTAAATAACAGCACAAGTTTGAGTCTAGTTTCTAATATTAAAATAAGTTAAAAGTAACCACAAAATATATTCACATTTTAAATTTAAGCAACTTCAAACTATTAAAATTTTCATCTAACTATTAATTGGAAATATTTAAATTAGTACTTGTCATTTCAGCCGTCTGTGTATTTCAAGATATTATTCTTATATCTTAACCTGCTTATGTAATAATTTGCAGTGAATTTAAATGATGTTGTTAGTAATATGAAAAAGGTGGTAGAAATATGGTTTGAAAATATCATTTTAATGATAGCGCTACTCTTACCTGTATTCAACTGTCTGATATTAAAGTAAGTTGAAAAGTAACGAGAAAATGTATTTATGGATTTCATTTAGGTAATTTTGAAATATTAAAATCTACATCTAACCATTAATTTAAAAAGTTGAAGTCACTTGTCATTTAAGGTGTCTGTGTATTTCAAATTAATAAGTATATGTCTTAATCTCTTTGTGTCATACTTTTCACTGAATAGTATTGATAGTGGTGTTTAGAAAGATGTTGGTAGAGTTAATGGTTCGAAAACATCATTTTAATGAATTTTACGATTTTTACTCTAGTCTTTAATGTTAAAATAACTTTAAAAGTAACCAAATATATATTCATACTTTCCATTTAAGTAACTTCGAACTCTTAAAACCTTCATCTAAGTATTACCTGGAAAGGTTGAAATAACTTGTCATTTGAGAAGTCCGTATGTTTCTAATTATTACGCCGATGTTTTGGGATTATTAGAATGATTTGAGAGTAGATTTTAAGGATGCAGGTAATTTTAGTCACTAATATTTAACTCGAAAATTAACCAAAAAACATATTCATATTTCTAATTTAGTAAATTTTCGACTATTGAACTCTTCATGTAACTATTGTTTGGAAATGTTGAAATTACTTGTCATTTAAGATTTATATGTGTTTCAAATTATCAAAGCAGATAATCTGTTTATGTTTTGGATTGCAAGTGGATTCAAGTCGTGTTAGCGGCTGCAATTCGAAAGATGACGATAGCGTATTTTGTCTGAAAACGCCATTTTAATAATAGTAGGAGTTTTATTCTAGTCTCTAATAGTGATGCAACGGATATCCGGTGAACATCCGGTATCCGGCCTATCCGGCCAACATGCCGGATATTTGGCAGTAGCCGGATATTATAATTATCCGGCCGAATATCCGGCTTGAAAGAAACGTTCCAAATGATGAAAGACATGGTTTTAATAAATGAATAACTAATGATATTATTTAAAAAATATATTTTATTTTATTTTTTAAACTAAATTTAATTTTAAAAAATATTTATTTCAAACATATTTTGCTTCAATAGCATTTTTTTAACAGCTATCCAGGGAAAATTTGGAGCCTATTTAGAGCCCATTCACAAAATTCCATTCCATAAAAACATACACTTTATTGATTATTTTTATTAAAATGTTTAATAATTAAACAAAATAAGCTCACCTGAAAGGAAAACTTTAGCTGTAGGATTTAAAGAAGTTATAAACATTTGGTTCGAATTTCAGAAACTGTATTTCATTTTTCATGACAACATGTTATTTTTTAAAACAATAAGAAATTCTCAAAAATAACTATTATTTTTCAAAATATGGGTCCTAAGAAAAAAAAAAAAACTGTATCGACCTCTGGCTATAGATAGAAAGACTAGACTAATGAATGACTGCAAAGAAGATTGAATTATATTTTTTTTTAAACCATTTTATAATTTCTTAAGTTACACTACACACATATTTAAAGGATATATAACAAAAAAAAAATATTCATTGGGTATCATTTTTGCTGTTTTTAATGATTGGCAAGTTGTGGTGTAAAAACAATTGTTCTGCATTTTTGGGTAACAGTCTATTACGCCTGGTCTCATAAATGATGCCTGCTTCTGAAAACAGCCTTTCACTATAAATGCTGCTTGCTGGTGGAGAAAGACATTTTTTCACTAATTTTGATAAAAAGGGAAAATTCAAGAGTGTCCATTACTGTTACATCTATCCTATGTGATTTACATTTTCTTTTTCTGTTATTTTACTATTATTATCGTTATTTATTACTATTTAATTAAAATAGTACTACTTAAATAATTAATGATAGTGAATTTAATTATTATTAAAAATTCAATATTTATGTTTTCTATAAAATAAGAAATTAAAATAATAAGTTTTTAATTGTTTAACTAAAAGTAATAACTTTAAAAAATATATTTAATCTAAGTTAGGAGGAAGGGGTAGAAAAGTAAACATACTGCGGCCGGATAGCCGGATATCCGGCTTAAATTACAACCGGATATCCGGTATCCGGCCAAATTGACATCCGTTGAATCCTTAGTCTCTAATATTTAACTCAGAAAGTAACCTGAAAATATTTTCATACTTCTCATTTAGGAAATTTCGAACTATTCTATTCTTTATGTTTTTTCTGCAACCAAAGGTACGAAAATATGAAGGACTGGGAGCAGAAAAACACATCAGTAAATCTACGAGTAAATGTTTAAAATCGGGTTTTCAGGATATGACTAGGCAGACAGATTGGGTTTAATATTAGAATCGAGATTTAACTAATCATAGAATTTCGTCCGTGAACTGGATAAAGTGTTTATCCTTCAAAAATCTTTTGTAAAAATTGATTCTTATATGATCAAAACTTACTGAATTATAATACAGAAGTACGCCGATTATCCGAATCCCGGTTATCCGAAAATTGACTTAACCGAAAGACCATAATATTCCATGAAAATCCTTTATAAACTTGAAATTTTTTGCTGTCAACACTATTGTTACAGATGTCAAATGATACCTTTCAACATATTTTGACTTAGGATTACTAGTTTATTTGTAAATTTTAGATCAAAGCAATTCCGAATAATTTTTTATACATTGAAATTTGTTTTGATATTTATTAGCTTAAAAAAACAAAATAAGTAAAAATAAGAACTTTGAAAGGGGTTATTGGGCACTGGTAGATATAGTATTAAGAAAACATGTTCTTTATGAAATAAATAGAGTCAACTTATTTATTTGGTCAATTGCGTAATTTTGAGCGCTTTCTTATATAGACACATACGATATTTCCTTATTTTACAAAATATGTTGTGATTTTCTTTTTTTTTCAAACTTTGTATCATTTTAATGCTGTTTTGCCACTTTTTAAATAAAAACACATCTGATGCTGTTGTATCTTCTTGTACTTCATTATATCAACGTACCACATCTAAGATCTTATGGTAACTTCACTGTGCGTAATTCTGTACCACATCTTCCATAATCTGTAATACGTTACCACAATATTTTTATTCCAACGATGTTCTAAATTACTGTCACAGCTTTTCCCTAAACAAGTTTTCACCATAAGCTTCCCGATTTTTCGAAAATTCCTATAGAACCCCGGGTATCCAAAAAATTCTATGGAACCCCGGTTAACCGAAAGTGCTTTGGTCCAATGCTTTTCAGATAACCGGATTTTTACTGCACTTTCAATTTTATAAATTTTTAATGCTTTAGTCACAATAAATGGAAAATGTGTTTTTAGTGGAAAAAAAACTCGCTGAAGATGCATGAAATTCATATTGTCATAATTTGGTAAATTTTTGTCTTGCAGAATTTAACTTTTTAATCACAAACTAATTTAATGATGTGAATTCATTTCAATAAAGAACGGCATCTACACTTGCACCCAAAAAGCATTTCAAGCATTTTGAATAAATCCCTTCTAATTAAAACATACGTTACATCTTACGCAGCAATTAGTTATATATTAAAAAAAATAACAAGTTGTTGGAACCCGTTATCTGTGCAAGAAAGTGACAACGAAACCTGTTAATCAAAATTAACTATATTTCCCATCTCTACGATAGAGTGATTGATTTCAAAACATCATTTTAATTATAATATGAGTTTTATTCTAGCGTCTAATACACTGCTCAAAACAATTAAAGGATATTTAAAGTTTTATATAAAATAAAGATATAAACGAAATTTTTTTGCCGAAAATAGAAGACGAGAATCACAAATGCAAATTTTTCTGGTTTTCAAACTGTGCGGTATGCAAATTTTGAGTTCGACGTCAAAAACGTCTCTTCAGCGGCAGCGAATGAAATTTGACTTTCAACTGGATAAAAGAGAATGAAGACAAGGATGATCGGCATTCAGTGATTGCTTTGTTTCGATGAGCACGATGTCTCAGCGAAGTCATTTGACAGATTCAGAAGCTTGGAGATTTGTTGGTAGGTTAAAAGGGGGCCAAACTCAAGCCGAAGTAGCGCAAGCCATTGGAGTGTCACAAAGTGTCATTTTCAGGATCTGGAACCGTTTTTTGGAGAGTGGATTTGCAGGCCGAAGACCAGGGCAAGGTCGTAGGCGGGCAACAACGCCCAATGAAGATCGGTATTTAGCGTTAACAGCTCGGAGACACCGAAACATGAACGCTACCCTTCTCCAACAACACCTTCGCTCGGCTACAGGTACCACGATTTCAACTCAGACTGTCCGAAACCGGCTCCATGCTGTAGGTCTGTATGCTCGCTAACCAATGGTATGTGTTAGATTAACATCAAGGCATATTCATGACCGCAGGGAGTGGGCAACCGAGCATGTCAACTGGAGGAGAAATGAATGGAGCAATATTCTGTTTTCTGACGAGTCCCGTTTTTCTGTGCATCCGGATAATAGGCGTATTTTCATCTGGAGGGACCGTGGCAGTAGGAATAAACGACAGGGTCAGATTTGGCGGTGGAGGAGTGTTGGTCTATGATGGTATCTCCATTGACGGGCGCACTGACCTCTACATCATTCGAGATAAGAGCTCTGACTGGTCGCCGATATAGGGATGAGATCCTCAGACCTATTGTAGTCTCTTACGCTGCAGCAATCGGAGATAACTTCATTTTAATGGACGATAACTGCAGGCCACATCGTGCAAACCTGGTGGAGGATTTCCTTTTCGAGGAAGGAATCGTTCGAGTGGAATGGCCAGACATGGTTCTCCAGAATGGTTCTCCAGACATGAATCCAATCGAGCACGTTTGGGACGCTCTAGGAAGACGAGTTTCTGGCCGCCAACAACCCCCACAAACTCTCCAAGAACTGGAAAGAGCTCTTCTGGAAGAGTGGGGCAGAATATCCTAACTCGCCATTAATAGCCTCATTGGGTCCATGCCTCAAAGGTGTTCAACGTTGCTGGCCGCCCGTGGAAACCATACCCCCTACTGAAAATGATTTTTTTTTTTTGAAGAAAACACCTTTTTTTATTCTTTTTTTTTTTCATATGCAGAAATTGTGTTTTTTTCCTTTTGTACACAAATGCGCAATAAAATGCATTTTTTTGTGACAAACATGTGTAATTTATTCTCATATAACCTACTATGTCTGTCGACCATGTATCAATCAGCTAAAAAGTTTCCCAGATACAAAATCCACCTAAAACTGCAATATCCTTTAATTGTTTTGAGCAGTGTATTTAACTGGAAAAGTAACCTGAAAATATTTTCATACTTCTGATTTAGAAAATTTCGAACTATTATAATCTTCATTTAACAATTAATTAGAAATGTTGAAATTACTTGTCATTTAAGGATTATGTGTAGTTTAAATTATTAAAGCATATAATCTGTTTATTTATTGGATTTCCAGGGAATTTGAATAATGTTGGTAGTTGTAATTCGAAAGATAACGATAGAATAATTGATTTGAAAATATCATTTTAATGTTAATACGAATTTTATTCTAGTCTCAAATAATTAACCGGAGTTACATCTTAGAGGAAAGTTACTAGAAAATATTTTCATACTTCTAATTTAAAAAAATTTCAACTTTTAAATTCTTCGGGTAATTATTAAATAGAAATGCTGAAATTACTTGTTATTTAAGGCTTGTATGTTTTATGTCATTTAATTAACTTCGAAGAATTAAATTCTTCATCTAACCACTAATTGGAAATATTTAAATCACTTGCGATTTATGTGATCTGTGTATTTCTCTATTTAATAAGCCGATGTAATAAACCTTTTATTTAACTATTTGTCAGGGAATTTGAATAATGTTGATGGCTGTAATTCGAAAGTTGACGATAGAATCATTGGTTCGAAAACATCATTTCAATAATAACACGAGTTTTATTTTAGTCTCTAATAATTAACTCGAAAAGTAACAAAATAGTATAGTTGTATGTACTTCTCATTTAAGAAATTTTGAAGTATTAAAATTTGCATCTAATCTCTTAATTAGAAATTTTGAAATTACTTGTCATTTAAGGCTTTTATGTGTTATCTCATTAAAGGAGACCCGTACCCCATTTTCGGCCAAAAATCATCAAAAGTTTAAAAAAAAAATTCTCAGAAAACGATAAAATTCATATTTGCGAATATCCATGCAAAATTTCAGAACTCGGGGACACTTGGAACAGGTAGAAAATGAGCTTTTTTATTTGTACTCACTATAGAGTTTAAAGGATTAGCGGCCATTTAAAGCGTGTTTTCCTGAAAATGACTTTTTTCAAATTTTTTCTAAGTTCAAAGTACTAAGGCTCAGTAGTAAAAAGATTTAGAAACAAAGTGTTTATGTTTTTAGAATATTAAAAAAAATTGCAACAAAAGTAAGGAGAGATATTTTTTTTAACTATTTCTGAAAATTTTACATAAATTGGTAAACATGAAAATTATAACGAATTTAAGGAAATTTACCATGCGTATTTTTATTTTTTTTTCTTAGCCGATTAAAATAGAAAATTAAAAATATCTCTCATTAGTTCTTTTCTATATACTATAACACTATTTAAGAAATTTTAGTAATACCAAAATATTGAAATTGAATGAGGAGTAGTAATTTTAAAAAATGTATTTTTCGGCAAAAAAAAAAAAAAAAAAAAAAAAAATCATAAAAATCCCCATAAAAAATATACTTTTTAATAAAAAGTGAGTTTTTTTGCTTATTATTCCTTACAAGAATTTTCTTAAATAGTACACCAAAATTCATTACTTTAAAATCTATAATAAAAATTTTGGGTTTTTTTCTTACGGGTCTCCCTTAAGTAATTTCGAGGAGTTAAAATTTTCATCTTACCACTAATTGGAAATGTTTAAATCACTTGGATTTATGCCGTTGGTACATTTCAAATTAATAAGCTGAAGAGGTAATCCTTTTATGCATTGATTTGTCAAAGTATTTAAATAATGTTGGTGGTTCGAATTCGAAAGATGACGATAGAATCATTGCTTTCAAAACATCCTTTTAACGATAATACGAGTTTTATTCTAGTCTCTTATATTTAGCCGGAAAACTAACAAAAAAATATACTCATCCTCATTCGAGCAATTTCGATTTAGTTTTTCATGTAACTATTAAATGGAAATGGTAAAATTACTTGCCATTTATGCCGTCTGAGTATTTTAAATTAATAAGCCGATGTAATAATACTTTTAATTAACGATTTGTCAGGGAATTTGAATAACGTTGATGGCTTTAATTCGAAAGATAATGATAGAGTCATTGGTTTGAAAGCATCATTTTAATGATATACGAGTTTTATTTTAGTCTCTTATATTTAGCTGGAAAAGTAATCAGGAAAAATAGTTCTACTTCTCATTTAAGAAATTTTGAAGTATTAAAGTTTGCATCTATCTCTTAAATGGAAATGTTGAAACTTCTTATCATTTAAGGCTTATATGTATTATCTCATTTAAGTAACTTTGAAGAGTTGAAATCTTCATCTTACCAGTAATTGGAAATGTTTAAATTACTTGTTATTTATGCCACTTGTGCATTTCAAATTAATAAGCCGATGTAGTAATACTTTTATGCATTGATTTTTCAGTGAATTTAAATAATGTTGATGGTTGTAATTCGAAAGATGAAGATAGAGGAATTAGCTTGAAAACATCTTTTTTATGATAATATGAGTTTTATTCTAGTCTCTAATGTTGAACTGGAAAAGTTATTAGAAAATATAGTCATACTTCTCATTTAAGGGATTTCGAACTATTTAAATCTTCGTGTAACTATTAATTGGAAATACTGAAATTACTTGTGATTTAAGTCATATGTATTTCAAATTATTAAAGCAGATAATCTGTTTATGTATTGAATTCTTAGTGAATTTAAGTGATGTTAGTGTATTTCTAATTAATAAGCAGAAGTAGTAATTCTTTTATGCATTGATTTGTCAAAGGATTTAAATAATGTTGGTGGTTCTAATTCGAATAGAATCATTGCTTTCGAAACATCCTTTTAATGATAATACGAATTTTATTCTAGTTTCTAATATTTAACTGGAAAAGTTGCCCGAAAATATATTCATACTTCTTATTCGGGAAATTCCGAACTGTTTAATTCATCATGTAACTATTAATTGGAAATATTAAAATTACTTGTTATTTATGCCACTTGTGTATTTCAATATAATAAGCCGATCTAGTAATACTTTTATACATTGATTTTTCAGTGAATTTAAATAATGTTGATGGTTGTAATTCGAAAGATGAAGATAGAGGAATTAGCTTGAAAACATCTTTTTTATGATAATATGAGTTTTATTCTAGTCTCTAATGCTGAACTGGAAAAGTTATTAGAAAATATAGTCATACTTCTCATTTAAGGGATTTCGAACTATTTAAATCTTCGTGTAACTATTAATTGGAAATACTGAAATCACTTGTGATTTAAGTCTTATATGTATTTCAAATTATTAAAGCAGATAATCTGTTTATGTATTGAATTCTTAGTGAATTTAAGTGATGTTAGTGGTGATAATTCAAAAGATGACAGTACATTTAATTGTTCGAAATCCTTTTAAAGACAGTAAGACATTTATTCTAGAAATATATGGGCCGGGTGTTTGAAATTTAAAAGTAAAACTATTTTTAAAAGCACTATTTTATAAGCATTCGATGTTTACGAGGGCTATTTTTAAAGTAAGGGTCGTTTATAAATTTAAAAAAAATGAAAAAAAAATCCGTTTTAATTACTTATATTTCAAAGGCACATTATGTAGCTACTTCTCAACATAATCGCCGTATAAATTAAGCAATTTATCCTAACGTACAACAGCTTATCATTTCCATCTGCAATAATAAAAAAAATTCCACCGCCCAGTCAACATTGGGATTTTTTAACTCTATCTCGCAACACTATCTCAGAACAAACATTTAAACACTCATTTTGATAACATGTCCAAGAGAAATATACTACAAAATTCTATTTTAAAAATAATGATGCTAGTAGGCTATAAAAATAGTCATTAGTAACAGCCACTGGCAGGCGCTAATTTTTATATTCTACTGGCACCAAAATTTAAAGAAAAACAATAATTTGTACTATATTTCTATTGGACATGTTATCAAAATGAGCGTTAAAAGGAACTGTTTTGAAAGAATGGGGCTAGATAGAAACTAGAACAAACAAACATTGTTCTGGTCACAGCCACCCAGTCAACATTGGGAATTTTTAATTCAATCTCGCAACACTATCTCAGAGCAAAAATTTAAACACTCATTTTGATAACATGTCCAAGAGAAATATACTACACAGTTCTATTTTAAAAATAATGATGCTAGTAGGCTATAAAAATAGTCATTAGTAACAGCCACTGGCAGGCGCTAATTTTTATATTCTACTGGCACCAAAATTTAAAGAAAAACAATAATTTGTACTATATTTCTATTGGACATGTTATCAAAATGAGCGTTAAAAGGAACTGTTTTGAAAGAATGGGGCTAGATAGAAACCAGAACAAACAAACATTGTTCTGGTCACAGCCACCCAGTCAACATTGGGAATTTTTAATTCAATCTCGCAACACTATCTCAGAGCAAAAATTTAAACACTCATTTTGATAACATGTCCAAGAGAAATATACTACACAGTTCTATTTTAAAAATAATGATGCTAGTAGGCTATAAAAATAGTCATTAGTAACAGCCACTGGCAGGCGCTAATTTTTAGCTCACAGGCTATCATAGCCTGAGAGCTTATGTGCCCGTCCGTTCTGTATGTATGTACGTAACGCGATAACTCATGATAAAAATATCCGATCCACTTGAAATTTTGTATGTAGGTATATCCTGACAAGGCGCTTCCCTGATTAGTTTTTGGAGTTCATTCGATATGTATAAGAGGGGGAACGGGGGGCTCATGCCCCCCGTTAGTTGATATAGATGGGATTTTCATGCAGAATTAAGTTTTCAAAATTTAGTTTAGGATCATTCTGATGAAGCGATTCCGTGACTGTTATTAGGTGTTCATTGATTAAGTATAAATAGGGGGAACAGGGGTTCTAATGCCCCCCCCCGTTAGTTGATATAAATGGGATTTTCATGCAGAATTAAGTTTTCAAAATTTAGATTAGGATCATTCTGATGAGGCGATTCCGTGACTGTTATTAGGTGTTCATTGAATAAGTATAAATAGGGGGAACAGGGGTTCTAATGCCCCCCCCCCGTTAGTTGATATAAATGGGATTTTCATGCAGAATTAAGTTTTCGTTCAAAATTTAGATTAGGATCATTCTGATGAGGAGATTCAGTGACTGTTATTAGCTGTTCATTGAATAAGTATAAATAGGGGGAACAGGGGTTCTAATGCCCCCCCCCCGTTAGTTGATATAAATGGGATTTTAATGCAGAATTAAGTTTTCGTTCAAAATTTAGATTAGGATCATTCTGATGAGGCGATTCCGTGACTGTTATTAGGTGTTCATTGAATAAGTATAAATAGGGGGAACAGGGGTTCTAATGCCCCCCCCCCGTTAGTTGATATAAATGGGATTTTCATGCAGAATTAAGTTTTCGTTCAAAATTTAGATTAGGATCATTCTGATGAGGCGATTCCGTGACTGTTATTAGGTGTTCATTGAATAAGTATAAATAGGGGGAACAGGGGCTCTAATGCCCCCCCCGTTAGTTGATATAAATGGGATTTTCATGCAGAATTAATTTTCGTTCAAAATTTAGATTAGGATCATTCTGATGAGGCGATTCCGTAACTGTTATTAGGTGTTCATTGAATAAGTATAAATAAGGGGAACAGGGGTTCTAATGTCTCCCCCCCCCCCTTAATTTATATAAATGGGTTTTTCAAGCAGAATTTTCAGATTTCGTTCAAATCTCTGAATAGTTTTGGAAGTTTAATGGTTAAGTATAAAAGAGGGTGATAACTCTTTTTAAATTATATAAATGCTAAATGGGTTTTTATTAAGAATTATCTAATTTGCTCTGAATTTTGGATATAGATTTTTTATATGATAAAGCATGTCTTTGATAGTATAGGAGGTTCAATGATTAAGTATAAAAAAAGAGAAAAGGGGAGAGCTGTTTCCCCTTCTTATTTTTTTTTTTCGAACGGAATTAACCCTTGAAAATATAAAGCTTTAATGTGCAATTAGTATTTGTAGCCTGTGAGCTCAATGCCTTCAGTTTAACTGGGCAGTATTCTTTATTATATTCTACTGGCACCAAAATTTAAAGAAAAACAATAATTTGTACTATATTTCTATTGGACATGTTATCAAAATGAGCGTTAAAAGGAACTGTTTTGAAAGAATGGGGCTAGATAGAAACCAGAACAAACAAACATTGTTCTGGTCACAGCCACCCAGTCAACATTGGGAATTTTTAATTCAATCTCGCAACACTATCTCAGAGCAAAAATTTAAACACTCATTTTGATAACATGTCCAAGAGAAATATACTACACAGTTCTATTTTAAAAATAATGATGCTAGTAGGCTATAAAAATAGTTATTAGTAACAGCCACTGGCTGGCGCTAATTTTTATATTCTACTGGCACCAAAATTTAAAGAAAAACAAAAATTTGTACTATATTTCTATTGGACATGTTATAAAAATGAGCGTTAAAAGGAACTGTTTTGAAAGAATGGGGCTAGATAGAATTTAAAAATTCGGACGGCTGCAAACATTTTAATGCAGATGGAATTAACAAACTGCTATACGCTATGATAAATGTTTTTATTCATACGGCGATTATGTTGAAAAGTAACTGCTTAATGTGCCTTTCAAATGTAAACAAAAGAAAATATTTCCTTTCTTTTTTTTATAAACGGCTTTTACTTTTAAAATAGCCCTCATATTTAAAAAATAACTCCTAACTACACGACTACAAATTTATATTGTTTGAATTAAAACTTTCCATTATAATATGTTAAATTGGAGTTGTCTCTAATTATGGAAAAATTTCCGCTTTAATTTACATGGTAGAAAAAAATATTTTTTAGTTTGCGAGAAAATTTATTATAATTTTGAACAAAAATATGCAAAATACTTTAGCGAGTCACCCAAGATAAGCCATTCTTTTATCTTTAGAAGCCTCACAAATGAATTTATCTTTGAAATTTAAAGTAGAACTTATAACAATTGGCTAAGTGTGATCGCAAAGGGTTTCCTTCAAAACAACTTATCCTTTAATTATTAAATGCAAATTGTTAATTTATAATTATTAATCCCTTGCATAGATGGTAGCACCAATAAATTTAGCTTTGAAATAATCATAAAAATAAGTTATTATTTCAATCAAATTAAAAGTACTCAAATCAAATTATTTAAATAAAATCCAAAATTCTAATTTTTTTGAAAATTCGAAATAAAAAAAGTTACCGGAGATATTAATAATTTTTTAATTTCTAAAAACGAAAAACTGATTTAAATTAAATTTAAAATGCTGAATCATTAATAAATCGCTAAAACTTTTAAATGGTAAGAAAATTGAATTCCAAAAAATATTATGAATGTCAGATGAACGAAACCCTAACAATATAAACACTTAAATTGGCAAAAAATACGAAATTTCTTCTTATTAAATCCATCTTAGAATGAAAATTTCAAGTTCCCGCATAGCGGTTCGAACTAAAAGACTTTAGTTTACTATCGATATGCTTTACCTCCAAGCTTTAAAAAAAAAAAAAAAAAAAGACAGGTATGCGTACACAGAGTGTGAAAAGTGTTGATATTAAAGACTTTTTTTTTTTTTTTTTAATTTTAGATCGCAAAAATGAACGGATGACAATGAAAAATATTAATTAAAATATGCATTTTTTCAAAACTTTATAATTTTTCGTGTGAGACGAGGTATTGAGCTGTAAGTAAATAAAATTTGAAGTCTCTGACTTGTACAGTTTTTGTACGGACTTTGTTAGCTCACACTCTCTTGGATCTGATTAGCTCTATTAATGTTACCAAAAGTATTCAAGAACGATTCAGAGTAGCTCTCACAATTCGTTAATCAGTTCTCCCTACTCGAAAAACAAGTTTTTCTGATGCCATGAAAGCTCAAGTAAATATTTTCATGTTCATTAAACATGTTTGAGTAAAAAACATCCAGAATTAATAGAATTAGTATTGCATTAAAATTAACATTTATTTCTTACAGTTAAATGCAAAAATTTAGTTATGCAGCTCAAAATTTTTGGTTGAGCTCTGATAGTCCAAGAGTCGACAATATTACAATCGAAAATTTCTCGGATATAAATTGTTATAACTCAAGAGCCGTTAAATATAAATGCTTCAAACTTGGAACATGTATTTCTTGATTATTTTACTTTAATTTTGATTTAACTATTTGTAAAAAACATTTACTTTTGAAAAAATGATTTTTTTAAATAAAATTTACATCTTTTTTTCAAATTTTTACTTTAAGTATTTTTAATTATTTTTAATTAATATTTATAAAATTGATGAATCTAAATCAAAATTTAGATATTCCTGTTGTAAAAAAGATTAAATTCGACCGATAATATTTTGAGTTGTAACGACTTTAAATTATCCCACTTTTTAAACGTATTTTAAATTGATTTTTTTTTATTATTATGAAAAGTTATTATTATTATTTTTTTACTATGTACAGTTTTTTTTTACAAATGATAATGTTAACCACCACAAAAAAAAAAAAAAAAAAAAAAAAAAAAAAAAAGATTTTATCTCAATAAACATTATTTTAAAATGTGCTCTGGACCTCCTTAAATGCATTATTCCTTTTCAAGTTGTAAATTAGGCATAATCTTTCCCTTTTTTAATCTTTTAGAGCTTGGTGTTATATTCATGAAACATTCAATTTTAATTCTCAGATATCAGAAGAGCACCGAATATTTCGTACAAAAAGTTTTTCTTCATTTTGCGTCAGGAGTAAAAACTTTTTACATTAGAAAATAAAATTGTTCGTAAATTGTGATGCCAACCCTTTATTTCAAAATTTTAGCGATGGAAGTGATAAAGTATTAAACGGCAAAGTTTTATTGCAGAATTATATTAGAAAGCGTTTCATAATTTATGCTCGGTGCGTGATTTATCTTTCTTATTTTTTCTTGTTCAGGTGATCAACAAGCTTTCTATCTAAATCAAATACATGTAAAATGTTTAAAAGCAATCTAAGGTTAATGCACTTTTTCCTAAGACGATCAACAAGCTTTCTAACGAAGTGTCAAATATACATAAAATGTTTAGAGGCAATCTAAGGTTAATGCATTTTTTCTTCACCGAATTCCTTTTCAAAGATACAAAGCCGATGTGTCAATAAAAAAGGGAAATGATCTTTTTCGGTCACATATTCTCGATTGGTTTGTAAGTTTTTGTTGTTGTTTTGTATGTTTCTGTCACCTCATTTCAAGCGATTTCTTTCCTTTTTTCCTGTAATTTTTTGAATTGATGTAAGAGCAAAGTTGTGAAGATTTTCCCGCGAGTTATTTTTGGAGTGTTATGTGAGATGAATTAAGCGTTGATGTGTTACTTTGTTAGTATTGAAAAAAATGATTATACTTATATTTATCCTTAATTATACTCTTATACTTATCGCAGCATTAGTGAATTTTTTTATATATATAATTTAAAAGTCGATCACTCATTTAAATGCTGCGAAATATGTAATAATAAGTAATATATGTATTTAAAACAACTTTTAAAGTTCTTGAATAAAGAAAAAAATTAAAATAAGTAAATTATATGTATTGGGTCTTTATGTTTTATATCAACAAGAACAGCTTTGTCTTCTAAGATCCCGAAAAAAAAATCTAGTTCTACAATTTTTGTCCAAGTTGTATTATTCTTATTATTAATTATTATTTGTTATTAATTATTAATTATTATTAATTATTATTATGTATTTATTAATATTATTATTATTACAATTCATTTCAATTTTATTAAGTTATCTAAATTGGCAAAGATATATATCTAATGCATTTTTAAAAATTTGCCCCGAAAGTTCTTCGGAAAAACCTCTTTATAGTTATAGTAACAAAATTCTTTGAAATTTCATTGAATCATTCGGCAAATTTTTGTTTTCTAACAATTTTCTTCACTCCCCCCCCCCTCAAAAAAAATCGCTCCCTTCTTATTACTACAATCCTTTTGCAAAATAGATATTGTTATACTAGTATTACTACTATTATTATGATTATTAGTAGTAGTTGTAGTAGTAGTATTAGTAGCAGTAGTAGTAGTAGTAATAGTAGTAGTATTAGTAATATTGTATTTGTAACTATTATTATTACATAAAACGTAAATGTAATTATTATTATTATTAATATCATGATATTTTTTATTATTATTATTTTGAATATGTGATAGCTTTTCTTAAACAGTCAACAGTAATGTTTTTTCAAAATAAGATTTATATTTCACATATTCAAAAATCTCCCTTTTTTTCCTTATCGTTTACGCTTTTCATTTTGAATTGTTTTAAAGTCCAGAATTCGTTCTGAGAAAAAAAAGATAGTAAATTATATTTTGCGTTCGGTAATTTCTGATTTAAAGTGAGTTCGGTAATTTCTCATTCAAAGTTTTTTATAGTTACATTGCGCGAAAAATTTCTCTTGTAACTGTCGAACATAAACAATACTAATTTAAAAATGATTATACAATATTAAGGAACTTATTATTTTTATTCTTTGTGTGCTACATCAAACACAATTTTTCTAAAATTTGTCGAAACAAATAGGCTGAAGTGAACTGTATCTTAATATTTTAATAAATGTACTGAATAAAAAAACACAGTCATTCGCGAAAAAAAAACAAAAAGTTTCTAAAATTTATTTTTAAAAATCACAAAAAGCAAAATTTTGTATATTGGGCTAAATGGTTAAAATTAGATTCCGCTTAAAAATATGAGAAAATCGCAGCAAATTGCGAAAAAGCTCTAAAATATCAAAAATTCCAAAAATAAAAATTTAGCAATATTAGGCAAAAAGATTTTGTATGTATTACTATTGATGTTGCAATTGTTGCTACACAAGTGTTAGCTAATTTTAAATTCACTAAATTAGCTAGGTTGAAAGTGATATACAATGAAAACTCCCTGTTTGACCACCTCTCTGAATGACCATTTTTTCATGAAACGAAATTTATTTCAATAGGCTCAATACTAAATTTATCTGCATTCAGAAGCCATCGCTGTTGAGCTCCCACCATGAACGATAAACTTATAAGAAATAAATGAAACAAATTGTGGACGCTTGAAGAATAGTCTTGTTAAAAAAATAATTCGGAAAACGCATTATTCATCAAACTTCAAAAAATAAATTTAGATTTTTTTTTAAATTTTCGATACCATTTAAGCGTTTAAACCTCTTTGGGCCTTTCTTAGGCAATGAATTTAACTTTGACGACGAATTAAGAGTTACGGTCAAAAAACTGTGCTGCCCTAATATAATAGGAAACTCTCAAACAAATTGATAAAGCAATGGAATCGTCATTATTTTTTCAAATAAATAAATAAAATAAAATAAAAAATAAAATAATAATAATAATAATTTTTGAAAGAATTTGGAAATAGAACTTATCGCAAATAAAAAAGAAAAATCAAAATAAACGTTAATGTATTCATTTTTCAAACTCTGCAGTAATTAACTAATGTAATTTCCTTTAATTTTGATACTTAAATTGAAACATTTTTTTCCTAATGTGAAAAATAAATTTATGTTACATTAATTGTTATCTTTTTTTAACAATTAAAATCTAAATTAAAATAGGACCTCCATTAAGAGGCCAACTCTCGGAGCGACCATTTTTTATTGTAACTGAATGTGATCGTTTTGGGTAGGTTTTATTGTATATTTATTACATTCCTGTTTATTTATTTCTTTTACTGATGATTATTATTTTGTGCGTTTTAATTGTCTTAAAATGTTCGCTTCAAAAATCATTTTATTCTTGCGATAATAACATTCTAGTGAATTTATCTTCTTTGTATCATTATGAAGTTTTTGTTTTAACCTGGCGCAGAATTCGAGGACTGCGGCGTTGCGGAACTCGTCCTCGATCCTTTCAATTTTTTTCCAACACTGACCACTTTTTTAACACGTGATCGGAATGAAAAAAAAGAAATGAAAAGGACATCACCCGACAAAATTAAACACGTTTAATTTAATAATTTTTTCTTTTAATTCACTCTGAGAGTTGATCTCTTAACCGCTTACACGCTGAATTAATATCGCAATGTAATAATAATTTTGTTTTTTCTATATTACAGCTTCAAATGTTTTAATTTATGAGTACAAATTTAGAAAATAGCGAAAAAATATATTTCTGCAGTTTTTTTGGCTGTTTTCATTTGAGTGTTCGCATTTTGGAAGGTGATCATGATTGATAACCTATGCAAATATAACAAATTATCATTCGCTATATGCTATTGTATATTGTTCTTGAGTATTTTCTCGAATTTCAAAAACATTTAGATCCCTAGCGGTCAGATGTAAGTAATAGACATAAAACGATAAAAGCAAATAATATACTTTTTATAATTCATGAATTTACATATTCCTTAAGACCTGTGGTATATGCTTAAACATAAATATTTTCATTTGAACAGTTAAAATCAACCTTATATATTTTATAGGAAAAACAGGGACATTGTTATTATGTTGGGAAATATATGTTTTGTATTACAAATATTGCAATGTTCCCATTTGGGAACATTGGCGTTTAAACGGTTTTAATGAAGGTCGTATTTCAATCTAGATTTTAATTGCTTGAAAAAAGATAACAATTAATGTAACATAGTTTCCCTCAGTCCTCATTTATACTTTATATCTCTTTGTTTGTTTTTGTCCAAAAATTTTTTTAACAACAACAATAAAAAAAGTTATACTGCTAGTTTTTTCTAGCAATATTAAATATGCTATTTCTTAAATGTATGGTCTCTGTAAAGTGTCTTTTTATGTTGGGGTACCCCCACGGTAGCTTTATTCGTCTTTGCCTTTATGGAGCTAAAGGAACATTTTTCTTTTTTAACTGTTTTTTTTTTTTTTTTTTTTTTTTTTTTTTTTTTTTTGTAAATTTCTCTTTTTTCTTAATACTTTAATTATACTATACTTTTTTATATTTATGCTAACTAATTTTATTCTTAACTGTGGCTTCCAGCCACGTCTACTCATTTCGATCTTTTTCTTCTTCTTTTTCTTCTCTTCTCTTTTTTTTTTTTTTTTTTTTTTTTTTTTTTTTTTTTTTTTGTGGTTTTTTAATGTCCATGCATTACGGTTTACTATGAAACGCTGGATATAAAGTTGCCTGTAAACTAAGAGATCCATTATACAGATTACCTTGTTCCTTGATTGAGGGGTGTAATCGAGGCCCTGAAAAGCCATCAAACGACCGCTGCGGTTTGGAGCTTAATGTCTGTCTTGGTGGCGTTCGAAATATTAACTAATCCTTTACTTCCCTCAACCGGGCTTTCTGTTTCATATTTCGCAATCAGGATTATTATTATTATTATTTTACAGACCTTTAACAAATTTTCCTGCAAAAACGATATTCTATAATTAATATTGATAATATAACCCTTGTTTTTACTATTTTTCAAAAGTTATTATTCCAGTGCCATTTCAGACGTTCCGGATGGCTCAGTCGGTAGAGAATTAGCGACTTCAGCGAAGATTTCTCTGATTCGAATCCGAACTCTATCCCAGACTTTTACCGTCTACTAGGAAAATTTAAAATTGCTTTATCTTAATGGATTTATAAATATATTTTTAAAACATTCTCTATGCATAATACAATATATTCAAACCTTTCTGTATTATTTTTTTTTATCAATTCTAAATATGTATTTCTTTTTCCCATGGCAATAAATTTACCTTTAGCAGGTTTTTTTCCCCCCGCATTATTGTCATACATGTCTATGAGACTTGCCCCATGACCATAAGAATAATAGTATCAATATACTTCTATCTTTGATACCTATTTGGGTACTTATTAATTTTATAAAGTTGGCAGTAGATATTAAATTTTTTATTTATTTATTTATTTATTTATTTATTTTTTTAACAGTAAGGTGTTTTGTATTTAAAATATTTTTTAGACTAAGTGTGCTTCATACTATCAGTTTCAGATAACTTTAAATAATTTCATTTGTCAAAGTTTGTTATCCTGATATGTTGCGGATTAAATAAAATTAAAAAGCTTAATTCTAATTCTAATAATAATAATAATAATAATAATAATAATAATAATAATAATAATAATAATAATAATAATAATAATAATAAAATTTTGAAATACGCATAAAACAAAAAAAATAGTACAATGAAATGTTAAATAAGATAAAAGGTGTAATTTTTCAACTTATTATTATTTTTTCGTTATTATTATTATTATTATTATTATTATTATTATTATTATTATTATTATTAAATATCTTAATGTAATTTTTCCAATATTATTTCTATTTTTGCACTTTTGCATTTAAAATATAAAATTGAAAGGAAGAAAAAAAACTTACTTTCAATTTAATATTTGAAATTTCCATGTATGTTTTTTAATAAAATCCATAACTTAATTTAAAAAAAAAAGAATGAAATGAGTTAAAAACTAATTCAGAAACTTCCTCCATCATCATTGAGATCAAATGGTCCCCCTGTAGGCGCCCCATAGCCGGAGTCCATCGTTCGGACTGAAACAAACTATGCTTTAATATATTTATAAATCTTTTTTTTTCTTTTTTTAACTTCTTTTAAATTTCTTTAAAAAAAGAGAGAGAAAGAAAAAAAAAACACTTTTATAAGGTAATTAAATATCTGGACTCTGTCGCCGAATCCATTACATTGTTCCATAGTTCCATTTCAACTTAATAAAATTTATTTTTACTTTATTATTATTATTATTATTTATAAAAATCTTAGTGTAATTTATCCAGTAATAGTTATATTTTTGCACTTTTGCATTCGAAAAAAAAAAAACTTTTTATGCATATTTTTTAATGAAATCTATAACACTCTTTTAAAAAAAGAATGAAAAGAGTTAAAAACTTAATTCAGAAACCTCCTCAACCACCTTTAAGATCAAATAGTCCCCTGTAGGTGTCCGCCCCATGTCGGAAACCCATCGCCCTGACTCAGTCGCCGAGTTAATTACACTGCTTCATTGTTCCATTTCAACTTAATTGAATTTATTTTTACTTTATTATTATTATTGTAATTATTTATAAATATCTTAGTGTAATTTATACAGCAATATTTATATTTGTGCATTGAAAAAAAAAGTAAATAAATTTTTTTCATGCATACATTTTAATAAAATCTACATTATTTTTTAAAAAAAGAATAAAAGGAGTTAAAAACTAATTCAGAAATCGCCTCCGCTACCTTTAAAATCGAATAGTTCCTGTTGGCGTCCCATGTCGTGAACCCATATCGTCCAGATTGAAACAAAGTATGCTTTAATATTTTTATAAATATTTTTTCTTATTTATTTTAAAGTTCTTAGAAAAAAGAGAGAAAGAAAAAACTCCTTTTATAAGTGAATTACATATCTGGACCCTGCCTCAGAATCAACAGGAAGATCCCTGTTTTCTAACATTTCGAAAAACATCCCCCTCCCACATTCCCAGTGCGCAAACGATCTTTTTCGAAACTAAAATAAAATGCACGAAATGAGTTAAAAACTAATTCAAAAACTTTCCCCAAATACTTTAAGAGCAAATGGTCCTCTAAAGGCGTTCCATTTCGGGAATCTATTGTCCAGATTGATACAAACTATGCTTTAATATATTTATAAATCCAATTTACACTTTTCTACTTTTTATTCTTGTTTTAAAGTTTTTAAAAGAAGAGATTAAAAAAAATATTTTTATAAGTTGCATTACCCTGTCTCGGAATCAACAGGAAGACCCCTGTTTTCTAATATCCCGAAAAAAAAAAAAAAAAAAAAAAAAATCCCCTCCCACATTCCCCGTGCCTAAGAGATCTTCCCCGAACTTAAAATAAAATGCACGAAATGAGTTAAAAACTAATTCAGAAACCTCTCCCTAGCTCTTTAAGATCAAATGGTTCCTTGAAGGAGCCCCATGTCAGGAACCTGTGGTCCAAACTGATACAAACTATGCTTTAATGTATTTATAAATCAATTCTTACACATTTCTATTTTTTTAACGTTTATTTTAAAGTTCTTAAAGAAGAGATAAAAAAATTCCTTTATAAGTTAATTACATATATCTAGACCCTGTCTCCGAATCAACAGAAACATCACTGTTTTCTAACATCCCGAAAAACATTCCCCTCCCACTTTCCCGTGAGCAAACGATTTTCCTCGAAACTAAAATAAAATGCACGAAATCTGTTAAAAACACATTCAAAAACCTTCCCCAAACTCTTTAAGATCAAATGATCCCATGTAGACGCCCCATATCGGGAACCTATTGTCCTGTCCAGACTGATACAAACTGTGCTTTAATATATTTATAAATCCACTTTTACAAATATCATTTTTTTTACACTTATTTTAAAATTCTTAAAGAAGAGCGAAAAAAATTCTTTTATAAGTTACTTACATATTTGGACCCTGTCTCCGAATTGGGACCCTATCCCAATTTTTTAATATTAAATGGACCCTATGTAAGCGCCCCATGTCGGGAACCCAGAATGATACAAACTATGCTTTTAATATATTTATAAATCAATTTTTGCACTTTTTTAAATACTTTTTTTAAAGTTCGTAAAAAAGAGAGAAAAAAATCCTTTTGTATGTTAATTACATATCTGGACCCTGTTTCCGAATCAACAGGAAAGATCCCTGTTTTCTAACATCCCGAAAACCATCCCCCTCCCACATTCCCCGTGCGCAAACGATCTTCCTCGAACCGACCAATGAGCGCGCTTGCTACAGTTGCAGCCAGCTCCCGGATTGTCAGGTATCTAGAGTCCGTGTCAACCAGGACTAAGTTCGCAACACTTTTTTCCACGGATACGATGTGAATGCCGGTGAATTACGACACCATGGGGCCTGCCCGTAAAAGAGTTTTCAGAAAGTCCGTTATAACGGTGTTCGCTATATGCGTGAGCTTCGCTTTCTGGGGTAATAAGAAAGGTAGGTGATTTATTGGATTTTTATAAAATGTTGATGTTTTAATGATTGGTTTTATCGTCTGAGATATGAATTCGGAATGTAGTTAGTGGTGACGTAGATATATATGAGGTTTTATTTATTGAGGCATTTCGCTACAATGTATAATGTAATAAGATTTATTTTTTATATAAAATTTTAGAAAAACATTAATGCTTCGTCGTTATTGTTTGATTTTATTTGAATTTTTCATTTAGTATGAAGAATTTGATCAGGTTCAAAAGACAATATATAATATAAAAATATATAAATAATATAATATAAATGCATATATAATATAAAGATAGAACTTACATAGTATAAATATGTTATGAATATTTTTTCATTTAAGTTAATATCACATTAATGATCAATTATTTGATTTTTTGTTTGGTTTTTCTTTATTTATTTGTTTTACTTTTATTATAAAGTATCTGAAAATATTCAAAAGATTTACATAATATAAAGATAGAAGTTACATATTTTTTTCAATTAATGCCATAATACATTCATGAAAATTTTTAATAAGTTGATTTACATTTAAATTTAAAATAAGCAATGTTGTTATTTTTCATTCTGATATATAGTGTCAGTATAATTTCACAGTATTTGATCAGAATATATGAACTATAACATTTTTAGTGTATTTTATAATGCATTAAGGATGAATTGTTAACGTTTAATTTACATTTGACGTTGTTTTTTATTATTAATGTGTCAGAACACGTTTTAATGTATTACATAATCAATAATTGCTATGATATATAAAGATATTATTTAGCAATTTATTAACGGCGAATTATAATTTTTTATTCCATAATAACGGCGTTCACTAAATGAGGAAGTTTCGTTTTCTGGGTTAATACGAACGATAAGCGATTTATTGCCTGTAAAAGAGTTTTCGGAAAGTCCGTTTTAACGGTGTTCGCTATATGCGTGAGCTTCGCTTTCTGGGTAATAAAGAGAAGTAGGTGATTTATTGAATTTTTATAAAGTGTTGATGTTTTAATGATTGAATTTATCGTCTAAGATATGAATTCGGAATGTAGTTAGTGATGACGCAGATATATGAGGTTTTATTTATTGAGGTATCTTGCTACAATGTATAATGTAATAAGATTTTTTTAAATATAATTTTGGAAAAACATTAATGCTTCGTTGTTATTGTTTGATTTTATTTGAATTTTTCTTTTATTATGAAGTATTTGAACTGGTTCAAAAGGCATATATAATATAAAGATAGAACTTACATAATATAAAATTTGCTATGTATATTTTTTCATTTTATTTAATATTACATTAATGATCAATTATTTGCTTTTTGTTTGATTTTAATCTAATTAATTAATTTATTTAACTTTTACTTTTGTTATAACATATCTGAAAATGTTCAAAAGAATTACATAATATAAAGATGGAAGCTATGTAATGTAAATATATTATATGTATATATATATATACCGGGTGTCCCAAAAATGACTGATGCATTTTAAAATTCAATAACTTGCAAACGTGACAGCTATTAAAAATTTTTTTGCAGGAGGGTTATGTACAATGTCAGGAGTTTTTCCCTCCCGTAATTTTTTATTTTAGTTCGAATTTCAAACAATAGGTGGCGCTGATGGCGATTGAAGGCCAGGTGATCAGTGCTGAGTGAAGCGTCGACCTGGCCTTCAATCGCCGTCAGCGCCACTTATTGTTTGAAATTAGAACTCAAATAAAAAATTAAGGTAAAAAACCTCCTGACATTATACATAACCTTGTTGCAAAAATTTTTTAAATAGTTGTCACCGTTTGCAAGTTATTGAATTTTAAAATCCATCAGTCATTTTTGGGACACCCGGTATATATGTTTCTTCAATTAATGTCTTAATACGTTCATGATAAATTATGATAAATTAATTTATATTTAAGTTTAAAATAAGCAATGTTGTTATTTTTCTTTCTGATATACAGTTCGGTTTAATTTCACTTAATTTGATGAAAATAGACTAATTATAACAAGTTATAAATAATTATAATTATTATAATTATAACTATTTATTGCTTAATCTACATTTGACGTTATTTTTTTTATTATTAATATGTCAGAACACGTTCAAATGTGTTGCTTAGTAAAGAATCACTATAACATATAAAGGAGTAATTTAACAATTAATTAATGACGGATTATAATTCTTCATTCCGTAATAACGGCGTTCACTAAATGAGTAAGTTTCGCTTTCTGGGGTAATACGAGGTATGAGCGATTTATTGCTCGTAAAAGAGTTTTCAGAAAGTCCGTGATAACGGCGTTCGTTATATGCGTGAGCTTTGCTTTCTGGGGTAATAACAGAGTTGAGTTATTCATCGAATTTTTATAATGTGTTGATGTTTTTAATGATTGGTTTTATCGTCTGAGATATGAATTCGGAGGTAGTTAGTGCTGGCGTAGATATATGAGGTTTTTACTTATTGAGTTATCTCGCTACAATGTATAATGTAATAAGATTTTTTTTAAATATTATTTTAGAAAAATCATTAATTCTTTACTATTGTTGTTTCATTTTATTTGAGTTTTTCTTCTATTATGAAGTATTTGAAAGATATACATAATATAAAAATAGAACTTGCATAATATAAATATATTATGTATGTTTTTCATTTAATTTAATAATATATTAATGATCATCTGTAAGTAGTTGACTTACATTTAAGTTTACAATAAGTAATTTTTGATTTTTTCTCCCTTTCTCCCCCCTTTATTATGGGGTTTTCATAATTTCACGGAATTTTCTTATAAAAGATTAATTATAACAATTTTTAATTTAATTTTATAATACATAAAGGGGACGGTGGACGTTAAAATTTTTTTCTTTTAATTTTCCTCATAGCAATATGAAATTTTGTGTATACATACATTTCACCAAAAGAATATAGAACGCCTTCAAAAAAATTTCCAATTTTATTAAAGTTTTTATTTTTTTACAAAAATTTAAATTTTTAAATGAAATTTTAAAATGCTCGTTGTGTCTTAATTTTTGAGATATTTTCTTGCTTTTGCATTTTTATCACTTAAAACTCTAATATAAACAAATTTGTGTAAGATTTTTTTAATCTTTTAAATAGTTAATATTTTACAGATTTTTTTCTAAACTCCATATCGATTTTCATCAAAATTTTACCTTTTAATAAGTAAAAAATAAAATTTGACTATCTTAATGAAGACGAATTTTAAAAAGCTTACACAGTTTCTTTCTAAATAATATCAGGATAACTAATTATCAGTTTCATAAATATTGATAAAAAAATTACGACGCAAGGAGCATTTCAAAAATCTAAAAACGCTGAAAAATTAGTTTTGAGAAAAACAGATTTAGAGTACATACATACACTTACGTTTATTATTTATTTCTTAAAAACCTTCATAAATGATATTTTAATAAGAAAAAACTGTTTTGGTACTGTTATACCATGGAAATAGACCTTTTTTTTACAATAATAGATTTTGTCTATTTTGCTCAAATGAAGGTCCACTGTCCCCCTAATAATGGATTATTATTGCTTAATTTTTAGTTTCTTTTCTTCTTCTCTCCCCCTCTCCCTTATTATGGTGTTTGCCTAGTTTCACGGAACTTTCACATAAAACATTAATTATAACAATTTTTAATGTAATTTTATAACACATTAATAATGGATTATTATTCTTTAATTTTCGTTTGAAGTTTCTTTTAATATTAACTAGTCAGAACACGTTCAAACGAATTAAATCGTGAAAAATTATTACAACAATTAAAGAAAATAATTTCATAATTTATTAACGATCAATTATCACTTTCCATCATTTCCTAATAACGGTGTTCACTAAATGATGAGTTTCGCTTTTTGGGATAACAGTAGTGAGTGATTTATTAAAATTTTAAAGCGTTGATATTTTAATGGGTATTTTTATTGATATAAATTCACTGATAGCTAATGATGATGCAGTTACATATTCGGTATTTTATTCATTACGATATATAATATAATAGATTTATTTTGTAGGAAACATGTTGGATTATCATTATTTTTTTCTATTATAAAAACATGACTGATATATTTGATAATTTTTAGAAGGTTTATATAATATAAAGGTAAAACATACATAATGTAAATGAATTATCTATATATAGATATATATATTCGTTTAATTTAAAACAATCATGATAAACTATATTTAGATGATTTATATTTCATTTTAAAATAAGCAATGTTGCTATTTTTCTTTTTTATTATATTGTGTCTGTATAATTTGACTTAGGAAATATTATTTATAATAATTTTTAACATATTTTATAATACAGTAATGTTAATCGACTATTACTGTTAATTTCACATTTAAAGTTCTTTTAAATTATTAATGAGCAAGACACGTTCAGTGGAGCTACATAAAGAATTT
Organism: Maratus speculifer; assembly: GCA_964019185.1. Classification (NCBI taxonomy): domain Eukaryota; kingdom Metazoa; phylum Arthropoda; class Arachnida; order Araneae; family Salticidae; genus Maratus; species Maratus speculifer. Next base: position 109,864,028 of record OZ025301.1, read on the forward strand.
CTATAAGGGGATGTACAAATATAACGTTATCAAATATATGGTAATTTTGAACCTCTTCTCCCCTTCCAATATCATATGTAATCATCCCTCGAATTACCCCCGCCTCCCCTCCACGGTAATGATATCGTTATCAAAGAGTACAAAGTTTTTGATTTCTAGAAATTATATCTTTTGTTCGAAGTGATGTACAACAAGTAAGAAAAATCATGCGTTAAGCATAAATTATGAAACACTTTCCAACACTTCCTAAAATTTTTTTAACAAAACTTTTTTATTTAGGGAAATAAGGTATTACTGAACATAACTATATATGTATTCCAATAATTTTGAACAGCCCTGCATTTGATCTCTCGTTTGATATATGTACTGCATAATTGGAAAATTTAATTTAGCTAGAAAATGCTTAAAAGGTTAAAATTTCTCTTTTAGCAATTTATACTAATAGATGTAAACATACTTGAATACTTTTGTTCAGCCTTTTAGTTTACCTAGTACTTTTATAACACGACAGTATTTAGCTAAAATTTATTTAAAACTAAAACACTCTTATAACTACTAAAATCGCATGCTCAGAAATTTTCATTCACAGGCGTCCACTTATACAATTCTTTGCGTGGCCCTGTAAATAATTTTATCTATATTCCACAAATATTTTTAGTAGATTAAATGCAATTCAGTGTAAAAATGCATAACTTATTTAAAAACCATCTTTAAGTACTTTATGCGCAAATTCGCAACGTTTGTGAACTCTTTTGTACAGCCCTGTATCTCAACCATAGCACTTATATACACCATATAGTAATTGCATAGATTTAGTGAAACTTAAAAGCAGATATCATAATTAAAATGCAATCCCTGTAAACAAACTAATTTTGCTAAAAATTTAATTTGAAATAGGGTTTGCGATAGAATAAACATCAATAACGTCCAAAATTATCAGGACAATCCGAATATATTTACGTGAGTTAAAGCTCGGACATAAGACAAGCAGGAATCATAAACACTTTTCAATTTTGCTGAAAAGTGTCAAAAATGGTCACATTTATTACTTTCTTCTATCTTCAATAGAAGAAAGTATTGTAATCGAAATTTTTTTCGAAATCCGGTTTTCCGGTTTTACACGTTTTAGGGGTCAGAGATCCCAAAAAATATGTTTTTACAAAATGTCTGTCTGTCCGTCTGTCTGTGTGTCGCCATTCTACCATCAAAAAGTGTATGAAGATATGCATAGAATTGAACCAAATTTTTTGTGAATGCTTTTGGCTATGGCAAGCAGGACCTCCTTCAATTTTGAAATATTCCATCGGCAGGGGGCGCTGCAATCGCGATTTTTGTGCCATTTTCAATATTGTACCTACCAAAAGTATATGAAGTTATGCATCGAATTGAACCAAATGTTTTGTGTATGGGGACGTCTATGGCTAGTTGGTCCTCCCTGAATTTGAAAAAAATCCGCCGGAAGGGGGCGCTAAAATCGCGGTTTTTGCTCCATTTTCAATATTGTACCGATCAAAAGTGTATGAAGTTATGCATCGAATTGAACCAAATTTTTTGTGTGAGTGTATGGCTATGACTAGCTGGTCCTCCCTGAATTTGAAAAAAAAAATCCGCCGGAAGGGGGCGCTGCAATCGCGATTTTTGTGCCATTTTCATTATTGTACCGACCAAAAGTATATGAAGTTATGCATCGAATTGAACTAAATTTTTGTGTATGTGTATGGATATGGCTAGTTGGTCGTCCCTGAATTTGAAAAAAATCCGCCGGAAGGAGGCGCTGCAATCGCGATTTTTATGCCATTTTCAATATTGCACCACCTAAAAGTGTATGAAGTTTGGCCTAGAACTGAACTAAAATTTTTGTGTATGATTATTTTTTGGTATGGTAAGTAGGTTCTCCCTGAATTTGAAAAAAAAATATGCCTATCATTCTATTGTCAATCGGCTCGTGCAGAGAAGGAAATACGTTTTTACTCCGATTAATTGATTGAAGCAGAAATTTCAGATGAAAATCAATGTTGGTATGGTATTGAATTAAAATTATTAAGGCATTAAAATGAGCAACTATTTTTTTTAATATTAAAACGTACATATGAGATAGAAGAAAGTTTAGGGATTGGCACATCCAACTAGTTTTTCTCATACTTTTATGATTCAAATAAAGAGAAGTCAATAAAATATCATTTTGCATATGAAAAATTTTATATGAAATACTTCTTAAAAGAAATAATTACTGTTTAAGAGCATTTTATAGTAGCTTTTTGTTACAAAATGCATTCAACAGTAATAAAGTCCTGTTGTACTTGCACGTACGGAGGAGACTGGAGGGCAATAAAAATGTTTTATCAACAAAGCAAGTTGGCAAAATTCCTTCTCTTTCTTTTTTATTTATTAGTAAACACAAGCTTTATTTCAAATATATACTTCATATATGGTTTCTCGAACCGTGATATGTTCATACATATATGAAGAAGAATAGGAATGTCAAAGTTGGTCAAAACTTCCTTATTTTAGAATTAAATAATTTTAAAATAATTTAACACGTTCGTTGCCGCACACGCGATAGCGCGTGGTATGGCGCCAACGCTAAGGGGCCACTGACGCGTCAACGCATGATGTCCAATAGCGAGTCACACGCTGGCGCGGGAAAATCTTTCACTGATTCTTTGTTATAAAAAGTAAATCGACTTCTGGGAAAAACCCACTTCTACAGTGCGGCATTAATTATCATCATATCTTCATGTAAGCGGCAGCGAACGTGTTAATGATTTTAATAATAACTTTGTATTTTTATAAAAAAAATAGGTAACAGGCTGAAAAGAAAAAACATGTTGTTTTGCAGCCTTTTACAAATAAAAAGAGAAAATTTTTATTGGATCAAAAATGATACCGATATCAAGAGATCAATCCCTCCCCGCTAAAATGATAACGTTATATTTTTACAGCCCCTAACGTGTTAAGAGATAATCTAACAATTTATTTATGACAAATTATCACTTTCTTGTCTGTAATAACTGCGTTCACGTTCTGCTTTTGGGGGGGGGGTAACAGAGGTGAGCGATTGATTAAATTTCATAAAGTGATGGTACATTAATGGGTACTTTTATCGATATGAATTCGCCTGGTGGCATGTATATATACTAGCGGATCCGACAGACGTTGCCCTGGCACCGACTCCAAAAAATCAAATAAATGTACATAAATATAATAATACGCACGATAAATACTACGCTCTTAATTTAATTTCTTATTACAATTATGTAAGGAAATTATTTTTCACTTTGCAGTAGTTTTTGTAGTCGGTTCAATTTTTGATAGAAAAGTTTATTTTTCTCTTTTTAGTTAAAAGTTACCAATTTTCTGAAGTCGGTTAATTAAAATTACAATACAGGGAAAAGTCTTGCAAATCATACACGTATGTCAGGAGTAGGGTTCGAACACGCGATACCTTTCTTCAAGAACCAGAGCTTAAATCTAGCGCCTTAGACCGCTCGGTTATTCCGTCCGCGCTGCATTCAGCGAACTTATTCAACACTTTTAAATAGTAAAAAATCACTAACTAATAGTTTTTCCTAATTACTAAAAAATACTGAATCAATCTCAATGAAATGTGAATCCAAACCATTCTCGAATCCACTGGAACACACACACAAAATTGCATTAAAATCGGTCCAGTCGTTTAGGAGGAGTTCAGTAACAAACACACGCACAGACGATTTATATATATAAAGATTTGAGTATTTATTTCTTAAGGTGTCTGGTATATAAAGTTGGTTATATAAGTGACGGCCAGTTATCAGCACGAGGGATATAAAACCTAAGAAGGGGTAGGTGTATTTCTAATGGAGCCTAATCCGTGTTTATGCATGTCTGGCATAAGGAAATATGCAATAATAATTTGCAATATAATTTTTAAAAAAACATTAATTTTGAATTATCATTACTTGACATTTTTTCTACTATAATAAAATATCTGAACGTGTTTAAAATACTTATAATTTTTCCTTTTAGACATCATTATCGATGCTTTTTATAATTTAAAAGTATTTTTTTTACCCGAAAATTATTCATGCACAATAATAATGTATTATCATTATTTGGAATTTTATACTTTATAAGTGATCTTACCTTATTTTTTACTATTAAAGTATTTAGCCACAATCATAGAATTTGTATATACTTATAACTGCTATTAAATTAGTTTAATAATAAAAAAATAATAATTATCAATATTTGAAAAGTGTCACAAGTTTTTTTAATTATTATTATTAAGCTATTTGAATAATATTAATATGACTTCAATAACAGAATTTCGTAATATCTTAAAAATTTAATTTTTCAAGTATTAATAATGTATTAGCATTTTATGGCATATGCTTGTAATAATAATAATAATAATAATAATAATAATAATAATAATAATAATAATAATAATGACATTTTCGGGTGCCTATACAATTAAATTTAATTTTGGCGTACTTTAAAAGCTAGTGTATTTTAAATTTAATATCTCCATATTTCAAATACCATGCAGCACGTTTCAATGAAACTCACTATTCCGAAATTCAGTTATAAATATTTAAATAATTTACTTAACAATCTCAAAAAATTAATATTCAGCTATTAATGTATAACGGCAGAATAATTCCGTTGTTCAACATGCAACTAAAAAAATTTCGAAATTTCTTAATTCTTTAAAATGCGATATAACTACGAACGTAAATGTACACACAACTTCTTTCTAGTTAAGGGGCAGCTTCACTCAAATGAAAAGATCCGTTCGCTAATGCTAATCCTATGGAAGAAATTTATAAAGATATATCGGTTGCATTTCAATATTTCTAAATGATTCTTTTTGCATTGGATAGCTGAGATCGATTTGTATGCATGTCATTTTTTACTTTTTTGATTTTGTTTACAGATATTTTTTATCAGGATGCTTTCATTAGTAGAACCGGTTTAGAAAGTGATAGCGTCCTCATACAAAATATCTGCAACCAAAATCGAAAAAGTAAAAAACGGCCTGCATTCAGACCAATCTCAGCTATCCAATGCAAACAGAATCATTTAAAAATATTGAAATTCAAACGAGATATCTTTATATATTTCTTCTATAGGATTAGCATTAGCGAACGGGTCTTTTCATTTGAGTGAAGTAGCCCCTTAAGGTTACATGGTGCAATTGGGCCATGATTTTACAATTATTACTCTGGAGATTCTGTCAATTCAGCTTTTAAAAGCCAAGGTTCACTTGAACTAATATCCGAACCTTTGTAAATGTGTTAAGCTAGGTGCACTCTTGTAGATAAATATATTTTTTTAATTACACTTTAATCTCCAAAAGTAAAAAAAATATATATAGTTCCCCTCTCTTCTTTCAATGGTCAGTTGCTCCAATTTTATGGAGAAAATGGACCAGAGGGGTCTATTTTTCATACACCTTTCATTTTTTAAACCCCTTGACCGCAGGATAAAAGGGCAAAAATGTAAAGTTGTTTTCCCCTTAATTTACTTTAAATGATAATAAATAAGGGATTTTCTAACATGGTATAACTTTTTTGTAACGTGTATGCTTATAAGCCCTGAAAGTATCAATCATAACTTAATTTCTCAAAACTGGATTATATTTTTAGAATTATATAAATTTAAATAAAGCTTCAATTGTAGAGAAACCTGCAGCCTAGTGAACGGATATATCCGGTCCCGGCAGTGTGATGGTTTTCTGGACATCAGGTCCTGTTTAAAAAAAGTCAAAATAACTTTATAAAAAATAAACCAGCGGATCATGCAAATTAAATATCAAATAAATAGCGTTCCAAAAAAAAACCTTTACTATCAAGGTGTCTAAAAAAAAAAAATAAAAAAAAAAAAAAAAAAATAAAAAATAAAAAAAAAATAAAGCTTCAATTTTTGGTTCAAAATTAAAGCTTCAATTTTTCAAAAACTTCCGAACTATGATTGAGCTAACACGAGTTGTTATAAGAAGTAATGGGCGTAAAATGTTCACAATAATTAAAATTTAAAAATCATTTATCTTTTGTAAGGTTTCATTTATCTGAGAAACCCTATTCGTCTCTATCCTCTGTCATATAAGTCAGATATATAAATCAGAGAATTCCAATTTTGTGTACTTACAGCTGAATAACTCTTGTCACTCAACAAATCATAAAACTTTCAAAAAGACTACTATTTTAATTAAAAAATATATATTTTTTAATTTCATCAGTTAACTTCTGTTGTCATTTTTTTCGTGTTGCACGTAAGTTTAAATAGATATAAAAATAATTATGCATGTAACATAAATTAATGGATTAAATAAATCACGTGGAAAATGCGCTGATTTGTTTTTAATTTCTTTGTTTTTTTTTAATGAAATTTTGGATTTTATTTAAATAATTTTATTTGAACATTTTTTATTTCCTTTTATAATTATTTTAAAGTTAAAGTTATTTGTAAAATACTACCACCTATGTAAGAATTAAATAATTATAAATTAATAATTTGGATTTATTAATTAAAAGATACGTTGTTTTTAAAGAAATAATAAACAAAACCCTCTTTGCGATCTGCGATCACACTTCCCTACTTATTTATAAAATAACCTATTGTCCAGTTACATCGTGGGTCAAGTTACCACAGCTTACCTTACATTTGATTCTGAAAAACAACGTTCTTCATCTTTAAAAAAATTCAGAAACCAATATAGTTTCGATAAAATACTGACAGAATAAACTTACTGTTATATGATTGATTCGTAAGGTATTTGTACATCTTTATTTTTTTTTTTTAACTTTCATTTTTCTTTTATGTAGTTTTCTTTGTCAAATACCTCAAGGCATTTTTTTACCCTTTTCGTAGAAGGATATGTCAAAGCAAAGATGCATTCATCATTTTTTCCTTCCTCAATAGCGATTTCGAATAAAGAGCTATTTATACATACCGTTTCTTTTTATAGTATAACGTATCAAAGAAAATATTTGCAGCGTTATTAATTATGTTAAAGTAAACATCACAGTTGCATATTAGACGTTTTACTATTTTTTAAAATTATTATTTACAGTTAAATTGGTAACCCATTTGCATTCATATTAATTTTATGGGTATTTTTAATTGTATTCTAAGGTTCCGAACTTTATAAAAGTAAAAGCGGAACCATTATACTTTCACTGTGTGTCTGTTTGTTCGTCTTTTTACTCAAGAGCTAAGGAAAGTGGAAATTTCATACTTGGTACAGTTATAAATTCAGTTGACCCACATATTTACAGGTATGAAAAATGCAGAGCAGAAAAAAGAATTAGGAGGGATAATTGTATTGCTTGGCAAATAAAAGTATATTGTGCTCTATATCGTTAGAAAAGTCGTCTAACATGAAGCTAAAAAACTTACTTCAATTTTAAGTTTTTTTTTTTTTTTTTTTTTTTTTTTTTCGGAGATATTGATGAAACATCGACAGCTAAAATATGTCCTTTTCTCTCCGATTACCGAATTTAATAAAAAAACTAAAATTATGAAAAATAACTGTAGTAGAAGTTTATAAAGTAAAGTTAAAAAATTATCTACTGTTTTTATAAAATGGCCTTTGGCCCAATTACTTCATGAGTTCAAATACCTCATCAGTTCAATTAGCTCAGCTTACCTTATCTATGTTTCTAAAAAACAACGTTCCTCCTCTTTATAAAACGTAGAAACAAATAAATTTTCTGTAAACTACTATCCCTATCAGAATAAAAATACTGTTATATGATTGATTCATAAGATTTTTTGTACATCTTTATTTTTTTAATATTTCATGTTTTCTTTTATATAGCTTTCTTTGTCAAATACCTCAAGGCAATTTTTTACCTTTCACGTAGAAGGATATGTCAAAGCAAAAATACATTCATCATTTTTCCTTCTTCAATAGCGATTTCGAATAAAGCGCTATTCATACATACCCTTTCTATTTATAGTAAAGCGTATCAAAGAAAATATTTGTAGCGTTATTAATTACATTATAGTAAAAATCACAGCTGCATATAAAACGATTTATTTATTTTTTGAATTATTATTTTTATGTTAATCTAGTTGCATTCATATTAATTTTTATGAATATTTTTTATTTTGTTTTTAGGACTTCGCACTTAAAAAAAATAATACAAAGAATATTGCCCAGTTAAACTGATGGCATTGAGCTCACAGGCTACGCATACTAAATGTACATTGCAGCCATATATTTTTAAGGGTTAATTCCGCTTGAAAAACAAAGTAAAGGGGGGGGGGAAGCTCCCTCCATTTGCCCGTTTTAAACTTAATCATTGAACCCTTTAAACTCATCAGGAATATGCTTTATCATAGAAACAAAAACTGATAAATTTGCATGAAAAACCCATTTATGTCAATTAAGGGAAAGGCATTAGCCTCCCCCCGTTCCCCTCTTTATATTTATCCAATGAACAACATTTAATACTAATCACGGAGGTGCCTCATCAAAATTTTCCTTTATCTAAATTTTGGACGAAAACTGATAATTCTGCATGAAAAACCCATTTATGTAAATTAAGAGGAGGGGCATGAGCCCCCCGTTCCCCCTCTTATACGTATCGAATGGACTCCAAAAACTAATCAAGGCAATGCCTTATCAGAATATACATAGATCCAAAATTTCACGTGAATTGGATATTTTTGTCATGAGTTATCGCGTTACGCACCCATATGCACATACAGAACGGACGGGCACATAAGCTCTCAGGCTTTGATAGCTTGTGAGCTAAAAAGTAACAAGTTGGAAATTGCACGTGAAGCGTAGCAAATTAGGTGCGTTCGTACGGTAACGGAGTTTTAAAAATATTACTTTCATATGTCAATCTCATAAAATTGTAAATAGTGAATTACAATTAAAACGCTCATCAAACAATGTTTTCCCTATACCGTTATATAGTGGAATACTTTTGTGTGGCCTTGTAAATCAATAACAAATGTTCTTTGCACCACAAATTATATGATGTATATTATAATATGTACTTTATAGTTGCATATAAATTTTATTAAGTTCGTATGAGTGTAACACGATTAAAATGCATTTGAAACATTTTTTCCCATTGACCGTAATGTAACGGAATACTTTTGATTGTCCCTGTAATTGATCTATGCATCCGATTTTCATAAAATTTGAAATAACTCGACAAAATTATGTAATAATTATGTATTTTAAATTTCAAACGTATAGAATATATTTCAAACTTTTTCCCCATTGACCATAATGTAATTGAATACTTTTGATTGCCCCTGTAATTGATCTATGCACACGATTATCAAAATACTTGAAATAACTCGACAGAATTATGTAATAATTGCGTATTATAAATTTCAAACGATTAAAATGCATTTGAAACTTTTTTCCCCATTGACCGTAATGTAATGGAATACTTTTGATTGCCCCTGTAATTGATCTATGCATCCGATTTTCATAAAAATTGAAATAACTCGACAAAATTATGTAATAATTATGTATTTTAAATTTCAAGCGTATAGAATATATTTGAAACTTTTTCCTAATTGACCATAATGTATTGAATACTTTTGATTGTCCCTGTAATTGATCTATGCACATGATTATCAAAATATTTGAAATAACTCGCCAGAATTATGTAATAATTGCGTATTTTAAATTTCAAACGATTAAAATGCATTTGAAACTTTTTTCCCCATTGACCGTAATGTAATGGAATACTTTTGATTGCCCCTGTAATTGATCTATGCATCCGATTTTCATAAAATTTGAAATGACTCGACAAAATTATGTAATAATTATGTATTTTAAATTTCAAACGATTCGGTTGGGTAGTTTTTGCGTTGTTATATGCGGACAGACGGACGGACGGACAGACGGACGGACGGACAGACGGACGGACAGACGGACGGACTGAACGACCACTATAGGTGCTACGTATTATATAATTACGAACGCACCTAAAAACGGACCCATTATACGTTCACTCGAGTGTCTGTTTGTCCGTTTACAGTCTTTTTTTTCTGAAGAACTAAGGAGCATGAAAAGTTTATACTTGGTATAGTTATAAATGCAACTGACCCACATATTTATAGATAAAAAATAAAAGTAAAAATAGGACGGATAATTGTGTTGCTTGAAAAAAAAAAATTACATCATGCGTTGTATCGTTCGAAAAGCCGTGTAACCCGAAACTCAAAAATATATTTCTTTGAATTTTAAGTTTTTTTTTTTTTTTTTGAAATATCGATGATACATGCATAGCTAACATTTGCTCTCCCCTCCTCCTCCCACAATTATCGAATCTACTCAAAAAATTAAAATTGTGAAAAAATAAGTATAGTAGAAATTTTTATCCTATTATATACTGACCTTGAAGGAAAAGTATAGCTGTTAATGATAGCATGCACGTCACATAGTTTTTGAGAAAATAGCACTTTTTTAGATGCACCCTGTAAAAAAAAAAAAAAAAAAAAAAAAAAAAAAAAAAAATCTGTAATCCTACAGATGCAAAGTTGCCGAAATCTGTATGGTTAGTAACATTTGATCTGTACACCGTACAAGAAAAATGTAAATCTACAAAACTAATTTTTGTAAAGTTACAGAAGTCTGTAACTTTACAAATAAGTCTACTAAAATTACAGTTATCTTACTAAAATTTTATCTGTAACCTGGGTTGTAGTCCCATAAAAAACTCTTGGAATCCGAATTTCCTAAAATATTCTTAGTAAACTTACAGATTTTTTGATTTGCAATGCAAATCTGTGTCTGTTACATGAATTTTGGCTGTTGTCGTTACATAAAAAGTTCTAGGAATCCGAGTTTCCGAAAAAACTTTTAATAACTTTAGATTTTTTTTTTTTTTTTTTTTTTTTTTTTTTTTTTTTTGCAGTGCGCACCATATTTATTTTGCTAAATCTCAGTGCACTGTAAAAAAATTCTGTAGAGGTACTAAACTTTTTCTAGGAAACTGGGATGCCTAGAACTTTTCCTGTAACGGTAACAGCAAAAATTCTAGTTTTAGAATCAGTTACATGGATTTTTCGTTATCGTTACATGAAAAGTTCTTGGAATCCCAGTTTCCTTGAAAATGTTTAGTACCTTTACAGATTTTTTTTTTACAGTGTGAGGGATTTTAGGGAAGTTTGAATTACCGATGTGTAATGAGCGAAATATTGTTCATAAATATTTTCAAAAAAAAAAAAAAAAAAAAAAATTCCGATATTTTCTAAGATTAAAAATCTATCTAGAAAAACACAACAAGGATCGAGATGGCGCACAGTGATCCATTTTGTAGACTTAGATGGACAAAATTCATTTTTTCGACTATCTCAAAATTTGACATAATACAGACAACTCTTTGTCTCTTTTATCGAAATCTGTACGTGTTTTGTCGAAATAATCAATCAGAGAAATTAATTAATAATTATGACAGTAAAGTAGCCATTTGAATAGTTGGTTTGAGGGAGTTTCAATGATAGCATAAGTTTTCTCCAAGTTCGGAAGCATAACGAGACTATTTGATTTTATTTGAAAGCGCGAGATTGAAGCATAAAATTGTCGTATTTTGACTGCACTGTAAAAAAAAGGGTCGATCTACTAAAAAGATTTTAGTGATCCTTGTAATTACTAAAAAATATTTAGTAATCTTACTCGGTTACAAGGAATCTGTAAGAAATACTAGAAAAAAGCTAGCAACGAATAGAGTTAATAGTTTTACATTTTTAATAGCTATTACTAAAGCTCACTTGGTGTGGCTGTGACAGCCTAGTGGTCATAGCACCGAACTCCAGGCTGAAAGTATCTGGGTTCGATGCTGGCCGCCACCAAATATGCGCCGAATGTATGCAATGTAAGTACTTGTTAAATAAAGGGATTATGAAAATCCTGTCGTAGCAGTTACCATGGGTAATGATCTCTGAACTTTCCCTCCACTTTAGAAACATGTCAAAATAGAGCAGGTAGCAATGTTTGGTGCTGCTATCTATTGCGGCTTTGACAAAAATCTTCCGTTTCAGAAGTGTGTCTTTTTACCAACTGGATGCAGCTCGAAGAAGGCTCCTGCGCTTCGGGCACACGTAATGATAACTAAAAATAATTTTGGAGCTATTACAAAAATTTGCTTGGTGGCTCATACTAAGAAGTTTTAAGTTAGTTATACAAAAAATTCTTTTGTTCAGTTTACAAAAAAAAAAAAAAAAAAAAAAAAAATTCGTTTCATTTAAAAAAAAAAAAAAGTTTGTAATGGTTACTAAAAAATTCTGTGGAATACAAATTTACTAAGAAATTTTTAGTAACCTCTTGATTTTTTTTTACAGTGTACTATTTATTTTTTTCCAAAAAAATTATAAATGTTTAACCCTTCACTGCACCACGTGCCATACCTTGCATATACCTAAATCCGTTATAATTATTATTATGTGGCATGCATTTGGCTGATATCATCACTATAACTGATCAAGAACAACCCAAAGAATGGAATAATGCTTATTTTATTCAAACTAGATAGATTCATTAAACAAGAATACAGAACGTGTTCTTCGAAAAAATAATTTTTTTTTTTTTTTTTTTTTTTTTTTTAATCAAGGCATTAGGATAATACTTACTTTCATTATTTCTACTGAATACTTAAATATGTTATATGAAAAAGTTGCAAAGTATTAAAAAGATAAAATTAATTTTTTTAACCCTTTATCTACCGCATTATTATTTCATGAAAATTTTAAATTCTAAAGCATTTTACATAAATTGTTTAAACTAAATAAAAGATTTACATAATCATTTAATAAATATTTGAAGGATTTTAGAAGGATAAAAGGATTAATTAAATTTGAATTTACAGGGATTTTGCGCAATTTTTATAACCCGACTCAAATCTTTAATTTTTTATTACTTTTTTAGTATTTTGTAGAATTATAAAATGTACAAATAGGATGTTATTACAACATAAATATAAAAAGAAAAATTTACGCATTGAAAAATCTCCATCCCTCTCCCTCAGCTCCAAGAAAGCTGAAAAGATGTAAAGGCAAGCGAAATCATCCTTTTAAAAATATTTATTTATTTATTTATTTATAGTATAATCAATAATGCTTTTGGAACAATATAAGGTAATGTATCTGTAAGTCATTCTAAACAGTATTACAACTAACTGACGGATTAATATATTTTTATAATAAGTTTTTTTTAATGGTACTTATAAGTAGTGTCGGTAGATAAAGGGTTAAGCTCATTTAGTTGCAAAACTTTGAAATACAATATTTTAATACATTAAATGTGTACATACAGCACACACCGTAAAATATCAAATTTTAGTTGAAAATTTGAAATTTATTTGTGTTTACTATTTTTCTCATTATTAGAATGATATATAGATTTAGAAAAATATAAAAATCATAAAAATAGTAAAAGGTTAAAACCTCATAGCAAAAGGTTTTTTTTAAATTTTACATAGCAATTTTTTTTTTGATTTTACATAGATGTAAATAATGTCAGGAGTGGAGTTCAAACCCACAATCTCTTTCGAAAAACTGAGCTTCAATCCGGCGCCTTAGACCGCTTGGCCATGCTGTCTACACTCCATTCAGTGAACGTATTCAGCACTTTTAATTAGCGAAAAATCACTAATTTTATTAGTTTTTGCCTAATTATTAAAAAAGTACTGAACCAATTTCGATGAAAATGAAGTGGTACCAATTCGAGAGCATTGTCTTTCATTTAACACCAAAACCAAGTTAATCGGTTGCATGGTTTCGGAGTAATCGGTGAACATACATAAAATAAGGAGAGTTACAAACTCACAAACATACAGGTGAAGTTAATAAAAGCGTGGTAAAAAAACTGTATAAGTTAATTATATATAGTATTTTATTCATTTAGTGGATAGAAAAATATTGATCATAAAAATGTCAGAAAAACTGATGAGGAATAAAGCTAAACGTTTCCTGTACAGTAAGCCTCTTGAATGGGATTAACTTGGTTAATCTGTAAATCACGGCAAAAATGATAAAGTAATTTTTCGCCGCAGTCAGATATAAGCGAAAAATATTTATCTGTATGTAATAATTCATGAACATGCCCGTGTACCTGTGAATTGTTCCATTTCTAAATAGTCACAGGATTTTATCTTAAATTATGAATGAAAGTCTAAACCAATTTTTCTAAACTGTGTTTTAAACTGTGTTTGGGTGTTATTTTTTATGCAAATGGAATTATTTCCAAATATTGGATTATTCCAGATATTGCATACTGTAGCGTATATAGGGTTCTTCTGATCTTATGGTTGATAAAGTTCAAAATCTAGTCTCTTAAAAAAATAGAGAATAATTTATTTACAAAACTTCACAGCTACAGAATCTTCGGAACTTACAAATATTACCAGATTTTCAGAAATATACTATATCCTATTCAAAACAGGGCAGATAAATCATAATACTCAAGCAAACCTGCTTAGATAATCGTCTAGTAGCTCACTCAATGATTGACTGACAAATAATAACCACCAGCTCGCATCGTTCTCCTATATATAGGCTCGCGGCATGCAGTGGAAATTTCTACAAGCTTCTAGAAAAATCCAGGAAACCCCGGAATAACATTCAATGTATCAGTATACCTATAAAGGAGGGATTACCATAGAGAAGGAAAGGTTACCGTCGCTAACAATCGCCAAATTTGTCACCAACTTGGTGATATATCGCCAAATTTGGCGACCAAAATTAGTCGTCAAAAGTGACGCCAACTTGGCGATAACTATAATATTTCGCCAAGCTGCCGTAGACATTCACTGAAAAATGATAGACAGGTTTGCTTGATATCAGAGACAATGTAACAAAAACTAATATTAACAAAGGAATGGAGCTTAATAAGATTATTTACATTATTTTACAGTACAAACACTGGCTATTTACAAAATTCGTAAAAATACATTTATTTGTAAATAGATTGATATTAAAGCTACTTTTTATTGCATAATGAATTCTTACATAATTAAAATTATTTTCCGTGATTCATTTAACATTTTTAAATGTTTCTTTATGTGAAATATATTTATTTTTCAATGTGAAAACAAAAATTACTGCTTAATTATACAGTGTAAAAATAATCTATGAAGTTAAAGAATTTTCTAGGAAACTGAGATGGTACACCCTATGATTGCACTGTAAAAAAAAAACCTGAAAATTTCTAAAATTTTTTTCGAAAATTGGGATGCCTAAAACTTTTTATGTAACTGCAATAAAAGAAATTCCTGTAACGGATACTCTCCTCGTTTGCACTGTAAAAGAACACAAAAATGAACAAACAAAAAAACACCTGTTTAGTATTTTTATTATCTTCTCAGAGATTACGATTAACAGTTAATACTAGGAGATTTTGACCACAAACTTCTCGTTTTAACGGCGCTCGAGTGTACTGAGTTTCGTAGAGGAAGCGTAAAAAAATAGATTATTCAAAATATTAACTAAATTTGTTATAAAAATGTAAAAATTATTTTTTCTGTATTTTGCAGCTGAATAAGCTGAGTTGGATCTTTAATTAATTTTATTAAAAATCTATGGGAAATAATTTTGAGGAAATTTCTCAGCTGACAAGTCTTTTGCTTAAAAGCAATTATTTTTTAATGCGGCGTTCGTTAGGATTTTCTATTCTGGTTTTATATTTTAATTAAACAGTAGTAAGAAATATATGCATTAAGCAAACATTTATTATTATTTTAAAAATCTCTCAGGATTTGAGAAAGATGAATAAATAGTTACTGCTTGCACTTTTTACATTTGATTTAAATTGCATTAAATGTTACTTTAAACAAAGTTAAATAAATGCCATGATGCATTGAATTTGCATATAAAAAGTTGGTGGACGTGATAGATTAAAAGAACAAGTTAACTTTTAAACAGTTTTACTTTTATATTTATCAAGTTTTTTTTTAAGAGAAATAAATGTAAATATGATTTTTTTTAAACACTTATTTATAATCTTTTTATGTTTAATTTAGAAAAAATGTACCCTTTTTTATGATTGCAATTCATGTAGTTTTAAGCAATTTCCAATTCAAGATGTTAATTTGGTTCGCGCTGAAGGTAAATAAAAAATTCCCAGTATGATTCACGTCTTATAGAAAACGCAGAATAGTACATTTATTTTAAAAAATATAATTTTTGCTTTTTCCATTTTAAGATATGGCGGGAGGGAATGCATTATTTAAACTTAAAGGATACTTTTATATTAAAGGGTGCTCAGCATAAAAAAAACCCTTGACGCAATGCGGCTTTAGAAAATGGAGTTTGTTGCCAAAAGATGTAAACAGCTGTATATATATGTATATATATATATATAGACAGACAGATAGGAAACTCGAAATTAATTATTTCAAAAACTTTTATATGTTATGTTTAATTTTTCAGAACGTCACTCATGCCTAAAAGCTAGTGCTCGATAAATCCATCAATAATATACATATATCTCACCTTATGTAAAAGAAAACGTCTGCTTTTCCTGACAGAAATATTATTTATCGAAAATAGTGGTAGGAATTTTTCCAGAAAATTCTGCGAATCGGACTAAACGAACTTTTTATAAAGTTACCACGAAAGCGAGAAGCGATACTACCATAAACATGTAATTCGCCCTAACACAATTAACCTTTTAGAGAGCGGCGTCCTTAAAAAAGGACCTTTAATTGTTGTTTTACTGGCACCGAGAATATTTAATTAAATTTTTCCTTTTATAACATACCCGGAAATAAGGAAGTTCGTATTTTCTAAAAAAAGTCGTTTATTAATTTTTTTGTAAGTTAATTAGGTACATACGTATTAACGCCACCGCAGCTACAGATTTGGCGGTTTTTAAGTACCGCCAATCTACACCTAAAATTTTTGCGACAAATTATAAAATAAAACACTTTATTTAAAATCAAAACACTTACAAAAATCAAAATTTATTGAAAAACAAAGTAGTCAATCAGATTTCGGTGGAAAATGGGCCGATATAGAGTTTAACATAGATTCAAACAGTCTCTTTTTGGCAAATCTTATATATGCATTTTCGTAGCACAAAAAATGGCATCAAAAATCAGCAAACAACAAGTCAACAAGGAATCCAAACGATAACTGCGTCCGCGTGCGAACAATAAGATTGCGCTTTATAAGCGAAACTTCTGCTGCGGTGGCGTTAATACGTAAATATCGTTAATTATTTGAAACAGATTTACTCCGCGCCGCTAAGGATTAATATGTATTGTTCATGGAAATCAAAAGGTTAAGTGAAACACATGGTTGGAGTCGCAAAGAGTTAAGTCACATTTCTTGATAATATCTCTAATCTATATATTTTGGTGATGATAGACATCTCTAGTTATTTACTGCTACTTATTAATAAATAATTGGTATTGGCTTTTGAAATGTTAAATTTCGTAATTTATTAAATACTAGATGGAGCAAAAATATCTGGAAAATTTGTAAAAGTTGTTTTGTTATGCGCAAATTAACAACAAAAGCAACAAGGATTATTCTTCAAAGTACAGACCATCATAGGCCACGACTTTCTGCAATAATTCTGTTAAAATCTGGATTTGCTGGAAGTACTATATGGCGGGTTCTTAAAAAAAAAAAAAAAAAAAAAAAAAACTCTTAACATGCTTCTTCAACTGCATTAAAGGATTCTAATCGATAGCCCTTGAAAAAGTGTTGCATTGATAGAAAAAATCCATAATCCGTTGTAGCCACGCCTAGACCGAAATTCCTGAACTCCTATAATATCTATATATACCACTAGTACGCGATACAAATTCTGATAACTATTAGATTAAAATTTTCTCAGAACTTTTTGCTCATCCTAATATTTATATTACATTCGAATCTCTTTAACATGAACACGCTTAAGGCGAATTAATTTTAACACGGACTGTTTCGAGTTGTCTCGAAAAGTTGTATATGCATTTACTGTGATTTAAATCCTTTTTAACACGAATACGCTTAATGCGAAATATAGTTTATCACAAATTAAAAAGGATCGGTCTTTAACATAGTTCCTATTCATAGCATGAACGAAGAAAATTTTCCCAATTTTTCGATGTAATTTTACTGAGTTCTATTTTTTCTAAATTCCAAATTTCTGAAAGAATATTATTCTCGGAAATGTCACCAGTTTTGGTAGCCGCTGACTATCAATTGTAAAATTGGCTGGCGTCCAACTTATAGTTAAAAATATATTATATTTATTAGTTATACTAATTTAAAAAAGCAATTACAAAAACTAAGAAGCTGTTCTTAATCTATTGATGTAGGGTCAGGAGGGACAATTAAGACCACTTCGCATATTTTCAACATTATTATTATTATTATTATTATTATTATTTTACATTTAGAAATATGGTATTTTTAGTTTATAGGAAAAGCAACTTTGACCCTTTAAGAACACTTCTTTAAAATTTTAACTCTGATAGCTGTTTCTTTTTTTTTAGTTAAAAGGATGGTTATAATTACTTCATCAAAATCTCACAATCACAAAAGTTTGGGATAATTAGGACCACTAGGGGGGATTATAAAACTGCTATATTTTTTTCCTTGTATTTATCTATACACATTTATTTAGAATAATTGCGAGTATAAGAACTCCTAACTGACAAATCCGTTTAGTAAAAATTTTCGTAGACATTGTTTCAAATTGCTATTTAGCTATCAAAAATGCTTCAGACTAGTGATAAAGAATACCTAAAACCAAAAATGCATTATGAATTTAATATCGACGCATCGACGAATCAATCTCCGTCAGCGCTACCTATTGTTTGAAATTCGAACTAAAATAAAAAATTATGGTAAAAAAACTCCTGATATTATACATAACCCTCCTGCAAAAATTTTTTAAATAGCTGTCACCGTTTGCAAGTTACTGAATTTTAAAATCCATTAGTCATTTTTGGGACA
Source organism: Maratus speculifer (assembly GCA_964019185.1). Lineage (NCBI taxonomy): Eukaryota > Metazoa > Arthropoda > Arachnida > Araneae > Salticidae > Maratus > Maratus speculifer. The sequence continues at coordinate 109,882,934 of OZ025301.1, forward strand.
CCCGGTATATCAGTGACTTCTTTGTGAATTATTTGCTATTGCTACTTGCTGACAGATAATTCTTTATTGTATTTAGAATCATTAAATTGAGATATTCCAAATAAATGATATTTTTAAGAAGAAACTGCAAAATTCTACAATATTGATTTAAGGGGGGAGATCGCCTTAAAACTTTTTAAAAAGTAAAAAAGAAATTTCCCCCTATTCTTAAAGAATAACCTAATACCTAACTTTTAAAAAAAATATGACGATACGAAAATTAGAACCGGTTTTATGATAAAATATGTGGAGCGATACCTATAGCATTTTAAGGTAAATTTTAACTTTAAAGCCATTTATCTTAAAACATATATTTTCGACATAACGCGCATCCTATTTTCAAAACTATGTAACATAGAAGCTTAAAATTTTACATTATATTGTATTTTTTTGTAGCTTTATAACCTCTACCTATTTTTAAGTAAGTACCTGTAACATTTTTTTCTTTTTTTAAATTTTCATTGAAATTTTATCATAATTTTTGTATTTCCAGTATTAATTGCCTCAAAAAATATTTTCATCTGTGAACTTAATTGTTATTTTAGGTTGAAGTTAAAGTACAATGTTTATTGAAGAATTATATGTGTTATTAAGTGGATATATAGAATATATTTTTTATAATCCTGCGCGCAGCATTTATATGTCAAATCACCTTTTCGAAAATCCTTAATTAGTATGTCTTAATTAAATAGTAGGGAGAACTGGGGTACATTGATTCTTGGGGCACATTGATACACCCCCTGTACAGCACACAGGGTCATTACAGGAAGTTTCACAACAGCTCCAAAAGGTGATACTAGTGAAATTAACAACATACAGAAAGTTTTGGAATGATTCAATAGTTTGATGAAATGGGATGGGTGATTAATTGTTTTTGTAGGTCAAAAGTAAATTTGAGTTGTACAATTGAAATGGTATCATACAACTGTTCCAGTATTTTTAACCGAAAAGAATACCCTTCCTGGCAAATAAATCTACTCTTTATCAGTTCCTCATTCTTTATTGTTAGATAAATTATGATGTGTTGGATTTGCGACTCGTTTTATTTAAAATGGCTGCATGGGGCACAATGATACAGTCTTTGTCGGGGCACATTGATACAACCTAAATCCTTTTCTAGTTCATTTTTTCATTACCTTTTATTTTTATTTTTACCATACACTCCTTAATTCAACCATTTTTCGGAAAAAAATTCTACTATTAGTTTTTATTGAAGTGAAATAGCTCTAATTTCTTTATATTAGAACATTTTATAGTATTTTTGCAAACAGTAGACGTACAAACTTATACAATATCTAGTGCTAGTAGAATTAACAAAAGAAATGGACGGAAGCCTGGCAAATCTCAAATTTATATCGATTCTTTAGAGAAAAAAGTATTATCGACATGAGAAATGTTAAATTAAGAGAAACAAGTTGCAGAACAGTACACGATAATTATATTATAAACATAATTTTTAATATAATTATCCTTTATTTTCTGTTTGTAAACCGATTTATAAACAGAAAACCTGGTAATTCTTTCACCTTTCCTAAGAAAGAAGAGAATTTTGGGGTTAAAGTGCCAGATATGACAAAGTTACCACAGCCAACAAGCAAACAAGGAACAGCCAGAACATCAGGTCATTATACATTTCATTTTGATTGCTTTAATATCACTTACAAATAAATTGTGTGCGATTTTAATGTCTATAAATTTATATAAAATGGTTTGCTAACTATTTTTCTGTGAAAAATATCCATTGGTGTTATTTTGTCTCCATTTTTCCCAGACGTTTCAAAGTGTATCAATCTGCCCCGGGGATGGGGCATTTTGATACAAATTACTTTTTTTGATTTTTTTAAAATTACATGCAAAAATAATATATAAAACAACGATTGTACATTTTTGTAACACACAACACAGGTTTTGCTGACATCACATAGAAAAATAACTTGAAATTTCTGCTTTCTAGACACCAAAATTTTTTTTTGAAAAAAGCTGTATCAATGTCCCGCAGTTCCCCCTATTATAATTTTTTTTCATTAAAAATGTTTAATGGAATATATAAATAAGGGTTTGTACAATGTACTCCAAATATATCGATAAATAATTTACTTGATTATCTCCAATTTGAAATCCTGAAATTTAAGGCATTTTCTGGGATAAAAAAAAAATTATGAAGTGTTTATAAAAATCCCTTTAAACTATATTAATAAACTATAGTTTAAGTATATAATTTAAAATAAAAATCTTGAAGAAACGAATAAGTTTACAGAGAACATTTTTCTGCATATTTTTTTTTTATCTAATTACAGTAAAAACTGCGGTTTTATATGGTATGGTACAAAATAAAATAGATTTTAAAATGCAATTGAAGTATGAAATGCATTATATAATTTTAATTTTGCATTAATTCTTTACAATTTTTTTTATCTTTTTTTTCCATCAAAGGTATTATGATTTTACATATAAATTTTATGTGTTCTGAGTCAAAATTTCATTTTAAAAAGTGCTTTCAATCATTTCAATCATGTACAGGGAGACACACAAATATTGTGACGCAAATAAATTATCATAACTTTTAACTGAAGGGACAAAAAATTCAGTTTTATTCACCATTCGAAAGAGAAGGGAATTCTGCACAAAAAACAATAAAAATTATTCGTAATCGGTTCCTCCTGTGGCGATGCAGAGATCTAATTCTTCTGGAAATTCCGTCAAGATAGCCCCGACAAAATATTTCTGGCATGATTTAAGCTCAGGTTTTTTCCAAAAAGCGTTTCGGTAAATTCAGAGACTTGTGCTTGATTGCACAGGCTTTTTATTCCAGGATTCCTTAAACACCGAAGTTTGTTTGGGGGGGGGGGGATTATAGGAAAAAAGTAGGATTAACCTTTGCAAATCCTTTTTATGTCAAACAGTGAATTAATTTAAATGAAAATAGCAATTAGACAATAAAAAAAAGCATAAGGAACATGAATAAAACAATAATTTTGCTCAGAAACACGAACAAAACATCTAACTAAATTGTCTTTTCTATCACCTCTCAATATTTATGTGTCCCCCTGTAGTCATTACCCTTCTTTCTTTATATAATGGATAATAATATAAAATAATTTTCTTTATCACTTTACTATATAAATAATGTCTACAATAGTTCTTATCCGCTTTTTATTTTTGAGACTTTTATGATAGTATTTATGATATGATTTATTGAGCATTAAAATTATGCCACTTTTCTTGATAATGTATGCAATCCAGATATTTGCGTATAATGTAAGCTATACGCTTCAATAATTAGTAACGACTTTCGAAGCATCAAATAAAAATCCTCAACTCCCAAAAACACATAATCAATAAAGCTTAAAACGGTCATTTCCCCCAGAAAAGTCGGAATGATGACATTTTTCTAATTAAAGAAATTTCCTATCGGAACTTAATAACGAATGAGTGATTATTATTGGAATTGGAGCATTAAATTAAGGGCTAGAATAAAAAAAAATGAAATGCTAGATAAATGCATGGCTAAATTTAGAACTTAAATAAGTTTTTTTTTCTAAAGTTTTTGGCTTGTGGGGGGAAGGGGGACAGAATACATTTAAAAGAAAAATTATGTATCGAGCTAAAATTTTGATTTTTTTTTGTGATGTTTAGTCATATCATTTGTAAAAAATTTTAAAAATTTTAAAAATTTTAAAGTTATTAAAAAAGGGGTAATTTAAAATCGTTATAACTCAAAATACTATTTGCAGAAATTATATTTTCTACATTTAAATACGAAGAGATATCTAAATGTTAATTTTAATTCAACACTTTAAAAAATATTAATTTTAAAATTATAAAATGTTTAAAGTAAAAATTTGAAAAAAAAAAATGATGTTACTTTTTTAAACGAAATCATATTTTCAACAGTAACCATTTTTTTCTTCTTTTGTAAATCACAATGAAAGCAAAACAATAAAAAAAGAGATGTTCAAAGTTTCAAAAATTTATCTTTAACGGTTCTTGAATTATAACAATTTAAATCCGAGAAATTGTGAAAAAAAACCCATCAAGAAGAAAAATGCATTTTCGCAAGAAATCATATCATGACAACTGTTGCTTGAAAGCTAGATTTTAAAAAGAAAAAAAACAATTTGGAAATTGCACGTGAAGAGTAGCAAATGGGGTGCGTACGAAAATTTTAAAATACTAGTCCCCCTGCACGGGAATAAACAAAGTGCCTCAGAAGTAATAGGGGTAGACGACATGCGTCCCCATTCTGTACTAGAAAAATTAACAAGAATCATTTCGAAATTTGGTTTATAACAACAAATTTTATGCGAATATGGCAGACGAAGAGGAAAATAGTTGCTATATTCCATATTTTGGAATGAAATCATTTTAAAATCTTTTAATAATTTTAATAATACCTTTAAATTTTCAAAAAAATTGATTAAAAAAAAAAAAAAAAAAAAAAAAAAAGTGTGGCACTCGGGGACTGCCGCGATAAAGCTATTGCATAGCATTTTTTATCAACTTATGCAATTATAATTATAATTATTTAGATATTTTTTATTTATGCAGTATTTTTTTTTTTTGTCTTTGAAATTAATTCAAGTTTTTTCTTTTTCTTTGATATTAATTCAAGATACACTTTTTGAGCGGGATGACCGATAAGAAAACAAATTTTTTTTTCTTTTATTGAATAAATGAGAAGTTATTATCGTTAAAATACTTTTATTATCTTACAATAAATGTAGGTTAATCAGGAATTTTTATCATTGAAACTATAGGTTTATGGTAACTGAAATAAGAAACATAAGTTTGAGACTTGATATCCTCTAAATATCTGAAAAATACCGCGTCAATGTCTGCCGAAGTCTACCGAAGGATACCATGACGAAGTCTGCCGAACTGAAACGACGTTAGCCGGAGTGTAAGGTTTTTTTCTAGTTACGGAATTTCTAGATTCGGTCGCCGAGCTCAAAGCCCGCGACAAAAGCTATGCAATAGCTTAATAAATTAGCAAACAAAATTTGGCCGCGCTACGAAAATTAGATCGCGAGTTATGAACACTTTAAAATTTTCGACCCTCACCGTGGGGGGGGGGGGAAGGTCTCCTGTCACCAAAAATTAACAATGTCTCATAATAAATTACCAAATAAAATTTGTCAGCGCTACGAAAATTAGATCGCGAGTTATAAGCATTTTAAATTTTTCGATCCTCACCATTGGGGGTCTCCTGTCACCAAAAATTAACACTGTCTCATAATAAACTACCAAACAAAATTTTGCCAAGCTACGAAAATTAGATCGCGAGTTATAAGTATTTTAAATTTTTCGATCCTCACCCCGGGGAGGGTCTCCAATCACCAAAAGCTACATTATCCATCCTTGTTTTATCTTAAGACGATTCTTTTCTATACACATTCTACAAATTTGGAAAAAATTATAATTATTTATATATTTTTTTATGCAGTTTTTTATTTTTGTCCTTGATATTAATTCAAGTTTTTTCTTTTTCTTTGATATTAATTCAAGTTATACTTTTTGAGTGTGATGATCGATAAGAAAACAAATTTTTTTCTTTTATTGAATAAATGAGAAATTAATATCGTTTAAAATATTTTTATTATCTTACAATACATGTAGGTTAATCAGGAATTTTTATCATTGAAACTATAGGTTTATAGTAACTGAAATAAGAAACATAAGTTTGAGACTTGATATCTTCTAAATATTTGAAAAATACCGCGTTAATGTCTGCCGAAGTCTACCGAAGGATACCGCGCCGAAGTCTGCCGAACTGAAACGACGTTAGCCGGAGTGTCAGGTTTTTTTTTTTCTCGCTACGGAATTTCTAGATTCGGTCGCCGCGCTCAAAGCCCGCGATAAAAGCTATGCAATAGCTTAAAAACATAACAGGCCGAAAAAACGAAAAATATATATATAGAATTTATTGTAGAACTTCGAAAAGTTTTTAATGACACAAAAGGAATCCGATCACCTTGTATGATGACCTATGTATAATGCCTATGTTGGTGAACTATTTGATGTAAGCTGAAGAGCTTTTGGTTACATATTGTTCATTCGTCCAAAAAATATGGAATAGTTTATTTTCGTTAAATATTGTTACTTTATTCGAAAAATATCCACTGTTTTCTTTTTGTCTCTATGCTTTTCTAAAATACCGCGGACGATTTTCACAGTGTATTATTCACTGAAATTAAAATGACGCATTAGAGTAGTTGATGTGCATTAATTCAAATGATACACTACGGTTGATAAATGTATAAAATAAATGAAATGATATAAATTTTCGTATTTATTAGATAAAAATTTGAGGACCAAAGAAAAGAATTATTCTCAACGGATAAATTATTAATTTTTATTAAACTTTACCTTTCCTGATTCAAATTTCTAATGGACGAGGCTCTGTTTTCGAAACTGGTAGACGGTAAAGTGCTAGGTTCGCGAGCCCAATCACGACCGTTTGCCTAACCGCTCGGAGTTTCCCGTGTTTTTTTTAAGCTTGGATTTCCTTGCGTAAATACGAGTTAGATTCTCGTAGAAAGACCCCTTATATCCCTCGTGATGATTATTGGAAACAAACACAACCACCCAATCTGAGTCAAATTTTCGTGAAAAACACTTTCATCATTATACTTACCAATTAAACTTTACATTTTTTATGTAATGGAGAGTAATTCCTTTTTCATTTTACTTTATAGATGCTTTCTATAACAGTTCTTATCCATTAATCATTTGTGAGATTTTTTATGAGATTTTTCTTAAAGTAAATTAAGATTAAGGCTCTTTTCTTATACATTCAATCTAGAAATTTTGGGTAAGTAAATAAATGTCCTAACTACTTAACAATAAAAATGAATAATTAGCAAAATCTTTCGAAGCATTTAAGTCTGTAACAGCCAAATAACAAATAGTCGATGAAGCTTAAAACAGTCATTTTCCGCAGAACAGTCTCAATCCTGACATAATTAAAGACATTTCTTATCGCAACTTAATAACGAACGACTGATTATTATTGGAATTGGAGCATTAAATTAAGGCTTGGAATAAAAAAAAAGTTGATGTGACAGATAAATAAAATGGCTAAATTTAGAACTTCTATAAGTTTTTCTTCGAAAATTCTTCTTTAAAATAAGAATGAATTCAAAACCTGCCAAGAGTTGCTTTTAAACCGATCGACTTGTTTAAATCTGGGGCTTTAAATTTTAAAAATGTCTTTGTGTAACTCGTTTTTTACTTTTCAGTCAAAAGTTTACATTCTTTATTGCATTTCTTACGCCTCTCATTTTATTTTAAATTATTACTGAAACATCAGTTGAGGCTTTTTTATGGAAATTCGTAAAGTTTTTAATGTATGTCTATTTATCTTAGACCAGGTGACAACAACACAGATAATCATTCTATGGAAATCACGGCTGAAATTTCAAAAAATAGCTAAAAGTCGATTTGCATATTAAAACGTAATCGGCCTGCCAAATCATATCTTGGTGGAAAACACCTAAATCCCCGATTCGCAGGGTCCGATGAACCACAATTGAAGCTATGAGGAACAAAGTGTCATTTCGGGGTCCTGTTTTACTCCAGAAGATTTTCCTAAATTTAATGTAGGAGAAAACTCACCAAAGCATTGTTCAAATTACTACAAGTATTTGGATTTTCCTGATTTTGATTGGTTGGACGATAATACTGCATGATAAATTGATAACTTTGGTTGGTTGGACAAACTAAGGAATTGTGATCATGTGATTAAAAACGATCTACTGCATGAAAAATTATTAATTTGGAATGAAAAGAGTTTTTATGAATCACTTTAAAATATATATGACTTAATAAGTTGAAAAGGAATTAGAATTTTGGAATAGAATTAATTCAGTATCAAATGTGGGGGACCCTATTTGCTCAATTTCGGGCAGCTTTAAAATTTTCTAAAGGAAGCATTTGCTTCTCGTGGTTATATGGTAATCAGGGTTTGTTGACTCGTAAGTTTACTATTGTGTTTTCTTGCATCCATAGTTATCACGGTAACTAGAATAAATGGTACGGATTACGTTCGGATGTGCAGTAGTATTTTCCCCCCTCTGACGTCACCTGGACACCAGAACGGTTTTACTCCCTAGCGCGCCCTAATGCTTTTCTTAATGTTGATCATCAATGTAAGCTTCTATTTTGTTCTTTGTGATTTAATTTTTTACTTGCTAATCATGGTATGCTCTGCAATAACTAATTGTAGTAATCATAAACGACAGCAGAAGAAATCAAGTATTGAATTTCACAGATTTCCGAAGGACAGAAAAATCACTTCTAAATGGATATATAAGTGTTGACGAGCCAATTCATTTTCTGTGAATGTATAGCCCGAGTGTATTCGACTCATTTTGATGAAAATAGTTATTTGCTTGATTTAATAAATGTATTATTAAATATTCTCAAAAAATTTATTCTTAAACCAGATGCTATTCCTCATTTAAATTTGCCTGTATATATTACAGTTTTAAAACCTGACATGCTTAATGATGATCGGACAATTCGAACAGAAAAACGCAATGTTCGTAAAGAAGTGGAAGGACTTAGTCAACAACTAATGATAGAGATAATGCTGAATCCTTTAAGTAATGAAGAAATAAATTTAGAAAAGACAAACAGTTGTAAATGTGATAATGAGAAACTACGAATTACTGAAGATTAAAAAATGAAGATTTAAAATTTCAAGTCATGGTGAAAAGTCTATTTACTTTGCACTCATCACAAGGCGATAGGGCAGGAAAATGACAATCTGAAATTCTAAATCTTTTAATTGATTTATTTATGTTATTAGAAAAGCAATGTGTCTTGAAAATACTTGTAAAGATACTTTATATATGAATGTATCAAAATCAATTGCGTTATATAACATTTAATAGAAATTTTACTGCGCGGACTGCAATTTTCCTATTTTGTGATATTCACCCCCAAATATTAATAGAAAATGAACAAAAAAGTGCACATGCAGTATTCCTATGTTTTTTGTCTTCAAATTTTGCGCTTTGTGATTAATATAAAAATTTTCCATTGAATTATCTGCAGTAACGCCCTGTATTGTAGAGATTTTGAACTAATATTTTGTTGATGTTACATTAAATCCTGTAGCACACTGAATACTTAACTGTAAACCGCAAGTTTCTCCGACCATAGATGCATTTTTACCACGTTTTATTTTCGTCCAAAATTCTGAAAAATCAGCTACTTTGTATACCACACAAAGTTAGCAAAAGTGAACGACGCAGATAAAAATCTGATGGCATCAAACCAAGAGAATATAGAGAATGCAAAAAGCACATGAAGCACAAAATGTACAGTTTCATTTAATTTAATATTCTATTTTAATATTCTAAAAATGAGCAAAAATCGAAATCCACATTTTAAAGAAGAAAAATACTTTTTTAAATAGCCCAACCAGTTGAGAGGTTGTGCTTCCTGATAAACTGGTGGACGGTAGGAGTTGTGTTCAAAACCAATCGTGCCCTTCGGCCTAACCGTTCGGAGTTTTCCATAGATTCTTCGAAGCTTGGGTAACTTTGCGTAAGTACGAGTTAGATTGCCTTAACAAGAACCACACGGAGGGCACTTGCCCTAGGGCCTATATCCCTCGTGCAGATAATCTGTCGTCATAGATAACGGCAACCCTTTTTCAATTAATATAATCTACAATGGCCTCCAAAAGTTAAGGTACAACCGGTTTTTTGCCTCTAATTTGCAAATGAATGAATATAGAAACAAAAAAATTGAAGAACTTGTGAGCTAAACTGTTATTTATTAAATCGATATAGAAATTTACTTAAGTTAAACGTATAAATTAAATTATAACAAAAAAGGAAAAATTCCATTCTAGGAGAAATCAGTGCATCGCAGTATTATGCAGTAAAATGTGACAGAAACATTAAAAAGCTGGTTCTAATACGGAATATGTCAAATCCAGACTTGAATGCATTGTCGGTATCGACTTTCCATGCTCTCAATTAAATTGTCGAAATTGAAATAGGTAGCATGGAGTAAGCATTGTTCCAGCTCATTTAATGATCTTGGAGGAAGACTTAAAGCCGCAACCTGTCTTCCAAGATAGTCCCAAAGATGTTCTATCGGATTCAAGTCTGGAGAGTAAACTGGCCATTCCATTCTCTCCAAACCGTGAACTTCAAGATAATTCTCAAAAACAACAGCTCGGTGGGGTCTTGCATTATCATCCATTAGAATGAAACCATTGCCAATAACACCGGCATAAGGGCGCACATATGAATCAAGCATCTCATCCCGACATCTCGCATCAGTTCTTCCATGGAACACATGCATATCACTATGGCTTCCAAAGGAGATCCCTGCCCAAACCATGATTCCACAGTTTCTGCAGCTGTGTGTTTCGACAGTGTTTGATAAATGGTATCACGTGCATTGTTCACTTCAGATCAGAAGACGTCCTGAATTACTCTCCAGTGTTAATCTGGACTAGTCTGTGACGTGTACAGAAGCCTACTGTTGTCTTTTCCAGGAAAAATGTTCTCTTGCCCAAGATAAGTGGGTCCTTCTCTGTAGTTTGTTGAGGGGAACACACACACAACTGGTCACCTTGCATAGAGACCTGCATTGTGAGATTCTTCTCCCTGATGCTGCAAAGTGGTCTGCAATGAGATGCGGCACAGTAGTGCGTCTTCTCCTTCGGGACGAAAGTACTAGAAACCGGTCTTCTGCAAATGTTGTAACACGTGGGTGACAGAATCTGCGGATACACTCTGATCCCAGAGTCTTTGGACTACAATGGGAGACACATTGAGCCGTCTAGCAGTATCGGCCTGTGACAACCCCATTTCCATCTATCCTACCGGCCGCCACCTTAATAAATCGGGCAAACGACTTTTTCTAGACATTTCTAGACTCTTCTGGTTCTTGTGAACAAAACTGACAACAATAGTTTAAATACAACAAAACTTATACGCGAAATTACGAAAGTTTCGTAATTGGATATTTTTCTCTTATTCACAAATATCTATTCTTTTCTATAAAAGTGGTACCTGTAATTTTTTCGTAATTTTTTTAAAGCTTATTATTATTATTCATATAAACTATGAAGTTTAATTTGACAGCCATTTTTTTTCCTGATGAGCTTCGAAAAACATGTTGTACCTTAATTTTTGGAGACCAGTGTATTTTGCCAATAGGTTTATATTTGCTAAATTTTTAAAATAAAAAATAGAAAATACTTATGAATAACCTCAATCCAATACATTTTTTAAAAGATCTGCGAAACGAAATTTATAGACAATTCTTAGAAATTTCTGAATTCATTTTTTCCCTTTTCTTGGAAGAAAAAGTGAAAGCAAGGAAGCCTGATAATAAAATTCACGAAGAGATTTCTTCAAAACAACTTTTTTTAGAAAATTTTGTTTCTTTTAATGTAATTTCACGAAAAGATGTAACATAAATAAGCATAACTTAATTTTTTTTCTTTTGCTTTCGTTTTAAATGAGATATGTTTTAAATTTTAAAAGTTGAGCGGATCTAAAAGAAAAAATAATTCATTTTTCCATGTTTTTGCTTTTTTGAATGGTTATAATGTTGTTTTTGTTTTACATGTACGAATATCAGAAACGGAAAGATAATTTAAAACGGAAAAATATCTAAATCTGGAACATCATTAGCATACAAATTAATCTCCATATTACGAAAAATACATTCTATATAACGGAATTTATTCCACTTTCACACGTGTTCAACATTTAAATAGAGAGGTTGGTATTGCGATGGATATATGAATTTATTTCAGCAATTTGTATGAAAAATACTTTTTTTAAAAATTTATTTAATCATTTCCATTCAAATGGAAAAATGCTATAAATTTTCGGTATATTAAGAAAACAATCCCAGTTCCACAAGAATGTTACATATGCCCCGGTACTTACAATTGCAGCGTGTACAAAAATGAGAAAATTATTTAAAAGAGCAATGTATTATTTAAAAAACTAGGGGGGTTTACCCCCTTCGAGCTACGCTCATCAACTCCCGTCCCACCTCCAAAATTCAGTTAATTTGAACAACTTTAAAAAATATATAAAAGATTGAATAGTAATAATAATAAAACATGTCAATCGCTCTGTAAAAGGATATTCATTCTTTTCCATTTTACCAATAGGTTTACGGCCGAAGGAGCTGCTGTTAATGGTTGTTTTTGCGTTTGATTAAATGAGATTATTTAAACATTTCAGAATCAGCTGATATAAAATGAACTAAGTCAACAGAGTCTTAATTTCCCGGTAATTTTTAACAATGTTATAATGTAATGGCTTTAATAAGGGATTCATAAATGTAATATTTTAAATCTGACGTAGTTTTCACCAAGCTTTTTTTTTTCTTTTTGAATATTCACGCATAGATATTTTTATCGTTAGAAAAGAAGTATTATAATTTCCACTATCTTTTTTAGTTATTTTAATCTGACGTAATTTTTCTCCTTTTACGAATGTAAAAGTATATTAATATAATAATATATAATAATATAATTATAATATAATGATGTAATTATATTATAATGAGATATATGAATAAAATTATAATATAATAATATAATTATGTATTAGTATATTTCTGTCTCTTTTAATATTCACATGTAAATATAGTTTCATGACGTAGTTTTCTATATTTTTCCACCAGTATCTCATAGTTATTCAGTTCTCATTTGAAAGGGTTTTTTTTTGTTTGTGATAGTCCCATGTAAATATATATATATATATATATATACGTAGTAGTTTGAAGAAAATATTATTAATTGAGCATATGGATATAATTTAAAATAATAACCTATTGTAAAATATGTAAGTCTATAAAAATGCTGAACATTTGAATTTAAAATGGAAATAAATCCTTAACTCAAATAAAAACTAGTTGGATGTGTCAATCCCAAAACTTTCTTCTATCTCATAAGTACATTTTAATATTTAAAAAAAAACGTGGTGACCCCAAAGTTAACCACTATCGAATTTCCTCGAACATTTGACCTAGCCTAATGAGATTCTGGTATTCGAAAAGCCTAAAACGCAAAATTTTATTAATATTCTGAGAAAATGAGCATAGTAGTGCCTCATGTTGGGTAATTTATACTAAAACCTAATAAGCATCTATTTATGTCAAAACCTAACAAAATCTGAAATTTGATGGAATTTCGTCCATTAGTTCTTGAGATATAATTATAACAAAAAATTTGCAAAACGTAGCACAGCAACACCATATCTTGGACAATTTATGCCAAAACGTAAAAAAGCGTCTAATTATGTTATGGTGTAAAAGAATCTGAAGTTTGATGAAATCCTGTGCTTTAGTTCTTGAGATATAGCTAGTTAAAAAAAACGTGTAAAATATAGCACAACAGCACCATCAGTTGAAGGATTTATAACAAAACGTAATCATGGTGTAATTATGTTATATGTCATTTTGTAACAAAATCTGAAGTTGAATGAAATTCTGTGCGTTGGTTGTTGAGATATATCTATCGGAAAAATCGTGCAAAATGCAGCATAGCTGCACCACCGGTTGCAAGGTTAATACCAAAATTTAATCAACGTCTAATTATGTTATATATTCTAGTGTAACAGAATCTAAAATTTGATGAAGTTCTCTGCATTAGTTCTTGAGATATAGCTATCGCAAAAATCGTGCAAAATGTAGCATAGCAGCGCCACCTATAGGTCAGTTCACACCAAAACCTTATCAGTGTCTATGTATCTCAAGGTATCGCAGAATCTGAAGTTTGGTGAAATTCTGTGCATTAGTTCTTGAGATATAGCTATCATGAAAATCATGAAAAACGTGGCACAGCAGCGCCACCTGCTGGCCAAATTACACCAAAACTTAATCAGCGTCTATTTATATCAAAAGGTCACAGAATCTGAAGTTTGGTGAAATTCTGTGCTTTAGTTCTTGAGATATAGCAATCTTGAAAATCATGAAAAACGTAGTATAGCAGCGCCACCTGCAAGCCAATTTTCACCAAAAACCAATAGGCACTAATTCATATCAAGGTCTAACAGAATATAAAATTTTATTAAATTTCGAGCATTAGTTCTTGAGGTAGAGCGCTCACAAATTTTTTGTCACATACAGACAGACAGACAGACATACAGACAGACAGACAGACGGACAGACTCACAGACAGACATTTTATAAAAATAGTCAAAACGTGTTCAGGACCCTCTAAAACGTATAAATCCGTCAAAAACCGGATGTCGAAAATTTTCATGAATCCAATACTTTCTTCTTGTAAAGATAGAAGAAAGTAAAACTAGTTGGATGTGTCAATCCCGAAACTTTCTTCTATCTCATAAATACATTTTAATATATATATATATATATATATATATATATATATATATATAAAAAAAAAAAAGTGGTGACTTCAAAGTTACCCACTATCAAATTTCCTCGAACATCTGACCTAGCCTAATGAGATTCTGGTATCCGAAAAGCCTAAAACGCAAAATTTAATTAATATTCTGAGAAAATGAGCTTAGTAGTGCCTCATGTTGGATTATTTATACTAAAACCTAATAAGCATCTATTGATGTCAAGACCTAACAGAATCTGAAATTTGATGGAATTTCGTCCATTAGTTCTTGAGATATAACAAAAAATTTGCAAAACGTAGCACAGCAACAGCATATCTTGGACAATTTATGCCAAAATGTAAAAAAAGTCTAATTATGTTATGGTGTAAAAGAATCTGAAGTTTGATGAAATTCTGTGCATTAGTTCTTGAGATATAGCTAGTTTAAAAAAAACATGTAAAATATAGCACAGCAGCACGATCAATTGAAGGATTTATAACAAAACGTAATCATCGTGTAATTATGTTATACGTCATTTTGTAACAAAATCTGAAGTTTGATGAAATTCTGTTCGTTGGTTGTTGAGATATAGCTATCGGAAAAATCGTGCAAAATGCAGCATAGCTGCACCACCTGTTGAAAGGTTAATACCAAAATGTAATCAGCGTCTAATTATGTTATATATTCTAGTGTAACAGAATCTAAAATTTGATGAAGTTCTCTGCATTAGTTCTTGAGATATAGCAATCGCAAAAATCGTGCAAAATGTAGCATAGCAGCGCCACCTATAGGGCAGTTCACAACAAAACCTTATCAGCGGCTATGTATCTCAAGGTATCGCGGAATCTCAAGTTTGGTGAAATTCTGTGCATTAGTTCTTGAGATATAGCTCTCATGAAAATAAAAAAAAAACGTGGCATAGCAGCGCCACCTGCTGGCCAATTTACACCAAAACTTAATCAGCGTCTATGTATATCAAGGAGTCACAGAATCTGAAGTTTGGTGAAATTCTATCCATTAGTTCTTGAGATATAGCAATCTTGAAAATCATGAAAAACGTAGTACAGCAGCGCCACCTGCTGGCCAATTTTCACCAAAAACCAATAGGCACTAATTCATATCAAGGTCTAACTGAATATAAAATTTTATTAAATTTAGAGCATTAGTTCTTGAGATAGAGCGCCCACAAATTTTTTGTCACATACAGACAGACAGACTCACAGACAGACACACAGACTCACAGACAGACGGACAGACTCACAGACAGACATTTTCTAAAAATAGTCAAAACGTGTTCAGGACCTTCTAAAACGTATAAATCCGTCGAAAACCGGAAGTCGAAAATTTTCATGAATCCAATACTTTCTTCTTGTAAAGATAGAAGAAAGTAAAAAGAAATAAATAAAAGCAGTCTGCACACCATGAAATTCTAATGCATAAAATATACAAAAAAATGTTTAAAATCCTATGCATAGTTTTTGCTGCTATAAAACTTGATTAATACAACGATTTAGACCAATTTTAACATTAAATACCTCTTAAAATAATTATTTGATTAAAAACTGTCTACACCAGCGTTTTTATCAAACGTTTCTCTATAATACTAACAGTTTTCATATTTTTGTATTTAGAAGCTCTCTTAAAATAACGAAGAAAGACTTCCGGTCACAAAAAATTTATTGTCAGAAGCGGTGACAACGTTATTTATTTATTTATTTATTTATTTTTTATTATTTTTTTATTATTATTTATTTATTTATTTATTTATTTATTTTAGGATAGAGAGAAACGCAAGGTAATATTACAGACTTTTTTAAAGTTAAGGAATTAAAATACTATGAAAAATAAAGACAAATTACGCTACACGATATTATTTTCCTTCTTTTTAGGTCACAGGATATCATAGCCTGAGAGCTTAAGAGCCCACAATAGTCACAGAAAAATTTCTCAAAAAGACCCGGATGACCATGTAAAGTCTATGGGAGCGTTCTTTTCTAATATCTCGCTCAAATTTTAATATTTTTGCATGATTTTTTTGCACAAGATAGCTGAGGGCAATCCACAACCCGGCTAGTTTTTACTTTTTCAATTTTTAATTCAGATTTTCTTTAAAAAATTACTTTAACTTTCGAAACCGGTTTAAACCGGTTCTGAAACTGAAACTATCGTAATATAAAAAATGTATGAGCAAAATCAAAAAAGTAAAAACTAGCCCGGTTGTAGATCTTCCTAAGCTATCTTGTGCAAAAAAAATCATGCAAAAATATTAAAATTTGAGCGAGATATTAGAAAAGAACGCTCCCATAGACTTTACATGGTCATCCGGGTCTTTTTGAGTAATTTTTCTGTGACTATTGTGGGCTCTTAAGTGCCCGTCCGTTCTGTATGTACGTTCGTTCGTACGTTCGTGCGTAACGCGATAACTCATGATAAAAATATCCGATCCACTTGAAATTTTGTGTGTAGGTATATCCTGACAAGGCGCTTCCCTGATTAGTTTTTGGAGTTCATTCAATATGTATAAGAGGGGGAACGGGGGGCTCATGCCCCTCCCTTTAGTTGATATAAATGGGATTTTCATGCAGAATTAAGTTTTCGTTCAAAATTTAGAATAGGATCATTCTGATGAGGCGATTCCGTGACTGTTATTAGGTGTTCATTGAATAAGTATAAATAGGGGGAATAGGGGTTCTAATGCCCCCCCCCCCTTTAATTTATATAAATGGGTTTTTCAAGCAGAATTTTCAGATTTCGTTCAAATCTCTGATTAGTTTTGGAAGTTTAATGGTTAAGTATAAAAGAGGGGGATAACTCCTTTTAAATTATATAAATGCTAAATGGGTTTTTATTAAGAATTATCTCATTTGCTCTGAATTTTGGATATAGATTTTTTATATGATAAAGTATGTCTTTGATAGTATAGGAGTTTCAGTGATTAAGTATAAAAAAGAGGATAGGGGAGAGCTGTTTCCCCTTCTTAATTTTTTTTCGAACGGAACCCTTGTAAACCCTTGAAAATATAAGGCTGTAATGTACAATTAGTATTTGTAGCCTGTGAGCTGAATGCCATCAGTTTAACTGGGCGGTATTCTTTTTATTTATTATGGATTTTTTTTAGACAATATTATAATGACATTTTTCCCATACGTCTAAATTGCATAAAAGAAGCTATTGCCCAATTAAAGTACATTTCCCCAATATTTACATTTTACGTGTATTTTTCGTTTAATGTTTATGTATTATATTATACAATTTTCATGAATCGGAGTTGATTTTTGTTCAACGAATTTTCTTTAAACGAAGTTTTTAAGTGTGACGAGGAGATATCATTAAAGGGAATTTTCATTTAAGTTACAGATTTATATTTATTCAGAGCTATAACTGAATCCCAAAGAAGCTAATTAAAAACAATCAGCAAACCATATTCTAGACAAAATCTTCGTTGCAAAGATTTTGCATAAAGATTTTGCATAAAGATTTTGCTTTTGTAATTTTGAATCTTTCCAGTGTCTTTTCTTTAGTATGAAATCACGGAGTCTTATAAAAATTCATGAAGTACCCACTTCAAAAAGATTATCTTTTCATATAAAACTTCAGTAAAGTAAACTTAAATAAAGAATTAAAGTACATTTTTCCAATATTCCCATTTTATGTGAAGTATTGATTTTATGCATGTGTATTTTATTATACAACTTTCATGAATTTAAGTTGATTTCTGCTTAACGAATTTTCTTTATAACGAAGTTTTTAAATGTGACGACGATGCATCATTAAATGAAAGTTTCATTCTAAGTTACAGATTTAGATTTATACGGAGCTACAATTGAATCCGATGGAAGTTGATTAAAAATAAATAACAAATGATATTCTAGGCAAAATCTTCGTTTAAAAGATTTTTCATAAAGAAACTTTTGAAATTTTGAATCTTTTCAGGGTTTTTTTCTTGAAAGTGAAATCACGGATTCTTATGAATATTCATAAAATACCTACTTCAAAAAAAAAAAAAAAAAAAAAAAAAAAAAAAAAAAAAAAATATATATATATATATATATAGAAAGCTTTGGATTAAAAGAAAAATAAAGAAAAATGATAATAAAGAATAAAGTATTAAATATTAAATAATAATAAATAATAGTAACTAAAGAATTAAATATTAATAATAAAGAATAATAAATAATAAAGAATTAAATATTAAATAAAGAATTAAATATTAAATAAAGAATTAAATATTAAATACTTTACTTCCTTTAATTTAAATAAATTCCTTTTTTTATTTTTTAACTTCAAATTGAAATTTAGGTATGCGAAAAATATTCATAAAAGAAGTATAAACGAAATTACCTTGATATCTATGTTTAATATAATTAAATAAAGCATGAAAAGTAACATAAAATTCAAGTAATTAAACGAGAAAAAACCCCGTTAATTATAGATTACGAAACACTTTCCAATGCATTTAAAAAATTGTACCAAAACTTCACCTTTTAATATTGTGAAGGATTTGAAACTACAACTGAATCTGAAAAGCAGCTGATTTAAAACAAACAACGAGCAATATTTTAAACAAAATATACGCAGTAAATATTTCGCCTTTTTTTTTTTTTTTTTTTTTTTTTTTTTTTTTTTTTTTGTGAAATTTTGAATTCTTTCATCGTTTTTTCTTGAAAGGAAAATCACGGATTCTTATAAAAATTCATGAAATTACTACGAAAAGATTCTTTTTTTTTAATATAAAATTTTAGAAACGTAAAATAAATAAAGAATTAAAGTGCATTTCCTCAATATTTTCGTTTTAATTGTATTTTTATTTTATGCGTATTTTTAATTTTATGAATGTGTATTTTATTGTACAACTTTCATGAATTTAAGTTGATTTCTAACTAACGAATTTTCTTTATAACGAAGTTTTTAAATGTGACGACGATACATCATTAAATTAAAGTTTCATTATAAAGCTACAGATTTAAAATTATTCAGAACTATAACTGAATCCGAAGGAAGATAATTAAAAACAAACGACAAACCATATTCTAGGCAAAATCTTCGCTGCAAAGATTTCGCATAATTTTTTTTTTGAATTTTGAATCCTTTTAATGTCTTTTTTTGAAAGTGAAATCACGGATTCTTATAAAATTCATGAAGTACCTACTTCAAAAAGATTCTTCTTTCAATACAAAACTTTACAAATATAACATAAATGAAGAATTAAATATTAAATGCTTTACATCCTTTAATTTAAATATAATTGTATTTTTTAACTCCAAATTGAAATTTAGGTATGCAAAATATATTCATAAAAGAAGTATAAATTACTTTGTTATCTATGGTTTAATATAATTAAATAATGCATGGAAATCTAATGTTAAACTTGAATAATTAAACGAGCAAGAAAAAAATATGCGTCAAGTATAAATTATGAAACACGTTCCAACGCATTCAAAAATTTGTAACAAAACTTCATCTCTTCATATTATGAAGGATATGAAGCTACAGCTGAATATGAAAGAACCTGATTACAAAGAAACAAGAAACCATATTTTAAACAAAATCTTCGATGCAAAGGTTTTACACAAAGATTCTTTTGAAATTTTTCAGTGTCTTTTCTTTAAAGTGGAATCACGGGTTATTATGAAAATTCATGAAGCAACTACTTCGGAAAGTTTCTTTTTTTATATAAAACTTTAGAAACGTAACATAAACAAAGAATTAAATATTAAATGTTTTATTTCCTTCAATTTAAATGAAATATTTGTTTAGCGCCAAACTGAAATTTAGCCATGCAAAAAAAAAATATTTATGAGAGAAAAAAAAGAAAAAAAAATTACCTTCATATTTATGGTTTAATATAGTAAAACAATGCATTAAATTGTAATATAAAATTCAAGTAATTAAAGGAGCAATAAAAGTAATGCACCAAGCATAGATTATGAAACACGTTCCAAAGTATTCAAAAAATTTTATCAAACTTCACCTTTTAATAGTATGAAGAATATAAACTGCAACTAAATCTTAAAGAACCTGATTACAAACAAACAACCACCACAATATTTTAAACAAAATCTTCGCTGCAAAGATTTCTCATAAAGAGTTTTTTGAAGTTTTGAATCCTTTCAGCGTCTTTTTTTTGAAAGTGAAATCACGGATTCTTATAAAAATTTATGAAGTACCTACTTTAAAAAGGTTCTTTTTTTATACAAAACTTTAGAAACTTAATATAAGTAAAGAAATAAATATTAAATGTTTTGCTTCCTTTAATTTAAATAAATATTTTTTTTTAAACTCCAAACTGAATTAATGTAAACAAAAAATTGTTTAATGTAATTAAATAATACATGAAAATGTAATATAAAATTCAAGTAATTAAACGAGCAATAAAAGTACTGCGTCTAGCATAGATTATGAAGCACTTTCCAACGCATTCAAAAAATTGTATCAAAACTTCATTTTTAATATTCTGAGGGATATTTACAGAAATGGGAAAATTATTTAAAAGAACAATGTTTTATTTAAAATAAACACAAAGTAATATTACAAACATTTTTAAAGTTACGGAATTGAAATACTAAGAAAAATCAAGAAAAGTCACACTACGCTTCGGTCTTTGTTTTCATCTTTATTATGTGTTTTTAGATACTATTCTAATTAAATGTTTCTCATATGACTATATTGAATATAAAAAGTTATTGCCCGAATTAAAATACATATTTCTAATATTCCCATTTTGTTTATATTTTTCATTTTTAGCATAGTTTATTATACAACTGTCATGAATTTTACTTGATTTTGGTTTAACGAATTTTCTTTATAATGAAGTTTTTAAATGTGACGATAACGAGACATCATTAAATGAAAGTTTCACTATAAGTTACAGGTTTATATTTATACAGAGCTACAAACTGAATGCGAAAGAAGCTCATTATAAATAAACAAATAATTCTATACAAAATGTTCGTTGCAAAGATTTCACATAAAGAATTTTTAGAAATTTTGAATCCTTTCAACGTCTTTTCTTGAATGTGAAATCACGATTCTTATAAAAATTCAAGAAGTATCTACTTCAAAAAGATTATTTTTATATAAATAACTTTAGAAATGTAATATAAATAAAGAGTTAAATATTAAATGATTTTCTTTCTTTAATTTAAATTCATATATGTATATATATATATATATATATATCTGCAAAAAAATTTCATAAAAAAGTATAAACAAAATTACCTTGATATCTATGGTTTAATATAATTAAATAATACATGAAAATGTAATATAAAATTCAAACAATTAAACAAGCAAGAAAAATATTGCGTCTAGCAGAGATTATGAAACACTTTCCAACGCATTTGAAAAATTGTATCAAAACTACGTCTTTTAATGTTGTGAAGGATGATATCTAAATAAAGATATTAGAAAAACATAACACAATGGAAAACATTATTAAAATAATTCCCCTCTACATCTGGAAAATTAACGAAAATATTTTGAGCAACCCTGTATGTGATTTGTATATGTACAACAAAACATGCGAAATTTTTGTTCAGTTATAAAGTACATGACCAACTTAAAAATTTTCTTTTGAGTAATTTCCAGCAAGAATGAAAAATGTACTGAATTCGTTTGTACTTTCCAGTTTATGACCTATAAAATTTATATTTCCAATTACATGTAAAACAGCATTTATATTTAAATACATAACAAAATTGTAAACGCATTTGCAGCAATTATTGCTCAAGTACAGTAATGTAAAGTAATTATTTTGTGTGCCCCTATAAAAGGACCTATAAAAGTACTCTAAAGACTATGATAAGTATATTGTACAGTATGCATCTTTTAGTGAACTTCTCTGATGTATGTAAATCTCAATATATTTGGAATGGTGTAACATCATTAAAATACTCTGAAAAGGATTTTTACCACTCGCCATAACGTAACGAATTTCTTTTGAGTGTACCTGTAAAAATAAATGGCAATGCATGCATTTAATTTTCAATACAGAACATGCTATACTAAGCCTCAATAACATATGAGGACCCCAGAAGCCAAGGGGTACAAGTGACAAAATTTCGATTTGGAGTAAATTGAGTTTAAAGATAATTGATGTTAAATTGGAACATCAATAACAATTGAGTGGATTGAAATAGGAAATTTCTGCTTGTTGCATTCTGGTCTTTGAACTCTTATTTCAATAACTGTTAAAAAATAAAGTACAATTTTCTTTAAATGTATATTTAATCAATATTGTTTGTTTTTCGAAAAAAGTGGTTTGCCTCTATAACTCAGCAAATAATAAGAAAATCACTTATATTTCTTTACCTGAAATGAAAAAAAGCATATTTTTAGGTCGTCTGCGTATTTAGTTTATTTTTTTCAATTTTGTCACTTATACCCCTTGGCTTCTGGGGTCCTCATATATCAATTACATGGTAATCGTTGTATATTACCTGATAGCATCAACTATCGGTTTAAAATCCATAGGAATCACTTATACATTATAGAACCTCATCATGTTTCCAATACTTAATTGTAAGAAATCAGACATTTTTCTAAAGAATTTTTCCAGTTGCTTCCCGTCAAATCTTGAGGAGTGCTACTTAGTTATTTTATATCACATTTGGCATGAAATCTTTCCATTGTATATTATCTGCTAAGAATGATGCTTATGGATGAGATTAACTTTTAAATGTCAGACGTTTTTGGACTTTTTTTCCTTATCTCTTACAATGTTGTTGTTTCTCCGTGTCACGTTCCTGTTGAGACTCTTTTATTATCCTCTCTCTTCATCTCCGTTTCATTTAATATTTTATTTCATCTTCTACTTACTTACCAGGTGTCAGTATTATTTTCATTCTTTTATTTATCAAAAGGTTTCTCACTTTTTCTTTATTATTTTACCTTTTGCTTTGAGTGAGATAACTTCTTAAGATAACTGAGTATCATCTTTTCCCTGATTTAGGTTAAACAAATTAAGTCATTTTACAATAAATCATTTATCAATACGGAATACTATGTAATTAAAAGTTTTTCGGTGCATAACTGGTTTTATACATGCAGGCGTAAATAAAATTGTTAACTTTAATGTTAAGGGTATTAACTGCTTTCCTGATTTGCCTGTACGTCATACAGGCAACATGTTTTTGCCTAGCACGATTTGCCCGTACTACGTACAGGTATCCACATTTTAATCATGATTTTTTATTTTCATCAGTAATTTTTTTGTTATTTAATCCGAGCATTTTTCTGATTCTATTAGGCAAAAATATCGGTTTTCAAAAACCGGTGATAAAATATTAAAAATTCTGTAAAATACATGAAAGAAAATAGGCATTAAAAATCAGACATTTTTCTATTGAAACTTTCAAGTTGCTTTTCTTGTTAAATCTTGAGGAGTGCTATCTAGATACTTTATATCGCATTTGGCATGAAATCTTTCCATTGTATATTACCTGCTAACAATGCCCATGGATGAGATTAACTTTTAAATGTCAGAAGTTCTTGGACTTTTTTCCTTATCTCTTTCAATGATGTTGTTTCTCGTATCACGTTCCTGTTGAGACTCTTTTGTTATCCTCTCTTTTTCCGCTCCGTTTCATTTAACAGTTTATTTTATCTTCTACTAATTACTAGGTGTCAGTATTTTTTTATTTATCAAAAGATTTCTCACTTTTTTAAAAATGTATTTTAGTTGTTGCTTTGAGTGAGATAACTTCTTAAGAAAATTGAGCATCATCTTTTCCCTGATTTAAAAGGTAATTCCTGTAAAGGAACTAAGTCATTTAAAAATAAATTAAATCATTTATCAATATGGAATATGATGTAATTAAATATTTTCCGTTGCATAATTGTTTTTTATAAATCCAGTAATAACAAAACAATATTGTTAATGTTAACGTTAATGTTAAGGTTATTAACCGTTTCTCTAATTTGCCCGTACATTATACGAGCAACGTGTTTTTGCTAATCATGATTTGTCTGTACTACGTACGGGCATCCACATTCCAATCATGATATATTATTCTCACCAGTAAACTTTTATTGTAAATTTTGCATTATTTAATCTGAAAATTTTTCTGATTCAATTCTGATTCAAATTTCTGTTTTAAGAAGCCGGTGATAAAAAATAAAAAATTCCGTAAAATACATGAATGAAAACAGGCATTATTTCAAAGTTTTCTCAAAAAAATTGATCAGTTGAGTGGTTAAATCTATAGGAATCACTTATACAATGTAGAACTTCATCAAGTTTCCAATTCTTAATTTTAGAACATCAGATATTTTTCTAAAGAAACTTTCCAGTTGTTTTCCGCCAAATCTTGAATAATACTATCTAGCTATTCTATATCGCATTTGGCTTGAAATCTTTCCATTGTATAGTACCTGCTAACAATGCCTATCGATGAGATTAACTTTTAAATGTCAGATGTTTTCGGACATTTTCCCCCTTATCTCTTTCAGTGTTGTTGTTTCTCATGTCACGTTCCTGTTGTGACTTTTTTATAATCCTCTTTTTTCAACTCCGTTTCATTTAACATTTTATTTCGTCGTCTACTATTTACCAGGAGTAGCATTCCTTTCTGTTCTTTTATTTATTTAAAAAATTATCTCTCTCTCTCTTTTTTCTCTTTTTGTTTTGAGTGAGATATTTTTTTAAGATAATCAAGCATCAACTTATCCCTTGATAAAATTAAATAAATTAAATCATTTACCTATAAACTAAGTAATTTACCAATATGGAATATTACGTAATTAAAAATGTTTCGTTTCAAAATTGGTTTTATACATGCAGGAGTAACAAAATAATATTTTTAATGTTAACTTTAAGTTAAGGGTATTTACTGCTTTCGCGATTCGCCCGTACGTCACGCGGGCAACGTGTTTTTGCGAATCATGATTTACCCGTACCACGTACGGACTACACATTCCAATTATGATTTATTATTCCCACCAGGAAAATTTAATTGTAAATTTTGCATTATTTAATTCGAGAGTTTTTCTGATTCAATTAGGCAAAAATTTCTATTTTTACAAACTGATGATAAAAGATTTCAAATTCCGTAAAATACACGAAAGAAAATAGGCATTAATTCAAAGTTTTTACAAAAATATTTATCCATAAAATGGTTAAATCTATAGCGATCAATTATACAATATAGAACCTCATCAAGTTTCCAATACTTAATGATAAAAATCAGACATTTTTCTAATGAAACTTTCCTGTTGTTTTCTGTAAAATCTTCGGGAGTACTATCTAGCTATTCTATGTCACATTTCGCTTGATATCTTTCCATTGTATATCACCTGCTAACGAATTGAATCATTGATGAGATTAACTTTGAAATGTCAGAATTCTCTGACTTTTTCCCGCCTTATCTCTTTCAATGTTGTTGTTTTTCGTATCACGTTCCTGTTGACACTCTTTTATTATCCTGTCTTTCCAGCACCATTTCATTTAATATTTTATTTCATCTTCTATTACTTACCAGGTGTCAGTATTCTTTTCTATTCCTTTATTTATGAAAGGATTTCTCACTTTTTTTATTTATTTTACTTTTTGTTTTGAATCTGATAACTTCTTAAGATAATAAACAATCATCTTTTCTATGAATAATGTTAAATAAATTATCAGTCAGTTTTCGTTTCTATTCTTTTATGATCATGATTTGCCTGTACCACGCACAGGCATCCACATTCCAATCTTATTTTTCTATTCTTACCAGTAAATTTTTATTGAAAATTTTGCCTTGCTTAATCTGATTTTTTTTTTTTTTTTTTTTTTTTTTTTTTTTTTTTTTTTTTTTTTTTGATTCAATTAGACAAAGATTGCTGTTTGGAAAAAACGATGATAAAAGATGAAAAATTCTCTAAAATACATGAAAAATAAAATAGATATCATTTCAAAGTTTTTCAAAAATATTGATCAGGTAAGTGGTGATTAAGTGTATAGGGATCACTTATGGAATTTACAACATCAAATTTCCAATACATAATTTTAAAAAATCGGACATCTTTTTATGAAACTTTTTTTTTCTTTCTATTAAATCTTGAATAGTGCTTTCTAGCTATTTTATATCGAATTTGGCTTGAAATCTTTCCATTGTATAGTACCTGCTAACAATGCCATCAATGAGATCAACTTTTAAATGTCAGATGTTTTTCGACTTTTTTTCCCCTTTATCTCTTTCAATGTCGTTGTTTCTCGTGTCACGTTTCTGTTGAAACTCTTTTGTTAGCCTCTCTTTTTCCGCTCCGTTTCATTTAACAATTTATTTTACCTTTGCATTTATTTTATCTTCTACTACTTACTAGGTGTTAGCATTCATTTCTATTCTTTTATTTATAAAAGGATTTCTCACATTTTTACTATTTTACCTTTTGCTTTGAGTCAGATAACTTCTTAAGATAATTGAGCATCATCTTTTCCCTGATGTCAGTTAAAGAAATTAAGTCATTTATTAATATGATATATTATGTAATTAAAACTTTTCCGGTGCATAACTGGTTTTATACATGCAGGCGTAAAAATAATATTGTTAATGTTAACTTTAATGTTAAGGGATTCCTGATTTGACCATATGGGCAACATGTTTTTCCCGTACCACGTACGGGTTTCCATATTTGAATCATGATTTTTTATTTTCGCAAGTAAATTTTGAAATTTTTTAAATCGAGCATTTTTCTGATTCTATAAAGCAAAAATTTCTGTTATGAAATACCGGTGATAAAAGATTAAAAATTCTGTAAAATACATGAAAGAAAATAGGCATAAAAAATCAGATATTTTCTAATGAAATTTTCCTGTTGCTTTCCGTCAAATCTCGAAGAGTATTCTCTAGCTATTTTATATCGCATTTGGCTTGAAATCTTTCCATTGTATAGTACCTGCTAACAATGCCCATCGATACGATTAACTTTTAAATGTCAGACGTTTTTGGACTTTTTCCCCCTTATCTCTTTCAATGTTGTTGTTTCTCATGTCATGTTAATGTTGAGACTCTTTTATTGTCCTTCCTTTTCAGCTCCGTTCCATTTAACATTTTATTTCATCTTCTACTACTTACCAGGTGTCAGTATTCTTTTCTATTCTTTTATTTATTTAAAGATTTCTCACTCTTTTTTATTTATTTTACTTTTTACTTTGAGTCAGATAACGTCTTAACCTCTTCAGACCCGAGGTGTACATTTGTGTACCTCTGATTTCAACTGCGTATCTCACTTAATGTTTGGAATTTTTTTATTGAGACGAGATGATGTTATTTGTGTACGTTAGCCTTTTCTAGTTTCAGCAATAAATGGCGCTAGCAGTCTTAGTTCATATGATTTTGAAGAAAATAAACAAGCAATGGCGAAAAATATAAAACTTCGAAAAAGTGAATACATTTTTATAATTAGAAAATTAATATTTATTCATAATAATTTTTAAGAATGCTTATAAACTCTTCCTTATTGCATAAATCATTTAAATTTTTTAGCTAGATCATAATATCTATTTAAATTAGATGCAATTTGTAAGTTACACGTATGTGCACCTCCGGTTTCAATTCTGTGTTTTTGGAAAGAAGTCATCTCACACACACAAAAAAAATTCTGAATGATATCTAATTGGTGCAGTGCTAAAGTTGTGGAATTATTAAAAAATTATACTTAATTATAAATAACAATTCATGTTGTTGATGTTTTAAATTTGACATAATTTTTTAAAAATCATAATTATAATATCTTTGTAACAGTAAGTAAAATGATGAGGCCTGTGGTGATGGTGAGTCTTTTGGCAATAAAAATTTAGATGACACAGATATAACCATTGACGATATTGCTCCAGTACCTATCTCGAATCCATGTAATAATAAAGTTTAACTAAAAGACCTCTGTTATGGGAAGCTGTAAATAAGTAAAATTTTAAAACTTTTGTTACAGCACACTAGAATAATAATGCTGATAATAAAACCTTATCTTTTCGCAAATATTTATTTAATCTTTTTTTCTTCTAATAATATTCCGAGTATCATTGATTGATGAGGATTATCTAAAAACAGATTTTCCAGCATCATAAATCCTTTTGAATCATTTCTAGATTAGTTAAATGGAGATTTTGGGAAAAAGTTTCATATGAAACCAATTCCGTTCAAACAATTCCAATTCCGTTATATTCCATTCAAACACGAAACCATAGCTCAATAAATGCATCTAAATATGAAATTATAAAAGTTGCAGGCGTACGCATACTCATGGGAAATTCAAAATATCTCCAAGGAAGCTTCTACTGGCAAAAAGACTTGTCAGTACTTAGAATTGCAGCTACTATGTCACGTGATCGATTTTTTGAGATTAGAAAAATTCTTCATTTTGCAGATAAATCAAATGATCTTTAAGCAGATGACAAATTATGGAAAGTAAATCCTATCTTGAATGCAGTAAGAATTAAATGTTTGTCCCTGCCCTAGCCAAAAACCTTTATCACTAGATGAACAGAGCTCACTAGATTCCATTTGCTGGACGTTGTGGATCTAGACAATATGTGCCGTTAAAATCTAACACGTTGGGATTAAAGAACTTTGTTTTATCCACCAGGATTGGCCATGCCCTTGACTGCCAAATATATCATGGAAAAGGAATTGTACCAGCTGATGATTCAAAATAATTATGATTAGGTCTAGGTGGAGGCATTGTCAAATTGTTTTTTAAATTTACATCAAAAGACAACACACGGGTGATTTACTAGGACAGTTTTTTTACTAGTGTAAAATGTGTCGACTTTTATTGAGGAACAATATCTATCAAGCTGTAATGATTATGAGCAAAAGACTTGGAGGAGCAGATTAAAAAATCAAGAATGATCGAGATTTGTAACACGATCAAATTTTGTAATAGAAAGTAAAATAATTATTATTAGTTTCTATTTATTAGCAGGTACACATATGTGCACCTCAGGTTCATACTGCAAAAAATACTTCATTTTTCAAAAATTTATTTAAGCGATGAATTTGGTGGAAAATTGATACATGTAAGCTTATTTTACGTGCTATTTTCGAAAAAGATATATTTTTATATAAAGAGATATACATTGCATTTTGTACAAATACTTCTTGTTCTTGGTTTGCAGCCTTCATACTTGCATTTTAAATCAAAGTTATCATTTGTTGACCGAGGAAAGTGTCCAATTTTAATATAGTAAATAGGCTTCTAAATACCCATACGTTATTTTTGCTGTGGTTTATTTCGACAGTGGGATAAGAGACAGAGGGAATCGAAGGATGTGTGTATACCAAACTGGAAAGATAACAAATGTGTAACTTTGCTTTCGATTTGCATCGATAGCGATCCCGAGAGCTGTTGTGTTAGGTGGTCTAAAAATCAAAACTATAAAATTAATGTAACACAACCTGCAATTGTGAATACAAAACGTGTATGGTTGGTACACATTTAAAGGATAGGTGTTTAGCTTACTACCGTTGTTCTATTCACAAAAAAAGTAGTCAACAAGAGTTTTTATACATTTTATAGATTTGGTTATTTCCATTTGTTGGATAATGTATATCAGAAATTGCAAAACAGGTGAAGTTCCTTGAAAAGACAGATTGTCTCTCTTGCGGTATTTTTAGAGATTGCATAAGTGCTGATGAAATATAAGAGCAAAGTAAGTGAAGAACGACCACCATAGAGACCACGCAAAATTTATTCATCTGAAAATGATTTTGAAGACGATTCCGCAAATAAACCACAGCGAAAACAACCGTATGGGTATTTAGAAGCCTATTTACTATATTAAAATTGGACACTTTCCTCGGTCAACAAATGATAACTTTGATTTAAAATGTAAGTATGAAGGCTGCAAATCAAGAACAAGAATTATTTGTACAAAATGCAATGTATATCTCTCTATATAAAAATATATCTTTTTCGAAAATAGCACGTAAAATAAGCTTATATGTATCAATTTTCCACCAAATTCCTCTTTAAATAAATTTTTGAAAAATGAAGAATTTTTTTGCAGTATGAACCTGAGGTGCACATATGTGTACCTGCTAGTAAATAGAAACTAATAATAATTATTTTACTTTCTATTACAAAATTATGTTGCTATACGTATAAATAGATGGCGCAAACTGTGAAATAATTTTTACGATGGCTTAAAATTTGTCAGGTCTGAAGAGGTTAAGATAACAAAAAAATCATCTTTTCCATGAATTAGGTTAAATAAATTATTTATAAATAATTAAAGTCATTGATAAATGTGGAATATTATGTAATTAAAACTTTTTCGGTGCATAACAGGTTTTATACATTCAGGAGTAAAAAAATAGTACTGTTAATGTTAACTTTAATGTTAAGGGTATTAACTCCTTTCCTGATTTGCCTGTACGTCATACGGACAACATGTTTTTGCCAATCATGATTTTCCCGTACCACGTACGTGTATCCATATCCAGTCATGATTTCATATTTCCACCAGTAATTTCTGAATTTTTTAATTCGAGCATTTTTCTGATTCTATTAGGCAAAAATTTCGGTTTTGAAAAACCGGTGATAAAAGATTGAAAATTCTGTAAAATTCATGAAAGAAAATAGGCATTAAAAATCAGACATTTTTCTATTGAAACTCTCAAGTTGCTTTTTATCAAATCTTGAGGAGTGCTATATAACTATTTTATACCGCGTTTGGCTTGAAATGTTTTCATTGTATATTACCTGCTAACAATGCCCATCGATGAGATTAACTTTTCAATGTCACACGTTTTTGGACTTTTTCCCCCTTATCTCTTTCAATGTTGTTGTCTCTCGTGTCACGTTTCTGTTAAGACTTTTATTATCCTCTTTTTTCAGCTCCGTTTCATTTAACATTTTATTTAATCTTCTACTACTTACCAGGTGTCTGTATTCTTTTCTGTTCTTTTATTTATGAAAGAATTTCTCACTTTTTTATTTATTTTACTTTTTGTTTTGAATCTGATAACTTCTTAAGTTAATAAACAATAATTTTCTCCATGAATTAGGTTAAATAAATTATTTATGAATAAATAAAGTCATTGATGAATGTTAAATATTATGTAGGGGGAACTTGGGCACATTGATGTATGGGGCATATTGATACACCCCCTGCACTGCACACAGGGTCATTACAGGAAGTTTCACAACAGCTGCAAAAGATGATACTAGAGCACTCAAATACATACAGATAGTCTTGGAATGTTTCAGAAGTTTGATGAAATGGGACGGGTAATTAAATGTTTTTGTAGGTCAAAAGTAAATTTGAGTTGTACAACTGAAATGGTATTATACAACTGTTCCAGTATTTTCAACCAAAATGAAGACCCTCCCTGGCAAGTTAAGCTACTTTTTATCAGTTCCTTATTCTTTATTGTTAGATAAATTATGAAGTGTTGGATTTGAGACTCATTTTATTCAAAATGGCTGTATGGGGCACATTGATACAGTCTTTGTCGGGGCACATTGATACAATCTAAATCCATTTCTAGTTCATTTTTTCATTACCTTTTATTATTTTTTTTTACCATACATTCCTTAATTCAACCTTTTTTTTCCCAAGAATTTCTAATATTAGTTTTTATTGAAGTGAAATAGTTCTAATTTCTTTATATTGGAACATTATATAGTATTTTTGCAAACAGAAGACGTACGAACTTACCCAACATCTAGTGCTAGTAGAATTAACAAAAGAAAAGGACGACAGCCTGGAAAATCTCAAATTTATATCGATTCTCCAGAGAAAAAATTATTTTCGACATGAGAAATGTTAAGTAAGAGAAACAAGCTGCAGAACATCACGGGATAATTATATTATAAACTGATTTTTTAATATAAATATGCTTTATTTTCTATTTATAAACCGATTTATAAACAGAAAACCTGGTAATTTTTTCACCTTTCCTAAGATATAAGATAATGCTGAGTTTGAAGTGCCAGATATGACAAATTTACCACAGCCAACAATCAGGCAAGGAACAACCAGAACATCAGGTCATTATACATTTCATTTTGATTGCTTTAATATTGCTTGCAAATAAATTGTGGGCAATTTGAACTTCTATAAATAAATATAAAATGATTTGCTAGCTATTTTTCTATGAAAAATACGCATTGGTGTTATTTTGTCTTCATTTCCTCAGACGTATTAAAGTGTCCCATGAGGTGCATTAATCTGCCCCAGAGATACATTGATACAAATGACTTTTTTTTTTTTTTTTTTTTTTTTTTTTTTTTAAATTACATGCAAAAATAATATATCAAACAACGATTGTACATTTTTATAACACACTACACAAGTTTTGCTTACACCACATGGAAAAATAACTTAAAATTTCTGCTTTCTGGACAAAAAAAAAAAAAATCTCAGAAAAAAGCTGTATCAATGTGCCCCAGTTCCCCTTAATAATACAATTTTAGCATTACAACTGGTTTATAGATGCAGAAATAACAAAATACGAGGGGTAGTCGGAAAATAAGTTTTCCCTATGTCTGTGGATAGAGGTGTGTATGAAAGTCAATCAATATAATGCGACATAAAAGAAGCAACACAACTTTATGTGTCAACATAAGTACTAAGCATGTTGAGAACTGTGCCATACCACTTGATAAGCGGCATGAAGCCCTCCAAGAAAACATCAGGTCTTTGCATGCGGATAAGCCGTAACGCTTCTTCTATATGCAAAGCCCTGTTTTTTTTTTTTTTTTTTTTTTTTTTTTTTTGAGTGCTTTTTGAGGCTTATCAAGCGTTATGACAAGTTTTTCAATGAACTTAGTAATTATATGGAAGGATAAAGATACATTTTATCTTTAATGTCTCACTATTTTTTTTTTTTTACTTTCATACATACCTCTGACCAAAATCCACAGGGAAAACTTATTTTCTGAATCTCCCTCTTATTATTAATGTACGAGGGCGGTACATTAATATTACGAGTTTAATGTTAAGGGTAATAATTTAGCGTATGTTTCGGAAAAAACATGTTTGTTGAACAAGAAAATATTTACTTAAAAATTGATGCATCTGGGAAATTTATATTCCGAGTTGAGACAAATGGTTAATAAAGTAAAATATTATTTAGAAACGTTTCTGAAAATCGGTATTAGCTTGAGAAGTTATGCTACTTTCAATATGAAAAAAATATTAGCGTCTTGATCTTTCAAATATAAGCAAGTTGGAAATTGCACGTGAAACAGTAAATGATGTGCGTTTGTACTAGACGAAGTTTTTTAAATATTCAGATCTTGGTGTAATAATATGGATATTCGGATACCGTGAATATTCGGATACCGTGTAAATAGCCGAATTAAGTCATATAGCACCTCAAATTTTTTCGAAAATAGTGTTACATAAATTTGCTACATTTTTTATTGCCTTGAAGTACTTTATTTTATAATTTCATAAGACTACAAGTACACGGTAAAAATACAGGAAAGTTTGAATAAATTATGATGAATTCTGATTTTATATGGACTCGAAGCGAGAGTTCTGTTTACATTTTTTTTTCTTTTACAGTGTTTAAAGACCAAAAACATAATTTGGAGAGTTTATTGTATATTTTCGCTCTCACTCAGCAAAAAAAAAAAGACAAATATTTCGTAATCTTTGTAAATGCACTATAACCACGAGTCAAAACGTAAATTAACTTCTTTTAAGTCACCCAAGATTTTTAAAAACGTTCCCTTATCTTTAGGAAACCAAGAAAACAGTTTATTTCCGAAATTTAAAAGAAAATTTATAAAAATAAATTATTATTTGCAGCAAACAATTTTCAGAGACGTTTCCGAGTAGTCTTTACAATGCATTAATCAGTTCTTTCTACCCGGAAATTTAGTTTTTCTGGTACTGTGAATTCTCCAATAAATATTTTCATTTTTAAGAAATGTGTTTAACACACAAAGACATGAAATTAACAGCATTAACATTAAAATTTACACCAACAATATTTTGTTAAATTTGTATCTACAAATTCAATTATGCAACTTGAAAATGGTTATTTGAGATTTGATAGGATTCAAAAAACTAATTTTCTTTTTTGGAGAGAACTAATCAATGCATTGTAAAAGCTGCTCGGAAACGTTTCGGAAATAACCGGCAGTTAATAAAAATATCCTTTTGTAAACTCGAAAATAAATTATTTTCTGAGTTTTAAAAAGAGAAAGGAGCTAATTAATGCACTGTTAAAGCTACTTGGAAATGTTTTCGAAAATAAGTGACTGTTAATAGAAATATTTTTCTATAAACTATTCTTTAAATTTTGAAAGTAAATTGTTTTCTGAGTTTTATAAAGATAAAGGAACTAATTAATGCATTGTAAAATTGTAAAAACTACTCTGAAATATTTTTGAAAATAACCGGCAGTTAATAAAAATAGTTTTTTCTACAAATTCTTCTTTAAATTTTGAAAAAGAATGTTTTCTGAATTTTATAAAGATGAAGGAATTAATTAATGCATTGTAAAATTCACTCGGAAACGTTTTCGAAAATAACTGGCAGTCAATAAAAATACCTTTCTACAAATTCTTCTTTGAATTTTGAAAATAAACTGTTTTCTGAACTTTATAAAGATGAAGGAACTAATTAATACATTGTAAAACCTACTCGAAAACGTTTTCGAAACTAACCGACATTTAATAAAAAATATCTTTCTATAAATTTTTCTTTAAATTTTGAAAATAATTGTTTTCTGAGTTTTATAAAAATAAAGGAACAATTTTCAGAATCTTAAATTACTCGGAAGAGATTAGTATATGTTTTTGTTCGTGATTATAGTACTTTTTCATAGATTAAGAAACATCTGTATTTTTTTATGTATGGAGGTTTTATGTGCTTATACATTTCTCATAAAAGTGCTACATATCGTTGATTTATATCTCATCCAGCTTGAAATTTTTTTCTTTGTTTATTACCTGCTAACAATGCACGTCAATGTAATTAACTTTGAAAAACCGGACGTTTCTTTGACATTTTCCCCTTATCTCTTTCAATGTTGTTGCTTCTTGTGTCAAGATCAAATTGAGACTTTTTTATTATCCCCTCTTTTCAGCTACGTTTCATTTAACACTTCCTTTCTATTTTTGCTACTTTCAAGGTGTCAGTATTCTTTTTTATTGTTTTACTTATCAAAGGATCTCGCTTTTTATATTTATCTTAATTTTTGCTTTGAGTAGTATAGTTTCAATTGATGATCGGGAATTATCTTTTCACTGAATTAGATTTCTAATTACTTATATTGGGAGTGCAATGCTTTCTTACTTTTTATTTTCTTTTGAGAAGTAATGAACGCAGTGATTTTAAATGAAGCATATGACTCTTTGAATAGTTATTTTTAAATTAAAGGATTTTGACTTAAATTCTTTAGATCAAAAATCTAAAGGATCTAATTATTGCATTTTTTTCATCTCCAACTCATTTAACATTCTTCTTTTTCAACTTTCCGAAGTGTCAGTATTCTTTTCTTTTGTTTTATTTATCAAACAATTTCTTCCTTTTTATACACTATATTGCCATTGATTATTGGACACTTGCGATTTTAGACATTTTACTAAATATCTAGAAACATACATGAGGAATCATCTCGAAACTCCTAGTGTATAAAAATAATTGTATACGCCATACATCGCCGTGAAGATTTTTTACCGAAACTCCATAGGGGACCGTCAACAAATTAAAAAAGAATGAATATTTTTTGAATAACCCTGTCAAAACTAATGTAGCAAAAGTGCTCAAACTCTAGATTATGATTGAATGCCTTATTGTAATACACTGTGTTCATTTTTATGCAAATAGCATGCATACTCGCAGAGTAATTAAGGTTTTTATAAAAATGGTCCCAAAATTTTCCAAGTTTTTTCCTTATAATTTCCAGAGTTCTTAATATAAAATAAAAAAATTTTCAGAAAATAGGACAAACAACATTGCAGACAGTACCCTGTAATCAGAATTAAAAAATAATAAAAATTGTATGAAAAATGAGTAGGTTAACTAAATAATTTTTTACTGCGCATGCGTCAAAAATATCAAAATTTCATTTGCATATTATATTAGCTAAATATATAGAGCAACTTTTGTAAAAGTCTCAAAATCATAGCTTGAAAATTCTGAAAGTAATCGTCTATAGAAAAAGGACAAAATCCGTTGTTTCCAAAATGAAGCAAAAAAATGAGGGACTTTATCCAAATGTAGTAGTACATCCCGTATTGTGTATTCTATATTGACACTAATCAATGAATATATGGATACTACCCCTCTTATTTTTGCTTCATTTTGAGAATAACGGATTTTCAACAAATTCAATTGACGATTATTTTCAGAATTTTCAAGTTATGATTTTGTGACTTTCACAAAAGTTGCTCTATACATTTAACTAACATAATATCTAAATGAAATTTTGATATCCTTGACGCATCCGCAGTAAAAAATTATTTAGTAAACCTACTCATTTTGTACACAATTTTCATTATTTTTTAATTCTGATTACAAGGTACTGTGTTCAATGTTGTTTGTCATATTTTCTGAAAAAAATATTATTTTATATTAAGAACTCTGAAAATTATAAGGAAAAAACTTGGAAAAATTTGGGACCATTTTTATAAAAACCTTAATTACTCTGCGAGTATGCATGCTATTTGCATAAAAATGAACAAGGCGTATTACAATAAGGCATCCAATCATAATCTAGAGTTTGAACGCTTTTGCTACATTAGTTTTGACAGGGTTATTCAAACGATATTCATTCTTTTTTAATTTGTTGACGATCCCCTATGGAGTTTTGGTAAAAAATCTTCACGGCGATGTATGGCGTATACTATTATATTTATACACT
Source organism: Maratus speculifer (assembly GCA_964019185.1). Taxonomy (NCBI): domain Eukaryota; kingdom Metazoa; phylum Arthropoda; class Arachnida; order Araneae; family Salticidae; genus Maratus; species Maratus speculifer. The sequence goes on from OZ025301.1 coordinate 109,920,114, forward strand.
AAGAGTTTCGAGATGATTCCTCATGTATTTTTCTAGATATTTAGTAAAATGTCTAAAATCGCAAGTGTCCAATAATCAAAGGCAATATAGTGTATTTACCTTAATTTTTGCTTTGAATGACGTAGTTTAATTTGACAATCGGAAATCAACTTTTCGCTGAATTAGATTCCTAATTATTCTTCATAATGAGAGTGTAATGTTTTCTTTCTTTTCATTTTCTTTTGTATAGTAATAAACATTGTCACTCTGAATGAAGCATGTGGATCTTTGAATAATTATTTTAACACTAGAAACAACACTAGGGTATTTTACTTAAGTTTTTTAAAAAGTGTTTCTCACCAGAATTTTAATTTTAAGCTATTTAACTTTTTAATTAGTCTTCTTTTTCTTTCTGCTGTATACATTTAACATATCTTATGAAGAAAATTCTGGTTTGAATCGACAATTATCAATATGGCAGGGGTCATTTTGTCCCCTAATAATGGCTCTAGTGTTAAGATTAAAGTACGCTACCTTAGGTCAAAAATGTAAAAGATTTAATTTTTGCATTTTTTCATCCCCGTTTTATTTAACATTTCACTTCATCTTTTTCAACTTTCCAGGCTGTCAGTACTTTTTTCTATTTTTTATTTATCAATCGATTTCTTACTTTTTATTTTTATGTTAATTTTTACTTTGAATGACAGTCTCAGTTGATAATTTTGTGAATTATTTTTCCTCTGAATGAGATTTCTAATCATTTATCATAAAGGAAGCGTAATGTTTTCTCTTTTTTAATTTTTTTTTCGGAAAAAATAAACACTGTTACTTTAAATGGAGCATGCGAGTCTTTGATAAATTCTTTTAAGATTAAAAGATACTTCTGAAGGACACATTTAAAAGATTTAATTTTTGCATTAATTCATCTTTGTTTCATTGAAAATTTCATTTCATATTTTATTACTTCCAGTGTCAGTACTTTCTTCTATTGTTTTACTTATCAAAGGATTTCCCACATTTTATATTTATTTCAATTTCTATTCTGAGTGACATAGTTTCAGTTGATAATCAGAATTATATTTCCGCTGCATTAGATTCCTAATCTTTTATCATAATGGAAGTGTGATGTTTTCTTTACTTTTCTTTCTTTTGAGAAATAATAAAGACTGTCACTTTAAATGAAGAATATGAGTCCTTGAAAAGTTGTTTTCAGATTAAAATTACTTTATGTCAAAAATTTAAAAGATTTAATTTTTGCATTTTTGCAACTCCGATTCAATTAAGCTTTCATTTAATCTATCTGGACTTATCAGGTGTCAGTGTTCTTTCTATAAATTTATTTATCAAAACATTTCTCACTTATTATATTTATTTTAATTTTTGGTTTAAGTGATGAAGTTTCAATTGATAATCGGGAATGACCTTTTTGTTGAATTAGATTCTTAATTATTCATCGTGATAGGAGTATCTTATATATATTATAAATGTGAAAGGTGTGTCCGAAAAATTGGAATGAAATTGGCTTCAAAACGGATGGATTAATATCTTTGAATCTTTGCATATAGATAAGTTAATGTCCGGAAATGAACTTAGGCTAATTTTTAAGTGATTTATTCAAATATTTTCCTTAATAATTCAAAATTTCATTATTTTTCATACAGAATCAGTAGACATTTTTTAGATAAAATTTAACCATTTTCTTTTCCTGTTGCCAATAAAATAAAAATCTAGAATGGTAATATCTCAGCGGCAATAAATTTTCAATTGAGCAATTTCCGTGCAAAAAAAATGAAAATTTAAAAAAATTAACAGAAAATAAATATGACGTTATATTTGAAATAGAAATAAAGAAAGTATTTTCTGTTACATATTAAACATGTATATTTGTTTCATTAACAAGAATTTGTCTGTCAAAAATGGCGACATAATTAGAAGTAAAAAAAGAATGAAAAAGCATAATATTTTCAATGAAATATTTCACTTGGAAAAATGTGGCGTCATAGTTAAAGTAAAACAGGTACTTTATAGTAGTCGTTAAAAATACAAGAAGCATGAATATCAGTAGCTAATCAAGCTAGATAAATAATGACGTCATATTTAAAATGAATGAGAAATATTTTTTACTTATACTAATTAATAAGTTATAAGTTACATACAAATGAAAAATTTTATTCAAAACTCATAATTATCAATGGAAGAAATTTTTTGTGGGGAAAAAACGGAAAATAAAACTACTGATTAATATATTTTTAACTCTATTTTTTTAACACTTTTCAACAAAGTTGAAAAGTTATTATGCTTTCGGTTTGTCTGTCCGTCTGGCCGCTTTCTAACTTTCGTAAATTTCATGGCAATCCAAGTAGCCATGAAAATTTTCAACTTTATTACCATTTACTTTAGCACGAGCATCAACGAAGTGCGCTAAAATATGCATTTCGCAAAGTATGCAGTGAAAAGGACACTTCTTATTCATTTACTGGGTAACACAGAAGAATTCCATTGCATAAGAATAAAGGCAGAAACAGTTTGCGACACATTTTAATTATGGTAAACGATTTCATGTATAATCAAATTGATATACGTTGCTGAGGCTTAATGTGAGTTATTTCATGCATAATACGAAGTGCATAGCATTTCTCGGACACACAAAAGATTTTAAATAGTATATATTCTATCCGATGGATGATGACTGTTGCATGGATGAAATGCATTTTGAATTATGATATGTGCTTTTAAGTTTCACTAAATGTATGCATATTAAATGGTGTGTATAAATGTTGATAATTACTCAATTAAGTTATACAGGGTTACACAAAAGATCTTGGAAATACTACTGAATATGAGTGTAATTTACTTAAAGGTGGTTTTTAAATAAAATATGTATTTTTATTTTGAACTGCATTCAGTAAACTAAGAAATGTTTGTAGTATATAGATACAATGATATACAGGGTCACGCAAAGAACTGGATACATGGTTGTCTTCGGCTGATAATTTCTGAAAATGTAATTTAGGTAGTAATAAGGAATATTTTTCTTTGAAATAAAGTTTAGAAAAATACTTTCGTATATTACAGGTACTAGGTAAACTATAGGGCTGAACAAAAGTATTCAAGAATGTTTCTATTTATTAGTATAAATAGCTGAAAGGAAAATTTAAACCGGCAAAAAAGGATCATCAGAAGATTTTTACTATAAATCGGGATTAAAAATTAATTACACATGCTTTTAACCAACGAATTATTTTGTTTGATTGATTAATTAATTCTTCTTTAAATGTTATGTGAACGAAGTCACGGGTAACAGCTTGTAATATATATATATATATATTGAGAAATAATTAACACTGTCACTTTAAATAAAGCATGTGAGTGCTTGAAAAGTTATTTTTAGATTAAAAGATGCTTCTTTATGTCAGAAACTTAAAATATTAAATTTTTGAATTTGTTCGAATTGTATTCCTGATCATTTATCATAATGAGAGTGTAATGCTTTCTTTACTTTTTTTTTTTTTTTTTTTTTTTTTTTTTGAAAAATAATAAACACTGTCACTTTAAATGAAGCATGTGAGTCTTTGAAAAGTTACTTTTAGATTAAAAGGTAGATCTTTATGTCAAAAATTTAAAAGATTTAATTTTGGCATTATTTGATTCCATTTAATTTAATCTTTTTTAACTTACCAGATATCAGTATTCTTTTTTATTGTTTTATTTATCAAAGCATTTCTCAGTTTTTATATTTATCTTAATTTTTGGTTTGAGTGACATCGTTCCAATTCATAATCGGGAAACATTTTTTTTCGCTCAATTAAATTCCTAATCATTTATCATAATGGTAGTGTAATATTCTCTTCATTTTTCTTCATCTTTTTTTTAAATTTCTTTTGAGAAATAATAAACACTGCCACTTTAAATGAAACATGTGAGTCCTTGAACAGTTAATTTTCGATTAAGGGAAGGTTCTCCTTCTTTATGTCAAAATTTCCAAAGAGTAATTTCTTTTTCTCTTTTTTGCATCATTCAAATGTGTAAATAATTTTATAATGCGGGTTTGCTGTATTATAATTCCTGATAATATATTATTTTTTACTTGTTCAAAGCAAAGTCGCATCTCGTTGAAAGTACAGGACATCTTTAAAGTAGCATTTCTCGAAATATAATTTTTTAAACTGGGCCACCACTTTTCTCAAGAATTATTCGACCGATATTATTTATTTATTTGTTTATTTATTAAGAAAATTAATTGCTTTTGACGGAATTCATGCCACCGAAAAATATAAATTTAATTAATTAATTATTATTATTTGAGCTCATAACATAATTAATAAAGGATGAGGATTGTTTGGGGATTGTTTTTGTTTAAACGACAGCTATTTTGTCAAATCAAACTTTCTCAACTAAATGTTTGTAGAAGATCGAGAGAATTTAGTGCACTTTCGTAACCAGGCGACCAATTTACTGGAGACCAATCTGGAATCAGAAGCAAGTGCTCGTGATTTAAAAAAAAAAAAAAAAAAAAAAAAAAAAAAAAAAAAAATGGTCGCGGATGCAATTACAAGAATTTCCGTCGCACATATTTTTCAAATTTTTTATACATAAAAATTTAATTATTTATCAAAATACTCAAAAAAAAACTTTAAAAACAACAAAAAATACTTTTATTTATTGAGATTTGAGATGTTTCATTGCTCTACTTTGACGGTAACATTTTCATGATCTAAAATGATACGAATATGCTCGCAAAAAAAATTTTAATTGAAAAATGGTAAACAAAAATCACGCGAACTCAAGCATAATCAAATTAATTGTATAATTAAAAATGGATACTTGTGAAGGGGAAATGTTTTACATTTTTTTTCATTATTCTATAGTGGCACCTAGTGCCACCTGTTGGATTTTGGTTGGTTGGTTAGTCGTATTGAGTTTAAAGGTGTAAAGTCCGTTTAGGGACATGCAGCGCCAATCTCGGAGAATGGATGGCAAATAAGATCTTGATGTATAAATTATTCTGCATTTTTAAAATCTATTTTAAAAAAGTTTTTTGTTATATAGTCTGTTCTTGGATCTTAGTTTTGAGCGTGTTATTTACTATTTATACATAAAATTGCACTATTCCAGCTTCTTTGGTGAAAGTTATATCATATACCTGTGATAGTTCATTTAGTACTCTTGGATCTATTTTCTTACATATTATTTTTTTTAAGTTTTTTATATATAGGTTATATATTTTATTTAATTACACCAACTGGAATGTTTATAAAAGTAATGAAAAAAAAATCCCAAGTTGATGTCTTTTTCTTTATAGCCGAAAAATTTAGTAATATCACATGATTTTTAGGCCAGAGAAGCAAAATGCTTCATTTATGACTCATTTCATTTATTATGTGCATAGCTGAAGAAATTTATTTATAATCAAATTTATGAAAAATTATTTCTAAATCAGACATTTCTTTAGATATTAAATTATAATTAAATTTTTAAAAAGTTATTAAATTAATGTAATTAATTAAATATTTTGAATTTTTGTATTTTTCGAACGGAATTTATTTACTCCTTTTTAGATAATATCAATAGGTTAGATAACAAAATAAACTTTTCTAGAAATGGAAGAAAACCATAAACTTTTTGATGCCCATTTTTGATATGCATTTTTGGATTTCCAGATTATCAGAAATATAACTAAACAAAGTCTTGATCGCACAGTTTTTAGGAAAATTAACAGATCTAATTCCACTGTTCTTTTGACTGTATATCACCTATAAATTATAAATTAGCACCGTTTAATTACTGTGTAAAACGAGCACTTGAAGTCTGTTCAAGCCATCACCTAAAAGAAAATTTAGATGCAATCAGAAAAACAGCAACAGAAGAGAGAGAGAATGAGAAAATCATAAACAAGTTTGAAGCGGAAGATTATGAAAAACGAAACACAGTTCCAAAGAAAAGGTTTAAATTTTTTAAAGTTAGTTACGTTCTAATGCTTTTTTAAATTATGCATCATACTTTTTAAAGTATGAAATAAAATTAATCGCAGCCCCACTCCCTTGCACACCCACATACACACCAAAATTAAAAGACCTGGTGAATACTAAAATTCGCCTGTACAAGCAAATAATAGATCCGGAGTTTACATTATAATCTTCGAAAATGATAATTGATATTTTCTGTATATAAGTATGAATATGAAAAAATTTCGTGACAGAATCAAATATCATAAAGCAGATTAAATAGACCCTATACCGCATTATCAAAATTAGCTTAAAGTCAATCGATTCAATAAATAAAACTCAATAGATCAACTCAGGTAGATTTTAATAAATCGAAAATCATCTTTCGTATTCGAGTATAGAAAGATCTGCTGCATAACAAATAAAAGCTCGTTTTGTTATAAACTTGAATAGTTATATCCAATAACTCATCTAAAAATCAAAATTAAATTACAGTAATTTCTTGTAGACAATTTTCGAATAGATGCAAACAAAAATAAGAACAACATTTAAATCTCCACTGATGAAGGCCGTGTAAAGGTTGAAAAGGTTTTGGGCATTTTAAGATATTTTAATGTACAGTACTGGCAAAAATATATCTTGGCTGTTAAGGCTACAGTGGACTCTCAAAACTAATTTTTTTAATTTTCAATGAATTATTTTTAAAAATTTCTGGAAATAATCATAATATATATATCTCCTATTTCACATTTTTTTTAAAAATATATTCAATAGTTTTTGAGATATAGATTTTTTTAATAAAAAAATGGCAATAATTCAAAATGCTCCATGCGAAATTCTTTGTGCCCAATTTTTCTGATTTTTTGTTTAAAATGCTCTCAATGTATGTGTTAACAAATGTTACTAAGCATTTTTAGCATATTACTTGTAAAACATTAAAAAAATGATTTAAACTTAATTCTTTTGTATTTTCCGTAAAAAAAATCATTAAAAATTTCATATAACTGAAATTAAAAAAATTACATGCATCTAAAACAATTTATTTCTAGTAACATTTGTTAACACATACATAAAGAGCAATTTAAACAAAAAATCAGAAAAATTGGGCATAAAGAATTTCGTATGGAACATTTTGAAATCATAAAAACGACGAAAATATTCATTCTGAGAAAAACATGTTTTAGTAACTACAGTGGTTATAATTGCTTAATATTTTCCTACTGACACAGTTTCAGCTATTAAGGGATATCATATCATTTCTAGCTTATATGTAAGTGTTTTATGCTTTTATGGTAAATTCATATAAAATATGTGGCTTCGACAGTAATTCATGCAAAGGACGTGACGTATGTGAATTTAAAAAAATCTTCTCAAAAGTAACATTTTGTTTGAATGAATTTTTTTCAAATTTTACTAGAAATATTCATGGTATAAATATCTCTTATTGTACAAATATTTGTTAAATATATTAAATATTTTTAATATTTTAAATATATTAATATTTTTTAATTTACGCTAAAAAGATTGGGGACAAAAAGCAATTCCTCTAAATACATTGTAAACAAACGCTTAAAGAAACAGTTAAAAGTTACAGTTAAAGTATTGTTTTGCGAAATCCCAAAATTAATAATTTCAGTGCAAAATAATAACGTTTTGTATGGTAAAACTAAAAACTAGGCTAAATTTTACGGATGTGAATCGGCAAAAAAGTAAAAAGGGGCGTGGCAGAATCAGCTGATTGGACAAAAATGCTTGTAACTCCAGTAAAAATAGTCGAAATTGAAAAATTCTTTTTGTGTTCAATAGCAGGGAGTTTATATGTTGTTATTATGCTATAAATGAAAATTCAACAATTTGATGATTTTTTTGCGATTTTGAAAGTCCACTGTAGCTTTAAGTCACAATCTCAATGTTCGAATGTTTTATTTTATTTTTTCCAGTATTAAAGAGAATACACGGGTGATAATTTCTATCACACATTGTTTATAGCGACCCTTTCAGCTTAACATGATTTAGAGTTCTCTTTTTATTTATTTTTTTACTTCTGGTAGTTGTTTGTAAAAAGGTCTTAAACTCTTTTCTCGACATAAAAAAAACATTGTTGGTCTACATCATCGTCGTAAAAAGCTTGCAATTGTTGAACAACTCCTGCTTTGACTTTAATCAAATAAGTTCCTGTAAGTCGTAAAGATTTAAATTTAGAAGCATCATGGAAAACTATCTATGTACAAAAGAAGGCAAGGCTGATTTACGAATGGCAGTGCACCAAAGAAAAAAATTGGTCCAAAAAGACCGCGAAAGACTTCAGCCGATTCAGTTATTTTTTTTAAACGTGACGTACTGTTAATACCAACAAACTTTACTTATGTTAGTAACAACTGCGGAAATAAAAAAGAAACATTACGAATGTAAGGGCAGTAAGGATAAGTAAGGGCTATTTGTCACAAACTTCACATTTTCAATGAGATTCAATATTTTTTTACTGACACTGTATTTTAAAGAAATTCACATTATATATATTCACCTGAAAGTAATTTTAATACATTTATAAGTGATTCTGACATCCATTTTTACTATTTAACTCAAGATGAATATTACATAAATATTCTAACTTTCATTTATTGTAGATTTAAAAAAAAATTGTCTTTTTTTTTACTCCGTGATTTATAGAGATTTTGAGAGGCAATAAAACATTTTTAACTTTACCATTTGTCACATCGTTCACTGTTCACACTGATGGGATGAACTTTCAAACGCGAGACGTTTCAATGACATGTTTCCTCTTTTCTTTCAATGTTGTTTGCTCTCCTGTTCTTTTTTAGATGTTTTTATTGCCCTATCTGTTGAGCCCCATTTCTACCAACTTTTTATTTCTTTTTCTCCTATTTCCCAGATGTCAGTTTTTTTATTTTTATTTATTTATCCAAGGATTTCTTACTTTTTATTTGTATATTTGTTTTTATTTTGAATCGCATCCCTCTTTTTTCATTTTTTGAGTTTCGTTTTAAATTGCTTTGTGGTGCCACCCCTCATATTAAAATTGATTCTTAAATCGTCTGGCACACGCGCTGGGATAAAATGTACTCCAAAGCCGTTTTGAATCTAATCTACAATTATTAGCGGGATAAACATTTATTATAATGGAAATCGGTATCTTATGTTTTCTTTACCTTTTATTTATTTATTTTTATTTATTTATTTTTATTTTTTGTTGTTTTGATAATTTATAATTTTTATCACATTCCATAAAACATCTTGCTTCTGTAAAATATACTATGAAAATTACTGATGCATTTTGTTCGTCATGTGGCATTATAAAGTTATTTATCATATTTTTAAACAAATGAAAATTAACTTCTCAGCATACAATTTAATTTTTTATACTGTTAAATTAATAAAGAAAAACCTCTGAAATTGCACAACAAACGTAGCAAATAAGATGCATTTCTATTAAAACACGTTTTAATATGTTTCCGATCTTGGCGGGATGGCTGTTCCTTTCTAATGCAAAAATGCATTAATACAAAGTTTATTACGATTACATATATTAAATTCAGTATTGCCGAAATAATATGACTCTATGTTAAATCGGTCGTAAGACTAGAGTCATACCTATCATGGGATATAACTGAAATAATACGTATATTAGGATTTAACATAATGAAGAAAACTTTTATTAATATTTTTTAAGTTTTCATTCGATTTTCACGAAATTTGAAATTTCGCAACAAAATTAAACAAAGATTGTATATGGTAAATTTCGGTTGGGTGTTTTTTGAGCTATTATATGCGGGCAGACGTTCACACAGAAAAACGACGGACCAGACGACGACAATAGATGATACGTATTTACATAATTATGAACACAAATTATAAAACGCAAATGTGAAGGCGTATTTGGAATCTTGGTCCATGCAAACATTAAAATTCCTATTCTGTTTCAAATTATTGGAAGAAGAACGATACTAATAGCATGCAAATGTAATATGGCGAAGAAGAAGAACGTGTATGTAAAATTTATCTTTGATTAGTACATAAAAGCCGCTGATCTGAATGTGCAACTGTCAATCGCGATTGGAATGTATGGGAAGATGTTGCTCTTCACTTATATGGATAAAGCTGATATGCAGGACAGCAAATGGACTCAGAGGATTCATATTTGTCCGGATATCGGTTTCCCAATGTGTGGCTATCATTTCATTGTCTTTTCTGTATGTTTTTGCTTCGCATAAAATATATTCTTTAGCGCCCTGTAGTACCATATATTTTTATTTCTGAAGAAGCATTCTTTGATGAAAGTTGTTTGCTTGGATGTGTACTATTACCTTGGGAACGAGCGATACGTAAGACCGTCAAGACGCTAAGCCGACGCATGTTAAGCCGCAAAAAAGCTCAAGAATCCTTGTGTAGCTCCACTAATAAAATTTTACTGCAAAATTTGTCTTATTTAATGGGAGCATTTTCTCAATTTAATAAGTCACAAATTTCTGTTTTTCGAAACTAGTGACAAAACATAAAAAATTTCATAAAAGGTTCTCGTTGCGAAGGGGTTAAGTATTACCCATTCTTAGAAAACGCTCTTTATAATTATTATACAAAGTACTCTTGTTACAATAGTCCATACCAGCAGTTCCCAAACTATGGGTTGCGTAGCACTGGTGGATCGCGGCGGATATTTTAGTGGGTCGCGGAAACAATCGAGGTTTGTCACAAAAATATTTTTTTATTTCATCTATTAAAAAAACATAACAATTCCAACAGCAAATAATATTGCAAGGGAAATTCCTTAATTCCCATATGAGAAATATAGGATCAAACTATCCAAAAACATCTAAATGAATTTTGAATTCTTTGATGGAGTTTCACCACAGCACACTCATGTGAACATGCTTTTTGTCCTTGGCTGTTTTTGAAAAACAAGTATATAAAAAACTGTGTGTTGAAAGTGAGTTAAGATTGAAATTAACAAGTTTTAACTCTGATATAGATGCTTCCATCAGTAAACACCGTGCCAGATCACGTGCCAGAAAACGCTCTGGTTATAAATTCATGTTTTGATAGTAATTAAATGTATTCTTAATTATCTGTCTAGTTTGTGTGTTATGTTAATTATTAATTCACTTACACAAATTGGAATTATAGAATTTAGTTATTTTCGTTGATAGTGTATTCTTCGTACGCAAATGTCCCTCTTTCGTAGGATAAGATTAGCCAATAGCTTGTAGAGATCATGCAATAATTTCCATATTGACATGCACCATTATATTAGGTAGGTCGCGAAATTTTTTTAAATTAAAAGTGGGTCGCGTAAACATGAAGTTTGGGTACCGCTGGTCCATACGATGTTTTTGTGCTTTATGTGCGTAAACCATTAAAACGACACCAAACATTATGCGGCTACTTTTGCTTAAATTTATATTTGTGTTTTAACTTGCAAAAACATAAACGGATGCACTACCTTTATTCGTCTACTATGCTACATAATATCGAAAAAACACCGAATACTTAATACACTGGCAATAATTAATAATTTAAATGATAGATTTTGTAAAAATCATCATCATTAAACAAAAGCAGGTTGTGTTTCAAGCTAAAACAGTACAGCTCGTCATCAGCTGAATCAGCAGCTGTCCTTAACGGCACAAGGTCAAAGATTAACTGGTGATGATCGTCCAAGATGACTGGTCAAAAATGAGCCATTTCATCTTTATTATTTCGATACGCGTTTTGCTTTGTTTTTTGTTTGAAAGTGATTTTTACAAAGTCTATTATTTTAATTGTACTACATAATATTTTACACTGGCCAAGATAATGAATAAAACTATATTAAACTTTCCTTAATTACACTATGAAAGTATGAACTTTAAAACAGTCAGAGATAAAAAGAACACCTCATTTGAAATTTGTGTAAAATAATCCCTTTATTATTATGTTCACTATCATTGTTAATTACCAATCGACTGTGCTAAAAAATTCAAGTAAAAAAAGCTTGTTAATTAAATGTTCTAGTGTGATCATGTCTGCTTATAAATGTCAATTTTCTTAAGAGATACATCTCTGTTTTACTCAAATGTATTTCTTTTCTGTAGGTTTCAGAATAACTTATTAATCTTCCACAATATTCTAACTGCTTTTACTTACCCATCATACGTAGTATAGGGTAAGTCTTGCAATCGTTTTGAAAATCGAAAAAAAATTTTTTGACGGATTTACACGTTTTAGATAGTGGAGATTCCGAAAAACATATTTTAAGAAAAAAAATTTTGCCGTCCGTCTGTCTGTCTGTCTATCTGTCTGTCTGTCTGTCTGTCAGTCTGTCAGTCTGTCAGTCTGTCTGTCTGTAAACGCTCTATCTCCCGAACAAATTGAGATAGAGACTTGAAATTTTGTATGTAGTTAGTATGTAAGAATGGGACGAAGCCTATTTAATATCAGCAACTTCGATTATCCGAAACTATTTTTTTCGGACCCTCGAAAATTTCGTTCTGATGAAAGGTATATAAAAATTTTCGAATTTTTTTGTTTTAAGGAATGGATGTAAAAGGCAATAAAATAACACACATTTTGCATATAAAACGAAATCGATCGGATTATTAGTTGTCGAGATATTTGTAATCCTGTTTTCCACATTCTTCGATTTTTCATGACCCTGTATTTCATTCAAATTTCAATTCAGAGGTATATTTTAATTGGAAATGAGACGCTTAATCCGACACAGTTAATTGTTAGTTAATATAATTATTATTTTTGGAGTTATAAGGATGTTTCTTTTACGCAGTTCGGTACTACTTGAGTAGTTTGGCGTTTTATATAATTTGTCGAAATTGGTACATCAGCAGTTCTTTAATGTAGCATTACTATGTATATTAACAATATTTAAATTTTGTTTATGAATTGCAATGCATTGTATAAATAGTTTTCACATATTTTATTTTCATATACATATCCATGATGGGTAAGTATTTCGGTGGCTCCCAACGACTAGTTTTAATTGTATCTAAAACCTATCAAAAAAATTTAATTTATCGTCTTAAATGGAATATTTAATCTAGAAAAAAAACTAACGTTACAACGATGATACATAAATTTTATATTATTCCCTTTAAAAAAATCAATTTGAATGCTGTTCATTTATCCGCCATGCATACTTTTTCATTAGTAATAAACGACATTGCGTGAAAAAAGGATCGAGTAATATATAGCTTTTTAAAAAAGTAAGAAAATAAAAAAAATAAAAAAATAAGCTAAATAGAATCAATTCTTTAAAAAGAGCAGGTGGGTATTCAGTTTTATTTTTTGTGTGAATTTGATCGAACAAAAGAAGAAAAACTATTTTCTATAATTAGTTAAATATAAAATTTTGAAGTAAAATTGCTTGTAATTTAAATGTTGTGGTTTGTGATCATGCCTGCTTATAAATTCCAATTTCTCTAAGAACTTTATCTCTGTATCTTTCAATTGTATTTTTTTCTGTGGGCTTTAGATTAACCCGTTAATCTTTCAAAAAATTCTAACTTTTTTTATTGTATTTAAAACTTATAAAAAAATTAAATTTATCATCTTTGATGGGAAGTTTAATTTTTTAGAAACCAACCTTTCAACGATGATACATAAATTTTATGTTCTTTAATTAAAAAAAAAGAACTTTTCAATTTTAAACATTGTTCATTTATCCGCCATGCATACTTTTTTATTAGTAATAAACGGCATTGCATAAAAAAAGCGAGTAATTATCATTTTATAAAAAGTATGGAAAAAATAAGCTAATGAGATTTAATTCTTTAAAATAAGTAGTTGGCTATTCAGTTTTATATTTTGTATGAATTCGATGGAATAATGAAGAAAGACTATTTTCTCTAGTTAGTTAAATATAAAATTTTGAAGAAAAAAAAATCAGTTATTTTCTGAGTTGTGCATTTATAATAAATTTATTTATAGAATTAAATATTTCTTTTCTCAGTTTTTAACAACCGTGTTTTTTTTATTCTGTCGGCTTCAAAATAACCCATTAATCTTTCAAAATATTCTAACTGATTTTTTAATTGTATTTAAAATCTATCAAAAAAGTTCAATTTTATGTCTTTGATGGAAAATTTAATCTTTAAAAACCAATGTTTCTAAGACGATACATAAATTATACATTTTTTCCTTAAAAAAAAAAAAAAAAAAAAAAAGAAAAAAAAAAAAAAACTTTTTAATTTTGAATGATGTCCGTTTATCCGCCATGCATTCTTTTTCATTAATGATAAACGGCGTTGCGTGAAAAAAAGGAGCGAGTAATATCTAATTTTTAAAAAAGAAGGAAAAAGTAAATTAAAAAGATTAAATTCTTTGAAATAAGTAGGTGGCAATTCAGTTTTTAATTTTTGTGTGAATTCGATGGAATAATGAAGAAAGACTATTTTCTATAGTTAGTTAAATATAAAATTTTGAAAAAAAATGGTTGTAATTTAATTGTTCTGTTTTGTGATCATGCCTGCTTATAAATGGGAATTTCTCCATGAGCTTTATATCTGTCTTTCTCAAGAGCATTATTTTCTCTGTAAGCTTTAGAATAATTTATTAATATTTCAAAATATTCTAACTACTTTCTTAATTGTATCTAAAACGTATTAAAAAAATTTAATTAATCGTATTTTATGTCAATTTAATCTTTAAAATCCAACGTTTCTACGATGATACATAAATCTCATATTTTTTCCTTCATTTTTTCTGAAAAAGGAGCGTAAAACTAAAAGTAAAACTAAACAAAAAAGCTAAAATGATTTAATTATTTAAAATAAGTAGGTGGCAATTCAGTTTTTAATTTTTGTGTGAATTCGATGGAATAATGAAGAAAGACTATTTTCTATAGTTAGTTAAATATAAAATTTTGAAAAAAAATGCTTGTAATTTAATTGTTATGTTTTGTGATCATGCCTGCTTATAAATGGGAATTTCTCCATGAGCTTTATATCTGTCTTTCTCAAGAGCATTATTTTCTCTGTAAGCTTTAGAATAATTTATTAATCTTTCAAAATATTCTAACTACTTTCTTAATTGTATCTAAAACCTATTAAAAATTTTTTAATTAATCGTATTTTATGTCAATTTAATCTTTAAAATCCAACGTTTCTACGATGATACATAAATCTCATATTTTTTCCTTCATTTTTTCTGAAAAAGGAGCGTAAAACTAAAAGTAAAACTAAACAAAAAAGCTAAAATGATTTAATTATTTAAAATAAGTAGGTGGCAATTCAGTTTTTAATTTTTGTGTGAATTCGATGGAATAATGAAGAAAGACTATTTTCTATAGTTAGTTAAATATAAAATTTTGAAAAAAAAATGGTTGTAATTTAATTGTTATGTTTTGTGATCATGCCTGCTTATAAATGGGAATTTCTCCATGAGCTTTATATCTGTCTTTCTCAAGAGCATTATTTTCTTTGTAAGCTTTAGAATAATTTATTAATCTTTCAAAATATTCTAACTACTTTCTTAATTGTATCTAAAACGTATTAAAAAAATTTAATTAATCGTATTTTATGTCAATTTAATCTTTAAAATCCAACGTTTCTACAATGATACATAAATCTCATATTTTTTCCTTCATTTTTTCTGAAAAAGGAGCGTAAAACTAAAAGTAAAACTAAACAAAAAAGCTAAAATGATTTAATTATTTAAAATAAGTAGGTGGCAATTCAGTTTTTAATTTTTGTGTGAATTCGATGGAATAATGAAGAAAGACTATTTTCTATAGTTAGTTAAATATAAAATTTTGAAAAAAAATGCTTGTAATCTAATTGTTATGTTTTGTGATCATGCC
Organism: Maratus speculifer; assembly: GCA_964019185.1. Classification (NCBI taxonomy): domain Eukaryota; kingdom Metazoa; phylum Arthropoda; class Arachnida; order Araneae; family Salticidae; genus Maratus; species Maratus speculifer. The sequence goes on from OZ025301.1 coordinate 109,935,846, forward strand.
TGCTTATAAATGGGAATTTCTCCATGAGCTTTATATCTGTCTTTCTCAAGAGCATTATTTTCTCTGTAAGCTTTAGAATAATTTATTAATCTTTCAAAATATTCTAACTACTTTCTTAATTGTATCTAAAACCTATTAAAAAAATTTTAATTAATCGTATTTTATGTCAATTTAATCTTTAAAATCCAACGTTTCTACGATGATACATAAATCTCATATTTTTTCCTTCATTTTTTCTGAAAAAGGAGCGTAAAACTAAAAGTAAAACTAAACAAAAAGGCTAAAATGATTTAATTATTTAAAATAAGTAGGTGGCTATTCAGTTTTAATTTTTTTGTGAATTGTGATTTTCTGTAGTTGTTAAATATAAAATTTTGAAGTAAAAAAAAAAATGCTTGTAATTTAAATGTTTTGGTTGCCCATAAATTGTAGTGAAGCAAAAATTTTTTAAGTATATCTATAAACGAACACTAAAGGCTGCTTATTACGTGTATTTGTAATTATATAAATACATAGCACCTATAGTTGTCGTTCAGTCCATCCGTACGTCCATCCATTTGTCAGCATATAACAACGCAAAACTAGCCAACCACATCTTTTGAAATTTAAAATATATAGTTATTACACAATTTTATTGAGTCATTTCAAATTTTATGAATATCAGATGTATAGTTCAATTACACTGACAATCAAAAGTATTCCATTATATTACGGTCAATGTCAAAGAATAGTTTGAAGTGCATCTTAATGATGTTACACTCTTTTGAACATAATAAAATTGATATACATCAATAATGTGCATACTAAAATATGCATTCTGTACAATCTGTGATACAAAGTACATTTGTTATTAATTTACAGGGCCATACGAAAGTATTCCATTACACAATGGTATAGGGGGAAATATTTTTTAATTATATTAAAATATTTCACATCTTATAAAATTACTATACGTTACTGAGGTTTAATAAAAGTTATTCACTTATAATACAGATAGTACTGTATACTATTATACCGAGTATGAATACTTTAAAAACTTGGTTATAGTACGAATGCACCTCATTTGTTACGTTTGACGTAAAATTTCAATTTGCAAATATTTTTATTTTTAATATCAAATATGTCATACTGATACACAATAAGATCTATGATTTTTATGGCAATTGGACTATATTTACGCGAGTCAGAGCACGGACAGGCAGACGCTTAACAGACAGAGAGATAAATAGACAGACAAAACGAAATTATACAATCGTTTCCAACTAATAACATTCGTCTTACTTAATGATAAAATTTTCGGACTCAGCCATATGAAAATTACAAATAGAAAATTTTATTTGAAATCTATAGTAATAGTGATAAATTTAAAAATTAGATTTTATTGGTAAACTAGCCGGATGTGTTAATCCCAAAACTTTCTTCTATCTCATCCACGTTTAATATTTCAAAATTCATTTTCACAGTGCCAAAATGAAATGGCAATCTCTGCCCATTATGGGTATTCTAATGATACAAAATTATGTGCATTAAAACTTAAAGTATGATTATCCCTAAAATATCGTAAAGTATACAAAAGGACGCATAGCAGCTCCTCCTGTTGGGTGATATACACCAAAAAAAATCACAACCATTATGTATCGGGGATTATTTGACTAGGAATTTTTATTAAGTTCGTGCATTAATTCTTGAGATACAGCGCCCACAAAATTTATGTTACACACAGACAGACATTTTGTAAAAACATGTTTATCGTATCTCTGACACCTAAAGCGTGTAAATCCGTTGAAAACTGGAAGTAGAAATTTTTTATGAATCCAACACTTTCTTCTTGTAAAGATAAAAGAAAGTGAAAAAGTCAAAGATCCAATGTGGCTGTAGCATAGATCATTGAAATTTTATACATTAGAAATTCAACGAAGAGATTATTGTAATAAATCCGTTATAATAAAAAATATTAATAATGAGAATATTCTTCATTCAACTGATAAAATATTCAAAAGTGTTTGAACTTAGAACTTTATTAATCTATTCAATGAATAAGATCCCCTCAATTCAATAGCCTTTTGAATATATAGTTTCATTTTACGTCAGCAATTTTGATAAAATCTATTAATGCGCCAGAATTATTAAAGAACTTGATGAATCCTTTTTTGGAATTTTTTTTTCTGTTTTTCTCTTTCAGAGATTAGAATATTCTGAAATTCGTTTTCATATTTTCATCAGCATCATGAAGAGTCTGTGTTTTATTTTTTGCATAGTATTTATTTCATATTGAATATTTAAATGAAAATATTCAGTGCTAAATTTTAACAAAGGAGCTTTTTTTTAAAAAAAGAGAATATTTCCTTTAAAATGGTAGTAGTGGTGGGCGTATGGAGCATCATCAAGTTCAGTGTATTTTTTCACAAATGTTTACTAAAATTCTTTATACAGACTATTAACAAATTAGTTATGTAACGTTTTGAAACAAATCCCAATATATATATATATATATATATATATAGATAGATAGATAGATACAGTCGACTCTCGTTTATTCGAAATCGGATAATTCGAATCTTCGCTTAATTCGAACTAAACATGAAGTCCCGAAATTTTCAATGGCAAAATAACGTTAATAATTTTCAGTAATTCGAACTCATTTTCTCTTAACTTCGTTTAAATCGAACTAACGAGAAATCCGATTTTTCTTTTTTCTTTTCTTTCTCACGTTTTTCAGATCATGGAAATAACTTTATTTCTTTGATTTTTGTGAAAATTGTTCCAAACGAGTATACATATAATACAATGCATTTCATATCCACTTTCTTAGAGCCCCATCTGTCCATCAGTGACGCTTTAAATTGTTCTTCCATCGTGCTTGTTTCTAATCTTTTAATTAGTTTATGTATTTATACATTCTAATTTAAATTAAGTCATGTTCTAATGATAACAGACGAAATAAGTTAAAAAAAATATTATAACCTTTGTAATAGTACCATATTAAGTATTTTTCCATAATTCGAACTTCGGATAATTCGAACATTTCTTGTGGTCCCGACGTGTTCGAATTAACGAGAGTCGACTGTATATATATATATATATGCATGTAGCGTTTTACAAATCACCGTGAAAGCAGTGGAAGCTGCAACCAGATGCATTAATTTCACAGAAAACTGTGTTGCTTTGCATAAGTATCCTTCAAAATAGTGAAACTATAACCAGATGTATTAATTTCATAGAACACAGTATGGCTGATGAAAATTCGTACCATTTTTTAAGGTCGACACATCCAGTCAACTTACGTGTCTTTTTTTCATCATCGTCACAAAAATCGGCCAACTCTAATAACAAGGCAAGTACTCCTTGGCAGTCGAATCATTTTTTCGATGATTTAAAGAAAATAAGTTTCGCAAGACAATGGGTGACCATCCAGGAAGTTTCTCTGGGGGAAAAAAAAGTCAATTGGAATTCGAAAGAATTTTATTCTCAAAATAAAGAAGACCAGTTCGCCTCATTTGATGAGAAATTGATCAGGACGGAATTTAATTACATCGTTCGATAAGGTCTTAAAAAAACTTTTCTACCAAAAATTGAACTGACTTCAAAAACTACTGCAAAGTGTAAAATATTTTTTTTTTTTTTTTTAGATATTAGTGATAGAAATTAAATTAAGAGCGTAGTATTTACCATGCGTATTATTATGTTTATGTACATTAATTTGAGTTTTTGGAGTCGGTGCCAGCCAAGCCAAGTTACATGTAATTTTCAATAGCAACACATCCAAGTATCTACGATTTTTTACGATTTAATATTTAGTTAAAAAAATTAACCTTATTCTTTTATGATTTGCATTGGATATTTAATTTTAACTTTGAAATTGGCTTGGCTGGCACCGACTCCAAAAAATCAAATTAATGTATATAAATATAATAATACGCATGGTAAATAATACGCTCTTAATTTAATTTCTTATCAATAATATCTAAAAAAATTATTTTTCATTTTGCAGTAGTTTTTGAAGTCGGTTCAATTTTTGGTAGAAAAGTTTATTTTTCTCTTTTTAGTTAAAAGTTAACGACTTTTCGAAGTCGATAATAAAAGTTATATTACGGGAAAAACATTATAAATTATACACGTATGTCAAGAGGGGATTCGAACCCACGCTCTTTTTCGAGAACCAGTAAATCTTGCACCTTAGACCGCAAGGCCATCTGACTGCACGTATATCTTCCTGACTGCACTCCACTCGGCGAGCTTATTCAACGTCCATGTTACTTTTAATTTGTAAAAAATTCCTAATTTTATTAGTTTTTGTCTAATTACTAGAAAAGTACTGAACCAATTTCGATGAAATGGAAGTGGTACCAATTCGAGTAACCTTTTTAATATAACACAAAAACCAAATTAATCGGTTGGATAGTTTCAGAGTTATCATTGAACATGCATAAAAATATATATACATACGCGCCGTATATATATACATTTTTTTCTTTTTGAAGTTGGTTAATAAAAATTATAATACGGAAAAAACATTGTAAATTGTATATGGATGTAAATTATGTCAGGAATGGGGTTCGACCTCCCCCCCCCCTTTTGAGATCCAAAGCTTAAATCTGGCACCTTACACCGCTCGGCCTTCTTGACTACACTTCATTCGGCGAGCTTATTCAACGTCCGTGTTAATTTTAATTTGCGAGAAATAAATAATTTTATTAGTTTTTGCCTAATTACTGAATCAATTTCGAAGAAATGGAAGTGGTACCAATTCGAGAGTAACTTTATTCGTTTAACACAAAAACCAAATTAATTGGTTTGGATAGTTTCGCAGTAATTGGTGAACATACATAGAAAAATATATATACATTTCGAATTGAACACCTCCTCCTCCTTTTTTGAAGTCAGTTTAAAAAAAAATTATAATACGAAAAAAAAAATATTGCAAATTATACACCTATGTCAGAAGTGGGGCTTGAAACCCGCGATCTTTTTTGAGAACCAGAACTTAAATCTGGCGCGTTAGACCGCTCGGCTATACTGACGGCACTCCATTCCGCGAGCTTATTCAAGGTGCATATTACTTTTAATTTGCGAAAAATCACTAATTCTACTAGTTTTTGCCTAATTACTAAAAAAAATATTGAACCAATTTCGATGAAATGGAAGTGGTACCAATTCGAGAATAACCTCTTTCATTTAACACAAAAAATAAATTATTCGTTTGAATAGTTTCGGAGTAATCAGTGAAAATACATAGAAAAAAAATACATGCGTGTCGAATTGATAACCTCCTTCTCCTCATTTTTTAAAATCGGTTAAAATTATAATACAGAAAAGATTGTAGCATACACGAATGTCAGGAGTGGGATTCGAACCCACGGCTGCATTCGAGAACCAGAGTTTAAATTAGGCGCCTTTGACCGCTCGGCCATCTTGACTGTATTCCGATCTGCGAACTTATTCAACGCCCATGTTAATTTTAATTTGCGAAAAATCACTCATTTTATTAGTTTTCGCCTAATTACTAAAAAAAGTACTTAACCAATTTTGATGAAATGGAAGTGGTACCAATTCGAGAGTAACCTCTTTCATTTAACACAAATACTAGTTTAATCGGTTGGATAGTTTCGTTGTAATCGGTGAACATGCATAAAAAAAATACATACGCGTCGAATCGATGTCCCCCTCCTCTCCTTTTTTAAGTCGGTTAAGAAAATTATAATACGAAAAAACACACTGTATATTATACACGTATGTCAGGAGTGGGGTTCGAAACCACGCTCTCTTTCGAGAACCAAGTTTTTAATCAGCCGCCTTAGAGCGCTAGGCTATCCTGACTGCAGTATCTTCGGTGAGCTTATTCAAGATCATGTTACTTTTCGCAAGTCTATTATTTTAGTACTTTTTCACTCATAAAGTATTGAATCGATAAAAGCTCTCTGATACTCTGTGCTAACGATTAAATAGTAAATATTCTTAATAGCAAAATTAGTATTTAATTTCTAAAATATACGTGTAAAAATTATAACATGGAAAAGGTTATTGTATACATGTATGTTAGGAGTGGGGTTCGAACCCACTGTCTCTCTCTTTCGAGAACCTGAGATTAAATCTGCAGCCTTAGACCGCTCGGCCATTTTGTCTACGCTCCATTCAGCGAACTTATTCTACACTTTTAATTAGCGAAAAACCACTAATTATATTAGTTTTTGCCTAATTACTAAAAAAGTACTGAATCAATTTCTATGAAACGGAAGTGGTACCAATTCGAGAGCAAGCTCTTACATTTAACACCAAAACCAAATTAATTGGTTGGATAGTATCGGCGTAATCGGTGAACATACGTAAAAAAATACATACGCGTTGAATTGTTAACCTCCTCTCCTTTTTGGAAGTCGGTTAATAATAGATTCTAATTCTACAATTCTCTTAAACGCAGACTAATAAGTTTTGATGCACTCAAAAAAGAATACAAATACCCCCCCCCCCCCTAGAAACTCGTGTATGTGGGTTTTGAAAAAAAAAAAGAGAGAAATTGCTTTTACTGCGAGTAAACAACCAATGGAAAGTGCGAGGCAGCGAAAACAATAGAGAGTTCCTCAACTATTGGCGGCACGATTTTTATGTAAAACGGCAATAACGACAGACAGGCAGTGGACTTACAATGCATTCTGATATATGGAATAATAATTAAAAAATAGAATTAATAAACTAGTATGAAACATAGATCTCAAAATATAAAATGATATAGTGCTCTTTTTATGAAGAGTATAGCTTTTAATAGATTAAGGTTTTAAGAATAAGGAATAAAAGAATGTGTTAATAGAAATTTATGAAGGCATTAAAGTTTTAGATTAAAAATTCGAAAAAAGAAATGATTAATATACGCATTTTGAATTCAAGAAATTAGATAGAAATAAAGAGTAGATGTTATTAAAAACTAAGGAAATAATGAATATTCCGTAAATATAATTAATTCAAAGAAGTGTTTGCAAAGCAAATACATACATACATATATATATATATTTAACATATTAACATTAGAAGCATTAAATTGCGAATTTTTATAATTAAAAATCTTGTTATTCAAATGATATGAAATTTGTTGTCTAGGCAAAGTTTGAACCGAAGTTATGAAATATTATGTTAAAATTGATTATTGCCGTTGAAAAAAAATAAGTTTAGGTTTGTTTTATATGTAGATGGCCCTTAAGCAGATTCTATATACAGCATTTAACAGTAGACTTTATTTCTAAGCGTTCGGTTCCAGTAATTTTATTCTATGATAATTTGTTGATGAGTTATTACGTGATGTTTGATTTAGTTTTTTCCTCGACTGTACAATGCAATTTCATGACAACTGTATTTTAAAATTATATCATGATTTTTAAGGATTTTACAGTCATAAGAAACATTTGAAATAAGCATTCTATTGATAATGTCTGACAAAATTGTACATTAAAAAACCCATTTTCGTTCTTTTTAAAATTCTCAATTCCCTTTCAATTTCTTTCAAACGCGTTTAAGAACGCTTCGCTTTTTTAAAATAGCAGTTTGTCTTTAAAAAAACTATATATTTTCGTAACTTCAAGCATTTATAAATTTTATGGAATTTTTAAATGAAAGAAAGCATCCCATTAAGCTACATTCCTTTACTTTGTAAAATATAAAATAAATAATGAGTGCTTGCAGGAATAGCCTATCTGCACGACCATCCAAATATTTCATTTTAGAAAATTGCTTAGATGAAAATGGAAAATAAAATATTCTGAAGTAAATATTTTAAATATATTCAATATGTATATAAAATTCTCATGAATTGAAAATTTGAAATGACTAAAATGTGAATTCGAACATATGAAATGAACGTATGAAACGAATTTGTGTAATGTTTAAATTTGCAGTTTGCATGGTAATTTTTACAGATAGAGAGATAGACAGCGAGACAGAAAAGTGAATATACATATAGAGAGAAAGACAGATAGAAAGACAAAGGGTAAGAGGGGGGGATAAAGAGATAAATGAGCGGAAATAGATGAAGAAAGATAAACGATTAGAGGAAAATAGAGCTATAGAGATTGAATAAAGTCACATGCGTATAGATTAAAGTAGATAAATAAGTAGATAGAGGGATTTAGAGAGAGAAATAGAGTGATAGAGAGCGAAAGAGTAAGAAGTAGATAGATAGAGGAAAATAGAAATATATGATTTGTATAGAGATATATGCAGATAGAGTAGAAAAAGAGAAGGAGGGAAAGGAGAGATAGAAAGCAATAGAAAGAAACATACAGATACAGAAAGATAGAGAGATAGAGGAAGATAAAAATATAAGATATGTGTAGTGAGATATGCAGGTAGAGTAGGAAAAGAAAAGGAGGGGAGGGGAGTTAGAAAGTAATAGAAAGAAATAATACAGATACAGAAAGATAGAGCGACAGATAGAAATAGAGGGAAAGAGTTAGACAGAGAAATAGAGGGAAATAGCAATAGAAAGAGAACGATACAGAGATAGTGAGAGATAAAACGTAAAATAGAGAGATAGAAAAAATATTTTAATATTTTTTCATCATTGAAAGAGTTAGACAGAGAAGTAGAGGGAATTAGCAATAGAAAGAGAACGATACAGAGATAGTGAGAGATAAAATGTAAAATAGAGAGATAGAAAAAATATTTTAATATTTTTTCATCATTCAAATGGCTTTTATAAGAGTTGCCGTACGCAGGTTTACTAAATCATGAAAAAAAATATTGTAATTTGGGTATTTGCAGTTACAAAAATTTACATACAAATGATCATCATTAATTTAATATTTAGTACATTTATTTTTTAGTTAAATTATGTTAAACCTACTATACTTTGTGAAGTTTCCAGACGGAGATGTGAAATCATTAAAAAACCATGCATGCTAATAAACAAAGACATGTGGGAAGTTTATAGAATTTATTAAAGATACCTTTTCTTACACAAATAAGAGAAATATTATACATGACCTCTAGTATACTATTTCCAATTGCGAAAAAGTTGTAATATTAAAACTCTAAAAACAATAAAATAGTTTTATTTGACTGTTGACATGTTTCTACTCCACCCGAATCATTTTCAAAACAAATGAATAATAGTAGTCTGAAATTGCACGGTTTATGATGCAATAATCTGACGTTTAAAAGGTTTTTTAATCGCTTTCCTAGTCTGCTCGTGCATCATACGGGCTACGTGTTTTTGCCAATCATGATTTAGCCGTACGCAAATTTGCAAAAACTCAACGTCCCAACGCGCTTGACGCCAACTCCTCTAGCCAAGGGCTTTGGCGAAAAATTGAACTTCGACGTGCATACTTGAATACTGCTAGTATCGTAGTTTGAAATTTGCATTGCAAATATTTATATCCACTTTATATGAATATTTTAGATACGCTTACAGAATTCAAAGATATCTTTTTTTTTCTGTAGCAGATTAATTCAGTCTACACAAGTCGTGCTATTGATTACACTAGTTGCATACTGATGCTGTTACAATTGGATTACCGTTAAAAAGCTAGAATGACGCTGGAAAATTTAAAATGGGTGTTTTTAGCGTTATGAAGGTATAATAGTTGAAACAATAAGCCGCATAGTTAATCAAGATAGATCAACGTAATTCAAAAATATTTACAAACTTGGTTTGTCTTTTTTTTCCAGACTTACTTTAGAACTTCAGACTTGCACGCACATTTTCATTTTCTCCCGAAAGCGCTTGGCTATAGAGCTTGGCGTGAAGCGCGCTGGGACGTTGAGTGTTTGCGAATTAGCTACCCGTACCACGTACAAGCATCCATGTTCCAATCATGATTCATTATTCTCACCAGTAAATTTTTATCTTCTAAATCTTGCATTATCCGATCAGAGCGTTTTTCTGATTCGATTACGCAAAAACTTATGTTTCGAAAAATTGGTGATAAAAGATTAAAAATTTTGCAAAAGATATGAAAAAAAAAAAAAAAGGCATTATTTGAAAGTTTTTTTTCAAAACTATTAATCAATTAAGTGGTTAAAGTTTTAATTTTAAACCTTTTTAACAATTAAAAATATTATAGTAGTCATGTTGTCAATTTCAGTACATTATTTTATAGATCGATTTCAAAGGTATTATTTTTTATTTAATTTGTTACTGATCTTTTATTTGCCTTCATTATAAAATTTTCGGTAAAAATTATGATTTTCTTTATATTCTCGAAATTCCTGAAGAATTTGCCAAGTACTTTTTAGGTATTGAACGAAACCGATGTTAATATCCGGAGACTCTCAGTTATATAATGTACATTTTATTTACATTGATCGAAAACGGTTCTTATTTAAGCAGACACAATTACTTATATTTCAGTATTATGCTTATGTTTGCCGTACAATTATATTCAAAAAAGTGGATTAATTTTTGAATTGCGTTTGGTTATTTTTATTGTGGAATAATTTTATACTTTTAGTATACGTTAGTCAAAACTTTTAAAACTATTTTTTTCTTTCCTTCTTTCATAATTATGTAAATACATAGTATCTATAGCCTTCGTTTAGTCCGTCAAACTGTCCATCCGTCCTTCCGTCTGTTAATCCGTTTGTTCGCATATAACAACGCAAAAACTACCGGATCGAATCCTTTGAAATTTAAAATACATAATTATTATTTACACCATAAAAAACGGACGATTTTACGGAAGTATTATTAGTAATTTCGACGCCAGTAAAATTTACTGTTTTTTAATGGAAAAAATTCCATAAATAATAAAAAGAACATTTTTTCCGTTATAAAACAGTAAATTGTACTGGCATTCAGATTACCAGTAATACTTCAGTAAAACCGTACGTTTTTTTACAGTGTAATTTTGTCTGGTCATTTCAAATTTAATGAAAATCGGATGTATAGTTCAGTTATATGGACAATTAAAAGATTTCCTTTACATTAGAATCAATAGAGAAAAAAATAGTTTCAAATCCATTTTATTAATATTACACTCTTTCGAACATAATAAAAATCATATGTATCTATGAAATATATACTAAAATGTACATTCTGTGCAATTTGTGGTGCAAATAATTTTTTTTATTAATTTACAGGGCTGCACAAATTTTTTTTCATTACACAATGGTATAAAAGGAAACATTGTTTGGGACACGATTTAATAATAATAAATTATTTCACATTTTACAAAAATGATATACCTTTCTGAGGTTTACTACAAGTTCATTCCTGTATAATATAATCATATGTTATTTACAAGCACACTTCATATGTTATTTACAAGCAACTTCCGGCTTGTTTCGTGGTGTTTTTGATATAGATGTTATTTAAATTTATTCAACTAAAGCATATATATCAATAGTGGGTCAGTACAGACTGTGCCACTGATCATATTACAGGACATTTCCAGTAATTCTCATGGTGGAAATACATTTCATGTAAAGTAATTGCAAGGCAAATGGAACTATAGTAGGCCATGTACTAGTAACTGGCTTTTAAAGTTAAAAATTAAAAACAAACATAAAAGCATTAAAAAATGATTGAAAGAAATATGATTGACTAACATACTTAAATGTTAACTTTCCATAAACTGTATGAAATATTTTTTTCTTCTTTTTTAGTTATTTATTTTCTAAAGTGTCTTCAAAAATAGATTTTCTGACCAACTCTTAGAGATTTCACTAAAACACATGTTTTTATCTAAAATGTTGTTTCTTTAGCATAATGTTTTATTTGAATTAAACTTCTGTTTACATGCTCTATTATATTGTAAATTAATTGTTGAATAAGCCAAAACCCTTAAAATTCAGGCGTCAGAAATTTACCATGCTCACTACGGGAGAGGAAAGTAACATTTTTTATTTTTCCTTTTTTTTTAAAAATATCTTTTGAAAATTTCAATGTCCATTCTTTTACTTAATTGTCAAATTACGAAAAATTTGGATTAAGATCAGAAAATACATTCTAGAATTAATTAAGAATTCAATAATAACTAGATAAATGTCTTTAATTGACTAACTACTCGTGTCTTTACTTTAAATTAAAATATTGATTTACTTCTTGCAAATACTGTTTAAGTACTTTACTTTTCTTTAAAACTTTCGAAGCTTGTTTTCAAAAAATTCTGTTGTTGTTAAATAAATTTTTAATTGCGATGTATGTAGATAATTTTCTCATAGCTATCTAACGATGTCTAGACATTTGAAAACTCATTAATCAAAACATTTTTTTTTTGTAGTGTAGTGTTTTCCAAGCAGATATTTAAAAAGTTATTCAAATAAATTAAAATATAATATTCCTTCTTACAAATACTTCTTGAAATAATTTATTTTTAAGTGCTTTTTGAAATTAGTTTTTCTGAAGTAATGTTCTGCGGAAAAAATTTCTCTCTGTTAAAGAAATTTTTAATTCCAGAAGCACGTAGGACATTTTCTCATAGTTATTTTACAAAGTTGAGATTTTAGAAAACTCATTATTCAAATCTTTTTCAGTTTCTTTTTTAGGGTTCTTAAACATATATTTTTAATAGTTCTTTCTTTACAAATATTTATAAGGGATTGATCATTTGGTATTTGGTTGTTTTATTTCCAAACACTTCAACTTTTAAAAATTAGTTTTAATTGAAATTAAATATATGAATATCTGCTGACTATATTTCATAATATTGAATTTTCATGAATAATTAATAATAATGAAAAAATATGCTATTAGATATTTGATAGATTCTTCGGTGCTCCTCACTTAAAATAAGCATTGGAAACAATTAATATTTACATCAGTTTATTAAAACACTTGTAAAGGAAACAGAAGTTAGGAAGAAGCAGTTTATTTTTTAAATATAAGACAAACTCCTCCCTAAGTTATAAATTGTAAGTCTTGCGAAGATATAAGGCATCTACATGCGAAATTCATTTGAGTTTAATGCATGAAGTTACCGCCAGAGGGGATGCAGCAACCTTGTCCAAATAATTCTGACCAATCGAACGAGTACTGAATCAAAACTCTGAATACAGATATGGTAGACAGCTTATTCAGTACTAATTTAGAGTATATTCAGTACAATTTTTTGGGCAGGGTTTGAGCTAAATCACATGGGGAAAGCATGCAACGCTTTTTACGGTAGTTTTTGGCAAAGTGAGCAGGCAGTTATATATATATATATATATATATATATACACATATCACGAAGGCAACGGCACTGTTCCTTCTTTTACGATGATTAAAATTTTCACTAAAAAGTACAAGCCGAACGCGATAATAACGTCTAAATAAATTCCTAAGTCTCAATTCTTCTTATGTTGGAGTATGAAAATCAATTTTTTAGAGTCCTAGCAGCAGATTATTACAGTGCTGTCAACAGTTTTTCATCCGATTTTAAGATTGCATATATCGATGAGAGAAAGTGAAGTTTCACTAAAAAAGTAGGCAAGAGCAGTTTCTAGTCCTTGAATCTACTTAACTTCTCATTTAACCACTGTTCAACAACAATTAGCTAATTAACATATCATTGCAAAATACCTGCGACAATACTACAGTAACACAAACTCTTTGCAAAACTAAAGGGAGGCAGAATATATTTCAGGATCACAGAAGCCAAGTGACAAAATTGAAAGAAAAAAAATATAAACTAATTGCACAGACGACCTAGAAATAAGCTTTTTTTTAAGTAAAGAAATTTAATTAATTTTCTAATTATGTGCTGCGTTCTAAAGACAAACCATTTTTGACGAATAATAATCAATATTGATTATTATAAATTTAAAGAAAATTATACTCTTCTTTTTTTATAGTTACTCAAATGAGAGTTCAAAGCCCACACTGAAACAATCGGCAGTAACCTACTTCAATTCAGTCAGTTATTATCGATGCTCAAATTTCGCGCAAATTATCTTTAAACTCAATTTACTCCAAATAAATTTTATCACTTGTACCCCTTGGCTTCTATGGTTGTCATTGAAAATTTAGGTACAAATGTTAGTGATTCTGGATACCACACCATGATCGCACACAAAATCTCCAAATCGCCTTGTCCGCTAGAGAGATCTTAGAAAATAGTATAGCTAGGTACTAAAATATATAGGAAGAGTGGGGAAATTATATATATATATATACATACATATATATATATATATATATATATATATATATATATATATACATATCTTATTTATTCTGACAGAAGAACTTGTAAAAATCCACTAATTTTGAAACATGAATATGAATGAATGACAAAAATAAAAATTTAACTACAGTCTTAATTGACGAACAGTAGTATGGAAAATTGATGTACAATCTTTTTAGATATTCTAAAACTTCAAAATTCCTAATTTTTTTAAACTTTATAAAAGAAAATTTCCAGGAATTAAAAAAAAGAGATTTACCCTGATTTTTCTTCCACTATAAAAACGCTAAATCCTACGTATACTATGAAATATAACTCTAAATTATAAATTTAAAGTTTTTGCTACTCATTACTTTAAAGTAAAAATTTAAAACGTAACTTTTTTATTGTAAACGAGTGTTAGATTTTATAAATATTGTAGAAACTAATTAATAGTAAAAACAATTTAAAGTTTTTAGTATGGTATTTTTTTTTTCATTTATATTGCAGCTATAATTCGCAAATGCTATGCATCACATATTTGTTTATATCAACAAACACGTTCAATAATTATTTAGACATCAATATTTTCCATAAACTGAAATTTTTATCTCGTCGGTTGGTATCTTACGTCAAACAGTTTTTTCTTGTGCATACAAAACTTTGCAATTTTTTGTTAAAATGCTGTTTAATTTTATACTGGCGGTGTTGGCTAGTAACCGAAATGCACCAAATTATATCAAAATGTAAAAAAAATTTCTGTGCAAACGATAAATTGTGACTGAAATACATTATCTGTTTATTTCTACAGCTTTTATCTAAGCTGTGTGAAAAAATATTCTTTTTGTTTTTGAGTTGTGATTCGAATATTTTTTATGAGAACTTGCGTCAAAAAATACGGTTTTTAATTGAGTTGTTTTAATAATTATCTGTGTTCGAAAAGAACTGAGATGTGTTTCTGCGTAAAAATAAACTGTCTTTGAAACGAGAGCTGTGAATTTAATTTTGAGTTGAGTAAGAAATTTATAGTAATTTTGAACATTGGATAACCAGCAATAAACTTCAAATATTAATTCCAAGGATATCATTTCTCATTAAATAGAATATTACTTTAAAGCGACAAAAAAGAAAAAAACTGAAAGTTAGTTTCGAGAAAATTATAGGAATTTTTGTAATAAAAGCAAAAAATAAATAATAAATAAATAGATAAATAAATAAATAAATAAATAAATAAATAAATAAAAATAAAATATTATACATTTATTTATTTCAACTGCTTATTATTTATTATACATGTAAAATTCTGTACATGTAAAATCAATACATTTAAAATTATTATACATTCTAAAATTAGTGAAGAACTATCAATTTAATCCTTTAATGCACGGTGTGCCACATCTGGCACATACATAAAGAATACTATAATTCTCCTTATGTGTCAGAATTTTTGCGAACATAATCTTTTTAACTGAATAAGAACAGTCCAGAGAATGAAATAACTCTTATTTTGCCCATTTCAGATGATTGCCTTTGGCAAAAACTTTGAATTTGTTTTTCAGAAACAAAAACAAAACAAAGCAAAACAAATTCGAAATTGCACGTGAAGCGTAGGAAATGAGATGCGTTCGTACGATAACGAAGTTTTAAAAATATCACTCTCATATACCAATCTCATAAAATTGTAAATAGTGAATTACAATTAAAACGCTCATCAAACAATGTTCTCCCTATACCATTATGTAATGGAATACTTTTGTGTGGCCTTGTAAATCAATAACAAATGTTCTTTGCACCATAGATTATACAAAATATATACGAAGTAGATCTATAAAGTACAAATGCATCTATAAAGTATATATTATAATATACAAATAGATGCATATCATTTTTTTTAAGTTCGAATGAGTGTAACACGACTAAAACGCATTTAATTTTTTTTTCTCCATTTACCGTAATGTAACGGAATTTTGATTGTCCCTGTAATTGAACTATGCATCCGATTTTGATAAAATCTGAAATAATTCGACAAAAATTATGTAATAATCATGAATTTTAAATTTCAAACGATTAAAATGCATTTGAAATTTTTTCCCCATTGACCGTAATGTAATGAAATAATTTTGATTGTCCCTGTAATTGATCTATGCATCCAATTTTCATAAAATTTGAAATGACTCGCCAAAATTATGTAATAATTAGGTATTTTAAATTTCAAACGATTCGGCTAGGTAGTTTTTGCGTTGTTATATGCGGACGGACGGACTGAACGACACCTATAGGTGCTACGTATTTAAATACTTACAAACGCACTTAAAAAGAACAAGTTGGAAATTGCACGTGAACGTAGCAAATGAGGTGCATTCGTACGATAACGAAGTTTTAAAAATATTCAGATCTTGCTGATATAGTAGAGCGTACTTCGGATACAGTATAGTAGTCGAAATCTTTGTGTTTCAGTAAATATGCAGGAAGTAATTTTTATTACACCTCAGCAACATATATCTTATTCATAAATTGTGAAATAGTTGAATATAATTAAAACACGCTCCAAACAATGTTTCCCCGTACAGCATTATGTAGTGGAATACTTTTAGGTGGCCCTGTAATTTAATAAAAATTCTTTGGATCACAGATTGTACAAAATGCATATTTTAGTATATATTTCATAGATTCATGCCAATTCTATTATGTTCGAATGAGTGTAACATCATTAAAATGCATTTGAAGCTTTTTTCCCCATTGACCGTAATGTAACGGAATCCTTTTGATTGTCCCTGTAATTGATCTATCCATCCGATTTTCATAAAATTTGAAATGACTCGACAAAATTATGTTATAATTAGATATTTTAAATTTCAAGCGATTCGGTTGGGTAGTTTTTGCGTTGTTATATGCGGACAGACGGACAGACGGACGGACAGACGTACGGACTGAGCGACAACAATAGGTGCTACGTATTTACATAATTACGAACGCACCTAAAAATCGATCAAGTTATTAAGACAAAATTTACTTTTATTGTTTTTACTAAATATTTAAAAAAATAATATAAAGAAAGTTGCAGAGTGTTAAGCAAATAAAATGACTTAATTTAAGTCCAGTTAATTGCAAAATATAGTAATAGACTATTTTAAAACCTCAATTGTCTATGTAGTGTACAAGTCATAAAGTATCAAATTTTACCTGAAAATTTAAAATTATTGTTTTTTTACTATTTTACCCATTATTAGAACTATATATAAATTTCACATAAATTTTTTTCATAAAAAATAGTAAAAAATCGTGCTGTGAACGGTTAAAAAACGGCGACCTGAAGCATAATTTCTATACTCTTTGTTTCTTTATTTTTGTTAGTGCTTTCTTTCTTTCTTTTTAATATTGCTTTCTTTTCTTTAAACTTTCCTTCACTACTTTCTATTACAATTTATTATTATTATTTATTTTTTTGGAGCAATAATTCTTAACCCATTAACGCCCGAATTATTTTCTTCGCTAAAATTTAAATTTTGTATTTCCCACCACTTTTAAAATCAAATTAACTTTTATCTAAATTTATAGAGGATTCTGTCTCGAGAAAGAAGGTATATATTTATCTTCCTCTTTACTGGTGGAAAAACCGCTTTCTTGCTTTTTTTGTAACCTTCCTCAAAAGAGGACGTTGGGCGTTAATGGGTTAAGTGCTTTGAAGTACAATTTTTTTTTATATGAACAATTGTACTTAATTAAATATCTCGTTTTCGGTATTTTCCATAAAATTAAACTCTTGACTCAAAAGTTGCTATCTTACTCCAAACAGTATTCTTTATATCTTCAAAACTTTGCAGATATAAAGAATACTGCAGTCTTATTATGATGTTGATGTTCCTTATTCTGACTTACAAATGTTCTCTGTGAACTTACCCCTCGAATACAAACGTTAGTTTGAGTAGCTAAATCTGTTTGCGTGATTTAAGGTTCAATTCTTTAATTAATGTCTAATAAGTTTCTGAAGTTGTGAATAAGAAGGAAGCATTTAGGTTTTTTGGCATTTTTTATCGTTATGATAAGCGATTATTACGTGATTGCTCGAGTGTTATAAAATGCGAGATTTTCGCTGAGATGAGTGTATTTTTGCAGCAAATCTGGATATGTGAGACAAACTGAGATTTTACATGACAGTTTATGTGTTCTGACAATGCGATCAATACACGATTGATTGGATGCTATAAACTGCGAGTACACTCTTAAAACGAAAGAGCTGATTTGGCTTCTCATGAAAGAGCTGTAATTTTTTCGATCATAAAAGAGTTGTTTTCAAACGATTAAATCTTCTTGATCTAAATTGGTTATTTAAATAGCTCAACTTCATTTAAAATGGTTAAAACTTTTGTTATTTCAACTCTTTTTTGGGAAGCTGCAATTCAACATTGAGATGAGTGGATTTCAGCTCAAATTGAGCTATTTTGATTCTGACTTTTTGAGAGAGTATTTGGCCGAGATGATTGCATGTTTGCAATGCATCTAAGTAAGTGAGAAAAAATGAGTAGTTTTTTGGTAATTTATAATTTATAATAATGTAATTAATAATCCTAGCTCAGATATTATAAAATTCTAGATTTTTGCGGAGAGGATTTTATTTTTGCAGCAAATCTTGAGTTTGTAAGATAAACTGAGTTTTTTCTTTGCAGTTTATATCTTATGACAAACTTGCCACTATTTTTATATTTTATATCGCAACATTATTTTTTCAACTATTATCTTTATATATCACTTTCACATATTGCCAAAGTTATGTAAAATATTTTTGTTTTGAGAAAGTTGGCCGAGATCGAATTTAAAAATACTCGGTAGGGATAATCCTGAATGACAATGTGATTAATACATGATTGCTTGACTGTAATAAAATATGAGGTTTTCAGTTGAAGGGATTCTATGTTTCTAGGGAATTCGGGTTTGTGAGATAACCTGAGCTTTGTCTGGATAGTTAATGTCATGACAATGGATTCGTACATGGTTCCTTGGATGCCGTAAAATACAAAGTTTCGGCTGAGATGATTTTATGTTTGGGATGAATCTAGTTCTGCTTAAGACAAAGTGAGCTTTTTATCTTAGGGATGTTTTTTAATCAAAGAAGAAAACTTTGTGACATAAGTTTTAATTTATTTTTATGCGGAAATGCATGAAACTAGGGGTTGTTATTATTCAGGAACTGTCCAATTGCACTTAGTTTTCTGTTTTTTTACAAATGCAATAGATCTTTTATAACAAGCCTTCAAAGTTGACGTTTCTGAACACATTTCCCGAAGAAAGGAGAAAAACGGCCGGCAAACAGGAGAAAAACGGGTGATCACATGGTCTAAACAGCCTACAATTTGGTAGGCAATTTAATTAGGTTAGGGTTATGTATTTCAAACTTATTTCAAGTTTTAAAAGATTCATCTTTAAAAAAAAGATTTGAAAAGCAAATTATTCAATCTCCCATTTCTGCTTTCAGTGTATGTCCATTGTACGCACTTTTGTCGTTATTGTTTAATCTAGAAACCAAACTATCATTTTGAGTGATGATCATAGATGGCATGGAGATTAAAACCATAATATTTTATAGAGAAATTTCTAAATTATACATTTTACACTTGCTATTGACACAGGATATAAAGAATATTTGAAAACTATTTAAATTTTAAAAGGTTGGGATTAATTCGACGTGAAATATCATGTACAATCACTATGTATGGGACATCGCTATCTATATATCACATCACTATCGTAGATGCCAATGTTTCTTAATTATTCCGGAGTTTAATACAAGAAAAACATCTTTATCCGAAGTTTTATTTAGTAAAATCCTTTAACATGGAATTTAATACGTACATTATATATCAAACCTCTTATCAAACTTCTTCACATTTCTTAATATGCACTTACCGTTTTAAAACATATTTGTTTTGGATTAGATTTCAAAATAAGCTGTTGGCATCTATGCACTATATATGAAATCATTTTTTTAATTACGTTATTATTTTGAGAATAAGGATATATTTACTTTGAACGCCTGATTTATCTAAAATCTGAAATGCTGCTTAAACAACTGAAAATAATGCAACTTATGCATTAAAACTTATGGAATTTCGAACCACATGAAGTATATGTTACTCTATCGTTACTCAACCACGCGATATTCCTTAAACTGGGAAATAGAAGTGAACAAATAAACACCGAAGAGCAGTGATGTTTAAATTGCGAGCAGAGTAAACACTTAAAACTGAACTCTTGACATTTCAAATCAAGACGGATATTCATTTCGATCGATTTTCTCTTGGTTTAAATTTTGAGAGATTTTACTATGAAACGGCATCTTTAAACCAAATGTAGATGATAAGAAGGTTTTAGGATTTTTATTTTATAAGAATTAATATCAAAATTTATGAACGAAATTCGGATTTAGGCATGGTATAAAATGGCTTCCGTTAGGATTAAATATACATATTTCAATGATGTAAGAAAAAGAGCTTTAAAAGTGGCAAAAAAAATCTATAAAAGAAAACAATAGATTTGTGAATAAGCAAACGTTATCATTGTTGTTCAAAAACGACCAACAGATGGCAACAAATACTGAAGAAAGAAGCAATATGTGTGTAAAAATAAAGTCCGCATGTGTATATTGAATTGATCAGTGATTATAATCAGTTTAAAGATTTTGAAAAATCGGGTTATGAAATCTGAATCTCTCGTGCGGCCACTTTACTCACCAGATTTCTCGCTTACCGATTTTTACGATATACGGATTGTACTTAAGCAAACATTTCCAAGGTGCTAAAGATATAAAATCGCAGTGCACGAGTGATTGTAGTCACAACAGGTGTCACCATGTCTGGTATTTTAAAACGGAGAACAGGGTGGTTTAAAAAAACTGGATTGGTGCTTTAAAATGCGATAACTTTAGTATTAGAGAAAAAACTGTGAAAAAAAATCTGCATGAAACGAAATGATGGATTAACCAGTCAGTACACGCGATTACATTTGTAGATTGGATGCATAATGTAATTGGGGTTAAATTTGATCCCCAAATTTGATCGCACGTGGGCTGGCGGGTTTAAAAGAAAAATGTGTATTTCAAAAACAAATTAAGACAATAATAAGAAACAGTAAATCTGATTATATTAAAATTTGTTTTAAACTATTGGTTTTTTTCTGTTCCCTCTTCATTTCGTCTTAATGGATTACATCATTCAGCCATTTTCGTTTGTTATATTTAACATATAACGAATTTAAAGTATGAGACATAAAGAGATCGGGCGATTTTAGTCGAGTTTTTGAAATAACTAAAAGTATTTTTATGATTTTTTTTTCGTAAAATGTCTTTTTTGTCATTTTAAAATCGTTTAAAAATTTTCCTCTCATCAAAATCCTACGCCGACTTTGTGTACTTGATATACCGGAATTGTGGTAACAGTAGTCCATAACATTTATTTTTCCAAAATTTACAATAAAATATTTATATAAATTGAGAAATAAATTTCGTTTATATATATTTCTTATTTGTTATTCATATATAAAAGTTATTGTAAAATGGGACTCTATACTACCGGGCTGTTCAAGTGCGGCAAATACCGGCGACATGGCTTTCTTTACAGTTTTTCTTGGATTCTTTGAAGGTTTCCTAGACGCCCTTTTGCATGTCACGGATAATCTACTATATTTTAAACTTCTCAATTCCAAAGCATTTTCTCTGTTATCCGGCATGCATTATTTACCGTTTCTTGTTGTAGTGTTAAAATTTAAGATTTTTCCCTTTTGAATAACAAACAATTAGCATATATTAGAAATACTATAAAGGAAAATTGCAGTAATGTAGGACAAAGAATTTTGTTCTAATTATTTCAATTATACCAAATATTCTGAAAAGAAAAGCGAAATTAATCTCGTACAAGAAGCTCGGTTATAATTAAGCAAGATTTTTGTGTTATAGCACAGAACATTTATAGAATACAAGAGAATTTTCTTCTTTATGAATAAGAATTCCATTTTCTATAAGATGTTAAAAATTGGTTCATAATTAGAAACTATGTTTCATTTTAACAGGATATCCTGTCTGTTCAAGAAGCAATTCTGTATCATATATAGAAAATCTGTACTAGTTAATAGGATTTCTCTGTACAAATTAAAAAAGAATTCTGCTATCATGGCTGACAGAAAGTCTAGAGGACTTTTTTGTGTGTATAACAGCAGAATTAATGGCATTTGTATTTTAATTTTAGATTTAATCAGATTTTCAATAAGTAGAAGAATTCTTCCGTGAAACATTGTGTAACTGTTGCTCATCGTAAAAGCTACTTAGGTGCGGTAAAAAATAGCGATATGGAATGATTTCTTACTGGAAGGCAGATGTGTGGGAAATAGATAACAATTTGAGAAAAACTCGGTTTCGGCTAATGAGTAAATTTGTAGCGATACCTTTAAGAAATCCGACTTGTCTTGATGTCTGACATACCTGAGCCAGGGAGGTGCTATGCCATATTTCGACAATGTTTTGAGATTTTTAAAAATCTAAATGTTTTTTAAAATGAATTAAAACAAACTGTAAGTAATAAAACCAATTTCCAACAACTTATAAATGTTGGGTGCTCCTTAAAAATATGCCTGCCCAATTGAAATACATTCTTAAAACTAAGATACATAAATTTTATTTTTATAAACTCAGAATTTCCATCATTAAAACTTTACCGAGAATAATTTTCGCATCTTGCAAAATGTTTATTACAATTATTGTTTTCTCTTAAAAAATAAATAATTATGTCTAGACTTAAAAATTTTAAATTATAAAATGCTATTAAGATTCTTTTATAAGTAGAAAATGGCATGACTTAAAGTCGCAGCTCGTTTAAAAATATTCTTGAAATTTTATCTTTTATAAAACCGAATGATTTCATGTTCTGTTCTGAAAATTTCAGCATTTAAGTACTCTATGAGAAAAGTACTTCATTTTGAAATACACATTACCGAGAATTTATATCTTAGCTCTTCATTTATACTTTTAAACGTCCGCAGTTCTGCAGCAAAATATTCATTTTTGAAGATGGAACCAAGATGCGAAAAATCTGTGCTGATATGTAGAGGGTTTGATGAAATAAATTGTATGTTTAAGTAAATGTGTTGGCTCATTTAAAAATGTAATTAAACTTATAGAATGGATTTCCTTTTCAATCGTGGTTATTGTCGCAGATATACTTGTAAAAGGTTATATAAACCTGAATTCATGGACGAAACCGTGAGAAAATTTAAAGTACATATAAAGAAACAAAATAAGGAAGATGTCTAAATAGGATATGTTCTAAAAACTAAGATATATAAAACTTTTTTTTTTATTGAGAGATTTGATCATTAAAATTTTACAGTGGATAATTATTGCATATTGAAAATTTCTTATTACAATTATTGTTTCCACTTAACATGTAAAAATATTAAATAAATGAATGTGTTTAAACGTAAAAACTTAAAATTATAAAACATTAATAAGATTCGTTTTTATATAGGAAATGAAATGAAAAATATTGTCCCAGTTTGTTTAAAAATATTAAGAAATAAGTTCTTTTTCATAAAATCGAATCACTTTAAATTCTATTCTCAGAATTTTAACACTTAAATATTCTTAGAGAAAGATGCTTCATTTTAAAAAACACTTATTACAGAGATTTTATATCTTAGCCCATTATTTCTACTTTTTAGCGTTCTCACTTGCGCTGCAAAATCTTCATTTTTGAAGATGGAATAATGATGAAAAGAAGATTTGCTGATAGGTAGAGAGTCTAATGAAGTAAATTGTCTCATTAAATAAATGTTAAGACTCATTTAAAAATGTGAATGAACTTAATGAGTAAATTTCATTGTGACGTAAAATCTTCATTTTCGAAGATGGAATCCAGATGAGAATAAGTTATGATAACTGATAGAGAGTTTGATTATGTAACTTATCTGATTAAGTAAGCATAATGACTCATTTAAAAAATGTAGATGGACTTGATGAATGGATTTCATTATGCAGCAACATTTTAATTTTGAACATGAAATCAAGATGAAAAGATGTTTTACTGATACGTAGAGAGTTTAATGAAGTAAATTGTCAGATTAAATAAATATGAAGACTCATCTAAAAATGTGAGTGAACTTAATGAATGAATTTCATTGTGAAGCAAAATCTTCATTTTTTTAAGATGGAATCTAGATGAGAAGGAATTATGTTGATAGGTAAACAGTGTGATGAAGTAACTTTTTTGGGTACTACTCTGTTTCCCGTCGACCAAAATATTATCGCCAAATTATAAGACTAAATGTCAATAATGGATGATTGTGAATGTCAATTCAATGGCATTAAATACGACTTACGTGTTTAAAACGTCATTAAGTGATTTTTATTTCGGCTTTTTATTTGCATTTTTATTAATATTCTACTAATTATTTGTTTTTTTATTATTTAAAATAAAAATTACGTCCATATGTATAATTCGGCTATTAGTTTGGCAATTTGTATAATTTGGCGAAATCGTTCGAAGGGATAACAGAGTAGTGCCCTTTTTTGATTAAGTAAATATGGTGACTCATTTAAAACTGTAAATGAACTCAATGAATGGATTGCATTGACCAACACAATTTTCATATTTGAAGATGGAATAAAGATAAGCAGTTTTTCTGACAGGTAGAGTGTTAAATGAATTTAAATGTCCGATTAGGCGAATGCGAATATTCATTTAAAGATGTAAATGAACTTAATGGATGGATTTCCATTTTAATAAGGGTTATTGTCGGAGATGGACTTGTAAGAGATTATGTACAAGGAGTATATAGGAAATAATACAGAAAAGTGGTTTTAATACACCTAAATTCATGAAAGAATCCGTAAGAAAATGTAAAGTACATAATGAGAACCAAAATAAAGAAGATGTCTAATTAAAATACATTCTTAAAATTAAGACATATAAAATTTCTTCTTTTAAACTCAGAGATAAGATCATTAAAAGTTTACACGGGATAATTAGTTTATTTTGAAAATTTCTTATTGCAGTTATTATTCCCTCTTAAAAAATAAAAAAAGCAGCTAAATGATTATGTCTACACGTAAAAACTTATACTTATAAAACGTTAATAAGATTCTCCCCCCCCTTATACATAGAAATGCATGATATCTATTGTCCCAGTTTGATTAAAAATATTCAGATAGAATTTCTCTTTCATAAAATCGAATAAGTTTACATTCTATTTTGAGAATTTCAACATTTAAATATTCTAGAAGAAAAATACTTCATTAAAAAAAAACTCGAGTCACAGAGATTTTATATCTTAGTCCTTTTTTTTCTTCATTTTTACTTTTCAACGTTTGCAATTGTGTTTCAAAATCTTCATTTTTGAAAACGGAATCAAGATTTATAAAAAACTATAAATTGTCTGATTAAATAAATGTGAAGACTCATTTAAAAATGTAAGTGAACTTAATAAATGGATTTCATTTTGAAACAAAATGTTCATCTTTGAAGATGAAATATAGATGAGAAAAAGTTATGCTGATAGGTAGAGTGTTTGATGAATTCGCTTACATAATTAAGTAAATATGATGACTCATTTAAAAATGTAAATTAACTTAATGGATGGCATTCTTTGTGCAGCAAAATTTTCATTCTGAAGATGGAATTGAAATAAAAAGATATTTTGCTGATAAATAGAGAGTTTAATGAAGTAAATTCTGATTAAACAAATGTGAAGACTTACTAAAAATGTGAATGAACTTAATGAATGGATTTTATTGTGAAAGGAAATCTTCCTTTTTGAAGATAGAATCCAGATGAGAAGGAATTATTGTGATAGGTAAATAGTTTAGTGAAGTAACTTGTTTGTTTAACTTCACTAAACTGTCAAAATAAATAAATGACTCATTTAAAAGTGGAAATGAGCTTAATGAACTGATTTCATTGTGCAACAAAATTTTCATATTTATAGATGGAATGAAGATGAAAAGTTTTTCTGACAGATTTACAGTTAAATGAATTAACTTGTCCGATTAAGCAAATGTGAAAACTCATTTAAAAATGTGAGTGAATTTAATGAGTCGATTACACTGTAAAACAAAATCTTCATTTGACGATGGAATCTAGATGAGAAGAAGAAGTTATGCTGATATTTAGAAAATTTAATGAAGTAAAACTTCTAAAGTAAATATGATGACTCGTTTAAAAATGTATGTGAACTTAATGAATAGATTTCATTTTGAAGAATGCTCTTTATTTTTAACAAGGAATCAAGATGAGACTTTACGCTGATTGGTAAATATTTTACCGAACTAAATTGTCTGATTAGGTATATGAGATGACTCGCCTAAAAATGTAAGTAAACTTGATGAGTGAATTTCATTGTGGAGCACAATCTTCATTTTAAAAGTCGAAATGAGGATAACAGATGTACATTTTCCAAGTGGATGAAAAAAATCCAAAGCAGTATTTGAACCAGGGGTGCATTAACTGAAGTCGCCAATGCTCTTCCGACTGAGCCATCCCGGACACGAAAAATAGGGGGCTATTTCACCCAAACAAGCTTATCGATCACATAATCGGGTCTGATACTATGGATCAGCTCAACAGAATAAATCGAAGGTCGATATATGGAACTGCAAAAAATCGCTGCATACGAAATTGTTATGGGATTAATCTAATGAAATCAGGATAAGTAGTTTTTTTGTTTGGTAGAATGTTTAATGAAGTAAATTGACTAATTAAGTTGAAGTGATGACTCTTTTAAAAATGCGAGAGAACTTGATGATTGGACTTCATTATGGAAAATTTTTTTCATTTTTGTAGATGGAATAATGATAAGAAGCTTTTCTTACAAGTAGAGTGTTAAATTAATTAAATTGTCCGATTAAGCAAATGTGAAGACTCGTATAAAAACGTGATTGAACTTAATGTATCGATTTCATTGTGAAGCAAAATCTTCATTTTTACAGATGAAATCTAGATGAGAAAAAGTTTCGCTGATACATAGAAAGTTTAGTGAAGTAAACTGGCTGATGTGATGATTCAATTAAAAATATAAGAGAACTTAATAAAGGGGTTTCATTGTCAGCAAAATCTTCATTTTTGTGGATGGAATTAGGATTAAAAGTAGTTTTTCTGTTAAGTAGAAAGTTCAATAAAATAAATTGGCTAATTAAATTTAAGTGATGACTCATTTTAAAAAGTAGGGGGAACTGGGGTACATTGATACAGTTTTTTTCTAAGATTTTTTTTGGTGTCAAGAAAGTAGAAAATTCAAGTTTTTTTTCCATGAGGTGACAGCAAAACTTGTGTAGTATGTTATAAAAATGTACAATCATTGTTTTATGTAGTATTTTTGCATGTAATTTAAAAAAAATAAAAAAAAGTCATTTGTATCAATGTGCCCCATCCCCGGGGCAGATTGATACATTTAAGAAAAATGACGACAAAATAATACCAATGCATATTTTTCATAAAAAATAAGTTAGAAAACCATTTTATATTTATTTATAAAAATTCAAATCATCCACAATTTATTTTTAAGCAATATTAAAGCAATCAAAATTAAATATATTATGACTTGATGTTCTGTCTGTTTCTTGTCTGATTGTTGGCTGTGGTAACTTTGTCATATCTAGCACTTCAACCCCAGCATTATCTTCTTTCTTATGAAAGATGAAAAAATTACCAGTTTTTCTGTTTATAAATAGGTTCATAAACAGAAAATAAAGGATAATTATATTAAAAATTCTGTTTATAATATAAGTATCATTTTCTGTTCTGCAGTTTGTTTCTCTTACTTAACATTTCTCATGTCGAAAATACTTTTTTCTCTGGAGAATCGATATAAATTCGAGATTTGCCAGAATGCCGTCCTTTTCTTTTATTAGTTCTACTAGCACTAGATGCTGGGTAAGTTCCTACGTCTTCTGTTTTCAAAAATACTATAAAATGCTCTAATATAAAGAAATTAGAGCTATTTCACTTCAATAAAAACTAATATTAGAAATTTTTCGTGAAAAAAAGGTTGGATTAAGGAGTGTATGGTAAAAAAAATAATAAAAGATAATGAAAATATGAACTATTAAAGGATTTAGGCTGTATCAATGTGCCCCGTCATAAACTGTATCAATGTGCCCCATACAGCGATTTTGAATAAAATGAGTCTCAAATCCAACACTTCACAATATATCTAACAATAAATAATGATAAAAAGTGATAAAGATTAGCAGTACTTACCAGGGAGAGTATTCATTTTGGTTGAAAATACTGGAACAGTTGTATAATAGAATTTCAATTGTACAACTCAAATTTACTTTTGAACAACAAAAACAATAAATCACCCGTCCCATTTCATCAAACTGCTGAATCATTCCAAGATTTTCTGTATGTAGTTGAATACACTAGCATCACCTTTTGGAGCTGTTGTGAAACTTCCTGTAATGACCCTGTGAGCGGTAGAGGGGGTGTATCAATGTGCCCCATGTATCAATGTACCCCAGTTCCCCCTAAGTGAATTTAATGAATGTATTTCAGTTTGCAGCAGAATTTCTCAGTTTTGAAGATGGACTCAAGATGAGAAATTTCATTGTTACGTAGAAAATTTAACAAACTAAACCGTCTTTTTGAGTAAATGTGATGACTTATCTAAAAATGTAAGTAAACTTAATGACTGGATTTCGTTGTGTAGAAAAAACTTCATTTTTGAAGATGGTATCAGGATGAGAAGTAGTTTTTCTGATTGGTAGAAAGTTTAATGAAATAAATTGTCTGATTAAGCTGATGTGATGACTCATTTAAAAATGTAATTGAACATAATGAATGGATTTCCTTTTGCAGAAAAATCTTCATTTTTGAAGATAGAATGAAGATGAGAATTTCGCTGGTAGGTAGAGATTTAAACGAACTAAATCGTGTGGTTAAGTAAATGTGATACTCATCTAAAAAAATAAATAAACTTTATGAGTAGACTTCAATGTGAAGCAAAATCTTAATTTTTGAAGATGGAATCAGGATGACAGATAATTTTCCTAATAGTAAGAAATTTTAGTGAAGTAAATTGGCCTATTAAAATGATATGATGACTCATTTAAAAATTTTATAGAATGAATTTCATTGAGCAGCAAAATCTTCGTTTTTGAAAATAGAATCAAGAAGAGAAGAGGTTGATAGGTTGATAGGTAGATAGTTTAATGAAGTAAACTGTCTGATTAAAGTAATTGCTATAGTTTTCTTTCGAAGTTTAGATTAAATTTTATAATTAGTATATATTATCTAATTTTTTCATAATTTTAGTTTCAGTTGATTGAGAAATAGAAGGGGAAATGGACATATTTTTGCGTTGGATTTTCTGAAATATTTTTAAAAATATAATATCTAAAATAAAATAAATGTAAAAAGATTTCTTTTAATTATTGGTATTATAAGAATTGTGTTCGATGTTATGAAAGCTTTCATAGGATATCATCATGAAATACAAAGAAACTGCAGTGGGCTCTCTCTATTCCGAACACTCATGGGACCAACCAAAAATGTTCAGATTATGGGGGTGTTCAGTATAGAGGGAGAATCGGAAATGCATTATTATTACCGACTAAATTGAATTTACAGTCGGTATAAAATATTTAACATGGTTAGTCTTAACATTGTGCAATGCCAAACTAAATTTAGTCAGTTTTGTACTGTACCATCTCATTTTTTTATTAAATTTTTTTTTACAAAACATACATTTACATTTCCATATACCTTGAAAACATAATCAGTATATTATTTAAACGATTAATTTTAGTCTGTTTTTGCATTGTATGTATTCATGCATTGTGCATGTTATCTGGCTGTTTAAGAAGTGGAAAAGTTTTGAGGGGATGTTCCGACACATAGTTCAACAGGTCTTGAATGAGTCTCTTAGTCATATTGCTTGAATGTAATCATCTTTTGTCTTATTTCGTTAGTCTCTTCTGGTGTTGCTTCTTCTACACTTTCTTCTTCCTCTTCAACAATGTTTTTCTTGGAAACCATGAGGATTTCATCAGATTCGAGATACGCTCAAAGTTCTGTTTCAGAATGAAACTTCTGAAAAATTGATCCCAAGTCACTCACAGCTGTTTCTTCTTGGTCTTCAATTATTGTTTACCCAATCTCACACAGAAATACAACTTTATCGAAACATCTTTGGATGGTGTAAGAGGTTGTTTCATTTTAAGTCGTTGATATTCAATAGACGGCATCCATGATGTTGATCGTCTTCTGCCGAATTTTCCGCCTCTATCACCAGGGACAATTTCTTCAAAAAATGGATTTGGTAATAAGTTTTAATGGTCTTGTTTACTCTTTGATCCATTGGTTATATTATAGAAGTACAGTTTGGTAACAGGAACTGCAAGGTTATGTTGCTCAGCCGCATGTTTATAAGTGATCTGGTATTAACAACAACAACAATATTTTTTCTTCCTTTCTCTCTTCATTATCTCGTTAATTCTCTCGAACCACTATGAGAAAATTGTGAATATCATCTAAACTTTCTGATTTGGTTTATAGTGTGTAGGCAATGGTGCGATCTTCATATTTTTTAAACGTTTTCCAATCACAGGTGATTTGAACTTCTTATCTATAAAACTGGTACAGAGCATAATGGCAAATCTTTTTATGCAATTTTTGTTTGAGTTTTGTTTGGAAGAGCTGAGAAAAACAGGTCGGTTTCGACGACATTTAAAATGTTGGCTGTATCGAAATCCTTCATTATGTTCAGAAATTTTATTTTCTATTCTTCCACAGTGTCGATATTTTCATCTGCAGCTTCACCATTGATTATTTTGAATTCGATGTTATATTAAATTTTGAAATGAGTCATCAATCCTTCCGATGCCTTTAATTCTACAATTTTCTTCTTTTCTGAGAAATCCAAAGTAGGAGTCCAGTGACAGAATGATTCTTTGTTCTCATTTGTCAAAAAATCTTCCGAATATTAATGTTTATGTTCTTATTTCCCATATTCTATTCCAAAATTCTATACTTATTTGAGTTCATTAAACCTTTTTTATTCTTCTGCAAAAAATTTTGCTGAATTTCCATGATGCGAGAATTTTCTGAATTCCGATTCCAAACACGTGTTCAGTTTACAGAGAAGTGAAATAAAAATGGGGACCGAAAGTTGCGTTCATAATAGCGGGGTGTTCAGATTAGAGGGTGTTCAGAATACAGAGATTTTATCTTATGTTCAGTCTATGGAGTTTCGCCGGGACCATCGAAATGCGTTCATAATACCGGGGTGTTCAGATTAGAGAGTGTTCAGATAGAGAGAGTCCACTGTATTTGTTTTCAATTAAAGTAATTCAGGACACATTTTAAAACAATTTATATTTATTGAGTTAAAATTTCATTTTTTTTATGATTAATCATATTATTTGTAAACAAAACCCTATAATAAAACTTCTTATATTTCTTAAAAAAATTTTAATATGTAAAAAAAAAAAAAAAAATGGGGTAATTTAAAAGTTTAAATCCAAAATATTATTTGCAGAATTTCATTTTTTAATTTTCAATAAACAAAATTATATAAGTTTTATTTTTAATTTTTATTTTTAATTTAGCATTTAAAAAATATATTTAAATTAAAAATATGCAAAAAAAAAAAAAAAAAAAAAAATGCGTAACTTATTTTTTTTAAATCACATTTTCAAAAGTAATTTTTTTTTCGTATTTACTGAACCAAAATTAAAGTAAACAAATCAAAATAGACATGTTCTATGTTTGAAGTACTTTTCTTTAATTGTTCTTTAGTTATAATAATTTAAATAGGAGAAATCTTGCAAAAACCCATGATGAAGAAAAAAGCATTTTTGAAAGAAGTCGTCTCCATAAAAACCATAACTTCCCTAATAGCATGCATGGTCACAGTGACGTCACAGTGACGTCACTGTGAGTCACTTTGGTCACATCACATATGTGACCAAAATGCCACCACTCAGTGACGTCACATTGTGACTGAGATGTGACTTTCTTAAAAATCTTTAGAAATTTATAAATACCCTTCAAAACATGTCATTTACTTTAAAAAACATGTTTCTGGCAATTTAAATATCGTCGCTTTTGTCACAATTTCGTCACAATGTTAATGTCAAATTAGTCACAAATGACACATTTTTCACAAATTTGTCACAATGTGACCACTTTGTGAAACGTCACAAAAGAGCTCTAAACGGCCTTAACGACTTCACATTTTAGTCACTGTGACTTCACATCGACGTCAAGTGACGTCACATCGACAATCGATGGTCACAAAATCACAATGTGACTTCACAACGACATTGCAGTGACGTCACCATGCTTTACGGGTAAAAGTTAGATTTTGAAAACAAAGCAAAACGGAAAAATTAATATTTCTTGTTGTAATTAAGATAGAAACATGATTTAAATGTCCTTCTAAGCATAAAAAACAGGGAAATTTTTAATGCAATAACTTTTTTTAGAAAATTTTGGAGATTTTTGTGTCCCTGATCGCCTTAATGAGCCCCTCCATATTTCCCCTAAATATATGTGTGAATGGTTAATAATCGATAAATATGTAGATCATTAGTCTTTATTACATCAGCCATTTTGAACTTTTGATGTCAGATAGTGTACGAATAAAATGGCTGTGACAGACGGACAGACAGACACATGAGACCCTATAATAGTTCTGTTTTTACATTTTATGCACGCGAGAATCTTAAAAATGGGTAGAGATTATAAAAATATATAAAATACAATATTATAAATGCGATAAAATAAAGACGAATCTTGTAGCTATGGTTTTTAACCCGAAGTGGTCGTTTATATACATTATGTAATTTCTTTGTTGAGTAAAAGAAAGTTTTCATGATTTTTTATGCTTATCAAAAGGTGATGCTTTTTTTCAATTCTAGGAATTAAACAATTTTTTTTTACTTATAGATTATAAGATAAATTTCTAACGGTTTCTAA
Source organism: Maratus speculifer (assembly GCA_964019185.1). Lineage (NCBI taxonomy): Eukaryota > Metazoa > Arthropoda > Arachnida > Araneae > Salticidae > Maratus > Maratus speculifer. The sequence goes on from OZ025301.1 coordinate 109,968,877, forward strand.
AATGTTGACCATTACTTAGAAATAGCGTGTTTAATTAAAGTATATTCTTAAAGCAGAGGCATATGAAATTTTAATTTTTTAAACTAGAAATTCCATTATCAAATATTTTCTGATTGGGAAATATTGCATTTCTAAAATTTCCTATTACAGTTATTTGTTTATTTATTTTCGTTGTAAAGATAAAGATTATGTCAAGACGTAGAATTCTTGATAGTCAAACAAAATATTAAGAAAAATAATACCAATATTCAGAGAAAAATATAAAAAAGTCCTTCCGGCCAGTATCGGGAGGTAAAGGTAGTTTTCATATTGCTTGTTTCTTTCTTTTTTTTTAATATAGCTTATTTTACTCTAACACAGGAAGCTAAAATTAGTGGAATTCGATTAGATGATTCAATAAAAATCCCGCATTTCTTCATTTTATTATTTTCAATTTTTACTCAAATTTAAAAACGCTAAAATGAGACAAACCTTTTAAAAGAAGCTATACTGAATACGAATGAGAATTGCGCCAAAGTAGTAAACTATAGCTAAATTGGCATCATTTATGGCTCCTTAATTTCTGTCACCAAAATTGACGACATTTCACCAAATACGCCAAGCTTGGCAAGAATTTTTGGCCGGCAAATTTGACGATATTTTGCCAAGTGCCGTCAAGATTGGCGAAATTTCGAAACTAACATTCACTAATACTTGTAAATAAATAACTAGTTTTCCTTAATTGTATTTTTTCAAGCCCACCCTAGAATTTCAAACTACTATGAATCAACCATATTTTAAGTTAAAGACGAAACAAAAAACATCGCAGAATCCTTTTGTCAAGGCCTAACATTTAATCATAAAATAAATTTTAATTTCTAATTTTTTTTTGTATTTGTTTAGTTTTAAATATTTAAATGGCCGCTATTTTGAAACAAGAGACCGGGTGAAGCTGACCAACGAACTCGGTCGAGAAACTGATATGTACTATGCATACAACTAATCTCAACCAAATTGGTTAATAAATACGAGAGTTATCGCATGACATAATCAAACATATATATTTGAAAGGTACCCAAAAGACATGACATAAATTCTGCTAACTTTCCAAGAAATATTCTGGAAACTTCATTCTTTCTCATAAAGACAAATCCTTTAATATTCCAGTCTAAGAATTTCAACATTTAAATATTCTAACATAAGTCTACCTCATTTTGAAAACCACTCAGTACAGAGATTTTCTATCTTAGTTCTTTATTCCTTCTTTTTAATGTCTGCATTTGTGCAGGAAAATCTTGATATTTGAAGATGTAATCAAGATGGAAAGTTTCGCTGATACTTTGAGAATTGAATGAAAGTAAATTGCCTGATTAACTGAATGTGATGAGTCATTTAAAATTCTAAATGGACTTAATTAAAGAATTGCTCATTCAACTGTGGTTAATGTCATAGTTGGAATTAGATAATGTTTTATGTATTAAAAACCGAAAAAAATCGTCTTTAATAAAACAATGGGTTTATGAATAAATTAATTTTAATAACTTACTTTCTTACTTGAATAATCAAAAGAAACCTACCTCACAATAAACTCTTTATTTAACACTGTTTTTTTATTCTGTGATATAAAGACAAAATTATTTTTGTTATTCAAATTAATTTTCGTCTTGTTGATGAATCGGTTTTGTTTAAATAAAAGAAAAAGTTCAATGTATATGTAAAAATAAATTTCACCTGCAAAATACTCTCTTCCATATAACTGCTATAAAAATTTTCAAACAAGAGTGGTTAATTGAACATTCGGAAAGCAACTGAAATTTTCAAAACAAATAAATAAAAATATTCTAAAATTGCACTGTCTATGAAAAGATGTTAGGTTTTCTCATAGTCTTTCGTTATTTGTAACTTTTAGCAATTTTAATTAGTATATTATTACAAGGTGTTAATTTATTATCTGTTTAATTAATTCCGTTTTTGGTGTTACATTTTGCTGTATTTTGATAACGATATTTCTATAGAAAAATTAATTCCTTTGTAGTAGCGTTAATTAAAAATATCCTACACAAGTTTGTTTGCAAGAACGTGTAACCCAAAACTTTCTTCTATCTCATACATGTTAATACTTCCAGAAAAAAATTCATTGCAGCGTCACTAGTTAGGTGATTTATACCAAAATTTAATTAGCAACAACTTATGTCTAGTTCTAACAGAATCTAAAAATTGAGGAAAATCTGTGTGTTTTTTGTGGAGATAAAGTCATTGCAAAAATCGTAAATAAATCTGGATAAAAACACCACCTCTTGAGTAATTTACTTCAAAAATCTAAAGAATACTAATATGTTTTTGGGACTAACTTTATCTGAAGATTCATTGAAATTCGTGCATTAGTATCTGAGATAGAGTTTGCTATGAATAATCAAGAATAATGCTGCATAGCAGCGCCACCTGATGAGCGATTAACACCAAAAGGTAATCAGCAGTATATTACATCAAGAACTAAAGGAATATGAAGTTTTGGGGAATTCTGTGCATTAGTTCTTGAGACATAGCAACTGCTGAAATTGGGAAAAGGCAGCAGAGTAGCGTCATCTATTGGGCGATATAAACCAAAAACTAATCAACTCTAGTTTATATCAAGATCTAATAGAATTTAAATTTTTGTGAAATTTCGTGCATTAGTTCTTGATGCACATAAAGTTTTTCTTAAGTACAGAGTGATAGACTGACGGACAGACATTTTGTAAAATTTGTTTTTTTTCTTTTGATTCTCTGAACTCTAAAACGTGTAAATCAGTCAAAAACCGGATTTCGAAAACTTGCATGAATCGAATATTTTCGAAGAAATCAAAAATATTTCAAAATATTATCAACAGACTACTCTACACTATCTCATACTGTAAGAGTGGTGAAATCAATGTGTAAACTTGCGCAAAATTTTTCCCAGACTTACCTTTTACCTTTCATATTTACTAAAACACGGAAAATTTTCTTTTGTATTGAAATTCTAGAGTCAATTAAAGCATTTAACAATCTGAGAAAGTGCAGTAGCATCTGTTGACGAAAACATGAGCTATTTTTAAATACACTACATTCAATATTCAAGAACTGCCTTTTAAAAATGTCTCATATTTCTACTCTATATTTATTGCTTTTAATGGATTACTAAGATTTAAATTTAGAATGCAGGTAAATTATTTTTAGAATTTCTTTCAAAATCAATATATGACTTCTTAAATAATGATAATAAGTTTTCATTGAGAAACTGGCTGTTTTTAAAAATTGTCAGCTTAAAGCTATTCCGGACGGTCAATAAAAACTCTATTTTTAACACATTCGCTGCCGCTTACGTGAAGATGTGATGGTACATAATGCCGCACTGTAGAAGTGGTTTTTCCCAGAATCCGATTTACTTTTTATAATAAAGAATCAGTAAAAGATTTTCCGCGCCAGCGCATGATTGGCTATTGGACATCACATCCACATCACGCGCAGGCGCGTGAGTGGCCCCTTAACGTTGTCGCCATATCACGCGCTGGCGCGTGATCGGCAGCGAATGTGTTAAACATAATATTAAGATAAGAGACTTATTAGGACACAGTACCTTTTAAACCATCTCTTACATTTTGAAGAATATTGTAATATATGTGATGACACGAACTTAATACTAAAAATTAAATAAAATTTAAATAAATTAGTAATACAGCCTATTTCACTAGTTTTTTTAAATTAACTTTTTAAAAATTCCCACTACTTTTATAAATATGATTATTTTGGCTTCGATTCCACATTCATTATAGTCCAAGAGCCGACCGCACAAAACCCTAAGTCATCGAGCACAATAAAAAATCCTTTTCATTATGGAAGAGTAGTAATAGAGGAATCTAATGATCCATGTCTACCGGAAGCGATTTGGTGCATAAGCCAAAAATTGACACCACTAGTGGTTCTCTCGTAGGTTTAGCATTATGTTTGCCGTACAATCAAAAGTAGGAAAACACGGAAAACTGGGTGTAGGAAAACCCAATGCTAATCCTACGAGTCAACCACTAGTGGTATCTATCTTTTGCTTATGCACCATTTTGCTTCCGGCAGACATGAATCATTAGATACCTCTATTACTACTCTTCCATAAAATAATAGGATTTTTTCTTGTGCTCGATGACTTAGGGTTTTCTGCGGTCGGCTCTTGGACTATTAGAATTTACTACATAAAACTGTGTATGGATTTTTATACGTATGGGATTTTACATTTAATATGATTTTTTTTTTTCCCCTCTCGCGTGTATCAAAAAATAAAGAAAATTAAACTCTCATTTTTTTTTTTTTTTTTTTTTTTTTTTTTTTTAAACAAATAACTATAAACAGCTTGAATATTAAATACATTCAAAAATGTATTAAACAGTCCATGGCGAACAAGTAAAAAGATAATCAAACTTATATCTAAATTAACAAAAAAGCCTTAGTGTTTATCGAACAAGCAAGTTATAACAATATGAACAGAGCGAAAAATCACGTTTTTATTGTATGGGCACTGGATATATTAACAAAATTTACAATATCTCGCGATATAATTGTTGTTTAGATAAAAATGATATGTTAAAATATTCACAGTTAAAAAAGCTTTCAATTAATATTAAACAAAAGGAAAATCAATATTTTGATAAATTTAAAACTACCGTGTCCCCTTAAAAACAAATTCAATTCAAATTTTTATTTCATTCATAATTTTTATTTTCAATCATTCAACAATACATTATAACTTTCTATTTATACACTATCCTTTTTTGCTGAAACGGTTTAGAAATATGCTGATTCAACGCAGGATATCAATGAAAGGATGAACATATAATCAGATGAATTTCTGATTGGTTTTCATAAATTTGAATTACTAGTAAATATCTTGAATTGCATGTTTCAGCAATTTACATTTAATAGTAACACTTGGCTGTGTTTTAAGTATCGAAGCAATTTATGAAACATTATTTCTTTTGTTGTAGTGTGAATAATTTCGTACAGTGTTGCTCCAGTTAAACAAGAAATTTAATAGTTGGGAGGATCTGAGACATATTTTAAAATAATTTTCACTTAATGAGAAAAATTAAAATTTTCGAAATATTTTCTGATGATTACCCACATCACTTGTAAACAGAATCATATGATAAAACTTCGCGTGTTTAAAAAAATAATAAAGTCCTTTAAAGAATGCGGTAATTTTAAATCGTTATAACCCATAATATTATATGTAGAAGTTTATTTTTATTTTTATTTTTTTTTTACATTGAAATAAACAGAAACATCTAAATTTTAATTTTGATTCAGCATTTTTAAAAATTTATAAAATATTTATTGTAAAAATGAAAGAAAAAAAATGATGTAATTTATTTTTAAAAAATTATATTTTCAAAAGAAAATCTCTTTTTTGAATTTGCTAAATCAAAATTACAGTAAAAAATAAAAAAAAGACACGTTCCACATTTGAGTATTTGTCTTTAACGGTTCTTGATTTATAACAATTTAGGTCTGAGAAATTGTGAAAAAACTCATCATGAATAAAAACGCATTTTCACAAGAAACAAGTTCCATAATAACCACTGTTTTGAAAGCTAGATTTTGAAAATAAACCTAAACGAAAAACACAATATTTCCTCTTCTAATTAAGACAACATGATTTAAAAACCATTATAAGAAGAAAAAAAAAGAGACATTTTTAATGCAATGAAACTTTTAAAAAAGAAAATTTGAAGCTTTTTTGTGTCCTTTATCACCTTAAGACAAATATATAAAAGAATTATAATATATATTTTAGATAATAAATCGGCTTTCTATGCTATACACGGTAAAAAAAAAAAAAAAAAAAAAAAAAAAAAAAAAAAAAAAAAAAAAAAACTGATGTTTTTTAACTTACTCTGAAAAAAATAACAGATGTTTCTTAATCTACAAAAAAGTAAAATAATCACGAGCTCAAACATATAATAACCTATTTTGAGTTAATCATAATTACAAAAAGTATTCTGCTGTCTTTAGAAACTTCAAAAAACAATTTATTTTTTAAATTTAATGTCGAATTTACAATTACAAATTTCTATTTGCTGTCCGTATAATTTTTGGAAGCGTTTTCTTGTTACTTTTATAATGCATGTTCTTTTTACCCGAAAAATCGATTTTTCCGTTTTATCAATTCTGAAGCAAGCATATTAGGCTATATAACTGAATTTGTCCATGAAATTGTAACAAAACAATATTAATTTTCATAGTAATGTTAATATTGAATGTTTGTCTGTTAAACATATTTTCTGAATATCAAAATATTTACCTGAGAATGGATAACATCCGGAAAAGTGATATTCCGAATTGAGAAAACCGACTGTTGCATTGTAAATCTTCCCAGAAACGTTCCGAAAATGGCGGGTAGCTAATAATTTTTTTATATTAATTCTTCTTTAAATTTTTTATAATAAATAATTTTTTTGGTTGCTGTTTTTAAAGGAATAGGGAAGTTTTTTGGAATCTTTGATGATTAAGAAGACATTGCTATGTATTTTAATTTCTGATTATAGTATAATTTTGTAGATTAAAAGAATCCGAGACACCAAAAAATCTTCAATTTTTCTAAAAATATTTTATTAATCATTTTTTCTGCTTAAAATGAAATTTAAATCATGAACCTTAATTGGAACAGAAAATATTAATTTTCATGTTTGCGTTTATTTCCATAATCTAGCTTTCAAGCAATGGTTCTTATGATAACAAATTCTTGTGAAAATGCGCTTTTCTTCATTATGTTTTCTTTCATCAATTCTCCTATTTAAATTACTATCAGTTGAGAACCGTAATAGATAATAGTTTTAATTTGGAACATGTCTTTTTCAAGTGGCATACTTTAATTTTGAGTCAGCAAATTAAAAAAAAAAATACTTTAATAAATATTTTTTTTTAAGTGACATCATTTTTTAAAAATTATTTTAAATAGTTTTAATTTTTCTTTAAGTTAATATTTTAAAAAATGCTGAAAAAATTAAAGGCTATATATTTCTGTTTATTTAAACGAAAAAAAAAATAAATTCCACAAAAGATAATTCAAGGTATAACGATTTAAAATTACCTCACATTTGTAATAAATTTTTAAATATTTTTTTAATATAATTATAATTATTATGAGAAGTTATATTTTACTTAAAAATAATATGATTAGCCATCACAAAAAATTTACAATTTTAATGCAATAAATAAAAAATATTTTAAAATGTGTCCCGGACTCCCTTAACAAACATCTGTCATTTTTTACATAGTACATAAATATAATACAATATATCATGGTTAAGACGCTCACCAGTTAATAAGCGATTCCGTTGAAAACAAGATTTTTTATTTGGTACCAAGTCCTCCATGTGTTTATACTTTTGGGTGCAGGAAATCGAAGTGATAAATCTATGAGAAAGTCGTTAAAACCCGGTTTTCGGATGTTTTCCGCCAAGATTTGACTTGGCAGACCGATGGCGTTTTAATATGTGAATCGAGACTTACCTAATTCTTGAATTTCAGCCGTGAACTCGATGAGGTGATTAACTGAGCTGCTGCCTCCACGTCTGTATAACACCATAAGCTTTTCTTCTTTAGAAAGCTGAAATTACTATTTCTAAAAAGTCTGTTAACATACGTATGATAGGATTTGATAGAATATTCACTATGGCAACCTAGAATCGTTAACTATTATGCGATATCATTGATTTATTAACGTATGATAGGATTTAATAGAATAATCACCAAGGTAATTTAGAATTACAATGTACCGTAAATCTCAATTAAATGCGATATGATTTAACAGAATGAAGAAATCTTTGATTAATATTTTATGACTTGACAAAAAGTGCAACTACTATACCTATTATATTTCCAATCATTCCATTGTGTATCTTTTGCACTGCTATATGTGGAGATACAAACACACAAAAATACCTACTGACCAGACAACGACTGTAGTTGCTCGTATAGACCCCTTACATGTGATGACACATGCTTCATCTGGCGCCCAAACATACGAAAAAGGTGGTGTTTTTGTAAACATAATGATTTGCTTTTTATTTTCTAAGTACTTAGAAAAATAATGCAAGAATAAGAAAAATCAAAATTAAACAGAAAGCCCACACGTCCTTTAAACGGCAAACTGGGAGTTGTGATGTTTTGTTTGGGCTCCAGATGCGCACCAAATTAGAGTATCAGTCGTTGCTGTGACGTCACTGCAAGAGTTCTATTTAGATAATTAAGGATGCACCTAAATATTATATTGGAAATAACCTACCTCCAAGTGCATTTATCTCGCAAATACAGATTTTTTTTTTTTTTTTTTTTTTTTTTTTTGCCTTTTTGGCATAAGTAAATTTATTGTTTTCAGAACGAAGACTATTAAGACGAGAGAAGCGGATTTTTCCTCTTCAAAATAGATGTTTTTAGATATTCTTCAACAATTTATGTAAATATGTAAATATAAATTTTTATGTAAGTTAAATAAGATATTAAAATATAAAAAACAGAAGAAATGCCCGGTATACTTTGAAGTATTGTCTCTTGAAATTAATTAGATGTTGACTTCTATTTTAAGAATACAGCTCTGATATTAACGAAGGCGATTTATCTTGGATCAGTAATTATTTCTTGCTTAAAATTCATAGTTTTACATGACATTTCTTAAATTGTTTATGCTATATTACTTCTTTACGAAATAAAATGTGATTGATAAGCAAGCATAAAAATTAAATCACTACTATATTATTTAAAATGAATGCATTCTTATCAATTATGCATTCTATTTAACTATTCCGTTTATTCATAATTACGAAAGTCTCGTTAATATATATATATATATATATATATATGATCTGTTCGAAAATAAACATTCAGTAGTTTAACACAACTTTTAATTACTTTTCCTGAAGCATGTTTTAGTAGTAAACTAATGTTAAAGGAGTAATTATTATTTTTTTGTTTCGGCAATTTACTTAACTGGATACTAAAATATTTATTTTGAATTTTTCGAAAATTTATTCTAAAAACAAATATACCTTAAAATAATTAAATTTCAAATTAATATTAAACAGAAAACTATAGTTAATAGAAAGTTTTAACTATAATAAATATGTTTTATGTTTAAATTTGAAAGTAACTTTTAAATATTAATGACAAACATTAATTGAAACGATGGTTATTAAACAATTTCGTTTCTTTTTTAAATTATACTGTTAGTTGATTTTTTGTGTAAAAGTTTACTAATATCAAATTACGAGTGGGTTGTTTTAATAGTTTCTTTTAAAATACAATTACTAAAAAAATATTTCAGAAGATTAAAAAGTTGCAAAGAAATTATATTTAATTACACGTCAAAATAATCCTTTAATTTCGATTAGTGTTCCGAAGTAATAATTGTATATTTTCTTTCTTGGTTATATATTTTTTTTAGATTACGAAAAATTTATTTTTTCTTACAGTGATATTAAGAACGCTTTAATATACTTAATCCTTTGTATCGCCTATTGAAGATCTGCACTATGCACAAAAGTCAGTAGTACTTACACAGTAAGATTTAACCCTTTCAGGGGCGGTGTTTGCAGTATGCAAACACATAATATTACTCTTCCAATTTCGAACTGGCACCAGTATAATTTTAGTGCAATTTCGATTTTATAATATTCGCGAAAAACAGCTCTTGATTATTTTCAAATAAATCTGTTCTTTAATTGTGGTGTGAATCAATTATTTGAACATTTTCGGAACAGAAATACCTTGCCCCTGAAAGGGTTAAAGCACGATTTTATTTGTTATTCCCATCTTCCAACACAGCAATTAATATAAATTGATTGTTAGAAATCTCAAAGAGGCTGATATTTAGTTCAAAATACCAAAGTTCGCTCATACCAAAGTTTTGTTCATCGTTTGAACAGCTTCAGGTTGATAGTGCAAAAATTAAATAGTAAATTTTGTCAAATTAAAAAAGCTTGAGTGGTCCGAAAGTAGATTTTTTTAAAGACAATTTCGTATATTTTTAAAATTGTATTTGAAAACGGACAATATGTATGAGAAGAATGCCATTTTCTGTTTATTGTTGTTGTGAAAAAAGAACCTTTTAGGCCATAATTATTTTAGTTTTACGTTCTAAATTTTTTGAATTATTTTTTATGTGCTTAAAATGATGTATTCTAACATCTGAGTAATTTTTTTTTCAAATCAGAGATGTTAAACCACAAGGCGCTTTTTTCTTCTTTTTTTTTTACTACAAAAGAGTGAGTGAATAGAAATATTATTTTTTTTTATGTTTTATAAAACCTTATGTCTCTTCTTTTAAACATACGTAGAAACAAAAAGAGTATTTTCTTTTTCTTTTCGTAAAATTATATGAAAAAAATGTAAAAAAAATTCTCAATTGTAGTTAATTATAATTTTATTCAACTTCAAAATTATTGAGTTTTTCAACAAAAAAGAGATCTGTGTTAATAATTTCAGTAAATCATAAGATTCTATAGCATTAAATACCCATGATATATAATTAAAATATATATTAAAATAAAAAAAATAAAAAAAGTGTTTCTTAATGTAAGAAAGTATATTATAACAGCGAGCTAAAAAAAGCAATAATGCCTTCTGACTTACTCGCGAATCCAAAAAGTGTTCTTTCACTTTAGAAATGTCAGCAATCAATATATTTACGAGAATTAACACTTTCCACTCGAGAGGTGACTCTCACTCACTATTAGTATTGTCAGGTTTCGCTGGTAAATCAGAACACCAAATGCTTTGAACGCGACTAATATCTTACAGTTTATTTAGCCATCTTTTACCGTAGATTATTCGAAAATTAAATAAAATGAAGAAAATTAGTTAAAAATACTGGTGTCCAGAGCATTTACAGCACTCATTTACACGAGACACTATTCTCACATAAGAGTCCTGCATAGTCAGTGTGAATCACCTTTCGCGTACAAATGGTTAAAGAAGCTTTGCGAAAACAAACTTTATTTTTCGACCACTAATATTCGGTAAAGTTTTCATTATATTATATGGGTCATTCTATGGTAACTTACGTTACATTTAGAACAATTTACTGCAGCAGTTTTAGCAATATAGCACTAAAAATATTCAAATGTAAAATTAACATATTTTGTCGATAAAATCCATCTAAGGGTCAATTTGGATGAAAATTTCTTAAAAATGGATGATGAATGTTACACTTTATATAATAACTTCCATTCATTTTTCAGAAATGTCAGTTACCGTAGTAAAATATAACTACCAAAATTTGTGAAATAACACTCAAATTAGGTAATTTTCACCTAAATTGAACTTTCAATATGTTTAATTAGCAAATCATGCCAAATTTACATTTCGAATATTTTTGTGTGTGTATCTTATATTATTAAAATTACTTAAAATAATAAATCTAACGTAAGTTAAAATGGAATGAGCCACATTTATATTACGCTATAGTTATAGTAAGTTATTAAGTTTGTAAAACGGGAATATCTGTTCATAGGTGGATGTTAAATAACAATTACTCTAATCCTTATGTCAAAATTACGACTGTTGAGATTATCTTCCCATGCATACAAAGATAATAGTTTTTTTTATTTTATTTATTTATTTTATTTTATTTTATTTTATTTATTTATTTATTTTTTTGAGAACAATTTGAACGTAAAAATATTTTTATTAAGCATTAAAAAATATGCTATAAATCAATTTGAATAATATAAACATATTGAACAAAATTAAGTTGCTAACTGATGGCTTAAAAAAATTATTAGTATATGCTTCTTTTGTAGAACAGATCTTTTTTTTTAGGAATCTCCGTCAGAGTTCATACTCATTTTCCCAGAAAAAAATCTCCTGAGAATTCTCTGATGCATTTACCAGGATGTATATTTTTTTCATGTCAACAATTAACAACATTTTTTTAAAAACCAGTAATCATGACTAATTCCCCCTCTCCTCTTTAGAAAAAGAAAAAATACAAAGAAGATCACCTGAAAAATAAGGTTTATACATAAATATTGAGCAATATAACTAATAATAACACATTGAGCACTGAGCAATGTGTTATTATTAGTTAGGTTTATACATATCCTACATAAACAATATGAACATAACCTCAAAGGAAAAACATTAATTTGTGTACAGCAGAGATAAATTTATATACCTCGGGGGGCTCTCCGAAAAACTTCGTAAATTGCCGGAAGAATTTAATCTCCACTTTGTTATTTTATTGCAGGATTGTTAAGCATTATGAATAATATGAAGGCTACACAAGTTAATATAAGTTTAAAAATATACTTTGTTTTTCTTGGGTTCCCATTTAACAGTTTTCAAATCTATGAAATTCAATAACATGTCTAGTGACTGAATGAATGTCGCCAAATGTTGAAAAGAGATTAAAAATTATATATATTATATATTATTTGTAAGAAGTGGTTAGTTTCCAATTCCATATATGTATCACAATGTTGGAATCAAGCTCTTAATTTAATTTCATCATGACATCATCTCGACAGAAGCGATTGGCTTTAAAAATTCTTAGAGTCCTGCCAATAATTTTTCAGGTTTGGAGAATTTTACGCATAATCCCCCTGAGATTTTTCTGATTTTGTTAGACCAAAATCTATACCCTGAATTCTATATTCCTTTGATGACTGTGAACCCTGTAAATATAAAGAAAAGTTGCGACTTCGATTTCTTTTTTAAATTTGAAACTACTCACTAATGAAGTATCTTTATTGATTTCACAACAAGTTGTTATCGATGCTTTAGAATTTTCCATGAAATTTTTGCATACATTTCTTTTCACATTCAATAAGAATTTTAATTTTTTTAAATTTTATTTATTTTAGCATTAATCCATGTTTTGTGTTTCTCGGAATTACTCGTCTATATTTTACATCAAAATAGCCACTTTAATCCTCGAAATTTAGGCTATACAAGTACAATGTAGTAAAACATTGTATAGTGCCAAATAATTTACAAAATTAGTAAAACAAAGCAAATTTATTTTGTAAAAAAATATCCTTTAGAAAACAAAGTTCGCGAATAACCAAGTTTAATATTCTTGAATGTTGAAAATTTTTTCATTTTTTACTTCGCGAATAATGAAACCTCGCGAATGTTACAGGAATAGTATAATTATGTTCTTCTGCGCATTTAAATGTATGCATCCAACAGTAAAAAATATTATTTATTATAATGTTAATTCCAAGTCTGTTAGTTTATAATGTATATCTATAAAAATGTTTACTTGAAGATTAATAGCACCGAAAAATCTACGTTACGGTTTCATTAAAAATCAAAATACTACTCGGAAACGTTTTCGAAAATCAGTTCGGAAATCAAACATTTTTTTATGAAAGTCTCTTTAAATCTGGAAAATATATTTATTTTTGAGATTTCTAAAGATAAAGTTGCCTTTTCGGAATCGCAGATAACTTGGAAAAGACATATTTCCGTTCGTGGTTGTCTTATATTTTGATAGATTAAAAACATGTATATATGTATATGTATGTTTACATGCATTATTTTTACTGTGCAATCTTTTCCATGAGATGCATAAAGCTAAGATTATTTTATATCTCAATTGAAATACATGTAAGATAAAAATATATAGGGATTATGGTAAATAACTGTTTAATGAATATTGGTTATGTGAAATAATTACAGCATTCATATTTTGAAACTTAGATGGATTTGGGGATAAATACCGGACATTAGCCGACTCTTCGGCTATCTCACTTGCAGAGCTCAACTTTGAGATCTTAACCGTATCAGAGTTAAATAGGTTCTCCTCTGATCGCCAAAAGTTCCCAGGCCGGATTTTCTAATAGTTATATTAAGGAAATACATTTATAAGGTTGGGATTTACGTAATTGGGTCTTCTGTGGGAAACCAATGACACCTCTTGTTATCAAACATGAGTGTGTTTTGAAACCGCAACTCACATACACATCAGAAAAAAATTATTCCAAATCTTTATTAAAGTATTTTCTCGCATATTCGCTATTTATTCGTCATTTAATAATTTCTTATTAATTATTTCTATTAAGACTGCTTTTATTTTTAAAACGCGTACTACATTATTCTTATTCCAATTTCTTTCTAAACAGCATATCCTCCTTATAAAAATCTTTTTTAAAGTTTTTACGTTTCTTAAAGCTAAAACCTAGACATTAAAGCATTTCGAATCATATTATTTTAGCATTTCATTTTTCATTTTTATTTTATTCGAAACTTTCCGCGCTTTTCCGAAGGGCCACTTATCACCATAAAATTGATGCGCTTATAATAGTAATTCCAGTCATTCTGATTGGATTATTTGGCTTCTACCGAGTCCTGATTCGCCCATGGCATCGGTATCTTTCCGCGCCGAGTTCCCTTAACCCCTTCGCGACGGGAGTCTTTTATGAAATTTTTAATGTTTTGTCACCGTCTTTTAAAAACAAATATTTACGACTTATTAAATAGAGAACAAGAACAAGAACAATGTAATCTGTGAAATGGATATCCTTAGTTGTCAGGCAACTTTATATCCAGTATAACATAGTAAACCGGTTTGAATGGGCTTTAGGGAGCCATAAGAAAAATTAAAAAATTTATTAGGTGGGGCAAAGCCACAATTAAGATTAAAAATTAGCTAACATAAAAATAAAAAGTATACATAAATATAAATTAAGGAAAATTACAAAAAAAAAAAAAAAAAAAAAAAAAAAAAAAAGAAAAGAAAAAAAAGAAAAAAAAAAGAAAGAAAGAAAATAATAAAAATAAAGCAGGAAAAATGTTCCGTAAATTCCAAAATGGCAAAAACGAATAAAGCTACCAAAGGGATGCCCCAACATAAAAAAAAAAGTCTCTTTACAGACACCATACATTTGAAAATATCATAAATTAAAAATGTTAGTTAAACACTAACAGTATAACAAAATTATTAAATAGAGAAAATGAAGGCAAATTTCACAGTAAAATTTTACTGGTGGGGATAAACAGGGATTCTTAAGTCTTTTTGCGGAACGTATACGTGTAGCTCGTCTCCAACGGGTTAAATTGACTTGCAGGTCCGGAGTACACATTTTCTTTGTTTTTAGATTGCTCATTAAATCACCGCTGTTCGGTTTTAAAGACATCTAACTAATATGATTGCATTCTTCATAAAATCAAATTACTAACGCCATGTAGAGTATGAGTGTTGTGCAAAGTTATTTCTTAATATAGAACATAAAGAATAAAACATTATTTCTTTTTAATGAGTGCTTTTTAATTTGGAAAAATTTCCTGCGGATTTCTTTTCACATCGCTACTATTCGCTCCACGCCTATATTCGACTACAACCAAGTCTCCAATCATCGTAAATCATGCCAACCTAATAAACAAGTCGGAAATTGTACGTCAAGCGTAACAAAGGGGGTGCGTTCGTACTAAAACGAAGTTTTAAAAATACTCATATCTTGATATAATGGTATACAGTACTTTGGATGCAGTGTAGTTTCCAAAATCTTTTGTGTGTCCCTGTAAATACTATCTACTTTCTATTCGACAGCTAGAAACTTGTAGAAAACGTCAGCAACGTATATATATTTCATAAAATGTAAAGTAGTTTAATATAATTCTCCCCCCCCCCCAAAATACAATGTTTCCCCCTACATCTTTATGTAAGCTATTTAAAACTTCTCTTTCTTCAATTCACAAAATAAACGCTGAGGATTTGAAGGTAGTTTTTCTGTATTAATATGAAGCCTTTGCGTACAATCATTAAATATTCAAATAGGTCTCATTTTCCTGGCTTACTACTATTTTCCAAACTGCACATGCTTAAATATTCATACTGTATAACTCCGTTTTTCCTATGTTTGAGAGAAAAATTTCGTTGCTCCCTATATTTCGAATTCATAAGGAATTAACGATGAAATATTTTCTTCGAAGATATTAATATTATAAATGAAATGCTAGTTGAAATTAATATAGAATTTACGTATTTTAAATGCAGAAAAGAAGGCTTCTAAAGAGCTAAAATGTACGAATCTTTAATTTTAAAGTATTTATGTGGGTTTTTTTCTGTCTTATTTGACTATTTTAGTGCGGAGCAGATGTAATAAATTTTAAATTTCCTAAATTACTCATGAATATTTAAAATAAAATGAAAGAGCTAATTTTTTAGGCATGCAATTAATTATCCTACAATTACCGAAATACAGCCGGGTTTTATTGTGAGACGTAAAAAAACTGTCATAGCTGGCTGTTTCTCTCATGGTAACTGCTGAAAAGCAAGTTAGGTTAGTTTGAGAATAATTAGATATGTTTGTGATATACACTAAATTTGTTATATAGGTTGTCCCTGAATTATTGGGACAAATTCTAAGGAGATGTAGGGGGATATCACAAGGTTTCAGACTTGCATAGCAACCCATGGTCGGAAACGTTTTTTCTCGCGGTATAGATGACTTGAGACAAAAGAAAGGAGACGAGCAGGAAAAGAAAGCATTTTTTCATTCTTAGTGCAGCTAAAATGTCGTGACAATGCTGATAAATGCTGAGGAGCTTGTTGCACGCATTGTGGCAGCTGCTGGGGAAGTCTAGGTCATTCCTGGTATTTTCGAGAATATATTTTCCCGGTATTTTCGGAGATGCACTTCTATGAGTCACGACCTAGGGTTGTAATTTCTAACATCTACTTTGAGGACTATCGGTGTCTCTTTAATGTTTTTTTTTTTTGTCTTAGTTTTTTACTGTGCTAATTATAATGAATAGATTTTCCAGTTGCCCCAATTTTATATGGCAACTGGACCTATGAAAAAACAGAGATGAAATATAAGTGTTTTTTATTTTTAAACAGTAAAATTGAGATTTGAAATATTTGTGTGCAGGAGTGGAACTAACTGAACACATCTACGAACATTATTTCAAGCGAACATTGGCTTTTGGAAGCTGAACTGATAGAATCTCCAGAGTGATCTTGTAATATCATGGCCCAGTTGCCCCACGTAACCTTACATATTACATTCAATAATGCGGAAATAATAGGGCGTCATCACATGACAACATAGAATCATTACCTGTCATGGGATTACGAAATTAATGACGTATGATAGGATTTAATAAAATATAGAAACTTTTATTAATATATTTTTATGCTTTCATTCGATTTTCATAAAATGTGAAATAACTCGATTCAATTCTGCAACGATATATATATTACATTTCAAAACATCCTGTTGGGTTGATTTTCCACTATTGTGGGTCGACAAATAGACAGCCAGACGACAGATATAGGTACTACCTATTTATATAATTACGAATGTACCAAAAAAAGAGAATACATTGTTAGATTTACTTGATGGATTAGTGTCCAGCTTCAAGAAATATTCCGCTGCCTTCGAAGCCCACATGGCCAGGGGACAGAGTCGTGAAGATATTACCAATGGACTGAGTTCTTATTAGTATTGGAATTGACACTGGAAGAATTTTGAATAGCAATTTGACTTTATTTTATTTGTGGAATACTGATCATCATATAAAACCAGTGTTGAATTCAGAAATTTTTCTCCGGGCAGGAGTTCTGTGGCTACGGGGGCGGACATTATAGAGTTCCGGGGAGGGGGGAAATTACACTTTTTGACCATTGAAAACCCCAAATCTTAAATTTTTCGGGGGGAGGCACATTTTATTGTTCCGGGGGAAAATGTTCCTTTCGGGCCACCCTCTGGTTCAACACTGGAACTATAATAGCTATTTCAACTTACTTGTGAGAATTTGGAATTCTCCAATAAAAAAAATAAAAAAAAACAGCCAGACGCGGTAACACTGTGGCTTTCCGCTTCTGGTAGAATTTTTACTTCGGGGAATCCAAAATTTCTCCACTGAATTTTTATAGTTATTAATGTTTTGTAAGATGATAGGTATTCCACAAATAAAAGAAAAGAAAATTGCTATTAAAAAATTTCAGGTGTGTATTTCGACACTTGTGAGAACTCGATTCATTAGTGATAACATCACGTCCCCCTATCCTATATTTTAATCAGAACTTGAGGGTTTCGATGGCAGCGGTTATTATGCATTGAAAATTAAGTTCTTGAGCCACCTAAGATGTTTTCTGCTCTGTAATGGTAATCTGTTCATAATGTTGGAATACATGCTCTAACGTATCTGTGACATAAGCGTTTTTTCTTACTCTAAAAAGTATATTGTTTTCTGTTGTGTTAAAATTTATTTCGGAAATAATGTATTTCGTCTTTTCTTTTACAGGTAGGTGTCACAATATCTTGTCTTGTAGTCAGTGAATGATGGCAAATTTTCAGCAGTTGTAAGTTGATTTTTTCTACTATTATGGTAAATTAATTCGTACAAGTAACGAGTTAAGAATACATTAAAAGCTGCTACGATACCCCCTCTTGTATGTGGTCCATCTTAGTAAACCAGTTTATGTGTGTTCATAGTAAAACCATTTTAACTGTAAATATTAATCATTTTAAGTGTGTTCATAGTATTATCACTTTAAATAATAACCTCTTTGAGCGTGTTCATGTCTATAAAAACTGTAATAAACCAACCTTTGATAGATAACAAATAAATATTTAAAACTAGACATTTTATAAACAAAATAATAAAATCCATAAATATTAAAAAGTAAAATAAATAACAAATATTGCATGGTAGTCGTTATCTGTTGTAATCGACAGTTTACATTGATTCCGATATCCCAGATTTTTTAAAATAATAAATTAATAAATCCTATCTGCAATAATTGTAGAAGTAGAATTTTTCTGGAATGGTGCTTCGCAATATCACAAAAAGTTCATCCAAATGAAGTATGCACTTTTGGTACTACTAGGCTATCCCGTCGACCAAAAAATTATCGCCAAACTATAAGATTAAATGCCAGTAATGGATGATCTTGAATGTCACATTCAATGACATTAAATACGATTCATATGTTTAAAATGTCATTAAGTGATTTTTATTTCGACTTTTTATTAATATTTTTATTAAAATTCTACGAATTATTTGTTTTTTCGTTATTTAAAATAAAAATTATGTCAATATGTATAATTTGGCTATTAATTTGGCGATTTATATAATTTGGCGAAATTGGTCGACGAGATAACAGAGTAGTACCGCACTTTTTCATCATAATATATGGTGCTACTGTTGCGCATACACGTTATTGATTTATTATTTCAAATGCATATTTTGAACGTGGAAAAGAGTTTTCAATTTTTGTTGCGCGTATTAGTTTCCTTGTATTGTCGGGTGGGGCTTGTGGAGCTCAAGCCGCATGGTAGACCACCACGCCCGGCATGAATTTTGAACGCTTGTGATGAATATAAGTTCGAGCATGTAAGTATATTTTCATTCTGTGATTTTGTATTTTAAGTTAACATCAAAATTAAAAATTATTGAACACATTCATAAATTGAAGGAAATTTTAGATTTAATTTAAAATGAAAGAAAAAAAAAAGATATAAGCGAAAGTTGATGTTGCAAATACTAATACTTAAAAACAATGATTTGACAAAAATATAAAAATTGTACATTTACTACATGCTGGATATGCTGTATTTTTATCCAGGACGTTTGTTTACTATACAAGTATTCTGCAGAAATAATAATAAGTTATTAGTAATTTTAATAATCTAGATAATAAAATAATTGTTTCCTATATATTTTAATTTTATGCTTTACTGTTAAATATATTTGATGATAGAAGAAAAGGTGCATTTAGGAAGTGTTCGTGTCACATTGTCCAAGTTAGCGAGATCCTTAACTTATCGCAGGTGCTGGGTTCGAACCCAATCGCGGCTGTCGGCCTAACCGTTCGGAGTTTTCCGTGGTTTTCTTCGAACCTTGCGTAAATACGGGTTAGATTCCCTTAGAAAGACCCCCACGGAGGGCACTCCCCCTGGTCCTATATCCCATTAGCGTAGATAATCGGACGACAAGAATCAACCAACCTTAACTTATCGCTGATTGACTTATAACTCCAAAAGAGTTGTAAGTCAATGTTACTTAAATATGTTTCACAATCTATATATTCTGGTAACTATACGGCACCCACAATGCACTTGCACCAACGAAACTCGTTGACTATTACATGTGTAAGAATTTATATTTACGAACAAATTTTCATAACTAGAATGTGAAATTTGTAAATATAAATAAGTAATACATACTCTTGAAAAGTATACAAATATTAAATTTCACGGGAGGGGGGAGGGGGGTAAGGTTGTATATATTTTTTTGTAAAATAAAAATTCGGGCGAACATATTATTAAAGCAGTCATAATTTAAAACATTGCATTCACATGCGTATATGCGAGGACGGGATTTTCATTCAAGTCCGCCTTAGCCAGTAAATCATGCTTTGGAAATTCACGAAAAAACCAACTGCATCCATTAGTTTTTCCTGTAAGATAAGAATTTACAATGCAACAAAAGCATTATAAAACTACACTTTTGCAAATTGTAGTGTTTTTTCGGTGCAGGTTCGCCAGTACAATAGACTAACAGATAAAACATGATTTTTTAAATTTTTGATAAGGCGAATTTTCAAAACTCATACCCTTATGTATGTATGTAACAGTTTGAAAATTTATAAAAAACCTTTACAGGTTTAATGTTAAAACTGTTGTTAGCTTTCGTTTTTTCAAAAACTAAAACAAAATCACTTCACCTTTTTTCATTCACGTATAAAAACATTTCATATTTATTTACTTAGAAGGTGTCACAAATAAAAATTAAATTAAAAAGTTGACATGTTTCGGTTCATTCATAAGAACCGTATTCATAACATATAAAATCAGTAGAAAATTAAATAATGGCATTGGCTATTCACGATCATAGAGGGCGCAATATTTTATGTTTTGGGGGTTTTAAATTATCTTTATATCCAGAGTCATTTAGTTTTTCTACTTTTTTAATTTTAATTTTATACATTTTAAATTTAATATATGGTCAAAATTTATTATATTTATATGCCGCGTTGGCAATGGCTATATTCACGATCATAGCGGGCGCAATGTTTTGTTTTGATTTTTAAATTATATTTATATCCAGTTTCATTTAATTTTCTACTGATTTTATATGTTATGAATACGGTTCTTATGAATGAACCGAAACATGTCAACTTTTTAATTTAATTTTTATTTGTGACACCTTCTAAGTAAATAAATATGAAATGTTTTTATACCTATACAGGTTTGTTTAACAAAAAAGATTGACCTAATCTTTTATTAAAAGACGCCATGTAATAATATTTTTAAAAATTTCTATAATAAAAATATACTTTTAGAGTCTCAACAAACACAGATTTGCAAAAAAAAAAAAAAAAAAAAAAAAAAAAAAAAAAAAAAAAAAAAAAAAATCACCATCTGATGTCAAAATTATCATGATTGTCGTCAAGTATATCGATTTTCATGTAACATCGCGACATGAATTTAATGGCAAAATAAATTTATATCGTATTAGTGGTGCTGATACAGTAAAAGACAGGTGATAGAAAATACATAGTTACATTGTAAAAGCTTTAAATACTGTTATCCATCAACTATCCCATATACAGTCTCAGCAAAAAAAATCTGAACACTTGCGATTTAAACATTTTGTGAAATATCTAGAAATATACATAAGGAATTATTCTGAAACTCCAGGTGTATAAACATAATAGTACATGTCATACATTTTCGTGAACGGATTTATATTTTATTCTATCGACGATAATTTTCAGAATTTTCAAGCTATGTTTTTGAGACTTTCACAAAAGTTGCTCTGTACAGTTAACTAACATAATATGCAAATGAAATTTTAATAGCGTTGACGTATGCGCAATAAAATATTATTTAGTAAACCTGCTCATTTGTCATACAATTTTTATTACTTTTTGATTCTGATTATAGAGTGTTATGTACAATGTTGATTGCATATTTTTTGAAAAGAACATTTTGCAAATTATAAGCAAAAAACTTGGAAAAATTAGGGACCGTTTTTATAAAAACCTTAATTTATCTACGTGTTTTCATGCTATTTTCATAAAAATGAACACTGTTTATTAAAATAAGCTATTTAATCATAATCTGCAGTTTGAACTATTTTGCTTTATTAGTTTTGACAGGGTTATCCAAAAGATCTTCGTTCTATTTCAATTTGTTGACGGCCCCCTGTTGAATTTCGGGGAAAACTCTTCGCGAAAATATATAATATGTACTATTTTGTTTACACATCTGTAGTTTCAGAATAATTCCTTATGTATATATTTAGGTATATATATATATACCATGGATACATTTCTTTTCTGAGCTTCACTGTTAGTTATTTTTTTCTGTCGTGTTACTCGTGTATAACTTTGTCATATTGAACAATGACAACACGAATCGGGAATCTGGAATTTTGATGGCCACTTCTAATAAATAAAACCAGACACAGAAATTATGAAGAAATTTATTACAAAAGAAGTAAAAGAGTTTTCTATACATACATTATAAAAACAGACTTTTATACCAACAATTGTGGTAAAAAAATGTATTTGTGAATTCAAATGTTATGAAAAAATTTTCCGTGTCTCAATGGTTTTCCAAATGCCTTAGTAAATAAAACCAACCAGAGAATCTCAAAAAATCAAAAATCAAAAAAGCTTTTTAAGACAGATTGGGACAAAAGTTATTTATTACATATGCATAATCTTTGCCAAAGTATAATTGTTTTCAACATTTCTTATATATTATTGTCTTCAATATCCCCCATCTTCCAAATATAAATTACATTTTTTGTATTAGAACAGCTGTAATGAATAAGATAATCGGGATCATCGGGAACTAATTGAATACTAGTGGTTTCTTTTTTTTTCTTAACGGTACCCTTTCATATAAAGATAAATATAAATATTTTTATATTATAAAAATTTGGTATAAAACATATATATAAATACATTAATTACCTATCATTTCTAATTTTTGCATTTGTTATAAATCAAGAGTACAGCTTTACATTAATAAATACACGTGAGTATCCATTTAATCCTAATCTCAATTTTTTCCCGTTTACACTAAGTATTTTTTCTTAAAGAGAAAAAAAAAGCTCATTTAAAAGCTTTTACAGATAAATGAAAGATTGCTCTTTTCCTATTAAAAATAGTTTCATTTTTAATGTCACTAATGATCATTTGAGTGTGTTCAAGCAGTAAAAATATTTTTCGAGAAAAGAATGGTAAAAGTATTTTTATGTTTAATGCATAATTAAAGGATATTATATGAAGAAAAAAATTTCAAAAGAGACATTAATATTATAAAATAGTTATCTTTTACTCTTTTGTGCTTTTAATGGAGCATTAAAAATTTTGCTACTAGAAATGTTTTTAAAAGCTATACATATAGTTTTCGTCTCATCTAAATAGAAAAAAGAATTCAGAAAAAGGCAAAATATCATCAGTTCGGATGCTTTTTACATCAAAAAGCTAGGTACTGCTAAGTATCCAATAAATACATACACATAGCTAAGTACTGCTAAGTAGACAGTTTTCGTCTCATCTAAATAGAAAAATGTCTTCAGGAAAAGGCAAAATATCATCAGTTCGGATGGTTAATTTTTCCAAGACTACAAGTATTTGATAATTGACTGGGAGGCAGTAGCACAAAAAAATCATCTCATCGAGTTCACATATGAAATTCCAGTTATTTAGAACTTGATTCGCGTATTAAACCGCAATCAGTCTGTCAAGTCATATCTTGATGGAGAGCGCATGAAAACTCGGTTTTAGTGGTTGATTTGTATGTTTATTGGAGTTAAGAACAAAAACGAAAACAACAAGTTGGAAATTGCACGTGAAGCATAGCAAATGAGGTGCGTTCGTACGATAATAAAGCTTCAAAAATATCACTCTCATATATCAGTCTCATAAAATTGTTAATAATTAATTACGATCAAAATGCGCACCAAACAATGTTCTCCCTATACTCATTATGTAATGGAATACTTTTGTGTGGCCTTGTAAATCAAAAACAAATGTTCTTTGCACCACAGATTATGCAAAATATATATTATAATATGTACTTTATGATGCATATCAATATTATTATGTTCGAATGAGTGTAATACCATTAAAATGCATTTTAACCTTTTTTTACCATTGACTGTAATGTAACGGAATACTTTTGGTTGTTCCTGTATTTGATCTATGCATCCTATTTTCAAAAAATTTCAAATGACTTGACAAAATTATGTAATAATTATGTATTTTAAATTTCAAACAATTACAATGCATTCGAAACATTTTTCCCCATTGACCGTAATGTAACGGAATACTTTTGATCGTCCCTGTAATTGATCTATCCATCCGATTCTCATAAAATTTGAAATAACTCAATGTATGTAACTTATGTAATAATTATATATTTTAAATTTCAAAAGATTCGGTTGGGTAGTTTTGCGTTGTTACATGCGGACGGACAGACAGACGGACAGACAGACGGACGGACAGACGGATGGACTGACGGACACCTATAGGTGCTACGTACTTACATAATTACGAACGCACCTAAAAACGGTGCAGAATTCATCTTGTTTACTAATTTGAAACTTAAAAATACATGTAATTGTGTATAAATTACTTAAAAGGTGCATAATAAAACCTATGTTTTATTATGCACTTTTAAGTAATTTATATACAATTACATGTATTTTTACGTTTTAAATTGTATGTTTATCATTGTGTTTTTCCTGCTCCCAGTTCTTCATGTTTTAATACTTTAGGTGAAGGAAAATGCATTGCTAAATCTATGAGTCATGCTCTAAAATCGGGTTTTCAGGTGTTTTCCACCAAGTGATGAGTTAGCAGACCGATCACGGTTTAATATGCGAATCGAATTTGAACTAAATCTGGAATTTCATCCATGAACTCGATGAAGTGATTGTCTATGCTGCCGCTTCCCGGTCTATAAATAAAATATGAGAGTATTCAAAAATGCATCGAAGTAAAATTCCGATTTCCTTTTTTTTATCCATGTGAAAGATTTTTTAATTTACAAAGGCTTCCGGAATATTAGGAAAAAACAAAAATATATTCGAAATTTCTTTGCAATGCTGTTTAATCAAAATCATTGAATCGAAATAAATGTGTCTGTTTTAAATTTTTTATTTATTTTTATTGTACTTGCAAAAAGTTAAAAAGTTACATAGTAGCAGGAAAGTTCTATTTATTTTTTTTCCCTACCTCGCAAAAAATTAATGATCTTTCGTTCTGCTAAACGTGGTAAGAATCATATTACCACTTTTACTATCTTTGTGCAACATTTTATAATTTCCAAAGGTTTTCGAAACATTAAGAAAAGATAAAAATACATTTGAAATTTCTTTTACAAAACCATCCAAAACCGTTGGAGCTGAAATAAATAGATACGTTTCAGCTTTTTCATTTATTTCATTATGCTTGCAAAAAGGTAAAAAATTATATAGTAACAGGAAAGTTCTATTTATCATTTGTTTCCCTACCTCGCAAAAAATTAATGATCTTTCGTTCTGCTAAAGGTGGTAAGAATCATATTACCATTTTTTACTACCCCTGTGCAACATTTTATAATTTCCAAAGGTTTTCGAAACATTAAAAAAAGATAAAAATACATTTGAAATTTCTTTTACAAAGCCATCCAAAACCGTTGCAACTGAAATAAATAGATATGTTTCAGCTTTTTCATTTATTTTATTATGCTTGCAAAAAGGTAAAAAATTATATAGTAACAGGAAAGTTCTATTTATCATTTGTTTCCCTACCTCGCAAAAAATTAATGATCTTTCGTTCTGCTAAAGGTGGTAAGAATCATATTACCATTTTTTTTACTACCCCTGTGCAACATTTTATAATTTCCAAAGGTTTTCGAAACATTAAGAAAAGATTAAAAATACATTTGAAATTTCTTTTACAAAGCCATCCAAAACCGTTGCAACTGAAATAAATAGATATGTTTCAGCTTTTTCATTTATTTTATTATGCTTGCAAAAAGGTAAAAATTATATAGTAACAGGAAAGTTCTATTTATCATTTGTTTCCCTACCTCGCAAAAAATTAATGATCTTTCGTTCTGCTAAACATGGTAAGAATCATATTACCATTTTTTTACTACCCCTGTGCAACATTTTACAATTTCCAAAGGTTTTCGAAACATAAAGAAAAGATAAAAAATACATTTGAAATTTCTTTTACAAAGCCATCCAAAACCGTTACAACTGAAATAAATAGATATGTTTCAGCTTTTTCATTTATTTTATTATGCTTGCAAAAAGGTAAAAATTATATAGTAACAGGAAAGTTCTATTTATCATTTGTTTCCCTACCTCGCAAAAAATTAATGATCTTTCGTTCTGCTAAACATGGTAAGAATCATATTACCATTTTTTTTACTACCCCTGTGCAACATTTTATAATTTCCAAAGGTTTTCGAAACATAAAGAAAAGATTAAAAATACATTTGAAATTTCTTTTACAAAGCCATCCAAAACCGTTGCAACTGAAATAAATAGATATGTTTCAGCTTTTTCATTTATTTTATTATGCTTGCAAAAAGGTAAAAATTATATAGTAACAGGAAAGTTCTATTTATCATTTGTTTCCCTACCTCGCAAAAAATTAATGATCTTTCGTTCTGCTAAACATGGTAAGAATCATATTACCATTTTTTTACTACCCCTGTGCAACATTTTATAATTTCCAAAGGTTTTCGAAACATTAAGAAAAGATTAAAAATACATTTGAAATTTCTTTTACAAAACCATCCAAAACCGTTGGAGCTGAAATAAATAGATATGTTTCAGCTTTTTCATTTATTTTATTATGCTTGCAAAAAGGTAAAAAATTATATAGTAACAGGAAAGTTCTATTTATCATTTGTTTTCTTACTTCGCAAAAAATTAATGATCTTTCGTTCTGCTAAACGTGGTAAAAATCAGATTTTCATAATTTTTTTTTTTTATCCCTGTGAAAGATTTTTTAATTTACAAACATTTCCGAAACATTAGGAAAAAACACAAATACATTCGAAATTTCTTTGCAATGTTTTTTTATCCAAAATCATTGAATCGAAATAAATGTATCAGTTTTAGATTTTTCATTTATTTTTATTATACTTGCAAAAAGTTAATAAGTTACATGGTAGCAGGTAAATTCTGTTTAACATTTTTTTCCTACCTTGCAAAAAAATTAATGATCTTTTGTTTTGATAAAAGTGGTAAATATTAGGTTTCCTTTTTTTTCATTATCTCCGTGAAAGATTTTTCTTAATTTACAAAGGTTTTCAAAACATTAGAAAAGATAAAATACATTCGAAATTTCCTTTGCAATGCTGTTTTTATTCAAAACCATTGGATCTGAAATACATACATCTGTTTTAACTTTTTCATTTATTTTATTATACTTGCAAAGAAAGTAAAAAGTTACATAGTAACAGGAAAGTTCCATTTATCATTCTCTTTTCTACCTCGCAAAAATTAATGATCTTTCGTTCTGCTAAACGTAGTAAAAATTAGATTTTCTTTCTTTCTTTCTTTCTTTTTTCTTTTTTTTTTTCATTATTCTTGTGAAAGATTTTTTTTTAATTTACAAAGGTTTCCGAAACGTTAGGAAAAGACAAAAATACACTTGAAATTTCCTTTGCAATGCTGCTTTTATCCAAAACCATTGGATCTGAAATAAATGCATCTGTTTTAACATTTTCATTTATTTTATTATACTAAAAGTATAGTTTATAGTAAAAGTTACACAGTAACAGGAAAGTTCTATTTATCATTTTTTTATTCCTACCACGCAAAAATTTAATGATCTTTCGTTTTGCTAAACATGGTAAAAATCAAATTTCATTTCCTTTATTATCACTATACAAGACTTTTTTTATTTACAAAGTTTTCCTAAACATTAGGAAAAGACGAAAATACATTCGAAATTTCTTTGCTATGCGGTTTTTATTTAAAACCATTAAAACTGAAGAAAATACCCGCCTTTTAGATTTTTCATTTATTTTATTATATTTGCAAAAAAAGGTAAAAAGTTACATAGTAACAGGAAAGTACCATTTATCACGTCTTTTTTCCTACTTCGCATAAAATTAATGATCTTTCGTTTAGCTAAATGACAATGATATCATGGACTACTTTACTCGTACGTCTTTATGTTACGTAAGCATATTTATATTAACGAGGTTTTACGAAAATAGATATTAAAGCGAAAAGTTCTAAAATAGAGAAAAAAATACGTATAATCATAAGATATTTGTAGAATATAAAATAGTACATTTTAAAATGTAAATAAATAAATAAATAAAATACACAAAAAATCGAAATTTTCTTTGCAAAATTTTTTTGCCATTATCTATTGAAACTGAAAGAAACTCAGCTATTATATTTTTTTGTTCATTTTTTTATTTTTCTAGCAAAGAGACAATGTTTACAAGGAACAATAATGTTCTATTTATTACCTATTTAACTTTTTCTAATACATTAAAAAAAAACAATAATATTGATGTTTTGTAGCATATGACATAGTGCATTTTAAAGATTAAATAAAGCGAATATAGCTAATTATACAAAAATAAATTCGAGATTCTCTTTGAAAGATTTTTTTCCAATATTTATTGAAACTGAAATAAACACAGCAGTTTTATATATTTTTTCATTTATTTATTTATTTATTTATTTATTTATTTATTTATTTTTTTTCTTTTTGCAAAGTGAGAAGTATTTACAAAGAACAAAAAACATCTATTTATTACTTATTTAACGTTTTTTTATTACTTAAAAAAAAAAAAATAATGATACTTCGTAGCAGTGCATTGTAAAGAGTAAGTAAATCGAATACAGCTAAATATATAAAAATTAATTCGAAATTTTCTTTAAAAGAATTTTTTTTGCGAATATTTATTAAAACTGAAATAAACATAGCTGTTTTATTTACTTTTTCTTTCAGTTATTTATTTATTTTGAAAAAAGAAACGTTTACAAAGAACAAAAAACATCTATTTATTACCTATTTGACTTTTTCTATAACATTAAAAAATAATAATGATATTTCGTAGCATATGAAATAGTGCACTTTAAAGAGCAAATAAATCGGATTAAGCTAAATATACAAAAAAAAAAAAAAAAAAAAAAAAAAAAAAAAAATCGAAATTTTCTTTGAAGGAATGTTTTGAGAATATTTATTGAAACTGGAATAAACACAGCTGTTTCATTTATTTTCTCTTTAATTTATTTATTTATTTATTTATTTTGCAAAGAGAGAAACGTTTACAAAGAACAAAAATCACCTCTTTATTACCTATTTAGCCCCGCCATTAGCCGAGAGGTTCTGACCTTTAAATTGGTAGACGGCAGGTGCTGGGTTCGAATCCAATCGCGGCCGCCGTCCTAACCGTTCGGAGTTTTCGTGGTTTTCTTCGAACCTTGCCTAAATACGGGTTAGGCTCCCTTAGAAAGACCCCCACGAAGGGCACTTCTCCTCTTTGGCCTATATCCCTCGAGTAGATAATCGGCCGACACAAAATAAACCGATTTAACTTTTTCTATTACCGTAATTTCGGGTGTATAAACTGCAGATCAAACAATTTTTTTTCGACCCAGAATTTTTTAAGAAACAAATATCGATCGATAGTTAGATCGCCTTAAATAGTTGTCTTCAATCACTAAATAAGATTTCTGGGTCCAAAAAGAATTGTTTGATCCGCGGCTTATACACCCGAAATTACGGTACATAAAAAAATATTTCGTAGCATATGAAATAATGCATTTTAAAGAGTTAATACATCGAATAAAGCTAAATATACACAAATAAATTCTTTTAATAGATAGGATTCTTTTCCAATACTTATTGAAATTTAAATAAACACAGCTGTTTTATTATGTTTATTTATTTATTTTTATTTATTTTAATTTTATGTTTTATTTTTCGCAAAGAGAGAAATGTTTACAAAGAACAAAAAAGTTCTTTTTACTTACCTATTTAACTTTTTCTATTACATAAAAAAAATAATAATAATGATATTTCATAGCATATGAAATAGTGAATTTTAAAGAGTAAATAAATTGAATAAATCTAAATTTAGAAAAATAATTTCAAAATTATTATATCATAGTTTTAACTTTTTTAGTAAAAAATTAAAGATCTTTCATTCTTATAAACGAGATAAAAATCTTTCTTTTTGTAAGTTTTGTTGTGTTTGTCTCAATAATTTAAATTTATAACGCACCTCTCAACTCCACTATGCTTTCCAGAGCCCAGAGGGCGCTGTTTTCATTAGTTCCTTGCACAGAACATTTTTTCTTACTCCCCAGTGAGATCTGAGTTAGTCCGACTGAAAACATGTCGCACCGTTGACATGTAAAATGTTCTTCACCTTATCCAAGGTGAATAATTCCCATGTATGTCTAAAATCTCATGTGTAATCGTGGTATGTTTTGTGTGTGTTTGTTATGTTTTGTGAAATAAATATGTTTGTGACGTTAAGTCTTCGATTCTTCAAATAACCGTCACAAATTGAGATAAATAGAAAGTTTTTTTGTTTATTTAGTTTTAATTACAAAAAAGACAAAATATTGCGTAATAACCAGAAAGTGATTTATATTATCTGTTTAATTTTCCCCTACTACATAAAAAATTATTTATTTATCGTTCTGATAAACGAGGTAAAAATCTAATTTCCCTTTATCTTAATCACGTCTGTTTTGAATTTTTTTTTTTTAGAAACTTTACTTTCAGAGCTTTAGAAACAAAAAGGGCATAATAAAATATACAGTAGAAATTTCTTTTTCAATTCCTTTTTTACCCCAAACCTCTGAAACTGAAAAAAAAAAAAAAAAAAAAAAAAATACATCCGTTTTCGTTTTTTTTAAAGATCTTAAAATATTTGTAGAATAAGAAAAAAATAGAGTTTAAAGTGTAAATAAATCAAATAATAAATTCGAAATTTCCCATAAAGGAAATATTTTGTCAATAATTATTTAAACTGAAATAAACACAACTGCTTTATTTATTTATTTATTTTTGTCATTTCTTTTATTTTTCTTGCAAAAAGACATAAGTTTACAAAGAAGTTTTATTTACTACATATTTAAATTTTTCTATTACATGAAAAAAAAAAAAAATAATAATGATTTTTCATTCTGCTAAGCAAGGTAAAAATTTGACTGCTGTAATGAAATGCTGTAATGTAGATAATGTAGATGTAATAAAAAATTGCATCTAATGTTACTGCAATTTTTACGGCAAAAATTTGTTTGCAACCAGAAGTTTTTGTCGTAATTTTTTTTTACAATGTGTGAGGACATCAAAATACATTCGAAATGTTCTTTGCAAAATTATAACTAAAATGATTGAAACTGAAATTTATCAAATTTCTTTATTTTTTATTTATTTATTGCATTACTTGCAAAAAGAAAAATGTTTACGTAGTAACTAGAAAGGAGTTTATCTCATGTATTTAACTTCTTTTTTACTACGCAAAAAATGAATGATCTTTCGTTCTGCTGAACGAGGTAAAAATCTCTTTTATTTTTTCTTTTTTAAAATCAAGCCTCTGATTTTTTTTAATTTACAAATTTTCGAAACAATATGCAAATACATAAAAATATGATCTGTATAACTTTTCTCTATTACTTAAAAAAAAAAAAAAATAAATAAAAAAAAAAAAGACTTATTGCTTGCTAAACGAGGTAAAATTCTAATTTCCCCTTTTAATCCCATCTGTGAAACATTTTTTTTATTTATAAGGTTTGAGAAACAATATGGGCAGAAGAAAAATTACTTTAGAAATTTCTTTTACAATTCCATTTTTACTCTAAACCACTGAAATTTGAAAAAAAAAAAAAAAAAAAAAACATCTGTTTTAGTTTTTTCTATTTATTTTATTTTACTTGCAAAAAGTCAAAAAGCACAGCAACAAGAAACTTCTATTTATAATGTGTTTAACAATTTTTTTTCTTTTTTACCTCACAAAAAGTAATTACTTTTCCTTTTGTTAAATGATGAAAAAAAAAAAAAAAAAAAAACTGACGATGTGTGCCCTGCAATATATCTCTACATTATTTTTAATAAGAAGACGGTTTAACAAAAAGGATTTAAAAGCGAAAGTTTGTTATAATAGAGAAATAAATATATATAATCTTAAGATAACCGTATAATAAGAAAAAAAATAGACTTTTAAGTGTAAATAAATCTAATAAAATTGAATATTCAAAAATAAATTCAAAATTATCCCCGAAATTTTTTTTTACCAATAATTATTTAAAATGACATAAATACAGCTGTTTATTTATTTATTTTTTGTCTTTTTTTTTTTTTTTTTTTTTTTTTTTTTTTTTTTTTTTTCAAAAAGACAAAAGTTTACACAAAAATACATAAAAAAAGCACTTAGAAAATTTTTTTGCAATCCCGTTTTAACACCAAATCACTGAAGTTGAAAAAAAAGCACACTTGTTTTAGTTTTTCTATTTATTTTATGTTACTTGCAAAAAGACAAAAAGTTACATAGTAACAAGAAAGTTACTATGTAACATGACTAATCAACAAAGTTCTATTTATCATGTGTTTGACTTTTTTTTCTACCTCACAGAAAACGAATAACGTTTCCTTCTGCTAAATAATAATAATAAAAAAGACGGCATGCTCTATAATATGTCTCCACACTATTTTTATAAAAAGACAAGAAAAATGATTTAAAAGCGAAAATATGTTATAATGGAAAAATAAATATGTTTAATCTTAAGATAATCGTAGAATAATAAAAAATAGATTTTAAAAGTATAAATAAATCGAATAAAGCTGAATACAAAATAAAAAGAATTTCGAAATTTTTCTTAAAAGGAATTTTTTGGTAATTGTTATTATTATTATTTGGTAATCGTTATTTTTTTTCATGTAATAGAAAAAATTAAATATGTAGTAAGTAGAACTTCTTTGTAGACTTTTTTTCTTTTTGCAAGAAAAATAAAAGAAATGACATAAATAAATAAAATAACTGTTTTCATTTTAGTAAACTAATTATCCTGTAAAAAACATGAATGTGAAAGAATGCCAAGTTCGTTAAAGGTTTCGCTAATAAAAGAAGTGAGATCTAACTGCAAACCAAGTTCTTTCGGAGCTCTTTAAATCATAACTCCTGTCATGCATAATATTATTCAATCGCTTAAAATGATTTGTTATGTTACTTGTTATTCAATAGAGCAACTTAGCAAGTTTTCTCTTATGCAATTTTTTCTATTTAGTTGATCAGAAATTAAAGTTGATCCCTTCCTTAACTTATCAGCACCTTAACTTCAATATACTTATTCGAACACTAGATTGACAAGATCTTTGCCAATCAGATTCTAGATTAAATTATACTCCGACTCAAAGATTAAAGTTGGTTGCTGAAAACTTGCCAAGTCGCTCTATTGAATAACAAGTAACATAACAAATCATTTTAAGCGATTGAATAATATTATACATGACAGGAGTTATGATTTAAAGAGCTCCGAAAGAACTTGGTTTGCAGTTAGATCTCACTTCTTTTATTAGCGAAACCTTTAACGAACTTGGCATTCTTTCACATTCATGTTTTTGACAGGATATCATTATTTTTTTGTCAAATCACTTCTTTTATGAGCGAAACCTTTCACGAACTTGGCATTTTTTCACATTCATGTTTTTGATAGAATATCATTATTTTTTGTCAAATAAGTAGGTATTTGTTTCCTTTTTGAAATAAATTAAATTAGTTAAATTAGTTTTATTTAATATTAATTAATCTTTCAGCTTTTTCCTGCATTTATTCACTGTTTTTTTCCGTCAAATTTAAAAATTTAACATTAGGACTGCTTATGTTCCTTTAAATTCCACTAATAAGGATGTTGCTTTTACGTGATTGGGTACTACTTGATTATTTCGTCGACCAAAAATGTTTGTAGCCAACTTGGCGAAATATCGCTATATTGACGGCAAAAATTACGCACCAAAAGTCATGCTAACATGGCGCTATTTCTGGTATTTTGCCAAATTCCCATAGATTCCCATTATAATCTGGTAATTTATCCAATAATTTTGTTAGAGCAAGGACTGTCGTCATCATTTTGGCATCTTTTTTTCTTTAAATCGGTTCGCTAACTACCCAAGATTGCTTAAATATTGCTATTTAGAAAGTTTTTAGAACGCTTTTCGCGCATTTTTACCCCTTTTAAAATTTGTATTTGTTAACAAATGTTCTTAGTGATCATTTATATCTTATAATTAATGAACATGCCAAATTTTATGTTTTTAGGCCCTTAACATACAAACATCGCATTTTTAGAAAACTTTTTGCTCTTTTATACCCTTTGGATTAATGGAATCGACATAAGATATAGCCTATATTGGAGCAAGGACTATCACCATCATTTTGATATCATTACTTTTAAGATCGGTTTGTTGTTTGTTGAAATTGCTTAAAAATCCCAATTTAGAACATTTTTAGAACGCTTTTCGCACATTTTCACCCCTTTTGAATTCCGTATTTTTTATCAAATGCCCTTAGAGATCATTTATATCTTATAAATAATTAACATGCCAAATCTTATAGTTCTAGGTCCTTCAGTAACACAAAAGTTGCATTTTTAGAATGTTTTTTGCTTCTTCACCCTCTTTTGGTTAATGGTATACGCATAAAATACAGCCTATGTTTGAACCGGAGCGAATACCATCATTTTGGTATCATTAATTTTGAAATCGGTTCGGTGGTTTCAGAGATTAGCCCCGATACTCGCCAAAAGTGTCGCCAACTTGGCACTATTTCTGATATTTCGCGAAATTTCCATAAACTCTAAAGTGCCAAACTTTATGTTTCCAGTCCAGTCCCTTAATGTACAGACCAAAGACCTTAGAGGAAAACACATGAAGGCTTTGGAAACCGTAACTAACTGAAACAGTGCAAACAGCATTGCTAGGAAACACGCTCAAAGGGGGAGATCCAACCGTAGGCTGGTTCAATGTATCCACCGATTCGCCAAATATTTTTCTAGTAAACCTCCTTGCGCCAACTCTCCTGCGAGAATTCAAAACGCCATTTCTTTTGGCAGTTCGCCTTGAGACTTAAAGATTGTGGGAGATTTTTTTAATATGCTTTGTTTGTTGTGATATATTTTCTATATTTCAAATAGATAGCCGATTAATACGTACAACCGAAAAGTCTTCAGTGATGCTGAACTTGTTAAATAATAAATATTATGTATCGAAAGTTCCATTTTCTCTCGAAAACTAACACTACAGATTCATCTAGTCTTCTGTAACGTATTGTATGAACTTTGACCTAACTCATCTCCCTCCACGAAAAGGAATGGAGAGGCAGGGTGGAACTGGGGGACGCACTGCTTTCCCGGAGCTTTAGGCGGGCAGGGATGACCACATCATTACTCCATATTTTGATAATTATCGCTACTGGTGATAATGCCAAAGCGCGCCAAGTGAACGCTTCTTATCTTTCGCCCCTGTATACGACTTCTATTGCCTAGCTGTTTGCACTGTTTCACTGACAGCTGTGGATTTACGTTACGCCTACGGAGCCTTCACATCTTTTCCTCATCTTTGTACAGACATCGCATTTTTGGAATGTTTTTTGCTCTTTTACCTCCTTTGAGTTAGTGTAATCTACATAAGATATATCCTATGTTGGGGCAAAGACTGTCATCATCATTTTGATATCATTACTTTTAAGATCGGTTTGTTGTTTGCTGAGATTGTTTTAAAATTGGTATTTCGAAATTTTTTAGAACGCTCTTCGCGGATTTTCACCCATTTAAATTGGATATTTTTTTGCAAATGTCATTAGTGATCATTTATATCTTATAAATAATTAACATGCCAAATTTTGTGCTTCTAGGCCCTTCAGTAAAATAAAAATCATATTTTTAGAATGTTTCTCGCTTCTGGACCCTCTTTTGGTAAGTGGCACAGACATAAGATATAGTCTATGTTTGAACCGGGGCGAATACCATCATTTTGGTACCATTACTTTTGAAATCGGTTCGGTAGTTTCAGAGATTAGCCATGATACTCGCCAAAAGTGACGCCAACTTGGCACTATTTCTGGTATTTTGTGAAATTCTCATAAACTTCCATTGTAATCCAATAATTTATCCTCTATCCAACCATTAATGTTTAATTAATTCTGATTTCTGATTTTTTTCCTATTTATAGATCCAATAACCTACCTATAGACCAAATTTCAACTTCTTAAGTCATCTGGAAGTAGTCAAACATTTCTATGAGTGAGTCAGTGAGTCAGTGGTAAAAAAAGTGGTTTTCAGACGTCAATTTCTCGTGATCAGTAAAAGATTTAAAAAAAAAATTTTAGGATTCGGAAATTAGAAGATGGTCTTACACGACACAAAAAATTGCAAGTGTGTAGGTCAAATAGAATTTAAGTTATTGAGGGGCCAAAAGTGGCTCGAAATGGTTTGGGTAATATAACCCACGGCCGGTGTGTCGCCTTTTACTTTGTGAACTTGGCTGGCACACTGCCGTGTGTCTAGATTTTGCAGTATATTATATTATATTATAAATGTTATATTATAAAAACAATTGTTTTATTTATTTATTTATTTATTTATTTTTGTCATTTCTTTTATTTTTCTTGCAAAAAGACGAAAATTTACAAAGAAGCTCTACTTACCACATATTTAACCTTTTTATTACAATAATAATAATAATAATAATAATAATAATAATAATAATAATAATAATAATAATAATAATAATAATAATAATAATAATAATAATAATCTTTCGCTCTACTTAGCCAAAAAAAAATGACTGCGTAACTTTTTAATGCTTTTATAAGATTTTTTTTTTAGAAAGAATATGTAAAGATGCCAAAAAAATGCGAAATGAAATTTATAACAAAAATCATTAAGTCTGAAGTTTATAAAATTGCTTTATTATTATTATTATTATTATTATTATTATTATTATTATTATTATTATTATTATTATTATTATTAAAGACGAAAATTTGTTCTGCAATTGAGTAAAAATCCGATGTCCTTTTTTTCCTATCGTGCCCCTAAAAGAGTTTTTTAATTTAAAAGTTTCCGAAACAATATATAAAGATACCAAAATACATGGGAAATGTTCTTTGCAAGGAACCTTATAGCCAAAATCATTGAAACGAAAAGTTATAGAATTGCTTTAGTTTTCCGTTTTTTTTTAAATTATTTTACTTGCAAAAAAGCAAAAGACAGTGTAGTAAACAAGAAAATGATTTGCACCATGTGTTCAACCATTTCTTTTCTTTTCTTTTCTTTCTTTCTTTCTTTTTTCTTTTTCTTTTTTGTGTAAAATTGAATGATCTTTTGTCAGCTAAAGAAGTTAAAGTCCGATTTCCTTTTCTTCTTCATCTTACCATTATTATTATTATTATTATTTTCTATCATACCCTTGAATGCCTAAAGATGCCAAAATACCCGCGAAATGTATGTTGCAAAGAAATTTAAAACAATAATCATTGAAACTGAAGATCACAAAACTGCTTAATTTTTCTTTTTTCTTTTTCTTTTTCTTTTCTTTTTATTTTATTTATTTATTTATTTTTTTAACATTACTTCCAAAAAAGACAAAATTTTGTTCTTCTAAATGAGTGAAAATCGGATTTTTTTTCTATCATGCCCCTAAAAGTTTTTTTTAATTTAAAAGTTTCCGAAACAGTATATAAAGACACCAAAATGCATGCGAAATGTTCTTTCCAAGAAACCTTATAACCAAAATCATTGAAACGAAAATTTATAGAATTGTCTTAGTTTTTTCGATTTTTTAACATTTTATTTATTTTGAAAAAAGACAAAACGTTACGTAGTAACTAGAAAGTGGTTTATATCATGTGTCAACTTTATTCTGTTACATAAAAACTAATGATCTTTCGTTCTACTAAATTAGATAAAATTCTCTTTTCCACTTTTTTTTTTACTTTTTTTTTCATATTTCTGAAAGGTTTTTTTTTAATTTACAAGAGCTCCGAAACAATATGTTAATACATAAAAATACATTCGAAATTTTCTTTCCATTTATTTTATTTTACTTGCAAGAAGACAAGTTAGCTACATAATAACAAGGAAGTTTTATTTATCATGTGTTAAATATATTTTTCTTTCAAAAAATTAATAATCTTTCGTTTGGCTAAATGATGAAGAGAAAAAATGATAGCATCAAGTCTCCACACTATATTTATATGATCAAGGTTTTACAAAAATAAATATAAAAGCGAAATATTTGTTATAATGGAGAAATATGTATATATATTATTAAGATAATCGTACAATATGAAAAAAATTAGTTTCTTTAGACCACAAGGGTTACATATGAGGACCCCAGAAGATAAGTGACAAAATTGAAAATAATGAGTTAAGTGCACAGGGTATCTGGAAATATGCTTTTTTCATTTCAGGTAAAGAAATATAGGTCATTTTCTTATTATTTGCTGAGTTATAGAGATAAACAACTTTTTTCGAAAAACAAACAATATTGAGTAATTACACATTTAAAGAAAATTGTACTCTATTTTTTTAACAGTTATTAAAATGAGAGTTCAAAGATTAGAATGCAACAAGCAGATGTTTTCTTTTTCAATTTAGTCAATTGTTATTGATGTTCCAATTTAATATCAATTATCTTTAAACTCAGTTTATTTCAAATCGACATTTTGTCACTTGTACCCCTTGGCTTCTGAGGTCGTCATATATATATTTTAGTTCAATTATGAATTTATATTATCAGACTGATAACTAAAAAAGATTGAAAAGCGAAAAAACACTAAAATTCATTTTTTACATGTAAAATTTCATAATACATGGGGACACAAAAAACACATTTTTTTGGCAATTTTTTATGTTATTCTTTTTGAATTGCAAACACGATGGGAAAATTAAATAATGAAAGAATTTATATACTTAAAAATTTTTTATTACTAATGGATTTTACAAATCATACACAGAAAAATAACTTACGTTTTCATTTTTCCAGATTTCGTACATTTTTGCTGCGAGCCATTTTAATATAATTAATATCTCGCAAAAAAAGTGCGATAAGAAACAAAATGCTATTTTGTTCAATTATAGTATTTTTTTAGCATTTACCATTTTTTACCATTTTTTTAGCATTATTTATATACGTGAAAAAAAAAAATTGGAACGATGTGTATTCTATAGGATACACCGAGACTGAAAAAGTTAAAGTGTAAAAATAAAACTAAATACATAAAAACAAATTCAAAATTTTCCTTGAAAGTTTTTATCAATAATTATTTGAACTGAAATAAATACAGCTATTTCATTATTATTATTTATTACATTTATTTATTTTTATAAGGTGGAGTGGGGTAATAACGCCAGGCGGGGTAATAACGCCAAGTGCTAATATTATGCATAATTATGAAATAATCTGGTAAATGATACCCATGTGCTCTGCGCAGAAGAGTTTTGAGTCATATAAATAGCATGAAACAGCTTCAAGTTAATTTGTTTCATTTTTAAGTCTTATTGTTTTTACAAGCAACTAAAATTAACGCTTGATCTAAAATTTGCGAGATGCGTTTTGTGATGTGAAGACTATTTTTTTATCCGGAAATACTTTGTTAATTACACAAATTTGTAGTACATTTCATGGACTTTCAAAATGTTGTTGAAGATTTTGGATGTCTTCTCGAGATAATTTATAATTTAAAATGTACAGCGCAATAACTATAAGGGGTAATAACGCCAATCCTTGGCATTAATACCCCGGTTGATTCCCTACAGTGGCCTAGCTACATCCTAAATACTAATTAAAATAAACACAGTTAAAACTGTGCAATGTTTCCAATAATTCTATTTAGGCGGTCCTTTTTACGCAAAAAGAAGCTCACGGTCTGATATTCTTTCCTCATTCTTACGCCCCCCCCCCCCCATCACACACACACCACACCTTTATTTTTCTTACATTTTCACAAAATATTGAACATTTTCAATAGCTTAGAATGCAATTTGTCAAGTTTGTAGAGTTTGTATTTTGGGCAATCTACATGCCATTATTCCATCTTATTTCATAGTTTTGTTTACATGGCGTTATTACCCATATAGGTGGGTAATAACGCCAAATAGCATTGGTCAAGAAATCACGCCATTACATTTTATGAATACATATCTGTTAAGTTATTTTTTTTATATAGATAGTCAATGAGTTGCTGTATCAAATCATATATTTGTTTGAAAAATACAATCTAAAACTGAGCCGTGAAAAATGGTAGAACCTTAACGTGGCGTTATTACCCCGGGGTACCTTATTTTTTGAAAAAAAAAAAGTTTACAAAGCACATAGAACTTCTATTTATTACATATTAATCTTTGTCTATTAAATAATAATAATAAAAAGATATGATGTTCGGATCTGCTAAACAACAGGAAAATTTGAAAGATTTTGATGCTTCTAAAAGATTTTTTAATTGACAAGTTTTCGAAATAATATGTAAAGATATCAAAATATATACTTAATTATCTAATATTAAGAACCCCTTTCGCTAAAACCTGCAAATGATACAACACACATTTTTTTTTTTTCTCAGGCTGCAATAATTTTTGAACTTGACCCATTTATATTATAGGGAACAAATGGATCTGCAACTTGTAATTTTTTCATCAGAAAAGATCATTTGAAAAAAAAAATGACATCAACAGAAAGTGGCTTATATCTGGGCACTTTTCGCCTATGTAAAAAAAAAAAATAAATAAATAAATAAAAAATAATAATGACCTATCGTTCTACTAAAAAAGGTAAAAAATCTGATTTCCCTTATTTTTGATCATATATTTAAAATATTTTTTATTTATAAGTTTATAAGTTTCCGAAAGAATATGAAAGGAACAAAAAATACATTTGAAATTTTCTTTCCTAATGCCGTTTTTATCAAAAACTATAGAAACTGAATACATTTGTTTTAATTATTCCAATTATTTTTCTTTACTCCAAAAAGGACAAAAAGTTACATAATAGCAGGAAAGTTCTATTTATTATGTTTTTTTCTACCTTGGAAAAAAATTAATGAACTTTCGCTTCGCTAAAGGATGAAAAAAACTGACTTCGCGCAGTATATTTAATCTCCAATCTATATTTAAATAAACACAGTTTTACAAAAATTGATAAAAAAGCAAAAAATATATTTAATGGAGAAATAAATATATATAATCTTAAGATAATCGTAGAATATGAAAAAGTGGATTTTAAAGTGTGGATAAATCGAATAAAGCTAAAGCATTTAGTTAACCAGTTTATTTGTTGTGTTTTTAAAAGACTCTGCGATGATTTTTCTTTCTTTAATTTAATAAAGATCTTGTTAATTTACATTAATTCAAAATTATTTCTTCAAGCTTAATAATCGTCACAATAATGCTTAATATTAAAAGTTTACTTATTTAATATTAATCTGAACAGATAAAGATCTTGACGTAAAACTTAACTTATTCTAAATTGGGAAACATTGAAGTGATTGCATAAAAATTTGCATACAAAATCATTAAAATAAGAAAAAAAATAAGAAAAACTGGCTTGTTGGTAGATTTTATTTTCACTTTTAAAAGCGCATTTTGCATAAATATGTTTCATATGTTTAAAATATTTTCATTATGGCTTTTCTTAACAAGGGAATGATGCTCTAGAGCTTTATAAATAAATTTTGATGACGCATTCCATAATTTTTCAAGAATCATTTATAAATAAGGAATTTGCCATTAGGTAAAGAGATTACGAAGTAAAGCTGTTATGAGATTCGCCAACTTTACAGTAATTTTTATTATCTTGCATGGAATTAGACGTAAGATTCTTTATTTTCGATATATTTAACTAAAAGTTTATGCAGATGAGTTAGATTTAAGCGTTATACTGTACATATAATAAGTAAAAAATAAATATTAAATGCATTATTAGTGCAATATAACCTATGCAATCTTTTGAAATACACATTTTTGAAATCCCTGA
Organism: Maratus speculifer; assembly: GCA_964019185.1. NCBI lineage: Eukaryota > Metazoa > Arthropoda > Arachnida > Araneae > Salticidae > Maratus > Maratus speculifer. Next base: position 110,010,845 of record OZ025301.1, read on the forward strand.
AATTAATAATTGTGGGAAAACATCATTATTTAACTCTTACGGGTCCGATTTTTCTTTTTCATTTTGAGAACAAAACTACTTTTACTTTAACAATTTTAATCATAATTTTAGTTATCCAACGAACTTACTAAAGTTTAAAGATTATCTCATTGTCTTAAATGTAACGAACGTTCTTATTTTGAGTACTATTCTATTCATATTTGCATGATAACAGGTTAATGAAGAGTTTTTGGAGGCAATTGGAAAATACTGTATTACAATATGATTTAACAGATATTACAGATTTCTTGTTCGAAAAAGTACACTATATTTTAAATTCAAAGAGTAAACAGGGTTTGCACAATTCTACCACTAATTTTTAAGAATATTTTCGAAGTGTTTCACTGCAGAAAAGTATCGTAAAGTCTGTGAATGAAGGTGGGGGTTACGAATGTTGTAGTTTAAAAATTTAATGCACATTTTCTTACTTTTAATAGTGGTGCCAGAGTCCTTGGAAATACGCAAGAAGTGTGCAAACCTTGATAAAATATGTGTTTAAAATAAAAGAATCTCCAACGGTGCAAAGAAAATTAAGCAAACTCTCATTATTATTGTTATTACAAAATGTTAAAAAATAAATGAAGTTATAATAAGAAAGGCATAGCTATAAAATATCATTTTTATATGCAGAAAGTAACAAAAGTAATTGTTTAGACAAAATAATATTGTATAGAAAAACATGTAATTTTAATAGTAAACTAACTCCAAAAAGTTTAATAAAAGTAATAGGGGTTTAAAATAATTTATAATGCTTAAACGTTTTAAAATTTTTTATTATATAAACAGTTGTTTTTTTAATGTACTTTTATTTGGCCATTAAAATGCAGCAAATTCACCATTTGAACCATATTTTTTAAAATAAGAAAATTGTCTGAAAAGGTAAACTGTTCCCTTAAATATATAAAATGGACTTATCCCACTTTCAAAGTGAAATATAGCTCAAATGTAGCTATTTTGTATCGTGCTTTCTTTCTTATTTTTGAAGAAAATAACAAAAATATATTGTCACAGAAAATATCCATTTACCTTCAGTTTTACTTTTTTTTTCTTTCCCACTCACGCCTTTAAATAAAATAATGGTACTTACTCGTGTTTAGTTATGGTCCGTCAGAAGGAGAAAAAGGATAATGGAATTATTTTCTTTTCATGTGTCTAATAATGCATTCAATGTATGCTGCTTAAAAACTTCAAACTACATTCAGTGATATAAAAATGCAATAAAATAAGGAAATAAATTTTTACATTGTTCAAAACTTCATTAAGAATGGTTATTTGAATTTTAAAAAACATAACTATATTGAATGTAGATTGTAAATATACTTATGTAATTTTCAATGTAATAAAACATTCGCTACAAAAATGAAATTTAAATGGCATTAATATGTTTCTAATAATTAGAAAAAAAATTATTTGGTTCGCGTGATTATAAGTCTATCTGTCGCAATTATTGCATATTAAACTAAATTTTAAATAAGACTACAGAAATATAATTTCAGTCCACAAAATCAATAAAATCTAGTCTTACTAAATTAATAACTCAAATATAAACTTATTTTATTTTATTTAGTATATACTTTTATTGCTTATTTTTTGAAAAAAAAAGCAGAAATATATTGTTGCAGAAAATATCCATTTCCCTTGCATTTTTTTCTTTTCCACTCACGCCTAAAATCAAATAATGGTCTTTACTTGTGTTTAGTTATGGTCGATTATAAGAAGAAAAAAACTAATGGAATTATTTTCTTTTCGTTTGTCTAATCGCGCATTAAATCCTTGCTGCTTAATAACTACAAACTACATTGATTACATTCAGTGAAATAAAAATGCATTAAAAAATTGTAAATTGTTCAAAATTTCACTGAGAATGTTTTTTTTAATTTTAATTTAACAAGAAAGAAAAAAGATCATTCATCAAGGATAGATTATTAAACAATTTCCAACGCATTCAGAATAATGTAACAAAACTGCACCGTTTAGATAAGACCTCAAAAATATAATTTTAAGTCCAAAAAATCAATAAAATCAGGTCTCATAAAATCAACATCGCAAATATAGCTATTTTGTATATCCTTTTGTTTGATGTTTTTGAAGAAAATAAGAAAAATATACTCTTGCAGAAAAACATCCATTTACCTTGCTTATTATTTTTTTTCCCATCCGACGACGTCCTATGACGTCACAATGACGTCACTGTGAGTCACTTTGGTCACATCACATCTGTGACCAAAGTGCTATCACTCAGTTACGTCACATTGTGACTAAGATGTGACTTTCTTAAAAAATTTTTGAAAATTACAAATATTCTTCAAAACATGTTATTTACTTTTAAAAACATGTTTATGGAAATTTTAATATCGTCGCTTTTGTCACAGTTTCGTCACAATGTTAATGTCAAAGTAGTCACAAATGACACACTTTTCACAAATTCCTCACATTGTGACGTCACAAAGTGGTCACAATGTGACGCCACAAAAAAGCTCTAAAACGGCCATAACGACTTCACATTTTAGTCACTGTGAATTCACATCGACGTCATGTGACGTCATATCGACAATCGATGGTCACAAAGTCATAATGTGACTTCACAACAACGTCGCAGTGACGTCACCATGCCTTACGGATGTTTAAAAACAAATATTTCCATCAACCAACTGCGTTTTTACTTTAATAATTATTACAGGAATCATCATGGCGGTATTAACCAATCATATTACAGAGCTGTTTATCGTTATGCGGTTAAATTTACATTAAATAAAACCGCAAAAATATAATTTAAGTCTAGAAAATCAATAAAAGCTAGTGTTAGAAAACCTAAACTCAAATATAGCTATTTTAGTATCTACTTCTGTTTCTTATTTTTAAATAAAATCACAAAATATATTGTTATAGAAAACATCCATTTACCTTGCATTTTTTTTCTTTCCCACTCACGCCTAAAATAAAATAATGGTCTTTACTCGTATCTAGTTATGGTCGGTTAGAAGAAGAAAAAGGCTAATGGACTTACTTTTTTTCGTGTCTCGAATAATGCATTAAATGTATGCTGCTATAAAAAATGCAGATCACATTCAATGATATAAAAATATACTAAGATAAGAGAATAAATGTTTACATTGTTAAAAACTTCAACGAGAATGGTTATTTGAGATTTGAAAACAGGAATGTATTGAGTGTAGATTGTAAATATACTTATAAAATTTTTAATGTTCTAAACATTACATGGTTTTAAAATTTTCCAAATTAATGTATTTATGAAGTATTTAATTTTCTAAAACATTCTCGGTAAAATATAATTTACAAATTTACCTGTTTTTAGCAATTTCCAAATTTGTAGAAAAATATTTTTTTGGTTTACTTGGTTACTTATCCGTCTGTCATAATTATTGCTCATTAAACATGAACTAAGTAAGAGCACAAAAATATAAGTCAAGAAAATTAACAAAATCTAGCCTTATAAAATCTAAATATACCTATTTTAGTATTTTTTTCTTATTTTTGAAGGAAATCAGAAACATATATTGTTACAGAAAATATCCATCCACCTTGCGTTTTATTTTTTTGCTTCGATCATGTCTTAAATAATATAATTGTCTTTACTCGTGTGCAATTATGGTCGTTTAAAAGAAGAACAAGTAGAAAATTGTACGACAAATGTTGCACGTCAAACTTTCGTACTATAACGAAGTTTTAAAACTAATTAGATCTTGATAAAATAGTATACAGTACTTCAGATACCATATAGTACCGAAATTTTTTGTGTGTCCCTGTCAATAGTATCTGTTTTCTAAACAATCCAAATGCCTAAAGAATGTTTTCCTTATTCCAGTATGTAATGGAATGCTTTTGTGTGGCCCTGTAAATTAATAAAAGAATATTCATTGCACCGCATATTGTGCAAAATATATTTTTAGTACATACTTCATAGATACTTTTATTCTAACTTATACACTTACATTTTTGGCATATGGTATTTCCGGTATCAGGTGAAATTTTGAATCAAACTGAAAAAATATTTGTTTAAACTATCAAAAGTAAAATGTGGTAGAAAAACTCAAGAAATTATTATACGGGACATATTTAAACGTACATTGTACGAAAATTCCATAAAGAACGTACAACTTGCAAGAATAGCGTACAGTCTGGTAGCCCTATGATTAACACACTTAACTTATATCACTTAACTTTGAAACAATAAATAGCTAGATAAAATAAGTACTTTCGTCAAACATTTTTTTCCCAATTTTTTCTGGATATTCTCTTGTAATAGAGTTATTTTAGTCCAGAATTTATATGCATTATTTCCAAAAGACTATAAAAATTACAAGATGTGTAAAAGTTATATTTAACTTGTTCAGTTGCTTTTCACTCAGATGGAAGAATTAAATTTACATTTAACTTAGTTTTACCTTTTTTCTACCCCTCAAAGAAATTGATGGTTTTTCGTGCTATGAAAAAAACAAAAACAAAAAACTGACTGTGTGATATTTTTTAATGTCTTTTAAAACTTTTTCAAATTTTAACAAATTATACGATGTACAGTAAAAGATAAAAATACATTAAAAAGGGGAATAAATTTATGCATTGTGCTTTTAGTGAAATACTTAAAGTTATTTAACCTTAATATGCGTGTTGAAAAACTCGAGGAACACGATTAAGTAAAATTTTAAATAAAACGCAGAATAAAAATGTGTCTAGGAAATTTCTATCGTAACGTTTTTCGAGTAAACGTTTTTCGTCATTTGCTGAATATGTGCGTGATTGTTGTAAATGAAATTTTGACTTACTTACGCATACGTTGGAGTTTTTATAATAAAATGTATTAACATTTAAAAAAAAGCAAAGTTCATTTATTAAACATTAACTAAATATGTTAAAAAGCTTAAACGCTTAAATTAGAAAAGTCTAAATCAAGTTGTTGTTAAAAAAATATAAAAAATTAAAATAATAGTTAAAAAAATATAAAAAACTAAAATAATAGTTTAAAAAAAATGGGTAAGTGTGATCGCAGATAGCACAAAGTATTTCGTTTACTATTTCTTTCAAAGCAACTTATCTTTTAATTAATAAATTAAAATTGTTAATTTATAATTATTAAATTCTTACATAGATGGTAGCACTAATAAATCTATTTTAAAATAATTATAAAAAGACATTACTTATTTAAATCAAATTAAGATTGTTCAACTTAAATTATTTAAATAAAATCCAAAATTCCATTTTTTTTATTTGAATAAAACAGCGGAGATGTAAGTAAAATTTTAAATTTCTAAAAACAAACAAAAAAAATGTGCAAACGAAATTTAAAATTCTGAATTATTAATAAATTGCAGTATTTTTTTAAATGGAAAGAAAATTGAAAACCAAAAAGTATTATGAATGTCCGTGATAAAAATAATAGTAGTAACAATATAAAACCTTAAATTGTCAAAAAATGCAAAATTTCTTTTAATTTAATCCATCTTAGCATGAAAATTTAAAGTTCCGGGACCGGGGATCGTACTAAGAATCTTCAGTTTACTAGCGAGATGCTTTTCCTCCAAGCTATGATGTCGACACAAAAAGCATTGAAATTAAAGCTCTCATTTCAAATTTAAATCGTAAAAATGACTGGATGATATTGGTAAAATTGATTTAATTAAAATAATTGAATTTTTCAAAATGTTATAATTCGTTCTGTGACATGGGGTATTGAGCTGTAAGTACACAAAATTTGAAGTCTCTGATTTGTACAGTTCTTGTGGACGGATTCTGTGGCGGACAAACAGACAGAGGACAGTGACAAATAGGGTTTCGTCAGATGAACGAAACCCTAAAAATGAACCACCATGATGAATGTTATTTTTTACTCTAAAAGATATAAATATTACGTAAATAAAATTTCCAGTAAATATTTACTTTTAAATCAAATTAAGTATACCTTCTTTGAAACTGTAAAAAATACAAATATTTCTCAATCTGAGAAAATATCAACAAAGATACACACGTATACAAATATAATAAAACTATATGATAAAGCAGATGTCAAACAACATTTTTTTCGAGTTATTGGAAATCGACTTTGAAAAGTAAAAAAAGACAGCTGCTTCTTCATCTACGAAAATATATAATTACAACCACTTTTTTTATTTCACACGGTTCCGTAAATTGTTCTTTATTGTCCCTTATTACCATTTTTCTATTCAATTCACGAATACAGATTCACGCCAGTGTGACTGTAGTCAAAGACAACTACTTCTTAATCTACTAAAATATAATGTAACTACGAGCAAAAATCACAGTCACCTGTCCCATTTCATTATGATTCCAAAAAACGTTCTTTATTGTCCGTTCTTTTCAGCTTGTTATTCAGCTCATGGATGCAGATTTATGCTTCTACACGCTAAAATGATTGTAGAATAAGACAAGTACTTTTTAATCTCTGAAAAAAAGATGTAACCACGAATAAAAATTACAATCATCTCTTCCATTTTACCACAATTCCAAAAAAGTTACCTTTATTGTCCCTTATTGGCATCTTCTCGTTAGCTAACCCATTAATGCCTGAATTATTTTCTTCGTTAAAATTCAAGTTTTGCATTTCCCACCACTTTTAAAGCAAGAATAACTTTTATCTTAATTTATCGAGGACTTTGTCTCGAGTAAGAAAGCATTTATTTATCCTCCTTTTTTACTGGTGTGAAATGCGCTTACTTGAATATTTTAAAACTGTCCCAAAAATGGGACGCCAGGCACTAATGGGCTGAAGAATATACAGATTTATGCTACTTTACGTCAAAGTAATTGTATCAATTAGAACTTTTAAGAGAATTGATTAATTAAATCAATCATTTTACAAACGTCTTCGGAATGATTAGTCAAATCGAAATGTCAGAATACTACAATGTTTTGTTACTCTTGTATTTTTAAAAATTATAACAAAATAATAAATATAAGCAACTAAAATTGTTATGGATGCTACCATTTTTGTGCTTGTATTTTACTTGACTGTAATGAGAGAAATTTAAATAAATGCAGCTATTATGTTACCTCTAACTGCTTTCTGATTCTGCATAAAATCAACAGACATATAGTTGAAAAGTCATTTATCACTAGCTTTACTTTTTCCACAGCTACCTAAATAAAATTAATGGCCTTTAGTTTTGTTAATGGAAAAAGAACCGCTGACGGTATTTCCTTTTCAATGTTTTAAAAGTTCTTTAAATAAAGACATCTTTATAAAATCATAAAATACATTTAATGGCATTAATTTTTTTAATAATATGTTTTATCATCATTTATAAGTATAAAAATTTAATTTTGTAAATTTATTTTGAATTTCGAAAATAAATTGTTTTCTGAAGTTTCTAAAGGTAAAAGAACACACTTTTCGAATCCTCGGGTGACTCGAAACAGGTTATAATATATTTGCATTCGTGAGTATTGTACATTTTCGTAGAAAGAAACATTTGTCCTTTGTTTCAATATACGTAGATCGTCATGGCTAGTGGCATGAGGCTTAAATATATCTTTAAGAGCTGTGTCGAACTTAAACGAGATAGAACATGGTCGAAGAAATCCGGGACGCCGAGTCGTCCGAACAACTAAAAAATTCGGTACTACTCTGTTATCCCTTCGACCATTTTTGCCAAATTATACATGTTGACATAATTTTTATTTTAAATAACGAAAGAAGAGATAAATTTGTAATACATAAATAACAATACACATAAAAATGGTATTAAAAATCATTTGATGACGTTTTAAACATATGTACCGAGTTTAATGTCATTGAATGTGACATTCACAATCATCCATTATTGGCATTTAATCTTATAATTTGGCGATAGTTTTTTGGTCGACGGTATAACCTAGTAATACCGAAAATTTCTGTTAGCGACTAAATTTTATCTACTTACTACTTTTTTTCTTTAATCAAAATATTTCCATGAGCGAAAATATTTATATTTAATAGTGCAATGTTTTCAGTTAGACCGGGAGACGACAGTACAGGCAATCACCTCATCGAGTTCATGGAGAAATTCTAAGACTAGTTAAATCTCGATTGGCATAGTAAAATGCAAAAGATCTGCCAAATGATATCTTGGTGGAAACCACTTGAAAACCCAATTTTATCGACTGACTCAAATATTTATCATGATGTTTTTCTGCTCCCATTCTTCCTTGTTTTCATAATTTTGGGTGCAGGAAAACAGAATGGTAAACCTACTAATCAATCGATAAAATTGGGTTTTCACGCGTTTTCAACCAAACATAACTTAGCAGACCGATTGCTTTTTAATATGTCAATCAAGATATAACTAATCCTAAAATTTCATTAGTGAACTCGATGAGTTGATTGCCTAAAGTGCCGCCTCCCGGTCTAAGAAGAAGAAACAGCTTCTTATGAAAGTCATTGCAGCAAAATGAACATTATCAAAAGTAAACTCCATTCAAATTTAAAAGAATATAGTATGAATATTTTACTCTTTTTAAATGGACAATTTTTAAAGGATTTCAGTCCTGAAAAGTCAGTGGACAAGTGTTATTTCAAATTAAAATCTCAAAGGCATAATTACTTGTATTAATTGTATTTGTATTGATTGTATGTACTAGCTGCAACCGTCGAAATTCGACGGAAAAGAATATGTATTAGATATGATATATATCAGTCGTTTATACACAATAGGATACTGAGCGAAATAAACAATTGCCACCTCTTAAAATAGGAATAACATAAATTTTCATGATGAAGATACGCAAACTTCAGAAAATAAGAAAAAATAAGGGAAACATCTCATAAAAATTATTATGTTGGACTTAACTTCTGCTACAAATATTTTTAATGCGGTTTTTAAACCTTAAACATTATTTAAATTCCAAATTATTTAGGAAGTTAATATAATTCCTCAGAAGACAAATTCAAAAATATCTGCACAGTTTATTTTTTCTCCGTTTAAATATCGCTTGGTAACTGTACAATAATTATAATATCAATAAAACATTTTAATTATAACATAAACAGAAAGTTACTAACCTGTATAACCAACCCACTACACATTTACAGCACTTGCAATAAATTTAATTTATTTATTGGTTTGTAGCCTCCATGAACTTGTCAAAATTAATTTTATTGTTATGGCAACGAAAAGAAAAACCATATCTTTGTTATTAAAAAGAATAAAATCTACCTGACCGCCGTAATTTAACATGGTGTAGTAATAAGGAAAAGACATAAAGTATACATGGTAAAATTTTAGTCCAAACAACAGTTATTTCTGTTAAATTTTGCATCCACGCAGTATTTTTAATACACTCTTAAAGATTTCTGTAAAAACACAGGAACAAAGAGAAACTCTCTGTAAATTTACACTAATTCTAGATTAAATGCATTCGATTGAATTTCTCGGTCATTATTTTAGAGACATTTTTTTAAATCTCATATCTAATTCTCTGTACGGATTTCCATGTCTTTAGTTAAATATATTTTTATCTTTGTTATATTTTTTAATTCAAAATATCCATTTTAAAATTTAATAATAGCTGTTTTTTTCCCGCATATCTTACAAAATGCATATTTTAGTGCACTTCACAAATGCATATAATTTTAATATGTTTGAGAATGCAAAACATCTTTAAAATTCATTTGAAACGATTTTTTCCCATAAGGCGTAATATACGGTAAACGTTTGACTGTTCTTGTGAATAAGCTAAACATGCTAGAAGCTTTATTTGAAATACGGTTCGGGCTATTTAAACGTCAATGATATCCAAAAATTTCAGGACAATCCGAGTATATTTAAGAGAGTTATAGCACGGACAGGCGGATTGACGTCCAGACCGACAGACGGACAAACAAACCGAAATCCTAAATACTTTTCAACATTGTTGAAAAGTGTTACAAATGTAAATAGATTCCATTATTATGACTCGTTTATTAATATAATATTTCGTTTCCTCCTGCATCGATGGTGGATTATTTTATGCAGAATATTTTTATTTTAGTCAGAATAACACAAGGTTATTTTCTTGAAGCTTAAAAAATTAACTGAAAATTTAATACATTAAGTTTAAAACATTGCTTTTTTCTGTGTTTGTGCATTATTCTGCGATAATGACATCGTATGAATCCTTTTTTCTATAGACGTTGTTTAAGACGGGATCAGAAATGTGGAATTCTTAAGCGGAGGCAAATGATATCATTTTATATAAAATAAAGCATATAATTTACATTTTAAAAGTATAATAGGGTTTGTCGAAGCATATTTTTCAATCCAGCAGCTTTGAAACTCTACACAGGTGAAAATGCCTTCCTTTTGAAAATAATGCAATTGAAATCACACATTAATAAAACTCAAAGTTTTACAAAAATTTAATGTGTCTTTACAGAAGAGCAGTGACATTATGGTTAAAGTAATAGTTGACTAAATATTAGACTAACTAATAAATGATACATTTATTGTAGTAACAAATTTTGTAGGTTTATTACAAATTAACCGTTTCAAGTCTGGTGTACTATTAATAGTACATGCATTTTAATGGAGTACTATTCTGATTTAAGAAATACTTTTTCTACTATTTACATGTAGTAATGTTAATATATGCCTATGCATTTACCATATGGATTCATTTATGTTTAGGCATTTAGTAATGATAATTATTATTTGCTCCATTCTCTTTGCGCCGTTTGCAAATCTTTTATTTTAAACATATATTTCACTCTTTAAATTTAAAATAAAAGTTACTTTCCTGAAATATCATGTGTAATAAAGCGCAAAAAATATTAGAAAGTCTTAATATAAGTTAAATCTTAATGTAAAATAATATTTTTTAAAGATCTCCAAAAATTCTTCCTTAGCCTATTGTCATTTGAATCTTGATTGAATAGCATGCAAAACAACAACATTCGTTATCTTTAAGACTATAAAATATTCGTTAAATATTAATTAATGTATTTGAATTGCTAGTGTTAATGTTATTAACATAAAATTAATTTTTTCTAAAAATTGAAAAACAATTCGGACCCGAAAAGGTTAACGAAGCTGTTCCTTCTTAAACATTTTGCATTTTCGAAATTTGATGGATTCCACCTTCTATTAACAATAATACTTTTTCTTGGAAGCGGCACTAAATTCTGAAAAACGAGCATCCCTGCTTCCTGCTTGTTATCTAATACACTCTCGCAGTTTAATCGGTTCTCTTTGAATGTAATAAATTTCTCTATATATGTACTATGCGGCAAAGTCATTTCTGGAACATTAACTTTATCACGTTTGAAGTCTGAGTAATACTTTATCAAGCGGCAGTGTCTGAAATAGGGGAGCATTAAATACAATAAAATACAGTGTGACGATTTTATTGCGAACCCATCCATAACATCAATAGGCGATAAGAAAATCCATTTTAGGCTTAATTTTGATTTGAGATATGTCTGAAAAAACGTATGTGCCTAAATATAAATCTCTTCTATCTCAAAGCATCTCTTTTTAGTATTATTGCTCTATAATGCAGTGAAAACACAATTTCAATTATTTGAACAATCTACAAAGCATTTCAAAAATTGTGTTTAATTTTGATTTCTAAATTGAAAAATCTGCAACTTAAAATTCTCTTTAGCTTAAAATCACTAACTAGGGAAGTGCACGAAGTGTGAGTCACCGATTTTGATGAAAGTGGTATCGTTGGAAAGATCTCATCGTGAGCAGTAAAAACTCAATGGAACTACCCGTCGCCAATGATTAATTTTCGAGATATGCGACAATTTATGTCACGCAGCTAGTGAACACTTACTGGGTAACCGCAAAATTTTTTAGCCTCAACATTAACAAAAGTGATATCGTTGGAAAGATCTCATTGTGAGGAGTGAAAAACTCAATGGAACTATTCGTCGGAATTGAGCCGTTTTCGAGATATGCGACAATTTATGTCACGCAGCTAGTGAACACGTACTGGGAAACCGCAAAAATTTTTAGCGTCAACTTTAACGAAAGTGGTATCATTAGAAAGATCTCATTGTGAGGAGTGAAAAATTTAATGGAACTATCCGTCGGAATTGAGCCGTTTTTTGAGATATGCGACAATTTTATGTCACGCAGCTAGTGAACACTTATTGAGAAACCGCAAATTTTTTTTATCCTCAACTATAACAAAAGTGGTATCGTTGGAAAGATCTCATTGTGAGGAGTGAAAAACTCAAAGGAACTTGCCGTCGGAATTCAGCCGTTTTTGAGATATCCGACAATTTATGGCACGTGTTGCACACTTATTACTGATTTTATGCACACTTATTTGGGAACCGAAAAAAAAATATTCTCCATTTTGACAAAAGTGACATCTTTGGAAAGATCTCGTTGTTAGGATCAGATAATCATGTAGCATTAGGAACCGGAAATGAGACGCTTTTGAGATTTATGCCACAGAGGTTATATATTTTTGCTGTTATTTATAATAAATAATGAAAAGAAGTCATAATTCATTAGTTAGATTAGCGAGTAGAATGTCTCCGTCAGGTACTAACTCCTCGTTGGTCCTATTGGATGAAACTTGGGCATTGTAATGACGTCAATACTTGCTTTCATTGTGACGTCAGTCATGAAGTTTTGGTTCGACACTGACTTTAAGCGAATGGTTGCTACGTTTAATTTTTTAATTAAATATAAATCGCAGAAAATCTTACCAATTTAAATTGCATTTAAAGTTTAAAAACCTTTAGCGATGAGAAACAGATATAATATACAAAAAAATAGAAAATACAGCATAGCAACCGTTTGTTTGAAGTCATGACTGACATGTCAACCGGCTTGTAAGAAGTGAACGCTGGTTTTATATATCTGGATTGGAAATTGTTTCTTTTTTCGTCTAAATAGGCGTCGCTTTCGTATCGAAAAGAGCGTCGTAACGATAAGCGATGAAAAAGAAAGATGAAAGAGACTATCGTTGCTAGCAGAGATATTGCGTGCGAACTGATGGTGTTTGTCAACCAGTGGTCAATTTGAAATTGAGGAAGTTTTTATATATTTTTTTTATTATTTAAAAGTGTAGTATTGTGAATAAAACTTTGAATGTTAATAATAGATATTTTGCACTGCTTATCAAGTTACACACGGACTGACTAGAAATTTTTACATCATGTGTGGCCGAGTGTGAAAGGTGCCTAAGATCTGTACTGTGGCTAATTTTACCAGCACCTGTAGAACGCGTCCTGAGCGTGCTGATTTAGGAAAAGCGGCGCAGGCCCCTCTGATATGCGAACTCTGGGCCAGTTCTGAAGATGTTGTCAGTGAGTGTTCGGGCTGTAATGAAATTGCCGACAAATCCGTTATTTCTACACTTGTTCGTGATCACTTACTGTCTCATTTTGGGAACTCTATGTTGAATAGAGAAGCAACTAACGTAGAAAATCAAATCAGTCGCCGAATTTTTGACACCGTGAAATTTTTGATTGAGAATGAATTTTATAATTCTATGGATATGATAATAGCTGCAGACGTAGACGATAATGAATTAGAAGATGATCCTGCATACGATCCCTCTACGGAAAAGGAACAAGTAGATGTTCCGGAAGTTTCTTTAAAAGTAATGAAAAAAGCAGTTGAGGCATATGATAAGAGAAAAAAACAAGTTAAAAGCAGCGAAGAAACAGTCCAGAAAAGTGACAAGCCACATGGTAGTTACGCGGTGGCGGCAGTATTTGGAGAAAGGTGGCAATACATCGCAAAAACAGAATGAAATTCGTCGTCATATGTGGGCTAAATTTATAAAACGCCGTCGAGAATACAAGGTGACTGTTCATGATAGGGGCCTCAAAATGTGGGCTATGGACAAGGCTATTGAAGTAGGTTTAGAAAACTTTAAAGTATCCCGCAGATTTATAGCCTATTTTAAGCAAGAATATAAAATAAAAAGCCGGAAAGTGACCCAGAAGGGATGCCAGACCAGAAGGGATGCATTCCCAGAATTATCTCTCCAGCCAATCATAGATTCTTTTCGTAGTGATGTGCAAGAAAAAATAATGGAAAAAAATATTCTCTCAGCTCAATCCTCAATACTGATCAGAGCGGTTATACGTATGAATACGTATCCAAAAGAACACTTGATTTTCAAGGGTCAAAACACGTGGCTGCTGCAGTTAAAAGTAAGCAGAAAACAGCCCATTCTTATACCATCCAAATGACTATTACGGCTTCTGGAAAGTTGGTTGGCCCAGTTTTTTCATAACCCAAGAACCAAAAGGTGAATTCGGGCCCCAAGTGAAACAAAAGCTAGAAAAAATGCGTTAAGATGATGTTGTCATCGTGTGCTCCAAGTCAGGAAAGAGCTCGAAACAATTAACAGCAGAGTACTTCATGAAATTGAAAGAGTCCATAGGCAACGAACAGACCCTCCTTCTTTCGGATCAGTGGTCAGGACAGAAAGACATCAAGCTCATGAAAGAGAAGTTGGGAGAAAATGTAGAGGCTATTTTCTTCCCTCCAAGTACGACAAAGTACTTGCAGCCACTCGATGTGCAGACCTTCCACGATTACAAACATGTAATCAAACGCATGGTTGAATATTCTTCGACTCATCGAAGCTTGAGTGGAGATGAGGACTTAACAACTAGGAAAGCTCTATTTAAAATGCATCACCTCGTCTACAATCAACTATCAGCGTCTGTATTTGATGCCATGAGACGGTATGCTTTCCAAAAAGCGCTAATACAGAGAGACATTCCATCCTTCAAATCGGTGAAACAAGTATGCTTCAACATACCAGAGAAGGTATGCAACAAGTGTGACCGTCAGCCCTTTTTAAAATGTTCCTGTTGTCAATTTCCATTATGTTTGACACACTTCTATACACAAGACCACAACCATCAGTGAATACTGTAAATTCATAGCGCAACAAACACACACATTGCACACAAACTAGCATATTTATAGCTATTATTTTTCTTTATTTTTTCACATTTGTTTTGATTAGATACTTAATATTCAAAAATAAATATCATAATTAAATTAACAGGAAGCCACTAAATTGCAAATTTTTTTTATTTAACGAAATATCAAGATTAACAATATTGTATTAAATTAAAATAATAAATAAACAAATTGTGTGACACAAATTGTCGGATATCTCAAAAATGGCTCATTTTCGACGGGTAATTCCATTAAGTTTTTTAACTCGCACCATGATATTTTTTCAATGATACCATTTTCGGTTAAATCAAGGCTAAAATATTTTGCCGTTCTTGTATAAGTGTGCATTAGCTACGTGGCATAAATTGTTGGATATCTCGAAAACGGCTGAATTCCGACGGCAAGTTCCTTTGATTTTTTTCACTCCTGACAATGAGATCTTTCCAACGATACCACTTTTGTTATAGTTGAGGATAAAAATTTTTGCGGTTTCCCAATAAGTGTTCACTAGCTGCGTGACATAAATTGTCGCATATCATCGAAAACGGCTCAATTCCGACGGATAGTTCCATTGAGTTTTTCACTCCTCACAATGAGATCTTTCCAACGATATCACTTTTGTTAAAATTGAGGCTAAAAAATTTTGCGGTTACCCAGTAAGTGTTCACGAGCTGCGTGATATAAATTGTCGCATATCTCGAAAATGAATCATTTGCGACGAGTAGTTCCATTGAGTTTTTTACTGCTCACAATGAGATCTTTCCAATGATACCACTTTCGTCAAAATCGGTGTCTCACACTTCGTGCACTTCCCTAGTAAGTAGACAGGCGTTCAAAGAAACGATAATTAGATCGTTTATGTTTATGTTTCCAGTCGCCATTCAACCATTTGCGGCTCAACAATTCCAATTTGAAAAATATTGATTCAAATGTTAGAATAGATCATTTTAAGTATGATTTTTTTAATTTAACCTAATACTAAAATAGTTATGGACTAAAATGTATGTACAATAAACATGTACAATATACATGTACATGTACAGTAACATGTATATGTACATGTACAATACTCACATGTAAAATAAACAGAAACGGAAATACTTCTCATCAATATTGCCTATTTTCTAATACAAAATTATAAAGTATTCAAAGCTACCTTTCTAAAATCTACTTTCGGACTTTTCCAGGCTTTTTTTAATCTAATAAAACTTGCTAAGTTCATTTTTGCAATATCGGCCTGAAGCTTCTCAAATGATAAACAAAATTTTGGTATGAGAAATTAACTCAATGCCATCTTCTATTGAAAATTCCAATGATCAATTTGTATTAACTGATTTGTTGGAAAATGGGAACATTAATTAAAATCGTGTTAAAAAACTTACTGTTTAAGCACTGTTGTCTTTTGGGTATGTTAACACGGTGATACAAAGTTTTAAAATGGTTTGATAGACAAAAGCGATCTAGCAACCGAATTTGCCAGTCCTAGTAATAACAATATATTAATTTCGAAACAGAAGAATATTGAAAACATTCTTTTTTAAGTGAATAGTCACCCAGTTACCCTTTACTTTCTAAAAGATAAAAGAAAATTTGATTGGCTACTTTATTATCTATTTTAAGTTCTCGCAATTTAATCTGATCTCCTTTAATATAATAAATTTCTCCACATATGTACTATGTGGTAAATTTATTTTTGGGACATTAAGTTTACCAGTTTAAAAGCTGAATAATCCCTTATCAAATGGCAGAGTTTAAAACAGTGGAGCCTTAACTGCACACTGGATTATTAATCGATATGGTGTTATCGAACTTAAAAGTAGAATAATTGCATTTTCAACGGGTATTATTCTGCTGACTTATTCCAAACTTATTTATTATTTAACTAATTACATCTGGAATATGTATTTGTGAATAACACAATTATTTATCCACATTTATATCATTAATGGATAATAACTTAATTAATAAAGAAAGTAAAAGATTTACGATGGTTAGATATTACCAGTTTATCAGTTAGATTTTTCTTCTTTTTGATGCTGGATTTAGAATATAAAAAAAAAATTTCATGAATTGAGGAAAATATAAGTATTTATAGATGCTACTTCTATTTTAAATAAAATAATAATTATTTGGATGTATGGGGATATTGTAGAATGTAGTAAAAAGATACCGAGAACAGGTGTGAGAGAATATTGAAGATAATTGTAGATATCATCTTAAAATATGTAAATCTAATAAAATGCAGCGTGACGATCGCGATGCGCACCCATTCATTTCACCAGTTGACGATAAAATGATGCCATATTAGGCTTAATTTTGATTTAAGATGTGTATAAGAAAAAGCATCTGCTTAATTTTTTTCTTATCTCAAATTATCTCTCTTCTCCATTTTTTTCTATAATTAAATCAAAGCTAACAGAATTTCAATGATTTGTGAAATATGCAAAACAATTGAAAAATCGTGTTTAATTATTATTGCTAAAGTGAACAATCTACAGTTAAATCTATCTTTGGTTTAAATTCACTAAATAGAAAGGCGTTCAAGTTAATATAATTAGTTCAAAGTTAATGCTTCCAGTTGCCATTTATAATGTTTTGATAGACAATGGCAATCTAGCATCCGCATTTATCGAGTCCTGGAAATAATTATAAATTAATTTCGAAACAGAAGAATGTTGAAAACAATTTTTTTAGTGAATAATAGTTCAGTTACCCTTCACTTTCAAAAAGATAAAGAGAAATTTGACTGGCTACTTTACTATCTATTGTAAGTTCTCGCAGTTTAATCCCATCTCCTTTAATATAATAAATTTCTCTCGAAATGTACAATGCGGTAAATTTATTTCTGGAACATTAACTTTACCACGTTTAAAAGCTGAATAATACCTTATCAAGCAGAGCTTGAAGTAGTGGAGCCTTAAGTTCTGCACAGCGGATTATTAATCGATATGATTTTATCGAACTTCAAAGTAGATTAATTGAATTTTTTACTTGTATTATTCTGCTAACTTATTCGATACTTATTTATTATTTAACTTATTATAACTGGATTATTAATATTTGTGGATAAAATAATTATTTATCCAGATTTATTCCATTAATGAATGATAATTTAATTAATAAGGAACAGTAAAATATTTACTATAAGGGTTAGATATTATCAGTTCACCAATTAGATTGTTCTTTTTAGGTAGATTTCGTAAAAATTGCTAACTATAGCAGTCGTTAACATGGTACGACTTTTGAAAAAAAATTTCAAAACTTTTCATTACTTCACCATACAATCTCAAAACCACCCCCATCTAAAAAGTTCATACATATATTTATTTATGTACTAAATTTCGTCCGCACTATAAAAGTCGCAATTATGCATGAATTGTCTTCAAATTTGCCAAATACTTTCAGATTGTTAATATCTCGGTGGGAATACAAATAGGTAAAATCGGCCCAATGAGGTGGATTTGGGGAGAACTGAAGAATTTTAATACTGCCTTAACATGGCTCTAACAAAATCAACTCTTACAGAACAATGACACGAAAAAATAAACATTTTTCGTTATAGCAATTGCCAACAATTTAAAAAAAACCACAATAAAATTCTTACTGCAACAATTATTTTATTATTGCAATATTTTCAGGTGAAAATTGAAAAGAAAAATTGTTTGACGAATAAAAAAAAAAAAAAAACAAAAAAAAACGAATATCACGTTATAACTTTTCTTTAGCACGATTTCCATATGAAAATGGAAAATGAAATAAATAGCTTGACGGATTTTTCTTTTAAAAAGAAAATATTGCATCATATTGAAAATATAATAAACGAAAAGCAAATGAATAACGTTATGTGAGTTTGTAAAACGTATTGAAACATTATAAAAACCAGACTATGGAAATATTGGCATCTTTTAGCATTTTGAAGTTCTATGATTTTCTTATCATCATTTTAAAATCTGTTCAATATTCATGAGTGTGTGTATGCGTGATTATTAGAATGTTAAGAAACGTTTACATCCTAGATCCCATTCTCAGCGATGAAACTGGGTTTATCTCTAATCTCGATTTAGGTTTCATTGGTGAAATCTGTATCTAACTTCGAAATCTACCTCCACCTCTTGTCCGAGCCGGCAGGTATTTTTTTCTTTAAACTGGAATTAGAATCAAAAGGATTTTTCATAAATTATGAAAAATGTAAGTATTTATAGATGCTTTTTTTTAATAAAAAATTAATTATTTGGATGTATGGGGATATTGTAGAATGTAGCAAAAAGATACGGAGAATTGGCGTCAGATAATATTGAAGATATCTTTATCGAAATCATCGAAAATATCTGAATATAATAAAATGCAGCTTGTCGATTGCGGCGCGAACTCATCCATTTCAATAGTTGACGATAAGATTGTGGTGGTTACTCCATACCCCCCCCATATATTTAATTTAATTCAATTTTATTAGCCATTTTATTTCATATCACCTTCCTTTTTATTAATGTTCTCAATTTAAATTTAATTTCGGTTTCGCTTATTTTCATTTCGTCGCCTGTAACGTTTTCTTTCTTACTTAGCTTTCGAATGTTCCAAGCCGGTAAAATTCTGTTTGAAATCATTCCTTCCGGTTTTAAATTTGTTCGAGAACATTCTCGCTAGTTCTTTTGGGTGGAACTTCCGTTTATTCGGACACACCCCTAACCTATCAAATTAAATTTCACAGGTGACGTATTTCAAGCCGTTAAGTACATGGCCACCGGCTTTGGCCTCCCCTCTTAAGATGGTTATCAATTTTATTCTTATTAGTTACATATCTTTTCATACTGTATATTGTAATTTGGCTTAGTTTTTCCTCACCCCCTCTGTTGCTCACTGCCAAATTGGCGTATTTTGCATTTACAATAACCCTTTCTCTTTTTCCCCTGGGCTCGCGGCCACCTGCGTCAGTTGCGCTACGAAACACCAGCTGTGATGGTTGCGGTCCGATGACTGCAGGTTTTGGGTGGAAGTTCGGGCCATGTGCGCGCCCCTTTGAAGCCGTTTTATACGGGCTCCGTTCTATGCTGCTGTGATCCCCGCATGGTTTTAGAATAGGCTGATTTTTTAAGGCTGCGAGGAGCAATGAAGTGGTTTAATGCATTCCTGAATGTATTCGTTTTATGTGCCTTCTCTTTTGGTTTATTCAACGTAAATAAGCGCACTCCATAGATCTTCTGGTTGGTGTTCTTGTGGAAGCATCATAAGTGATGTAGTATGTCATCATGAGTCCACTTAATACCTATTTCATCTTTCATCACCTCATCGTTAAAAAATAATTTTTCTGCAGCTATTATTGGTGCTCGAATTTTCTTCAATAATTGTTTTATGTGATGCCAGTCCTCTGACAAACAAGCAGAGGTGAAAATCTTTTCTTTTCGTGAGATGCAAATATTTATTTACATAAAGTTCCTTCATGTCGTTATCTGGCCCATTTTATATATATAATTTTTGATTACTCACGGGGCGTTATGAAGAAAATATTGGTTTGTATCTATGCAATATGAAATATAATATATTTTGTTTTTTTTGAAAGTTCATATTATGAAAGTTGCTCTTTTTCAAGAAGAAATAATATTATATTCTCCTTTTATGTCATGAGAAGATTTATAATTTACATCCTGTTGAGATATCTAAAATATATTATTGACAAAGAATTTTTATTGCTTGGAGATAGCAATTGTTGTGATTAGCATATATTATGATATGGTTTTTATGAAAAGAGAGATTAATATGTACGAGTCAAAATAATATAAATATGTGAAGAAATATTTATTCATGAGAAAAGAAAACAAGTTTCTTCATGAAATAAAAATAATTTTCCTCAAATTTTGTGTGCATAATAATTTTTCTTGTGCCTATTGTCTGGATTTATTTGTCATCAACATCCAAGGACTTGACAGGTAACTTTTTTACCTTTTTCAATTTTATATTTTTTTTTAACTTTATGTTTGACATTTTATGTCATCATGGATAAAGATATTTCTATTGTTTTAAGTGAAGTAAGGATGGTCACTTGGGTCGTTTGCAGGCCCCCATTCTCCGCGATGTGCTGTCATTATCACGATCATTTATTTGGCCTAATTGTGGGTAGAGGCAAATAAAAAGTGCTTTTTCCACTTTCAAGTAAACATAACATTATATTTCCTTTGATGCCCTGACCAAAGCGTCAGCCCAAACACAACACTTATTTCCTTTGGTGCAGTGACCAACGCTTGAACAATTACAATTATTTTTTTGAACACGGCATCTTTATTTCCTGTGGTGCCGTCACCAAAGCGTGTCCAACATTCCATGACCATCCATTTTTCCTTTGCCACCATCGTATTTTTGTTATATTTATACATATTGTCGTCATTATCTTCAGTTAATTCTTCATTATTTTTCAAGTTATTTTCTTCATACATTAATATTATTAATTATATTATTATTGAGAGTGGTGCAGTAATTAAGTGCAACATATTGATTCTATACTGAAATAATATTTTTCTGGAGCAGTGCATGATATATATATAACATAATTTTTCCATATATATTTTTTCTTGTCTTGCTATATTTTGCAACTAATATATATATGCATTATTTAACGGAGGTACTGGTAAAAATTATTGTTCATGCTAAGATAAATTATTCTTCTTGTCATACATATAATAATTTATGTTTTGAGCCATATTATATATAAATATTTACATAAAATATTTGGGTCTTATATTCTTCATATGATACTAATATGTTAGTATATGTTTTCTTTTTTTTTAATATATAAAAATGGTTTATGACGTATATGAAAGTCATCAATATTTTAAATAACGAGTCAATTTATATATATATTATTCATCACAAGACCAGTCAATAACCAAATTTATCATGTCATATATTGAGCTCTTATATTAAATTTTTCATCATGCCTCCAAAAGCCAAACTAAATATTGCAATCCAACCTTTCGACGGTAACCCTCAGACTGTAGAATTTTTCTTCGATCAATTATCTGACTTACAGGAACTAAATAACTTTACAGACAAGGAACTTTTTGTTCTCTTTAAATCAAAACTTGAGGGCACCGCCTTACTCTTCTTTCTGGAAACTCAGTCACAGCTCAAGAACTCTAATTTTAGTGAAATTCGAAAGGCATTTATAGACTATTTCTTACCCACGAAAAAAGTCTGTTTCTCTAAAATCTTTACAGAACTTGACCTTAGATTCAAATGAATCAGTTAAAAATTTTGCTTTTCGGTTGGATAAACAACTTCGACTTGCTTATCCAAAATTGGATCTTTCTGCTCTTAATTCATTAAAGTTTACTCATTTTCTTGAGGCTTTACCTAAACAAATCAAACGTAAAATCTTAGAAGAAAATATTACGTCCTTCGAATTAGCTCTTGAACGAGCAACTTTTCTTCAAAATATTTATGACTCTCCCCCTAAAAAATCTTATGAAAATTTTAATCAAGCCTATTGTATCGATTCTGAAAATGTCCACGATAATTCTAGTAATTCTCTTCATAAAACTCCTATAAAGCATACGAAGGATAAAATTTATCACAATTCTCAAACCAACTACTCTCCTTTACAAACTCAAAAGGACAGTTCTTATACTTCTCGTAATTTTCAAAGAAGACCTAGGACATTTTCGCCTTCTCCACCGAGACAAGAGGCTACAAATAAACGTAACAATAATTTTCGTCATCAAAACTTTCACCGGAAACGTTCTTATCAACCAACCTTTGACAAATATTCTCACAAAAAAAATTCTACATCCTTTTATCACAGACGAGATGTTGTGCAGTGTGCGTTCTGTGGGAAATTTAATCATCGTATGGACTCATGCTACAAATTCAAAAACATTATTGGTAATTCTAATCAAAACTCTTCAACTCAGGTTTCGTCTCACCCTTACAGAAAGAAAAACCACACCTCTTCTTCTGAAAACAAAAATAATGTTTACCATTTAAACAAATAAGGGAGACTGGTTCTACTGACCGCCTTCTCTCCCGTAATTCTCATTCAGGGTCAGTACACTTTATCAACAACAACAACAACAAACATCAACAATTAGACAAACGCTCGTCAGTCACTTTAGTGTCATCCACAGCTGTCCAAACTTCTCCTATGACATCTAAATTTAACAAATCTCCTTGTTCATATAATTCTTTGCCTTCCAAACAAAATTTTCAAATCAACGATGACATACAAGAAAATCATGTCATATGCAGTTCTTTTAACAACTCTTATGTTCTTCCATGCATCCTAATAAATGTTCAACATAATGAAATCGCCACATTAATAGATACTGGATCAAGTTTATCTCTCTTGGATGAAGAATGCTTTAATAGCATTAAATCCAGGCTTCATTACAAATTTTTATCCAGAAATGTATCAGTTTCCACCATAAATTCTAAGGTCTTCTTCAAAGGATGCATAGAGATAGCTTTTAAGATTGATAAATATTTTTTTCATCATGTATTTTACCTTACAAAAATTCAAAATGTTCACTTTCAAGCCATACTTGGCTTTGAGTTTATTAACAAGCATTCTATTACTATTTCTCCAAGTTTTAAGTCTATCCTAATTAAGGACAAACACATTCCTTTTCAAAGTTATAATGAATCTCCTACTTGCTATTTTATGAATTCTGAATATAATTATGTGAATTCAAATGTACCATATTCTCTTGATGCACACAGAATGCCTTCTTATGAAAGGCCTATATCAAATAATCTAACGAGTGATACTTACATTGATAATACTTGTGCAAATTGTGATAATTCAAGTTTGCAGTTGTCCAACAATTATACAACCTATCCTTATTGTTATAATGTTCAAAATAATGGTTTGTTTACAAATAGTATGGCTCATTCTGCTATGAATTTTCATAATCCTTATATTGATGGTCATTCTACTTACTTTTCTAATTATTTTCCAACTGATTATGCTAATGTGGTGAATTATGTGTCTACTAATGATAATAATATTCCTAGCAAGAATTTCTCAGCTGAGAATACTAATGATGGTAACTATTTTGGTGAAAAGCAAACTCATTTAAGTATTGGTAACAAAGTTTTGGTGAGTTCTAACATGGTACAATTACTCAATAGAGAGGTAATACCTCCTAATTCATTTGTTTATTTACATGTTAAGTATCTCAATCCTCCATCTGAATATTTTGTTTTCAAACCAAATTTAAAAAATAAAGGTCTTATATTACATGAATCATTACACTCAAAATCTTCCATTCAAAATGATTTATTTTTGGTTGTATGTCAGAATGTTTCAAAGCTCGATATTCATTTAAATAAAAATTCAATTATTGGTGAATGTATCAATGTAGATGAAAAAGATATTGAAGAATACTCTTTTGATTTAGAATTTGAAAACGAATATTGTACTTTAATTTTGCCATCTGAAGAGATTAAGAGAAAACGTATTCAAGAATTATCTCCAAATGACTTTGATCTTAAACATTTACCTCCTCATGAAAGGGAAGCTTTAACAAAATTATTATGTAGTAAAGCGCTTGCCTTTTCGAAATCTCTTGACACTTTAGGTCATACTGACCTGGTCAATCCTCAGTTTACCATGTTAAATTCTCATCCAGTAAAAACCTTACCTTTTCCCGTGCCTCAAGCTCTTGAACAAGAAGCTCTTGACCAAATTGATCAAATGCTCAAAGCTGGCATTATTGAGAGATCAAATTCATCTTGGGCCTGTCCCATGCTTCTTGTTAAAAAGAAGAGAACTGATATGTCTAAGCCTCAAAAGTATCGTTTGGCTCTTGATTTAAGATTGTTAAATTCCATAATAATTCCATCTTCATATCCTCTTCCTAGGATTCAAAATCTATTGGTGCAGTTGTCAAAATTTAAATATTATACCACTCTTGACTTACCCTCTGCATATTGGCAGATTGCTGTACCTAAAGATATGCAAGATAAACTTAGTTTTACTACACCATGGGGAATTTTTACCTATTTACGTTTAGTATTTGGCTTGAAGACGGCCGCCAGCACTTTCCAACAATTAATCGACTCTGTCATTCAATTATCTCAGATTGACTCCTGTTATGCATATCAAGATGATATAGTAGTGGGCGCTAATTCATTTGAAGAAATGACCATGAAACTCACAAAGTTATTAGACACCCTTATTGCTAATAACATTACTTTGTCTCCTGAAAAATGTGCATTTATGCAAACAAGCATTAACTTTTTGGGTTTCCAACTCACAGATCATAAAATCCTTCCTATTACAAGTAATATTTTAAAAATTACCTCCTTTCCAAAGCCTAAAACCAAGAGGCAAACAAAGAGTTTTATCGGCTTGTGTTCATTTTATAGATCAATTATACCTAATTTTTCTAAATTGATTGCTCCTCTCATCGAAGTCACCAAACCTAAAAATAAGTTTTCTTGGAAATCTGAACAAGAAAATGCATTTAAAGAATTACAGGACATTTTCTTTCATAAACCTATGCTCAATCTTCCTATCTGGAATGAAACATTTTATGTTAATACAGATGCCTCAAAAACAGCAATATCAGCTGTTCTTATGCAGAAATTTGATGGTGAACTAAAACCTATCTCCTATTATTCTAAAACTCTATCTCAATCAGAAAGACACTACCCTGCCATCAAATTGGAACTTTATGCCATTTACAAAGGCATAACTGCTTTTAAATACTATATTTTTGGTCGACCCTTTATTCTACTATCTGATGCCAAACCACTTAATAATTATAAAAAAGCTACATCACCTGCTGATATTACTACTCGTTGGATGTTAGAACTGTCAGAATACTCGTACACATTCCAACATGTTCCAGGCAAAGAAAATGTCTTGGCAGATTTTCTGAGTAGAACTCCTCACATTCCTACTGAAGATCTCAATAATAATCCAGATCTTATTTCTTCACAAGAACCTCTACCTGTTGTTGATAATCAAAACGATTTACATAATGACATTCCTCACTTTCCATGTGGTTTAGTCGACAAAATCCACCATACATGTCATCTTCAGAGTGATTCTTCACCTTCTAATAATGATAATAACCAAGATCCTTTATTAGAAATTCTTGATCACACCATCTTCTCTGAACAACAAAAGGACCCAAAAATCAAACAAATTTATGAAGATCTTAAAAATAATAAGAAATCCAAAAGTTTAAATGGCTACTATATTAATCCAAGTAATGAGTTACTTTGCTATAATGGGCATTTCTCTTCAGAAGATATCGAGCTACACAAAGCTGTTTTACCTGTGTCACTTAGAGCAAAGGCCTTAAGAATTGCTCATATTACTCATACTGGAATTCATAAAACCATTGTTAATTTAAAGAAAAGATTTACCTGGAAAACCCTTGTTTCTGATACCATTAATTATGTCAACTCTTGTGAAATTTGTTTAGTAAATAAGAATCATAAAAAAAACACTGCTCCATACCTACCTGCACCACTCCCAACAGCTCCCAATCAAAAGGTCTCTATGGATTTACTCGGCCCATTGAGAAATCGTCAATATGTGTTGACCATGATAGACCATTTTTCTCGTCATTTAGAATTATATGCCTTGAATAATATCAGTGCTGAGTCAGTTACAAAGGCTTTATTGCATTATATTTCCACTCATGGAAAACCTGAATTAACTCTTACTGATCATGGTTCTCAATTTACTAGTGATATGTTTGCATATTTTAACAAAAAGCTTGGCATTAAGTTGGAACATAGTTCTGTAGCCCATCCCCAAGCTAACGGTTTAAGTGAACGTGTCAATTCTCAAATAAAATCGTCTGTGAACACAATGGCTTCACAAGGATGTGATGTACCCACTGCTCTAAAAATTCATCAATCCATATATAACGCTACACCTCATCCAGCTACAAAGTTCTCCCCAAATCTTCTTCATTTTGGCAGAGAAATAAATGATATTTATTCCAATTATAAAACTCAAGTTTCATGGAAAATTCTCAACACTGCATATGAAATTCATAAATTGATGGATGTTATTGAAAAAATATACTATCAAGCTTACAAGAATAACGAATCATCCAGACAAAAGGTGTACCAAAAATCCAGAGAAAAATTAAAGTTTTCCAACATCAATGTTAATGACATTGTTTACGTAAAATTTCCCAATGTGTTTAACAAAAAAATACAAGGCCCATATGTGGTGAAGAAAATAATTTCTCCTGTGCTCATTCAAATTCAAGATTCCAATAATAGTCATGCTTCCCCTATGTTGATTCACACTAATCGAATCTTGAAGCTTCAAAAGAGAAATGAAGCACTGCAACATCCTTCAGTTTCTTCAAAAGGTGCATCACATGATAAACCAGCTGTTGATAATGCATCCTCCACTCCTGTGAGACAGCACTCTTCTATTCAAGTTTCAAATCATGATGCAGCTTGTAATACTTCTCCTCAAATTCTTTCTTCTTCTAAATGCCAGCAAACATCTTCATGTTCCAGTAAATCGGTACTGTCACAAGCTCCTCCTGATAGCACTCATACTGGTGCTAAAAACAAATCCACTCAATATAGAAGTTATGATCTTCGTCCTCGCAATCATAAACTACATAAAAAATAGACTAACTCTCTTTTTCCTTTTACAGGATGACTTTTGCTTTGTAATTTATTCAGTCGAAGCTAGCCGCACTGATAGTCCAGCAAGAAGAATCGCTATGTAATTTTTTTTTCTTTTCTCCAGGCTGCAGGCAGCTGTTATTATTTTTTTTTTCATTTTATTTAAGTCTTCTTCTCCCTGGTACAACTCAACGGTCATCCTCGGGATGTATGTATGAATTTTAATAGTTTTATTATTTACTGTATTTATCTATAAGTCATAATTTTTACAATATTTACACATAATCTCATGTATGCCATACTTTTAAATTTTATAAAGTCTTTAATTACAATAGTTGATAAAAAAAATTGAGAAAGAATTTGTCTTTGTTAGAATATGATGTCAGTATTTAAGGTGATTTTTGACAAATGTGCATTATAATAAGAAAGGTGAAATTGTAGTTGATATAAGGTAAACATAAATATGAGTACTCATCAAATTATTTTCCCTATTGTGTCTTCTCTTTACAATGCATGCATGTTTTAACATTTAACCTCTTTTAAAAAAGAAAAAGAGAAAAGAAAATGCATGATAAACTTATTCATACTATTATTTCTTCTCTTCTTGTTGAAATATAGAAAGTGAATGACTCACCATAAGTAGTATATAATATTTTTTTTTGTATACTTTTGAGTGTTTATACTTTGGATCCAAAGATGTTTAATGAGTCATTATATATATTTATATAAAGCAAATTCTTGATTTATGACAAATGCAAAAGTGATCACTTACTTAATTTTTTTTAAAAAATGTTTGAAAATTACAAGTAAATATGTTCAAGATATCTTCTATATAGAAATTTTGACATAATTGTTTTTTGTTTGTAAGTTGACATATTCATATAAATTTCTTCCTTTTTCAGAATATTCAACATCTTATGTTTTATGTTTATTTTGAATGAAGTATAGTATTAAAGGTATTTATGCAATTATTGTCAATTTATATTGAAAATGTTTAAGAATATTCCTTTATGAGAGTGTAAAAATTCTCTCTTTGAAAATTATTATATTCACTTTGAAGATATTTTTATTGGAAAATAATATCATGCTTTTATTACCATTCTTTTTGCAACTTAATTAATTTTATTTTCTGTGAAAATGTGTTATTGAATAATACTAAAGTTTATTCATTTAAGATTTATTGAAAGCTTAAAAGGCTATGTGGTGATATAAGTAAATATTTTTTATGAGAGCCTAACTAATCTCTCTGCACCATTTATATATATATTTTTTATTGTTCAATTTTCAACTTACAAATTCATTTAATTTATTATGTGTTATTTGAAACCATATATGTTATATATAGTTATAACATGATTCATATACAGTTATAGTATATTTCATTTTTGTTCACAACTGAGAATATAAATATACATATTATTGTGTAATCAAATATTGTGACATATGCTAAAGCATTCTACTGTTATAGTGCATTTTGCACAGCCTAACAAGAGACTCGTTAAAGTTAAGGACTGTTGCACATAGACATAGACTTTAAATTTTTTTTGATATATATGATAGATACTTCTGGAAGAAACTTTATATACCTTTCATGTTAACATTTACTACAGTTGGTATATTTTCATAAGGATTACTATCATAACAGTAATTATTTTTTTATTATTTAAATATCATGTACAACAATTATGTATATTTTTATAACTATTTCTGATATTTATTTTGTGTAATTATTTAGTATATTTGTACATGTGTTAGAAAATATTGTCTCGATGAAAAATTGTCATTTTTGTCATCTCACCAATATTTTCTTTTGGGGGACCCTGGGTAATATGTGGTGGTTACTCCATACCCCCCCCCATATATTTAATTTAATTCAATTTTATTAGCCATTTTATTTCATATCACCTTCCTTTTTATTAATGTTCTCAATTTAAATTTAATTTCGGTTTCGCTTATTTTCATTTCGTCGCCTGTAACGTTTTCTTTCTTACTTAGCTTTCGAATGTTCCAAGCCGGTAAAATTCTGTTTGAAATCATTCCTTCCGGTTTTAAATTTGTTCGAGAACATTCTCGCTAGTTCTTTTGGGTGGAACTTCCGTTTATTCGGACACACCCCTAACCTATCAAATTAAATTTCACAGGTGACGTATTTCAAGCCGTTAAGTACATGGCCACCGGCTTTGGCCTCCCCTCTTAAGATGGTTATCAATTTTATTCTTATTAGTTACATATCTTTTCATACTGTATATTGTAATTTGGCTTAGTTTTTCCTCACCCCCTCTGTTGCTCACTGCCAAATTGGCGTATTTTGCATTTACAATAACCCTTTCTCTTTTTCCCCTGGGCTCGCGGCCACCTGCGTCAGTTGCGCTACGAAACACCAGCTGTGATGGTTGCGGTCCGATGACTGCAGGTTTTGGGTGGAAGTTCGGGCCATGTGCGCGCCCCTTTGAAGCCGTTTTATACGGGCTCCGTTCTATGCTGCTGTGATCCCCGCATGGTTTTAGAATAGGCTGATTTTTTAAGGCTGCGAGGAGCAATGAAGTGGTTTAATGCATTCCTGAATGTATTCGTTTTATGTGCCTTCTCTTTTGGTTTATTCAACGTAAATAAGCGCACTCCATAGATCTTCTGGTTGGTGTTCTTGTGGAAGCATCATAAGTGATGTAGTATGTCATCATGAGTCCACTTAATACCTATTTCATCTTTCATCACCTCATCGTTAAAAAATAATTTTTCTGCAGCTATTATTGGTGCTCGAATTTTCTTCAATAATTGTTTTATGTGATGCCAGTCCTCTGACAAACAAGCAGAGGTGAAAATCTTTTCTTTTCGTGAGATGCAAATATTTATTTACATAAAGTTCCTTCATGTCGTTATCTGGCCCATTTTATATATATAATTTTTGATTACTCACGGGGCGTTATGAAGAAAATATTGGTTTGTATCTATGCAATATGAAATATAATATATTTTGTTTTTTTTGAAAGTTCATATTATGAAAGTTGCTCTTTTTCAAGAAGAAATAATATTATATTCTCCTTTTATGTCATGAGAAGATTTATAATTTACATCCTGTTGAGATATCTAAAATATATTATTGACAAAGAATTTTTATTGCTTGGAGATAGCAATTGTTGTGATTAGCATATATTATGATATGGTTTTTATGAAAAGAGAGATTAATATGTACGAGTCAAAATAATATAAATATGTGAAGAAATATTTATTCATGAGAAAAGAAAACAAGTTTCTTCATGAAATAAAAATAATTTTCCTCAAATTTTGTGTGCATAATAATTTTTCTTGTGCCTATTGTCTGGATTTATTTGTCATCAACATCCAAGGACTTGACAGGTAACTTTTTTACCTTTTTCAATTTTATATATTTTTTTAACTTTATGTTTGACATTTTATGTCATCATGGATAAAGATATTTCTATTGTTTTAAGTGAAGTAAGGATGGTCACTTGGGTCGTTTGCAGGCCCCCATTCTCCGCGATGTGCTGTCATTATCACGATCATTTATTTGGCCTAATTGTGGGTAGAGGCAAATAAAAAGTGCTTTTTCCACTTTCAAGTAAACATAACAAAGATGATGCCATATCAGGCCTAATTTCGAGTTGAGAGGCTTATGAGGAAATGTATCTGCATAAACATAATTTTTTCTGTCTCAAATTATTTCTCTTCAACATTTTTTTCTATAATTAAATCAAAGTTAACAGACTTTCAATGATTTGTGCAATATTCAAAACAACTGAAAAAACGTGTTTAATTTTGATTGCTAAAGTAAACAATCTACAATTAAATCTCTCTCTGGTTTAAAATCATTAAGTAAAAAAGCAATCAAGGAAATTATATTTAGTTCTATGTTGATGCTTTTAGTCGCCATAAAATGTTTTGATAGACAATGGTTTTCTAACAACTGCATTGATAGAATCTTGCAAGTTACTATATATTAATTTTGTAACAGAATAATGATGAAAGCATTTTTTTAATTTGAATAGAAGTTCAGGTATCCTTCACTTCCCAAAACGCAAAGGTGAATTTGACTGGCTACTTTATTATCTATTTTAAGGTCTCGGAGTTTAACCCGACTTATTTTAATGTAATAAAATGTAAATGTATGAAAATGTAAATGTAATAAAATTTTAATGTAATAAAATGTAAATGTAATGTAATATTTCTCCCTATATGTACTATACTGTAAATTTATTTCTGGAACATTAACTTTAACAATTTAAAAGCTGAATAGTAACTTATCAAATGACAGAGTTTGAAATAGTGAAGTCTTAAATTCTGCATAGTGGATTATTAATCGATATGGTTTTATCGAACTGTAAAGTAGAGTAATTGCATTTTCAACAATATTATTTTGTTAATTTATTCCAAACCTATTTATTATTTAGCTTATTATATCTGAAATATAATTATTTGTGGATAATACAATTATTTATCAACATTTATACCATTAAAGAATAATAACTTAATTAATAAGGAATAGTAAAAGATTTACAACACAGGTTAGATATTACCAGTTTATCAGTTAGATTGTTCTTTTTTTCTTAAGCTGGAATTAGAAACAACAGAATGTTTTCATTTTTCATGAATTATGGAAAATATAAATATTTATAGATGCTTCTTTTTTAAAATTAAAGAATAATTATTTGAATATAAACGGCACTTGAAAAAATGCAGTAAGTAGGTAACAAGAATTAGAATAAGATATATATAGAAGAAAACTTTATTAAGATCATCATAAAATATTTGAATATAATAAAATGCAATGTTACGATTCTGGTGCGAATCTATCCACTTCACCAGTATGAAATAAAATAAGGCCATATAAAACTTAATTTCGATTTGAGATATGTATCAGAAAACATATCTACCGCAATACAAATCTCTTCTATCTCAAATAATCTCTCTTCTGCATATTTTCTCCAAAAAAATAGTCAAAACCAAAAACATTTCAGTAATTAATGCACTATACAAAATTTTTCAAAATCGTGTTCAATTTTGATTGCTAGAGTAAACACTAAGATGTGTAGTACGTCATTCATTTCTGATATTCATTGTTAGTATATACCATGTGTCCCAAAAATGACTGATGGATTTTAAAATTCAATAACTTGCAAACGGTGACAGCTATTTAAAAAATTTTTGCAGGAGGGTTATGTATAATGTCAGGAGTTTTTTTTTACCGTAATTTCTTTATTTACTTCGAATTTTAAACAATAGGTGGCGCTGACGGCGATTGAAGACCAGGTGATCAGTGCTGAGTGAAGAGTCGACCTGGTCTTCAATCGCTGTCAGCGCCACCTATTGTTTGAGATGCGAACTAAAATAAAAAAATTACGGTAAAAAAACTAATAATAAATACATAACTCTCCTGCAAAAATTTTTCAAATAGCTGTCACCGTTTGCAAGTTATTGAATTTTAAAATCCATCAGTCATTTTTGGGACACCCGGTATATATATATAATATAATCATTGAATATTTAATTCTTGAACTTTTATAATATTTAATATCTATATCTAAATTGTCGTGTTTAGTTTGGTTATTTTAAATAAAAATAATACCATATAAAATACTTTTATGTCATTCGCTTTCGTACCGAGTGTACCGAATCGTACTACTTTTTGTTTTAGAAGTAATGGTTCAGACAATGGAACTTGATTTTCTGCGTATAAATTTCAAAAATAGAAAAGTTAAAACTCATCGCCTTCGATTTGTGTATTTCATTTTCTATGTGTAAATAATTTTGGTGAAATGAATTGATTCGATAAATAAACTCTTTCCACTTTTTTGTTAATTTAATTATTTCTAAATATAGTATAATTCTAATTTTTACGTCGTTGAATAGGATAATAGACGTGCATCCAAATATACAGTGTCTCAAATAAGTGATGGGACACTTGTGCTTTACAAAAGGAAACTAATCAAATAAATTAAAAAAACATGTACAGATTTTTTTGTGGGTGTGTTTCGTACTTAAATTTAGTAAAGAATATTACATAACATACATTTTGTCAAAATATTAAAATATTAATTTAATAAAAATACAAATGTTTAGAACGGAGCAAAAAATAGCTCACATAAATGATGGGACACCATTATATATGCAACAAAAATCGTCTGAAATAAGCAATAAATATATTTTTGGGGGCTTTATTTTTACTTAAAAGCAATTGGCAATAATTTGTAAAATCGTCTGCAATATTTCTCTCCAGTTTGTTTTGGAATTTTTGTGTTTTTTAGCTCTGTGTAGCCATGAATGCTAAACGAAAAGAAACTTCGCCTGAAATTCGAAAATTAGTTATTAATTTGCATATTGAACGTGGAAAATCTATTAGAAAAACTGCTGAAACAGTTAACTTGAGTCGTTCAACAGTTTTCAATATCATTAAACGACATAAAAAGAAGATTCAGGATAAAAGAAGACCTGGCCGATCATCAAAGCTATCCAATGGAATAAAGCGAATTATCGTTCGAAATATTAAAAAAAATCCAAGAAATAGTGCTTCAAAAGTTGCTGCTGATTTACAAGCATTATATGGAATAATTGTTAATCCTGAGACTATTAGAAGGGTAATTCGATCTGCTGGATATCACGGTAGAGTAGCCAGGAAAAACTTCTTCGTAAGTGAAAAGAATAGAAAACTCAGACTAGCTTTCGCAAAATCCAACATAAATAAGAATTCTGATTACTGGAATAAAGTTATATTTGCCGATGAGAGTAAATTTAATATATTTGGTTCTGACAGTAGAATCTTGGTGTGGAGAAAACCCAGGGAAGAATTTCGCAAACAGAACTTGGTAACAACAGTAAAACATGGTGGAGGAGGAGTTATGGTATGGGGGTGTCTATCGTCCGCTGGAGTTGGTAATCTTGTTTTTATTGACAGTATAATGGATCAGTACAAGTATATTGATATTTTAAAGCAAAATTTGAAATCTTCAGCTCGAAAATTGAGCCTTCATAACGATTTTAAATTCTACCAGGACAATGACCCCAAGCACACTGCTCTGAACGTTAGACTCTGGCTGCTATATAACTGTCCTGAAATAATAAAAACACCACCACAATCTCCAGACTTAAATCCCATAGAGAATATTTGGCAAGAATTGGAATCAAGAATTCGCAAACACACCATTTCTTCAAAACAACAACTAAAATTGGTGCTTCAAGAAGAATGGGGTAAAATCACTCCAGAAATCACAAAAAAATAGTCGAATCCATCCCAAAAAGATTAAATCATGTTTTAAAAGTAAAAGGAAATCCAACAAAATATTAAAACCTTTTAAAAAGTAAAATTTTTGGATAAATATTTGATGGAAAAGTAAGTGTCCCATCACTTATGTGAGCCATTTTTTGCTCCGTTTTGAACAATTGTATTTTTACTAAATTAATATTTTAATATTTTGACAAAATGTATGTTATGTAATAATTGTTACTAACTTTAAATATGAAACAAACCCAAAAAATTTTTGCACATGTTTGTTTATTTATTTTATTGCAGTTTCTTTTTATAAAGCACAAGTGTCCCATCACTTTTGTGAGACACTGTAATTTGTTTGAAAACTGTATTTCAATTTATTATGATTTTATGAGTTTTTTTTATCCCAAGCAGCTTGATTGCACATAAAACATTTTTAACGGCTCAGAGAATTTTATTTTATTTTATGTATTTATTTATTTATTTTTTTTTGGGGGGGGGGGGGTGATATATTCTACCAAAATTAAGATTTCATAATATAATAAAAAAATAACAAATATGCAATCGAATTGCGTGCTTAATTACTGAAATAATCAGATTTCTATAAATATATAAATTTCTGAAGATTTCTCGTTATTAATTGCTGGCGATTGGCTAATATTAAAATATCATTTGTGAAAAAGAGGAAATACGATTTAATCAAAATTTTTAGAGTTAAACTGGCATGTACACAACTTACTGAACACAGACCAAGGAAATTAGTTTTGTTTTAGAAATAAAAGTTTAAACAACTCAACTTAATTGCCTGCGTAATAATTTTTGAAACAAAGTAATAAAAAGTACGAATTATATAATAAATATTATATGAATATTTTTATCAGTTTTTTCGATTTTAAGTAATGATTGCAGTTTTTGGTCACTATCCTAGATTGGGCATAAATAATAGTAATAAAATAAACACGCCTTTTTGAATAATATAAAAATGATCCATATTGAGATGCAAAGCCTTACATGGATAGAAAACAGGCACATGAAACGATGTAAAAAGCGAGATTATGTTTATTGTATAATGTTTTATGATAATTGAATTTTTGAAATAATCTTTTTTGAGGCATTTTTTAAAATCAGTAACATTTGATATAGAGGATGTCTCTATAGAGTTCTAAATTTCACCTGTATCAACTCTAAGCGTTGCAGCGTATTGGTTCAACGTTACAAATAAAGAATGAGATAAACAGTTTTAGATAGGCGTATGCGCAAGTAATTCTATGTTATGGATTCGGATTTACTATCACACGCAAATTGGCGACTCTTTAACATAAAGCGTTTCCTATTTTGCAATTTGCTAAGAAGGAATCTGTAATTTCTCCGGTTTATTTAAAATTTAACTATGATCCTCCATGTAACTAAAATATCCGCAGGTGGTATAGTGAATTCGAAAAGGACGGATTTTTTTGTAAAGAGAAAATCACGGGGCGTCCAAAAGTGCCTATAAAGGATGTTTACTTCCACAACCCTAAGTACTTTTTCCGGAAAGCAAATTCTGAGCTTCATTTGCTAAAGACGACTGTGTGGAAGGTTTAAAAGCACGTTTAAAAATGATCTATCCTGGCTCCAATTGGAACATACTTTTGAGAAGAATTGGACTTTTGGATGGATATGTGCAGTATAACAAAAGGTGCACATATTAAACGTTTGTAAGAACAGTTTAGGTTAGCATCAACTTGATGTAAGATTTGTTATCAGTAGTTTAAATTAAACCATTATCAAATACCACTGATACTAAACCATTATTTTACGGATAACCTGTATATTCCTTTAACATCTGCAGTAGGAATCTACGAGAAAGATTAAAGTTTTGAAATTGAAAAAATAGAAAAATTCAGTCACGTTGCCAGTCCTGCATCATAATAAGCCCGAAAATAAATACGTTAATCAATAAAATACATTAATGTATTATTTTGAAATTTATTATCATAAATATCATTATTAATTTATTATTGGTAAATAATCTTTTACTAAAAATTATCTCGATTGAAGAAAAATGATTTTCAACCTTTATAAAATATGAATCAAGTTGAGCTGTTCATTTTGAGACGGAAAATATTTAGTCCTATTCCTAACATACTATCTAAGTTATTGCAATTTAATCTGTTGGCTTTGAATGTAATAGTATTCATTAAAAATGCACAATGTATTAATGAAAGAATGCTATTTAGTATAAATGCACTATGTATGCAATGTTTTTCTGAACATTAACTTTACCATGCTTAAAAAGTAAATAATATCTCATCAAATGCCATAGCTTTAAATAATGAAGTCATAAATTCCGCACAGCGGATTATAAATCGATACGTTCTTATTGAACCTCAACTTAGAGTAATAGTATTTTGTACGGGTATTACTAACTCATTTCAACGTTTATTCAGAATTTATTGAAACAGTATTCGCTTTTTTAATACTTTTTAGAATTACATTTATTAAATTTAATCAAATTTGTAAAGTAAGTTAATAACAAATAAATTTAAAATAAATTTGAAACATAAAATAAATGCTTTTTAACTTTTTCGAAAAACGTGGAAGTTTCTTCAGTTTCTTCATGAATTTAATTAAAATTTAATATTTAATATCAATAAATTTAAATTTTCATCAAAAATAGCAAAATTTATCAATAACAAAGCATTTTTTATGATGTCTTAGACGTTATGAGACTTTTTCAAGCAAAGCCGAAATTCTTTTGGCAAAAAGAGTATTTTAGCATTTATTTTTTTTTTTCATAATCATCAATAACCATTGAATATTTTAATACTGAATATTTTATACTTTTTTTTAACTTTATCCAGAATAAACGATATTTATTCAGAACAAAATAAATTCTAGTATACGTTAAATTTGAGTAAACTCTTGAAAGAAAAATTGAAATTCACTGAAAATAAAGAATCTTTTAACATATTTCATAGTTATTAATATTTAAAAATCTAATGTAAGAGAATGTAAATTAGAATTGAGAACCGCAAAAGGCAAGAGATATAAGTGACGAAGTTAAATAATTAAACTAAGTGCATAGACAACTTAAAATATGCTTTTATCTTTTCAGGTAAAGAAATATAAGTGATTTTCTAAATACAGCCGAGACTCTCTATAACGAAACTCCATACATCAAATTTCTCTATATAACGAATTTTTAGTACGAACGGTGTTCTTCTCTGATGATTACATTAAAAAAGTCTCTATGTAGCGAAATATTTATCTCCATATAACGAATTTTTCCATAAAATGTTCTTTATTTATTCAGTTTTAAAAAAGTTTCGAAATTACATGGAATCAATTTTCCTCACTTATACCTGATTTATCGTTCAGTGATGAGTTATTTATATTGCTTCTCTAGTTTGAGTCCCTTGTCTAAGAAATTCACCCCCTCCCTCCCACACAACTTACAACAATCTTCTCGAAACAATGTTAATTGAATTGTTACAACATCGGAAGATTTGAGATGTTGGGATTTCAATGGTAAAAAAGTGCAAAATTCATAGATGAAATTATTATGAGAATGACAATGAGCATGACAACGAAAACGTACAACAAGAAAAAAAGTCATCACGCAGTGAAATGATGATTTCTTTTGATGCTAGAAGGAGAGAACTTCAAATAGAAGAAAATGTTCAGTATTAGCTAAAGTGTGAACATTTTTAAAAGAGTGTAACATTTAAAAAAAAATAACAAAAAATTACAGATTTTTTTGTCTAAAATTAATATAAGTTTTCCTTATGGGATTTTTATTATACTGTCAAAAAATGTCAATTCTCTTTTTTGAAACTGTTTAAAGAATTAGGAAATACAATATTTATACACAATATACATTATATAATATTTATAGGTAGAAATTTCAAATTCTTAATAAACTCTTCAAAAAAAGTTTTTTCAAAATTTACGCATAAAAAATATTTTTTCGTCATTCTCTGTATAACGAATTTCTCGATTTAACGAATGTTTTACTGGAACAATGGATTTCGTTATATAGAGACTCGACTGTATATGGTATGTTTTAGTGATCAATCACTTTTGCTGAATAATAATCAATATTGATTATTCATAAATTTAAAGAAAAAGGTACTATGTTTTTTTCACAGTTATTGAAATAAAAGTTCTAATACCACAATGAAACAAGCGGCAGTTTACTAATTCAATTCATTCAATTATTATTGATGTTCAAATTTAACTTCAGTTATCTTTGGACTTAATTTACTCCAATTCGAATTCTTGTCACTTGTATCCCTTGGCTTCTAAGGTCCTCAATCATTATTTCATCCTTTATTTACCAGCGCACATACGGGTATTTGCGTTATCTACGCGGCCAAAATTATTTTATGATATATATCTATTCTAAAGGATACGGTTGAAAGAAAAAATACATTTGGTAAATTTATAAAGGGGATTTATTCAGGACCAGACTTATGCAGGGGCATGCGGGGCAGTTGTCTCGATCCATGCCGCTCTTTAAGAGGCTCCCATGAGACTATTCAGAATTTCCATTGCAGGGTGCTTAAAATTAGCCAAATGTGATTAAAATCCATATATTTTTTCAAACATTTAGGAACGGAGTACGGTCCCACTTGCCCTCTCTGCTTCTAATATTCCCTTCACACCATGCAGAAAATAGATTATATCATTAAAAAAATACTAATTCAAATTTTAGTACAACAATTTAGTAATCTATAGTCTTTAAAAAAGGTTCTTTATTAATATTTCCTCGTAACGCGACAAATTAAAATCATTAATTATGACAATTTTTGAGTTTTCTTTTTCCTTATATCTTATAATGTACGTAGATAAACAAAGTAGAAGTTTGCAAAGAAATATTCATGTCAATCAATCTATCATTTTTTTCTATTAGTACCAAACTGGTACTTTTTCTTAAAGCTATGATCATCTTTTTTTGAGATATCTTGTATGCAGATCCAAGCAGTACTGAGTACAAAATTTATGCATACGCACACAATGTATGAAGTTTAGTATCAGCTACTTGCACATTATCCACAAAACAATTCTATAGATAGATACAAGGGTGCTCCCGAGAATGGTGCTTGACCTGGAGCTTGCCTGTTAGATTTATTAAAATAAAGCACATTTTTATTTTTAAAACTAATGTTCTTTTTAAGTCTCTGAAAACTCATCACGGATACTGGGCTTCTCAGGCAAAAGAAGAAGAAATGTTTCTAGAAAAAAGCTGTTCATCCTTCTTCTATTCTCTTATTTCACGCTACTTATAAGAGGGTCTGAAGTTAAAAAGTAATTAATACAAAATACCTTTGCTGCAATTTTTTAAAGAGAATTTTTGCACGAAATCATGTTCCGGATCAATTGTATGTTCGCTTGAAATTGTCTTCCGTATGACTTTTTAGCGGTATACTAACTCATAATTAGTGTCTGTTATGTCAAAAGAGAATTTTGGATTTAAAAAAAAACCCTCCTGTTTGTATAACCATCATTGGCATTGCCAAAATTTGCTTTTGGTATGTCTACAAAAAACCCGTTTCTTTGCGAAGTCTTTTCTGGATTTCGAGGGGTTTTTTCTGTGCTTCAGTCTTCCTCTCTGTATATATCTTTACTGGCAACATAAAAGCCAAATTGAGAATGCTTTCAAAAATTATAATTCTAACATGTAAAATTTAAAGGCCAAACTTGATGGCTTCAGAATTAGTTTCTATTTGAATATCAGTTTTGTTGAAATGCTTAGAAGTTGTACCACATATGTAGCATCGACTTGTGTATTTTGTGCAAGTCGCATCGTTGAAAATCTTGCCATCTACCACTCTCATGATGAAGACGTAAATGATTGAGAACTTCTTGCCATTTAAATTAACCTCATTGGCGGTTTAGTGACACCACAAAATTTTTTATAAAGTTAGATTATTCCACCGCAACATCAGTATTTTCTTTGACATAACGAAATCTTATTGGACGGTAATATACATGGCAGGTATCTGAAATGTTCTTTCTCGCCAAAAATAATTGTTTTTCATAAATACGTCTTCCTTCTTATATGCTTTTAACTATCTCTGCTTAATTTGCGATTTAAAGTGTGCGGAATTGTGTTTTAAGACCTCAATTTGGTCTTCTGTGTAACCTTCACGAAATATTATTTGATCTTTAAAAAAATTAATTTATCGTCTAAATTCGACAAATTAAAACTCTGCATTCGATCAAACAAATATTTGCGGGCTACCATCTTTATTCTCAAGGCACCTTGTGAACTACCAGTAAAAATATTTTCTTTTAGAATGCTATTTACGATAATCAATTTTTTTCTGAATTTGGGGGGGGGGGAGTTCAAAACACCAAGAAATACACATCCGCGCTTTTCCGCGGCAGTTTCTTTGATTTTTCTCCACCAAGGCTTCAAACTGTCGATTCAATCAGAAATTATAAAAGGATCTGACTGGGTAATACAACAAATACTCGATTAAATAAAATATTTTAGAAATAATTTTACTGTAATAAGAGGGTAACTTCAAAGTATAACTACTAAATTTATGAATGATAAAACAACAAAAAATATATTAAAGTTTTGCTTTATTATCTGTTGTATAAAGATCCATCAGAAAAACTTTCAAAATAAACATAAACTTATAAATATTTCACTGAAAAGATAATGTTTTTACAGGAACGCCAAGAAGAGATTTAAGCAACAAGATAAACAATCAAATTCCGACTCAAGTTGAACGAGAAGCGTGCGCTTGAAAAAGTCGGAAGGGATTGGATATAGTTCTCGAAACTGTCCTTTAACTCAATTTATCTTTCTCTTTAACAATTTTCATGCTTTAAAAATTGACTTTTGGCCGCCTAGAATGTTCAAATACCCGTATGTGCAGCGGTATGTATAAGTACCATTAAAATAACTTATTATAAAATTCTTTTAATACGTCAGCTTGTTGTAATACTGTTTAGAATGAGTTACAGATACATTACTTTATCTTGTTACAAAAGTATTATTGGTTACACAAAATAAAAATATTTTTAAAAAGATGTTTTTTTTTTCAGCTCTTTTGGGGCTGAGGGAAAAGGATGGGGATTTTTCAATGCGGAAATATTTGTATACTTACATTGTAGGAACACCATATTTGTACATTTTATAATTCTACAAAATACTAAGAAAATAATTAAAAATAAAAGATTTGAGTGGGGTTAAAAAAAATTGCACAAAATCCCTGTAAATCCAAATTTAATTAATCCTTCTAAATCCTTTTAAAATCCTTCAAATATTTATTAAAAGATTATGTAAATCTTTTATTTTAGTTTAAACAATTTGCATAAAATGCCGTAAAATGATTGAACATTGAAAAAACATTGAAACTCATTCAATAAATTCTCATTCAATACAAAACTCATTTAAAAGCATCTATTATCATGCGTTATATTTTATTTATTTTTTTCAGTAGACAACGAAATTTAATGAGAATAAGAAATATGTCAATATATTTCTTAAACATTAATCTGTAATAAATAGAATGTAAACTAATATAAATTATAATTATTGTATAATCTTAGTAATTGTAAACATTTATCAGGATCAATGAAATATATGTGAATATAAATTACAAATATTATTTAATCTTAGTAATTATAAACAGTTTCATTCAATACAAAGCATCTTTTATCATGCGTTATATTTCATTGCATTTTGTTTTTCAGGAAATAACGAAAATCGCTGAGAATAAAGAATATGTTAAAGTATTTCATGACCATTAATCTGTAATAAATAGAATGTAAATTTATGTAAATTACAATTATTACTTAATCTTAGTAATTGTAAACATTTATCAATAAGATTGAAATTCATTCAGCACGAAATATCTGTTAGTATGCTTTGGAATTTTATGAAACTTTTTCAAGGAATCGATGAAATTCACTCACAATAAATAATATGTTAACATATTTGATAACCTTTTATATAAACATTTTAATAAAAATTTTATTTAAGAATGTTTCTTTACCGTTTCTTTTATTATTCCTAAGTTATGGTTAAAATGAATGAATAAATTTCTCGTGAGAGCTTGAATGGAATGAACCATGTTGGAAATTCTTTTAGGTCATGGTCTATTTTAATTTAATTTTTTACAATAGAGAGCGTGATTTTTGTTTTTTGTTGTTCATATCTCATTGTCGCGTGTCATTTGTATTGACCGTGAAATGTTTTGAAATTTTATTTTTATTTTTATTATGATTATGGATCTTATTAGACAGATCCAAAACATGTCAATGTCATTTATTTTTAATTATTATAACACCATTCTTAAGTAAAATAAAATTTTTATTAAAATGTTCATATAAAAGCTGAATCTTTTAAAAACTGGTGATTTAAAAAAATCTATTGGATTTAATAATATTTTTTATCATATTTGATAAACATTAACGTATAATAAATATAATGTATGTGAATGTAAATTATAAATATTATTTAATTCTAGTAATGTTAAACATTTTCCAAGAACATGGAAACTCATTGAATACAAAGTATCTTCTATCATACGTTATTTTATTGCTTTTTTTTCAGGAAACAACGAAATTTATTGAGAATAAAGACTATGTTGACATTTTTCATAAACATTTACCGTATTTACTCGTGTATAGGGCGCACGCGTGTATAAGGCGCACCTTACAAGTAAAAATGGCGATTTCTTAAAATCTCGTATATAAGGCGCACCATAAATTTGATACTCTAATGAAGAATGACCAAATGAATTTCAGTAAAAAAAAAAGTCGAAACAAACATTACACGAGACCAGAAAACAAGACGAAAATGCATTTTTAGACTTCGGATTGTAAGAAAATGACGGGAAATAGGAATGAGTGACGGCAAAGAGAATTGCTAATTAGCGTTTAGATAATGTCATTAGCTCTGTTGTGTAAAATACTGCAAGGAATGAAATAAATATGTAGTAATACTTAAGTAACATTTAAGTTAATTAAGTAACATTTTCCGAGTTTTACTATCTTCTTTGAATAATTTCTGTTTTCATATGTATATCGTTCGACTGCATCCAACAGTAAAAAATTATTCCGTGTATAAGGCGCACCTAGGAGTTTTGCCCTAATTTTTTGGAAAAAAAAGTGCGCCTTATGAACCAGTAAATACGGTATGTGGATGAAATCGAATGTAAATGAATGTAATTTACAATCATTGTTTAATCTTATAGTAATGGTAAACATTTATCAGAAACATTGAAACCCATCAATACAAAGTATCTTTTGTCATGCATTAGAATTTTATTAAACTTTTTCAAGAAACAACGAAATTGACTCAGAATAAAGAATCTGTTAATACGTGGTTCTTTTTTACATCTATTTTTACTTATCGAGAATTAAGTTTATCAATATAAGAGTAAGCTATATCAGAACATCTTAAAACTTGTCGAATTAGAAATACACAATTCCGTAATAAAAAGGATGCTGTTATTATCCTTTTCTTTTTTGGTCAAATAATATACAACGCAAAACTTTTCACTAACTATATTCCTTAAAACTGCATTTTTATATAATTTTTTATTTAAATTAATTAAAGAACGAACAAATTAAACAAACATTAATTAAAAATAAATTAAAAACCTCTTTAAAAGTACACAATGACGTAACAAAGACGCGTAATATGTTTAATGTCAAATGAAAGTGCTATTTATGATCCGTGATTATTGGCATTTAATATTATAGTTTGGCCAAAGATTTTTTATCGATGAGTTAAAAAATAATACAAAAATAAATAAATAAATAAAATAAAACCTAATTATATTTCGAAAAATAAGGAACTTCTCAACAGATATATCGAGGAAAGGACGTATTTCTTTCTTAATATGAATCAGGAGAGAGAAAAAATAACGTGGAATTTTTCATATATGCTTACAATAATGCTACGTTAGTAATACTAATATTTCGTCATACCTTCTTCTGTAGCAATCGTTTCATTGTTACATACTAAGTGTACCTTCTCATTTTCATAAGATTAAATAGAATAGACAGCAATAATATTTAGTTTATATATGAGATTGCAACATCTATAATTTGGAACACATCAAAAGTACTCGTGAAAAGCGTTCAAATAGTACAAAATTAATAAATACAAGTAGTAAAAAAATAGTTAAGCAAATAGCA
Organism: Maratus speculifer; assembly: GCA_964019185.1. NCBI lineage: Eukaryota > Metazoa > Arthropoda > Arachnida > Araneae > Salticidae > Maratus > Maratus speculifer. Next base: position 110,055,722 of record OZ025301.1, read on the forward strand.
CAAAAATAAATAAATGAATAAATAAAAGAAAAATTAACTATAAATATAAACGTCTTTGTTATGTCATTATGTGCTTTTAATTCGGTTTTTTATTTATTTTTAATTAATGTTTGTTCTTTAATTATTTAAAATAAAAAAATACATAAAAGTGCATTTTTGGGAAATATAGTTAGTGAAAGTTTGGTGATGTATATTATTATAAATTATTCATATTGAAGATGAATTATTCCTGCATCCTTACAATAATGCTATGTTAATATAACTGATATTTCATGATATATTTTTCTACTGAGATCGTTTCATTGTTACATACTAAGCATATCTTCTCATTTTCATGAGATTAAGTAGAATAGAAAGCAATAATATTAAGTTTATACCGGGTGTCCCAAAAATGACTGATGGATTTTAAAATTCAATAACTTGCAAACGGTGACAGCTATTTACAAAATGTTTGCAAGAGGGTTATGTATAATGTCAGAAGTTTTTTTTAACCATGATTTTTATTTTACTTCGAGTTTCAAACAATAGGTGGCGCTGACGGCGATTGAAGGCCAGGTGGACGCTTCACTCAGCACTGATCACCTGGCCTTCAATCGCCGTCAGCGCCACCTATTGTTTGAAATTCGAACTAAAATAAAAAATTACGGTAAAAAACCTCCTGAAATTATTCATAACCCTCCTGCAAAAAAATTTTAAATAGCTGTCACCGTTTGCAAGTTATTGAATTTTAAAATCCATCAGTCATTTTTGGGACACCCGGTATATGGGATTACAACATCTATTATTTGGAACACATCAAAAGTACAAGTGAAAAGCATTTCATATAATACAAAATAAAAAAATACAAGTTGTACAAAAATAGTTAAACAAATAGTACAAAAATAAATAAATGAGTATATAAAAGAAAACTTAATTGTATATCGAAACAAACATCGTGTTCTAAAGATATGTCGAGCAATGGACACATTTCTTTATTAATAGGATTCAGAAAAGATGAAAACCTAACTTGAATTATTCATGCATCTTTGCAATAATGCTAAATTAGTATAACTGATATTTCATCCACCTTCTTCTGCAGCAATCGTTTCATTGTTACATACTAAGTGTATTGTCTCATTTTCACGAGATTATGCAGAATAGAAAGCAATAATATTAAGTTTATATACGAGATCACAACATCAATTATTTGGAGCACATCAAAAGTATTAGTGAAAAGCAGTTCAAATAGTACAAACATAGTTAAACAAATAGTACAAAAATAAATAAATGAATAAATAAAAGAAAACCTAATTATATATCGAAATATAAGAAACTGCTCTAAAGATATATATCGAGTAATGAACACATTTCTTTCTTAATAGGAATCAGAAAAAGGGAAAATTTACGTTGAATTATTCATGCATCCTTGCAATAATGATACGTTAGTATAACTGATCCTTCACCATACCTTTTGCCGCAAAAATTGTTTCATCGTGAAGACTAAATATACCTTCTCATTCTCATGGGATTAACTAGAATAGAAAGCAATAATATTAAGATTATATATGAGATCGTAACATCTATTGTTTGGAATGCAGCTAAAGTATATGTCAACAGCAGTTCATTATCGAGAACTGTTCTGTTATTCGTGAATTCAATATATTGTACTTGTGTTTATGTTGTGTCTCTATTGGAAAACTAACATTTTTTTCATAATTCTATCAATACGCACAAATATTCTTTTGAGAACAATTATGGCATTTAAGGGTGTTCTTAAATCAAAAAGGGCAACTTTGTGACACATGCATTAATTTATTTTTGTTAGGAAATGCATGAAAATAGCAGGTGTTGTTATTCAGAAACTGTCTAATTGAACTCATTCTTTTGTTTTTTAAGAAACACAATAAATGTTTCATAACAAGCCTTCAAAGTTGACACTTTTGAGCACATTTCCCGACGAAAGCAGAAAAACCGGTCGAAAAAGAGGAGAAAAACGGGTGATTGGGTCATCGAAATAGCTTATAACTCGATAAGTAATTTAATTATCATAAAATGGAAAAATGAGTTCAATTCGAAATCGCTTTCATAGTCAGACATTAAAATTTTATAATTTGCTGTTAAAAAATGAATTTGTAAATGTGTCAAAACGTTTTTCGCTTGTTGAGCGGATCAGTTAAGAACACCCTTAAATTCTGAGAAAATAACATATATATATAATGCAAAGTTTTCTCCTAATCTAGGAATGAATAAATAAATAAATAAAAGAAAATCTAATTATATATCGAAACATAAGAAACTGATCTACATATATATCGAGGAATGGACACATTTCTTTCAAAATACGAATCACAAAAGGGGAAATTTTACGTTGAATTATTCATTCGTCCTTGCAATAATGCTACGTTAGTATAACTGATCTTTCATCATACCTTTTTTCGCAGAAATCGTTTCATTGTTAAGACTAAATATATCTTCTCATTTTCATGAGATTAAGTAGAATGTAAAGGAATAATATTAAGTTCATGTATGAGATCGCGACATCCGTTGTTTAGAATGCATCTAAAGTATTTGTGAAAAGCAGTTCATTATCGAGAATTACTGTGTTAAACATGAATTAAGTATATTGTATTCGTGTTTCTGTTGTACCGTATTTTCGGGTGTATAGCCCGCACTCAGTGTATAGCCCGCACTCCTAAATCGAGCAGTGCAGTAAAAAAAGTTCGTGTATAAGCCGCGGAGATGCATCGGTGTATAGTCCGTGGGCTATACACCATTTACGAACGTATATTTCGATCAAGGTTCGAAGTTAAAAGCCATTAAAGCATATTTGCGCGTATAAGTCGAGAAATTTTAGAGAAAACAAGAATTTCAAAGTGGGGGGGGGGGGATCGACTTATACTCGAGACCTTAAAAAAATCTATGAATAAAATATCGGAAAATAGTTTGCTAGCGAATCGGTGCTGCAGCATCCCTTTGTGTTTGTAGAGTACAAAATCCAAAATCTGGAGCCTTTCCTACCTTGACAATTCTGAGTGTAAGATCATTTTTAGTTTATTTCTCAAAAAAAATAATCTACCCTGCCCTGTTGCAAAGCACAAAAAAAGTGTGTGATTTATGTCATTTCGGAACGATTCCGAGAAATCCTTCCTTTTCAGAGTCATTTCATTACGGAACGAGTCAGAGGAATTGCTCCTTTTCTGAACGAGTCCGAGGATTTTGCCCTTTTCAGAGTTTCGGACCGATTCCGAGGATTCGAACCTTTAGGGAACCTTTCCAAAAAAGGACCGAATCCGTGATTTCGTTCCTTTTCGGAATCGTTCCTTTTCTTCTACTGCCGGAATCGCTCCTTTTGAATCGTTCCTCAACAAATGACACATCTCTACTAAAAAACTAATTACAGTTAACGTTAAAACGACTTATTCAGCAAAAAATAAGTTCAAAATAAGTAACATGTTATACTGTTGCTTTTACCCTCTCAAATCAAGAGCAAACTGCGTTCGAGCGTCATTATTTCTCGCTGCCGGTTAGTGCAATACTTGGGGATAGTTGCGACAGTTCTTCCAAACCCAGAAATAACTGTATTTAAGCAATTAGAAAAAAAAAGCCTGTACAAACATGAGAACTCTCTATATTTCGCGGCATAGCAAGAAAAAAAAATGAAAAAAAATTACAAATATCGATGTTTTTTTAATTTTTTTTTAGTTTTAAAAATTGTAGAAAAAATATAACGATTTCCAATTTTTTTATAAAAAAAATCCTTGTATAACCCTCACCGTGTTTAAGCCTCAGCGGCTTTTTCGAAGGTTTTTTTCTTGTATAAGCCGCGGACTATATACCCGAAAATACGGTACTTTTATTGGAAAACAAGCATTTACTCTTCCATAACTCTATAAACTAGCAAAAACATTTTTGAGAACAATTAGAACATTTAGATCCTTAGAAAAATATATCTATCTATATACTGTAAAATATATATACATTTCTTAATCTATGAATAAATAAATAAATAAAAGAAAAAACAATTACATATCGAGTCACAAAAAACTACTTTACAGATATATTGAGAAATGGACACTTTTCTTTCTTAATACGAATCAGAAAAGGGGAAAACTTATTCATGCATTCGTGCAATAATACTACGTTAGTATAACTGATATTTCATCCACCTTCTTCTGCAGAAATAGTTTCATTGTTATATACTAAGTATATCTTCTCCTTTTCACAAGATTAAGCAGAATAGAAAGCAATAATATTAAGTTTATATACGAGATCACAACATCTATTATTTGGAACGTATCAAAAGTCCTTCTGAAAAGGAGTCTATTAGTGCGAACTATTCTATTATTCGCAAATTCAGTATATTGTAATTGTGTTTCTGTTGTACATCTATTAGAAAACAAGTATTTACTCTTCCATAACTCTATAAACTAAACATTTTTTAGAACAGTTAGAACATTTAAATCCTTAAAAAACAATATCTATATGCATTGTAAAATATATATTCATTTCTTAATCTAGGAATAAAAACATTAAAGAAATAATAAATAAAAACATACAAGAAAACCTAATTATATATCGAAGCACAAGAAATTGTTTTATAGATATATCGAGAAACGGACTGTGATATCTTCGAATAGTAGCACTCTCTGAATGTAGATGGCGCAACGATACCGTGATCTGTTTTGTGAGGCAATGCATGTTGGCCAAATAAAATCGGAGATGTAAGAATGTTTTTGTTTTTCGGATGCTGCGTGAGCGGCAATTGTATGATAGTGTAAATAAATGATGGAACTATAAAGGTTGTTTCCCTGGTGGAATTACAGTACAAGTAATTCGAACCCACGCGATATTATAAAGTGGCGACTAAGATGGGATTATTTACCCATATTATTTTGTTAAGAAAAATATTGTGAAAAAAAAAGTAAACGCCGGGAAAAAAATGGCTGTTGAAAAAGAAATTATTTCACTGGGTCGGCTAGAAGAATATGACTCAAAGGTTCCTTGGACTATTTATGTTGAGAAGATTGATTTTTATTTCTGTGCGAATAATATAAAGAATGAAGAAATGAAAAAGAATATTTTGCTTAGTTCTGTTGGTACGACAACATTTACGATTTTAAGAGATATTATTGTCCCGAAGACGTTAAAGGAGATAAAATATGAAGATCTTTTAAAAAAAGCTAAAGAACATTTTTCTGCTTGTCCAAGTGAAATTGTGGAGAGATTCAAATTTCAGAAACGTTTTAGAAAGCCAGGGGAAAGCATAGCTGAGTTTGTAAGAGAACTTAGAAGATTGTCTGAATTCTGTAATTTCGGAAACACCTTAAATGACCGCCTGCGTGACCAGCTTGTATTCGGAATACAAGATGAAAAGATACAACAAAAGCTGCTGGATTCTAAAGAATTAAATTTCCAGACTGCGGTGGAGATCGCCGAATCGTTTGAATCGGCTGAAGCCGGTGTGAAATCACTACATATAGGCGAAAGTACAGCTGTCAACCAAGTGCACGCTAGAGTGGAGAAACTGAAACCAGAAAAGTTCTCTCACCCATTTAAGCCCAAAGAAGAAAAATTCGCGTCTGAGAAACCATGTTTCAGATGTGCGAAACATCACAATCCTAAAATGTGCCCTTTCAAGAATGCAGAGTGCCATCTGTGCCATAAATTTGGCCACCTAAGAATTTGTTGTAGGAATCGTAAATTTATGATGAAAAATGATAAACAGAACAAAAACAGTAAAATTAAAACTGTTCAAGAGGAATATTGTTTTAATTGTGTGGACAACAACTCCAATAGTGTAACATGGCAAAAAAATGTAAAAATAAATGGTGTGAATGTTAAATTTGAAATTGATAGCGGGGCGGCGCATACTATAGTAAGTAAAAATGTGGCAGAAAAATTGTTCTCAGGTAAGCTACCTTTAATTAAATCTAAAGTTAAGTTACAAACTTATACTAAAGATTTTTTAACTGTATTAGGTGAGTTAAAAGTAGATGTTTTTGTTGATGAATATTGTATACCTGATTTAAAAATATTAGTTATTAAAGAGCAAGGTCCGAGTCTAATTGGAAAAACTTGGTTAAAAGCATCAAAATTATTTTCGCCTAATGTAAATATGATTAAAAGTATTTCGAAAGATGATTTAATTAGAAATTTTCCAAATGTTTTTGCTGACGGGATCGGTACAATAAAAGGTCCTCCCGTTTCAATAAATTTGAAAAAGGATGCAAAACCAGTTTTTCTTAAGTCTCGACCTGTTCCGTTTGCTTTGAGAAGAGCTACTGATTTGGAATTGGAACGATTAACAAAAGAGGGTATTTTGAAACCTGTTGATCATTCAGATTGGGCTAGTCCTATAGTAATTGTTCCAAAACCAAATGGTACTGTTAGAATTTGTGGTGATTATAGAGCCACAGTAAACTCAAATACAGAAAACGATAATTATCCTCTTCCTAGGATGGAAGAATTATTCTCTAAATTATCAGGTGGAAAATTCTTTACTGTTTTTGATTTAAAAGATGCTTATTTACAACAACCTGTAGATAATGAAATTAGTAAAATTTTAACTATTAATACTCATAAAGGATTATTTAATGTTTTAAGATTAGCTTTTGGCGTAAAGTGTGCTCCTGGAATGTTCCAGAGAAAAATAGAGAATATATTAAAAAAATATGAGTATGTTGGTGTATTTTTAGATGATCTAATCATAAGTGCTAGGAATGAATCAGAACATTCTGAAAGAGTTGAAAGTGTTCTGAAATGCTTTTCTGAGCATGGTATAAGATTAAATAAGGAAAAATTAAAATTTATGGTTTCGGAAGTTTGCTATTTAGGACATAAAATTTCTCAGGAAGGAATTAGACCTATGCCAGAAAAAGTTAATGCTATTTTGAATGCACCTATTCCAAATAATGTATCACAGTTGCGTTCATTTTTAGGCTTAATTTCTTATTATAGAAACTTCCTACCTAATATTTCAGATGTCTTAGAACCTTTACATAGATTATTAGATAATAATGTTAAGTGGACATGGTCAGAAAAGCATGATAAAGCATTTCAAAAAGTTAAAGAATTATTATGTACATCACCTGTTTTAGAATTATATGATGTGAACAAAGATATTGTTTTGAACTGTGATGCTTCAGAATATGGCATTGGTTCTGTTTTAAGCCATATTATTGAGGGTAAAGAGAAACCCATAGCTTATGCTTCTAGAACTTTAAATAAAACTGAAAGAAATTATGCAATGATAGATAAAGAAGCTTTATCTGTAATATTTGGTGTTACTAAATTTCACCAATATTTAGCTGGTAAACAGTTTAAAATTATAACAGATCACAAACCTTTAATTAGATTGTTTGATCCTGTTAAAAATGTACCTGATATATTATCACCTAGAATGCTAAGATGGTAGCTTATGTTAGCAGGATATGATTATACAATTGAGTATCGCGAAGGTAAAAATAATAAAAATGCGGACGCATTAAGTAGATTACCTCTCCCAGAAACTGTAAATATAGTAAGTAATCCTGCTGAAATAATGTTTGTTTCAAATAATAATGATTGGCCCGTTACTTCTAAAACGATTGCAAAGTGGACAACTGAAAATCCTGTAACTAAACAAATTTTAGAGTGGGTACTACGTGGATGGCCTCGAAAGGTTAAAGCAGAAGAATATCAACCTTATTTTCGTAGAAGGGATGAAATTTCCTGTTTAGAAAATTGTTTATTATGGGGGCATAGAGTAATTGTGCCAGAGGAAGGTAGAGAATATATATTGAAATTGTTGCATTCTGTTCATCAGGGTATGTCTAGCATGAAAGCTAAAGCTAGAGGGGTGGTTTGGTGGCCAAACATGGATAAGGAAATTGAACAAATGGTAAATTCATGTAGTAGATGCCAAATGTGCGCGAGGGATAATCCAAAAATGAAACCCTTAGAATGGAAGTCTGAATTACCCTGGGAAAGGATTCACATAGATTATGCAGGTCCGTTTGAAGGGAAATTTTTTTTAATAGTAGTTGATTCTTATACAAAATGGTTAGAAGTAGAAGTAGTGCCCAGGACCGATAGTAGAAATACTATTAGAGTATTAAGAAGAATTTTTGCGACATTTGGATTACCAGTAGAATTAGTCAGTGATAATGGATCCGCGTTCACAAGTGAGGAATTTGAGGAATTTCTTAAAAATAATGGAATTAAGCATACACCTATTCCACCATATCATCCGTCGTCGAACGGACAGGCGGAAAGATACGTGCAAACTGTGAAAAATTGCCTTAGGAAACTGGATAAAAATGACATATCATTATCAATTGCACGACTTTTGTTAGAAAATCATTCAACTCCTCATTCGGTGACTGTAAAACTCCTGCTGAATTAATGTTTGGAAGGCCAATTCGAACAGCCCTTCATTTAGTATTACCATCAAAACCTAAAATACAGCAACCCCTGCACAAATTTAAGCTTTATGAATTAGTTTTTGTTAAAAATTTTGGAAAGGGGGAGAAATGGGTAAAAGGAAAAATTATAAAATTATTAGGAAGTAGATGGGTTTTAGTAAATAGATGTGACGGAATAATGTGTAAGCGTCATGTAAATCAGTTGAGACGTAACAGAGAGATAACCCAGCTAAAAATGAACTGCAGTTTTTTTGTAGAAGTGAAGTGTTTTTGAGGTTTTTCTAAAATTTCTCTAGTCTTTCTACAGTGCAATCTCAACTATAAAATCACTTCAGTTATTTTATAGTTAATTAAAGGTGATTTTGCAATAATTTATTTTAAACATTCTGTGCGCTATTAACTTTTAAAACACTGTAGTTTTTATAAAGTCATTTTATAATCAAAGAGTAAAAAATATATAAGACTTTATAACCGTAGAATCACTGCAGTGAATTTGAAGTTATTATCCAACCATTAATTTAGAAGTACATTTCCGATGTATAACTGTAGTTATTGTCCGATAAATTCACAGAATTTAATCGGAGAAAAATAATTTCAAATATGCTTCAAAATCGAACTAGGGATTTCTCATCCCATCGAACCACTTCCGTAGTAAAACATTTATTTGTTATTCCTACTTTGTTTTGTTACTTGGAAATTACAAGATTTAATACATTAAAATCCATTTCTTTTTTTTTTATTCAGACATGGGCGTCCCTATCTATGCTTCCTTCCCCCTAACTTAAAATTCTTAATTCCTTTATTATTTTAAGCTAAGAGAAAAAAAAAAAAAAATTAATTTCACTAAATTACATTTCGAAATCCAGTGAGGGGTAGTGACTACCTGTGCCCCCTGCATGCAACGGAAATTTCTTAGTTCCTTTATTTTAAGTTACTCTAGAGGAATAAATTTTGCGAGGTTTATCAAAATCAGAGAAAAAATATATTAAGTTTCAAAAGTTATGAGGGACAATGGGCCTTTCACTCACCAGCCCCTTAATGCGAAATTTCGTCTTACTTTTTATTGTAAATTTCTTGAAAATTATACATTTTACTAATGCTTTTGAAAATATCAGAAAAGAAAAATTTTGTTAATGTATATATATTTTTTTTTAATTTAGGAAGGGGCAAATACTTTCCTCTACCTTCCTCCCTTTAATAGAAAATTCTTAGTTCTTATATTTTAAGCTAAAGAAAAAGATTGAATTTTAGTATTTTTTCAAAAATCGGAGAAAAAAATTAGTTAAAGTTCAAAATCGAGTGAGGGAAAATGGCTCATCTATTCCCCCACCCCTCACGGAAAATTCTTCTTTTCTTTATTTAAACCACACTAAAAGAATAAATTTTATTATGCTTTTGTAAATTGGAGGAAAAATTGCTAAATAAATTTCAAAATCCAGGGAGGGGCAATGAGTCTACAACCCCCTCCTTAATTGAAAATTTCTTATTCTTTCTTTCTAAGTTACTCGAAAAATTTACATTAGGTTTTTGAAAAAAAAAAGAGGAAATTTTATTTAATTAAATTTTAAAATCCAACGAGCTCCCCTGCTTCCTGCCCGCCCATACATCTCCATCTTCATAACTGAAAATTACTTGCAATTAATTTACTATTACTTCATTTTGAAATCAACATACAAATATTTGAATCGTCAAATAATTTTTTAAATAGATCTTTAAAATTATTATTCGATCTAAACTTAATGAATCGCAGAAAGGAAACAAATACTTCATCAGTTAATTGAAGTGTATTTTCTAATTATGTATTCATTTTAAAAGCACATCAAAGTTTCTTATTTCATGCAAATATTAAATTATTAAAAGTGTTTAAAATTATTTTATAAGTCATAAATATATTGAAAAATCTAGTCATTTTTTATATTAAAATTTAAAAAAATCGGAAATTTCCCTTTGTAAAAAATTATTTACCAAAGAAAAAAAAAAGAAGAAAATTAAATTAATGTTTATATTTTATTTTTAGGTAAAAATGTAGATAAGTTAACAATCAAATATATCTACATAATCATTAAAAACATATGCTACATTAAAAAATAAAAATGACATAAAATGAGAGTCCTTATTCTAATTCAAAGTTATTAATTATGAACTTCTTATTTTATAAAATTAATTTTTCCTTTTTATAAATATATATTTCTTAAATTAACACATTTAATTACATTATAATTCCTAAAGAAATTATATTATCAGAAAAACCTCTGAAATTCGTTTATTTTTTTTTTTTTAATTTGCAAGAAAGATTCAGAAATATTCCCAATTAAAAAACTCACTACAAAAAAAAAAAAAAAAAAAAAAAAAAAAAAAATATATATATATATATATATATATATATATATATATATATATATATATATATATATATATATATATATATATATATATATTATTTTTAATTTTTAAATTAAAAAATGTTTATAAATAACAAATTATTATTCTAACACAATATTATATTCTTATTTTATAAAATTAATATACCCTTTTTACAAATATATATTTCTTAAATTAACACATTTAATTACATTATAATTCCTAAAAAAATTATATTATCAGAAAAATTTCTATATATATATATGTATATATATATATATATTATTTTTAATTTTTAAATTAAAAAATGTTTATAAATAACAAATTATTATTCTAACACAATATTATATTCTTATTTTATAAAATTAATATACAATTTTTACAAATATATATTTCTTAAATTAACACATTTAATTACATTATAATTCCTAAAAAAATTATATTATCAGAAAAATTTCTAAAATTCGTTTATTTTTTTTTAATTTGCAAGAAAGATTCAGAAATATTCCCCATTTAAAAAACTCACTACTAATATATATATATATATATATATATATATATATTATTTTTATTTAATTTTTAAATTAAAATTTTTTTTATAAATAACAAATTATTATTCTAACACAATATTATATTCTTATTTTATAAAATTAATTTTTCCTTTTTACAAATATATATTTCTTAAATTAACACATTTAATTACATTATAATTCGTAAAAAAATTATATTGTCAGAAAAACCTCTAAAATTCGTTTATTTTTTTTTAATTTGCAAGAAAGATTCAGAAATATTCCCTATTTAAAAAACTCATTACAAATATATATATATATATATATATATATATATATATATATATATAATTTTTAAAATGAAAAATGTTTATAAATAACAAATTATTATTCTAACACAATAATAAAAAAAATATTTTACCGTATCATTAAACGACATAAAATGAATTTTTATTCTAAGTAAAAAATATTAATTACCGACCCATAATTTATTAAAGTAAGTACTTCCATGTCAAAAATGTATATTTTATAAAATTAACACAACGCATGTAATTACATTATAATTCATAATAAAAAAATTATAATTTTCGCAATTAGCCTAAAAATAAAATTATTTTTTAAATATTTACTGATTTTTTAATTAAGAAGAAAAACCAATTCATTTGCTTTAGCTAATTCGCTAAAGTATTTGTTTAATTCATTTAATATTAAATTGTTTTTAAAATACACGCCCATATAAACGAATAACAATAAATAAATAAATAATAAAATAAAAGCACTTTAAAACATCCAATTTTTCTGCCTGCCATTCAGCTTTTGCAACAAATAACCTTTAATTGAAATGCCCCCCCTTTATACCTCGCACAACACTAACCACACAAGTCTCAACGGGCAAGTGGTCAAAGCGTGTCTCTCCTGTACCTGGGATCGTCAGTTCGAGTACAACTGTTTCCACAGTCAAAATCTGCCTTTGAAATGTTAAAGAGGAAGCTTAACAGTATGGTCAATAGATGGCGCCAGCAGAGCCAATATTTTGGGTGGGAGGGGCATTTGACTTCAAATTCACTGCAGAAAATGTGTAGTTATAAACTACACATTCACTGTAGTGATTTTGTAGTTGTTGACTTCGAAAAAACTGCAGTGATTTGTGCCAATTCACCACAGTTTGGCAACTGCATTTTCTTTGCAGTTTCACTAGAGTCCATTTTTAACTGGGAAGTTACGAAAAATCTGAAAGAATTGAAGAAAATGACCACAATAACAAAAAAATGTCAGAAAGATTTGAAAATATGAGTTATAGTGGTAAAAATTACAATGCTTACGATAATTATGAAAGGGTTAATAAAAACCGTTTTTCTGAGATTAATGGAAAAAGAAAAGACCAACGTGATAATGAGAATATTATGGAACTAAACAAATCTCAGCCTTCACATGATATTGTAACAGGTACTGTTGTGAGTAATAAAAATGATGCTATGACAGATATATCTGTAAAGGACTCTGTGACTAAAAATAATGATGAGGACTCGAAGAAAAGTGTTCCAGTTCAAAGAAGCAATAGACCAAGATTGCCTGTAGTTCGTTTGAACTATGAGGAGAGGGGTGCGATATCTTCGAATAGTAGCACTCTCTGAATGTAGATGGCGCAACGATACCGTGATCTGTTTTGTGAGGCAATGCATGTTGGCCAAATAAAATCGGAGATGTAAGAATGTTTTTGTTTTTCGGATGCTGCGTGAGCGGCAATTGTATGATAGTGTAAATAAATGATGGAACTATAAAGGTTGTTTCCCTGGTGGAATTACAGTACAAGTAATTCGAACCCACACGATATTATACGGACACATTTCTTTCTTAATACGAATCAGAAAAGGGGAAAATTTACATTGAATTATTCATGCATCCTTGTCATAATGCTACGTTAGTATATAACTGATCTTTCATCATAATTTTTTCCTCAGAAATCGTTTCATTGTTGAGACTAAATATATCTTCTCATTCTCATGAGATTAAGTAGAAAAGAAAGCAATAATATTATGTTCATATATAACATCGCAACGTGTATTATTTAGAATGCATCTAAAGTATTTGTGGAAATCAGTTCATTAGTGCGAACTATTCTGTTATTCGTAAATTCAGTATTTTGTACTTCTGTTGTACTTCTATTGGAAAGAATTGCCTGCCATAACTCTATAAACTAGCAAAAGCATTTTTGAGAACAATTAGAAAATTTAAATCCTTAGAAAATGTTATATATACATCGTAAAATATATATACATTTCTTAATGCAGGAGTAAATAAATAAAACAAAACCCAATTAAATTTCGAATCACAAGAAACTGCTTTACAGATATATCAAGAAACGGACACATTTCTTTCTTAATACCAATCATAAAAAGTAAAAATTTACGTTGAATTATTCATGCATCCTTGTAATAATGCCACGTTAGTATATGACTGATCTTTTATCATACCTTTTCCGTAGAAATCATTTCATTGTTAAGACTAAATATATGTTCTCATTTTCATGCGATTAAGTAGAATAGAAAGCAATAATATTAAGTTCATATATGAGATCGCAACATCTATTGTTTGGAATGCATCTAAAGTAGTTGTGAAAAGCAGTTCATTATCGAGAACTGTTCTGTTACTCGTGAATTCAGTATATTGTACTTGTGTTTATGTTGTGCCTCTATTGGAAAACTAACATTTTTTTTCATAAATCTATCACTCATCAGAAAATTTACTGTGAACGATGTTATAAAAATGACCATGGCCTTCAGGATTTTCTGAGGTCCGGAAGATCCCAGAAAATGACTATTCTTATGGATAGATTAGCAGGAGGAAAAAACGATTTACGGACGAAAAATATTGTTGAACTAAGTTGGTCTACCGTGTCAAGATGCTCATCTGATGTATAACTTTATGAATGAGTCGGTGTTAATAAATATTTCATAAGTATAAAAAAAAATCAAGTTGCTAAATGAACTAAAAAATGTGCTAAATGAGATTTACACTGCAACAACAAAATACTTAAACACTGAAAAGAGGAAACTATAAAAGTAAATACAGTTGTAACAATTTTAATACTCTTTTAATATTTACTCGATTAATATGCATTAAATAATTCGCAAATACTAAATATATTAAATAATACTTTTTTAATGTTCCTTGTTGTCATATTTACGAAGAACAAGAACTGAGAAAAATTTATATATTTTTTTAATAAATTCATTAGTTTGTGTTTTCTTCCAAGTGTAAATCAAAGTGGGGAATTTTCAATACTCGGGGCTAACGCCAAATTTGTGTTCCCTCTTGGAGTTTTTTGCGAAATAAAAGAATTTCTATTGAAATTAGACGTAATTTTTAAGTTAGACATTTAGTGCTTATTGAAGTATTTTGGTACTATTTGGTTAATCCGTCGGCCAATTATCGGCCAAATTATACAATCGCCAAATAAAACAAATTGACGTAATTTTTATTTTAAATAACGAAAAACAGATAAATTAAAAAGAATACAAAAAAGTTCATATTATAAATCACTTGATTTATCATTTAAATTATTGACATAACATTTGGTTTCTTTCAAATATTTTTTCAAAAATTTAGTTTGGAAGAATAAACATCCGACTTTGATAAATAACAAGGAGAAAAATGATTTTTCCTTTTTATAGTTAAATCCAGAATTTCGAAAGATGTCACAATGATAATAATAATAAAACTTTTAAATTCAAGTATCTTTTAAAATTAGTAGAAAATTGTACAATTTATCTAAATGTCATTAATGACGTCTTAATTAAAAGAGAATTCCAAAATTAATTCTTTTATTATGTGTTGATTTTTTCTCCCATTTTTCTAAACAATGATTTATTTAAATAAATGATTAATAACAAACTTTCATTATGCTAGGAAAATTCTTGAAAAGTTTATAAAAAAGTCACATATTAGCAATGTTTAAAAAATAAATTATATTTTGATTTTTCTGTTTTCGCTGTTAATTTGTTTGGATTCGTATTTGTAATTTTTTGTTCTTGATTTTACAATTATTATTCGTAAAAATAGAGTAACATGCAATTTATTTAAAAATTAGATAAATAAAGTAAGCTTGAAGAAATAAAGATGCTTTTATAATTCAACAAGAAAGAAAAAATGATGGATGAAGATTATATTATGAAGTACCTTTCAACACATTCAGAATAATTTAACAAAACTGCACCGCTTAAAAAATAGAAATATCATGCCTTACTTAACCATATGGAAATGTATAACGTATTTCAAAATCGAATTCCTGCTATTCCCATCTACAATCGGAAAATTATCCAATTTTATAACAGCCCTGTATATGAAATAAAGATTTGTATCTACTAACAACATGCATTCCAAAATTTAGTTCATTTAAGAGATATACATATTTTAGTTGAAAATTCCCGTTTAGCAATTTCTCTAATAAGGAGAATGGTAAGGGATTTTTTTTGTGAAGCCCTGTATTTAAGGTATAGAATTTATATATAAAGAGTAATATCAAAAATTTAATTAAATTTAAAAGCGCATAACGAATTTGAAAACGTATTTTCCAGAAATTATTACGCAAAGACAGTATTGTAAAAAAAATCTTTTATGTGTCAATGTAAATAAATAAAAAATGCTATAAATGCTATGTTTTAACGCGACCTTAGTGAAATTCGGTGATTTATATCAGTTTTAATATATTTCAAATAGCATAATATCATTAAAATTTTCCCCAAGCGATTTTTCCCCATATACCATAAGGCAATCGAATTTTTTGAGTATCCCTGTAAATGAACCATTAATCTTACATGATTATAGCGCCTCCTTCCGGCGGATTATTTTCAAATTCAGGGAGGGTCTGCTGTCTATAGCCAAACACTTATACAAAAAAAAATCATTCAATTCTATGCATAACTTCATACACTTTTCTGTGTAAAATATTGAAAACCCTTCCGACGGATTTTTTTCAAATTCAGGGAGGAGTAACAAGCCATAGCCATACACTTACACAAAAATCGATGGATAACATCATATACTTTTAGTCGGTACAATATTGAAAATGGCAGAAAAATCGTTATTGCAGCTCCTCCTTCCGACGGAATATTTCATAACTGAAGGAGAATCTGCTTGCCACAGCCAAAAACATTCACAAAATATTTGGTTTAATTCTATGTATAACTTCATACACTTTTTGATGGTAGAATGGCGACATACGGACACACACACAGATAGACACTTTGCAAAAACATATTTTTTGAAATCTCTGACCCCTAAAACGTGTAAATCCGTCGAAAACCGGAAGTCGAAAAAAAATTTCGATTACAATACTTTCTTCTATTGAAGATAGAAGAAAGTAAAAATGAAATCCGTTAGACATTGTTTCGAGTTATAATGGTTTTAAATAATCCCACTTAAAGCTATACTAATCATTAAAAATTTACATAAACTTTATGAGAATTTTTAGGATGTGATTTTGTTTGTAAATTATATAACTAACCATGCTCTGCCCAAAAAAAGAAAAAAAAATCAGAATTCTAACTTAATAGATACATTTTTTACATGTTTCCTAGAACCGTTAAAGTAACATAGTTTCTGAATTGCGCGCATTTCAATTTGTGTCTAATCCCTTAAAACCTGCTGAATTATTTAAACGGCTATAACGCTGTGAGATTTGAAGATATGAAGATGCAATTTTTCGTGCACAATTCAAGACTGGTTAAGGAAAGTTTTTCTAATTGAAATTATTATCCTACGGGTGCCACATTAAAACTTACTTTTCGTATTTTTTCAAATAGACCCCCCCCCCCTCTAATCAACAGTAGTAAATTTTGACATCATATTTTAGACCTTTTTTAAGGAAATTTTGAAATTGGAACTATGCGTCTAGGGCAATATTTAATGAAATAATATCTTATTTCAATATTTATGTATCGGCCTACAACCTGTATTTAGTGGATGCCTAAGTTTGCTTTTTTCTGTTTATTTAATTATTTGTTTATTTATTTATTTTATAAATGTAGCATCTAAGATTTGTTTTACTCAAAATTTCTTTTTAAGATATAAATAACAACAATAAGATAATTTTTAGGGAAAGGAAATATCATCCCAGATCTCTACGTTTTACTATTCTTCTATCATTTTTCCACAACCACCTACATGAGGAAAATATTACTACTAAAAGACATTTTTAAACAATAGTTATAAAGTTGAGACATATATGGAAAAAAAAGAAAGAAAATCTCGTTTTTATTCAAAAACTCCATTATTTCACCATTTTTCCAGAAAATTTTGAATTCTCCATTTTCTTTTTTCTAAAGCAATTTCATATCGCCTTTTAGGTAGCTTTCATTACAAAAAGTAAAAAGCTACCTATTGCAGCCGTCCGGAGGAAAGCACTTCCGGAAAATTTTGGTATATTTTCACCGATCATGACCCCCAGACCCCAAAACCACCCTCCGTTCAAATGTTGACATATATATATATATATATATATATAACCATATATATATATATATATATATATATATCTGATTTTTGTCATGCGATAACTAACGTATTTATGAACCGATTTGAATGAAACTTGGTATGTACATTGTATATACAAATGTCTCGACCGAGTTCGTTGGCCAGCATCATACGCCATTTTGTTTCAAAATGGCGGCCATTTTAAAATTTTTAAAAAATTTAAAATTTAAAATTATTTGCGAAAAAATTAAAAGTTGAAAAATATTTTTCTTTTACGTGTTAGAACTTAAAACAAAGATTCCAGAACATTTTTTATTTTGTCTATATCTTACAAAATGATTGAGTTATAGCACTTTGAATTTTTCTTATGGCTGACATTTTGAAACGATCTGATTTTTGTCACGTAATAACACGCATATTTATGAACCGATTTCAATGAAACTTGCTATGTTCATAGTACATACAAATGTCTCGACCGAGTTCGTTGGCCAGCATCATCCGCCATTTTGTTTCAAAATGGTGGCCATTTTAAATTTTTTAAAAATTTTAAAATTTAAAATTAAATGCGAAAAAATGAAAATTTGAAAAATATTTTTCTTTTACGTGTTAGAAATTAAAACAACGATTCCAGAACACTTTTTATTTTGTCTATATCTTACAAAATGATTGAGTTATAGTACTTTGAATTTTTCTTGTGGCTGACATTTTGAAACGATCTGATTTTGTCACGTGATAACACGCGTATTTATGAACCGATTTCAATGAAACTTGGTATGTATATAGTACATACAAATGTCTCGACCGAGTTCGTTGGCCAGCATCATCCACCATTTTGTTTCAAAATGGTGGCCATTTTAAATTTTTAAAAAAAATTAAAATTTAAAATTAAAAGCGAAAAAATTAAAAGTTGAAAAATATTTCTCTTTTACGTGTTAAAACTTAAAGCAACGATTCCAGAACACTTTTTATTTTGTCTATATCTTAAAAAATGATTGAGTTATAGCACTTTGAATTTTGCTGAGATTTTGATATTATGGCTGACATTTTGAAACGGTCTGATCTGAACGATCCATCATGTTGCTTTAAAATGACATACATTTTATGATATCGTGGAATTTGGTGACTCTCTAAATAGCTTAAAATAAAACCAGGTTGAATAAAAGATGACTAATTTCTAAAAATTCCTATTAATATTCAGTCTTGACAAAAATTAGTATTCAATCTTATAAAATCACTAACTTTATAAGATTATTTCCACTAATTTGAGCTTAGTATTTTTGAACAATGTAACTTACTTTAAAATAAATAAGTAAATATATAAGTATATGAAAGCTACCTCTTCCTCCCGGCATTGCCGGAAGGACTTTTTCCAGATAAAGTTGATAACAGTTCCTTGTTTGAGCGAAAATGGATACTTAATCGATAAAAAGACTGGTTGAAGAACAATTTCAGACTTCAAGTTTAGTTTTGTAGTCGTTTATTTACTTTCTTTTCCGTTTTTTTCTTATTGAAGATGTTATGTTTTTGCTTGAAAGCCATTGTATTTGTTATTTAGTTCTAACATTCACAGTGAAAGGATTTCGTGTTTATTTCGTTAAAAAAAACCTGTGACAATCGGAATTGCTTTATGCAAACTTGAAAAGGTATTTTTAAATTCTTGTGGCTGTTATCTTACATTTTTAAATAAATATTTTTCAATCTACTAAATAAATAACAAATAAATTAAAACTGTATATATATATATATATATATATATATATATGGGTGATTCTCAAAATAGGGGACAATTTATGTCTTTCGGCATACAAAAAAAATTGAGAGGTTTTCTGTCATGTTTTTATATTTAGATATGTTTGTCTTAATATTATTCATTATTTGCACTCAAGAATTACTCACTTTTTAGTTTAAAACACCTTAAAATAACAGAATAAATGTTCAAAATGTCATTAGCATGGATGTCCACAGCAGCTGTGCCTTGTATATACTAGCTTTTTCAAGAGTTAATATCATGTTTATAAAATAAAACAAATGTTATTCTTTCTTTAAATTAATCAAGGAGAGGATTTATCCAATAAATTTCTTTTTAAAAATAAAATTATTAGTTTATAAAAAATAAAATTATAGTTTATAAAAAAAGAATTAAAGTTTGTCCTCCATATTTTATTTTCAAAACAAGGTCATACTATAACAGCTGATTATTAATCAAAATTTCATTTTCACATATGACAATAGTTTGAAAATATAAAGTTTCTCCATGGCAACAAGTAGCCATTTTATCCCAGTCTAAAAATAGAAGCATGTATTGTATTTTAAGAATAGAAGTTGAATATTAAGGGCGTACATCAATTGTATGTCATTAGAATGGATAATAATTTTCATGTTTATTTTATAATTAAAATTTTTATTTTACTTATTTGCATAGGACTTTTGTGTTTTAAAAAGCCCCAGAAAGGACTATTGCATGGTGATTATATTATGGCTCATAATCTTATTTAAATTAAAATTTGTCATTAGCATGGACAAATATCAGTGTCATTAGCATGGTTTTTCTGTCCATGCTAAAGACTCTTATGTGCATAAATGTAACCATTGCTTATATTGTATCTTATATAAAGTTTAATTTTACATATAAAATTAGGTATTACATTTATTATCCCTAAAATATGCATTAAATCTGTCAGAAAATCACTAAGACAGCTTCTTAAATTGTTAGTGTCAGAATGTTGCTCATGTAAACAAAGTTTGCTCTTTGGTAATGTTTTTATTCTCCTTATATGTATATATGTAAAAATGGAAACCATTTGCTTAAAAGGAAGGCTAATAAATATAGAAAAAAATATTCAAACAGGAAGAAAATAAAAATTTCTTAATATATTTATTCCATGCAATTTGTTTTGTCATTAGCATGGCTCAAAAAATACTAATTATTTTTTTTTAGTTAATTTTTAAATATTTAGCTTTGCTGACTACATGTAAAGTATACCTAACACTATATAAACAACACCTATTTTTTTAGAAATTTTGCTAACAGTAATTTTTTTAAGATTTCACTTTTGAAATTGTCCCCTATTTTGAGAATCACCCATATATGTATATATATATATATATATATATATATATATATATAATTAAAAAAAAATTCACTTTAATTCAACATTAATTATTTCCAAATTCTTATAAAATCTAACTTTTTCCCTTACTTTTTATAATATTTAACGCATTATTTATATTCCATACCTTTAATCAACGCTCTTTTAAATTTTATTTTGTTTTTAAAGACAATCTGGTAAAGCAGTTCTTTCCTTAAAATTCTATAACTTAATTTTATTCTTTTATCTGTTGCATAATATCTTTTTTTTATCTACCTTCTAAAACATCATTCGATTGCCCACAATTCCCTTCTAGCGAGCAAGTAGACTGACTGCATCATTTATTCCTCCGACGGTCTGAGAGAACTCTTTTTCTGTTTTACGAGGTAAATTTTCGCATCGGTTAAAATCGCTGTTCCTTATAAGTTTATTGGCAACTTATAAAGTAACCATAAAATCCTGTATTCTAACGCTTGTTCGGTAATAACCTCGTTACATTGACTTCGGAACGGATTCTTCTACATTATTCTTGTGCAAACAAAATCCTTATCAGTTGGTGTAGAAATATTTATCTGGTGAAATTCTATGGTCATAATAACATCTTTTGCTTATAATGGCTGTATCTTGCGCCAATGTGTAATGTAAAGCAACATGACTGGAACTGTTTTACGTGATATGGAATATAAATAAATGTGATTTAAAATGTTCGTTGCTTCTGTATAATTTAAGTGGGAAAGTATTTTAGGTAGCTTTCATTACAAAAACTAAAAAGCTACCTATTGTAGCTGTCCGGAGGAAAGCGCTTCCAAAAAATTTTGGTATATTTTCACCGATCATGACCCCCAGACCCCAAAACCACCATCCGTTCAAATGTTGACATATATGTGCATATATATATATATATATATATATATATATATATATATATATATATATATATATATAAAATTTTTGTCATGCTGTAACTAACGTATTTATGAACCGATTTGAATGAAACTTGGTATGCACATAGTACATACAAATATCTCGACCGAGTTCTTTGGTCAGCATCATCCGCCATTTTGTTTCAAATGGCGGCCATTAAAATTAAAAAAATACGTGTGGCACTCGGAGACTGCCGCGGTAAAGCTATTGCATAGCATTTTTTATCAACTTATGCAAAAATACCGCGTCAATGTCTGCCGAAGTCTACCGAAGGATACCGTGCCGAAGTCTGCCGAACTGAAACGCCATTAGCCGGAGTGTTAGAATTTTTTCTCGTTACGGAATTTCTAGATTCGGTCGCCGCGCTCAAAGCGATAAAAGCTATGCAATAGCTTAATAAATTACCAAACAAAATTTGGCCGCGTTACGAAAAGTAGATCGCGAGTTATAAGCATTTTAAATTTTTCGACCCTCACCGTGGGGGGGGGGGTCTCATGTCACCAAAAATTAACAATGTCTCATAATAAATTACCAAACAAAATTTGGCCGCGCTACGAAAAGTAGATCGTGAGTTATAAGCATTTTTAATTTTTCTACCCTCATCGTGTGGGGGGGGGGGGTCTCCTGTCACCAAAATTAACACTGTCTCATAATAAATTACCAAACAAAATTTGGCCGCGCTACGAAAATTAGATCGCGAGTTATAAGCATTTTAAATTTTTCGACCCTCACGGTGGGGGGGGGGTCTCCCGTCACCTAAAATTAACACTGTTTCATAATAAATTACCAAACAAATTTGGCCGCGCTACGAAAAGTAGATCGCGAGTTATAAGCATTTTAAATTTTTCGACCCTCACGGTGGGGGGGGTCTCCCGTCACCTAAAATTAACACTGTTTCATAATAAATTACCAAACAAATTTGGCCGCGCTACGAAAAGTAGATCGCGAGTTATAAGCATTTTAAATTTTTCGACCCTCACCGTGGGGGAGTCTCCTGTCACCAAAAATTAACGCTGTCTCATAATAAATTACCAAACAAAATTTGGCCGCGCTACGAAAATTAGATCGCGAGTTATAAGCATTTTAAATTTTTCGACCCTCACCATGGGGGTCTCCTGTCACCAAAAATTAACAATGTCTCATAATAAATGACCAAACAATATTTGACACGCTCTACGAAATTTAGATCGCGAGTTATAAGCATTTTAAATTTTTCGATCCTCACGGTGGGGGGGTCTCCTGTAACCAAAAATTAACACTGTCTCATAATAAATTACCAAATAAAATTTGGCCGCACTACGAAAATTAGATCGCGAGTTATAAGCATTTTAAATTTTTCGATCCTCACGATTGGGGGTCTCCTGTCACCAAAAATTAACACTGTATCATAATAAATTGCCAAACAAAATTTTGCCAAACTTCGAAAATTAGATCGCGAGTTATAAGCATTTAAAATTTTTCGATCCTCACCGTGGGGGGGGGGGTCTCCTGTCACCAAAAGTAACACTGTCTCATAATAAATTACCAAACAAAATTTGGCCGCGCTACGAAAATTAGATCGCGAGTTATAAGCATTTTAAATTTTTCGACCCTCACCGTGGGGGTCTCCTATCACCAAAAATTAACACTGTCTTATAATAAATTACCAAACAAAATGTGGCCGCACTACGAAAATTAGATCGCGAGTTATAAGTATTTTAAATTTTTCGACCCTCACCGTGGGGGTCTCCTGTGACCAAAAATTAACACTGTCTCATAATAAATTACCAAACAAATTTGGCCGCGCTACGAAAAGTAGATCGCGAATTATAAGCATTTTAAATTTTTCGACCCTCACGGTGGGGGGGGGGGGCCTCCCGTCACCAAAAATTAACACTGTCTCATAATAAATTACCAAACAAAATTTGGCCGCGCTACGAAAATTAGATCGCGAGTTATAAGCATTTTAAATTTTTCGACTCTCACCATGGGGGTCTCCTGTCACCAAAAATTAACAATGTCTCATAATAAATTACCAAACAAATTTGGCCGCGCTACGAAAAGTAGATCGCGAGTTATAAGCATTTTAAATTTTTCGACCCTGACGGTGGGGGGGGGGGGCCTCCCGTCACCAAAAATTAACACTGTCTCATAATAAATTACCAAACAAAATTTGGCCGCCCTACGAAAATTAGATCGCGAGTTATAAACATTTTAAATTTTTCGACGCTCACTGTGGGGGTCTCATGTCACCAAAAATTGACAATGCCTCATAATAAATTACCAAACAAAATTTGGCCGCGCTACGAAAATTAGATCATAAGAAACTTAAGTTTGAGACTTGATATCCTAATATCTGAAAAATACCGCGTCAATGTCTGCCGAAGTCTACCGAAGGATACCGTGCCGAAGTTTGGCGAACTAAAACGACGTTAGCCGAAGTGTGAGGTTTTTTCGTTACGGAAATGTTAGGTTTTCTCGTTACGGAATTTTTAGATTCGGTCGCTGCGCTCAAAGCCTGCGATAAAAGCGATGCAATAGGTTAAAAAATTAATTTAAAATTAAATGCGAAAAAATTAAAAGTTAAAAAATATTTTTCTTTTATGTGTTAGAACTTAAAACAACGATTCCAAAATACTTTTTATTTTGTCTATATCTTAAAAAATGATTGAGTTATAGCACTTTGAATTTTTCTTATGGCTGACATTTTAAAACGATCTGATTTTTGTTACGTGATAACACGCGTATTAATGAATCGATTTGGATGTAACTTGGTAGGTACATAGTACATAATGAAGCCTGGACCGAGTTCGTTAGCAGTTGAAAAAAGGCTCTTTCTAAAGTATTAATCTTAATAATGAATTCTGGAGTATTTTTTGCTTTGTCTTTACCTTAAAAAATGCCTGAGACATAGCAGTTTGAATTTCTAATGTGGGTGATATTTTTTTTAAAAATCAATTTGCCCGCGATAGCACTCGTATATATTAATCGATTTCAATATGAGCGTGCATGTGCACATGAATTAAGATTTCGACCAAGCTCAATGGTTTGTTTTTATCTCTCATGTTGCTTTAAAATGGCATATACTTCATGGTATCGTGAAATTGGGCGACCCTATAAATCGCTTAAAATAAAACGAGGTTGAATAAAAGATGACTAATTTCTGAAAATTCCTATTAATATTAAGTATTGACAAAAACTAGTATTCAATCTAATAAAATCGAGATCCACTAATTTGAGCTTGGCATGTTTGAATAATATAACTTAATTTAAAATAAATAAATAAATAAATAAGCATATGAAAGCTACCTCTTCCTCCCGGCACTGCCGGAAGGACTTTATTTGTTGCTTTCCGACCTTGTAGCACACGGCTGCTAAATCTACGAATGTTCTTGCTGGAGTGTTTTTGCTAAGTGGTGTGATTTAGAGCATAAATTTACATTTTATCGAAAATATTCTAAATATTTACGTTCTGATGTTACATATATTTAAATATTCGTGAATTTATTTTATTGTGTCATTTTTTTATGTTCATATTATAATTTAATCACTAAATTTATCATATACATTCCTCAATTCTATTTTTATGACCTATCAGCTCTGTGTTAAAAGAATACTTTAATTTGAAATTATTAAAGGAACACTTATGATTGCCAGGATTTTTTCGACATATCATATTTTAAAGTGTGTCCCCCCACTCCCCACACATGCAGTGATATATTTCATATTTTAATGAAATGACAGTATTCACTGCATTAGATTTTACTAAAAATTATTTAAATGATTATATAACCTCATGGCTGTCTACCGGATGAACTTTAGTATACAAATGGTGTAAGCAAAGAAGTATTCTCTGAAATTTCTCATCTCCATTAGGGTTGCCGGTTGAAAAGATTCTTGTTGTGTTATTAATTAAATAATAAAATTGGCTGGTAAACTGCCAAACTCGTGATTAATAGTCGAAAACAAATTAAAAATACATAGCGGATGAAAAAAAAATCCCATTAAAGGTATATTCAAACCGAAACTGCTTATTGTATGACTCATTAGGTTTCCATTCATCTGATGAAACCCTATTTGTCTCTGTCCTCTGTCTGTCTGTCACAGATTCCATAAACAAAAAATGTATAAGTCAGAGGCTTCAATTTTTGTGAGTTTATAGCTGAATATCTCGTATCACACGAAAAATCATAAAAATTAAAAAAGTCTAATTATTTTAATTAAATTCTCCAATACCGTCAGTTCATTTCAACGATTTAAAATTCAAAATATAACTTTAATTTCAACATTCATCGTGTAGACATCGCAATTTGGACTAAAGCATCGCCCTGGTAAAGATATGGTTCTTTGAGCCACGGTGCTGGAACTTAAAATTTACATAATATGGATGTAATTAAAAGAAATTTCGTATTTTAGGCCAATTTAAGAGTTTATATCACTACGGTTTCATTCATCTGGCATTCATAATATTTTTTTTATTCAATTTTTTTCTATTTAGAATATATATATATATATATATATATATATTGTGATTTAATCATCAAATATTGTAATTTATAAATTTCGCTAACTTTTTTTTTCGTTTTTAGAAATTATAAATTTTATTATAAATTTTATTAATTAAATATCTCTGCTAATTTTTTTAAAGTTCGGATTTTCCAAAAATCTGGAATTTTGGATTTTATTTAAAAAGTTTGATTTGAACTTTTTAAATTGAATTAAAATGAATAAGTTATTTTATAATTATTTTAAAATTAAATTTGCGGTACTACCATCTATGTAAGAATTTAAGAATCATAGAATAAAATTTAGATTTTTTTAAATTGAAGTATTAAAGGATTTAATTGCATTAAAGGAAATATTAATCAAAACCCTCTGTGCAATCTGCGATCACTCTTGCATACTTGTTTTTAAATTTATTTCTGCTCTCAAACTTATCCACTTGACAAGTTCCTTTATTCAGAAACTATATAATGTACGTTATTGGTCGAATTTTTTATAAAGACAATTTTTTTTAAGTATGTCAAAGTAGGCATTTTGAACCGAATTTGGAAACGAAAAATATGGTCGTATTGAGAAAAAAATTGTTTAGAAATCATGTTCTAATTAATTGAATGAAGAATAAAAGCATAGGTCGGTTATAAATCTTTTCAAAATTCATGTCGGTAAGTTTCGTGTTTTTTGTTTAAAAAATTAATCTGAAAATGAGTCAGAAATTTCTAGGTTATTAAGCGTAGATTTTTTTTAATACCCGTTATTCTGATAAAGCTAACTCTTTTATAAAAGTGAAATTAAAAAGTCACCGAAATCTCTAATCATGATTTAATTTTTGTTGGTAAAATTGGTACTTAAGAGGGTCCGGACACATTTAAAAATAATTTTTATTCATTCAATTAAAATTTTGATTTTTTAATGATGTTAAGCCATATTATTTATTAACAAAATCACATGATAAAACTTATGTTTTTTTAATTTAATTAAAAATTTATTAAAAATTTGGGGTAATTTGAAATCGTTAGAATTTAAAATATTATTTGTAGAACTTAATTTTTTACATTTAAATAAACAATTACAATAAATTACAATAAATATCTAAATTTTAATATTATTCAGCATTAAAAAATTATTTAAAATATGAGAATTTGATAAAAAATGTTGTAACTTTTATTTAAAAAATAATTTTTTCAAAAGTAA
This sequence comes from Maratus speculifer, assembly GCA_964019185.1. NCBI lineage: Eukaryota > Metazoa > Arthropoda > Arachnida > Araneae > Salticidae > Maratus > Maratus speculifer. The sequence goes on from OZ025301.1 coordinate 110,083,133, forward strand.
ATTTCTTTTTCAAATTTACTGAATCAAAATAACCAGAAAAGACATATTTCAAGTTTGAAGTACACTGTAAAAAAAAATTCAAGAGGTTACTAAAAATTTCTTAGTAAATTTGTATTCCACAGAATTTTTTAGTAACCATTACAAACTTTTTTTTGCAAGTGAAACAAGCATTTCTTTTGTAAACTGAACAAAAGAATTTTTTGTATAACTAACTTAAAAATTTTTAGTATGAGCCACAAAGCAAATTTTAGTAATAGCTCCAAAAATACTTTTATTAACCATTACGTGCAACCGTAGCGGAGGTGTTTCCTTCGAGCTGCATCCAAACTTCTGAAGCGGAAGATTTTCGGCAAAACCGCAATAGATGGCAGCACTAAACATTCCTTACGGCTCCGACCGGATTTTCATAATTCCTTTATTAACGAGACATTACAGACATTCGGGGTGTATTTGGCGGTGACAAGTTTCGAACCCGGGACCTTTTAGCCTGAAGTCCGTTACTATAACCACTATGCTATCAAGGCCACACCAACTGAGTTTTAGTAAGAGCTATTAAAAATATAAAACGATTAACTCTATTCGTTGCTAACTTTTTTCTAGTGATTCTTACAGATTTTCTAGTAACCGACTAAGATTACTAAACATTTTTTAGTAATTACAAGGATCACTAAAGTTTTTTTAGTAGATCGACTTTTTTTTTACAGTGTATTTATCTGTACCTTTTCTTCAGCTGTAACAATTTAAGGCCACACCAGTGGTCGAGAGGTTCTGACCTCTCAACTGATAGAAGGTAGGTGCTGGGTTCAAACCCAATCGCGGCCGTCGGCCTAACCGTTCAGAGTTTTCCGTGGTTTTATCCGAACCTTGGATTTCCTTGCGTAAATACCGGTTAGGTTCCCTTAGAAAGACCCCCCACGGAGGGTATCCCACCCTATTTGGGCCTATATCCCACGTGTAGATAATCGGCCGACATAAAATACACCCAACCTGTAACAATTTAAATCCAAGAAATTGTAAAAATACCCATCTTGAAGAAAAACGCATCAGAAGTAATTTCCATGTCAACAATTGCTTGAGGGCTAGATTTTGAAAACAAACCAGCACAAAAAATTAATATTTTCGCTTTTAACTAAGGTAGAAACATTCTTTAAGCTTAATTTTAAGCATTAATTTTTTTAAAAAGGAGAATTTTTAATGCAATAATTGTTTTTAGAAAATTTAAAGGCTGTGTGCCGTAGACCCCTATAACTTTGAAAGCTACCTGTACTTGTAGACCAAGCCGGGAGGATTTTTATTTTTTAATTACATCTTAGCTTACAAAAGACAAATTAAAAAAATAAAAAGGTGTAATAGTAAAATTTATTAATAAGTGATTTAAAAAGAACTGTTTCGTATCAAATTTGTAATTTAGTTTTTAAATAATTGATGGTCGGGTTAAAAAATAAATGCATATTTTTTTAATAAAGTCCTCTAAAATCTAAATTTAAAAAATATTTTCAAACTTAAAATGCGTAGGACCATTTTAATTAAAAAACTAATTAATTTACTATAAAAGTTTCAATTCAAATATCTCGAATTTATCTTTTAAACATTTATTAAATTAATGGTACAGTTTTTTTTTTTGAAAAATATCTTACTGGATAACATAAATAATATTTCAAATCTATACCAGGGTTCGTACGAATTCTGAAATTTTAAGTTTAAGAAATTATTCGATAGCAGTAAATTTTTATAGAAAATCTTTACTTAAATTAGAAGAAAGCTTGCTCGATTGAATTATATTTATTCTTTTGTAATAAAAAAAAAAACATTTTGGCATATTTCACGTGGGAAAGAACGGGACTAATAAAAATCCTGCATATTCTGCATACTTCATAAATAGAATTTTTCTTGACACATTTCGGCAAGACATTTCTCTCTATTACTTACAAGGAAATGATATTTAACCGAATATATTCGATAAAAATGATAGTCGTTGTTTATTTAGCTGTATTGCATTTGACACACCGTGCTTCTCAGCAATTTACAAAAGAAAACTTCATTCTTTGTAAATGGTTTGTAAATAGATATCTATGTTGACAATGATCCTTAAGATATGAGATAATATTAATGATAATGACATATAATATGCTATCTCACCGTTAACACAGTGTTTTAACACTGTCATATTTCCATTAGATAAAGTGAGGAAATGGAAGAAGTTAATATGTATCATGAACAGAATTGCAATTGCATTAGGCAGTATGTTAACAAGAGATTGTTGTCGTTATATGCTGTTAATCTTACGCCTTAAAGATACATATAAATGTATGTTTGTATATATACAGGATGTTAAAGAACAGCGGTTACTATCTTTCAGAAAAGATAGTGTACGCAGAAGTGATGGGAAATCAAGTTGTGCATGGTCGGAAACACTTTTTTGGCGTGGTAGTGATAACACAAACACAAGAAAGGAAGAACATCAACAGGGTTAGAAAACATGTTTTTTAATACCACAAAAATACTGGGATGGCTTAATACTGGTGTAAGAAACTCCCGTTAACAGTGTTGAGCAACTTGTTGCAGCTCTTAAGGATATCTGGGACACGTCCGGTAGTTTTGAGAGTATTAGATATTCAATGCGTTACATATGTGAATCCTGCGTTACAGTCTGGGGACAATAAATTGGAACACCTTCTTTGATGACCTTCGTTACCTCTTTTTGCTTTTATTTCGTCATTTTTAGCTATACTAAGTTTTAAAAATAATAAACATCTTCTCCCGTCCTGTTCATGTCCTTCATTTCTTCTGTTTTACGTCGTCACTACCGTACCAGACAAGCATTTCCGACCAAGTGTCACTATGTGATTTCCAATTACCTTCCCATCTAAAAGTTTTTCAATTGGATAAATCATCTTCAAGACTGGTGTAGATCAGTTGAGGTTTATTTCAACGGTGAGAAAAATGTCCAGATCAGAACTTGTACCTAGATACCTTGCCATGCCATTACAATCAGAAAAGAGCAACCTGGACGGTACCTGGCTAACATAATTCACCCTTTTTCTTGAACAATGCTGTAAATTGATACATTAATTTCATTAATCTGAAACATAATTAAAGCATTTAAGTGTTGAAAGAGTGCGATATCCCGGAAAATCCTGTATCTATTTATTCTTATAACTTCTTCATTTGAAAAAACTTTCCTTTACTTCATTATTACTTCATGAAAGGGGATATCGCACTCCATTTTCTAAGCTTATTTTTGTGAAAAATTGTCCTAATTCCCAGTGTGACAGCAATAGAAAATGTATATATATTTTTTTATATATGACTCATAAAACATCGTTGCTAATCGCAATTTTAACCGATATTAACCCTACCAGAAACAGGCGTTTTGGAACGTTAAATTAATATTTATAATTTGTTACAGTAATAGCCGATTTTTCATCTAAGTTTTGCAACAGCAAGTAAAACCATTCTTTCAATTTGTATTAGTAAAATTTGGTATTGTAAAATTTGGTATTAAAATAGTCTCGTTGCTAGAAAAAATCTTGAACTTTATGGTATGAGAAAGTCTACTTCACACTACGTGATATTATTTTTCTTATTCCCTATGTTAGAGTAAAACGTAACCTGGGGACTTGTCTTTTAAATGATTTTTAAAACAAATTTATTTTCAAATGGAAACTGCAACAATGCCATTGAACACTGATTTGATGCCTGTTTCAATTAGGCATTGTGTTACAGTAATAAAAATATAGATGTATTTTTTTACAATGTTGTAATTTTTTAAAGTAATTTTTTGAAAGTTTTTTTTTTTTTTTTAAAGAAAATTAAGGTATGATTGTTAAATTGTTGAAACATACTACAAACAATCTTTAAATTTATTTCATCATTGAAATTTTAAGTAAATTCATATGTTGGGACATACTGTAACTTTTCAGTTAACTTTAATGGCAGACATGTTTGCGTTTTGTAATGCAGATTACAAATAAATAGTAAATGCTTATAGTATTATTTTTAACATAACCAAAGTGATTGGTAAATTTATCATACGAATTAAATATTTCCAACTGAGCTAAAAATTGTGGCTGGGAATCGAACCCAGATACTTGGCTTACAAGGCCAATGATTTACCGTTTAAGCTAACTGGGCGAATGACGGAGGGGATTTTTCGCTCAAATAACCTCGTTGGTCGTAGCATCTGGTCTGTCATTTAGACAGCTCAATAGAATAAACCACAAGTAATGCAACGATGGGTACGTAGATATAGTATTATTTTTAACACAATCAAACCGATTGGTAAATTTATCACACGAATTGAATATTTCCAACGGAGCGAAAAATTGCCCAGGCTGGGAAACAAACCCAAATACTTGGTTTTCATACTTTCCTATGTCTCAGCATACGAAGTTGATTTCGCAGTTAGTGCACACATCTTCTCTTCTAATGAGTGCATAATTTGTATTTTAAATCCATCGAATAGCACAAAAATGTAATATAAATTCAATTTGATTCAAATTTTTTTCGCTCAGTTGGAAATATTCAATTCCTGTAGTAAATGATTCTCCTACAAATCATCATATCCGTTCATCCGCAAGAAAAGTGAAACATCTCGTAAAAATTCATTTTACTTTTTATTTCATTAATAGGTCTGTCATAGGTGTTTCTTGCTGCACAAGTAAATTTCGTAAGTGTAGCTATGCTAAATAGCATTTTATTACGCTATATATCCATTTGTGATAGCTGAAGAGAGTTGAATTGTGCGGGGAGGTGACATTGTCCAACCCTCTAAACCTCATTCCATGTCTTCGTTTTAAAGCGTTTTATGTTATTATGAAATTTTTTAGCTAAGGACTGTTAATTTCACACTACACTAAAATCATGCTTTTTTTTTTTTTTTTTTTTTTTTTTTTTTTTTTTTTTTTTTTTTTGTCTTTTATATGAAATTTACTTTTATCGAGATGAGGCGGTAAGCGATGCGGGAAATTTTCTTGCGGGTAAGCGATATAATTTTCATTTTAAAAATGCAAAAAAGTTAATAACTATTAGAAATACGAGGTGGAACCCTCGAAATTCGGCGAAAGAAAATCTTTGAAAAAGAACTGTTTTATTTATTTATAATAAATCAACAAAATTAGTTACAGTAAAAAATACATCTTATATTGGTCACTCTATTTCTCAAGCAAATATTATTTTAAACTAAAATTAACAAAATACTATAAAACTCAATTATTCAAATTCTTAAAAAAATAAACCGAAATTCCCCGGAAATTTTAACAGATGCATTTTATTTTTTTTTTTTCAATTTTGAGAGAAAATGGAGTGATTCTGTTGCCACAATTACAAAATTGGTTCTAAAAACTATAAAAAAATTTAATATATCAAAATTAAATTGAGATACAGTTTTGAAACAAATTGCATTTAAAAGCACATTTTTTTCTCTATACAACGGTGTAATTTAAAATGAACGATGTTTAAAAGTGTAAAATTTGTAGTACCGAAAATTGCAAAACCGAAATTGCATGTAAAAATGTTGCGCATTTTAATTTCTATTTTTTCTGTCAATTTTAAGAGAAAATGGAGTGATTCTGTTGCCACAACTGAAATACAGCTTTCAAACAAATTTCTTTAAAAATAAATATTTTTCTCTATACAACAGTGTAAAAATTTAAAATATGCGATGTTTAAAAGTTTAAAATTTGCAGTAGTAAAAATTGCAAAACCGAAATTGCAGGTAAAAGTGTTGCCATTCGCAAAATGACGTATGCGATACGCACAGATACGTTTGGCCTTTATAATATAATAACATGAAAATTTAATTAAGTTTCATTAGTTAAATTTGGGGAATAATACGAGTTCTAATTAATTCAGTAGCATTTAACTATAGTTCAAAAGTACAATTCGGCAATTTTTCCACCTCTAAGGGTAATGCATGGGAAGGGGATAGATAATTCCTACTGCAGAGCAAAACTGCATACTCAGAACACTTGCGGCAGGAGGTAGATAAATATTCACGAGCAATTTGCTGCACGCTTTTCATTTTTTCATATTTATCTCTCTGTATTTTAATGAATCACTAATTCTTCTCAGATTTGAGGTGTCTATTTTTCCATTTTCCTATGAGAACCCTTTTTAGGGTTGCCCGTAATTCTCTAAATATTTAGCACCTATAGGCGTCATCATCTCTGTCCGTCTGTCGGTATAAAACTGCGAAATAACTACACAGCCGAAATGATTTGAAATTTAATATGTATAATCTTCCAGAAGTTAGTCAAATAATTTCTAATTTTATGAAAATTCAATTAAAACTTAAATAAAACCATTCTTCATTCTATTAAATACTAACATATCTAATTAAAATAAAGATATATCCTGATAGGTAATGATTCTAGGATGCCATGATGATTATGTCAGATTTGAGATGAAATCTTGTTATTGAGTTTAATTTATAGAATTTTATAAAAACATATAGAATCAGAAAATATATAGAATCTTATAAAGTTAATAAGAATTTTACAACATCTTGAATAAAAAAGCACGTTTTTTTAGAGAATTGTGCGGGGAGGTGACATTACCCAACCCTCTAAACCTCATCCCATGTCTTCGTTTTAAAGTGTTTTATGCTATTAAGCAATTTTTCAGCTAAGGACTGTTAATTTCACATTACAGTAAAATCATCCTTTTTTTTTTTTTTTATGTGAAATTTACTTTTGTCGAAATGTGCCACTTTTCTTGCCGGTAAGCGGTATAATTCTTAATTTTAAAAATTCAAAGAGATTAATAACTATTACAAATATAACATGAAAATTTAATTAAGTTTCATTAGTTAAATTTGAGGGGAAAATACGAGTTCTAATTAATTCAGTAACATTTAACTATAGTTCAAAAGTACAATTCGGCAGTTTTTCCACCTCTAAGGGTAAGGCATGGAAAGGGGAGAGATAATTCCTACTGCATAGCGAAACTGCATACTCAGAACACTTGCGGCAGGGGATAGATAAATATTCACGAGCAATTTACTGCACGCTTTTCATTTTTTCATATTTATCGCTCTGTATTCTAATGAATCACTAATTCTTCTCAGATTTGAGGCATCTATTTTTCCATTTTCCTATGAGAACCCTTGTTGCCCGTATTTCTCTAAATATGCAGCACCTATAGGCGTCGTCTGCTCCTTCCGTCTGTCGGTATGGAACTGCGAAATAACTACACAACCGAAATAATTTAAAATTTTATATGTATAATCTTCCAGAAGTTAGTCAAATAATTTCTAATTTTATGAAAAATTCAATCAAAGCAAATAAAAACATTCTTCATTCCATTAAATACTAACATATATAATTAAAATAATGATATATCCTGATAAGTAATGATATTAGGATGCCATGATTATTATGCCAGATTTAAGAGAAAGTCTTGTTATTGAGTTTAACATATAGAATCTTATAAATTTTGCAGTCATGTATTTTTGCTTACAGGTTGAACAACTATTGAAACAAGATTTGAATATTGATAGTACGAGTGTACCTCAATGGCTATATTTCACGCGTAATTTTGGACTTGTTTGTTTCTTATTTTTTAATGTACAATGTTGAATAAATACCTATATTTTTAGTTCGGAATGGTAAAAAAACATAAAATGAAACTAATAATTTCATAACTTTTTAGCTGCGTTCGTAATTATGTAAATACGTAGCACCTATAGTTGTCGTTCAGTCCATCCGTCCGTCCGCATATAACAACGCAAAAACTACCCAACCGAATTGTTTGAAATTTAAAATATAAAATTAGTACGTAATTTTGTTGAATCATTTCAAATTTTATGAAAATCGGATGCATAGATCAATTACAGGGACAATCAAAAATATTCCGTTACATTACGGTCAATGGGGAAAAAAGTTTCAAATGCATTTTAATCGTTTGAAATTTGAAATACATAATTATTACATAATTTTGGTGAGTCATTTCAAATTTTATGAAAATCGGATGCATATATTAATTACAGAGACAATCAAAATTATTCCATTACATTAAGGTCAATGGGGAAATATGAAAGCTCGTTTTTTTTAATAAAAATTACAATTTTTTATTCTTTTTTATCTGTACAAGAAAATATTGGATTCGTGAAAATTTTCGAATTCCGATTTTTGACGGATTTACACGTTTTGGCGGTCAGGGTAACTGAAAAACATGTTTTTACAAAATCTCAGTCTGCGAGTATACGACTCTGTCCGTCTGTTTGTATGTGACATAAATTTTGTGGATGCTCTATCTCAAGAACTAATGCTCGGAATTTAATAAAAACGTAGTCGTCTCAGATATGAATTGGTGCTGTTAAGTTTTTGGTTTAAATCGTGTAAAATATGGTGTTGTTATGCATGAATTTCTCCATTTTTCTCTTTCCAGATTTAATGCACGGAACTGCACCAAACTTCAGATTCAGTTATTACTTGACATGAATTGATGTTTGTTTAAGTTTTAGTGCAAATAGCTAGATAGGCAGAGCTGCTATGCTGCACTTTTTAAGATTTTCCCAATCGTTCAAGTTCCAGAGTTTATTCCCAAATTTTCATGAACTTTCTCATTCAGTTAGTCCTTGATATGAAATGGCTTTTTTATATTTTTGTGTAAATTGCTCAACAGGTGGCGCTGTTATAGCTGGTTGAAAATTTATACTAATTGTATTGAGTTCGAAGTTCAACCTGGAAACTTTTATACTTTGCGTACAAATGTCAATTCATATTCTGGATACGCGATCAGTGCTTTTTAATTTTTACTTTATTCGATATTTACAAGAAAAAAGTACTGAATTCGTGAAAATTTTTGAAATACATTTTTTTACAGATCTATACGTTTTAGGAGTCAAGGAACACCCCAAAATGTTTTTACAAAAAATCTGTCTGATAGTCCGTCTGTTTGTAACAAAAATTTTGTGGGCGCTCTATCTCAAGAATTTCACAACACTTTAGGACCCATTATCACAACACATCTCAGGAATTTCACAAAACTTCAAAAAAAAAAAAAATTCAAGAGGTTATTAAAAATTTCTTAGTAAATTTGTATTCCACAGAATTTTTTAGTAACCATTACAAACTTTTTTTTTTGCAAGTGAAACAAGCATTTCTTTTGTAAACTGAACAAAAGAATTTTTTGTATAACTAACTTAAAAATTTTTAGTATGAGCCACCAAGCCAATTTTAGTAATAGCTCCAAAGTTTTTTTTTAATAACCATTACGTGCGACCGAAGGGCAGGAGTTTCCTTCGAGCTGCATCCAGACTTCTGAAGCAGAAGATTTTAGGCAAAACCGCAATAGATGGCAGCACCAAACATTCTTACCTGCTCCCACAGGATTTTTATAATCCCTTTATTAACGAGACACTACATACATCGGGGCGTATTTGGCGGCGGCAAGTTTCGAACCCGGGACCTTTTAGCCTGGAGTCCGTTACTATAACCACTATGCTATCAAGGCCCCACCAACAAAGTTTTAGTAAGAGCTATTAAAAATATAAAACTATTAACTCTATTCGTTGCTAACTTTTTTCTAGTAATTCTTACAGATTTTTTTGTAACCGAGTAAGATTACTAAAATTTTTTAGTAATTACAAGGATCACTAAAGTTTTTTTGTAGATCGACCCTTTTTTTTTACAGTGTAAACTAGATCTTATTAATTTTATGTGTATATTGCTCAACAGGTGATGCTGAAATGCTGCATTATTTAAAATTTCTTCAATAGCCATATATCAATAACTGGTGCATGGATGTTCATAAAACTTTTTATTTACGTAGTATTTTTTTTACATGGTGCTGATTATGTTTTGGTGGAAATCGCTCAACATATGGCGCTGCCATGGTGCATTATTCTTGTTTATTTCAAAAGCTGTATCACAACATCTAATGCATGAAAATTTCTAAAACTTCAGATTCAGTTAGTCCTTGATATATATTACTATTGTTTAGTTTTTGGTGTAAACTGTCCCACAGAAGGTGCTGTTATGCTGCATTTTTCGCGATTTCGCAGTAAATGTATGTGAAAAATTAATGCACTGATTTTCATCCAAATTCAGATTCAGTAATAAGTTGAAATTAGTTGTTGTGGACTAGATTTTGATTTAAACCACCTAACAGGTTGCACTGCTATGCTGCATTTTTACGGAAGTATTAACATGAATAAGAAAGAAGAATGTTTTGAGATTGCTACATTTAATTAGTTTTTTTTTTTTTTAGTGGTCATTACGCCATTTTCTTGAAAAACATTATAATAGGCCCTTTAAACACAATATACAGTATCAGAATGACAACGTAATTTCCGAAAGTTTGAAAATGTGAAATGGAAGTAATATTCCTGTATGATATAGAAAATCGAATAAATCGAGAAAATCGAAATAATTATTGAGTTGCAAATCGTATAAAAGTGTTGTTGATTGCCAGTACTGTCAGTGTGTTTTTTACTTCAATAATTATTGTAAGTAAGCAGAATTAAACAATAAAACCAGCTAAGTAATGTATTTAAAAATAAATAAATTAAATCAATGTACCTCAAATTTTTAAACAAGGAGTAATTATTGTGTAATAATTGGATTGAAGGGGTGGTGGAAAAATATTTGAAAATTAATTACAAACGATATTTATTTCAAGGCAAAGACACAACATATATGTACAGAAAGAATAAAAATATAATTTCGAACTAATTTGGCATTCTTCATTTATAATATAGAATTATCATTAGTTTTTTCCGTTTTTTTTTCACACTGTTGCCAAATGCAATGTAATAATTTATCGTTGGCAGATAAACAACACATTAAAAAAAAACTATTATTTGAAATTACGCAACCTATACAATTCGGGTTTTAAGGAAACAAGGTGGAACCCGTCGAATTTCGACGAAAATAAATTTTTAAGAAGGAACTGTTTCATTGATTTATAATAAATCTACAAAATTATCTACAGTAAAAAATGCATCTTACAATGGTCAGTATAACTCTCAAACAAATGTTATTTAATGCTAAAATAAAAAAAAATTATAATATTTCTATAAAACTCAGTTATCTAAATTATAAAAATTTAATAATAAGGCAAAATATAGTAAAGATCAGTTATTAAGATGATACTATTATGTTTGATATAAATGCGTATGAAAAAAAAAAAATATTTCAAATTGATACGATCTTAGAATCTCTCGTGAAATCTAAACCCGTCATAATTTTCATCTCAAAATTTACATGGGCATATTTCAATTTTTATCAATTTTAAGAGAAAATGACGTATTTCTGTTGCCACAATTACAAAATTCGTACTAAAAACTACAAAAAAAATTAATATGTCAAGAATAAATTGAGATACGGCTTTCAAACAAATTGCATTTAAAAATGCATATTTTTCTCTATACGATGGTGTAAAAATTGAAAATGTGCGAAGTTTAGAAGTACAAAATTAAATAGAACCGAAAATTGCAAAACTGAAATTTCATCAGAAAAATGTTGCTATTCGAAAAATTACGTATGCGTTACGCACAGACACGTTTGTCCTTTATAATATAGATACACAGCTACATAGACAATGGAACGTATCAAACCCATACCCTAATTTCACTTCCTCCCAAAACTGATCATAAGGTAACTTTAATGTTGTGAACAGTTCCAAAGCAATCGGAAACGAATGCAATAACTTAATCATTAAATCGATAAAACCGCAAACGGAATTATGGCTGCTTCATGTGCTGGCCCTATAGGATATTAAACAGCGAAAAATACGTGTATTTAAGTGATTAGTTCATTTTTTTCTTTCGAAATAGAAATTTATTCTTACTTTGATATCTTAAGATTGAATGTTACGCAAATTGTTTACCTCGATGCGTTTTTTGTTGAACTCAATACTGCGTAAAATGTCAAACTGCATTAGTTATTTTTATTACCAACATTCGCTACCAATTCTAATTATAGATTAATTAAATTTTTAATTTTATTTAAGAGTTGATAACAGCATGCATTACTCAAAATTATTTTGATTAAATACTTCCGTTGAATTTCATTTATTATTTCATTTAGAATTTTACTAGTACATTACTAGTAGAAGATTTTAATAGTTGTAATTCGAATTTTGAATTACGTTATAAAAAAAATGTCGTATCGACACACTCAGAAATGAATACTCAGATTTCACGAAATTTTCTTCGTTATTGATGAAACCTTTTCCTGGGAAATGCTCCGAGCAAATTATTCGTCAAATTGATCAATTTAATTTACTCACTTGTTTGACGAAACCAGTTTCATCAAAAATTTCGTCAAAAAAAGGGCTAGTGCTGCCATTTGTCGAATCTTTTAGAAGCTCCTCCATTCATTGACAGAAGCAAAAAACACATGTCATAAGGGAGGTTCGAATTCACAACGTTTAGTGTGGGAGGCGGACGCTTTATCTTCACGCCACGGGTTGCTCAGGCAGCTGTCATTATAAAAGCTTGTAGTGGATTATAGCGTGTGTTTAAATTTTTATACCGTGATTGTAATTTTATCGATTCTGTCATAGATCTTGCAACTTTTAATTAATAAGAAAATTTTATTATTATGATTTTCTTAAGGTTAATGAATAATTATACTATGGCTTAATTAAATAATAATTAAAGTAATTTTATTTTATCAAGGAATGGTTAAAATATGGACTGGTTAATTTGTTGCTCAGAAATAACGAATTATGAAATGCCTATTGGAAGAGATGATACTACTTTAAGTAGGTAGATAAGATTTTAACAATTTACTGTTTATTAAGGGGAGAGGGAACAATTATGTATATATTTAATTTGAGTGAAAAAAGAATATACTTCTTAAAGGATCCTGGAATTTTTAAATTTTATTGATTAAATTTACCTTTTGAACGGTTTTGTAGAACGCAGGAAATTTATTCCTTTCGAATTAAATCATAACGAAATACAACATACAAATAAATCAATAAAAATAGAAATAAACATCCCTAAAAACTTTAACTAAAAAAATAATGCAGAAAGAATAATAGTCCCATTTTCATTACTTTCTCAAAAGCGCTAAAAAGTGCTATTTTAAAATAAATCATTAGCGGACTAACATAAACAAGCAAATATCTGCTTGCAAGATTTAAGGAGATACAATAGCGGGTCCTTTTATAAATAGCTACCGTGACAGTTTCCTTAAAATTCATAAAGTCTAGTCATGAATAACAAAGCACTTTCGTCAAATATTTGAGAATTCACGTTTCGTTAAAAGTCACGTGATTTAAATACGAAATGATCGTCTAAAACGACAAAATAAGGCTCAAGGATTTCTGAATCGTCAAAAATGAGTTTTATTTCTGAGAATGGAACATTTTTTAAAAAGGGGCTGGGATTCCATATTTTTAGGTTAATTTTATCTAATTATTTATGTATAAAAATTCATTATAATTTTTTTACATTAAATTTTCTGTATGGTGGAACCTGTGAAAGATCGAGATCTTTCTAACTCGGAAACCTTTACTAGTCTTTGGATATCCATAGAAATAGAGTAAAATTTGTCTAAGGTGAAAGATTGTCCACTACGGAAACTTTTCGCTGCATCGATCTATTCTGCCTTAGATAATGTTTACTGTATAACGAATAACGAATACTTGATAATATTATATTGTACTTGTGATTACTCATTATGTTGCTGACTTCTAAAATTCCTAGCTCAAAAGCCAGAGTTTTGCCAATTTAAGCCAAAGATAGTGAGTTCGAGCTGGACACTTTTTCATTCAATTGGGGTTGTATGCATGGATGTAGTGGAGGGTATACGGAGTATACGCAGTATACCTTCTGGATTTTTTAAAGGAACCTCTGTATACACCCTGTTTCTCAAGAAAACTATTGTATACACACTCTAAGTCATACCCTCTGACTTGAGCGAATACACTCTGCTTACAGCGTATATCCTCTGTTATTTTTACGACTACACTCCCAGTTGTATGTATGTTTAGAAAAATAATGACCCTCACTTTTACGTTAAAAAATCGATATTTTTTATTATATTATATTTATATTTTGTGATGAACTGTGTTTCATTCAGGACATGTCGGGTGTTTTGATCATAAGAATATATGAATTTCAAAAAAATCCAAAACATAAAGTATCAACTGATGTTTATGTATTAAAGTCGTTACGTGATGGAACACACGTTGGGGGTCATTTGTGACGTGTCTGGGGACGTGCTTGTTGAATGAAGACATAATTCTAAGTATAAGATAAAATCAAACAGTTTATTTAAACCTCTGAAACATGGGAAAATGGAGCGATAGTTCAAGATTTCAGTGACTGAGCACAATACTAAGAGATTAAATCATAAGCTATACTCACGACCACGGCTTAAGCTCAGTTAGGGGCACTTCACACCAGCTTCACGTTCAGATTGCGGCTAAAAGCTAATTTAACTCTATAAAAAGACAGCCCGTGGCTGCAAACACTCTTTATTCTCAAAAATATCCAACGTATTGAATTAATTCTTACCCACTGGCACTCTTCTTGGGTAACTTATCTTACCACAAACTAACTCGGCTCACAATACTGACTGGCTCACTTTAGAACACAATCTATCTCACTATAGAACACCAATCTAACTCGCTTTGTGGACTACTGCCGCCTCACCACACACACAACACACTCCAACTCACAGCTTTTATACATTGCAAACTGAAGGCGGCGCTATAAATTTGCATATTACTCCTAACCGCAACTAACTGTAGATTCGAGGGCGACACACACGCTCTGGAAAGTCAAAGTTCAATAAAGGATAGATGTCGCTTCCGCGCCACACATGTTAGAACACTGATGTCACGATCTCACTAAAATGCTAGAGTGCTTTTATCACAAAGGACACTCGCTCACAAAGTTACTTAACGAATTTTAATATTCTTCTATACACCATAAAAATATTAATGTAAGAAACCCAGTTTAACATTACTTCTACAAGATGAATAATTTTAATTGTTTTTCTTGCTTTTTGTGTATTACAAAAAAGAAGTTTTTTTTATTCTTGCAACAAAAAAATAATAATGGAAATATTTATTATTCATTACTATTTATTTTATCACTAAAGTTTAAAAAAATAACTATATGCATGAATTATCGGTTATCTAAAATACCCATTCCCCTTGATTTTTGGTAACACGGTCTTCTATCTTTATATAAAGGGTAAGTCGGGTAGCTGCGGACGACGAATAACCCTGGATATTTCAATTTCTTAAAAAATCAAAGTATTGCGTAATTAACACATTCGCTGCCGGTCACGCGCTGGCGCGTGAAATTCTTAATCATTTAACATGGAGGGCGGAGTTATCGGCAGAGAACGTGTTAAGTTAAACTTCCTGTATAAACAAAAATGCTATTTTTCGGCTTAGTTTAAATTATGGATAATATACATTATAACGTTCCATAAATAGGGAAACTATTACATCTATGCATAAAATAGTCATTACTATTTAGAAAAGATATAAAGTAGATGAAGCAAATTTAATTTTGATTCTTGAAATAATCTTTTCCTTCGTGCAAGTAAACTTATACAGATCAAAAATGTTTTTCACCTGAAGATTGGGTTAACATTGCTTCATCTTGTGTGTGATTTATGAAATGTTTAGAATGATACATAAGGGGAAAAACTGATTGTCCCATTCCTCATACTGTCCCATTCCACTCTACTCTCCCATGCCTATATATATACAGGGTGGTCATAAAAAAACTTTGCCGGTATATGGAGCTCTAGCGGCCAGTCTGTTCAACCGATCGAGTTGAAATTTCATAAATAGCTATTCAGAGGTACGAGCTTGAAATTCTCTGAACAGCAATAAAATGGTGCTCATGGTTACGGTTATAGTTACAGAAACTCGAAAATTTTCAATAGCATCACCCTTTTTTTTTCAGCACAAAATACTGAGAGCATGCGGAAACCCTAAAAAGCGTTTTAACCGTACGTGTATAGCAAGAAACGGACACATTTTGCACGCACAAAAAACTGTTCTGCAAATCCCCGCACCCCCTTAAAAAAGCACGATTAGGGCGCAAGGAGTAAATTTGCATATGACACAGAATGAGTACACTAATCTCTGATTACAAAACAGATTGGAGAAAATTCTTATTTAGGTTACACATTTTCCACATGGGTGCCATCACAGGCAATTACACATTGCATGGTGGCGACTGTGGCAATACAGCCGAACGTTACATCGCATGAGGGATGTTTGCAATCTCACGTTTGATAGAATCTTTCAAATCCAGCAAAGTTTGCGGATTGCACGTGTACACTCTAGATTTTAGGTATCTCCAAAACCTGAAAACCATAGGAGGGAGTTCGAGGGATCAGGGAGGCCATTGACGTTACCGGTTAAGGTGAAATGTGCCTCGTCCGTTCATAAAATGCGAAGAGGTCGATCGTTATCTCCATCATTTTGGATAAGAAATTTATCAACAAAGTCTATATGTTGTTGATGGTCTCTCCATTCCAATATCTGGGCGCGCTGGTACCGGTAAAGAAACATGCGGATTACAGAGCGCAGTAACTTTAAGACCATTGATTTTGGTATATCAGATACACGAGATGCGCCTTTTGTAGTTTGCATACGTCCTCTGGTCACTATGTAATGCACTTCCATAACAGTATCCTCAGGAACAATTAGTCGTCCGGATCGCAGAATATCACAGGTACAGCCAATTTCTTCGAATTTCATTACTAAATCACGAAGAGCTTCTGAAATGCATATGCCACGTATTTGGCGGTGGTTGCGATGGTAAACGCGCCAGGTTTTCGCAGCATTCATCTCATTTTGATAATAGTTTAACCAACTCAACACGAACGAAGTCATTTTATTGGCAGCTGCGAGCTCCGACTGAAGAACTAACATTCCCATTTATTATCCGTTTATTATCCACTTTTTATCCGTTTTCTAAGCTGACTATCTGGCAAACGATGTTCCGTGATTGGTATTTTGTCTCTGTCCTATTCAAATTTTCTTCGTACGCCTTGGTCGTGCTTTTTTGGAGCTGTTCGTATCGCTGATTTTGTGCGAGCATAACGCGTCTTTTTATTTCAATAACCATACCGTTTCAACGCTCTTTAGGGTTTTCGCATGCGCTGAGCATTTTGCGATGATAAAAAATGGTTGTTGCTATTGGAAAATTTCGAGTTTATGTAACTATAACCGTAACCGTGAGCGCCATTTTGTTGCCGCTCACAAAATCTAGAGATCATACCTCTGAATAGCTATATCTGAAATTTCACTTCGATCGGTGGAACGGACTAGCCGCTAGAGCTCCATATATCGCCAAAGTTTTTTTTTATGACCACTCTGTATATATATGTGAATAGTCTAAAATTGCATGAAAATATTTCTTGAGCAACAGGTGTATAATGTATAAAAATTTAAAAAATCAATGAACATTAAAACACTAAAATGAAACAACATGAAAGTAAAATATAAGCCATTACTCATAAGCAGGCGGAATGGCTCTCTACATTCCCACCACCATTAAAATATAATGCATCATCAGCAGGTTTCGTATGCTGAGATACGAATCATACATAATCTCACCATACGAAATCTGCTGCTGATGCTTTATATTTTAATGATGGGGGGAATGTATAGAGCCATTCCATCTGCTGATGAGTATTGACTCATATTTTACTGGTGATTTTCATGTTGTTTCATTTTGTGTTTTAATGTATATTGATTTTTTAAAATTTTTATTCATTATGCACCTGTTGCTCAAGAAAGGTGTCCATAAAATTTTAGATTATTTATATGTTGCAATTTTTAGGAGCTGCTTTAGCACCTACATTTGCAATAGTCTACATGTTAAAAACAAACACACACACACATATATATATACATATACATATATGTATATGTAATATTTGCCTTAGAAAGTATGTCTATTTAATGATTTTTTAATGTTTCAAATGCAAGTAAAACATTGAAAAAAAAACTTGCATTTTTTTTATTATTTAGAACCTTCTAAAATCTTTTAATTCTCAAAGCTAACATAACTCATAAAGAAAAAAAATGGATTATAATTTTTTGATTTCTTTATAACTATTTTAAAATAGACAATAAGAAGCCTTTTAGAGGATCACTATTTCTGAAAAAATCGAAAACAAAATCTGTAACTCAATGAGTAGATTTTTAGAAACACAAAAGGAATAAGTGATGTTTTAGGCGATGCCTTTATTAAATTTTATTTTCATCTTTCTATATTATAAAAAATAACCATTCTTCTGTAAATATGTTCATTATATATTTTTTAATATTTCAAATTAAAATAAAACATAAAAAACGAGTTTATTTTATTTAGAACTCTACAAAATTTTACTGCTCAAAGCTAACATAATTCATAAAGATACAAAAAAAATTGTATTAAAAGTTCCCAATTTTTTCATCACTCTCTTAAAATAGACCATAAGAAGTCTGTAACAGGATCAGTACTTCCGAAGAAATCGGAAACAAAATCTGTAACTCAATGATTAGATTTTTAGGAACACAAAAGGAATAAGTGGTGCTTTAGGCAATGCCTTTATTAAATTTTATTTCCAATCTTTTCATAATATAAGAATATCCATACTTCGGTAAATGGCTTCATTATTTATATAGAAATGTGAGCATTACTTTTTATTTTAGCATGTTGTAATTGGGTATTGTATCCAATTATTCATACAACTTTTTTTGTGTCGCCAAAGAATAATATGGAGCAAGAGTCTTTTGTCTTCAGTTAAAGATGTCAAACAAAAATTGAAAATCCCATTAACTAAATATAAATTTAAATGTAATATGAAAATGATTGGCATTTAATATAAAATAAATCCGGGATTAGATTTCTCAAGAAATAACTTTTTATTTTAAATTCAAGTAGTTAAAAGAAAAGACTTTGACTGGTAGCAATCGTACTATTTTTAATAAAAAATTCTAATATAAATTGATATAAACTATGGCAGGTATCTTTCATGAAAATGTGTTTTCGCAGGTGCGTTCGGCATTACATAAATACGTAGCATCTACTGTCGTCGTATAGTCCGACCAGGTATGTAGTGGAGGGTATACGGGGGTATACGCCGTATACCTTCTGCTTTTTTAAAGGAACACCGTATACCCTCTGTTTCTCAAAAAACCCATAGTATATCCACTCTAGGATAAACTCTCTGCCTTGAGCGTATACCCTCTGATTAGAGCGTATATCCTCTGTCACTTCAACGACTAAATCCCTGAGTCCGACAGTTTGACAATTCGTCTGTCTGTATACAACTGTGCAAAAGTACTCACCGATTGATATGAAATTTCGTATATACAACCATTTCAGAATTATGTCAATCCATTCCAAACTTCATGAAAATCGAATCAAAACTAATAAAAAAAAATCATGCTTCAAGTATAGATTATGAAGCACTTTGAACACATTCAGAATAACGCAAAAAAATTGCATCGTTTTAAAAAAAAAAAAAAATGTTACGTTTCGTTTCACCATAGGGAAATGTGTAAAGCATTTCAAAACACACTTTCTGCTTTTCCCATCTACAATCGGAATTATATACATTCCAAAATTTAGTACATTTAAGAAACACACATATTTCAGTTGAAAATTCCCCTTCAAGTCTAATACGGAGAATGATATGCGAATACTTTTGTGCAGCCTTGTATATGAGATATTGAATTTATATATAATGAGTAATGTGCAAGAAACTAATTAAATTAAAAAACGCATACCGAATTTTAAAACGCACTTTCCAGCATTTATGACAGAAAGACGGCACTGTAACTCTTTTATTTTGTGTATCCCTGTAAATTAATAAAAAATGATATGAATGCTCTATTTTAACGTGATCATAGTGAAATATAGTGATTTACATAAAGTTTTAATACATTTGAAATAGCGTAATGTCATTAAAATACTCTCTAAACGATTTTTCCCCATATATCATAATGTAATCGAATTCTTTTGAGCGTCCCTGTAAATGAACCATTAATCGTACATATTCATATGCAGTATTAAGCAGGCTTTCGTGACCCTAAATAAGCTTAATCAATTGCAGGAAAATCGGAGTATATTTACGGTAGTCAGAGCATGGCCAGACGGCCAGACAAACCGAATGCATAAGTGCTAAAAATGATAATAATAAAAGTTTTCATCATTCTATTAAATCGTATTATATGTAAATAATTAAATGATTTCCATGATAGATAATAATTTTGAGTTGCCATAGGGATTTTTCTCATGTAAGATGGCGTCATATTATTTCTTTATTGCGAAATTTAATATATATCATCGCAATAGATTTTGTATTCATACATTTTTGCATAAATACCTATTACACCAAGGTCTGAATTTTTATGAAACAAGTTATAGCACAAGTGCACCTCATTCGCCACGTTTTATCTACAATTCCCGATTTTTTTTTATATGTTTTGTAAATTTTAAAGTATGTTTTGTAAATTAGAAAAAAAAAACATTTAGCGCAAAAGAAAATGCCGAATGTACTTTATTAAAACGAGGTGGAACCCGTCGAAATTCGACAAAAGAAAATCTTTAACAAGGAACTGTTTCATTGATTTATAATAAATCTACAAAATTAGTTACAGTAAAAAATACATCTTAAATTGGTCATTCTAATTCTCAAACAAATATTATTTTAAGCTAAAATTAACAAAATACTATAAAACCCAATTATCCAAATTATAAATCAAAATGTAACCGAAATTCACCGGATTTTAAAGCAGACGATACTTTTGAAATAGTATACGCATTTTACTTTTTATTATTATTAATTTTAAGAGAAAATGGAGTGATTCTGTTGCCACAATTACAAAATTGGTACCAAAAATTAAAAAAAAATTAGTATCTCAAAAATAAATTGAGATACAGCTTTGAAACAGATTGCATTTAAAAGTATATATATTTTTTTATCTATACGACGGTGTAAAAATTTAAAATATACGATGTTTAGAAGTGTAAAATTTGCAGTAGCGAAAATTGCAAAACCGAAATTTCAAGGGAAACTGTTGCCATTCGCAACAAGACGTATGCATTACGAACAGATACGTTTGGCCTTTATAATATATAGATAGATTTTACACACAAAAAAATTGTCTGATTCATATCCCTAGATTAGAAACTAGAGTATTTTATTTTTGTCCAGTAATTTTCTAAAAAAACAATAATTAGAAATTATTAATAGGTTCATTGTTTTGGAACCAAAGGGAAAAAGGGAAGCAATAACTTTAAAGAGTAAATCATTAGAACTACAAAACTAATTATTTAGCAGACATTCATTTTCTAGATTTATATTTTTATTCGGGAATTTCCAAATAAAGAGTTTTCAGGAATTTTCATCAATTCCGTTTCTCGAAAAACTTGTAAACTAAAACAATGCATTTCATATGTAAACCATCAGAACCACAAAAAAGTTTTGATTTAGGAGACATCATCATTTTATTTGATATTTTATTGTATTCAGTTAAGTAAACTAGCCGTTGGGGGGCTACTTTAATACTTACCCACCATGGGTATGCTTACTATAAAATAGGAAAATAAAACATGTGAAAACTATTTATAAAATGCATCGAAATTCCAAAATAAAATTTAAATGTATGTTTCAATATTTTTAATACATAGTAATGCTTTATTACGGAACTGCGAGTAATAGTTAATTATCCCGTCGACTAAATTCGACATATAATATAAACCGACAAACATTTAGTAAATAATACAAATTGGCATACTTTTTATTTTAAACAATGAAATAACAAATAAATTAGTAAAAGATTAATAATAACTTCAAATAAGATATCGAATTAGAAATCACTTGATGGCGTAACAAACACATGTCACGTGTTTAATGTAAAGTGAAAATAACATTTACGATAAGCCATTATTGGCGTTTAATCTTACAGTTTGGCGATAGTTTTTTGATCGACGAGTTAAACAAGTAATACCGAAATGCATAAAAGGAGTAATTTTAAAACTTCAAAAATGATAATTATATTAACTAACATTTTACTGCTTTGGATTACGCGTCTCATTTACACTTAAAATGTATCTTTGAATTGAAATTTCAAGGAAATACAGGGTTACGAAAAATCGAAGTATGTGGAAATCTCAGCAACTATTTAGACGATCGATTTAATTATTTATACAAAATTTATGTTTTTTTCTAGTCTTTTACATCCACTCCTTCAAATAAAAAAAACACTTTCTGTGCACCTTTCATCAGAATGAATATTTCGAGAGTGCGAAGCAGATAGTTCCGGATAATCGAAGTTATTGATATTAAATAGGTTTCTTTCCATTCTTACATTCTAAGTACATGTTAACTTTTAAGTCTCTATCTCTATTTGTTCGGGAGTTTCTTTTACCGACACAATGACAGACAGACAGACACACAGACAGACGGACGGCATTTTCCCCCCTAAAAATATGTTTTTCGTAATCTCCAGTGTCTGAAATGTGTAAATCCGTCAAAAAAAGTTTTTCGATTTTTAAAATGGACAGACGGGCGAACTGAACAACGACTATAAGTGCTACGTATTTACATAATTACGAACACACCTAAAACGGATTATTTAACAGATATTTTTACGAATTTTAATGTTTATTCAGGAATTTCCTAAAAATGTTTTCGGAAATTTTATGAAACTCAGAGTTTCAAAGAAATCGGACATAAAAACGATTTATTTAATGTGTAAATCGATAGAACTACAAAAGGATTGATTTAAGAGACATTGTCATTTTATTTGATATTTTGTTTCCATTCAGACAAATAAAAATGTTCACATTAGATTATGAGTTCCCGTCTCCTTTTGCCATTCCAATTATATCTTCACAGAATCGGTATTTCAGAAGCAAAGGGAAACAAAAGCAATGACTGTAGCAATTAAATCGATAGAATTACAAAAAACAAGTCGTTGGGGTCCACCGTAATACTTACCCATCATTAATATGCATATGAAAATAAAACATGTGAAAACTATTTATACAATGCATTGCACTTCCAAAACAAAATTTAAATATTGTTATTATGCATAGTGATGCTCTATTAAAGAACTGCTGATGTACCAATTTCGACAAATTATATAAAACGCCAAACTACTCAAGTAGTGCCGAACTGCGTTAAAGAAACATCCTTATAACTCCAAACATAATAATTCTATTAACTAACAATTTACTGCGTCGCATTAAAAGTCTCATTTTAATTAAAATATATCTCTGAATTGAAATTTGAATGAAATACAGGGTCATGAAAAATCGAAGAATGCAGAAAACAGGATTATAAATATCTCGGCAACTAATTATCCGATCGACTTCGTTCAATATGCAAAATTTGAGTAATTTTTCTGCCTTTTACTTGAATTCCTTAAAATAAAAAAATTCGAATATTTTTTTATACCTTTCATCAGAACGAATTTTTCGAGAGACCGAACAAAATAGTTCCGGATAATCGAGGTTAATGATATTAAATAGGCTTCGTCCCATCCTTACATACTAAGTAAATACAAAATTTCAAGTCTCTATCTCAATTTGTTCGGGAGATAGAGCGTTTAAAGACAGACAGACTGACTGACAGACAGACAGACAAACAGACAGACAGACGGACGGACGGCAATTTTTTTTTTCTAAAAATATGTTTTTCGGAATCTCCACTATCTGAAACGTGTAAATCCGTGAAAAAAATTTCGATTTTAAAAACGATTGCAAGACTTACCTTATACTACGTATTATGGGTTAGTAATAGTAATTTAGGAGGCATTCATTTTCAGATTTCTAGTTTTGCTCAGTATTTTCATTTAGAAAGTCATTATAATAAGAAATTTTTAACTGGATCAATATTATCGAAGCAAACGATAGCAATAGTTTTAATGAATAAATCGAGAAAAAAAGAACAAAATAGAGATTTAAGAAATATTCATTTTGCAGATTTAAAGTTTTATTCACTAGTATTTTAAAATTCATGATACAAAAGTTTAACAGCATCAATATTTTGGAAACAAAAAGAAATAAAAGTAATAACTATAAAAGTAAGTCGATAAAACCACGAAATAAATAAATATTTAGGACACGTGTCCTAAATATTTTATAAGAAATATAGAAACATTAAATATCTAGAAACAAAAAAATGAATGTACATTCATTTTTTTTGTTTCTAGATTTGCTTGCTACTTTCTTTAAAAAGTCATTATCCGAAAATAATCCCTGTTTGAGAAGTTAACGGAAACAAAAGCAATAGTTTCAATGAGTAAATCCATAAAGACACAACAACAGTGATTTAGGGGATATCATAAATTTACTTGATATTTTTGTTATTAAACAGAAATAAATATCTAAGGTGGTCTGGTGTAATAACGCCAGGTGGGGTAATAACGCCAAGTGCTAATATTTTGCATAATTATGAAATAATCTGGTAAATGACACCCATGTACTCTGCGCAGAAGGGTTTTGAGTCATATAAATCCCCCCCCAAAAAAACAGCTTCAAGTTAATTTGTTTCATTTTTAGATCTTATTGTTTTTACAAGCAACTAAAATTAACGCTTCATCTAAAATTTGCGAGATACGTTTTGTGATGCGAAGATTATTTTTTTTTAATCCGGAAATACTTTGTTAATTACATAAATTTGTTGTACATTTCATGGACTTTCAAAATATTCTTGAATATTTTGGATATCTTCTCGAGATAATTTGTAATTTAAAATGTACAGTGCAATAACTATAACGGGGTAATAACGCCAATTCTTGGCATTAATACCCCGGTTGATTCCCTACAGTGGCCGAGCTACATCTTAAATACTGATTCAAATAAACACAGTTAAAACTGTGCAATGTTTCTAATAATTCTATTTAAGCGGTCCTTTTTAAGCAAAAAGAAGCTCACGGTCTGATATTCTTTTGCCTCATCCCCCCCCCCCACACACACACACAGCACACCTTTATTTTTCTTACACTTTCACAAAAAATTGAACATTTTCAAAAGCTTAGACTGCAATTTTTCAATTTCTAAGTTTGTAGAGTTTGTATTTTTAGAATTGGGCAATCTACATGCAATTATTCCATCTTATTTAATAGTTTTGTTTGCATGGCGTTATTACCCATATAGGTTGGTAATAACGCCAAATAGCATTGGTCAAGAAATCACGCCATTACATTTTATGAATACATATCTGTTAAATTATTTATTTTACATAGATAGTCAATGAGTTGCTGTATCAAATCATATATTTGTTTCAAAAAACAAACTAAAACTGAAATAATAATGAAAAAAATACCACCTGCTTTCTATTATACAGGAAGTAACCTGTAGTAAACCTCAGCTATGAATACCAACTTAATAAGTATTTAAATACGCTCTAAACAGTGTTTTTCATTATACTATTATGTAATGGAATTCTTTTATGCGGCCTGTAAATTAATAACAAGTATTATTTGCAACATATAATGCGCAGAATGTATTTTTTAGTACATACTCCATTGATGCATATCAATTATATTATGTTCGAAAGAGTATATCATCTTTAAAAGGCACTTGGATTTTTTCCCATTGACTATAATGTAATGGATTGCTTTTCATTGTCCGTGTAATAAACTGTACATCCGATTTTCATAAAATTTGAAATGACGCGACAAAATTATGCAACAATCATATATTTTAAATTTCAAAAGAATTCAATTAGGTAGTTTTTGTTTGTTATATGCGGACAGACGGACGGACTGAACAACGACTATAGGCGCTGTACTAATTACGAACGCACCTTAAAATATTACGAAAAATCTGCACAGAAACTGAGACTTACTTTTGTGTTGATTATCCTAAATACTTGAAAATAGTATGTAATATTTAACTGCATCAACTCTTTTGAATCGATTAGAAACTAAAACAAGCAATTATTAAATCGACGCGACGAATCCAGAAAAAGAATATATAGACATCCATTCTTCATTATTTGCTTTCTTTTCAGACAAAATATTTGTATCAATATTAAAATTATTAACTTAATGTTCGTTTTAAAGTGTCAGTTCTTTCTTATTTTGTTAAACTTATAATTACAATGAATGCAATCGACAGAACAAAATTTCCAGTAAATATTTCAGAAATATAGGAACCTACAAATAAATGCATTACCTCCATGAAACTTGGCAGATACATTTTTATATCACTTAATTTTTAATATCACATTACACAATGTCACAGGAAATTTCTAAATAAAAATCCGTTTTTGCTATGTATGCGAAAAAAAGATTATACTTATTTTCAAAATAGATTTGTTCGTAAATTCTGGGTATTTTTCCGTTATATAGTCCTTGGCATTTTTTTAAAAAACTTGGATTTACTTGGGTTTCAGAAAGTAAGATTTATTGCTAAATGATATAGTTAACTACAAAAACTAACCAAATGAAGTTTTATGCTTGTTTTTATATGAATTTATGCATGTATAAGCACATAATTTGTATATGTAAATGTATGTATATTTGTTTTTTGTATACAATTGAAATCTGTTTGTATATGGAAAAACATAAATAACTTTCATATATTAAATAAATCGTATGAAAACTGTAAAAATCGCTTGTGTAAATGAAACAAAGAATGAGTCGCTAGGAAAAAAAATGGCAAATTTAAAGTTTTCTCGTTGAAGCCATTTTCTATATTTCGCAAAACCCTGGAAATATACCGGAAACGTAATCCAATCGCTTCACCATTTTTGCAATATAAATGCTTTGCACCCAAAAGGAATAATTGATTCAAAATTACTGTGCATCTCATTTTTTAAAAATAAATGGGTAAAAAACTTCAATCTAAAGAATGTGTAAACGCCATCGTAAACAAAAACGCTTTATTAACGATTATATCGTCAGAACCATCAAACAAACTTCGTTTCTTTTGGAAATATCCTCATTTATAGGTTTTATTCATACTTTCTATTTATCAAAATGATTATTAATCATAGAAATATTAATTGTAATATTATCTTGAATTTTTTGGAATTTTTGGTACTTTAAATTACAACAGTGCATCAAAGAAAAACCTATAAAGTGTTATTATGAGTTTCAAATTCATATTAAGACGTTTCTTTGCATTAAGCAATTCAAAACTGGTGTATGTTCACTAATCTCTTCAAATATATCATACGAAATGTTTGAGAATATCAGAATTTTAACTTTGTAAGTAATTAAAAAAAATAGTATTAAATAAAGAGTAAGTAAGAGTAAAAATAGTAAATCGATGGAAATATAGAAGGAATGATTAATGTTTTCACTGTAAAGAAATTGTACTGGTAATCGAGACGCCAATACGATTCATTGTCTTTAAACAGAAAATTTTCCATAAAATCCAAAAAAAATTCTGTTTTTACCTGGAATTTTGCGGGAATTTTTCCGTTAAAAAAAAGTAAATTGTACTGGTGTCCCGTTTACCAGTACAGACACCGTAAAATCGTCGCTTTCGTTACAGTGATAAGATGCATTTATTGTAACTTTTTTTTGTTATCATATTTTGAAAAAAATATTATTTTTCGATAATATGTTATATTTTCTGATGAAATTCTTTCACATTTCAATTTTTTAAATACATTTGGATGTTATACAGGGTGGTTCAGAACTGTATGTCAAAGATGTAAAGGCAGGTAAAAAGTACCTAAACACGTCAGATTTGGTATAGGAATGTGGATGCGGAAATGCAGCGTTGATGCAATAGAGGGCGCCGTTTAATCAGGTGGATGAAAGTGCTTCGCTGACTTGGATCGTCATTCTGCGCTCTAATTTTGAGCAACATGCGTTATTATACCAAGCGGAGCTTGCTGACATTCATTTCATATATGGGGCTGCACAGTGCACAAGTATATTTAGTGATTCCAGGATAGGAATGTTCTGGATCCCCAAACATTTGAACGCCTTAAGATGCCACTCGAGTCATTTAAAGACCTGGATGACATTGTTATATCTATGGAGGCGTTCTTTTCAAATATCTCGCTCAAATTTTAAACTTTTTACTTGTTTTTTTTTTTTTTTTTTTTTTTTTTTTTTTTTTTTTTTCATAGGTTTGCTAAGAACGATCTACAACCGGGCTAGTTTTTACCTTTTCGATATTGGTGATATATTTTTTTTTCTGTTATGATAGTTTCAATTTCTGAACCGTTTCCGAAATGTAAAGTATAATGTTGCATACAATTTAAACAAAAAATTTCAATTTTCAAATTAATGTTAATCGGTTAATTTTGTTTCTTTGTCAGCTAACATGTTTTTTGAATATCGAAATATTTACCTGAGAATTTATAGCATCCTAAAAGGGGATATTGCGATTTTAGAAAACTGATTATTTCTCTCTAAAATTTAATCAGAAATGTTTCCGAAAATTACGAGCAGGTAATAAAAAATTATTTTTATAAATTTTTCCTTTAAATAAAAAAAAATAATAATTTTCTGAAGTTTTTAAAAGTAAAGGAATTCTTTTCGAGTATTCGGTGGGTTAGAAGAGGTTATTATATATTTTCTGTATTTTTGACAATGTACACAACAAAAAAGCACAAAAAACACGAAATAAAATAGTATAGCTCAAAAACACGAAAAACATTCAAATAAATTCACAATTTCATGACAGCAAGTATTTATGTGTCACCCTATATGTTAACACAATACATGAAAAGAAAAATGGCATACTTAATGCCTTGTATTCGAATTTGAAAATTTGTATTTTTGATCAATACTGTTATGAAATAATCAAATAAATTCTTTTACATGATCAGCACATTCGAAGTAATCGGAAACAAAAGCAATAACCTAATCGTTAAATCGATAGAACTACAAAAAGAATGATTTATGAGATGTCTTTAATCCATTTTTTTTCCTTTTCAAATGGAGGAAATTATCTGTATTCAAGTAATGAGCTTCATTTCCCTTTTGCAATATCCGTTTTTTTTCTAACCTTGATAGTCTTTTAATTGGGTATGAAACAGAAATATTGATATTTCTGTAGTTCATGTTGAAAGTATTCCGAAGTACGTTGCGAATATGAAAAAAAAAATTATTTATAAAGTGACCTATTTTTTTTTCAGAAGAATAAACGTTCTGCCGAGCAATATACTTTTAATAGTGATAATAATAATAATAATAATAGTAATAGTAATAATAAACTAGAGAAAGATGTAATCGAATTTAACAACTCTATTTCTATATTTCCCCCCCAAAGTAGGCGTCTCTAAATTTAAAGTTTTGCGGTGATGTAGGAAAACTTGTTTTTTTAGCCATCATAATTTGACAATACAAAGAATACGATCAAAAATTTCAATTTAAACTGATTTTCGGCAGGAGGTACTAACATATCGTAAATCTGTTGATTCAACATTATTTGTATAACGTGAGCTATTATTTTGTCATGAGAATAAACGGAGTGTTAAGCAATATACTTTTAATTTTGCTTTATGTTTATCTTAAGTATTATAAGTGTGATATTTTTTTTTATTAAGTTTCGTGATTACAGCAAACAGGCAATAGATTAATAAGTTTAATCGTAAGTAATGTTTCTGAAAAAATACCGGCATCTTTTGAGGAAATTCTGTCGGGCCTAATCGTCCCAAAGAAATTTTAGAAGTGTTGCGATGGGAAGAACTTTCACTTTTTATACGAAGCCGTGCAGGTTTGACAGAACCTTAAAATCTCTGATAATTCAAATCGCTATAAAAAAAAGTAATACTGCAACAACAGATTTAAGATGTGTTCGCACTCCTTGCCGAAAATTAAACAGTTTAACTGGAAACTTTTGATTGTATGCTGTGAAATTATGATGGCTAATTTTTTTTCCCGCATTGCCACAATTTTAAATTTAGAGACGTTTACTTTGTGGGAAAATATGGCAATAGAGTTTTTAAATTCGTCTAATTACCTTTCTCTAAGATACTCTTGAAAGTTGAAGAAGGACGCTGTTTAAAAATGACACATAAAGACAACTGTAACTATAATTTATATCTTTAAGTTATAACTTTTGAAAATGTTATTATTATGTTAAAGTGTATCCTGTGATAGATTTCGTTCGCTATTGGTTTAAGTTTCGTGCTTGCGTCACCTTGGACATCTGAAATGTTTGAAAATGTGTGTCCTTTGAGAGCCAATTCTGGCTGAAGAATAGCGGTATGAGGCCGTGCATAATTGCACAAAAGGTACACTACTTCCATGATCCTGCATCAACGAATAGCGGCCGCTTACGAGGAATATGCACAACAAGTGGTTAATTGCGTTTCAGATCGCCCGGAAGATTTCGTTTAATATTTTTTTCAAAATAACTTATCCTTTAATTAATAAATCTAAATCGTTAATTTTTAGTTATTAAATTCTTACATCGATGGCAGCACCAACTAATATAATTTAAAAATAATTACAAAAGGAATTTAATTATTATTATCAAATATTACAAAAGTTAAAATCAAATTATTTAAATAAATCCTAAATTCTATTTTTTTTTTCAAAATCCGAAATTAAAAAAAAAATTAGTGGAGAGATAAATAAAATTTTAGAATTCTAAAAACGAAAAAATTGTTTGGACGAAATTTAAAATGATGAATCATTAATAAGTCGCAATAGTTTTTTAAACGGAAAGAAAATTGAATACCAAAAAATATTAGGAATGTCAGTGATAAAAAGGATAATAATACCCGTACCACTTCCCAAAGTGGTCACAATGTGACATATTTGTGAAAAATGTGTCATTTGTGACTACTTTGACATTAACATTGTGACGGAACTGTGACAAAAGCGACGATATTTACATTGCCAGAAACATGTTTTTTAAAGTAAATAACATGTTTTGAAGAATTTTTTGTAATTTTCTAAAGATTTTTAAGAAAGTCACATCTCAGTCACAATGTGACGTCACTGAGTGGTGGCTTTTTGGTCACAGATGTGATGTGACGAAAGTGACTCACAGTGTCACAAAGTGTCACAGTGACGTCACTGTGACGTCACTGTGACCATGCATGCTATGAGGGTATAAACCTTTAAATTGGCAAAATTTACGAAATTTCTTTTAATTTGCATCTTAATATGAAAATTTCAGTTGTCAACATCAAAACTCAAAATAAGAAATTTCTGTTTACTAGTGAGATGATTTATCTCCAAGCTATGATGTCTAACACTCAGACTTTGAAATTAAGGTTATATTTTAAAATTTAAATCACAAAAATGAACGAATAACACAAAAAAATAATTTAATTAAAATAATAGATTTTTTCAAAATTTTATAATTTTCCATGTGGCATGAGGTATTCAGCTGAAAGTACTCAAAATTTGAAGTCTCAGATTTATACATTTTTTTGTGCACGGACTGTGTGACGGACAGACAGAGGGCTGAGACGAATATGTTTTCTTCAGATGAATGAAACCCCAAAAAGATACGTGAACAGAGTTTTAGATTGATCCCCTGCTCCATGCAGTGCTGTAACAAATTTTCTTTGTAGGAACGATATTAACAAACAACATTGAGAAATTTTGAAAATAAAGTGCAAAATTAGCAAAAGAGAAGGAAGAATGTAATGCACAAGCATATGTCTTAGAGCATCGGGCTGCCTAAACTTTTTTCAAAGAAATGGAAAACTGGGGGAATTCACCTTGCTTATCTGTCTCACCTTGTAGCAAATGAAATAAAAATAAGCTACGAATTTCACTGTTAGTTCTGTGTGTTATCCAAATTAATATGAAACATTTTTTCTTTAACAAGAAAACAGAAATTTATTATGTTGCAGAATTTTATACAAAACACGAGATACTGGTAAGAACAGTCACAACATCAAACAAAAATTTAAATTGAAGTATTATTTTCAAAATAAGTTTAAAAAAAGATTTTGCTTAATAATGATTACTAGTAGTTTTGAAGAAAGTTCCTTCGGAACAACATCTTGAAAAATTTTATGTGATTTGTATTCTTACAATATTTTTCCTAGTTACATGGTGGAATTCATTTTATAAACTAATGAGAGAGTTTCTATAGAACAGAAAAATTAAAATAGAGTAAAATACGTCTAATACGAAAAAGCTTAAGAGGGAAAATTGGTTTACACGAAATGATATAGCGGAACGGAAAGTATTCAGTGCAGTTTAATGCATTTAATGTCAGTAATATACTAATTCTTCCTTTATTATATACGTAGAAATTAATTCCAATTAAATTAATTATTGATAATAATAACTGTCATGATGCAAAAATAATAATTGAATGAAGTCCTTAAAAACATTTATAACCGTTCAAATAACAATAGTTCTTTTTATATACATATTTATAGTTACATTTTTATGAATAAAAAATATTTTAACAAATATATTTTTATAGATAATTAATTGTTAATGCATTTTAAATCAAATTCAATTGCTACTCTATCCTAATGCTCAATTAAAAATTTAACAATTCAACAACTTCTGAGTAGAGTACAACTTAAGTATTTATAATACTTTTCCAGTTTCATTTAAGTTTAATTATCCATAACAATAACTCTTGTGAGGCAAAAAAGATGATTAAAAGAAGTCATTTAAAACCGATTATAACTCTGTTTTATCTATTCGCTCTTTCGAAATTGCTTTATCAAACAATCCGATCAAATTGCTGTGCTATAAATAGCGACAGAGCAGTGTGACTATTGATCGATTTTAACTCATAAGTGTATAGGAATACTACGAACTACAATATGTACCTTATTTAGAAATTTAGATACGTTTTAGGGAAATGGAAATTTTGTGTGCTTCAAGCCTCTCTGTGCTTCTTATGTAAAATGTACTGCTTGTGTAAAATGAGAAATTTTTATGTATCTTTAAATTATATTTTTTCTTTGAAGAATTTAAATATTTTTACATATAAGGGAGAGGGGAGTGATCTGGGGAACTTTTTATAAAAGTAAGAAAATCAACTTTCTTTGAGAAAAAGAAAAAAAATCAATTTACAGAGGACAAGGTGAAACACTTTTTAATTTTCCTGAACAATACCGAAACATAACATACAAAAGCTATTTTACAAATAAAGTAATCTTAAGTTTTAAAAAGTGTCCCATACCTTTCCACTTACAGGGTAAAATCGGACAGGAATAAAACAAAGTCTTAAAGCACAAATGATCTGGAATCTTCTAGATATACAATCAAAAAAAGATTATAGGTTAATAATATATGTGACACAATATAAAATTCCAGTACTTTCATGACTATAATGAAGATTCAGGATTGCCAGTCAGAGATGATATTAAAAAAACATCAATTCAATTTATTTACATTTTTAAGTAAATGAATATATTATCAATGTTAAATTTAGAAGTTATCCCCTAAAAATGTCTGCATGTTAGCAATTTACATTCATCGTATTAAAATAAAGAAATTGGACATATCCCATTCCTCCCCACTTCCTCGTTTTATTTTAAACTTCTTATATAAACAAAAATGCTGATTTTAGGCTTAGTTCAAATTATGGATAATATACAGTGTAAGGTTTCATAAATAGGGAAACTGTTACATCTATGCATAAATAAGTCATTATTTTACAGAAATCATAAAAAATATATGAAGCAAATTTACTTTTGATTCTTGAAATAATTTTTTTCTTTATGCAATTGCAAGCTTAAAAATTTTAAACGAAACAAAAATTCTAATACACAATACAGGTATTAGAACAAATCAACGCCATCTTTCATGCAAAAATATACACGAGAGAAAGCACAGTTTTTTATAATTTTTTTAGCGTTCTGTACAAGTGACATGCACACTGGATGGCATCATTCATTGAAATCATTAAAAAACCACGATAACCGCCTCTTCAGCCTGTCAAAACTGACTACGCGTAATGATCAGATGTGTAAAACAGTACTTCGTCCCATACTTCTTTATTGCGCTCAGATCTGGGGTTCAGCGACTAAAACCAATCTGCAAAAAATTCAGATGATTCAGAACAAGACTGTCCGTGGTATTGATCATTCTGCTTGGTATCGCAGAAATACTGTTATCCATTCAGACCTTAATATTCCTCCTATTCGTTCTGTTATCAAAAATCAAGCCATAAAATTTTTTGACAACATTCTCTCTATTCCAAATCTTGCTTTGTATAACATTTCAAATTATGATGTAAATGCTCGTTGGAGACGGCTACAAACAACCCTACGTCTCCTTGAAAACATCGATCCAGGATAACTTTTCCTAGCTTTTATCTCATTGATAGGGCTATTCCTTCCTGAACGTTTACCATCTCCTAGTCTCTATTTTGTAAATATTTTGTAAATACGTTTGTAAATATATGCAAATATTTTGATTTCTTTTTTTTATACTCTCATCATTTTTATTTATTTTGTATGGTGCCCTTAAAGGGCCTTTGGTTTTTTTGGGGACCCGGCTTACCCCCCCCCCCTTTGTTTCTGACGTTCTGTTTGTCAGACTTTGGCTATGACTTGAATTGTTCCATGTATCATTTCTCTACTAGAGGTAAGGAGTTGATCTCTACAGGCACTCTGACAACTATTTCGTCCAAGTCCAATATCAGATGAGTGCTGGGAGTATTTACCACTGCATACAGAGCAGCTCATTGAGAGCAGCAACATGCCTGTTTGGATAGCTATTGCAGTATCTCATAACTACGCCACATACGGAATAGACTATTCTGTTAATATTTAGACACTTGAGAGAGGAATAAGTCGAGAATAACGTCATCATGAATGTTCTAGTCATCCTCTTTTGTCTTGTATCGACCGTTTTGTCTTGTATCAAAGTCTTGCTGAAAAAATTACGGCCTCTCACGTGCTCATTATATGCAACGGCATTGACTCAGGCACCTTAAATATGAAATGTGGATGCATCCGATAGTCTTCGCGTCTCAAAATCCGTCAATGTCATCACCGAGCTGGATATTTTCTATAACACCCTATCAGAACCTTTAGTAGGACCGTGAGGGATTTTACAACTTCACCATTGTTTTTGCGATTCATTTTCTTGACCTGAAAAAAGATTTTTTCATTGGAAAAAACGAGGGCATGCCTAGATCCTCTTGATATTTACTCTTGTTAAGTAGACGCTTTTATATGGTCAAGCTGTTGTCGCTATTTCTCTCGGGAAAATATTGTACTCTTTCAAGGATGTAAATCTCTAATGAAAGTTCTCATGAATCACACATTACATTGTGGCCTCATCAAAAGGCAGTTCTCCCTAGCGAAAACTCTCATTGGTTTCGTAAAATTTTCATTCGGCTAACAAATTCTGGTGTTTTTATGATTTCATATTGCTGACATTTTTATTTTCTGCATGAAACAAACATGGAACTATTAAGGCTGATCTTAAATCAAAAAGGGCAACTTTGTGACACATGCATTAATTTGTTTTTGCTCGGAAATTCATGAAAATAGCGGATGTTGTTATTCAGAAACAGTCTAATTGCACTCATTCTTTTGTTTTTTAAAAAACACAATAGATTTTTCATAACAAGAATTCAAAGTTGACACTTTTGAGCATATTTCCCGACGAAAGCAGAAAAACCGGTAGAAAAGGAGGAGAAAACCGGGTGATTGCGTCGTCGAAATAGCTTATAACTCGATAAGTAATTTAATTAACATAAAATGGAAAAATAAATTCAATTCGAAATCACTTTCATAGTCAGGCATTAAAATTTTATAATTTTCTGTTAAAAAATGAATTTTTAAATGTGTCAAAACGTTTTTCGCTTGTTGAGCGGATCAGTTAAGAACACCCTTAAAGAAGAGGAACTGGCATATCCTTAAAGTAGTGAAGCTTCAACTGTAACCACTTTTGCAGGGATTCATTACTAACGCGTCGAACTTTTACCAATAAAATTATCCAGAAAATTTCTCTTTATTTAAACGGCTCATTAATAGAAATTTTTAATCAAAAAGAATGGCAAAAATTAGTATTCACTTTTCCTGGTAAGTGTTTACTTCTGTGGTAATAGATCCGCCACATTTCGACAACCAAACCTGTGTCAGTAAAAAGATGATAACACCTCGCCAAATCGACACCAGTTAAAAACAAATAGAATTTTTTCACCACATTTGTCGGTGAAATTTTTAATGAATAATGCTCTAAAATAAGACGGAATTTTCTGGTTAAGTTTACTCGTGGGAGATTTAACAGACGGTAATCAGGAAATGTAAATGTGATTAAATTAAACAGCTGTCATCTTGTGACAATTAAATCAGTTACTTCACTTGCAATTAATAGACAATAGATTATATGCATCCTCCTTTTTATTCATAACTTCATTGAATCAAATGCCACATAAAAGCTGGCAGCCTTTAGTGCTCTCCTGACATTAAAGACAAGTATGATGAAACAAGCTTCAAGAATGTGGCAGTCTCTAAATCTAAATGTTCTTCAGGCAATGAGCGAATGACAGCATGTTTTTCCAATTCCTCATTTGGTCCATGTTCTAGCATGTTAACAAGTAACAGAAAAATATTTGTAATTGTGATATATAGGGTGACATCTCACATATAACGTGTATTTTCAAATACCTGATGCACGCTGTATATAATTATTTTCTTACACAGTTTTAAGTGAAGTTTAATGTTATGGCTTAACTAATGTTAAGTATATTTCAAATAATTCAAATAAAAATGCTACAGGTCCACGATACATGTCATCAATATTCATCAGTTTATTTAGCAACTGAAACTGCAGTTTAAGTATTTAATATAGCTTTACAATTTCATAAAAATATAGTTATTGATAGCAAAAACTTTCGCGTTGAAAAAAAAATTACTTATCATCTCTTTGCTTTATAATAAATATGAACATGCCGTTTATATAAATGGGGCAAACCAGAAGCTCAGTGCTATGAGCATCAATATGAATACACAAATTCTGTACTGGGCAAGGTTAATTTAATCTTTTATTCCTTTTTGGTCGATAAAATGCATATCAATTGTGTCTGGAAACTAGACATTGATT
Organism: Maratus speculifer; assembly: GCA_964019185.1. Classification (NCBI taxonomy): domain Eukaryota; kingdom Metazoa; phylum Arthropoda; class Arachnida; order Araneae; family Salticidae; genus Maratus; species Maratus speculifer. The sequence goes on from OZ025301.1 coordinate 110,120,030, forward strand.
CAAATTATTAACGAAGTAACCGTTCGCTAAGCTCCGCGTTATCTTGATTACTTGACACTGAATTGTACAATATAGCAGCTCGATGGACATGGGTAAAACAAAATCAGGGTTGAATACTATATAGTCCATGATCCCTAGTGTTTGTAGATCCACATAGATTTTAGTTATTTACAAAAATGTGAGAAAATTGTAACCAAATATTTACTTATGCATATTTAATATTTGATGCAATTTATGTTTATTTAACTCTTATTTATATTTATCTAAATCCATTCCAGCTATAATTCGCATCATTAATATAAAATGAAATAACTCAACAAGTTGTCTATTATCTACAGTCTATAATTATTGCGCTTTTACGCCTTATAATGAGTGTAATTATCGATAACAATAACGCTCTAGAAGCAAAGAGGTAATTAAGTTAAGTTACTAAAAACCGATAATAACCCTGTTTTATCTTTCCGCTCTTTTAAAACCGCTTCATCAAATAATACAAGGACATTACCAGTCTATAAATAGCGACATTTCTGTAGGGTTATTGATTGCTTTTACTTTATGAATTAGTGTCGAAATGGGATACTATAAGCTTGATGATATGTTTTTTTTTTGTAATTGGGAAGTTTTGTCGATCTAACACTTTAGCGTGTTTTTCTGAAGTTTCCAAGTTGCTTTAAATTACGATATTTTTTAGTGTGACTCAATTGAAAAAGTGGAAAATGAATGCCATACACACACACATATATATGCATATTTATTGCTAATAAGAATAATTAAATGACTTGAAAATCTGCAATGTAAGAATGAACAAATAATTATAGTATACAATATAAAACTGCTTATCTAATTATGTAAAATGAATAAAATGAAAAACAGTAAAATAAATAAAAGCATGAAGAAAATAAATCATGAACAAAATGTAGAAATATTACAAGAAAAAAACAGAAATCTTTATTGCAAAACATGTTATCTAGAGCATTAAATAATATACTACACTGTAAAAAATGTCAGATGTTTCTGAATATGTAAAAATGCACTGTAATCAAAAACGAAAATGTGCAGTGACCTCTTCCAACTCACCTAAGGTTTCAAAAAACGTTTCTTTACCTTTAAAAATCCCATAAAATTATTTATTTTCGAAATTTAAAGATGAATTTATAAAGATTAAATATTATTAGCTGCCCGTCTATTTCAGAAACATTTCTAAGTATCTTTTACAGTACAATAATCACTTTTCTCAAATCAAAATATCATTTTTTCGTATGCTACCAATTCTCACGTAAACATTTTCAGCTGCATAACTGATTTTGTGCATGCAATTTTAGCAGAATAATGTCAATTTTCATATTAATGTTAATACTGTTAATATTGTATGTTTGTCTATTAAACGTGCTCTCTTAATATCAAAATATTTTTGTATGAATTAGTAGCATCCGAAAAAGTGATATTTTGATTTGAGAAAAGTTATTATTGTACTGTAAAAGCTACTTAGAAACGTTTCCGAAATGGACGGGCAGCTAATAAAAATAAATTTTTATAAATTCTTGTTTAAATTTCGAAAACAAATAATTTTCTGGAATTTTTAAAGGTAAAGGAACGTTTTTAGAAACCTTAGGTGAGTTAGATGAGGTCACAGTATATTTTCGTTTTTGATTACAGTGCATTTTTACACATTCAGAAACATCTGACATTTTTTACAGTGTATGGAGTCCACCTGTCTGTTGTAATTCCTGAACATGTAATGCAGAATGCTGATAATGCTATTAATTCTGACCTTGGTCCATTTATTCTTTTTTTAAAACGTTATGTCGGCGATCGACGATATATATATATATATATATATGGAGATTCTTCTTTAAAAAGTTCTTTTGAACACATAAGTAAATAAACTCGGAGGTAAATTAAATTCTGATACCGTTTTTAAACTTTTAAATGACTTATATTAAACGTTAATATTTACAAAAAAGATATTTACATAAGACTATTTACAAAGCAAACAATCATAACTCTAATTAATCAATTACATCTTATACGGGAACTCGTCTTCATCTTACGTTCTTTTTACACCAACTTAAAACTAAAAACATTCCATTCTCCTTTCTTCCGTTCAGTTCTTTTTTCTACCGCTTAAATCGTCTGGCTTCTTAGGCATTAATAGTTTCTTCAAAATCGTCTGCCTCACTGAGAGCCAGTTCATCAGAGTTGCGATGCGTAGAAAATAATATGCAGATCTAATAGTGGAGGAGATTTCCCATATTTCGGCCATACTGATGAGACATTCGTCCTCGAATGTATTCTTGTTGGCTGGAAACAGCAGCTGGATCATCTGAAAAGATAAAGAAAAAAAAACACAGCAGCATCCAAAGTCTAAATTGAAAAAAAGAAGTCATCATGATGAAAATTTAAATAATTTATTTCAAAATAAATTCGTATTCTTTTTTTTTTCTTCTTCACGTCTTTTCGTCTTCTTTTTTCTTACGTCTTTTCGTCTTCTTTTATCTTACGTCTTTTCGTCTTCTTCTTTCTTACATCTTTTCGTCTTCTTTTATCTTACGTCTTTTCGTCTTTTTCTTTCTTACGTCTTTTCATCTTCTTTTACCTTACGTCTTTTCGAGAATAAAGTTAAAATTCTTTTAGTTGTCAATCCAGTGGTTTGTCATAGTTGGTATAATGTCACAATCGGTGAAATTCTTTTTTTTTTCAAGCTTCGTCCGTCCACGGCTTCATGTACTCTGCACATGTACTGGTGACCATGGGTCCTTCGTTGAATCCAAGTTTCTTTACATCGTAGGTGTCATTATTTTTTACTTTTATGACTTTGTACGGACCTAAATATTTTGGTTTTAACTTCAAACCTGGACCTTGTTGTGTGCGTTTTATAGCAACCACATCATTAATCTTAAATTTGTTAGCTTTCTTTCGTCTGAGGTTGTAAGTTTTACGGTTCTCTTCTTGGAATTTTAAAATCTGTTTTTTAGCATTTTTTCTCATATCTTCGCGATTATTTGTAAAATCAGATTGTATTTCAGCATTCAGAAGACTAGTAATTTCAATGTTGTTTTTTAGTTTCATTTTAGTACCAAACATCAATTCAAAAGGAGTTGTGCTTATACTTCTCTGAAAAGTCGAATTTATCACCTGTTGGACGTTGCTTACATGTGTATACCATTTTTTAGGATTATCGACAGACAATTTAGACAGAACAGATATTATGACAGAATTTAGACGTTCAACTTGGCCGTTAGACCTGGGTAATCCAGTGGTAATCGGGATATGTTTAATATTTTCGTTGATGCAATAATCTTCAAAAGCTTTAGAGGTAAATGCAGGACCTTTATCTGATATAATTCGAACTGGATTTCCAAAGATAGATTTTTGGATTTCTAATTTAGAAATTACTTCGGCAGCATCGGTAGATTTTGTGGGATACAACCAAACAAATTTTGTGAATGCGTCAATGACCGAAAGGATATGTTTGTAATTTTTATTAGTGCTTTCTAATGGACCTAAGTGATCAACATGGTACGTATGTAATGGAGCTTCTTCTTTTTCTATTGGGTGAAGTAAGCCTTCTTGTTTACCACATTTTCTATTAAATAAAATACAGGGAACACAATTTGCTATACATTTCTCAATTTTTTGTTTAACTTTAGGGATGTAAAAATCATTTTCTAAGCTTTTCTCTGTTCTTGCAACTGCGTAATGACCTTTTTCGTGAGCGGCCTTGATTATATTCATTTGCATGTCTTCCGGTACAACTAATAAATCATTACCATTAACACATTTATAAAGAACATCATTTTTAACTAGATAATCATCATAAGATTTCACCTTTAGGATTTCTTTTATTGTTTTAATATGGTCATCGGGTTCTTGAGCTTGGATAATTTTTAAAGTTAAGCTATCTTGGATTACCATGCAAATAGGATACCTACTTAATGCATCGACATGTCTCATACTGCTACCCTGTCTATGTTCAATAACATAATCAAAATCGGATAACATTATTGCCCATCTAGCTATTTTTGTACTCATTTCTTTTTTATCCATAGTCATTTTAAATGCATTACAATCGGTTACAATTTTAAATGGGATACCTAGCACATATACTCTAAACTTTTTCAGGGCTTCAATTACAGCTAAAACTTCTAATTCGTAACTAGTGTACTTTCGTTCAGCTTCGGTGGTTTTTTTACTGGCGAAATAAACTGGATGAAACTGATTATCTACTGGAGATTGTTGCATTAAAACAGCTCCATAGCCATCAATACTGGCATCACAATGGATTTCGGTCGCACTTTTGGGATTGTAAATTAAAAGTACTGGTTCTGACGACAAAATACGTTTGAGTTCATTAAAAGCTCTTTGTTCTTCTATATCGAATTTAAATTTTGAATCTTTTCTTAGCAGGTCACTTAACGGTTTAGCTATAACCGAATAATTTCTTATAAATTTTCGAAAGTATCCTGTCAATCCTAAAAAACTTTGAACATCTTTGGTACACTTTGGTTCGGGAAAATTTATTACTGCTTTAGTCTTCAGTGGAGAGGGATACAATTTACCATTTATGATTCTATACCCCAAGAAATCAATTTCACGCTTCAAAAAATTGCATTTTTTAAGATTTAATTCTAATCCATATTCCGATGCAGTTTCGAGTACAAGTTTTAATTTTTCTAGACCTTCAGCTTCGTTTTTAGCAGGTATTATTAAATCATCCATATAAATGACAACAATGTGATCTTTTAATAGGTTTCGAAATACATTATAAATATACTTTTGAAAAACACTAGGGCTATTGGTCAACCCGAATGGACATTTCAAAAATTCGTATTGTCCTTCATGAGTAACAAACGAGGTGTATTTCCGCGAGTCTTCTTCAACATCTACATGAAAGAAACCGTTTTTCAAATCTATGGTGGTAAATACTTCGGCAGAATGTAATTGGTCTATTACATCATCAATAACTGGCAAGGGGAAATGCTCGCGTACTGTCTTTTTGTTAAGACATCTGTAATCAACACAAAGTCTCATTGTGTTATTTTTTTTCTTGACTAAAACAACCGGCGAAGAAAAATTAGAAGAACTTTCTCGAATTATTCCATGAGCTAGCCACTCCTCAATTTGGTTTTCGACTATTTTTTTCTCGCATGGCGGTAATCTTCGAGGAGAAGAACAAACTGGGATTTCGTCAGTTAAATTAATTTTCATTTTAACATCTACTGTTTTAGTTTTAATTGGTACATAATTTTCAATTAAAGAGTATAACTCTGAACGTAATTTTTTGTCAGCAATGTGAGTTAAATCAATTTTAGGCTCATCCAAAACATTTACAATATTAACTAAAAAGTCACTAGACTTAACTTCAGCTTTAAACAGTTTCACTTTATTCTCAGAAATAGTTAATGTACCTTGATGAATAACATCAGTGCCAATAACTAAATCGAAATTAATGCAACTGTCCTTAACGACAAAAATAGTAACTTTAAATTTTGAACCATCTACTTCGATTTCTGAATTGAAACAACCTTCTGGTTTAATTGAGGCTTTTCCTAGACCGGTCAAAGAGATACTCGTAGGTTTTAATTCTACAAAGTTCTTCAAATTATCATAAATACTTTTCTTTAACAAAGTCTTTTGGCTACCAGTATCTATTAAAGAGATTAAACGCAAAGAATAAAGCTTTATCTCTTTCAGAATTAAATCTTGGGATGTAATAATGTTTACTTGTGACTGAGCATTTTTAACACTTGTATCTTTAGATTTATTACATTGAAATGATTTATGACCATAAGCGTTACAAGCAAAACAAAGCGGCCCTTTATCTTTATTTACACAGTTAATACTCTTATGATTATTCCCGCCACAATTAAAACAACGCATATTTGGCTTTACAGGCTTAAATTTGTTCTTAACTTCAACTTCGGATTTAATTTTAGGCTTAGCTCCTTCATATTTATGAAATTTTGCATTTTCATACTCCGATCTTATTTTTTCATAAATCTTTAATTTTTGTTTAAATTCAGCAATATTGGGACAACCATACAAAAAAGATTTTTTAGAAATGGGGTCATTAATTCCATTTATAACATACTGAATAAGGGCAGAATCTTCAATATTGCCTTTTGAGCATAATTGTTTCATATTTAAAAAATATTTATCTAACGACTCATGTGGTCTAATTTTTCTTTTGGACAGCAATTCGTGTAATTCAGCTGAATTGCACGTTTGACCAAATTCAGATATGAGTAGGGCTTTTAATTTAGACCACGAATTAATATTTGTTTCACTTTCAAGAAATAGTTTTGCTTTGCCTGTCATACGGCGTTTAGCCAAAATCAATTTGTGCAAATCACTAACGTTAAATAATGAAACGATATCTTCAAAATCGGCGATCCATTTATTAATATTTTGTACTTGAGTACCTTCAAACATTGTAATCATACTTTCAATATCATTAATAGAAATGCTTGGTTTAATAACATAATCAGGAATTAGGATTTTCTGATTTTCATTACTTTCACAATTAGAACTACCAGAATCATTTCTCATATTATTCTCAAAAACAGTTGAAATATTTTTAGTTTTATCTTGTAAATCATCATTAAATTCATCGACACTTTCGTCATCACTAAGAGTACCTACATCGGCTATCATATTAATTTTTAAAATATTAAAATCACATAAACTAGAAATTATTCTGGCAGCAATTTCATCAAAAGTTCCCGAATTATTTATACACAAAACATTGCAAATGGTAATTAAGTCGTTAACAGAAAAATTATCTTTAATTTCTTTGAATTTAGTTTGATATTCATCGGAATCTACTTCAAACGTAAACCCAGTAAAATTCCGAATTCTACGTCGATTATTTCTGTCACCGATTTCTCCAAAAATTAGTTTGTGCAATATCTTAATACTAGCTGATTTTTCAGTTTTCAAAGAAAACTCTAATTCCTTTAAATCAACTAATTTTTCCATTATTGAAAAGAAAAATGAAATAATAAACTCACTTCATAATCAGATGCTCAGCTTCACACGCTTTGATAGCACTTTCGTCGCAAATTTATACCTCTTCTGAAATAGCTTTGTAGGCTTGACATTCCATCACAGTTCTAAAAAATATCGGCTTCCAAGATATTAAAAAATATATATATTTCCATCTCTGTGAACGTGCGTCTGTATCTCACTTACTGAGACCAAAATTTATGGAGATTCTTCTTTAAAAAGTTCTTTTGAACACATAAGTAAATAAACTCGGAGGTAAATTAAATTCTGACACCGTTTTTAAACTTTTAAATGACTTATATTAAACGTTAATATTTACAAAAAAGATATTTACATAAGACTATTTACAAAGCAAACAATCATAACTCTAATTAATCAATTACATCTTATACGGGAACTCGTCTTCATCTTACGTTCTTTTTACACCAACTTAAAACTAAAAACATTCCATTCTCCTTTCTTCCGTTCAGTTCTTTTTTCTACCGCTTAAATCGTCTGGCTTCTTAGGAATTAATAGTTTCTTCAAAATCGTCTGCCTCACTGAGAGCCTGTTCATCAGAGTTGCGATGCGTAGAAAATAATATGCAGATCTAATAGTGGAGGAGATTTCCCATATATATATATATATATATATATATATATATATATATATTTGATAGAGAGAGAAGGAAGATTTATATGATATTATCAGGATTTCTAATTATACTGATAACGCTTTTAAATTTATTATTGAAGATAAAAATAATGCAAAATTACTATGTCTTTATATTCTAATCCATATACAGACAATTTATAATTTCCAATCTGTAACTACAGCTATTTACAGATAACCTACATCTACTGGTCAATATATCAATTTCAATTATGTTTGCCCCTTCAGTGATAAAATTGTTGTTATTAAGATTTTAACCTATAGAACTATTAGATATTGCAGTTCTAGTAATGCTTTTGAAAAAGAAAAAGATAAAATTTATTTCGATGTGGTTTATAATAGCTACACTAAAATGAAAATCTATATTGCAAAACACGTTATCTAGGGCTATATACCTCACTACAAGTAAATTGCAGTTTATTTCTGTTTGAGTAAAATAAGTCGATAGGTAAAAATCACTTTACTTAACTTGTCCGATCAACCACGATACCACTAATTAATGAATTTGGATTATGAATCGATAAAGTTTGAAAATCAAAGCTTGAGTGATGCGATATTAATCACAAGGAGCGATAGTGGTGTTTCGAAATTTTAAAAATTGACAATTAAAGTCAATTTGAATCACCTGCTGTTGCCACCATCAAAATGACATCACCATTACGCATGGGCAGGTTTGTCCATTATAATATAAAAGTCAAGTAAACAATCTTTTTTTGTTTTTGTTAAAAGTTTATCATTGTGTGATTTTAGACTTATAAATCGGGAAGCATTTCAGAAAGAATCACGTTTTGAGCATCAGCCTTGGTGAGTTGGCGAAAGCGAGAGCGTTCAGCTAGCTGCATCGCCAAACGCCAATCGTCGTTTCGTTTTGGTTTTCAAATCCGAAATCATTTTAATCTGATTAAGCATTGTTTTAAACTATGTTTTAATTGTAAACAACGGTGAATAACATTTAGTCATATTATATTCTTTGCTTGATAACAATTACGAAAAACAAATGAACAATAAGCACGATCTCTTTGCAGAAGGAAGGGTTGCTATTCGCTAGGCATTTGACGTCACAAACAAGAAAGGGTGCATAGCATTGACTTCATCTCCGAGCCAATCGTTGTTCTGGTGATAAGGTGCTCAAAACGTGATTCTTTCTGAAAATGCAACCGGGAAGCGGCAACTCAGACATTCACCTCATCAAGTTGGAAGTTGAAATACCAGAATTAGACAAAACTCTATCAGCTTATTGAAATGCAAATGGACTGCCAAATCTCATCTTGGTGGAAACCACCTTCAGACCTGATTGTAGTGATTGACTGGTAGGTTTATCATTGTATTTCACTCCACCTTTAGATATGAAAACATGGAAAACTGTTAGCCGGAAGACATAATGGTAAAGCTACGAGTTAACTGCTAAAATCGGGTTTTTAAGTATTCACCACCGAGGTATGAGTTGGCAGACCAACATGCAAATCCATTTTTTACTGATGCTAAAATTTCACCCTCCAAATCCATGAAATGATTGTCTGTGCTGCCTCCTACATGTCTTCTAGCATGTGATGTTATGAGTAATAGTATGCAGGGTTCTCGCCATTGCGCCGAATCGCGACAAAATGCTTCATTTGGCGAGTAAAAGTACAATTAGACTCAAAGAATTGCGAGTGCTCAATTTCTGCTCTTTTTTGTATGTTTGCTAATATAGTTGAGATTTTTATCCGATTTGCTGAACGATTGATGGCGTTTTACATGTTCAATCGCACTGTGCTATTTACATTGCTCTATTTAGGAATACTGAATCAAAATCAATTCAATTTAGCAACAGTCAAAGACAAAAAGGATTATACGATAGGTATTTCTCTATTCCCAGATAGTCACTATCTATGCATCAGCAGCGTTGCGCTAGTAAAAACAAAATTACTCGCATCAAGCGCCTAATAAAGAAATGCTTTGCCAGAATGCGGTGTTGAAATTATCAATTATACTGTTTATTTGTTGTATGTAAGGTATTATACGGTCGTTTTCCTTATCGGTTAAGAGTCGAAATCTTATTGCAATTTCTAAGGTATATTTTCACAACAATAATTCAAAGATGTCTGTATTTAATTTTTATATTCACTGCTAAAAAACCGTGCGAAATATTTACACATTTAAAAAATTAAATAAAAAGAATATTGCCCAGTTAAACTGACGGCATTGAGCTCACAGGCTACGCATACAAATTGTACATTAAAGCCTTGTATTTTCGTTAATTCCGTTCGAAAAAAAAATAAGAAGGGGAAACAGCTCTCCCCTTTCTCCTTTTTTATACTTAATCATTGAACCTCCTAAACTATGAAGTACATGCTTTATCATATTAAAAAACCTATATCCAAAATTCAGAGCAAATCGGATAATTCTTAATAAAAACCCATTTAGCAGTTATATAATTTAAGAGGAGTTATTTCCCTCTTTTATACTTAACCATTAAACTTCCAAAATTATTCAGAGATTTGAACGAAATCTGACAATTCTGATTGAAAAATCCATTTATACAAGTTAAGGGGAGGGGCATTAGAACCCCCGTTCCCCCGTTTATACTTATTCAATGAACACCTAATAACAGCCACGGATTCGCCTCATCAGAATATCCTATATCTAAATTTTGAACGAAAACTGTTAATTCTGCATGAAAATCCCGTTTATATCAATTAAGGGGAGGGGCATGAGCCCCCCGTTCCCCCTGTTTATACTTATTCAATGAACACCTAATAACAGCCACGGTATCGCCTCATCAGAATGATCCTATATCTAAATTTTGAACGAAAACTGTCAATTCTGCATGAAAATCCCGTTTATATCAATTAAGAAGAGGGACATGTTCCCCCCGTTCCCCCTCTTATACATATCGAATGAACTCCAAAAACTAATCAGGGAAGCGCCTTATCAAGATATACCTATATACAAAATTTCAAGTGGATCCGATATTTTTATCATGAGTTATCGCGTTACGCACGAACGAACATACATACAGAATGGACGGGCACATAAGCTCTCTGGCTATGATAGCCTGTGAGCTAAAAAGGAAGGGTCTTAAATACATTTCATAAGGTCATTTTTTAACGAATATTTTATAATCATTATCTCAAGAATCTTTATAAATCTAGATTAATTATTGTGTGTATTGGGTCGCATTCGACCCGTGGATTGAGTGCACTGAGTATGAAAATCATAATCATAAAATATATACATATGAATGTTTAATAATTATTATTAATCCTTTGATTGATTGGGATACCGTATATTCCTCAGCGATTATTGTATTTATACTACTTTATTTTTAGCGGGTATCTACTACAAAGAAATTTTCTTGCAAATTGTGGAATGATTCAATACAAAAATAATCGCCATTCGTGGTCCGTAATCAAAACATTAATTAAAATTTAACGGTCAATAGTCTTTCTTAATTATTAATCTTGTTTTTAAAATATTTAATTAAAAATAATTTGCTTTTAGAACATACTTATTTTTATAACTTTCGATAGCGGAGGGTCAAGTTTCTGTTTTGTAAGCAACTATAAAAAATTAGGCTATTTTAGAATATTTTGAGAGAAAAGAGATACAATAAGTTGTTACAGATGTATTTTTTAGTGTACTACTTTGGTAAGATTTATTTTCATTTGGCTAATATTTTTTTATTTCTTATTCGCCAAATCGCAAATGTGGGTCAAAAGCCAGCGAAAACACTGGTAATATGCAATAGTATACCTGTTTGGGCTCTATTATTACTACAGTTTAACCTCGTTAACATGAGCCTCAAGGGGAATCAAACTATTTTTCATATTAACAGTAATTCATGTTATCAGTATAAAATTTTTGTATTCGGTTTTACAGGGGATTGCGAAAACAATTCATGTTAAAAGTAATTCAGGTTAAGCGTGTTCATATTAACGAGGTTTGACTGTATTACTATTATTATAATTATTATTATAATTGTTAAAAAATTTCTAAATATGCATAGCAGTAGACTTAACATTAATTAATTATTACAATGAGATATTTATTAGAATCAAATATAACTTTATAAAATATTGGTTAAATAGCGACGAAAGAGAAAATAGAATGAAAGGAACTTGAAAAGCTCCTTTTCCTTACAAATATATATTCATCTAATAGTGTTTACCTGGCTGTTACTTCTCCGACCCGGGAGCTTTATCCTTTCTGAGATGGTTGCTATGGAAACAAATCTAGTGACGTCAGCACGCCTACACAGAAAAAATAAACATTGTGGAAATAAACGTTGTTCAGGAAAAGGAGAAAACTGCAAAGTTTCTCAGAAAACAACAAAACTTTATCGAATTAAAATGTAGAAATCATTTACTGTTTGATGTTAATATTGTTTGAAACAGAGTATTAATCAATCGATTAATTTCATTAAAATAAAATAAATGATATTTTATGTCTTCCAAAACTGCCAATATATTAAATAATTTCTAACTGTCCATATAACTGAATCAAATTTGGAAAAAAAAAAACACGCAAGCGATTGTTGTTGTTGTCATTGTGCTTGCCAGCAGAATCCTTTTTTTTTTTTTTTTTTTTTTTTTTTTGTTAAAAGTTTATAAAGTTACTTTTCTTTCTTATTCCAGTATTTCTTTTTTATTTCACTTTTCGTTCTCTGAAATATTGTTGTTTTTAATTTTGTTCCAGGTTTTGTTTAATCTGAATCAACATTGATTTGTTTAGTAATCGTTCGAAGCCCAAAGATACGGGAATAAAAATGAATATTTTTGCTCCTGTTTTGAAAGTGAAAATACCATTTAACCTTTCATCTACCGAATTATGAATTCATGAAAATTTTGCATTCTAAAACATTTTACGCAAATTGTTTCAACTAAATTAAAAGATTTACATAATCACTTAATAAATATTTGAAGGATTGAAGAATTTAGAAGGATTCATTAATTTGAATGTACAGGAATTTTGGGCAATTTTTATAACCCCACTCAAATCTTTTATTTTTGATTATTTTCCCAGTATTTTGTAGAATTATAAAATGCACAAATATGAAGTTCGTACAATATAAAAAAAGAAATATTTCCGCATTGAAAAATTCCCATCCTCCTCCCTCAGCGCCAAGAAAGCTGAAAAGGTACAAAGGCAAACGAAATCATTGTTTTAAAAATATTTTTGTTTTGTGTAACCAATAATGCTTTTAGGACAAGATAAAGTAAAGTATCTGTAACTCATTCTAAACAGTATACAACTAATTGACGTATTAAAAGAATTTTATAATAAGTTATTTTAATGGTGCTTATAAGTACCGTAAATAATGGGTTAAATACAGTGATGAACTGAAACGACAGTTTTCTTTAGTCATCATTCCATAGAAAAAAGGGGATTTTGCTCGAATTTCGATTTGTTTTCTGGTTTTCTCATTGATTACCGACTGATTTATTGTACTTTACTTATGAGTTTTAATTAATGAACATTGATTATTTTTATTTTCTTAAAAAACAAAACTCATAAAATTATTTTTATAAGAGCAAACGTGGACAATTGAGTTTAACTTTTAAGATTGGAAGATTTAATTGCGGTACATCAATGAAATTCATCCCGAATAGCTTAGCATAGCAAGTTCTTTAAAACGTTTTAGTAGCACTGTATTCAGTGGCGTAGCTACCGGGTAGCGCAGGGGGCCTCCACCCCTGGTGTCATTCTCCAAGGGGGTGACACCCAATCTTTATTTGCGAAGCAAATATAAATTCATAATCTTATAAAATTTTGGAAAAGAATTCTAAAATAAGTTTTCTTTTCTTGGAGAATCTGAAATTTTACACAGAATGGGATGTCTAAATAAGATTTGCACCAGGAACAGAAATCTACTTTCCAACAGGTGAGTAGCAAAAACAAACTTTAAAAAGATTTTTTCCTACATATAGTTACCCCACTGTACTTATGCAAACTATTGGATGATTTATAAGTCGCCCCTGTGGTTTCTTATATGGCGATCTGAAAGTAAATAAAGAAATGTTTCGTCATTTCTTGTGTTATAGGTGCAATGATTTTTTTTGCCTTTTTTATAAAGCCATTACACCGCATACAATATAACCTATATTTAAAGATAATATAATCTATACTTTAGTCTGTGTTTGCATCCTTAAATTCCAAGAAAGCAAAAACTTTAGGATATAAACCATACTACGTTTCAAAATTATATGGACAGTTGAGTTTTTGAAATAACAGTTCAAAAATGAAGCAATAATCACGGAAATAAATAATAATAATTTAGAATCGCAACCTAAGTTTATTTCGGTAAAGCCATACAGTATAAGTTTATACATGTTTTATTAAAAAATCAAAATCAAAATAGGTTTTCCCATAAATGAATGGACTTTTTTAGTATTTGTATTTAAATTACAATTTCGTATCCATTTCTACGAATTATCAATAAAATCACATCAAGCATGAAAAAAAATGTTATAGAATTGTGATTGAAAAAATGGCGGATTTGGAGGGGGGGGGGGTGACACCATTTACATCCTTCCCGGATGTCACCTTTCCTAGCCACGCCGCTGACTGTATTGATATATAAAAGTAAAAATTGTATCATTGCAATTTTACTCCCTGCCTAATAAATTAGATGCAACTGTATCTGGAGATATAGCTATTACGAAAATTGAGAAAAACATGTTTTAATGGAGGCGATGCATATCACAATGTTATCAGCAAAAGTTTATGTCAAGGTCTAATAATCCTAGGAATTTCATGGAATTTTGAGGATTAGATGCGCTCGATATAGAGAGGTCGGAAAATTTGGAACACACATACAAAGAGTATTAAAGTAATAGTCAACACCATTTAAGAAAATTATTCTTAAACAGTCAAGTCGAGATGCATGTCGAGAAAACATGCAGATCTATTAAAACCCAAATGTCAAAAATTTCCACAAATCCTATACCTTTTTAAATATAGATATAGATAAAAGTAAAAAAGAAGAAAAAACGCCTTATTTATTAAACACATAAAATTTGGAGAAATGAAACTATTTCTCATATTAATATTTTAAAATTAAAATTACTGAATAAATATACTCAACAGTAATTTTAAAGTAGTACCAGCATTATATATTCTACACTTCATAATTATGTTATGTTTCATTTACTTGTTGGTAGGATTAAGCAAAACGCAACAAAATTATTATTAGGCTTTCAATTGACAACAGGCCGCAAATCTTCTTTATTGAAAATTCAATAATTTTAATCAAATCAAAATAAACATACTTGAATTGAATATTTCAAAATGGTGTTAATTAATTACACTTTATCCTTTTATAAATATTTATTTTAACAGATTTTGAATTATTGTTGTTATTAAGAAATCAGAAATACATTCATTTGATGTGTATTAGTACTCATTATGGCAAACATTAATAGGAAAAAAAAGTATAAAAAATTAGAAATATAGGTGTAATTTTAAAACTTAATTTAGTATAATAACGCGTAATTATAAAAAAAATATATGAAGAAGTATTTCTCATATTAGTGTTTTAATCTAAAACTACCGAATACATTTTAATATGATTAATTTTTCTTTCAGTAATATCAGCATTAACCTTTTACGTTATGTAATTATATTAAGCTTCATATAATTTGTGGTTCGTTGACATGCAATTCAATTAAATTATTTTTAGCAATTAATTAAAAATAGACTTAAATCTTCTTTAGTTGAGAGTTCAATAACTTTATTCGAGTTTAAGTAAGAACATTTGCATTAAATGTACGAAAATGACGTTAATGAGTCTTCGTTTTATTTCTTCGTTTTATAAATATTTGTTTTAACCGATGTTTAATTGTTTCTGTTATTTATAAAACACAACAGTGCTTTCGTTTAATGTACTATAGCACTCATTATTGCAAGCAATAATTGAAAAAAAATGCAGAAAAAGAATTTGAAATACAAGTGTAATATTAATAATCAGATAGAGCTTGGTGCAGTGCAATAGAATACAAAAATGAACAACGTTAAAAAGAACCAAATATTATATATAAACAGCAACAGCAGACCGGTTTCGGTAGCACTTAGCGTACCGTCGTCAGTACTAGTGGAGGTAGAAATCTGCTCATATAAGGTACCTGTGCCTAATATGGACACCCTAAGGAAAATCTATTTTTTTCACCCCCATGTACACGTAATAGGACTCCAAAAATATATGACCATGATCCCTGGACTGTTGACTATCATTATTAAAATTAGCGACTTTGTGACTATTCCGGTTTAATTTAAATGATGAAAACAAAAAATGCTCACAAATGTCCATATAAGGAACCACTAGTCCCTATTACGGACAGGTGGCTCCATATTGATCTACTGCAAAAGGTGTATGGAAGAACGACTTTTCTATGGAAATTTAGAGGAAAGGGGATAAAAAAAAGTACCTTAAGGTATTGCAGGGGAGGGTAGGGCACAGTAAATATCTTCAGAACATGCACTTAGGAACGGGCGGTCATTTTCGGTTGTGGGCCTTCGAGGACCGATGCAAAGTACCTCAGTTACTATAAAATATTATGAAATGGTAGTTGGTTTTGCTTAGCATTCTATTTTTGCGCATCTGAAGATTCACCTGGTGTATTTCCAATGTGGACATAAGGTGTCCATATTGGGAATTCGGAATAGTTTTATTAAATTTTGTAATAAATAAATAACGAAAACTTTTTAAAACAATGTATGCAAAAGCAATTGAAAATATGTTTTATAAGCTTTCTAAAACACTCCACTTTTCAATATTTAAAGTAATTTTACAATGTCTAATAAGAATTTAAACTGACTTGTATTTACGATCAGCACACTAAGAAACAACAAGCTTCCTTCTAAATGGCAAACAGCGCGCTTTTTTGTACTTTCCTGGCTTAATTATCTTTTCAACTGCTTTTCTTTACGAACATGTAGCGAGATTTCTCTATCAAAATTGTTACTTTTAAAAATATTAGAGGTGTCCATATTGAGAGCACTGTCCATATAGGGTACAAGTACCTCATATATTAGACGGAGGATTGAAGACAACCAATGAGATGGCAGAGGACTGGTTGTCTCATTGGTTGCCTTCAATCCTCCATCTCTACTATATATATGAGCAGATTTCTACATCCGCTAGCACTGACAACGGTACTCTAAATGCTACCGAAACCGGTCTGCTGTTGTTGTTTATATGTAATATTTGGTGCTTTTTAACGTTCTTCATTTTTGTATTCTAATACAAGTGTAATATTATACTTAATTCATTATATTAAATTTTATTAAAAAAGAAGTCTGTATTACGCATCGTATTAGTATTTTGAGGCTAAAACTATTGAATAAGTATTTGAATTTCATTTCAATATGATTATATAACAATATATTCATATTAATATTTTACAGCAAAAACTACTCAAAATAAAATCAAACTTTTATTGCATTATGATTAATGCTTTTTCTAGCAATTTTACGCTGCATAATTATGTCATTCTTAATTTAATTGCTGGTAGGATAAAGAGAAACTCAACTAAAATAGCACTAAACAATCAATTAAAAACAAATTGCGAAACATCTTTACTTGATAGTTAAGTAATTTTATTGCAATTAAGATAATGATATTTCAACGAAATGAATAAAAATGGGGTTAATAAGTTTTCGTTTTACTTCTTCTAATTAAAAATATTTATTTTAATAGATGTGAAATTATTATGTGAATTTTGATTTTAAAAAGTAATAATAAACAAGTTTAATGTATATTAGCCCCCTTTACGACAAATATTAGTTGAAGTAAAATAATAAAAATAATTTGAAATGTAAGTGTAATCTTAATGCATTATATTATTACGTAATTAAAAAAATAATTTAACAAATTACAAAGACTATTTGGAAAATAATATTTTCAAACACTATAATTTTAGATTTAAAAATGATTTCTATATTTAAAATATAATAACATAATTTTTATGATGATTAAAAAGTGCTTACGTAATAACAGAGTTATATTAATATGCCTGGACATTTAGAGTTATGTTAATATTCCTGGGCCAATCATAAACAAATATCAAATGATATTTTATTTTAACAATTTTCGGAACTGAAAATTTTTTAATTTCTAATCATGCATTTTCAATTTTTACACCGTCGTACAAAGAAAAAAATGTATTTTTAAAGGCTATTTGTTTGAAACCTGTATCTAAATTTGTTATTGAGTTATTAATATTTTTGTGGTTTTTAACGCTTTTTATGTCATTGTAGCAACAGAAATATTCCATTTCTAGACTTTAAGCATGGAGCAATAAGAAAACGAATGAAATAGAAAACAGAAGTATTCAATTTTTGGACATTAAACATAGACCAATCAGTAAACGAATAAAATGAAATAAGTTGGAGAATTCGACCAATAAAAACATTCATATAAACTTCAGATTTACTAATTCTCTACCGAGAACAACAACTATTTTTCCAAATAATTATTAATGATACTTGGACATTTTTATTGTATTAGCATTTTAAAGCTAAAAGTACTGAATAAAAATCTAAGTTTTATTTCAATATGATTAATGTTTCTCCTTGCAATTTTACGCTGTGTAATTACGTCATACTTCATTTAATTGCTGGGAGGATGAAACCCAACTAAAATATCATTAGGAAATAAATTAAAAACAGATTACGAATCTTCTTTGGTTGAGAGTTCAATAACTTTATTGCAATTAAGATAATGGTATTTGGATTTAATGCACGAAAATGACACTAATGAGCTTTCGTTCTACTTCTTCTAATTTAAAATATTTGTTTTAATAGATGTGAAATTATTATTCTGATTTAAAAAAGTAATAACACACAAGTGTAATGTATATTAGCTCTCTTTACGACAAGCATTAGATGAAGTAAAAGAATTTGAAATGTATGTGTAATCTTATATACTAAGGTAGTATATTAATGCGTAATTTCAAAAGAATATGATAATTAAAATAATATGTTCATATCAGTATTTATAAGCTAAACTCCTAATTAAAAATCAAAATTTTATTTCATTATGACTAATGTTTCTTCTAGCAATTTTTCGCTGCATAATTATATCATGCTTAATTTAATTACTGGAAGGATAAAGAGAAACTCAACTATAATAGCACTAAGTTATCAATTAAAAACAAATTGCGAAACATCTTTACTTGACGGTTTAATAACTTTATTCCAATTAAGGTAATGATATTTCAATAAAATGTATAAAAATGGCGTTAATAAGTTTTCGTTTTACTTCTTTTAATTATAAATATTTGTTTTAATAGATGTGAAATTATTATTTTGATTAAAAAAATAATAACACACAAGTTTAATGTATATTAGGTCTCTTTACGAGAAGCGTTAGTTGAAGTAAAATTATAAAAAGAATTTGAAATATAAGTGTAATCTTACATCTTAACCCTTTATCTACCGAATTATGAATTCATGAAAATTTTACATTCTAAAACATTTTACGGAATTTTTTTTTAAACTAAATTAAAAGATTTAAATAATCATTTAATAAATTTTTGAAGGATTTTAGAAGGATTGGAAGATTTAAAAGGATTAATTAAATTTGAATTTACATGGATTATGTGCAATATTTATAACCCCGACTCAAATCTTTTATTTTAATTTTTTTCCTTCTTAGTATTTTGTAGAATTATAAAATGTAAAAATATGATGTTCTGACAGTATAAATATAGAAACATTTCCGAATCGAAAAATTCCCATCCCCTTCCCTCAGCGCTAAGAAAGCTGAAAAGATACAAAGGCAAAAGAAAACATCCTTTTAAAAATATTTTTGTTTTGTGTAACCAATTATGCTTTTGGAACAAAATAAAGTAATGTATCTGTAACTCATTCTAAGCAGTATTACAGCTAATTGATGTATGAAAAGAATTTTATAGCAAGTAATTTTATTGGTTCTTATAAGTACCGTCGTTAGATAAAGGATTAATGCATTATATTAATAGGTAATTAAAAATAATTATAATTAAACATTTGTCTCATATTAGTATTTTAAAGCTAAAATTACTGAATAAAAATCTAAGTTTTTTTTCAATATGATTAATGTTTCTCTTAGCAATTTTGTGCTACGTAATTACGTCATACCTCATTTAATTGCTGGGAGGATGAAACCCAACTAAAATGTCATTAGGAAATAAATTTAAAACAGATTACGAATCTTCTTTGGTTGAGAGTTCAATAACTTTATTGCAATCAAGTTAATGGCATTTGGATTTAATGCACGAAAATGACACTAATGAGTTTTCGTTTTACTTCTTCTAATTTAAAATATTTATTTTAATAGATGTGAAATAATTATTCTCATTTAAAAAAATAATAACACACAAGTGTAATGTATATTAGCTCTCTTTACGACAAGAATTAGGTGAAGTAAAATATTTGAAATGTATGTGTAATCTTATATATTAATGTAGTATATTAATACGTAATTTTAAAAGAATATGATAATTAAAATAATATACTCATATTAGTATTTAAAAGCTAAAACACCTGAATAAAAATCTAAATTTTATTTCATAATAATTAAAGTTTCTTCAGCAATTTTACGCTGCATAATTATGTCATGCTTAATTTAATTGCTAGAAGGATAAAGAGTAACTCAATCAAAATATCACTATCAATTAAAAACAAATTGCGAAACATCTTTACTTGACAGCTCAATAACTTTATTGCAATTAAGATAAGGATATTTCAATCAAATATATAAAATGGCGTTAATAAAATTTCGTTTTATTTCTTCTAATTATAAATATTTGCTTTTATAGATGTGAAATTATTATTTTGATTTAGAAAAAAAATAACATGCAAGTATAATGAATAATAGCCCTCTTTATGACAAGCATTAGTTGAAGTAAAATTAAAAAAAGAATTTGAAATGTAAGTGTATCTTATATCTTAAAGCGTTATAAAAATACGTAATTAAAAAAAAATGTAATTTAATAAACTACAACGATTCTTTGGAATATAATATTTTCAAAGATCCTAATTTTAGACT
Organism: Maratus speculifer; assembly: GCA_964019185.1. NCBI lineage: Eukaryota > Metazoa > Arthropoda > Arachnida > Araneae > Salticidae > Maratus > Maratus speculifer. The sequence continues at coordinate 110,140,696 of OZ025301.1, forward strand.
TATAAATGATTTCTATATTTGAAAAAACAATAATAACATAATTTTTGTGATCAAAAGTAGCTTACATAATAACAGAGTTATATTAATATGCCTGGACATTTAGAGTCATGTTAATATTCCTATGTCAATCATAACAAATATTAAATGAAATTTCAGTTTAACAATTTTCGTTAATGTAATTTTTTTTAATTTCTAAACATCGCGCATTTTCAGTTTTTACACCGTCGTATACAGAAAAAAATTTACTTTTAAATGCTACGTGTTTGAAATCTGTATTTAAATTTGTTATTGAGTTATTAATGTTTTTGTAGTTTTGAATACTTTTTTGTTATAGTGGCAACAGAAGTATTCCATGCATGGACCTTTCAGAAAACGAATGAAATATAAAAACAGAAGCATTCTATTTTTGGTCATTAAACATAGACCAATCTAAAAACGAATAAAATGAAATAAGTTGTGAAATTCAACCAATAAAAACATCTAGATATAGATATATTTCTGATTTCCCAATTCTCTACCGAGAACAACAACTATTTTTCCAAATAGTTAAAAATGATAATTAAACATTTTGCTCATATTAGTATTTTAAAGCTGAAAGTACTGAATAAAAATCTAAGTTTTATTTCAATATGATTAATGTTTTTCCCAGCAATTTTACGCTATGTAATTACGTCATACTTCATTTAATTGCTGGAAGGAGGAAACCCAACTAAAATATCATTAGGAAATAAATTTAAAACAGATTACGAATCTTCTTTGGTTGAGAGTTCAATAACTTTATTGCAATTAAGATAATGGTATTTGGATTTAATGCGAGAAAATGACTTTAATGAGTTTTTGTTTTTCTTCTTCTTTTATAAGCATTTGTTTTAACAGATGTTGAACTGTTATTATCTTTATATATATAAATCTTCTGTGCGTGTGTTTGTCACTGAACTCCTCCTGAACGACTGGACCGATTTTAATGAAATTTTGTGTGTGTGTTCCAGTGGATTCGAGAATGGTTCAGATTCACATTTTATCGAAATTGATTCAGTATACCTTTAGTAATTAGGCAAATACTAATAGTTAGTGATGTTTTGCTAATTAAAAGTGTTGAATAATTTCGCTGAACAGAGTGCGGACGGACCGGCCGAGTGGTCTAAAGCGCCAGGCTTAAGTTCTGATTCTTGAAGAAAGAGATTGTGTGTTCGAACCCCACTCCTGACATACGTGTATGATTTGCCATAATTTTTCCTGTATTATAATTTTAATTTACCGACTTCAGAAAATCGTTAATTTTTAACTAAAAAGAAAAAAATAAACTTTTATATCAAAAATTGAACCGACCTCAAAAACTACTGCAAAGTGAAAAATAATTTCCTTATATAATTGTAATAAGAAAATAAATTAAGAACGTAATATTTATCGTGTGTATTATTATATTTATGTACATTTATTCGATTTTTTGGAGTCGGTGCCAGGACAACGTCTGTCGGGTCCGCTTGTTATTTAGAAAAAATGCACAAGTTTAATACGCTCTTATTATGACAAGCATTGTGAAGTAAAATTATAAAAGAAATTTTAAATGCAAGTGTAATATTACTTCTTAATGCTTTATAATAAACAGTAAATATTATTATAAAGTATAACAATGCTTATTTTATGTGATCGCCTTTCTTTTAACTTTCATCTATCATACAAGAGGAAAGTATTGGATTCGTGAAAGTTTTCAACTTCCAGTTTTCGACGGATTTACATTGATAGACATTGAGACTGATTAGTTTTTGGCGTAAATCACTCAGCTGATAGCGCTGCTATGAAACATTTTTCACGGTTTCCTCAAGAGCTCAATTTTCAAAACTAATTCATGGATTTTCATAAAATTTTAGTTTTAATTAGTCCTTAACAGGAATTGGCGTTCTCTACATTTCTACGCTGCATTCAACTAGTTACTTATTGCACTCCATCTATATTCACTTTTATCTGCATCATTTTGTGTAAAACTCATGTTTTAGCACAGTAAGCAATTTCCTATTAAAACGTTTGCCATATCTTTGTAAAAAACTAAAAATTTCATAATGACTTTTTAAAACATAAAATTATACTCAGCTGAATAATATAATCAAATTGTATGAAACTTCAAATTTAAACAGACAAAAAACGTCCAGGCAGATAAATTTACTGCTTTCGGATTGAGTCTTTACATAGTTCAATTCTTTTATTAATATAGTTTAATGCATTTATGGTTCTTTTACAGGTTCGTGCAAACTGATGCACGTAATTTACAGTGTATGCGTGGTAAATAGGGCAGGGATTTTTTTAACGTTTCACGCAGTGCTTTCAGAGAAAAATTTCGACTGCGAAATGTTAAGGAATTTTAATATATTGGTAATGTCTCTTCCGACCTGACACCAACTGAGAATGATGTATACCGCATTTATAGTTCGTTTACTGTTTAGGTTAACTGAATTCCGAAACATTACAGTCTGGTGTATAATTAAAAGTTAAGTGATTGAAAAAGGCGATTTCTAAAGAAATTTTCTCATTTATTTAAAATGTTTGACAAAATATATTAGGTAAAAAAATGTAATTATTGAAATTGGAAATGTGTATCGATGGAAATCAATTAGCCCCTTTAACGTCACTCAGCATGCATTGTTTCGAGGTAGTAAGTGTGATTCCATGGCAACTTAAGTTAAATTTGGAATAATTTATTGCAGTAATTTTAGTAATATAACATTTAAAAATATTCAAATGTAAAATTAACATGATTTGTCAATAAAACCTATCAAAGGGCCACTTTGGATAAAAATTACTAAAAAAATGATAATGAAAATTACACTTTATATGATAACTCACATTCCTGTTTCAGTAATGGCAGCTACTGGAGTAAATAAAATAAATAAAACTACCAAAAATTAAGAAAAAACGTTAGAATTAGATAATTAGCCCTATTTAGGTTAATCAAATTGAGCTTTGAATAAGTTTAATTAGAAAATCATGTCACACTTACATTTTGAATAATTTTTTGTGTGTTATATTGCTAAAATTACTGAAAATAGTTCAAAATGTAACGTAAATTACCATGGAATGACCCATAAATGAAATTAAATGTGAATTTCATAATTTTAACAGCACAGTTTCAAGAAAAATAAATGAAATATTTGAAATTAACGCGGTAAATAGAAACTGTTAGTAAGTGTACAATTGAACCACGTCATGAAATGAATTCAAATGTTTGTTGCATTTTTTAATAAACTAGATTTTGCAATTAAGAAACCTCTGAAGTTTCTTTGATTCATTTTTGATCTTAGTAAATATACGAATTTATCTAGTCATTAACTCTATAATATATCAATTTTTGTTTCTTTTATAATTTTGAAATTTGGATTTTTTATAGTATAAAAAAATCTGAAATTCCTATTCTTCATTTCTTTTCTTAATCAATTTACACACGTCAACTAATTTTGTTGATATTCTATTAACTTTTGGTTCTGTTATAGTTTTAAAGTTCATTTTATTTATAGATTAATATCATAGTAACGGAATGTGTTTCGTGTCCGATTTTTTTTCAGTTTTTAGAAAAAAATATTTCTACGTTAATAGCATCCACATTAGCTATCTATGTTGGCGCAGCATGTCCCTAAGGGGATTTTGCGCCATTAACCCTATACAACCAACCAACCACATTAGCTATCCAAGTAGATTAATTAGTCTTTAAAGAATATTTTACTGTCTGAATAATAGCAAATGTTGTTCTTTTGCGTACTATTCGATTCATAATCATATAACAATAAGCTAAGGAAGTGTTTTTGGAGATGTATTAAGAAATATTAAATTACAACAAGATTTAACTCATATTACAACTTTCTAATACTTTTTGCTCTTTATTACACAATGAATCTTTTAGGAAAGTAATTTTTATTCTGAATTTAAAGAGTGAAATGTATGTTTAAAATAAAAGAATTTGCAAACAGCGCAAAGAGGGTTAAGGAAATAATATAATAATTATTATTACTTAATGCTTATACATATATAAAGTCATACATTAAATGCATAGGCATATAGTAATATTGCTACATTTAAATAGTAGCAGAAGTATTTCTTAAAACAAAATAATGCTCCATTAAAGGATATGTACTATTAATGGTACACCAGACTCGAAAGTGTTAAAAATACCTGAAATCAATGTGCTTCATTTTTTTCCTTTGTAAATTTACCCATCACTGTAAGAAAAAATCTTCAAAGGTACTAAACCTTTTCTAGGAAACTGGGATTCCAAGAACTTTTCCTGTAACGGTAACAGCAAAAATTCAAGTTTCAAAATCGATTACATGAATTTTTCCTGTTATCGTTACATGAAAAGTTCTTAGAATTCCAGTTTCTTAGAATATGTTTAGTACCTCCACAGATTTTTTTTACAGTGATCTATCCAGTGATTTGTTTCTATAATCTGCTAATTTTTATTCCCGTCTTCATAGCTTTTATATTAACTTCCTTCTCAATATTATTTCAATTTTATTAGCTCTCTAAAATGTTCGAACATGATATAAGATACCACAATGGAAATATCGAAAATCGAAACTTTTATCTTTAAAATAAAATACTATTTCTACAAATAAATCATCTTCAATAAATTTACTCTCCGAAGTAGCATTTGGCTGCTATAGATACAGCTAAACCTTTATTAAATCATTTTTTTTTAATCTCGAAAAAAAAAATTCGTAAGGAAATGAATAAATCGAAAAAATAAATAAATAAACAAATGATTTCAAAATATAAAATTCTGACGACTTAAATATTTTAGAAACAATTTGAGTGCACTTTGACATTTTCAAATGTTATTTTTGTGAAAACATTTTAGTAAAAATTCTGCAACTTGGTTGGAACTGAAAATTTCTTTCTATTGATTAATAAAAGTAATGGTAAAATTAATAATTAAGTATTTAATTAATTAAATTAATTATTCAATTTAGAGAGATTCTTTCTTCACCTCAAATTTCCTGGGATTCTAATCATTTTGAAACACACACAAATTTTTCCTTTGTCATAAGTAATTTATGCCTGAAAATTTAGTTGACTTTTATTTTTGATCTGTTACGCTGAAAGAAAAAAAGCGCTTGCTTAATGTAGAAAAAGGCAATATAATCATAAAAAAATATACAATAACTACCTCTGTCATCCTAACAATTCCAAAAAAAAACTATCTTTATATTCATAAATCTCAAAAATAATTACGTTTTCAAGATTTAAAAAATCTCTTATAAACACTGTAAAGAAAAATCTGTAAAGGTACTAAACTTTTTCTTGGAAACTGGGATTCCTAGAACTTTTCCTGTAACGGTAACAGCAAAAAATCAAGTTTCAGAATCGGTTACATGACTTTTTCCTGTTACCGTTACAAGAAAAGCTCTAGGAATCCCAGATTCCTAGAAAATGTTTAGCACCTTTACAGATTTTTTTTTTACAGTGAAAACAAAAATTGTTTTGCTGCCCGTGATTTTCGGAAACATTTCTGAGTAGTTTATATACAGCATTAATCTTTTGGCATGCTACACATTCTCATGTAAACACTTTCGTGTTCAAGAAACATGTTTTACAGCCGAACTTAATGGATTAACAGCATTATCATTAACATTCAAATTACTATCATTTGAAGCACTCATAAATTAACTTCTGAATTTATTTTTATTAAAAGTGTACATACATCAAGATAGACTTGAATACAATTAATATTCAACAGGAGTAATCCCGACTAATTTTACACTCCTGCTGAGTTAATGTATTAATTGCGTTTAATATCAGTCTTAAAACATAAAAAGCAAGTGAATGATGGGAAGTAGGAGTTAGAGACGGTAATGAAAATTACTAATTAGCATTTAAATAATGTTACTAGCTCTGTTGTATAAAAATTGCAACGAGTGAAATAAAGATGCAGTAATACTTCAATTAAGTACATTTTTCGAGTTTTAATATCTTGTTTGAATAATTTCTTTTTTCATATGTATATCATATGATTACACCCAACAATAAAAAATTATTCCGTGTATGACGCGCACCTAGGAGTTTTGCCCTAAGTTTTTGAAAAAAAGTGCGCGTTATGCATGAGTAAATATGGTACACAGCCAAATATTTTTTTTCATTTTCCTAATTTATTGCTTTAATTTCATTTTTGAACAAAATCTTTTAAGAGCTGTCTCTTGTCTGTTATATTGTTTGTTGATTGTATGCACTTTTCAGTGAATAGTGTTTTTATTTACGCTTTATGTTATACATTATATGCTTAAAATGATGTATTGTAACATCAGAGTAAGTGTTTTACTTACCCATAATACGTAGTATAGGGTAAGTCTTGCAATCGTTTTGAAAATCGAAAAAAAAATTTTGACGGATTTACACGTTTTAGATAGTGGAGATTCCGAAAAACATATTTTTAGAAAAAAAAAATTGCCGTCCGTCTGTCTGTCTGTCCGTCTGTCTGTCTGTCTGTCTGTCTGTCTGTCTGTAAACGCTCTATCTCCCGAACAAATTGAGATAGAGACTTGAAATTTTGTATGTAGTTAGTATGTAAGAATGGGACGAACCCTATTTAATATCAGCAACCTCGATTATTCGGAACTGTTTTTTCGGACTCTCGAAAAAATCGTTCTGATGAAAGGTATATAAAAATTTTCGAATTTTTTTGTTCTAAGGAATGCACGTAAAAGGCAATAAAATAACACACATTTTGCATATAAAACGAAGTCGATCGGATTATTAGTTGTTGAGATATTTGTAATCCTGTTTTCCACATTCTTCGATTTTTCATGACCCTGTATTTCATTCAAATTTCAATTCAGAGGTATATTTTAATTGGAAATGAGACGTTTAATCCGACGCAGTTATTTGTTAGTTAATAGAATTATTATTTTTGGAGTTATAAGGATGTTTCTTTTACGCAGTTCGTTACTACTTGAGTAGTTTGGCGTTTTATATAATTTGTCGAAATTGGTACATGAGCAGTTCTTTAATAAAGCATTACTATGTATATTAACAATATTTAAATTTTGTTTATGAATTGCAATGCATTGTATAAATAGTTTTCACATGTTTTATTTTCATATGCATATCCATGATGGGTAAGTATTACGGTGGCCCCCAACGACTAGTTTTAATTCGGAGTGCAATTCGCAAAGTGTTAAGTTTACCACATGCCGATTCTAGACAAAACTGTCTTCTGTAGAACTTTTTACTTCAGTCTTTTATTTACTTGGATAGAGCGTACCATTTTATTTTATTTTTTGATTTATATTGTTTACCTAAAAAACTCTTTTTTGTATCATATGCCAGTAACGATTTATGGAAATTTTCATATTTATATACGTTTTATCGTTTTCAGTCATATACAGAATTCATTAAAATTTCATATTATGAAGTCTGAATGCAAAAAGAAAAAGATGGAATAGAAAGCGAAAAAATAGTACTTATACATTGAAATGGCGTCAAGTAGATTGCCCTTTCAAATATAAATTAAGTAGTGACTAAGTAAATATACGAACTCCACAAAAGAATAAAACTATTTTATCCACAAAGGCAAACTGTTGGTTTCCATAGCGACAAGAAAAATGCCGAAAATGTTAAAATGAATAATCGAAGATCGATATTCACAATGAAACGGAATGTGTTATGGAATGCTTTTATTAGCAGAAGAACGAAACAAGATTGCGAAATTTGGTTAAATTATTTTTCCCACTATTAATTCTTTAGCGCATATGTTTCTTTTGGTTTATATATCATTATTTTTAAATGCAATTGATTTAATGGATTGTGACTTTTATGATACATATAAGTATTGTACTATAAATTAAATTCTTTAAACAACAGTTATGCTTTAATTTAAAGATTAGTTCGAAAGCAATGCTTTACGGTTTTTTTTTTTATATTATGTCATATACTACCATAAATAAATTGGAGTATATGCATCACGAGCAGGATAAATGAGAATTATGTTCATAACTTAATCTTTCAATAAAACATGAATGATATAAAACAAACTTAAAATTACACTATATGTAAATTACTTTAAAAATATGACAAAACATATTTTAAAAGATGTTAAATTACTTTAATTCTTAGTATTTTCAACTGTAAACCCAGCCGTCGTCATAAAATATAAAATAGAGATATTAATATATTAATTTTCAAATGTCACGTAATTGCTATTAAAAAGAAGTAAAAGTATTACATTTCTTACTCCTTTAAAATTAAGTTTTGTAAAACATATATCTAAATAAGAATGTGTACATAAAATACACTGTATTAAAGCCAAATATATAAATTTAGTGTTAGATAAGCTTGTAGAATATTTTTCCATAATTGCAATTTCAAAAATCATTAATTTTGTTAATTTTTGGATTTTGGTGCAATTCAAGTTATTTCTGGAAATTCGGAACGTATATCTTATCAATAAAATTATTTTCTTAGTGTCCGGATCACATTATGGGTTGACTCTGAATCGATTTTTCAATCAGAATATAAGTTCGAACCTTTAGATTTATAGCCGTCCTTCTAACCACATATATATTGCGCTCTAAAGCATCATATTGAGGATGCATAAAAATATTTGTTCTGATTGTCTATAATATGTTGATATAAAATAACGAATTGTTCATTTATTGTTGAAATTTCATCATAATCAACAGTTTTAACCCCTTAACCCCTTGATCTCTGCTGGTAGAATTTTCTACCACATAATTTTATTTCCGAAATGTCACTATGACACCAGAAAATTTGACCAAATTTACTTCAAAGAAGTTTAATGCATTTTTCCCCCCCGTGTTTATCGTTAACCGTTTTTCTTTCTTTGCAAAATACTGGTGCCAATGTGACATTTGGAATTTTGAAGAAATTTACACCCAAGAGCTCAAAGGGTCAACTGGTTTGTCCGAACGCTGTTCGGGCAAGACGAATTTGCTTATTTCATCATTTAAAGTTTTTTGACACCACTATTATTTTTAAGAAATTTTCAAACTATTGAAAGGCAGAAATGTTTAGACTAAAATTTAGGAATATTTTATTTAAATAATAGTGGTATGAGTCCGCTATTTTCAATTTATTGAACGGAAAGGGATTAACCAGTTAAAGAGTTAAATAATCAAGAGAATCACGTTTTGTTGCTTTTGCTTTTTCTTCGTTATTAACCCCTTGCGGCGCGGTGGTATATCTATGAAACCACTTAATTTTAATTCCAAAACGCCACATTGGCACCGGTATTTTCATTAAAAAAATTACGGTTTATTGAGTATATTAGGTGAAATATAGCCTTTTCTCATTTATAAATAAAGTTGCTTTCAAATCCCGGTATCGGTCATTAATTTCAACACTTAAGCAATGAATTTGCCCTGCATCGCAAAGGGTTAACTGATTGAATGTTGAAGTGAATTTCATGTAATTCTAAATTGGAGAGCTAATCACAAGAAATAACAATTTATATAATCTTCACATGATCCGGAATAGTTTTTTAGAATATTTTCCACTCATATCTACCGCCTTTCTCTTTATGTATTACTTCTGCACAAGTGTCAAGAAATTTATGCATGTTTTTGAATAATTTGTAAATGGAACAGATTAATTACAGAACATTAAGTCCTGAAAAGGGTTAATTTTTCAGATGGAGAAGTATAAAGTATAAGAATGTTTTGGAATCAACCTTATCTCTCTATATGTATACTTACCATCTGTATAGGTCTTTTAATTATTTTTATATACATTCATTCACAAACAATCAAGTATGTTGGCCATAATCATGGATAGTGATATCTATACTAATAAAATCCGTGCGCCTCTGTCTGTCTGTCTGCTTGAAGCCGATTACAGTTCGCAACGCGGGCGAGTTGGAAGTCGCGAGAGGTGTCTTTCCGGGAAAGTCATTTCGGGCATTTTCGAGACCGTGGGACCAAAATTAAAAAAGTTATGAATTAAAAACCGGTCGGGAATCGGAACTGAAAACGTCTAATTTCCCAAACAGAGCTCAAACGGAGCTCTGAGGCAGAACACTGCGCCACCTTGCGGTGAAGAACCTGAACTTTTCTCCTTTGGCTAAAAGTTTCTCCTTTTGCTAAAAGAAGAAGCAGCCGAAAACATCTTTTTTCTCCCGGGAAAACGACTTTTTCTTTCGTTTCGGTTCTTTGAAAAAGAACTAATTAATTGGTAAAAAATGTTAAACACGGTTTATTTTCATACTTTTTCTTTTTGGTAGCATACACGAATATTGTGTAACCTAAGATTTACGCGATTAATACTAATTTTTGTTAGTACAAACGGAAAACGAGCTGCCAAAATTATTTGTTAGTTATGTTGTTTGTGATATTAATGAAATTACTTATTTTTTTTTAATAGCAGTCTTTTGCAGTTTTTAATACCGAAACTTTTTTTGCGCGTTTTTTCTTAAACCATCATACAGACAGTTTTTAAAGTAGATAAAACTGATTGCATATTCAGAATCTGCGTAAAAGTCTGCTTCTGATTAACCAAAAAAATAAGAGAAAATGTCTTATGGGCGCGCAGCGCCAACTGTGCAAAACCAAATATTTTTAACGGGACGATGGCGACCATGGCGCGTAGCGCCGGTGGGCCGCCTTTGCACGGTGGGCGCGTAGCGCCCTTTGTGCGAAATCACATATTTTTAACGTGATAATGGGCGCATAACAACCATAGCTCTTTAATTTACTTTTTTTGTGCTTGAGGATTCGAACTCCAAGGCTTGCTTATTAAATGAATTTTTTTGCTTATTATATACTGCTTAATACCGAGGTTCGTTTGGAAAAAGTGGCCCAGCTAGCGGGCGTAGCTCGCTAGTTCATTAATAAAATGAGTGCTATAAAATTGCATTAAACTTTTTTGGTGAATTAAAGTAATTTTCTCGCAAAAACAACAATTAAATTATTTCTGGTAAGTTAATTTTATATGAAAAAAGTCGAAAACGTTCTCATTTATGTATAATTCTTCATTTGTTACAAAATTTTAAATCTATGTTTCAGTACACATTTTCTTTTTCAGAAGGGATGTAAAATGTTTTACGAAGTAGCTAAAAATCCAACCACATTATACTATAAATCATAACTTTACAACATGTTTAACATCTTTAAATAAAAATATATTTAATGATCATTTTATATAAATAAATGTTTTTTTTAAAATAAATTATGCATGAATTTTATTTCTGTTTGCAGATTTACATTCTAAAGAAGAAGATATCGAATCTAGTGTAAAGCAGAGACGTCTGCTGGCTGAAGATAATGAAAATGTCCTTAGTTCTGAACCTGATGTCACGCCTTTATCTACACAAAATAACGGTAAAAAACCATCCAAGGCCACAACATCCCCCAAAAAGAATAATCCACTTAAACCATCCAAAGAGGATAATTCTGAATCCATGGCAGATAGGCAATCAGACGAAGTACTAACACAGTATTTCGAAGATATTGCCAGCGAACCCAAAGAAAACGTTTCTTTATCAAAAGAACCAGAAGGCGTTGAAAAAGGAAACGATGTAAATGGTGAAAAAACACAAAAATCTAATTCCGAGACTAAAGAACCTGTTGAGAAAACTGCTGGGGAATCAAATAACGAAGAAGAGTCAGGAGTCATACCACGAAATAATGAACATGAACAACATGGGCACAAGGAACAAGGAACTAAGAAGCACAAGGATTTAATAAATCACAAAACTCAGCCTGAGAATGTAGGAAGAGAACACCATGCAGTTTCCGCCTCAACATCTAGGCCAGTGAAGGGATCTCTAGGGCCAAATCCTTGGCATAAGATTGGAACTAGCGGGCAAGGTCCACCGAAACCAATTCAGCCAACTTCAAAATCCTCAAACGAAAGTGGTCCTACGGCAGTTCCTATTGAAGAAGAATGCACATCTCCAGGTAAGATTTTTGAACTAATATATTACAAATAACTTAATTTACTACTTAACACTACAACTACCGGAAATTTTTGTCAAGTTTAATAAAAATATTTCTCACCAGCATTTTGTATTTAGAATATTTAATTTCAGATTTGATGGTTTTCGACTTTGTTATTTTTAAACTTATTTCATATTCAAATTTCTCGTTTGAGCCGAAATTTTTCATATAGTAGCCATCAAAATGACCGCTCACGCTAATTCTAGTGTTTAATTAATAAATTAGGGACTGAACACTATTTTTCCCAAGTAAAATGCTTGCCTTGCATAATCGAAAATTATCCGCAGTTGATAAAGCAAAATTTACAATTAAAATTTTCTGGTGTACAAAAAGCTTCTGTAACGAAGCAAGCAAACTCTTCTTGCCCGAGCGCATTTTCAGAAAGAATCACGTTTTGAGCACCTTATCGCCAGAACAACGATTGGCGCGGAGATGAAGTCAGTGCTACGCACCCTTTCTTGTTTGTGAAGCCAACGCCTAGCGAATAGCAATCCTTCCTTCTGCAAAGAGATCACGCTTATTGTTCATTTGTTTCTCCGTAAATGCTATGAAGCAAAGACTATAATATGAGGAAATATTATTCACCGTTGTTTACGATTAAAACGTAGTTTAAAACAAAGAGCTTTTTCAGATTAAAATGCTTTAAATTTCACGGAATATCTAAACATAGTTTTTTTTTCTCAATTCAAAAATATTATTTCCTTAACTCGCTATGTTCGGAGAAATTGGGAAGTTAATTAAAAACAGCAGTAAAGATTCGCTTGTAATAAATATAATTCTATTAATCATATGTTTTATGACACATTTGAACTTAGTTTATTTTGTGTTTGGCGATGCAGATACCTGAACGTTCTCGCTTTCGCCAACTCGCTAAAGCTGGTGCTCAAAACGTGATTCTTTCTGAAAATGCTGCCCGAGCAGCGTTCTCGATAAACTGTTAAGAGGACAGTATTCTGTACAAACTAATGCAATTTTGTGATCGTCGCATGAAAAAAGAATACTTTGGGGACTTTACATAAACCTGCGATTAGAGTAATCTGCTTAGTTTAATTTCGCATTTTTATATGCCGAATTGTTGCTTGGACAAATCAATCTGAAATCATATCTTAACTCATTGATGACCGGTCACGAGTAAGTTGTGCTTTTAAAGGAAAATTTTGTTTATTACGGGGAGGGGAGGTCCTGGACACATTCTAAAAGTATTTTTATTTGTGGATTAGAAAATTTGAATATTTTTTGATGATTAACTATATTATTTGTAAACAAAATCACATGATAAAACTTGTCATATTTATTTTAATTAAAAATTTATTAAAAATTTTGAGGTAATTGAAAATCGTTATAACTCAAAATATTATTTGTAAAATTTCAATTTTTTGACATTTAAATAAACAAAAGAATCCAAATTTCAATTTTGATTCTGCATTTTTAAAAATATTAATTTTTAAAAAATGAAAATATTTCAAGTAAAAATTTGAAAAATAATTATATAACTTTTATTGTAAAAATCACGTTTTCAAAAGTAAATATTATTTTCAAATTTGCTGAATCACGATTAAAGTAAAATTATCAAAAAATACATATTCCAAACTTGAAGTATTTACCTTTAACGGTTTTTGAGTTATAACAATTTAAATTCAAGCAATTCTGAAAAAAAAATCATGATAAAGAAAAACGCATTCTTACAAGACGTCATTTCCATAACAACCATTGTTTGAAAACTAGATTTTTAGAACAAACGAAAACGAAAAATAAATTTCCATTTCTAATTAAGATAGAAACTTCATTTAAACGTCATTTTAAGCATTTAAAAAAAAATTAAGGCAATATATATATTTTTTTTAAATTAATTTTTTTGTGTCCCGGACCCTTTAAAGACATGCACTAAATCCTTAGTTCCCCTTACGCAGTCTTCCGTAAATAAAATACTAGCAATCTTCTACGAGAAAGATTAGGAATTTATACCATATTTTGTCAGACTTTGTGAAATTTCGGACAAAATATAAACATTTCCAAAATATTTATTGGCAGATGAATTCGAATAACCTAACTAAACAAGTAACAAAAAAAAGGGGGGGGGTTTAAGTGTCTCAGAAGACAAATTTCATAGGATATTGGAGGTCAGCAGTGTATTAAGTGACATTTGTAATTTAATAAGGTCTTCAAATATAATTACCAACTTAATAATTTCACTCACTATTCCTTGATACATATATCTATATACATGAAAGCAGTAAAAAAAAATAGACAAAAAAAATAGTAAGTTAAAGGTAGACACCTTTACACAAACGTTTTTCAAAACACAATGAAATATTAATATATATTTAAAATAAAATAATTTAATATTATTCTCAAAATCTAAACGTATCATTTACAGAAAATTTAAGTAACACATATGTGTGATATTAAATTTATGTGAAGCTAATTTTCACATTCAATAATTCTCTGTATCTTAAAATAATTTTTTTAAAGAAATTTAAAAAGAACTTTTAAATTATGGAAAAATTTCCTAAAGCGAGAAAACTGTCAACACTTGAAGCGTAAAAGCATTTAGTTATTACAAGGGATTTACAAAATTGTCAGAAGCTCAACATTTTAATACCTGGTTTGCATTTTTAAGTATAAAACAAGGAATGAATTTAAAAAAGAAGAAACAAGTTTCCAAAATTTGAGGCATTTGCTCAGTTAACTTAAGACCCCACAATCTTTTCATAAATTCATCTTTTGAAAAAAAAAAAAAAAAAAGGTTAAAAATAAAGATTTACGTTATTTTCGTATAAAGATTGTGAGATATTTTGAAATTTCAAATCCGGATGTGTCTTTATGATTTACAAATTTCAATGTCCCAGTTTTTCTATTAAGAATAAATACACTATTTTCCACCCACTCAAAGCGATCTTTTCTCTAAATCTTTTGAATGGCATCAATATATTATATACACCACTTAAATTTAGTCTTAATATGCCGCATTAACACTAGAATTTTTTAATTAAATTTTGTATTTATAATGTACACGAAGAAAAGATTTCACTTATTTTCAAATAAGCTTGTTCGTAAATTCTGGTGGCAATGAATCATTTCAATATTTTTGTGACAAGAATACTTTTCCTCAGAAAGGATTAACCTCAAGTATGACTTATGCTTTATAATTGTAAATCTTGTGATATACAATATATATTACATGAATTTGAAACTTATTTGTTTTTTCTTCCCTTCTCTATGCCCCCTCCCTTCAAAGTTTTTCCTCTTCAACTCTTCGTAGACTTATGTGTTAAAATTGTAAATCTTGTGATGTATACTCTTTATTATATGTGTTTGATATTTATTTTCTTATAAGATTTACCACATTCGCTACCTTTTTCACGATATTTTTTTCAGCTGCTGGACGACTTTCGTATTAAGGGTGTATTCGAAAAAACGC
Source organism: Maratus speculifer (assembly GCA_964019185.1). Lineage (NCBI taxonomy): Eukaryota > Metazoa > Arthropoda > Arachnida > Araneae > Salticidae > Maratus > Maratus speculifer. The sequence continues at coordinate 110,156,050 of OZ025301.1, forward strand.
ATTTCCGCCTTCAACAGCTCGAAATTTTCCGATACAATTTCAGACATATTTTTAAAAGTAGAAACATGAAACTTGCTGAAGGGATTTTTGAAGAGACATACAAGATGCCTTGTAAAGTCATTTTACACTCCATTCTTTTGAATTTGATTTCTTGAACAATTATCTTCTCAGTATGAAAAATATGATTTAAAGGGTTTTTTTATGTTTTACAAAATACTGTTGATTATAGACTGGATATAAAATGTATTACATAATAAAATGTTACAGGAAGTTTAAAAAACATTGCCCCTTTTAATTCCGTTTTCATCATTTCTTGAAAACGTTAGTGAAATAGTGTTAACAGTCCTCAAAATTTCATTTCATAACATTTTTTAAGAGTTATCATATCATTTAATCTTTCCAGGTCCGATTTTTTTTTCTATTTCCACATCAAATAAATTTTTACTTTAATAATGTTAATTGTAGCTATACAAATAGACTTACTGATGTTTAAAGATTATCTAATTCTATTAAATGCAACGATTATACTTTGTGTGCTATTCAATTAATATTAAAAAGATAATAGGCTAAGGAAGATTGCTATTGAGACGTTTGAAAAATATCGTACTACAACGGAGTTTAAGTGATATTACAACTTTTGATGTTTTTTGCGTTTTATCGCACACGATTTGTCCAGAAAACTAACCTATATTTTAAATATACAGACTTAAATTTATGTACTGATGAACCACGTTTCATAGAGACCTGATCAGAAATGCGCATGGGCGAAAAGAGCGAGTCCATTTCGAAAATGGGAAAGTTCGAGATGAGTTTGTTCATTAAACATTCTAGATATGTCGATTTTTTTTTTTTTTTTTTTGGCGAATATTTTTTTGTTTCTATAATTGAATTATCTGTTTTTAAATATTACATTGCAATTTTGTAGTAATAAAATAAGTTATAAACAGGCAAATATAATAAAAAAGATGATTTAAAGGTATGATTATTAAACTTAGCTTAATAACTTTTTCCCTCGCAATGTAGCGTAACTTAATCGTTTTAGAATTAACGGCTGCATGGCATGATTTTAAAACTTGCCAGATTAGCAATTTTTTTTAAAAAAAATTCTTTACAGTATTGTGTACATTATTTATTTATATTATTTGCATGCATTGGATATGAATATGGCGCAGATATCATATATGCACAAGTTTTGGTACAATTTTCTTCCACCGTCAATTTGGTGATAACCTTATTTTCGAATACTGGTTAAATATACATTTTAAAATTATTTTCTATTATTTTAAAAAATAACAATAAATAAAACAATTTTTAAATATATTAAATTTTAAAAACCAACTTTTATATAATTTGAACAAAATTTTTTTATATAATTTGAAAAGAGAAAAATTAAGGTAAATAAACAGTTTATCAAAAAATAAACAACAATATCAGGGTTACCATATTAGGCAAAATAACGCCATTTTGGCGACAAATAAATCCTAGGGAGTATATGACATACCATATGTTCTGAATATTTAGGTTGTTAGAATTGGCGAATTTCTCACATAGCCGCCAAGTCAGATGCCAAGCAATCGTTAAAACTGTGTTCTAGCCATAAATATAAATGTTAAAAAAAAGAAGAAAAAAAACAGACATACATTTATTAAAATTCACAAAAATGTAGGAGAAAATATATACTTTGGAAAGTTTATTCCGAGAACTGTTTGAAGGTGCGCAATCTATTTAATTTAAAATAAAATTTTACTCAGAACAAAAAATAGAGAACAATATTATATCATTTCCATGAATCTTGGCCTCATAGGTTATTCCCCCTAAAGTCTGAATGGAATCGGCTTGACATTCTGCCAAGTAAGGACCTTACAAAGGTGGCATATCAGTATAAAGTAAAAGAATCTGTAATGATGCAAATATAATTAAATAAACTTTTATTATTATTGTTATTACTGTCAAAACATAAATGAGGTCATAATAAGAAAGACATAGTCATATAAGATCGTGTCTACCGGGTGTCCCAAAAATGACTCATGGATTTTAAAATTCAATAACTTGCAAACGGTGACAGCTATTTAAAAAATTTTTGCAGGAGGGTTATGTATAATGTCAGGAGTTTTCTTACCGTAATTTTTTATTTTAGTTCGCATCTCAAACAATAGGTGGCGCTGACGGCGATTGAAGGCCAGGTGATCAGTGCCGAGTGAAGCGTCGACCTGGCCTTCAATCGCCGTCAGCGCCACCTATTGTTTGGGATGCGAACTAAAATAAAAAATTACGGTAAAAAAAACTCCTGACATTATACATAACCCTCCTGCAAAAAAATTTTAAATAGCTGTCACCGTTTGCAAGTTATTGAATTTTAAAATGCATCAGTCATTTTTGGGACACCCGGTATATGCAGAAAGTAACAAAATATTTGTTAAAACAAAATAATACTCGACTAAAAGATATATGTACTATTAACAGCACATCGCATCCGAAAGGGTTAATAAAACTTACTGATTCAAGCAGAACTTTCTTATTGAATTACATCTATGTGCTTTCTTCTTTCAAAACACACTAATCACCTGTTTAATTAAATAAAATATTTTAAAGAAGCTGAAGTTTTTGACATGTTATGAAAATTTCACAATGAGTAAGTTTTTTAAACATCTAGAACGTGACAGCATTTAGTAATTAATAGAGATTTGCAAAAGTTTTAAAAGATTAAGATTTTAATTAGTTATTAATTTTTAAATTACTGACATTACATTATTTCTACAGATCATAGTATCCAAGAATTTATAAAGTTTTGAAGTATGTTAAGTATATTTTTCAAATTCTATTCAGTTTATAAGGTATTTTATTAAGCATTTATTATTTAAATTTCTATGAAAACAACGAAATTTAATGAAAAAGTTTCATGCAGATTTAGGAATGTAAAAGATTGTTTTTTTTATTATTATTATATCTTTGAAAAATTATAATTAATATTAGGATAGAGAATTGTATTTTAAAAGAAAAAATATTCAGATAATATAGGAAACATAAAAAATGATTGAATAAAAATTATATTAGTTTTTTTTTTTTAAAGTGGTGTTCAAAATTATTTAATCTTATTAAAGTAAATTGAAATCTTATTTTTTGAATAGTTTGAAAAAAAAAAGATAATATTAACTTAGATTTATCTTGCAGTCAGTACCATAAAATTTAAGTTGTTCTTCCAGAGTCTGACACCATTTGTCGGTTACTAGTTTATATATGTCAGCTATTGGATATATGCATTATTAATAATTTAAAATAGGAAAAAAAGACACATGCATCTACAGTATGATATCATGTATAAATAAATTTTAAGCATTTTGTTTTTGTAATAAATATTAAAGTATTTTTTAAATATAAATTCCTTGAAATGTAAAGTAATTTTTTTAGTGTTCTTTTTTCAAGTAAAGTGTCACACACTGGTTCAATTTCTGTCAGTTATTGTATTAATTTTAATTTAGCTTGTGCCTTTTTTGACAACATTTATTCAAAAATAATTTTTATTATACAATATATGAATTACGAGGTTTTTCCTCGATACAGTGATTTTTTTAAGTACCGCTACTATCTTTTCAAAAAGTAAAATAATTATAAAATGGATTTAAATTTTTGTATCAGTTATTTGAAAAAGAAAGAATTCTTACACTGTCATTTAATTTATTATTCACTCTATTATAAATTTAGATAATAGTTAGATTGGATGATTGAAATTTTAGAGAGACAGTAAGTTAACTTCCGTTCATTGTTACTTATTTTGATTAAAGCCATTTTTATTTAAAAAGCGTAGACTAATAGTTTCAGAATTACATTTTTACAGTTCTTCTTCAAACATCAAAGTACCTTATGCATATGCAAAATGATATTTATGGAATCTTAAAACATAAGAAAAAGGGAATTTTTTGCCGTGTATAATAAATAAATTAATTCCTTATATGAAACAATGTTCAACGTATGATAAAGTTTGTTGTAAGCAGATATATTTACTAGCTAATCTATTCAAATGCCCCCAAGATGATGATATTTTGAAAACACAGTTGAAATACTATTTTAGTATTTAAAATTTAACTTAATGATTTTTTTATGTCTTTTCCTACATCAATCTACGTTTCCTACGCCATTCTACAGTGCTGGTAAAAAGTGTAGGACCACCAACAAAACAGAGACTTAAACAATAAGAACAACATTAGCAACAAAATATTTTAATGAAAAAAATAATACCATTGTAAAATTACACATAGAGTTGTAGAAGTTTTATTATCTGCTTTAAATTACAATAATGCATTAAACAAATGAGCGAAAATTAATTTCTAGATAATACAATTTGGTGGGAAAAAGTTTAGAAGCATTTAAAATTTAAATTACACAAGTAAGTGATTTGTACGTTGATTTTTATTACATTATTTATTTTTCTTTAACACTGATGACTTCAAAAAGACGCATTGAAAAAAAATATTCTACCCGTCTTGGGGTTTGAAACCGAGACCGTTTGACAATGGTAAAACACGTATAAAAACATTTCATATTTATTTACTTAGAACGGGTGTCACAAATAAAAATTAAATTAAAAAGTTGACATGTTTCGGTTCATTCATAAGAACCGTATTCATAACACATAAAATCAGTAGAAAACTAAATGACACTGGATATAAATATAATTTAAAAACCAAAACACAAAACATTGCGCCCCCTATGATCGTGAATAGCCATTGCCACCGCGGCATATAAATATAATAAATTTTGATCATATATTAAATTTAATATGTATAAAAATTAATATTTATATGCCGCGGTGGCAATAGCTATTCACGATCATAGCGGGCGCAATGTTTTGTGTTTTGGTTTTTAAATTATATTTATATCCAGTGTCATTTAGTTTTCTACTGATTTTATGTGTTATGAATACGGTTCTTATGAATGAACCGAAACATGTCAACTTTTTAATTTAATTTTTATTTGTGACACCCGTTCTAAGTAAATAAATATGAAATGTTTTTATACGTGAATGAAAAAAGGGTGAAGTGATTTTGTTTTAGTTTTTAGTTTTGAAAAAACGAAAGCTAACAACAGTTTTAACAATGGTAAAACACTTTACTGACTAACGTATAGAAGCTGTTACCATTGAGTTCAAAGTATTAATTTGAGATTCAGCGGGAAAAAATCCCCACTTTTACTCTGATGAGAGGAATTTCCTTTTTAAATTATTCTAAGCTTTAAAAATAAATTAAATTTTCCTTTTTAATACTTCTAATAAATAAAAAAATGAAAGTGTGTTTTTTAAAGCCAAAATTTAACAAAGATAACCAGATTTTTAAGTAACGACATGGAAATCCCTACAGGGTATTAGTTACAAGATAAGGCATATTTTGTGTAAAACGATGACTTTTGTGTAACAGTGCACCAAGAGATCAATCGAATTCGCGAAATGAAGGAGGGGGGGGGGAGGAGATTATATAATTACTGAATTACATTATCCATTTAAGGTTTAAATGAAGCATTACGGAATCTATGAAAAATTTATTGTAAGAAACTAAATTAAAAACAAAACTCTTCAGATGTTATCGAAATGATAATAATTTTATAACGCTTGTAAAAGTTCGCTAGTTACAGTCTTTAAAATTTAATTTAATAATTTTTTATAACATTTAATAAAACATTACTTTAGGGATGTAAATAAAATAAATTGTTGTTTGATCACATTCTATTGCTTTTTCGATACGCAGTAATCTCTTGTTAAAATAAACAAAATATTTTAGTGAAGCTGGAAGAAGAGATTTTACCAAGGTAGGAAAATTTCTTCTTGAACAAGTATAGGAACCACTCGAAATTTGAAAGCTTTTAATAATTCAAGTATATTTACGAAGTTTTAAACACTTAAGATTTTAATTATTTTTTCTTTTTTAAAATGTTAATAGATATTAATTTATAAAGATTATACTGTCAAGGAAAATTATTTAAAATAAAGTTTTGAAGTATGTTTAGTAAATTTAGAAATTCTTTTTCAATTCATGATTATTTTATTAAATAATTATTATAAGAAATTAAATTAAAAACCTAAAAAAGCTCTTCAAATGTTCTCGTACTGATAATATTTTTATAACGCTGGTAAAATAGTATTACAGTCTTTAAAATTTAATTTAATAAAACTTTACTTTACTGATGTAAATACAATAAATTGTTGTTTGATCACAGTCTATTGCTCTTTCAATACACAATAATCTCTTGTTTAAATAAACAAAATAATTTAGAGAAGCTGAAAGAAAGGTTTTTGACGAGATAGGAAAATTTCATCATGAACAAGTGTTGGAACCACTTGAAAATTGAAAGAATTTAGTAATTCAAGTATATTTGCGAAGTTTTAAACACTTAAGATTTCAATTAGTTTTTCAATTTTAAATTGTTAATAGATATTAATTTATAAAGATTATACTGTCAAGAAATGTATAAAGTTTTGAAGTATGTTTAATAAATTTTGAAATTTCTTTTCAGTTCATGATTATTTTATTAAATATTTATTATATAAAAGTTCAAATAAATATAATTAACTAACAGAAAACAATGAAAATTAATTGAAAAAATTAGGCAATTTTAAAGAGATAAAGGTTGATTTTTATATATTATTTAAACCATTATAATTAATATTATGACATAAATTTCATTTTAAATGAAGATTCCCATAATTCAAGGAATATCATAGTTTGTAATTAATTCTACAAGCTTATATAGTCATCGTTTCCATGGGAACAATATTGCTCTCTTGTTCTCTTCTTCACTAACAATATAGAAGCTAAAATGAGAATGCTCAGAATCTTATTTTAATTTTGAACTTGAAACAATTGTGTTCAATTTTATTCTAAACCGTATAATATTATTGTTAAATTCCATTATATATACAAAAAAATGTATATGCCAAAACTATAGTTATAACTGCGTATTTATTTAAATTAAATTTACATAAAGTAGTTCAGTACGAAGAATTAAAAAAAAAAAATCATAAAAGAATATTATATCACAAAAGCGCAATTTTTAAAAAAAGATTGTACCTCCAACCGGCGATAAATGCCAAGAAATATGAAATTTCATTATTTTATTTTACATGTTGTATTCAGGCACCTTTTTTTGCACATTTTTACGACAAGAATATTCTGTTCTAATCCTTTTGAACATGTGCTCTTAAAGTTTTTTTTTTTTTTTTTTTTTTTTTTTTTGTACGTACTTGAAAAATAATAAAGTTTGAATATTTCCAAAATATTGAAATATGGAAACAAAAGGAAATTTCTGACGTAGATTTTTGAAAAGAATTTAAGAGCATTTCAAAGACGTAGTTAACATGAAAAATAAATCTTCAGATCAATGTATTTTTTCTGAATTATATTTATCTGAATATTTGTTAGTACGATATGTAATCGCCTCTGAATTAAAACAAATTTTGCAAAAGAGCATCCTAAGGAGACTTAACCTTCATAAAGCGAGTGAATTCTCTTAAAACTTGTAAACTTTTTATTATTAAAAAGGATTTTAAAATATGCGTTTATCTCAAAATTTTAGATGTGCATTCTGTTTATAAGATGTTATATATCGGTATGATATGTAATCCTCTCTAGATTAAAAAAAGTTTTACAAAAGAGTTTCATAAAGGGACGAAAACTTCACAAAAGGGAGGAACTCTCTTGAAAATTGAATTTTTTTATTATTATTAAAAAGGATTTATAAATTATCGTTTACTTCAAATATCTCTCTAAATGATAACAATTTTTTATAAAGAGCTTCAAAAATTAGCGAAATGAACTCTCTTGAAACTTGAAGAAGTTTTATGATGAAAAGAAAATTTCCTCTAAATGACAACAAATTTTGCAAAAGATTCATAAAAGAGCTAAAATTTCACAAAGAGGGTCAACTCTCTTGAAACTTGAAAGCGTTTAATATTAAAAAGGATTTATAAATTGGCATTTATTTCAAAATTTTACACGTGTATTCTATTTATAACATCTTATATGTTGGTACGATATATAACCCTATTTAAATAAAAATAAATTTTACAGAAGAAATACATAAAGTGGCGAAAACTTCTTAAAGCGGATGAACTCAATTGAAATTGAAAATTTTTTACTAGTAAAAAGGATTTAAAAATTTGCCTTTATCTCAAAATTTTACATACATATTCTTTTTATACCATGTTATACGGCCCCACGATATATAATCCTCTCTAAAATTAAAACAAATTTTACAAAAGACGTACATAAATAGACAAAACTTCACAAAGCGGAACTCTCTTTAAACTTATGAAGTTTTTATTATTTAAACGGATTTATAAACTTTCGTTTATCTCAAAATTTTCACATGTATTCTATTTATAACATACGAACAGACAATAAATATTAAAAAAATATTTAAAAAATTAGTTCAGTTAAACGCGTGGCATAATTTAAAAATTTAAAATTCCTATTCAAATATTTTCGCCAATAAACAGAATTGTACCAATAAACTTTTGTGTAGCCATATTTGTGATCTATGTATACAAATGAAATAATATGCAATAAATTCTCTTTATTTTATAACGCGTATTTAAAACACACACATATCGGCTTTTCCTTATAAGCAATACTGTAGCAAAATACATTTTTGCTCCTTTGTAAATTAGTGAAAATTATATGCACACATGATTCTACTGTAAGTATTTTGCAGTACAGCTCAACAATATACACTTGTATGAATGTATCGACGTACAGGTGGTTTCTCCATGAACCGAAATCATGCCATTAGCATAAGCCCTCTAACATGTGTAAATATAGGACAAGTGATCAAAAATATTTAAACAATCCGTTCTTTGCCTTATTCAAATTTTAATTTATCTGCAAAGTCCTTAATTTTTGGACATCATTGTATATATATAAATTTAAATATGCTTAAAATAGTGTAATATCATTAAAATGCACCGCAAATGAATCTCCTCCGCAGCCCATAATGTAATGTAATTCAGTTTAATGTCTCTTGAATTGAACCGTAAAACCTACGCTTCTTAATACGTATCATAGGTAAACCCCAATAACACATTTCGGTTTCATAGCAATCTGACTACATTACATCGTATTAGAACACGAACAGTTCAGACAAACAAAGCGAATTTATACACAGTTTTGAACTATGTTGAAAAGCGTTAAAATACGAAATGTGCATGAAATAATTAATTTATGGTCCCACCAGTAGTGAGAGGTTCTGCTTTTGAAACTGGTAGATGTCATGTGCTGAGTTCGAACCCAATCGCGGCCGTCAGTCTAATCGTTCGGAGTTTTCCGTGGTTTTCTTCAAACCTTGGATTTCCTTGGTTAAATACGGATTAGGTTCCCTTAGACAGACCCCATAGACCGCTCCCCCCTCTTTAGGACCTATATCCCTTGTGCTGGCAATTGGCCGTCTAAAATACAAATACAAAATACATAATTTATAACCCTTAACAGTGATACATTTCTGTAGAAAATTTACAAAATGTATAAAATAATTTTCATTAAATTTAAAGAATCATAATATGATGAAGTCGTGCGTTTAATCTTCAAAATAAATTTTTAAATCTTTATAAAAGAAATTTAAACGGCTAAGCGCGATTGTGTTAATAGTTAAGAATATCAAAAATTCTGATATAATTTTTCTTTGATAACACAATAAAAATATTTCACCATCTCCTGTTCTAATGAAGATGTATGAAGGAACACACAAAGTAAATTGGATAATTTAATTACCGACATCAATAGGAAACTACTTTCAAAAGTCTTTCTTTTAATGTCAATCTTGCACAGTTCGACTGTAATGGAATTCCCTTGTATTTATTCTGAAATACAATGGTTCGTATTTTCCTTATTTTTTTCTAAATTATTGTAGATTGATCAGTGGGCCCTAAATAATGTTTATAAAATTTTAATTTGGATAGAAAAAAACAAATATTTAAAAAATGCTTAGATAATAAAGCAGGGTAAAACACTAGGTTTTATTAAGGTTACATATGAAGCAAAGTCCGATTCAGTTAACAGTTATACACCAAAAAATCCGCTAAGGTTTTTCTTTACTAATACAGTAAAAATATCTCACCATCTGCAGTTCTATTGAAGATGTATGAAGAAAACAATAAATTAAATTTGATAATTCAATTACTTACATCAATATGAAAATACTTTCCAAAGTCTTTTTTTCAATGTTAATCTTGTACAGTTTGATTATAATGGAATTCCCGTGTATTTATACTAACATTGAATGTATCGAATTTTATAAATTATTTTTTCTAAATTATTAAAGACTGAATAGTAGGCACTAAATAATGATTAAAATTATTTAGGTGAGAAAGAGATGACCAAATATATTTTTAAATGCTTACATAATAGCATCACCATCAGCTGTTCTAATGAAGACGCATGAAGGAAACGCACATAGTGAATTTGATAATTTAATTACCGGCATCAACAGAAAACTGTTTTCTAAAGTCTTTCTTTAATGTTAATCTCGTTATACACTGTAAAAAAATTCTGTAAAGGTACTAAACATTTTCTAGGAAACTGGGATTCCAAGAACTTTTCCTGTAACGGTAACAGCAAAAATTCAAGTTTTAGAATCGATTACATGGGTTTTTCCTGTTACCGTTACATGAAAAGATCTTAAAAACCCCAGTTTCCTAGAAAATGTTTAGTACCTTTACAAAATTGTTTTTACAGTGTACTTAGAATACAATGGAAATCCCTTGTATTTATACTAACATTGAATGTATCGAATTTTATAAATTATTTTTTCTAAATTATTAAAGACTGAATAGTAGGCACTAAATAATGATTAAAATTATTTAGGTGAGAAAGAGATGACCAAATATATTTTTAAATGCTTACATAATAGCATCACCATCAGCTGTTCTAATGAAGACGCATGAAGGAAACGCACAAAGTGAATTTGATAATTTAATTACCGGCATCAACAGAAAACTGTTTTCTAAAGTCTTTCTTTAATGTTAATCTCGTTATACACTGTAAAAAAATTCTGTAAAGGTACTAAACATTTTCTAGGAAACTGGGATTCCAAGAACTTTTCCTGTAACGGTAACAGCAAAAATTCAAGTTTTAGAATCGATTACATGGGTTTTTCCTGTTACCGTTACATGAAAAGATCTTAAAAAACCCAGTTTCCTAGAAAATGTTTAGTACCTTTACAAAATGTTTTTTACAGTGTACTTAGAATACAATGGAATTCCCTTGTATTTATACTAACATTGAATGTATCGAATTTTATAAATTATTTTTTCTAAATTATTAAAGACTGAATAGTAGGCACTAAATAATGATTAAAATTATTTAGGTGAGAAAGAGATGACCAAATATATTTTTAAATGCTTACATAATAGCATCACCATCAGCTGTTCTAATGAAGACGCATGAAGGAAACGCACAAAGTGAATTTAATAATTTAATTACCGGCATCAACAGAAAACTGTTTTCTAAAGTCTTTCTTTAATGTTAATCTCGTTATACACTGTAAAAAAATTCTGTAAAGGTACTAAACATTTTCTAGGAAACTGGGATTCCAAGAACTTTTTCTGTAACGGTAACAGCAAAAATTCGAGTTTTAGAATCGATTACATGGGTTTTTCCTGTTACCGTTACATGAAAAGATCTTAAAAAACCCAGTTTCCTAGAAAATGTTTAGTACCTTTACAAAATTTTTTTTACAGTGTTCTTAGAATACAATGGAATTTCCTTGTATTTATACTAAAATGCAATGTTTCGTCTTTTCTTTCTTTATTTTTTTTTCTAAATTATTGTAGATTGAATGGTGGGCACTGAATAATGATAAAAAAATTTCAAGTGGGAAAAAGAAAACCAAATATTAAAAAAAAAAAAAAAATGCTTAGCAAACATTGCAGTATTAAACACAGTGTTTATATGAAGGATACATAATTTAAAGGTATTTTAAGAATACATATGAAGCAAAGCCCTATTTCGTTAACAGTTATAAACAATTTAAAAAAAAGTTTTTCTTTACTAACACAATAAAAATATCTCACCATCTGCTGTTTTAATGAAGATAGATAAAGAAAACATACAGCGAAATTTTATAATTTAATTAGTGAGATCTGCGGAAACTACTTTCCAAAGTTTTTGTTTCAGAGTTAATCTCGTAATAGTCTGATTATAATGGAATTTCCGTCTATTTGTATTAAAATACAATGTTTCGTCTTTTCATTATTTAACTTTTCGGAGTTATTGTAGAATGATGTTGGCACTGAATAATGGTATTTTTTTCATGAGGGAAAAAATTACCACATATAAGCCAATGATCGGAGTGCTTTTTTTTAAAGCACAGTATTGAATAAATACAAATATCTTTAAATTAGCTGTAATACACAATAACAAAAAAAATTCCCAAACAATATTTCCATATCACTTAAACAAATTGGGATTTTTTGCAAATTTACAAGAACATACTTATGGCAACAGTACATTTATTTCAAATAAATGTATTACAGTTTTATTTCTATTACATACTACTATTTCACTTGCTTTTAAACTAAACTATAACTTTTACAATATTTTCAAAAGTTTTAAAACAAATAAAAAAATACATATTTTTAATCAAAAATTACTGTCTTTTATATTTGAGTACCTATTATACTATAATTATACTGCAAGGTGACATACCTAAAACGTAATACTTTATTGCTTTAAAATACTTTAAAATTAAATGGCTTTAAAATTATGAATTCTGAAAAATATAAAAAAAATTTCACTATATGGATTATGCAAATTAGTTTAATAAAAAATAGGACTTAATTTGCAATTTAAACCATCATTTTTTTTCTAAACTAAGTTATTCTTATTATAAAATATAGTTTAACCGTTTTAGTGCTAAGCAATTTTTGCAAGAATGCACGAAAATTGCGGTACATATTTTGATTTCTTTAAAGGAAAAAATAATGTTGTCATATAAAACACTGTTATTTAGACAAATATCAATCAATTTTAATAATTCTTTTTGTATTATAAAGAACTCGCAGCGCAAAAGCGCTGCGCCGCGGTTTTCGAGATAAACTATCGCAGCGCTTTTGCGCCGCGTAGCAGTCAAACGGTTAAACTATAATTATGAAACAGCATGTTCGCATTGATTTCTAAGTAAAATCAGAGGAGTTCCTCTGAGGGGGGGGGGGCTGGAATACAGTTGAAAGCACTTGAGCTTTTTAAAAAAATTTAATGGTGTTTTATGCCATAAAGACCTTATTAAGTGTATTTAAGCACCTTTTAAGTAAATTATATACTAACATTTTAATATATCAAAAAATTATTTAAACTAGCAAAAGCCATGCTATGTTTGGATTCGCGAAGTATTATGCTATAAGATAAATATTTGAAAGTAATAATATATTTTAAAAATTACTTTTGCATCTTTATTAAGCAAAATGTAATTTTATGTTTCGGCGCATTTTAATTTTAAAATGTAAATTCAATCAAATAACTAAGATTTTCCTCAGATTTTTTATTTATGATATAAGACTGGTATAAATAAAAATATTTTCGAAGTAGATTTATACAAAATGTTAATTTTATTTGTTTACAATTCTTTTATTGCCACTTCACACACACTCAAAAAAATATAATGTAATTCTTTTAAAATTCATAAATATCGTCTGCATAAATGATTTCACAAAATAAGAATAAATTGTATATTCGAATTCCTAATACAGAAAAATACTTTTATAATTGAATGTAAATAAGGGAATTTTCACAAATTTTAATTCATTAAAAATATGCTATAATTTTCCTAAAAAAGTATTTTATAAATTTTATAAAAGAAATCGTGAAACTGTACATAGTTAAAAGGAATGAGTATAGTTTGAAAATCTGAAAGCAGTTTTTGAAATATTTTGGCAGAATAATGAAAATACATTTTTATTTATTTACTTATTAATTGGTGATTCTAGCTATACTTACTGACTCCATGATTTAAGTTTTTCTTCTGTAAACGTATGTGTTTCACTTTTTATTTGAAAAAATGCGTCCGCAATGGAAAAACATGTAAAATAACATGTAGAACAAAAAAACATGTAAAATTATAATAATAATTTTTTTAAAAGTATTTCTGTAAAAAAAAAAAAAATAATATTCTACAAATCTACAGATCATAATTTATATTTGTATTTAATTTAAAGTCAAAATACTGTATACTTTTTTGTAAAGTGTACGACAAAATGTCATTTGAGTGGCCTAGTAGAGGATTCGCTTCGCTCATCCTAATTATCTTATTTGATTAACCATTTAACTGATTTGCCAGTACGACGTACGGGCAAGAACAGTTTGTTTGATCCACCAGTTAAATCTTTTAGACACCACTAAATTTTTCAAATACAGTTTCATACTACTTAATTGCAGAGAAATTTAAACTAAATATTAAGAATATTTTAGCTTAAAAAAGTGATGTTTATCCCAAATTTACAATTTATTATGCGTAAAAAAAAGTAGTCAGTTAAGTGGTTAATTATTTTTTATTCTTTCTATATGGTATCCTATTTTGAAAAGATAAGAGGTGGAACCATGTGACGGTTAAAAAGTAGTCGTTGGGGGCCATCGTAATACTTACCCATCATGGATATGTATATGAAAATAAAACATGTGAAAACTATTTATACAATGCATTGCAATTCCAAAAAAAAATTTAAATATTGTTAATATACATAGTAATGCTATATTAAAGAACTGCTGATTACCAATTTCGGCAATTTATATAAAACGCCAAACTACTCAAGTAGTGCCAAACTGCGTAAAAGCAACATCCTTATAACTCCAAAAATAATAATTCTATTAACTAACAATTAACTGCGTCGGATTAAGCTTCTCATTTCCAATTAAAATATACCTTGAATTGAAATTTGAATGAAATACAGGGTCGAGAAAAATCGAAGAATGTGGAAAACAGGAATATAGATATCTCGGCAACTAATAATCCGATCGACTTCGTTTTATATGCAAAATGTGTGTTATTTTATTGCCTTTTACGTCCATTCCTTAGAACAAAAAAATTCGAAAATTTTTACATACCTTTCATCAGAACGAATTTTTCGAGAGTCCGAAAAAAATAGTTCCGGATAATCGAGGTTGCTGATATTAAATAGGCTTCGTCCCATTCTTACATACTAACTACATACAAAATTTCAAGTCTATATCTCAATTTGTTCGGGAGATTACAGACAGACAGACGGACGGCAAATTTTTTTTCTAAAAATATGTTTTTCGGAATCTCCACTATCTAAAATGTGTAAATCCGTCAAAATTTTTTTCGATTTTCAAAACGATTGCAAGATTTACCCTATACTACGTATGATGGGTAAGTAAAAAATCATGAAGCCTGCGTGACTCATTTCATCTATGTTCCCTAAAATTTGACACATTTCGGTAGAAAATAGGTAATAATTTTTTCTTTTTATTTAACATAAATATATATAAAAAAATTACATTATCGCATTGATTTTAGATTTTAGTTCAAAACATAGTGCGTAATAAGGAAAAATATTTTGACAAAGATCCAATCAAGCGTTAAAAATGCAGGTATCATTTATGATACCTTTAATGTTCTCGATTTAGGGTATTTCTTTGATTCACATATTCCGTATTCCCAACATAAAATTTAAAAGAAAACTTTTCACTTAATTATCTCGTTAAATAAACGGAAATTTACTAGTGATAGTATCGTTCGAAAAGTTGTGCTTATTTGGGAAAATCAATTCGCACCGGAAAATTATGCCTATTAAATACTAAACATTAGATATCGGGGGGGGGGGGGGGGGGGGTATCTAAAAACTGAATTATACAATTTTCCGGTGCGAATTAATTTTCCCAAACACGTATGATTTTCCGAACGATCCAACAGATTATCGGGTAAAATCATTAAAATCAAACGTTTGAACACAAAGTTATTAAAAACACTTAACAGACGTATACGTTTCTCGAATACTGGGACTTGCTTTCTCAGAATTCAAGCGGTAAAATGTTTAAAGTAAAAAAAAAAAAAAAAAACCAACTGTCAGCAAGTCAGAAACCCAAATGATTGAAAACACAGAACCAGTTTTGGCACAGATGTCATATACGCACCACATTTGCACGTGCTTTTTTTCCTCGCCAATTTGGCACTGAAAATCTGTGCTAAGGAAAGATCCGCCCAATTGTTAGAGAAATAAAATGGGAAAAATTAAAGATTTCAGTGAAATGTGCTGATTAATTGATACAAGTGCTTGCATTCAATATAGTTATAAGTATTAATGTTTATGATTAATTGTGAAAACTATATTTACTGTATTAATACTTACTAAGCTTATTATTTATAACTGTTTATATATTGTTTCCTCTTTTATTAAATTCATTGTTCATTTACTGCAATTTTTCAGTTATATTCTTCAAATTATTTTTATTATATACTATATTATTAGTTATTTATATCAAGCTATCATTTATTTATTTTTATTTTCTTTTATAAAATACTAGAATCTCTTTCACTTTTTTACGTACTTTTATTACTTACCCATCATAGGTAGTATAGGGTAAGTAGTGCAATCGTTTTGAAAATCGAAAATTTTTTTATGACCGATTTACACGTTTCAGATACTGGAGATTCCGAAAAACATATTTTTAGAAAAAAAAAATTTGCCGTCCGTCCGTCTGTGTGTCTGCCTGTCTGTAACCGCTCTATCTTCCGAAAAAATTGAGATAGAGACTTGAAACTTTGTATGTGCTTCATATGCAAGAATGGGACGAAGCCTATTTAATATCAATAACCTCGATTATCCGGAACTATTTTTTTCGGACTCTCGAAAAGTTCGTTCTGATGAAAGGTATACAAAAATTTTCGAAATGTTTTGTTTTAAGGAAAGGACGTAAAAGGCAATAAAATAACACAAATTTTGCATAAAGAACGAAGTCGATCGGATTATTAGTTGTCGAGATATTTGTAATCCTGTTTTCCACATTCTTTGATTTTTCATGACCCTGTATTTCATTCAAATTTCAATTCAAAGATATATTTCAATTGGAAATGAGACGCTTAATCCGACGCAGTAAATTGTTAGTTAATATGATTATTATTTTTGGAGCTATAAGTATGCTTCTTTTACGCAATCCGGTACTACTGGCATATTTTGGAGTTTTATATAATTTGTCGAAATCGGGTCATCAGCAATTCAATAATAGACAATTACTATGTATATTAAAACTATTTAAATATGCGTTTAAACTTTATTTTGGAATTGCGAAGCATTTTATAAATAGTTTACATGCGTTTTATTTTCATATTTTATATTATGCGTATCCATGATGGGTAAGTATTACGGTGGTCCCCCAACGACTAGTTACTTACCCATCATACGTAGTATAGGGTAAGTCTTGCAATCGTTTTGAAAATCGAAAAAAAATTTTTGACGGATTTACACGTTTCAGATACTAGAGATTCAGAAAAACATATTTTTAGAAAAAAAATTTTGCCGTCCGTCCGTCCGTCCGTCTGTGTGTCTGTCTGTCTGTCTGTCTGTCTGTCTGTCTGTCTGTAACCACTCTATCTCCCGAACAAATTGAGATAGAGACTTGAAATTTTGTATGTACTTAGTATGTAAAAATGGGACGAAGCCTATTGAATATCAGTAACCTCGATTATCCGGAACTATTTTTTCCGGACTCTCGAAAAATTCGTTCTGATGAAAGGTATATAAAAATTTTCGAATTTTTTTATTTTACGGACTGGAAGTAAAAGGCAATAAACTAACAAAAATTTTGCATAAAAAACGAGGTCGATCGGATTATTAGTTGTCGAGATATATGTAATCCTATTTTCCAAATTCTTCGATTTTTCATGACCCTGTATTTCATTCAAATTTCAATTCACAGGTATATTTTTGTTGGAAATGAGACGCTTAATCCAACACAGTAAGTTTTTAGTTAATATGATTATTATTTTTGAGTTATAAGGATGTTTCTTTTACGCAATCCGGTACTACTCGAGTATTTTGGCGTTTTATACAATTAGTCAAAATTGGCTCATCAGCAATTCATTAATGGAGCATTATTGTGTGTTAAAATTATTTATTTATGCGTTTAAATTTTATTTTGGAGTTGCCATAGACACGCGTTTTATTTTCATATTTTATACACTATATTGCCATTGATTATGGGACACTTGCAATTTTAGACATTTTACTAAATATCTAGAAAAATACATGAGGAATCATCTCGAAACTCTTAGTATATAAATATAATAGTATAAGTCATACATCTCCGTGAAGATGTTTTCCCGAAACTCCAAAGGGGACCGTCAACAAATTAAAAAAGAATGAATATCTTTTGAATAACCCTGTCAAAACTAATGTAGCAAAAGTGCTCAAACTCTAGATTGTGATTGAATGCCTTATTGTTATAAGTCTTGTTCATTTTTATGCAAATAGCATGCATACTCGCAGAGTAATTAAGGTTTTTATAAAAATGGTCCCAAATTTTTCCAAGTTTTTTCCTTATAATTTTCAGAGTTCTTAATATAAAATATTATTTTTTTCAGAAAATATGACAAACAACATTGCACACAGTACCCTGTAATCAGAATTAAAAAATAATGAAAATTGTATAAAAAATGAGTTGGTTTACTAAGTAATTTTTTACTGCGCATGCGTCAACGATATCAAAATTTCATTTGCATATTATGTTAGCTAAATGTATAGAGCAACTTTTGTGAAAGTCACAAAATCATAACTTGAAAATTCTGACAATAATCGCCAATTGAATAAGTCGAAAATCCGTTATTCTCAAAATGAAGCAAAAACAAGAGGGGTTGTATCCATATATTCATTGATTAGTGTCAATATAGAATACACAGTATGGGATGTACTACTGTATTTGGATAAAATCCTTCATTTTTTTGCTTTATTTTGGAAACAACGGATTTTGTCCTTTTACTATAGACGATTACTTTCAAAATTTTCAAGCTATGATTTTGAGACTTTTACAAAAGTTGCTCTATACATTTAGCTAACATAATATGCAAATGAAATTTTGATATCTTTGACGCATGCCCAGTAAAAAATTATATAGTAAACCTACTCATTTTTCATACAATTTTTATTATTTTTTAATTCTGATTACAGGGTACTGTGTGCAATGTTGTTTGTCATATTTTCTGAAAAAAATATTATTTTATATTCAGAACTCTAAAAATTATAATGAAAAAACTTGGAAAAATTTGGGACCATTTTTATAAAAACCTTAATTACTCTGCGAGTGTGTATGCTATTTGCATAAAAATGAACACAGTGTATTACAATAAGGCATTCAATCATAATCTAGAGTTTGAGCGCTTTTGCTACATTAGTTTTGACAGGGTTATTCAAAAGATATTCATTCTTTTTTAATTTGTTGACGGTCCCCTATGGCGTTGCGGTAAAAAATCTTCACAGAGATGTATGACGTATACTATTATATTTATACACTAAGAGTTTCGAGATGATTCCTCATGTATTTTTCTAGATATTTAGTAAAATGTTTAAAATCGCAAGTGTCCCATTATCAATGGCAATATAGTGTATTATGATGGGTAAGTATTACGGTGGACCCCCAACGACTAGTTTTTATATCGCAATAAAAAATCTAGTGCGATTATTGCAAGTAATTTGTAACTTATATCCAAAAAACAAAATTTTCGCCAGATTGGCGAGGAAAAAAAGCACGTGCAAATGTGCTGCGTATATGACATCTGTGCCCCAGTTTTTTTATTTTAAACATTTTACCGCTTGAACACTGAGGAAGCGAGTCCCAGTAATCGCGAAACGTATATGTCTGTAAAGTGTTTTTAATTATTGTGTGTTCAAACGTTGGATTTCAATGATTGTAGTTTTTCACTCAAGGTTTTTATTGATTATCTGGTAAAACTTCCGATTCTCTGAATTACGCAGTTTTTACTCTGGGTATTAACCGCTTCCATGATTTGACCGTACATCATACGGGCAATGTGATTTTGTCAATCACGATTTTCCCATACTATGTAACGGGCATCATATTCCAATCATAATTTACTATTTTCACCAGTACATTTTTATTGGAAATTTTAAATTACTTAATCCGAACCTGGTTCAGTTAAGCAAAAAATTCTGCTTTTAAAAAGGCAGTGGTCAAAGATTAAAAATTCTGTAAACTAACTGGATGTGCCAATCCCAAAACTTTCTTCTCATACGCACATTTTAATATTTTAAAAATAGTTACACATGTTAATGCTTTAATAATTTTAATTCAATACTATAACAACTTTATGCTTCAGTCAATTATTTGGAGTAAAAACGAAGTTCCGCCTCTGCACGAGCCGATGAGCAATAGAGCGATAGAAAGGGGTTTTTTCAAATTCAAGGAGGACTTACTTGCCATACCAAAAAATAATCATACACAAAAATTTTAGTTCAGTTCAATGCATAGCTTCATACACCTTTTGATGGTAAAATAATGAAAATGACACAGACATCGTGATTACAGCAGATTTTTTTTTAAATTCACGGCGGACCTACTCATAGCCAAACGCTTACACTAAAAATTTCGTTCAATTCTATTCATTACTTCATACACTTTTAAATGGTACAATATTGAAAATGGCATAGAAATTGCTATTGCAATGCCCTCTTCCAGCGGATTTTTTTCAAATTCAGGGAGGATAAACTAGCCATAGCCATACACTTTCACAAAAAATTTGGTTCAATTCGATGCATAATTTCATACACTTTTAGCCGGTAAAATAATGAAAACAACACAGACATCGTGATTACAGCAGATTTTTTTTTTAAATTCACGGCGGACCTACTCATAGCCAAACGCTTACACTAAAAATTTCGTTCAATTCTATTCATTACTTCATACACTTTTAAATGGTACAATATTGAAAATGGCATAGAAATTGCTATTGCAATGCCCTCTTCCAGCGGATTTTTTTCAAATTCAGGGAGGATAAACTAGCCATAGCCATACACTTTCACAAAAAATTTGGTTCAATTCGATGCATAATTTCATACACTTTTAGCCGGTAAAATAATGAAAACAACACAGACATCGTGATTACAGCAGATTTTTTTTTTAAATTCACGGCGGACCTACTCATAGCCAAACGCTTACACTAAAAATTTCGTTCAATTCTATTCATTACTTCATACACTTTTAAATGGTACAATATTGAAAATGGCATAGAAATTGCTATTGCAATGCCCTCTTCCAGCGGATTTTTTTCAAATTCAGGGAGGATAAACTAGCCATAGCCATACACTTTCACAAAAAATTTGGTTCAATTCGATGCATAATTTCATACACTTTTAGCCGGTAAAATAATGAAAACAACACAGACATCGTGATTACAGCAGATTTTTTTTTTAAATTCACGGCGGACCTACTCATAGCCAAACGCTTACACTAAAAATTTCGTTCAATTCTATTCATTACTTCATACACTTTTAAATGGTACAATATTGAAAATGGCATAGAAATTGCTATTGCAATGCCCTCTTCCAGCGGATTTTTTTCAAATTCAGGGAGGATAAACTAGCCATAGCCATACACTTTCACAAAAAATTTGGTTCAATTCGATGCATAATTTCATACACTTTTAGCCGGTAAAATAATGAAAACAACACAGACATCGTGATTACAGCAGATTTTTTTTTTAAATTCACGGCGGACCTACTCATAGCCAAACGCTTACACTAAAAATTTCGTTCAATTCTATTCATTACTTCATACACTTTTAAATGGTACAATATTGAAAATGGCATAGAAATTGCTATTGCAATGCCCTCTTCCAGCGGATTTTTTTCAAATTCAGGGAGGATAAACTAGCCATAGCCATACACTTTCACAAAAAAATTGGTTCGATTCGATGCATAATTTCATACACTTTTAGCCGGTACAATATTGAAAACGGCACAAAAATTGCTATTGCAGCGCCCCCTTCCGGTAGAATATTCCAAAGATGAAGGAGGATCTGTTTGCCACAATCAAAAACATTCACAAAAATATGGTTCTATTCTATGTATGTCTTCATAAATTTTTTTTTATGGTAGAATGGCGACATGCGGACACACACACAGACATACACTCAGACACACGGACAGACAGACATTTTGTAAAAATATGTTTTTTGGAATCTCTGACTCCTAAAACGTGTAAATACGTCGAAAACCGGAAGTCGAAAAAAATTTCGATAACAATACTTTCTTCTATTGAAGATAGAAGAAAGTAAAAACATAGAATAACAACTGCCTGCATCGAAATGCATGTTTTTAGGTGCGTTCGTAATTATGTAAATACGTAGCACCTGTAGTTATCGTTCAGTCCGCCCATCCGTCTGTCTGTCCGCATATAACACAGCAAGAACTACCCAACCGAATCGTTTGAAATTTTTTAAATATGTAATTGTTGAAAATTTTGTTGAGTCATTTGAAATTTTATGAAAATCGGAATCATAGTTTAACTTCAGGGAATATCAAAAGTATTCCTCTATATTTCCTTTAATAAGAAGAAAAAATAATTTCTTCAATGGGCCTTTCGAAAAACTAATTGCAAGTACATTTTAATATTATTATACTCTTTCAAACCTAATAATATTGAATTGCACCACTGGTGTATATACTGAAATATAGATTTTGTACAATCTGTGGTGCAAAGAATATTTGTTATTATTTTACAGGGCCTTACATAGGTATTCCATTACTTAATATAGTGGAAAACATTGTTTTGGGGCGTGTTTTAATCATATTAAACTATTTCACATTTTGTGAAATTGATATACATTGCTGAGGTTTATTATAAATTACCTTCCGTATAATAAAGCGCAAATAGTATTTATAGGGACACAGATTTCGTCCACTGTACTGTGCCTAAAATACTGCATACTTTTGCACCAAAATCTGAATATTATTAAAACTTCGTCATAGTACGAATTCATCTCATTTACTATGCTTTATGTGTAATTTCTGACATGTTTCTCTTGTGTTTAACACAGGGTCTATGTACAAAACTTTTAAAACAGATGACTGTCCAGCATACATACTCTTCTTTGTATAGTGAGGCTTAATATGGGTGCTTAGGTGTTTATGGGTATTTACGGGTATTTTCGGTGCTATCTTCTAAAATAAAAATTCCAACCTTGATTTATCGTTGATTCTTGTAATTTAAGAGTCATTTCATATCGCGTGTGGAACAGTTTTTTTTTATAAATACTACAGCTTTTTAGCAATATTAATATATCCTCAAATTAAAACAATTACGAATATTGTCATTATGAAAATCTGGAGTTTTTGGATATTTTCAATGCACTGTTTATATTTTAAAGACTTATATGCTCTTACATGTTAATAGATATAGGTATATATCTAAATGTAGCAGGACATTTTGCGAGTTTTTCACGCAATGGACCTGAAACAGGCAAATTACTTAAATCTAGTGTTTAAATTATGGAGTTTTTAAAACTTACTAATAATGAACATCTTACGAAGGCCTAGAATTTAAAATGTGGAGATTTTAAAACTTATTAAAAAACGATTCCATATCACATGTGGGACCGCTTTTGTACGGATTACTGTTTCTTTAACAATGCTATTGTATTCTCAAACTAAAACATATTGGAAACTGTCCATCACATGTAGCAGATGTAATGCGTTCTATTATAATGATATTTTAATACGAACCGTATTATAATATCTATAATTATAATGAAGTTTAAGCAATATTCAGATTTTGATTTAATCGTGCGCAGTACTTCGTATTACAATATAATACCTGAAATCTTTTGTGTATACCTGTAAATACTAAGTGCTTTCTCTCATAAGGAAGTAACTTGTAGTAAACCTGAGCAATGTATAGCAGTTTTATAAAATGTGAAGTAGTTTTTTATAATTAAAACGCACCCCAAACAATGTTTGCTCCAACATCATTATTTAATTGAATGCATTTGTGTGGCCATGTAAATCGATAACAAATATTCTTTTCACCACAGTTTGTACAGAATGTACATTCTAGTACATACTTCATAGATACGTATCCATTTTATTATGTTCGAAAGAATGTAACATCACTAAAATGCATTTGAAGCTATTTTTTCCCACTGGCCATAATGTAAAGGAAAACTTTTAATTGTCCCTCTTATTAAACTGTACATCTGATTTATAACAAAACTTGAAATGACTTGACAAAATTGTACAACAACTATACATTTTAACCACTTAAAAAAAATGCAGTAGAATTTTACTGGTGAGAATAATAAATCATGATTATAATATGGATGCCAGTGCATGTTACGGGCAAATCATAATTGGCCAAAACACGTTGTCCTGTGACGTACTGGCAAATCAGGGAACCGGTTCAATTTGAAACGATTTTGTGGGTAATTTTTGCTCTGTTATATGCGGAAGGACAGACGGATGGACTGAACAATGACTTATAAGTATTACGTATTTATATAATTACGAACGTACCTAACATGCATGCTAATATGAAATATTGGATTGTTTGTTATTTTTAGTGCAAGGTTTCCGTTCTAACAACTTATAAATTAATAGATATAGGTATTTATTTAACTGTCACGTGCTGGACATATTGTCCGTTTTTCACGGAAAAGCCATTAATAATCGAAAAAAATTTTGATACTCAAAAATAAGTACCCATATATGATATTAAATAGAGAAATCACTTATTACAATAGAATATAAATAATTAAAAACAATGTCTAAAGCGACAAAACACTTTATTTCTTGTTGCAAACCAGTTTCGGTATCCACTGCGTACCGTCATCAGTTCAAAATACTATTGATATATATCATATATCAATATTATCATATTTTACACTAATGATGGTACACTATAATTATCTAAACTGTTTTTCAATAAAAAATAAAATGATTTGTTGCTACAGTTTACTTCTTTTTGCAAACCAGTTTTGATAGCCATTGCGTACCATCATCAGTCCAAAATATGATTGATATATATATGTCATACATCGATATTATCATATTTTACACTAATGATGGTACACTATGACTATCTAAACTTTTTTTCAATAAACTGGTTTATAAGAGGTTTAAAACTGGTTTGCAATAAGAAACAAAATGTTTTGGTGTGTTAAACGTTGTTTTTAATTTATTTATATCATATGTGATATGTTCACAATCTATTTATCAAATAAAATTATGAGAATTCTCTTTTAAACCAGAACTCAGACATTTTCAAAATATTAATAATAAGTAAGGCATATTTTATCGATGATATAATTAAGAAATATTGTTCCTTAATTTATGTTTATTCCAATAAAAATTTTTGTGTTCTTAACAAGACTTCATTTTATAATTTTGTAAATACCTTTGAAATCTAATTATGTAATTCAACATTATATTATTTCGCTTGAAATGCTTTAAAAACAATTTACGAAAGGAACACAAAAATAAATTACATCGATTTTTTTTATTAAATTTCTAACTTGCATTTTTTTCTACAAAGTAATTTTTTACATTTCTTTTATATTCACCATTGAATTATAGTTAATTGATTAATATTGAAAACCAAAACTATTTGTCTTGCTTATAAAATGTCGAACTTTATAGAAAACAACTGGAGAATATCAAGTTCTTCTTTGATCGATAAATTCAATATTAGCAAAGACAAATTTCAAAATATTCTTCCAATTAGCCTCATAAATTTCGTTACTGAAAACCAATTTGTTAATGCTCTTCGGGGCAAATTTAAAAACATTCTTTTCAAATAAATATTTTTCTAGAATAATGATTGGCTTAATAGCTCCATTTGATTAAAATAGGTCGATAAAAAGGTTAGAAATGTACTTGCGTACTGAAATATTTTTTTTTCTCGATATAATTTCTATCAATTGTTATTTTCGCAGATATGACAATTCAATTTTATTAAGTAGTTTATCAATGGTGGCGGCTATTTGAGGAAAAATTAAAATTTTCCCACGTGCTTTGTTCTTGAAAATTTCACGGTCATAATTTAGACCTGAATAAAAATTCATGCGTTCAGGATATATTATATTTTTCAGCACACTAAGAATACTGTAGTAGAATTTTACAATCAATTAAGTGAAAAGATGTCTAAATAAACAATTTCTAAAATGCATAATGAAAGTCACATAAATAGGCAAAGTAATATGCGCATTTTATGTGCAGCACTGTTTATGCTACATAAATTAGTTTGCATACTACATAGCATGATTAACTGAATAACTCCATTTGATTAAAAAAAAGTGTATAGAAAAGGTAAGAAATGCACTCGCCTCCCGGAATATTTTTTCTCGATATATTTCTATCAACTACTACTTTCACAGAAAAAGCAATTCAATTTTAATAAGTAGCTTATCAATGTTTAAAGATAGAAAACCAATGAATATAAATGCACAAATAAAATTTGAGGAGGTAGCAAATAGCTATTTCGAATCTACTAACGAGATTCTTCATCAGTGCAAAACTCAGCGAGCTAAAAGTAGCAAAACTGAGCAAAGAGACAGAGAGACGCAGGCTTATATACCCGCTATGGGAACAATCCCGCCTAAAGAAAAGCAAACAATGAGAAGAAAGCAGCCAAAACCAACTGAGTGGACAAGTAGCGACATCTATCGGAGAACAAGCAAAACAAAAACTAAAAAGCGAGTGAAAAAAAAAGTATTAAATTAAAGATTTCCAAATACTTGGAAAATAAGGAGTACTAGATAAGTCATTGACTAAGGAGTGAGAATTTTTTATGATGTGGTAAGCTTCCCAAAAATCAAGATCAAGAATAGAAGGACATTTAATGGATGATGGTGGCTGAAGAAAAGTTAAACTTATGTTGAAAAGACCAACAATGTTGAGCAATAGAGGAACGTTTAAGCTCCTGATTTTTGACATACCTTTTATGTTCCATTAAACGAAATCTGAGAGCACGTTTAGTCTGACCAATATAAGAAAGACCACATTGGCAAGAAATTTGGTAAATACCCCAGTTATCTAAGTGATCAATGGGGTGCTTAAGATTTGAAAAAGCAATTTTATTAACAGGAGAAAAAATAACATTGAAATCGAACTTTTTTAAAATTTTAGCAACTTGCTGACTGATTTTGGGGAAAAAAGGCAAAACAACCAAAGCATTGGAGTTCGAATTAAAGTTCTTACTTTCAAATTGTGTGGATTTTGTCAATTTTCTATGAATAGAATCGATAATATTAGGAGAATAACCACGATGAACAGCAATAGCTTTTAGGTAATTAAGTTCATCACTGAGTAACTGAGGAGTTGAACAAATATTGGAAGCCCGGAAAACAAAAGTTTTAAAAGCCGTAACTTTTTGGTTAGGAGGATGAGAAGAATATGTGTGAGGTGGAAGACTGATCGCAAAAGGTTTGCGAAAAACAGTAGTCTGAAAATTATCTTCATTGCGAATAACAAGAACATTCAGAAAAGGAAGGCAATTGTCCGATTCAGTTTCAAAAGTAAATTGAATGCAAGAATCAATAGAATTCATGACAGAGAGAATAAGATTTATATCAGAATTCACTTCAACTAAAGGTTGGATATCATCTACATAACGAACATAGAACGGAAATTTTAAGACTTCAAATAATTTTATTTCAAAGTAATGCATGTACAAATCGCATAAAGTCGGACTAAGAGGATTACCCATAGCCAAACCGTCAATCATACGAAAGAAATTCCCGTTAAAAACTAAAGTATTTTGAGATAAGCAAGCACGAGTTAGATGAATAAGCTCCTCGATTTCGAAAAAGGAAAAAGGAAATTCACAGAGCCTTTTCTTGAGGCAATCTAAAGCACCTTCGACAGGAACATTGGTAAATAATGATTTAACATCAATAGAAACCATCATGTGGCCTTGTGGCTTAAAACTGTGAAGTTTCTTAGTAAATTCAAACCGAAGAACCGAAACAAATTCCGGCAAAGAAATAACACCAGAGATTGAAGGCATTTGTGTTTATGCACTGTACGTTTTTAATGTACACTATGGTTCAGTTTTGCTGGACCCATGGAGTACATCTCAGCTCATGGAATCGTAGACCTACTCTCAGACACAAAAACGACGCATAGTGGTACAAAATGACCATGTTTTGGCGTTTTAAACATCGTTTTTTAGGTGCGTTCGTAATTATATAATCCGTAGCACCTATAGTGGTCATTCAGTCCGTCCCTCTGTCCGTCCGTCTGTCCGTCCATCTGTCTGTCCGCATATAACAACGCAAAAACTACCCAACCGAATCGTTTGAAATTTAAAATACATAATTTTGTCGAGTAATTTCAAATTTTATGAAAATCAGATGCATAGATCAATTACAGGGCAATCAAAAGTATTCCGTTACATTACGGTCAATGGGAAAAAATGTTTCAAATGCATTTAAATCGTTTTACACTCATGCGAACTTAATAAAATTTATATGCAACTATAAAATACATATTATAATATACATCTTACATAATTTGTAGTGCAAAGAATATTTGTTATTGATTTACAAGGCCACACAAAAGTATTCCATTACATAATGGTATAGGGAGAACATTGTTTGATGAGCGTTTTGTAATTCACTATTTACAATTTTATGAGATTGATATATGAAAGTAATATTTTTTAAAACTTCGTTATCGTTCGAACGCACCTAATTTGCTAAGCTTCACGTGCAATTTCCAACTTGTTATTTATTTATATTGCACTGCACCAGGTAATTTCTCATTTTAATATTTCATATGGATACTTTTTTTTTATTATCGATATCTCTTAAAAGAAAAATTGCCTATTATTAACAACTATACGAAATTTCACTCTATTGGTCTTAATTTACATCTGAACAAAAAATATTGTATAAAGCATTCATTAGAATATATTTATCAGCACATTCAGAATACTGTAATTTAATTTTACAGTTAATTAAATGGATCGATGTCTAAATAAACAGTTAGTAAAATGCATAATGAAAGTCACATAAATAAACGAATTTATACCCACATTTTTTGTGCAGCTCTGCATATGATCTATAAATTTGTATGCATACTACATAGTATGCTAAAATTTAGTACATTTAAATACATAGTGAAGTTCAAATTCCCATATAGAAATTTCCGTCAATAAACGAAAATGTACTTGAAATGTTTTGAGTGGTCCTCTCTATTAGATCAGGAAGCGGCAGCATAGACAATCACCTCGTCGAGTCCACGGCTGAAAATCTAGGATTAGCCAAATTTAGATTCGCATATTAAAAAGCATTTGGTCTGCCACGTCATATTTTGGCGAAAAACTCCTAAAAACCCGATTTTAGCGGTTGACTCATAGTTTTGCCATTATGTTCTCCAGCTCATAATCCTCCAAGTTTTTATGCTTTTGGGTGCAGTAAAGCACAGTCATAAACATGCGAGTCAACTACTAAAATCGGATTTTTTAGTGTTTTCCACCAAGATATGGCTTGCAGACCGACTGCGCTTCAGTATGCGAATCGAATTGTTTCTGGAAAATCATTAGTTCTGGAAATTCATCCGTGAATACGATGAGGTGATGCTCTGTGATGTCGCCTCATGTCTATAGAATCTATAGAACTTTTTCATATCATGTAATAAGGGAAAAATCATTCAAGTTTAAAAACACACAGCGCATCTAAAAACGCACTCCCATCAATCATTCTTCATAGCCACCATTTTAGCCATACTTTTGTATTTCCTTGTAGATGAACAATACATTACATTCATGACAGATTCAGCCATGCATCTCCTTGTGATACAGCTCATTGACATATATTAGTTTTAATATCTTTAAAATAGTATAATATGATTATACCGCAAACGACTTTCTCTTATAACCCACAATGCAATGGAATTCCTTCGAGTGGCTTTAAAATAAATCGTAAAAACTACGCTGTTCACTTTCGATTTCGAACATGCTATCGTAAAACCCGATCACATAGTAGTCGTCATTCAAGTCATGGTAATCTGACTGTATTTATGTGAATTAGAGCACGGACAGATAAATAGAATTCACAAACACTTCTCAACTTCGACAAAAAATGTTAAAAACAAATTGTGACTCAAAGAATTTGATGAACGTGTTCTATACAACCCAGAATCTACAGAGTGTTTCGCTACCAGACCGACAAACTTTGAGAGGTGATAGTAGACATAAAGACAAACATTATTAAATAGGAAACCATGGGGCGCAAACGTCTTCTATAGGAGCTAGAGGCCATTAAAATTTAGGGCCAAAAATTCGAACGCTGATAAAAATTAGAAAAAAGGGTCGATTTGTTTGCGGTTTTCTCTAAAATTATTTTTTATATCACGATTTTTAATTTTTTTAATTTTAAAGGTTAAGTTCAAAAATTGTCGATAGAGGGCGCTTTAGATTTTAGAGTAAAGAACAAATACTTTTTGCCGTTCTTTTGTGCATGGGGTTGAAATTATTCTAAAGTTTTGACTTTAACTTAAATTTTAAGCCCAAAATCGGAAACATGGGGATCGGTTGACTAGCGAAAATTTAACTGTGAACCGAGGGAGAAATTTTAAACGCTTAAAAACATTGGACAAACTAATCGATTTTGTTGCGGTTTGCGTGTAGGCCATTCCCTTGGTAATTATTTTATTAAAAATGATGTACAGCATTCATGTCCTCATTTTTGGATAGAGGGCGCTTCCGACACATGTCCGACATTTCAATGGTATTACTCCTGAGTGTTTTATTACCTGACCACCATACTTCCAGGAAGTGTAAGGGATGCAAAGACGACTCGGAATCACACAGGAATGTAACGTTGAAAATTGTTTCTACGTTTAAAAAAAGAAGAGAAAAAAACAACAGAAACAAGCAGAGAAACAGCAACATGTTAAAGTGACAGAACAAAGTTTATTTAAAGGTTTTACTGCAAAGAGTGTTCGAAATTACGACCATAAAATGTCCGGCAAACTACTTGACAGCTATAGTAGATGGCGCTGCGATTTTCTTGCGATAGATGGCGCTGAACGGTAATGCGCGTGAAAGTTTCTCTCTCGTTGCGCAGCACTATGTGGTTCTAGCACGATCGGGCCCTTCCACATTTTACCAATGATGTTCACAGATACCTCAATGTAACATATGGACAGTGATTGATAGGTCGTGGTGTCTCGGTTTATTGACCTGCCAGATCACCGGACCTATCAAGTATGAGCTTCTTCTGCTGGGGTCACATGAAAAGTTGGGTGTTTGAGAATCCCGTACCATCAATTAAAGACTTAGCATTTCGTATTTCTGTAGCTTCCGGAAATTTATCAAAGATTCCAGGAATCTTTCAAAGCATGAGGAATTACATGCGACACCGCTGTCAAGCATGTCGAATTACTTCTGGTCGTAATTTCGAACATCTTTTCTAGTAAAACCTTTAAATAAACTGTTTTATGTCATATTAACGTGTTGCTGTTTCTCTGCTTGTTTCTGTTGTTTTTTCTCTGCTTCCTTTAACCATAACTCGCAAAAAAGACATTTTGAACGTTGCATTCCTATGTGATTCCGTGTCGCTTTCACATCCCTAACACTTCCTGGAAGTATGGTAGTCTCGTAGTAAAACACCCAGGAGTAATGCCATTGAAATGTCGGAGATGTATCGGAAGCGTGCTCTATGAAAAAATGAGGACACGACAGCTGTACGTCATTTTGAATAAATTAATTACCAAGGGAATGACCTACACGCAAACCGCAACAAAATCGATTAGTTTTTCCAATGTTTATGAGCGTTTAAAATCTTCGCCTCGGTTCATAGTTAAATTTTCGCTAGTTAACCGATTCCGATGTTTACTATTTTGGGCTTAAAATTTAAGTTAAAGTCTAAACTTTAGAATAATTTCAACCCCATGCACAAAAGAACGACAAAAAGTATTTGTTCGTTACTCTAAAGTCTAAAGCGCCCTCTATCGACAATTGTCGAATTTAACCTTTAAAATTAAAAAAATAAAAAATCGTGATATAAAGAATGATTTTAGAGAAAACCGCAAACAAATCGACCCTTTTTTCTAATTTTTATCAGTGTTTGAATTTTTGGACCTTAAACTTTAATGGCCCCTAGCTCCTATAGAAAACGTTTGCGCCCCATGGTTTCCTATTTAATAATGTTTGTCTTTGTGTCTACTATCACCCCTCAAAGTTTGTCGGTCTGGTAGCGAAACACCCTGTATAAGAAATCAATGAACCGTAGAAAACTACATTATGTACCTTATGGAATTTTGCATAATTTTTGAGATTTTGCCAAATTCTATAATCAGAGCGATATTTTTAATTAAAAAAATTATCAAGATTTGTTTTTGCCATTCTACTTAATTTAATAAAATACAATTCAGTTTTAAAGCGTAATTTTTGTAGCGTTATTCAGAAGTGAATACCGAGAAGACAAAATGTTCGTAGAAACTTTAAAAAGTCATATTTGAAATAAAAAATTGTTTGCATGATTGGTATTTGTATTAAACAGGCTATCAGAATACTACCTTTGACAATAAAGTTCGGTGAATGAATTCAGAACGACCGATCTGGCAACACTGAGAAAACAAAACGCTGAACTTGCATAGAGGCATGTGTTGACCATCTTCCCCCACCGTTGTTCAGTTGAGCGTTGTTTATGTTCTGTGTAAGACTTGATTTACTAAGTTCTTGTTCAGTGAGTTGGTTCTTAACTGAGAACAGGAAAATGAACGAATAAAAGATCAGTATAAAGTTTGGTTTTAAATTTTGCAAGACACTGAAGGAAATTCATGAGGGGTTGTGCAAATTGAACATCCACCATACTCACAAGATCTCAATCCTCCAGACTTATTTCTATTTTCACGACTCAAACTCTCTTTGAAAGAGATTTAACCATATTGCTGACATCCAACGAAATGTGACGAAGCTTTTGAACTCCATCCCAAAAGAAGACTTCTTGCGAATTTCCCAGGATATATATAGCAGATGTCAGTGGTGCATAGTTTTGGGAGATGACTATTTCGAAGGATGGTACGGTAACTTTCATTAGTATTTCATCTACATTAATGTTACAGGACTATTCCCCGAACTTTATTGTCAGAGGTAGTAGATAAAAATATCATAACTATTCCACTTACCCTATCTGTCAGTTAAGTTCCGGCTTATTTCATTAGCTCGAACTGCTGAATTCTGGTTTATCTCAATTCTAATTGATAATTTCACACATTACTAAAATAAATAAATTGCTGGTTAGTATTAAATTATTGTATGTAGTTATATTACAAAATATTTACAGGATTCCTCATTCCTTTCAACACTGTGTTTCAATCAAATTATAACTATGGAGATGAACTCTATTCAGAAAAAAAAAATTATTCTACTAAAAAAGTTAACTTCATAAAGTTTGTAAGTTCAGTTCTCTTAATTTAGGGAAGTAAAAGATTAGCTTTTAAAGTAAAGCCTCAGTTCAATTCATGTGTCACTGCGAAGGAAAACAGAGGGAGCTGTCTAAGATTTCAAAATAACTGTATATGAGAAACTTATAATAAATATTTATACTTGTATTTTATTTTCATCACTAACATGCGTGTATTTTTTATTATTTATTCTGAATCCATATGGAAAATTCAGAAAGTAGATATTTCACTTTATATAATGATGAAACGTCTGTCACTAAAAAAAAGCTAAAATAATTATTCACAATTATTAAATAAAGAATAAAAAACGAATTCCTCAAGGGCAGGCATAAAGACTGTTTCGTAGACATCCGCACAAACTTTTCTTACTGCAAAGCTATGAACAAACGAGACAAACGAATACAAATTGGTATTTATTGTGAGGTAGCTTTAAAAATCACTTTACTCTTTAAAACTCTTATCGAGTTTCAATTAAATCATTTTGTTGGACGTTATCAGTTTTACTTTTAGTAATACTTACTAGACGTTGTTTAAAATTTAAGTCCATAATTTTGGGACAGTACAGTACAGCGCCGATCATATGGACGCTGATTAACCGGATGAATCAAGAATCATATGCCTTCTCCAAAGTGAAATTTTTTTTGCGCAGTACAGTAAATTCGGATGAATATCGTGACAATTAATCAATAACGAACCATTTCCCAATCCTGAAATAATAAAACCGCCAACATACGCAGAGAGAGCTGTGAATAAATTAAACTGCTTTTACAAACTATGGAGTTTTACTTTTCATACGCGAGAATATCACATATATAAATATCTCCAAATTTTCTAAAAGAGATCGAAAAATTGCTTCTTTTGTCTCTAGATGTCTTCGAAAGAAGGGGTCCCTCCGCTATACTCTCCAGTCGCATTTGTGCGTATAGTCAATAGATGCTACACACATATAATAGTTTTCCTGTGTATTTAATTCTGTGTAAAAAAATGTACCAATTTTGTACGAAAGGAAAAAGGAAGAAAAAATTAATTACTTCTAAACACACTAATTTCAATATGCTGGATTGAGCACTATTACAATTGCTATTCCTAAGCCGGGAAAATTTCTAAAGAAAAATTACTTAAACCATAGCCGTTTTTTAAAGTTGGCTAATTATCAGGATTTTTGATTAACCGGATGGACGTCGGTCCCAATCGATCCTGGTAATCGACACTCTATTGTATTTCATTCGATTAATTAAATTCTAGATTTTATCTACTTCCCAGCCTCTACCATACACTTTGAATGTAAATTATTATTAAAACCTCTGAATAGATCGAATTTTGGGAATGTTAGCTGTTGTCGGACTTATACATAAAGTGATGTTCTATAAAAAGTTATGTTTTGCTGGTGGAGACTGAGAATGATTTTGCAGTAATAATTGCTGGCCAAGCAGGGCAAGAAGATGTAATCAACGCATATATAATTACTACGGATGTAAAAGATGAGTTGAGAGCAAATGCACTTGTTCAAATGTCATTATCCATTGATAGATAGCCAGTGTTTTGGAAGAACGAATTTCTCCAGCCTTTCAGACCCATCGCAATCCAAACATGGATCGCGTCTTCGAATTTTGCTATAGTGGGGAATTTGGTAATAGTGTGTATTGTGCAGAAGTCAGACGCGTAGCATCCACCACTGTCGTTAACACGTTAAGTGCCACGGTGGCTGAAAGTGAACTTCCGGGTTAAGCCGCGTCAGTCCCCGGTGACTAACAGTATAAAAAGTGATATAAAACTATAAAAAAATATTGTTTTAAGCAATAAGTAAGAAAGCTTAATTCTCTAATAAATAAAAGTTAAATGAACTTTCATTAAATATTCAGTCATTACTTAAAACAATATTTAATTTTTCTTAAATTTTATATCATATTTTAGACTGTCAGTCTCCGGTGACTGAAGAAGCCTTAAAAGTAATCTCAGTATCATACACCGGTGGTTGACGGGGCAGTCAATGTGTTAAAATTAGCGGGAGTGAGCGGGAAATAAGACTCGTCATCCAAGAAAAATGCTCGATCTGAGAATTTTCAGAACAAACGACAACACTTAGTTTTCTGGACCCTTTTTTGCTTCCCAACATATACACTATTTCAATTCTTTTTAAATGCTATTAGATGTTAGGCATCTTGGTGTGACATATGTAAGTGTTTGACACCGAAGAGATATATTAATATTCTACTGTCTGTTTTATCACAGGCGACTATTTTTATATTACTTTAGTAACAGTATTTTTTTAATATAAATTTTGAAGTTGATTTTTCTTCAAAATGTCATCTAATTGTTTATTAAGGGTTTCTGTATTAAGAAAGTGATGCTGATTAGAATTAAAAGATAGTCACCTATGGCATCCCTGCATTCTGCCCTATTTGCCAAATAGTCAATTTAGTTCCTGTAACTTTGGCTATGTAAGTTTTTGAGACTTCCTCCCGATTTCAGTTGTTTTTCGACAGGGAGTCCCTTGTAGTATTCTTGTGGAACATCGTATGAAGCTTGTTTGAGGATATTTTTGACAAAAAGATAGTTCGCAATATTTGTTCCCATGTGGAATATTGCCTTCATCAAACTTTTACCCTCGCGTACGATAACACCTCCTCCACGATAACGCTCCATTCTCGAAAAATAGAGATTTCTTGATGAACTTTTGGTTGACCCGGCGTGTTCTTACATATTATGAAAAAACATTTTACGGGCAAGTTTTGGCATGATTTGTAATTTT
Source organism: Maratus speculifer (assembly GCA_964019185.1). Lineage (NCBI taxonomy): Eukaryota > Metazoa > Arthropoda > Arachnida > Araneae > Salticidae > Maratus > Maratus speculifer. Next base: position 110,192,211 of record OZ025301.1, read on the forward strand.
GTGCTATTTTGCATAACTGCAGAGTTTGTGCGGATTTTTAAAAAACAGTCCTTATATGTGCTGATGCTACAAATGGGGGGACTTAAAAATTATTTATACGAGAAAATTACTAATAATACTTATATAGGTAAGAATTCCGTATCCTCTTCCCGTTGGCACGTTTAGAAGAGGAATTGAAACTAGCGCCAAAAAACCTTTTTAAGCATTGCATATTACCAAATTTTTCAATATGACGGAAAAAAACATGGTTTTTAAATATTTATAAACATATATTTATTTTAAAAATGTTATAAAAAAACATACGAAACAAAAACGAAGAAGAAGAAGAAGAAAGCCCTTTTCATCAGTATACAAAAGCATTTATCATAATGATATCATGCATATTGAAACATTTACCATAGAAAAAGCTTGCCAAAAATCCAGAACAGGGTATGGAACTCTAACCCTTTTATGACACTTATGTACAACCTTTATTTTTTCTCACCAATACAATTAAACTACAATAATACTATGTTAACGCACAAGACTGAACCATACGAAAAAAACTTTTTTCAATAAAAACTCTAAAATTTGTTTTCCCTTAACATCAAAGTCTGCTGAAAGTTTCTAGAAATATTTCTATTTTTAAAGAATAGTCCCCAAAAGTCATTTCCATAGTAAATATTTGCTAAGGATTTCGTATTTGCTTCATTAAAGAGGGATTATTATCTAGAGACGATCAAAATGGAGAACTTTATTCTAGTTGAAGAATCTTCGGAGCAATATTCATTTCCGGAAGATTTACGTGACAGCTTACAGTACATCTAACTTCAAATGTGTCACATATCATTTTATCCTAGAATTTTATTGCAAGCTCCACAAGTGACGTATCTTGTAAATTTTTTCCCTTTAATCTCTATTTGCATAAAATTCAACATTCTATAATCCACATTTTATCATTTTTTAATTAAGATAAATGCACCAGTAGTTGGGCCACTTAAGGACTTTTATCTAATTAATGTTAAAGTATTAATGAATTAAAAAATATATATATTTATTTAGCCTAGTCCTTACCTTTATGTATCAGAATAAACATTCAAATTTTAAAAATATATTCTCTAGAAAAAATGAAAAATAAAAAATGTTACCTTTTTCTATGCTCCAGTAGTGGGCATAGTAAATTTCTGATGCTCCAGTAGGGGCGCCCTAGAAGTGGGCCACTCCATTCTTGAGTTTAATAAACACTGTACAGAAGTTATAATTTTTTTTACATTTCTGCAGTTAAATATACACAATAATTAAATCATATTTAGAAGTTTTGATGATTACGTAAAATAATTTTAACTTCTATTTAGTTTTTTCACCCTTCCAGTTCAAAGACTATGAGAATAATGAAGTTGTCCCTTTGCCTGATAAGAGTTCCAGCCAATCAGCAATTAGTTTGTTATCTGAGAAGGGTGACTAGAAAACTTGTTTTTCAACTTGGAAAACTGGTGGCCCACTATTGGTACATGGCCCACTACTGGTATACTTACCCTACATAAATATTTAGAAGCATATAAAATTCTTGTAAAATTTCATTAGAAATAAATAATCGAAGGAAATATGTAAATACTAATTTTATTTTAACAAATTCCAGAGTTTCTCTCAGGTTTAAAAAAGGGCAGGGCGTTATTTCTGTGGAAAAAGCACCTCTGGGCACTTTTTTTGATTTTTAAAGGTATTTTTATAGAGTTGAGTGTAGAATCTTGCTGCCTTTTTGATGCGGTCGTTTGATTCATTTCTTTTTCTACTAGCACAAGGGAAACAAAATCACAAAATACGTCCGATATCACGGGAAATTATCATTATTTGAGGTGTGCTGGGAGGGAGATTTTAAAATTTGTCAATCAATTGTGCAAAAATCTTTAACAAATTGCGAAATAATCGTGGTTCAAAAAACCGTTGAAAAACAGAAATTTTGTCAATCGAGAAAAAATCCAAAAATTTTGTTAATTGAAAAATAAGTAAATAAATATATAAATAACAAGTAATTTTTGTTAAAGAGTTATAATAAAACGTCAAAATTGGATGAAAAATCGTGAAAAAACGGCAAATTTTGTTAAAACATTACGAAAAAATGGCAAATTTTGTCAAAATGTCACGAAAAAAGCGTATTTCGGGATAGGGGCGCAAAAACAAAGCGCTTAGTGTGGGGAGTGGAACCGCCTCTTCTCTTACCCCATCTTTGATGTAACCTTTGAAAAAATCTGCTGTAAATTTCGATTTTTTTTGTTTGTTTATTTTTGTTTAGAATCATGTGTGATTCTGTCAGATTTTACCCAAAATTCAGAAAATTTCTAAAAAACATTAGCCAAATTTGCACATAAAATGTATCGCAAATGTTGAAAAATGATCGAAAAATCATTTTCGTAAATTATAGAAATAAAATGCCAATTTTGTTATAGGAGTGTGGGAAAAACGTGAATTTTTTAACAGAGATCTGAATTTCGTTCAGGAACACAAATAAAAACGTGAATTTTGACAAACACTCTGGAAGAAAACTGAAACTTTGTCAAAAAAAAGCAAATTTCGTACAACGATCGTGAAAAACTGAGTTTTTTCTGCGACTTTTTGATGAAATTCACATTTTTGCCGCTGTATTTTTACAAAATTCACGTTCTTCAGCGACTCTTTGATAAAATTCGAATCTTTTTTCTGAAGTCATTTGACAAAATTAGCTTTTTTTCGGCGGTCATTTAACAAATTTAGTGTTTTTTCTGCGATCATTTGACAAACTTCTAAGAGCAATGTTATTCTTAGTTTATGTAACTTTTTATGGCTTAACAAATAAAATTACGTTGATAAATTCGAATGAAGATCAGTTGACAGTAAAATATTTACTAATTATATTTTAATGCAGTAATAGCAAATTGCTGCTTCCACTTATTCAGACTAATTGATAACATCTTCACAAAATTAATGAAGTATGATAAGTTAAACATATTATTTATTTGAACACAAACTATCTTAAATATTTAATTATGTTAAATATGAACCCGAAAGCTCTCCCTTTTTAATGCGATATTTTATTAGGGCAGGAAGGGGGAGAAGGAGGAAAAGAGACAATATGAAAATTATGACAAAAAATAATTATTATATTGAAATGAAATGTAGTATTTCAGTGGCTCTTCATTTTTTTTCTCTGCATTTCTGAAAATCGAAATCATACATTATTTGTAAGTTTGACTCTGATTCAAAGTTTGTCTTTTTAATGCTTGCTCTGATGTAATGAGACTCAATCTTGGGAAGATATTGAATATGAGTATTCATTTTACCTTGACATCATATTAGATTGCCCTACTTGAGGATTTATCCCGCTTGTCACGACGTCACATGAGAATAATAAGGTTCTATCTGTGTTTTTGAATAAAATGACTTATGGTCATAGAAATGCTCTATTCATATCTAAGAAGGCATTTTTGGATTAAAATAATGCCATAATATAATTGTAAGGTCACATGTAAACTATACATAACATCATTCTGATGCAAAAATGCCTTCATGGAAATAAATAGAGGTTTTTTACATCAATAAGTCAATTTTTCAAAAACACAGATAGCACTTTATTATTCTCAGGTGACGACTAGTTGCGGTATTCGATTTTATATCCTTATTTTGATGCACTGTATAAAATGGTTTCTGAGTATTGGACAATGATCCCAAATATAATTGTTTTTACAGTCTAACCTTGTCACTCTCTACAAACAAATAATAATTCATGTCAGTCTGTGCCAGTGCTTAATCTTTTTTCCTTACCCAGGCACTCAGCTGTTTTAAAATGATGTAATATTTCTTATATTGTGAAAACTTATAATATTCATAGAATACATGTTTTCTGTGTTCTTCCGAAACGTGTTTTGAGCAGTCAAATTTGTAAGGACTTAACCCTTTATCAACCGACAGTACTTAAAAGTACCATAAAAATTTCTAATTATAAAATTCTTTTCATACGTCAATTAGTTGTAATAGTGTTTAGAATGAGTTACAGATACATTACTTTAATTTGTTTCAAAATCATTATTGGTTATACAAAACAAAAATATTTTTAAAAGGATGATTTCTTTTGCCTTTGTATCTTTTCAGCTTTCTTGGTGTTAAGGGAAGGGGAGTAAGGATTTTTCAATTCAGAAATATTTCTATATTTATATTGTAAGATCATCGTATTTGTAGATTTTCAAATTCTACAAAATACTAAGAAAACAATTTAAAATAAAAAGATTTGAGTGGGGTTGTAAATATTCCACAAAATCCCTGTAAATTCAAATTTAATTAATCCTTCTAAATCCTTGAATTCTTCCAAAAAATTTTTAAAAATTTATTAAATGAGTATGTAAATCTTTTAATTTAGTTTAAACAATCTACGTAAAATGCTGTAGAATGTAAAATTTTCATGAATTTATAATGTGGTAGAGCAATCAGAATTAACACTTGAACCGCGGGAAATTTTACTCGACTTTTATAAAAATAATGCGCATCAGAATTTCTAATAAAAACTATTTAACTTAGTTGTTTAAATAACTTTTGCAGACGTTATATGCAATTTATTTTAAGAAGAGTTATCTAGTTCGAATCGGTATCTTTTCACGGAGTCCGGGTCAAAATGATCCGTCTCCGCGGTTCTAGTGTTAAGCAATTTCTCAATGTTTTAATTTGTATTAGCGCAACAATCTTTCCTTTAGTATTAACATACTCTTTCGATTTTATTCGGAGCTCAGGACGAGGTATTGTCAGGAGGATGTACGTAACTACGTAAAGATACTTTTAACATACGAAAAACTCCTAGTTTTTCTTATCAATTTGATTTGTAGGACTTTTCTTTACCAATCGTTTTTTAATTGATTTAGTACATATAATATCTAAAGCTGATACTTCATCTAAACTAACATCCATTCTCCCACAGGATTTTATAAATCTGAACTCATTATGATTAGTGCTTACTCCTTGCATGGATTACGTCCATTAATCAAATAAAATTAAACACGATTAAATTTGCTTTTCGAAATGCTAAAAAACCTATTTAAAAGGACATTTACTAATAAAAATATTTCTTCGATATTTTGCCGAAAGAAGATTTATTTACCAAAATAATTTATTCTTTAACACAAAATATAAAAGATTGCAGGTTTTTTGTAGTATATTATAAAATAAAATAAAATAAAATAATAATATATTACATGATATGTTGTCTGTGATTGCTTTGCACGTAGAATTGTATTATTCTGTTAGTTTCAGACACATTCTGTTAGAACTATATTAATCTATGTCGCAAGCTGAATTAAATTACATGTACCGAAATTTTAATGCAGAAGTGCATTCGTAGATACAAATAGAACATTCCTATGCCAAAAAGTATTTTTTTTTTAAATTGCAAGTAGAATATTTTTATTCTCAAGTTAGGACTACACTCACACAAAGAAATCATATAACATAAAAAAAGGGACAACGTTAATATAAAATTTAACTATTTTCATAAAAATTCTTACCCTCACAAAAAATAAAATCCATTCAAACTTCATAAAAAGGGTCTTATTATTAAAGAAGCAGCTGTGAAAGGAATTTCTTGAGTACATATTTGCTAAAGGTTTCGTATTTGCTTCATTAGGGATGCATTTATGCGTCGAGATGTTCGAAAATGTCACCTTAATCTAGTCCAAGAATTTCTAGAGAAATATTTATTTCCAGATATTTTGTATGAACTTATCTACTTTTAAATCATAATGAATATTGTGCATTTATGAAAGTTTTATGAGTGAACTAACAAAGATTCTTCACTGAACTGCGCTGTAAAAAAAAAGCAAAATTTTTTAAGTCTCAGAAAATATAAATTAACCAGTTACAAAAATATACTATAATATTTTTTAAGTTTCACAAAACTTGGAAAAATAACTTTTATATCTAGAAAACTTATTTCCTTGCTGATGCACTATATTTCTTTCATTCATAAACAGAGTTTCTTTTTCCATCTATATTAATATTATAATGAGGCAATCTTATAGGTTCTACGTAAGGGTAATATTTGAAGCTACCGGGCCGATATCAAAATAATGGTGTTAGTCCTTGTTATAACATAGGTTAAATCTTATGTGCACGCCACTAGCTCAAAGGGGGTGTAGAAGTGAAAAATGTTCTAAATATTCGAATTTGAGTTGCTGAACTGCTAGAAATATGAAATTTGGCATGGTAGTTACTTGTAAGATATAAATGATCTCTCGAAACAAGTCTTTAAATTTCGAAATTTAAAAAGGATGAAATTGAAAAAAAAATGCATTCTAAAAACATTCTAAATGGAAATTTCTACACTATTTCTGGAAGTACAAAACCAATTTAAAGAATAATGTTGTCAAAACGGCAGTGATAGCTCTTGATCCAACATACGCTATATTTTACATAGGTGTCATTGCTACCGGAAGGTGACAGGAGCAAAAAACGTTAATTGCTGCTTTTGTATTACAAAAGGGCCTAGAAACATGAAATTTTAAAATATTTCATTTTTTTATTAGAAATTTTTAAATTTTTTTATTAGGTTTACAAACATCGGCGTAAAATTGATAAATAATGATTTATAAACGATTTTTGAACATATACTATTTCTAGCAGCTGACGATTTATAGAAACTGGTACTATTTCTAGCCACTGACAATTAATAGAAACTGCTGGTTAAATTAATTATAGATAGTACAAGTTTTACTCAGCATCGAAACTTCAAACCTTATTCTATTACCACCTTATAATGAGATAATAAAGGATATTTTCCTATTTAACATATTTAGAGCCATAGAAATGCAAAATTTCTTCCAAATTTCTTTAACAATTTTTTAAGCAATTTAAACGTTTCTACGTATTTAATGTAATTTTTTCATTTTTTATTTTCAGTTTACAAATATCGGAAATTCTATAAATAATGACAAAACTACTTATAATTGTGTTTTCAAAATGTAATGCTTTTAACCCCTTCGCGACGGGAGGATTTTACGAAATTTTTAATGGTTTGTCCCCGGTTTTGAAAAGCAGAAAATTGTGTCTTATTAAATCGAGATAATGCTTCGATTAAATAAGACAAATTTTACAGTATAATTTTACTGTTGAGGATAAACAAGGATTCTTAAGCCTTATTGAGGCACGTATACATGTCGCTCGTCCCCAAGGAGTTAACGCTATGCAATAACGAATTTTTTGAAAATGTACTTTTTCGACGAATAATAAAAATTAATACTTAAAAGAATTAGAAGTTATAGTAATTTTACTTTGCATAAAATGTTATTGTTAAGTCAAATTGTACTTAAAGAGTTATGGAAAAAAGTTTCTTAACATTAATCGGTAACGCAATATGTGACGAGATGAGATTCAGAGTAGATTATCTTACAGTTTTTATAAAATAAAATGAGTTTTGAATGTTTATATCAATTCTATTTTTTACTGTACAAAAAAAAAAAAAAAAATTTGAGAATATCTAAATGAAAGAGCCAGATTAACAAATGATCGACCTTCACATGGATAACAAGCTGCAGTGAAACAGCGGATTAAGTGGTTCCACCCACACTTGTGTACTCTCAATGTACACCTTAAAAAAAATCTGTAAAGTTAGTAAACTTTTCCTGGAAAACTGGGATTCCTAGAACTTTTCATGTAACTGTAACAGCAAAATTTCATGCAATCGAATCTGTTACATGAAAAATTGTAGGAATCCCAATTTCCTAGAAAAACTTTACTAACTTTACAGATTTTTTTTCGGTGTAATCACTTTATAACTGTTGAAAAACCTTGGTATCCTCTGACACTAGCAGAATTGGCTGAAAACTATTTGACAAAAAATTTTATTCATTTTGGAAAGCATTTTCTTCGAAATCACAGCTGGCGAGTGTTGTTACACTATGGTTCTATATTTCTCTTTTAAATACAAATGCTTCAAAAAGTTCCTTATAGACCGGCAGGTGGCAGCGTAGACAATCTCCTCATCGATTTCACGGACGAAAATCTAGGATTAGTTAAATCTCGATTCGCATATTAAGACGCAATGGGTTTGCCAAGTGATACCCTGGTGGAAAACACCTAGAAACCCGTTTTTAACGTCTGATTCGTAGGCTTATTATTGTGCTATATTGCACTCAGAAATATGAGATCATTGAGAATGAGGAGCAAGAAAACACTGTGGTCAACCACTTAAATCAGGTTCTTAGATGTTTCCGACCAAGTTGGAAATTTAGCAGGTCAATTGCGTTTTAATATGCTAATCGAGATTTAAATAATCCTAGATTTTCATCCATGAACTCGATGAGGTGATTGTCTGTACAGATTTCTCCCGGAACATTATGTTTCTTCTAAAATTTCAGATTTTTTACGTTTTTAGAAAAAAACATTAATGTACATATATATTTTTTATTTTCAGCATATCATGAATTTCCGCCCGATCTTTTTACCCATAAACAAAGAGCACATGGAGCTGTGATCATCCACATCCTTGTAATCATCTACATGTTCTATGCCGTCGCAGTAGTGTGCGATGATTACTTCGTTGCATCGCTTGAAGAATGTTGTTCGGTGAGTCTTTTCTATCCTGTTATTTATCCCTTACCTTGACTATAATCTGTAATACATAACTTCAAATTTTCTTCCACTTTCCTGTAAAAATGTTAACGTTTTCGCATTTTTTTATTAGAAATTTTTTTAATGTTTCTTTAAGGGGTCTCATGAATTTAACTTTTTACTTGTAGTGCAATTTAGCAACATGTCACATGTCATTTTTTTCCCAGTCCCTTGAGACATAAATGTATAAAATTCTTAATATCGACAACATTGTATAGCTTCTATTTAAAAAAAATTAAATATTCGGCATTGAAATTTTATTTTCTTTTAATGTTTAATTTTGATAAAACATTCAAAATTGTTTTTTAACTTATATTCACTGCGCGCAAGATTGTAGCAAAACTATTGGATAAAGAGCCCCTCAAAATATTGATATGGCTAAAAACTAATGTATCTTGAACTTATACTTTTTTGAGAGCTATTTATTTAACCCGGGAGAACGCGCGCAGGACCTGACAGACCCGGTGTGCGTATGGTTTTTACAATTGCAACCACTAATTTTTTAAAGTAATCTTCAACTTATTTAATCTCAAAATTTGTAAGAATTGTCTCCATCTAAATAAAATGACTGTTATAGTTTGATTTTATTTATGACAAAGTTAAAACCATTCATACCCTGGATAAGCGCACTTTCTCCCGGGTTAATTATTTGTTAGAAACTTAAATTAAAATTACAAAATTTTGAGAAATACATTTTTTATCGAAAAATTGCCATTTTTAAATAATCAATGCAATTATAATACTAAATTTGAAGTATAAGTTATTTTTAAATTTAAAATGGAGATATTTATCAAGTTTCATGAAAATTGCTAGATTATTTTTTGAGACATGCTGTGCGCAGTTGATACAAATGAAAGAATAATTTAATTTTTTTATCAAAATTGTGTAAAATAAAATATGAATATAGAATGTTAAAAAAATTATTTTAAATAGAAGATACATTAAGTTGACCACATTTAAAATATTATGCATTTATGATTCACAGGGACTGAGAAAAACAATTAAAAGTAACATGTTACTAAATTGCATCACCAGATAAAAAGTAAAGCTCTTGAGATAACTTAAAGCTTACAAACATTGAGGGAAAATTGACAAATAAAGATTCATAATCATTTCTTAAACATGTACTATTTCTAGCGAATGATGACCTATTGAAACTAGTACAATATCCAGTGGCTGACAAGTACCAGAAACTGCTGGTTAAATAAGTGATAGAGAATCCAAGTTTTACACAGCATGGAAACATGAAACATTATTCTATAACCAGCTTATATTAAGATAATTATGTAAATATTCCTCTTTAATGCGTTTGGTAATGTATAAATGAAAAATATCTTCCAAAACCTTTTTAATATTATTCTAAATTTTTCATCACTCTTACGTATTTAATGGATTTTTTTTCAGTTTACAAATATCGGAAAAATTCTATAAATAATGAGAAAACTTCTTATAATAGTCTTTTGAAAATGTAGAGTTTTTTACGCAATGAAATAACCAATTTTATAAACATGTATTTTTTCGATGAACAACAGAAATTGATAATTAAAAGAGTGACAAATAATAGTAGTTTTCCTTTGCATAAAACATTATTGTTAAATCAAATTGTATTTATACAGTTGTGGAAAATTTTTTATTTATTATAATCGGTAACGTTTATACATATTGAGTAGATTTCGATCCCCTAAACTCTATACGATGTGACACTGAACTCATACGCCAAACTATGAGGAATGGTAAAGTACACAAAAAGAAAAAACTTTGGTATATCAATGTGGGATTGGCAATCAAAAGTGTTTGCGGTAATTAAGAAATGCTTACGAAAATGAAAACAAGCGTTTTATAACTTAACACTTACATTAAGTGCTCAAATGTGACACCATCATTTGTACAAGCCTGGAATCATTCAATGAATAAATATAATGCTGAATTCATCTTATTAAAAGGTAAATTAAAAATCACACTAAATATAATCTACACTTAAAAAGATGAGAAGAAATATTTAAAAAGGTGTTAAATTTATTTAATTCTCACTACTTTCAATTATAAACATAGCCTTCGTCAAAAAATATTGTTATTACCGTCTTATTTTTCCAATATCTTGTAGCTGGTGTAAAAAAAGAGTGAAAGTGGAAGTCAGTTTGTAGATCCGGAAAACATTGAGAAAATAAAATATAGAAATTGAGAAAATTGGAATATTAGTTATTTTATGATTCTTTAAGCAAAATGATCCAAATTCTGGATATGTTTTAGGCTAAAACGTCATTACATATAATATTTTCTATAGTAATAACTTCTATAGATTCTCGGATGATTAATTAACGGCATTTCTTCATGTGACATATAACTTTTGCATCTTCATTATAAAATATACAAGTTAATTTCGGAGATGCAAAAATTATATGTCTCTTGAAGAATTACCGCGAATTAATCATCCGAGAATCAATAGAAGTTATTACTAAAGAAAATATTGTTTGAAACGATGTTTTATCCTACAACATACCCAGAATTTTGATCAGTTTGCTTAAAGAATGATAAAACAAGTAATATTCCAATTTCCTCAATATCTCTATTTTATTTTCCCAATGTTTTCCGTATCTAAAAAATTACTTTCACTTTCACGCCTTTTTAACACCAACTACATCACATGTGAAAAATAAAAAATTAACAACATTATTTACGTATTTTCTGACGAAGACTGTATTTATAGTTGAAAGTACTAAGAATTAAAATAAATTAATATTTTTTATAATTTTTTCAAGTTTTTTACGCATAGGGAATTTTTAAGCCAGAGAGCATTTAGTAAATGATTACGAAACCTTTCGAAAATTGTAGATAACTCAGCTAAGAGTCAGCAATTTACTCTGATGAGGACCTCATTGCAAGACTTCTAGTAGCTGTTACATTTCGCTTGGCATTTTTGAAAATGTACGCCAATGAGCTGCTAGACACTGACAGGCCTGTATCAATGTTGGTGGTGGAGCACTTGGTGGAATTTTTATGTCAATGAAATTTTCATTTCATCAACACATCTTGTTTCTTTCCTTAACACCTTTCTTTTTCCTCATTCCTGTATAAAATGGGCTTCGTTATGTGTACTTTATGTGCCCTTACAGTTTCGCTCATATGTTCAGGGACAATCTGTATAACCATTCCATACAAAATTACAGTAGCAATTAATACAAGACTACTTATATATGTCATTGATGATCTATATTCAAGATATGGCCTGTAAATTCTAACGATCTCTGTATAAAAAAATAAAAAAGTGTTATAGACCAGAAGACTGCAGCACAGATAATCATTTCATCGAGTTCACGGAATAAAATCTAGGATTAATTAAATCTCGATTCACATATTAAAATGCAATCGGTCTGCCAAGTCATATCTTGTTGGAAAACATAAAAACCGCGATATTTTCGGTCCATTCGTAGGTTTATCATTATGTTTTCTTGCTCCCAATTCTCCATGTTTTCATACTTGTGCAGGAAAGCACAATGGTAAACGTACGAATCAATCGTTAAAATAGGTTTTTTAGATGTTTTCCATTAAAATAGGACTTGGCAGACCGATTCCGTTAATGGACTAATTCATTGTATAATTGTTGAAATTAATGACTGACACTGGAATTTGTAAAGAACTTTATTTATAAATAAGAAAAGGCTATATTTCACGCATTCAATAAACCGTAATTTTTTTTACCAAAATTCCTATGCCAATGTGGCTTTTGGGAATTTATATTAAGTGGTTTCATAGGTATACCGCCTCGCCGCAAAGGGTTTATAAGTTAATCAAGATTTTACTAATCCTAGATTTTGATCCATGAAATCAAAGGGGTGATTATTTGTGCTATCTCATCCCTATCTACCTCTTAAATAAATGGGATTGACAATGCATTTTTCAGAATCACTTATCTTACGTGTAAAGAAGACATTTAAAATGAAAACGGTTTTCTTTATAACAAGATGATACGGTTACCATGACAAACTTTACTTAACAATTTTAAAGTTTACCATTTATCAGAAACATTGACATTTATTGCCTAACCGGTAATTCTTAAATGTCTCAATAGCTTTCGATAAAAGATTTTATTAGTTAAAGATGTTGAAGATATTTTTCATTGTGAAATTAAATAAAGTTTTATGCATAAGTTTACTTTTCTTTAAGATTTTATGCTTATTTTGTAGAAAATTAATAAGGAAAAGTTAAATTATAGTTAAATGAACATTGAACTAATGTTTAGAATAATATAAATAGATATTGGTGGTTAAATCAGTAACTAGAAGACAGCCAGTCAGCATGACGTGTTCGCATTTTATGCTTATTTTGTGCGAAATAAATAAGGAAAAATTAAATTTTATTTAAAAGAATGTTAAACTAAAGTTTAAAATAATATAAATAGCTGTTGACGATTATATCAGCAATTAAAAGATTGTCCGTCAACATTACGTCTTCACATTATAAAAGAATGATATACAGGGTGTCCACTCTCAACGGTGGCCAATGGCTAATTTCTAAACCGTTAGTGATAGACATATAGTCTCAATTGCAAAAGTGTTTTAAGAAAGGTAAAGAATTGTCTTTTGAGCGATTTAGGTTAAAAAAAATTATATATATTAAAGTTTTATACAGTCCCCCGGTCCTATAAGTTATATTTAGTAAATTTTTACCACTACTCTAACAAGTAAGACAAAAAAAAAGTCCCATTTCTCTGCGATTAAAACTGACCGAGTAATAGCTGTTTAAAGTTGAAGCATCTTTTTTGCTGCAAAATAGGGGTCATTCACAAATTTACTGGAAATAAAAATAAACGTCAGATATAAAATTTAACATTAAACATTGAGAGTAAAATAATTTTTACAATATTATTTTAAAGTATATATTGATGTTTACAGTTAAAGCAAGTGATACAACTTGTACTAAAAAATATATATAAAAAAAAATAACAGAAATTTTGTTAAATTAAATTATGAAAAGCAACAATCATAATTCATTACAAAATGATACATATTTAAAATTCTATTAGAATATTTAACCTAGCGGAATTTGGTGTAATCCTATAAAATAAATAAATGATATGCACCTAAAATAGTATTAGTATTACAATGTCGTTGGATATAAATAAGTATGCAATTTGAGCCTCGATCGAATATTTGGAAGTGAATTAAAATTTGAATATAAATTTTGAACTAGGAAAACATGCATAGGAACGTTTAAAGTAAAATAAAAGCTTATCAAATTAACACATCTTTTTAAAATAAAATCATGGAAATAAGCAGTTTCATTTCTTTACAAAATAAAACATATGTAAAAATACAATTGAGGATGCGAATTTTAAAACTCGCCTTATCGCATTTGTTTATTCTATCAGTCTATACCAATCTGCACTAATGAAACTCTACAATCTTCAAATTTATAACGAAAACCAATGGACTCTGTGGTGGTTACTCCATAACCCCCCCCATATGTTTAATTTAATTCATTTTTTATTAGCCATTTTATTTCATATCACCTTCCTTTTTATTAATGTTCTCAATTTAAATTTAATTTCGGTTTCGCTTATTTTCATTTCGTCGCCTGTAATGTTTTCTTTCTTGCTTAGCTTTCGAATGTTCCAAGCCGGTAAAATTCTGTCTGAAATCATTCCTTCCGGTTTTAAATTTGTTCGAGAACTTTCTCGCTAGTTCTTTTGGGTGGAACTTCCGTTTATTCGGACACACCCCTAACCTATCAAATTAAATTCCACAGGTGACGTATTTCAAGCCGTTAAGTACATGGCCACCAGCTTTGGCCTTCCTTCTTAAGATGGTTATCAATTTTATTCTTATTAGTTACATATCTTTTCATACTGTATATTGTAATTTGGCTTAGTTTTTCCTCACCCCCTCTGTTGCTAACTGCCAAATTGGCGTATTTTGCATTTACAATAACCCTTTCTCCTTTTCCCCTGGGCTCGCGGCCACCTGCGTGAGTTGCGCCGTTAGACACCTGCTGTGATGGATGCAGTCGCATGAGTGAAAGTTCGGGGCAGAGGTGCTCCCCCGTTAACGAAGGATGGAACGGTTTTTTTTTGTTATGTTGAGATTATTACGATGCTGATTTTTTTTAAGTGCGGCAAAGAAAAAGTGCTGCCCTCAAAATTCATCTAGGAAAGTGATGTTGATTTCTGTTAAGCCAAGTCCCTCTGTGCTGCGAGGAGCAATGAAGTGGTTTAATGCATTCCTGAATGTATTCGTTTGTGCCTTCTCTTTTTGGAAATGATGTTGAGTTTTCAAGGCGGCTAGTAGCAAGGCACTTCTCACTGCAATAGCATCCCGAAAATTGTTTTGTTTGTGCATTCTCTTCTTGGATTACGGAAATTATATAAGGTCTCATTATACGTCTTCAGTTTATGCTCTCGTGTTATCTTCACAAGTGTTGTAAAAATGTCGTCACGTATTTTATAAATATTCATTCATTTTCTCATCATCTCTTCATCAACGAGTTTTCTTCTACAAATCTAATGTGCCCAATTCTTCGATAATCTTTTTATTCTCCATCCTCTGAGAAGTAGGCAGAGGTGAAGAACTGTTTTGTTTTCAAGAAATAATATTATAGTTTACATGACGTCTTGGTGAAGATTTTTCTTTCGTCAGGTGAAGAAATTTTATTTGCATAAGTCCTTTTTACTTCATTATCTGGCCCAATATATATATAATTTTTTCTTAATATTTACGGGGCGTTATAAAGAAAATATTGGCATGTATCTATACAATATGAAGTATGATGTATTTTGTTTTGAAAGTTCATATTATGAGAGGTGTTCTTTTTCAAAAAGAAATAATAATTTATTCTCCTTTTATGTCATGAAGAAAATTGTTTAATTACATGTTGTTGAGATATCTAGAATATGTTATGAAAAGAATTTTTATTGCTTGGAGATAGCAATAGTTGTGATTAACATATGTTATGAAATGGTTGTTTATCAAGTGAGAAATTAATATGTACGAGTCACCAAAAATATAAATTTGTGAAGAAATATTTATTCATGAAAAAAGCAACAAGTACTTCATGAAATAAAATATATTTTTTTTTTCTTCGAAAATTGTTCGTATATTAATTTCTTGTGCCTATTGTCTGGATTTATTTGTCATCAAAAGCCAAGGATTCAACAGGTAACTTTTTACCTTTTTAATTTTATATTTTTATAACTTTATACTTGATTTTTCTTCATCATTGGATAAAGAATATTTTTATTATTTTAAATGAAATAATGAAGAGAGTAATTAGGGTCGTTTGCAGGCCCCCATTCTCCGTGATGTGCTATCATTATCACGATCACTTTGGCCTAATTGTGGGTAGAGGCAAATAAAAAGTGCTTTCTCCACTTTCAAATAAACATAACATTATATTTTCTTTGATACCCTGACCAAAGCGTCAGCTCAAACACAACAGACTCATTTAAAGGTTTTTCGGGATTTCCCAAAATTTAATTTTTTCGATAAGGAGAATTTTGAAACTCACGTCTGCAACTATTGTAACCAATCTAGAAGTTAATTAAAATTAACACTACCATAAAACTTATACTGTGGCAACACCTTCAGTTAAATCGTTTTAAAAATATTTCTTTATCTCATTTAAAACATTTTTGTAATTGGAACTATATGTCTCTGACAAATGGTTTAGGAAGTAGCTATTGGACCATTCTGGAAATGGATGCTCTTTACAATACTTTAAGCACTTTGTGTACGTTCCCTTAAAGCTCAGTCAAACTCATCCGTTTTCAATCACAGAAAAGTGGTTTAAGTCATGAAATTTAAAGTTTCATAACTCGGTGAATTTTAATGTTAGATGAATGGGACCTTTTTTCGCTTATTTGTTACAGTAGGGGGGAGAATTTATTAAATATCACTTATAGGACCGGGGGCAGGTATAAAAATTTAATTTTCGTAATTTTTAATAAATTTTTTTTTCACCTAAATCGCTTAAAAAACAATTCTTTACCTTTTTTAAAGCATTTTTGCACTTGGAGCTATATGTTTATCACTAACGGCATAGAAATTAGCCATTGGCCACCGTTGAGAGTGGACACCCTGTAGAATTGCATAAGAAAAAGAGGTTACGAAGAAATAAATTTCATCGGTTAACATGACGTTTTCTCATTTTAAAAGAATAATATAGAATTGCATTAGAAAAAAGGGTTACGAAGAAATAAATTTCATTATGGTCGGTGGGGTAAAAGAGATAAACCGTTAAGCATTGACCAACACAATTCTTTAGGTGGTCCTAAGGGAAAAGAAAAAAACAATTTTCTCTCTTTTTTTTATTTAAAGTCGAACCTACACCATACAATTGTATGGATCTTTCGTTATCATAACCTAACATTGGAATTTTTTTAATATTTCTTTTTTTTAATCAATATGATCTTGTTAATTAGGGTTAAAAACCAACTTTTTTAATTTCTACCAAAACTCTCCCGGTCTTAAGGGAACAGAATGCCTTTACATCGTCAATTTTATATACACACATATATATATTATATATATACATACATATTTTGATTTCATCACCATTTCTGAATAATTTGCAAAAAAATTCATTAAAAATTCTAATTAATTTACTAATTATGACTATTTAATTAAGATTACCTATGTGATATGAAATGAGATAATAAAACTTTGAGTCGCATTTATTTAAAACGGTGAATTTTGATACTGTGCGCAATGTTACTAAAAAACTATGCATGACAATCAAAAGAAATTTTTGCCACATATCTATTTCTGTATTATCTACAACATAAAACAATGCGATAATAACCCAAAAATGTAAATTTTATTTTATTTTTTGTTTTGCACGTTAAAAATATTCTTTTCAATTATTAAGTTAATTTTTTAATTAAGTCAATATTTTTTACAAATGTTCTTGTTTTAGTATAAATGTAACCCTATTATGTATATATTTTCACCAAAGTTACTTCATTATATGCATATTTTCAGATTTCATAATGAATGCAAGACGTGTTATTTTATTTTTCTCTTATTATTCTATGTATTTTTAAACTTATCATTTCAATATGCATTTATGAATTTAAAAGTATATATATATTTTAAATATAATAATTAATATGTCCTTCATTATTAAATGAAGTTTGATCTTTATTTTTGACTTAGTTTCACAAGTTTTGAAGCTTGGAACATAGTGATATTTTTTGCTTTTTTGACGTGATAAAACATGTCTACTCCCTTAAAGAGTTATAAGAACAGCCCATTTTTCTTTCAAACTTAATTTGCAAAAAAATATTAATTTCCGCTCATTAGACTTTTGCCGTCTTCTTGCAATGGGGCTTTTTTGTCGTCATTCATTAAATTAAAAAAAAAAATCTATAACTTTCAGTTTCTTATGAGACCAACAAAAAAAAACTATAAAACTTTAACTCTAAATAAATTTGTTAGCTAATTGTAAACAAGAACGCATGTTATAAAATTGAAAAATCAAATTTATGCACTAAACATTTACCCATGATGCCACTTGAAAGAATATATTTTTTGGGTATAACAATGGAATCATTCTCATAAGTCATTCACGTCCATAAGCAAAAAAAATAAAATTCCAACAATATTGTATTTAATACACAACTTCGGTAGCCTTAAATTCGCATTTTCTTAGAAAGACTTAATGCATGGAGTTCATTCAGATCTATATATTTCCAATGAGCTCCATAATCTACGTTTTACTTAAATTCACAGGAATTAATCATAAATATTTACAAGTAACTTTTGTTTTAGATATCATCAAAACTATATCATTCTATATCTGACATACAGAACTGCTGAGAAATGTTCGTGGGAATTTTCAACTAAAATATATGTATCTCTAAGATGAACTAAATTTTGGAAATACATGTTAATAAGAAATACAAATCTATATATAATTTACAGGGTTTTTAACAAATTCGGATAGTTTTCCGATATTAGATGGGAACAGACAAAATTCGGTTTTGAAATGCTTTATACATTTCCAAATGGAGCAATGAGACGTAACATTTTATTTTTTTAAACGGTGCAGATTTGTCAAATTATTTTGAATATGTTAAAAAGTGCTTCATAATCTATGCTTGACGCATATTATTTTTCTTCCTTGTTACTTTAAAAAAAGCTCATTCTTTATTAGATAATTATCGTAATATTTATCTTGGTTACGTAATATATCCTATAACAGTCATTGGAATGTATAACTAAAGAACTGAAAACTTTAAAAATTGCTTTAAAAAATTATAATAATTCAAAATTTATACATTTTTTATTTACTTTTTAAATCTAACATAATTTTAAATGGGTTACTGGAAAAAATAACATGTCCATAACACTAAATAACTTTTAACTTATTTCAAATATCGCACAAAACTTTTAACGCCATCATTATTTCAAGTAATGGTGTTGCACCTTAACTAAGCGTTATCGGGATGTACATTACTCATAGTTTATTATCTTGTTCGGAAAGAAGACAGTTAAAGTCGTTCCATTTGTCTTGATGATCAACTAATACGTTACCATGGGGAACTTCATTTCATGCTTTTAAAGATAGCCGTTTAGCCCGAAACATTCTTAGTGCTTAAACTTCTCAAGTACCTTTCGTAATGAGCTTTCATTGTCTGAAGTTATTAAAGACTTTCTACGTGTGAAACTCAAAAATTTTCCAATCAAAATTATATTTTTAATCAAATGATTGTATTTCTTATAATTCAAATTATTACATTTATGTTTAGTTATAAATCTTACATTTATGCTAATAATAAAAAAAGGCTTCAGTAAATGTTTTGTAATATCTATAGAAATCTATCAGATCTAGAGATCTGAACATTTGGGTGGGTGTTGACAAAAACAGGTTTGAATGAATCTGAGGCTCAGATTTTTCATTTTTTTATAATTAGTCGAAATATTAACTGAAATTGATCCTGAACAACGCAAAATGTCACAGTGACGTTGATTTACGAAGCTTTCTGATTTTCTTAAATAGGTTAATAGAAAAATAATATGTCCATAACAGTATCTTACTAAATAACTCTTAACTTATATCAAATATCGTCCAAAACATCTAACGACTACTTTCTTTCAAGTAAATATGCCGCGCATTAACTAAGCGCTATCAGTATGTACATTACTTGAAATTTATTATCTTGTTCGTAAAGAAGACATTTAAAGTCGGTCCATTTCTCTCTATGAATGCGTTACCATAGTGAACATCCTTCCATGATTTTAAAGATAGCCATTTATCGCAAAACTTTCTTAGTGCTTAAAGTTAAAATTCACAAGTACCTTTCGTAATGAGATTTCATTGTCTATTAAAGAAGTTATTAAGAAATTTCTAACTGCGAAACTCACAAAGTTTTACAGTCAGAATTTTTATTAATTGCTTATATTTTTAATTAAAACTTGTAATTCTTATAATTCCAAATATAACATTTGTGTTAAATTGTGAAACTTCTATTCATAGTAATAAAAGAAAGGGGTTTAAGCGAATGTGTTTTGATCTGTATTGAAATCTATCAGATGTAGAAATCATAACATTTGGGTAAGAATTGTTGAAAACAGAATTGAATTCACCTGAGGCTCAGATTTTTTACTTTTTTCTGATTAGTCGAAATATTAATTAAAATCTTGAACAATGCAAAATGTCACGATGACGTCGATTTATGAAGCTTTCTGGTGGTCTTAAATGGGTTACTGTAAAAACCCCAGTAGCCAAATAATATTGGACCAATATTGGCTACATCTTGGAACAATATTGTCACATTGGTGCAGTACTGGCATGAAATATTGCTCCATTATTGGGATGTTTACATTTCGCCCTTCTTTAACCAATATCTACAGCCAATATCATGCAAATATTGGGGTTGCATCGGAAATATTACCAATAAAATGCCAATATTGGTTAAATATTGGTATTTAATTGGAAATATTTCCAATGAAACGCCAACATTTGTACAATATTTGCGTTTTATTGGCAATATTTCCAATGGAACGCCAATATTGGCATAATGTTGGCTGTAGATATTGGCTAAATAAAGGCAAAATGTAAACATCCCAATATTGGAGCAATATTGACGTTTCATCGACAATATTTCGAATAGATGAATTATTGGCGCAACGTTGGACCAATATTGGTTTGCTACTAGGGAATAATATGTCCATAGCAGTCTCTCATTTAATAACTCTTAACTTATATCAAATATCGTAAAAAAAACTTTTAAGGTCTTCATTATTTCAAGGAGAAGCATTATTTCAAGAAATAATGCTTCGCCTTAGCTAAGGAGGTACAGGAGTTGTTGAGGATTTTCTATGTGTGAAACTCGTGAATTTTTATAATTAGATTTTTTATTTATTGTTTATATTTTTAATCAAATTTTTGTATTTTTTACAATTTACAATTTAATATTTATGCATTTTTTCTTTCACATTTTAAATCCAAGATAATTTTAAATAGTTTACTGGAAAAATAATATGTCTATAACAGTATTTTACAAAATAATTCTTAACTTATATCAAATATCGTACACAACTTCTAACGTCTTAATTATTTCGAATAATAATGCCTTAACTAAGCTTTATTAGGATGTACATTGCTCACAGATTATTATCTTGTTCGGAAAGAAGACAGTTAAAATCGGTCCATTTGTCTCTATGAACAACTAATGCATTACTATGGTGAACTTTATTTCATGATTTTAAAGATAGACGTTTATCCCGAAACTTTCTGAGTGCTTAAACTTCTCAAATACATTTCCTAATGCGATTTCATTTTCTGAAGTTATTAAAGATTTTCTAAGTGTAAAACTCATAAAGTTTTGCAATCAGAAATGCATTTTTAATCAAATGATTGTATTACTTATAACTTAAAATCAAATATTAATGCTTAATTATAAACATTATATTTATACTAAGGTACCTGTGCCTAATATGGACACCATAAGGAAAAATTATTTTTTTCACCCCCATGTACACGTGATAGGACTCCAAAAATATATGACCATGATCCCTGGACTGTTGACTATCATTATTAAAATTATCTACCTTGTAACTATTCCGGTTTAATTTAAATGATAAAAACAAATCATTTTTACAAATGTCCATATAAGGAACCACCAGTCCCTATTATGAACAGGTGGCTCCTTATTGACCTACTACACAGGATGTATGGAAGAGCCATTCTTCTATGGAGTTTTAGAGTAGAAGGGATAGAAAAAATATCTTAAAGTATTGCGGGGGAAAGTAGGGCAGAGTATATATCTTCAGAACATGCACTTTAGAACAGGGGGTCATTTTCGGTTGTGGCTCTTCGAAGACCGATGCAAAGCACCTCAGTTACTACAAATTATTATAAATAATGTCGTTGGTTTTGCTTAGCTTTCTATTTTTGTGAATCTGAAGATTCACCTGCTGTACTTCTAATGTGAGCAGAAGGTGTCCATATTGGGAATCGGGAGTAGTTTTAATAAATCTTTTAATAAATAAATAAAGAAAACTTTTTAAAGCAATATATGCAATAGTAATGGAAAATATGTTTTAAACACTTTCTAAAACACTTCACTTTTCAATATTTAAAGTTATTTTACAATATCTAATAAGAATTTAAACTTACCTGTAATTACGATCAGCACACCACGAAACAACAGGTTTCTTTCCAAATAGCGAACAACGCGCTTTTTTGTACTTTCCTGGCTTAATTATTTTTTCAACTGCTCTTCTTCACCCACATGTAGCGCGATCTCTCTATCAAAATTGTTATTTTTAAAAATATTAGGGGTGTCCATATTGAGAGCACTGCCCATATAGGGTACAAATACCTTAATAAAAGAAAGAGGTTTGAGCGAATGTTTTGTGATCTTTATAGAAATCTCTCCGATGTAGAGATCTGAAAGTTTGGGTGGATGTTGACGATGATAAGTTGAACGAATCTGAGGCTCAAATTTTTCATTTTTTTTTTGTTAGCCGAAATGATAATTAAAAATATTGGTGAATGCAAAATGTCACAATGATGTCGATTTACGAAGCTCTTCAGTGTTCTTAAAGGCGCTACTAAAAAAATAACATGCATATAAAGATGTCGCACTAAATAAATCTCAACGTATGTCAACTATCGTACAAAACTTCTGTCTCCTTCATTATTTTAAGTAATAATGCTGCTCTTTAACTAAGCGTTATCAGCAGTGTACATTACTCATAGTTTATTACCTTGTTCGTAAAGAAGACGGTTAAAATCGATCCATTTGTCTCTATGAACAACTAATGCATTACCATGGAGAACTTCATTTCATGCTTTTAAAGATAGCCGTTTATCCCGAAACTTTCGTAGTGATTAAACTTCTCAAGTACATTTCGTAATGAGATTTCATTGTCTGAAGTTATCAAAGATTTTCTAAGTGTGAAAGTCACAAAGTCTTACAGTTAGAATTTTTATTAATTGCTTCCATTGCAATTAAATCTTGTATTTCTTCTAATTCAAAATATAACATTTGTGTTTAGTTGTGAACCTTATATTGATATTAATAAAAGAAAGAGGTTTGAGATTTTGTTCTGTAAAGTTATTAAGGAATTACTAACTGCGAAACTCACAAAGTTTTACAGTCAAAATTTTTATTAATTGCTTATATTTTTAATTAAAGCTTGTAATCCTTTTAATTCAAAATATAACATTTGTGTATAGTTGTGAACTTTCTAGTCATAAAAATAAAAGAAAGAGGTTTGAGTGAATGTGTTGTGATCTCTATGGAAATCTATCAGATGTAAAGTTAAAAACATTTGGGTGAGTATTGAAGAAAACAGGTTTGAATGCACCTGAGGCTCAGTTCTTTCATTCTTATGTAACTACTGAGATATTAATAAAAAATGATGGTGAGCAATGGAAAATATCACAAAGACGTCGACTTCCGAAGCTTTCCGACGCGACGCGTTCTAAAATGGGTTACTGGAAAACTAATATGTCTATAACAGTGTCTCACTAAAGAACATTTAACTTATATCAAATATCGTACAAAGTGCAACGCCTTCATTACTTCAAATAATAATACTGCGCCTTAACTAAGCGCTAAGAGAATGTAAATTACTTGTAGTTTATTAACTTGTTCATAACGAAGACAGTTGTAATCGGCCCATTTCTCTTTATGAACAACTAATGCGTTACCATGGTGAACTTCATTTCATACTTTTAAAGATAGCCGTTTGTGCCGAAACTTTGTTAGTGCTTAAACTTCTCAAGTACCTTTCGTAATGAGATTTCATTGTCTAAAGTTATTAAAGATTTTCTAATTGAGAAACTCACAAAGTTTTTCGATCAGAATTTCGATCGAATAACTCTTAACGTATTAAAATAGCAAATAAAGCCTTTGGGCAAAAATGTTTAAAGATAGAAAACCAACGATTATAAATGAACAAATAAAGTATGAAAATGTAGCAAACAGCTGTTTCGAATCTACTATCGAGATTCTTCATCAGTGCAAGACTCAGCGAGCTAAAAAAAGCAAAACTGAGCAAAACTTTAGCACACACTCACCGAGATATTAATTCAAAACCATGTAACAAAGCAAAATGTCGCGATGACTTCGATTTACGAATCTTTCCTTTGTTCTTAAATGGGTTAATGAAAAAAAAATACATTCATAACAGTTTTTCACTAAATAACTCTTAACTTATTTCAAATATCGTACAAAACTTCTAAAGCTTTCATTATTTCAAATAATAGTGCTGCACCTTCACTAAGCGTTATCAGGATGTATATTACTCATACTTTATTATCTTGTTCGTAAAGAAGACAGTTAAAATCGGTCCATTTGTCTTTAAGAACAACTAATGCGTTTCCATGGTGAACTTCATTTCATGATTTTAAAGATATCCGTTTATCCCGAAACTTTCTTAGTGCTTAAACTTTTCAAGTACCTTTCGTAATGAGATTCCACTGTCTAAAGTTATTAAAGATTTTCTATGTGTGAAACTCACAAAGTTTTATAATTAGAATTTTTATTACATGCTTATATTTCTTATAATTCAAAATATAATATTTAGGTTTAGTTATAGAAAACTAATAAAAGAACTAATAAAACTAATAAAAGAAAGAGATTTGAACGAATGCGTTGTGTTTTATAGAAATCTATTGGATGTAGACATCTGAACATATGGATGAGTATTGACGAAAACAGGTTTGAATGCACCTGGGGTTCAGAGTTTTTATTTTTTATGATTAGCCGAGATATTAATTAAAAATCTTGGTAAACAATGTAAAATGTCACGAAATTGTCTATTTACGAAGATTTCCGGTGTTCTTAAATAGGTTATTGGAAAAACAATATGTCCATAACATTGTCTCACTAAATAATTCTTAACTTATATCAAATAATGTACAAAACTTTTAAACTTCTTCATAATTTCAAGTAATAATGCTGCGCCTTAACTAAGCGTTATCAGGATATACATTACTCATAGTTTATTACCTTGTTCGTAAAGAAGAAGGTTAAAATCGGTCCGTTTGTCTCTATGAACAACTAATACGTTACCATGGAGAACTTCATTCATGCTTTTAAAGATAGCTGTTTATCTCCAAAACTTTTTTAGTGATTAACACTAGAACTACCGGTGTTTCATATATATTTAGTTTTACCGCATCCGTCAAACTGACGGATTTTTGATCACGGCTTTCATTGTAACTTTTGACTTAATTAATGTAAATAAAAATATATAATTTAACAAAAACATCATTTAATATGATAATTCATTAATTATTAATAAAAACTCAATAAAAAAAACAGTTTCTATCTACATTTATAGTACATTTGCTACACATGAAATAATTATGAAGCACATATTTTACATGTTATCTTAGATTAACACTTGCAACGAACTCATTAAACTTAGTTAATGTAAATAACAGACTATAATTTAACAAAAAAAATATTTAATATAATTATTCATTAATGATAAATATAAAGAAACTAAAGAAAAACAGTTTCTATTTGTATTTACAGTATAGCACATTTGATATGCACGAAAATATTATAAGGCAGATATTTTATAAGTGTCTCTTCTCTTAGATGAACACTTTCCACAAAGATATTTGATTTAGTTAATGTAAATAAAAATATATATAATTTAACAAAAATAACATTTCATGTATTAATTCATTAATTATTAATAAAAAAAACAACGAGTTTCTATTTACATTTATAGTATAGCACATTTGATATGAATGAAATAATTATGAGGCACATATTTTACAAGTAGGGGGAACTGGGGTACATTGATACATGGGGCACATTGATACACCCCCTCTACCGCTCACAGGGTCATTACAGGAAGTTTCACAACAGCTCCATAAGATGGTGCTAGTGTATTCAACTACATACAGAAAATCTTGGAATGATTCAATAGTTTGGTGAAATGGGACGGGTGATTTATTGTTTTTGTTGTTCAAAAGTAAATATGAGTTGTACAATTGAAATGCTATTATACAACTGTTCCAGTATTTTCAACCAAAATGAATACTCTCCCTGGTAAGTACAGCTACTCTTTATCAGTTCTTCATTATTTATTGTTAGATATATTGTGAAGTGTTGGATTTGAGACTCATTTTATTCAAAATCGCTGTATGGGGCACATTGATACAGTCTATGACGGGGCACATTGATACAGCCTAAATCCTTTAATAGTTCATATTTTCATTATCTTTTATTATTTTTTTTACCATACACTCATTAATCCATCCTTTTTTTTTTCACGAAAAATTTCTAATATTAGTTTTTATTGAAGTGAAATAGCTCTAATTTCTTTATATTAGAACATTTTATAGTATTTTTGAAAACAGAAGACGTAGGAACTTACCCAGCATCTAGTGCTTGTAGAACTAATATAAAAGAAAAGGACGCCATTCTGGCAAATCTCGAATTTATATCGATTCTCCAGAGAAAAAAGTATTTTCGACATGCGAAATGTTAAGTAAGAGAAACAAACTGCAGAACAGAAAATGATACTTACATTATAAACAGAATTTTTAATATAATTATCCTTTATTTTCTGTTTATAAACCTATTTATAAACAGAAAAACTGGTAATTTTTTCATCTTTCATAAGAAAGAAGATAATGCTGGGGCTGAAGTGCTAGATATGACAAAGTTACTACATCCAACAATCAGACAAGAAACAGCCAGAACATCAGGTCATAATATATTTAATTTTGATTGCTTTAATATTGCTTAAAAATAAATTGTGGGTGATTTGAATTTTTATAAATAAATATAAAAGGGTTTTCTAATTCATTTTCTATGAAAAATATGCACTGGTATTATTTTGTCGTCATTTTTCTCAAACGTATCAATCTGCCCCGGGGATGGGGCACATTGATACAAATGACTTTTTTTGATTTTTTTAAAATTACATGCAAAAATACTATATAAAACAATGATTGTACATTTTTATAACATACTACACAAGTTTTGCTGTCACCTAATGGAAAAAAAACTTGAATTTTCTACTTTCTTGACACCAAAAAAAATCTTAGAAAAAAACTGTATCAATGTACCCCAGTTCCCCCTACATGTTATCTTAGATGAACACTTACCACAAACGTATTTGTTGCATAAATTGCAAGTATAAATCGCTTTTTTTTTTTTTTTTTTTTTTTTTTTTGCATAATCCAATTTGGAAAGATTTGCGATCATAAGGAATATTTTGTGAATTTTCTAGAGCACAATCCATTGATTTCCGTTCTTGTTTTTGGCATGAGGCTTCTTTTCTGCTGCACCTATATTCACTGAAGAGTTCTTCGGATAATTGAAATAAAAATTGTTTTCTAGTTATATTTTTATCACAAGTCTCTTTATATAAAATCCACGCATTGATTGCTGCAGAGTCCAAAATATTATAAAATACCTGCGAAGGCCATCTACGTGATCCTGCTTTTACGCTATATTTGCGGGCTATTTGGTCAACTACATCTACTCCAAATTTAGTCTCATTGTAAAATGACACAGTTGCAGGAATTTGTTTTCGATTAGAAGCAATTTTTACAGATTTATGTTTTTAGCTAAGAAGCAGTACTTTTTTATAAGGCTTGCTTTTATAAACTGTTAAAACAATATCATTTGATTTGTAGAGTTTTGTGGAGAAAAGAGCCATGTTATCTTTTCTAACTTTAGCTATTTTCGGCAATTCTGTTTTATAGTTCCAACATGACTTGTTTTTTTTGGCCAGTAGCTTCTTTGCGAGCTGCATACTTTTAGAAAAATTATCCGTTGTTATATTCCTCCCACAATTTACGTAGTTTTTTACAAGATTCAAAACTACAAATTTATTCAAAGGAGCTCCTGATGGTCTAAGTTCGTCTTTGCCTAAATAAGGAAATCCATTTATAAGATATTTACTTCGCACGTCTACAGCTAACCGAAATTTAATTCCAAATTTGTCTGGTTTTTTGGGCATATTTGTTCATCTACGCTTATATTCTGATCTGGTTTGTAACAAGCTTGGCTGTTATCAATAAAGGACTTTCAAATTTCGGAAGCTAATCCAAATTTGTCAGTTCGTAAGCAAACACTCCTCTCACTTTTTTTGTCAAAACGAATTAATCTCATAATTTCTAAAAATCTACTTCTACTCATAGTTTCGCGAAAGAAAGAAGGTCCCCAATTTTTTTACCACAAATAGGATAATTTCAAATTTCTCGCTTCAAAAGCTCCTCGAGCATACAATATAGCTACAAACGCATACAATCCTTCAATAGTAATTTTTCAATCGTCTTTCTGTAAAACATTTCTGGCCTCAAGCTCAGTGCAAGTGTTTATTTGCTTCATCACTCGATTATCAATTATAAGCCTAAATGCACTGCTAACATTACCATGCATAATGTTTCGTTTCGCATAAGCAATTGGGCCTGAAGTATCCTTGAATATAGTGTGCCTACCAACACAACCATTCCCTATTTCTTCTCTTCAGTACCATCGAGAGCAATTTCTTTTTCAAGTCTTTTTTCAGTTTCTGTTTGGCTTGACCGATTCAGTATTTGAACTTATTTGCAATCGCTTTCTGCGTTTGTGGCTCTTTTAGGGAATTTCATCTTCATTCCCTGAATCTTCACTTTCATATTCTTCTTCTTCACTTTCTCCAATATCTCGTACTTCAATTTCATCTCCAGAATTTTCAGAGTCATTATTATTACTTGAATTAGTGTCCGAACAGTCTTCATTTATACTAGTGAGTTCTTTGTATT
Organism: Maratus speculifer; assembly: GCA_964019185.1. Taxonomy (NCBI): domain Eukaryota; kingdom Metazoa; phylum Arthropoda; class Arachnida; order Araneae; family Salticidae; genus Maratus; species Maratus speculifer. Next base: position 110,221,041 of record OZ025301.1, read on the forward strand.
CTCCGAATAATTTTTTTCTTCCTCGAAATCGTTTCATTTTTGACTAGAATTTACAAAAAATATAAAATGTTATTTTTTTCATAAAAATATATTCATACTTCTTTCCGAGACTTGGACAGATGCGGATTGGACTTTACACAGATTACATTATTCACAGACTGCACTTTTCACTAAGAACGTTATCACACTAGAAGTACAATTGAAAATGACCGCGTCCTAATTACATTTACCAGTTACTAATACGTTTGATATGAAGCCTGAAGTAGACTGCGCATGGGCAAAAAGGGCTAGTCCATGTGGAAAATGGGGAAGTCCGCACCACTTCGGGATGAGTTTGTTAATTGCCGAAGCCGTCAATTTGACGGGTCTTGGTATAAATAGGTATATGTCATACTGATTACGGAAATTAAAATGAGTGACAGGAAATTGAATAGGAACATTTAAATGTTCTTATGTTTCATTAAAAGTCATATCATAAAATTTTGGTACTTGCCATAAATTATATCAAATTTTTAAGCATGAAATTTGAAAACCGTCAAAATGACGATCTTGGTCGTTCTAGTGTTAAACTTCTCAAGTACCTTTCGTAATGTGATTTCATTGTTTAAAGTTATTAAAGATTTTCTAGGAGGGAAACTCACAAAATTTTAGAATTAAAATATTTATTACATGCTTTTATTTCTTATAATTCAATATATAATATTTAAGCTTAGTTATAGAAGACTAATAAAAGAACTAATCAAAGTAATAGGAGAAAGAGATTTGAACGTATTTTTTGTGTTTTTTAGAAATCTATTGGATGTAGACATCTGAACATATGGATGAGTATTGATGAAGACAGGTTTGAATGCACCTGAGGTTCAGAGTTTTTATTTTTTATGATTAGCCGAGGTATTAATTAAAAATCATGGTAAACATTGCAAAATGTCACGATATTGTCAATTTACGAAGTTTGCCAATGTTCTCAAATGGGTTATTGGAAAAACAATATGTCCATAACATTGTCTCACTAAATAATTCTTAACTTATATCAAATAATGTACAAAATTTCTAAACGTCTTCATTATTTCAAGTAATAATGCTGCGACTTAACTAAGCGTTATCAGGATGTATTAATCATAGTCTATTATCTTGTTCGTAAAGAAGACAGTTAAAATCGGTCCATTTATCTCTATGAACGACTAATGCGTTACCACGGTGAACTACATTTCATGCTTTTACAGATAGCCGTTTATTCCGAAACTGTCTTAGTGCTAAAACTTCTAAAGTACCTTTCTTAATGAGATTTCGTTGTCTGAAGTTATTAAAGATTTTCTAAGTGTGAAACTCATAAAGTTTTGAACTCAGAATTACAGTTTTAATCAAATGATTGCATTTCTTATAATTCAAAATATAACCTTTATGTTTAGTTTTAAACCTTATATTTATACTAGTAAAAGAAAGAGGTTTTAGCGAATGTTTTGTGATTTCTATAGAAATCTATCCGATATAGAGATGTGAACATTTGGGTGGGTGTTGGCGAAAACAGGTTTGAATGAATCTGAGGATCAAATTTTTCATTTTTTTATGATTAGCCGAGGTAAAAATTAAAACATGGTGAACAACGCAGAATGTCACGATGACGTCGATTTAAACCTTTTTCTGGTTTTCTTAAATGGGTTACTGGAAAAATAATATTCATAACAGTGTCTCACTAAATAACTCTTGACTTATATCAAATATTCTGCGTCTTAACTAAGCATTATCAGGATGTACATTGCTCAAAGTTTATTATTTTGTTCGTAAAGAAGACAGTTAAAATCATTCCATTTGTCTTTATGAACAACTAATGCGTTACCATGATGAATTTTATTTCATGCTTTTAAAGATAGCCGTTTATTCTGAAACTTTCTTGGTGGTTAAACTTTTCAAGTACTTTTCGTAATGAGATTTCATTGTCTAAAGTTAATAAAGATTTTCTAAGTATTAAACTCACAAAGTTTTACAATCAGAATTTTTATTATATGCTTATATTTCTTATAATTCAAAATATAACATTAATATTTTGTTATAAACCGTATATTTATACTAATAAAGAAAGAAGTTTGAGCAAATATTTTGATCTCTATAGAAATCTATCGGATCTAGAGATCTGAACATTTGGGTGGGTGTTGACGAATAAATCTGAGGCTCAGATTTTTCATTTTTTTAGGTTAGCCGAAATAATATTTAAAAATATTGGTGAACAGCGCAGAATGTCACTATGATTTCGATTTACGAAGAAGTTTTCTGGGGTTCTTAAATGGGTTACTGGAAAAATAATATATTCTTAACAGTGTCTCATTAAAAAACTCTTGACTTATATCAAATATCGTACAAAACTTCTAAAGACTTCATTATTTCAAGTAATAATGCTACGCCATAACTAAGCGTTATCAGAATGTACATTAGTCATAGTTTATTATCGTGTTCTTAACGAAGACAGTTAAAATCGGTCCATTTGTCTCTAAGAACTACTAATGCCTTACCATAATGAACTTCATTTCATGCTTTTAAAGATAGCCGTTTATCCCGAAACTTTCTTAGTGCTTATACTTAAACTTTTCAAGTACTTTCGTAATGAGAATTCATTGTCTAAAGTTATTAAGGAATTTCTAATAGAAAAACTTACAAATTTTTATAATCAGAGTTTTTATTAAACGCTTATATTTTTAAACAAATGCTTATATGTCTTATATTTCAAAAAATAACATTTTTGTTTAATTAAAAACTTTATGCTCATACTTATAAAAGAAAAAGGTTTGAGTGACAGTATATTTATCTGTGATCTCTAAAGAAATCTATCGGATGTAGAGATCTGAACATTTGTGTGAGTATTGACGAAATCATGTCTGAATGCATCTCAAGCTCAATTTTTTCTTTTTTTTAATGATTAGCCAAGATATTAATTAAAATGTCACGATACTGCCAATTTATGAAGCTGTCTGATGTTTCGTAATCAGAAAGGAAACGAGAGGAAGAAAAGTTTAGATTTTTTTACGTTTTTAAAAATTCTCACCAGCTAAACAAAAAATAAAATGAAATAAAATAAAGTAAAATATAATAATAATAATAATAATAATAATAATAATAATAATAATAATAATAATAATAATACATATTTACCTAAGAATAAGGCTTTCTAATTCTTATAGTGTTATCAGTTTTTTTTTCGATGAAAGTATTAAGGCAAAATTTACTTTTTTTATATTTATTGAATACTTAAAAATATTAAAAAGAAAATTGCAAATTACAAAAAATATATATAAGAAAGTTGCAAAATGTTAAGCCGATAAAATAAATAGTAATTCGCAGTTAGTAATTAATAGCAATAGTACCCATTTAACTGCAAAATGTGGCAATACAATATTTAAAAACTCTGACTATGTATATAAAACACATGCCATTAAATATGAGATTTTAGCTGAAAATTTTAAATGTAATTTTTGTTACTATTTTTTCCATAATTAGACTAATATATAAATTGCAAATAATATTTTCATAAAAATAGAAAAAATCGTGCACCGAAGGGTTAAAATGTGTACCACAAATGAAAATGTTCCTTCCAGTAATTAATATTTTAGACAATAATGTAACCGAAATGTTTTGAATGTCCCTGTATATAAACGACGAATGCTCTGCACACTCTATTCTTTAGAAAACATTTGGAAGGAAACCTTGTTTAATATGTATTAATTTGAATATCTTCGAAAGCATGATAACATCTTTAAAATACCCTGCAAATGATTTTCCTTTTAGATCATAATTTGAAGGAATTCTTTAAAGGGTCCCTGTAAACGAAATTTAAATGCTACGGACTTCATTTTCAAATGCTAAAAAGTACAGTAAATATGAAAAGATCCGAGTATGTTTGAAAGATTTTGCGCTCGAACAATGGACGAATAAGCCGAATTTGTAAACCTTTTTCAAGTATAATGCAAAGATTTTAATAAGTGCATAGAAAAAATAAAAATAAAAGATATTTCATTTAATGTTTAACTATTTTTCTTTTGTATTTGTGAATAAATATTTGTAATATAGTCTACAGTCTGTATAAACTATAAAAAACATTATTCTCAAGAACTGTATAATATTTTATCGTAATAGCTTCTTAAATAAGAAAAAAAAGAACAGAAAACGTTTTCCCTAATGCTAGGATTTATGGCATAGACGCACAAATGGATAGTAATCTCTATCATGGGAGAGGTATTACCATGACAACTACTTTGAAAACATAATTCAGCAGGACTTTTTCGTAGTGAAATTTAAAAGGATGAAATATTATGTCATGTATTTATGATTGAAATATTTCTTATTATATTATTTATTATATTTTAAAACTATATATATTACGAAATTGTAATTTCTTTTTTGAAAAATTATGTAGAATTTTTTTAATTATGTAAGTGATAAGTTTATGATAACGGCAATTTTTATTTGAACAATTTTTGTTTTACATACTTTTTAGGTGCGTACGTAGCGCCTATAGTTGTCATTCAGTTCACCCAACTGCCCGTCCGTTTGTTCACATTTAACAACGCAAAAATTACTCATCCGAATCGTTTTAAATTTAAAATAAATAATTATTGCATAGTTTTGTCGAGTCATTTCAAATTTTATGAAAATCGGATGCATAGTTTAATTTTAGTGACAACCAAAATTTTCGGTAACATAACAGTCAATGGGAAAGAATAGTTTCAAGTGCATTTTAATGATGCTGCACTCTTTAAATCATAACAAAATTCCTATGCTTCTATGAAATATATACTAAAATATACATTTTGTACAATGTGTGATACAAATAATATTTGTTATTAATTTATAGGGCCACACAAAAGTATTCCATTACTTAATGGTATAGGAAAACATACCGTATTTACTAGTGTATAAGGCGCACTTTTTTCCAAAAAATTATGGCAAAACTCATAGATGCGCCTTATACATGGAATATTTTTTTACTGTTGGATGCAGTCGAATGATATGCATATGAAACAAGAAATTAACCAAAGAAGATATTAAAACTCGGAAAATGTTACTTAATTGAAGTATTACTGCATATTTATTTCATTCCTTGCAGTTTTTTATACAACAGAGCTAATGACATTATCTAAACACTAATTAGCAATTCTCTTTACCGTCACTCAATCCTATTTCACGTCATTCTCTTACAAGCCAACGTCTAAAAATGCATTTTCGTCTTATTTTCTGGTCCGGTGTAATGTTTGTTTCGACTTTTTTTTTACTGAAATTCATTTGGTCATTCTTCATTAGCGTATCAAATTTATGGTGCGCATTATATACGAGATATTAAGAAATCGCCATTTTTACTTGTAAAGTAGGGGTGCGCCTTTACACGCGTGCGCCCTATACCGAGTAAATACGGTACTTTGGAATGCGTTTTAATTATATTAAACTATTTCACATTTTTTGAAATTGATATATGTTGTTGAGGTTTACTACAAATTAATTCCTGTCTAGCAGAAAGTATACAATATTTACAGAGACACACAAAAGATTTCGGATACTAATTATATCCGAAGTGTTGCATATTTTTAAAACTTCGTGACAGTATGAACACAACTCATCTGCTATGTTTCGCATGCAATTTCCGACTTGTTAAAAAAAGTAAAAATTATGCTGAACAAATGAAGATAACAAGATAACTCATAATATACTTTAAAAGTGTTACTTTTTCTCTTTTTTCTTTAATCTCAAATAGTAGCATCTGAGCAGGTACACTGTAGATACATCATTGAAGGTACACACTTAAAAAAAAAGAAAAAATGTTTTTTAATCTACGACAATATTCAATAATCATAATCGCAAATATACAGGGTGATTCAAAATAACGTGGACAAAATGATATGACAAATCAAGCATAAACAAGGATAAAAAATCACATAGGAACATAGGGTCACAAACTATTTCTTGAGTCACAAATACAGGGTGTTTCATTCCAGCTACACCCAGTTTGAAAGTAATAATTTCGAGGAAAATAAAAATATTGTAATGAAAATGCAACGATATGTACCTTATTTTGTGTGAAATGTAATAACATTACAAAAAGATCTCGAAAAACGTATTGCTCAAGCAATCGATGATACCGCATAAACTGATTATGACATTCCAAAATGTGAGGTGTCAAGTGCATATTGCTGGTACGCATAATGCAAACATCTAGCACTTTTGTTTGGTGTTATCACACTTAAAACAAAGGCGAGAATGTCTGTTAAATGTTTTATCATAATATACTTCAGTTTTCTGAAATTTATTACCGTCAACCCAAATTGAGTTACGATGAAACACCCTGTATTTGTGGCTCAATAAGTGGTTTGCGGCTCAATGTTCCTATGTGATTTTTTATCCTTGTCGTATGCCTGATTTGTGATATCAATTTGTCCACGTTATTTTGAATCACCCTGTATGGTGTTATCCATGTCCATATCCATGTCACCCAAAATTACGAAAAGAGTAGTCTTATCTTTAAAAATCTCAGAAAACTGTTTATTTTTTAATTTTTTAGAATAATAAAAAAATTGTAAACTGCCAGCCATTTTTTAGAAATGTTTTCTGTGTAAACGTTTTCAGTATTTTTTTAGTAATAATTTGCAGAAAATATTGTTTGTAATGATGTATTTTCCTACAACATACCCAGAATTCGGATGAGTTTGCTTAAAGAATTGTAAAACAAGTATTAAACCATTTTTCTCAATATCTATATTTTAATTTTCCCAATGTTTTCCGGATCTAAAAACTGATTTTTACGTTCACTCCTTTTTGACACTAACTACGCAACATGTAATAAATGTGACGTTAATAAGAGAATTTTTGTATTATACGGCAAAGCTGTGTATATAGTTGGAAGTACTACGAATTAAAATAATTAAACATATTTTTAAATATTTTTTGTCATCTTTTTAAAATACTTTACCTATAGTGTAATTTTAAGTTCACCTTTTTAAAAGATGAATTTATATGATATTTATTCATAAACTAATATACTTTAACACTCACCAAATAATTCACCGTAGCAGTTAGTTAAATGATAATAATTATTATAAATGCATATTATTATCAATGAATTCTAGAATAAAAAATGACTTAATGAAAAAAAAATAATTATATTTGTTTAAATGCACGGTAATATTTATTGCAGATAAAACAATATCCGCCTGGCTTTATTGGTATAAAATATTGTAACCGATTGTACACTAGAATAATGTATTTAAGTAGAAGATTTAATTTAGTTGTTCATTTTAACTTATTCGAAATCATTAAATTCGTTATATTTAGTATAAATCTTTCAATAATTATAAAATCCATTTTCACGTATTTAATTTCTTATATGTTTTAAAAATCTGTAATTTGCAAACAAAACAAGATCTCATTAATAATAAGTGTAGCATAAGGACTTAAAAAATCTTTTGAAATATATTCTTGGTTCAAAGTTGAATAACTTAATTTCATTTTTCACTATATATTGTTCTTTTTACGAAAAAAATTAATATTTTTTAAATAAATAACTTTTATTTTTCATAAAATGCTTCCCAAAAAAATAATCATCCATCAGTCCCTGGATAGAAGTGCAACATATCGAGATGCAACAAATCTACCCATGAATGGACGTTTTGCTGGTAAACTACATTTTTTAGGATGCAAAGAAAACAATATATTTTAACACTCACTAAATCATTCACCGTAGCAGTTAATTAAATGATAATAATAATAAGAAGGAAACGAATTCCATAATGTTAGGATTAACAAAACATGCACAATAATGATTAACTGTCTTTTGCGTGCAAGACTTTTTTTTCACTTGACAACCAGAACGGAAATGTAATGTAGCGTGGCTTATTTCGTGATGGGAAATGAGGGATTTAAGTATTATTATGAATGAATCTTATTATAAATGAAATCTGGAATAAAAAGGGTCTGTGTGAAGAAATTTAATTATATTTGTTTGAATGCACTGTTATATTTATTGCAAGTAAAAAAAAGTTGGAAATTGTATGTGAAGCGTAGCAAATGAGGTGCGTTTGTACTATAAGGAAGTTTTTAAAACATTCAGATCTTGATGTAATTATATACAGTACTTTGGATAGAGTAGAGTATCCGGAATCTTTTGTGTCTCCCTGTGAATACTCTGTGTCTTCTATTATATAGGAAGTAACTTGTACTAAATCACAGCAACGTATATAAATTAAATAAAATGTGAAATAGTTTACTATTATTAAAACGCGACCCAAACACTGATTACCCCTATACCATTATATAATGGAATACTTTTATGTAGCCCTGTAAATGAATAACAAATATTCGTTGCACCACAGAAATAATAAAAAATAATAAGAAAGAAATGAATTCCATAATGCTAGGATTATTGAAACAAACGCAATAATGTTTAACGGTCTTTTGCGTGCAAGACGTATTTTTTTATCTTGACAACCGGAAAACGGAAATGTAATATAGGGTGGCTTATTTCGTGATGGGAAATGATAAATTTAAGAATTATTATAAATTAATGTTATTATTAATGAAATTGGAAATGAAAAGTAACTGAGTGAATAAATTTAATTATAAATGTTTAAATGCACTGTTATGTTTATTGCAGATGAAAAAAAGTTTGAAATCGTACGTCAAACTTAATAAATGAGGTGCGTTCGTACTTTAAGGAAGTTTTTAAAATATTCAGATCTTGGTGTAATAGTATACAGTCCTTCACTGAAAGATATTTATATAAGTTACTTCATAAAAGTGGTGGCAGCTGTTGCCACCAATTTAATATGAATGAATGTTATTATTAAAGAAATCTAGGATAAAAAAGTGACCGGGTGAAGAAATTTAATTATATTTGTTTAAATTCATTATAATATCTTTTGCAGATAAAAAAAAATATCACACTTCTTTTACTAGTAAAAAATATTTCAGTAGATTGTTTATCAGCATAACTTACAAGATTTAATTAAGTTGCTGATTCTTTTTATTCAAATCTATTAATTATACTTTCGCAGTGTTTTTTGAATCTAAAAATTAACTTTCCCATTCACTTCTTTTTGACGCCAGCTACGTGACATTTCAAAAATAAGACCTTATTAACTGTATTTTTCTATTCTATGGCGATTGCTATGTTTACAGTTGAAAGTACTGAGAAATAAAATAATTAAACATATTTTTAAATATTTTTGTCATCTTTTTAAAATACTTTACATATAATGTAATTTTAAATTTACCTTTTTAAAAGATGAATTTAGCATTTTCTTTATTTATATACTACTATACTTTACCTCTTACTAAATAATTCATCGTAGCAGTTAAGTAAAAGATAATAATAAAGAAGAAAGAAATTAATTCCATCATGCTAGGATTCATGAAACAAACGCAATAAGGATTTACTGTCTTTTGCGTGAAAGATGTATTTTTTATCTTGACAATTGGAACGGAAACGTAATGTAGCGTGGCTTATTTCGTGAGGGGAAATGAGGAATTTAAGATTTTAAAGAATTAAGAATGAAATTACTCCATAAAAGTGGTGGCAGCTGCTGCCTCCAATTTATTATGAATGAACGTTATTATTAATGAAATCTAGAATAAAAAATGTCTAAATGCAGAAATTTAATTATATTTGTTTAAATGCACTGTAATATTTTTTGTAGATAAAAAAAAATCATACTTATTTATCAGTAAAAAATATAATAAATTGTTTATCAGTACAACGTAAAAAATTTAATTTGGCTGTCCATTTTATTTATGAAAAATACATTTCGATATATTACAATACAATGTACATAAAACAACATATTTTAACACTCACTAAATAATTCCCCGTAGCAGGTAATTAAATGATATTAATAAGAAGAAGGAAATGAATTCCATAATGCTAATTCCATAATAAATTAGTGAAACAGACTCAATAATGATTAACTGACTTTTGCGTGCAAGACATATTTTTTTTTCACTTGACAACCAGAACGGAAATGTAATGTAGCGTGGCTTATTTCGTGATGGGAAATGAGGGATTTAAGTATTATTATAAATGAGTGTTATTATTGATGAAATTTAGAATGAAAAGTGACTGAGTGAAGAAATTTAATTATATTTGTTTAAATGCACTGTCTTATTTATTGCAGATAAAAAAATTGGTAATTGCACGTGAAGCGTAGCAAATGAGGTTCATTCGTACTATAAGGAAAGTTTTAAAATATTCAGATCTTGTTGTAAAAATATACAGTACTTCGGATACAGTGAAGTATCCGGAATCTTTTGTGTCTCCCTGTAAATACTATGTGTTTTCTGTTATATAGGAAGTAACGTGTAGTAAACCACAGCAATTTTTAAACCTAATTAAAGGATCATTCCATATCTCGTGTCGAACAACTTTTGTACGTATTATTGTTTTTTTAAACAATATTACTGTAGAGTCAAATTAAAACAAATCGGAAATTGCCCATCAAGCGTAGCAAATGAAGTTATTTTGAATTATAACGAAGTTTAAACAAGATTAGCGTTTTGATGTAATAGTTAGATGCAATACTTCGGATTACAGTATAACATCCGAAATCTTTTGTGTGTTCCTATAAATATTATCTACTTTCTATTATATGGGAAGTAACTTGTAGTAAACCATAGTAACGTATTTAAATTTCATAAAGTGTGAGTTTAGTATTATTAAAACGCGACCTAAACACTGTTTACCTCTATACCATCGTGTAATGAAACATTTTTGTTTAGCCTTGTAAATGAATAACAAATATTCTTTGCACCACAGAAATAATAAAAAATAGTATGCAGTAAGAAACGAATTCCATAATGCTAGGATTAACGAAACAGACGCAATTATGATTAACTGTCTTTTGTGTGTAAGACAAAATTTTTATCTTGACAACTGGAAAACGGAAATGTAATGTAGCGTGGCTTATTTCGTGATGGGAAATGAGGAATTTAAGAATTATTATAAATGAGTCTTATTATTAACGAAATCTAAAATACAAAGGGTCTGAGTGAAGAAATTAAATTATATTTTTTAAAATGCAAAGTAATATTTATTGCAGATAAAAAAATATCACATTTATATTATTAGTAAAAAATATTGTAACAGATTGTTTATCAGTATAACTTACAATATTTAATTTAGCTGTTCATTTAATTCATTCAAAATTATATTTTCAAATAGCATGTTTTTGCTAATGAATGTTACATAATTTAAAAGGAAGACGTATGTCTGAATTTATTGAAGGTGGTCTGGTGTAATAACGCCAGGCGGGGTAATAACGCCAAGTGCTAATATTTTGCATAATTATGAAATAATCTGGTAAATGACACCCATGTGCTCTGTGCTGAAGGTTTTTGAGTCATATAAAGCGCAAAAAATAGCTTCAAGTTAATTTATTTCATTTTTAGGTCTTATTGTTTTTACAAGCGACTAAAATTAACGCTTGATCTAAAATTTGCGAGATACGTTTTGTGATGTGAAGACTATTTTTTTTTATCCGGAAATACTTTTTTAATTATACAAATTTGTAGTACATTTCATGGACTTTCAAAATGTTGTTGAAGATTTTGGATATCTTCTCGAGAATTATTATAAATGAGTCTTATTATTAACGAAATCTAAAATACAAAGGGTCTGAGTGAAGAAATTAAATTATATTTTTTAAAATGCAAAGTAATATTTATTGCAGATAAAAAAATATCACATTTATATTATTAGTAAAAAATATTGTAACAGATTGTTTATCAGTATAACTTACAATATTTAATTTAGCTGTTCATTTAATTCATTCAAAATTATATTTTCAAATAGCATGTTTTTGCTAATGAATGTTACATAATTTAAAAGGAAGACGTATGTCTGAATTTATTGAAGGTGGTCTGGTGTAATAACGCCAGGCGGGGTAATAACGCCAAGTGCTAATATTTTGCATAATTATGAAATAATCTGGTAAATGACACCCATGTGCTCTGTGCTGAAGGTTTTTGAGTCATATAAAGCGCAAAAAATAGCTTCAAGTTAATTTATTTCATTTTTAGGTCTTATTGTTTTTACAAGCGACTAAAATTAACGCTTGATCTAAAATTTGCGAGATACGTTTTGTGATGTGAAGACTATTTTTTTTTTATCCGGAAATACTTTTTTAATTATACAAATTTGTAGTACATTTCATGGACTTTCAAAATGTTGTTGAAGATTTTGGATATCTTCTCGAGATAATTTGTAATTTAAAATGTACAGCGTAATAACGCCAATCCTTGGCATTAATACCCCGGTTGATTCCCTACAGTGGCGGAGCTACATCCTAAATACTGATTCAAATAAACACAGTTAAAACTGTGCAATGTTTCTAATAATTCTATTTAAGCGGTTCTTTTTAAGCAAAAAGAAGCTCACGGTCTGATATTCTTTTGCCTCATCCCCCCTCCACACACACACCACACCTTTATTTTTCTTACACTTTCACAAAAAATTGAACATTTTCAATAACTTAGACTGCAATTTGTCAATTTATAAGTTTGTAGAGTTTGTGTTTTTAGAATTGGGCAATCTACATGCAATTATTCCATCTTGTTTCATAGTTTTGTTTGCATGACGTTATTACCCATATAGGTGGGTAATAACGCCAAATAGTATTGGTCAAGAAATCTCGCCATTACATTTTATGAATATCTGTTAAATTATTTTTTTTATATCGATAGTCAAAGAGTTGTTGTATCAAATCATATATTTGTTTGAAAAATACAAACTAAAACTGAGCCGTGAAAATTGGTAGAAGCTTAACGTGGCGTTATTACCCAAGGGTACCTTACATGCAATTTGATGGATGAATCTCATATTTTTGATTCAGTTACGACAAATTGATATTTTTAGAAATTTTTTATTCGCCCGCTCAAGAATTATGAATTGAATATTAAATGGACCAAATGCTTTAACTTGTGATAGATCAATCATTGAAAACGTGTATTGTTATCGAGAAAGCATCAATTTTTACTATAATGAATCAAAATTGAGTTATTTTCAAAATGTAATTTACTTATATTTCGTTTAATTTACTTTTTAAGTATTATAGCCTATTTCTAAGGAATTGCATATTATTATAAATACACTGGCCTCCAAAAGTTTAGGTACAGCATGTTTTTCACCAGAAAAAAAAATAGCAGCCATATTAAACTTCATAGTTTATACGAATGACAATAATAAACTTTAAAAACATACGCAAAAATTACAGCTAAAACTTTTATTTCATACAAAAGAATAGGTATTTGTGAATGAGAGAAAAATATGCAATTACCAAGCTTTTGTAATTTTGCTTGAAGTTTTGTTGTATTTGAACTATTGTTGTTAGTTTTGTTCACAACAACCAATAGAATCTAGAAAAATCTAGAAGAAGTCGTTTTCCTGATTCATTAAGGTGGCGGGCGGTAGGATGGATGTAAATGGGATTGTCACAGGCCGATACTGATAGACGACTCAATGTGTCGTCTCGGTATCGACTCAATGTGTCGTCTGGTATAATTTTGTGTCTTTTTTCTGTAATCTCAAATAGTAACATCTGAAGAGGTACAATGTAGATACATCATTGTAGGTACACACTGTAAAAAAAAGAAATGTTTTTTAATCTGCGAAAAAATACAATAATCATGAATTCAAATATATAATAAAGTTTTCCATGTCATCCATAATTACGAAAAGAGTATTCTAATTTTTAAAAATCTCAGAAAACTGTTTACTTTCAAATTTTTTAGAATAATAAAAGAAAACTTTAACTGTCAGCCATTTTTAGAAACGTTTTTTAGTAAACATTTTCAATATTTCTTTAGTAATAATTCCAAGAAAATATTGTTTGTAATGATGTTCTTTCCTTCAACATACCCAGAATTTAGATGAGTTTGCTTAAAGAATCGTAAAACAAGTATTATAACACTTTTCTCAATATCTCTATTTTATTTTCCCAATGTTTTCCGGATCTAAAAATTGACTTTTACTTTCACTTCTTTTTGACACCAACTACGTGACATTTGAAAAATGTGACATTAATAACAGTATTTTTGTATTCTATTTCGAAGGCTGTGTTTATAGTTGAAAGTACTACGAATTAAATTAATTAAATATAATTTTAAGTATATTTTTTGCATCTTTTTAAAATACCTTACATATAAGGTAATTAATACTACTTGGTTATCCCGCGACCAAAAAATTATCGCTAAATTATAAGATTAAATGCCAATAATGGATGAATGTGAAAGTCGTATTCAATCACGTTACACACGATACAACTATTTAAAATGCCATCATGTGGTTTTTAATTCCACTTTTTATTTGTATTTTTATTCATGTTTTACTAATTTATTTTTTCTTTCGTTTTTTAAAACAAAAATTACATCAACATGCATAATTCGGCTATTAATTTGGCTATTTTTATAATTTGGCGAAAATGGTTGACGGGATAACGAAGTTGTACCGTGTAATTTTAAGTTTACCCTTTTAAAAGATGTATTAGGCATTCTTTTTATTAAAGTACTAATATATTTTAACACTCATTAAATAATTCACCGTAGCAGTTAATTAAATGATAATAATAAGAAGAAGGAAACGAATTCCATAATGTTAGGATTAACGAAACATGCACAATAATGATTAACTGTCTTTTGCGTGCAAGACATTTTTTTTCACTTGACAACCAGAACGGAAATGTAATGTAGCGTGGCTTATTTCGTGATGGAAAATGAGGGATTTAAGTATTATTATGAATGAGTTTTATTATAAATGAAATCCGAAATAAAAAGGGTCTGTGTGAAGAAATTTAATTATATTTGATTGAATGCACTGCTATATTTATTGGAGATAAAAAAAAGTAGAGATCTGCAAGTGAATCGAAGCAAATGAGGTGCGTTCGTACTATAAGGAAGTTTTTAAAATATTCAGATCTTGTTTTAATAATATACTGTACTTCGGATACAGTAAAGTATCCGGAACCTTTTCTGTCTCTCTATAAATACAATGTGTTTTCTATTATATAGGAAGTAACTTATAGTAAACCACAGCAACGTACTTAAATTTCATAAAATGCGAAATAGTTTAGTATTTTTAAAACGCGACCCGAACACTGTTTACCGCTATACCATTATGTTATGGAATACTTTTGTGTAGCCTTGTAAATGAATAGCAAATATTCTTTGCACCACAGAAATAATAAAAAAAATAATAAGAAATAAACGAATTCCATAATGCTAGGATTAACGCAATAATGATTAACTGACTTTTGCGTGTAAGACAAAATTTTTATCTTGACAACAAGGAAACGGAAATGTAATGTATCGTGGCTTATTTCGTGATGTGAAATGAGGAATTTAAGAATTATTATGAATGAGTCTTATTATTAACGAAATCTAAAATACAAAGGGGTCTGAGTGAAGAAATTAAATTATATTTCTTAAAATGCAAAGTAATATTTATTACAGATTAAAAAAAATCACATAAAAATATTGTAAGAGATTCTTTATCAGTACAACTTCAAATATTTAATTTAGCTGTTCATTTAATTCATTCAAAATTATATTTTCAAATAGCATGTTTTTGTTAATGAATGTCACATAGCTTAAAAAAAAGACGTATGTCTATATTTAATTTACATGCAATTTGATGGATGAATCTCACATTTTTGATTCAATTACGACAGATTGATATTTTTGAAAAATTTTTATTCGCCTGCTCAAAAATTATGAATTGAATATTAAATGGACCAAATGCTTTAACTTGTGATAGATCAATCATTGAAAACGTGTATTTTTATGGAGAAAGCATCAATTTTTACTATAATGAATCAAAATTGTGTTATTTTCAAAATGTAATTTACTTATATTTCTTTAATTTACTTTTTAAGCCTTATAGCCTATTTCTAAGGAATTGCACATTATTATAAATACACTGGCCTCCAAAAGTTTAGGTACAGCATGTTTTTCACCAGAAAAAAAAATAGAAGCCTTATTAAACTTCATAGTTTATATGAATGACAATAATAAGCTTTAAAAACATACGCAAAAATTACAGCTACAAATTTTATTTCATACAAAAGAATAGGTATTTGTGAATGAGAGAAAAATATGCAATTACCAAGCTTTTGTAATTTTGTTTGAAGTTTTGTTGTATTTGAACTATTGTTGTTAGTTTTGTTCACAACAACCTATAGAGTCTAGAAAAATCTAGAAGAAGTCGTTTTCCTGATTCATTAAGGTGGCGGGCGGTAGGATGGATGTAAATGGGATTGTCACAGGCCGATACTGATAGACGACTCAATGTGTCGTCTCGGTATCGACTCAATGTGTCGTCTGGCCGCACAGTCCCATTCTGGGATTGTGTGGCAAGACTCCTTTCGGCCCGAAGGAGAAGACACACCTGTGTTCCGCAACTCATTGCAGACCACTTTGCAGTATCAGGGAGAAGAATCTCCTCTGCTACGGTGCGAATTTAAAAAGTGCGGAAGTATATTTGTGTCTTTTTTCTATAATCTCAAATAGTAACATCTGAAGAGGTACAGTATAGATACATCATTGTAGGTACACACTGTAAAAAAAGAAATGTTTTTTAATCTGCGACAATATAGAATAATCATGAATTCAAATATATAATAAAGTTTTCCATGTCACCCATAATTACAAAAAGAATATTCTTATTTTTAAAAATCTCAGAAAACTGTTTATTTTCAAATTTTTTAGAATAATAAAAGAAAACTTTAACTGTTAGCCATTTTTTAGTAAACATTTTCAATATTTTCTTTAGTAATAATTCCAAGAAAATATTGTTTGTAATGATGTTCTTTCCTTCAACATACCCAAAATTTGGATGAGTTTGCTTAAAGAATCGTAAAACAAGTTTTATAACACTTTTCTCAATATCTCTATTTTATTTCCCTAATGTTTTCCGGATCTAAAAATTGACTTTTACTTTCACTTCTTTTTGACATCAACTATGTGACATTTGAAAAATGTGACTTTAATAACAGTATTTTTGTATTCTATTTCGAAGGCTGTATTTATAGTTGAAGTACTACGAATTAAAGCAATTAAATGTAATTTTAAGTATATTTTTTGTCATCTTTTTAAAATACTTTACATATAATGTAATTAATACTGCTTTCTTATCCCGCCGACAAAAAAAAACTATCGCTAAATTATAAGATTAAATGCCAATAATGGATGAATGTGAAATTCGTATTCAATGACATTACACACGATACAACTATTTAAAACGCCATCATGTGGTTTTTAATTCCACTTTTTATTTGTATTTTTATTCATGTTTTACTAATTTATTTTTTTTTTTTTTGTTATTTAAAATAAAAATTACATCAACATGCATAATTTGGCTATTAGTTTGGCGATTTTTATAATTTGGCGAAAATGGTCGACTCGATAACCAAGTTGTACCGTGTAATTTTAAGTTTACCTTTCTGAAAGATGTATTAGGCATTTTATTTATTAAAGTACTAATATATTTTAACACTCACTGAATAATTTACCGTAGCAGTTAATTAAATGATAATAATACCAAGGAAGAAATGAATTCCATAATGCGAGATTAATGAAACAGACGCAATAATGATTAACTGTCTTTTGCGTGCAAGACATATTTTTTTTCACTTGACAACCGGAAAGAAAATGTAATGTAGCGTGGCTTATTTCGTGATGGGAAATGAGGGATTTAAGGATTATTATGAATGGGTCTGATTATAAATGAAATCTGAAATAAAAAGGGTCTGTGTGAAGAAATTTAATTATATTTGTTTGAATGCACTGTTACGTTTATTGTAGATAAAAAAAAGTTGGAAATTGCACGTGAATCGTAGCAAATGACTAAAAACTAAAAGGAAAGTTAACCTAAAAGGAAGTTTTTTAAATATTCAGATTTATTTGTAATATTATACAGAAATTCGGATACAGTGGAGTATCCGGAATATTTTGTGTCTCCCTGTAAAAACTATTTGCTTTCTTTTATATAGGAAGTAACTTGTAGTAAATGACAGCAAAATATATAAATTTCATAAAATGTGAAATAGTTTAGTATTATTAAAACGTGACAGAAACACTGTTTACCCCTATACCATTATGTAATTGAATACTATTATCTAATCCTGTAAATGAATAACAAATATTCTTTGCACCAAAAAAATGATAAAAAATAAGAAGAAGAAAGAAGTGAATACCTTAATGCTAGGATTAATGAAACAGGCGCAATAATGATTAACTATCTTTTTCGCGAAGGACTTTATTTTTATCTTGACAACCGGAAAACGGAAATGTAATGTAGCATAGCTTATTTCGTGATGGGAAATGAGAAATTTAAGGATTATTATGAATGAGGGTTATTATTAATGAAATCTGGAATAAAAAGTGACTGAGCGAAGAAATTTAATTATATTTGGTGAAATGCACTATATTATATTTTGCAAATAAAACAAGTAAAAAATAGCAAATCAAGTGTATCAAATGAGGTGCATTTTCACTGTAAGAAAGTTTTTTAAACATTCATATCTTGGTATAATAATATGCAGCACATCGTATACAGTAGAATATCCGGTATCTTTTGTGTCTCCCTGTGAATACTATCTGTTTTTTATTATATAGAAGTAACTTGTAGTAAACCCCAGCAACGTATATAAATTTCATAAAATGCGAAATAGTTTAGTATTTTTAAAACGCGACCCGAAAATTGTTTTCCTCTATACCATTATGTAATGGAACACTTTTGTTTAGACATGTAAATGAATAACAATTATTCTTTGCACCACAGAAATAATAAAAATAAGTAGAAGGAAGAAATGAATTCCATAGTGCTAGGATTAATGAAACAAACGAAATAATAATTAACTAACTGCCTTTTGCGTGCAAGACATATATTTATCTTGACAACTGGAACGGAAATGTAATGTAGCGTGGCTTATATCGTGATAGGAAATGAGGAATTTAAGAATTATTATGAATGAGTCTTATTAAGGAAATCTGAAATAAATGGGGGTCTGCTGGAAGAAATTTAATTATGTTTCTTTAAATGCACGGGAATATCTATTTCAAATAAAACAATATCCTGCTGGCTTTAGTGGTATAAAATATTGTAATAAATTGTTCACCAGAATAATGTATTCAAGTAGAAGATTTAATTTAACTGTTTACTTTAACTTATTCGAAAACAATAAATTCGTTATTTTTAATATAAATATTTCGAAAAATATAAAATCTTTCTTTCACTTATTTAATTTCTTATATGTTTTAAAATGTGTAATTTGCAAATAAAACAAGTTCTCCAATAAGGATAAGTGTAGCATAATTACTTAAAAAATCCTTTTAAACATATTCTTGGTTCAAAGTTGAATAACTTAATTTCATCTTTTACTAGATATTCTTCTTTTTTTCGAAAAAAAAATAATAATTTATAAGTAAATAACTTTCATTTTATATAAAATGCTTCCCAAAAAATTAATTCTCCAACAGTCCCTGGATAGAAGTGCAACACATCGAGATGCAACAAATCTACCCATGAATGGACGTTTTGCTGGTAAACTACCTTTTTTAGGATGCAAAGAAAACAATATATTTTAACACTCACTAAATAATTCACCGTAGCAGTAAATTAAAAGATAATAATAAGAAGAAAGAAACGAATACCATAATGCTAGGATTAACGAAACAGGCACAATAATGATTAACTGTCTTTTGCGTGCAAGACGTATTTTTTCCCTTGACAACCGGAAATGAAATGTTATGTAGCGTGGCTTATTTCGCGACGGGAAACGATGAATTTAAGAATTGTTATGAATGAATGTTATTATCAATGAAATCTGAAATGGAAAAGGGTCTGAGTGAGGAAATTTAGTTATATTTGTTTGAACGCACTGTTATATTTATTGCAAGTAAAAAAAGGTTGGAATTTGCACGTGAAGCGTAGCAAATGAGGTGCGTTCGTACTATAAGGAAGTTTTTTAAATATTCATATCTTGGTATAATAATATACAGCACTTCGGATACAGTGGAATATCCGAAATCTTTTGTGTCTCTCTGTAAATACTATCTGCTTTCTATTATATAGGAAGTAACTTGTAGTAAACCACAGCAATTTTTAAACCTATTAAAGGATCATTCCATATCTCTTGTCGGATATGGTCTCATTCCATCTTTTGTACGTATTACTGTTTTTTTAACAATAATATTGTATCGTCAAATTAAAACAAATCGGAAATTGCTCATCAAGCGGAGCAAATGAAGTGATTACGAATTGTAACGAAGTTTAAACAAGATTAACGTTTTGATGTAATAGTGTACAATACTTCGGATTAGAGTATAACATCCGAAATCTCTTGTGCGTTCCTATAAATATTATCTGTTTTCTATTATATAGGAAGTAACTTGTAGTAAACCACAGAAACGTATATCAATTTCATAAAATGTGAAATAGTTTCGTATTTTTAGAACGCGACCCAAACGCTATTTACCGCTATACCATTAAGTAATGAAATACTTTTGCGGAGACCTGTAAATGAATAACAAGTATTCTTTGCACCACAGAGATAATAAAAAAATAATAAGAAGAAAGAAATGAATTCCATAATGCTAAGATTAATGAAACAGAATCAAAAATGATTAACTCTCTTTTGCGTGCAAGACATATTTTTTATCTTGACAAGTGGAAGAGAAATGTAATGTAGCGTGGCTTATTTCGTGAGGGGAAAAGAGGAATTTAAGAATTAAAAAAATTAAGAATGAAATTACCCCATAGGCAACTGCTGCCTCCAATTTATTATGAATGAACGTTATTATTAATGAAATCTAGAATAAAAAATGTCTAAATGTAGAAATTTAATTATTTTTGTTTAAATGCACTGTAATATTTACTGCGGATAAAAAAATATCGTATTTATTTATTAGTAAAAAATATAATAACAGATTGTTTATCAATATAACTTAGAAAATTTAATTTGGCTGTCCATTTTATTTATGAAAAATACATTTCGGTATATTACAATACAATGTGCATAAAACAGTACATTTTAACACTCACTAAATAAACCCCCGTAGCAGGTAATTAAATGTTATTAATAAGAAGAAAGAGATGAATTCCATATTGCTAATTCCATAATAAATTAATGAAACAGACTCAATAATGATTAACTGTCTTTTGCGTGCAAGACATATTTTTACCTTGACAACCGGAACGGAAATGTAAAATGTAGCGTGGCTTATTTCGTGATAGGAAATGAGGGATTTAAGGATTATTATGAATGAGTCTTATTATAAATGAAATATGAAATAAAAAGGGTCTGTGTGAATAAATTTAATTATATTTGTTTGAACGCACTGCTGTATTTATTGCAGATAAAAAAAGTAGATATTTGCAAGTGAAGCGAAGCAAATGAAGTGCGTTCGTACTACAAAGAAGTTTTTAAAATATTCATATATTGGTATAATAATATACAGCACTTCGGATACAGTGTAATATCCGAAATCTTTTGTGTCTCCCTGTAAATACTATCTGCTTTCTATTATATAGGATGTAACTTGTAGTAAACCACAGCAATTTTTAAACCTATTAAAGGATCATTCCATATCTTGTGTCGAACTGCTTTTGTGCGTATTACTTTTTTTTTTTAACAATAATATTGTATAGTCAAATTAAAACAAATCGGAAATTGCCCATCAAGCGGAGCAAATGAATTAATTTCGAATTATAACGAAGTTTAAACAAGATTAATGTTTTGATGTAATAGTGTACAATACTTCGGATACAGTATAATTTCCGAAATCTTTTGTGTGTTCCTATAAATATTGTCTACTTTCTATTATATAGGATGTAACTTGTAGTAAACTACAGCAACGTATATATATTTCATAAAATGTGAAATAGTTTCGTACTTTTAAAACGCTACCCAAACACTGTTTACCCCTATACCATTATGTAATTGAATAGTATTATCTAGCCCTATAAATGAATAACAAATATTCTTTGCGCCACAGAAATAATAAAAAATAATAACAAGAAAGAAGTGATTACCATAATGCTAGTATTAATGAAAGAGACGCAATAATAATTAACTATCTTTTGTTTGCAAGACTTTATTTTTATCTTGACAACCGGAAAAGGGAAATGTAATATAGCGTGGCTTATTTCGTGATGGGAAATGATGTATTTAAGAATTATTATAAATGAATGTTATTATTAATGAAATTGGAAATGAAAAGTAACTGAGTGAATAAATTTAATTATAAATGTTTAAATGCACTGTTATGTTTATCGCAGATCAAAAAAAGTTGGAAATCGTACGTCAAACCTAGTAAATGATGTGCGTTCGTACTTTAAGGAAGTTTTTAAAATATTCAAATCTTGGTGTAATAGTATACAGTCCTTCACTGTAAGATATTTATATAACGTTACTTCATAAAAGTGGTGGCAGCTGCTGCCACCAATTTATTATAAAGGAATGTTATTATTAAAGAAATCTAGAATAAAAAAGTGACTGGGTGAAGAAATTTAATTATATTTGTTTAAATTCATTATAATATTTATTGCAAATAAAAAAAAATAACACACTTCTTTTACTAGTAAAAAATATTGTAGTAGATTGTTTATCAGTATAACTTACAAGATTTAATTAAGTTGCTGATTCTTTTTATTCAAATCTATTAATTCAATTTTCCCAGTGTTTTCTGAATCTAAAAATTAACTTTCCCATTCACTTCTTTTTGACGCCAGCTACGTAACATTTGAAAAAAAGACGTTAATAACTGTATTTTTCTATTCTATGGTGAATGCTATGTTTACAGTTGAAATTACTAAGAATTAAAGTAATTAAACATATTTTTAAATATTTTTGTCATCTTTTTTTAAGTACTTTTCATATAGTGTAATTTTAAGTTTACCTTTTTAAAAGATGAATTTAGCATTTTCTTTATTTATATACTACTATATTTTAACTCTTACTAAATAATTCATCGTAGCAGTTAATTAAAAGGTAATAATAAGAAGAAAGGGATGAATTCCATAATGCTAGGATTAATAAAACAGACGCAAAAATGATTAACCCTCTTTTGCGTGCAAGACATATTTTTTATCTTCACAAGTGGAACAGAAATGTAATGTATCGTGGCTTACTGTGTGATGGAAAATGAGGAATTTAAGAATTTAAAAAAATAAGAATGAAATTACTCTGTAAAAGTGATGGCAGCTGCTGCCTCCAATTTATTATGAATGAATGTTATTATTAATGAAATCTAGAATAAAAAATGTCTGAATGAAGAAATTTAATCATATTTGTTTAAATTCGCTGTAATATTTGTTTAAATTCGCTGTAATATTTATTGCAGATAAAAAATATCGTACTTATTTATTAGTAAAAAATATAATAACAGATTGTTTATCAGTATAACGTAGAAAATTAAATTTGGCTGTTCATTTTATTTATGAAAAATACATTTCGATATATTACAATACAATGTACATTAGTGATGGGCGATTTCGATTTTTTAAATCGATTTAATCGATACTACGGCCAACTCGATTTAATCGATACTTTAAAATTTTTAATCGATTTCTCTGAAGGTAATATAATTTTCATTTTCCTTCAAAAGTCGAAGATAAAATTGACGGATGTGCCAATTCCAAAATTTCAGTGTATTAGTTTCTAAGATAGAAGAATTAAAGAAACCTCAGAACCCCCCCCCCCCCTGCAAAATAGTGTTTTTTGTTGAGTCATGTACACCAAAAATTGATCAGGATCAATTTTTATTAAGTACCAGCAGAATCTAAATTTTGATGAAAATCCATGAAAGCGCGAGATACAGCTATTGCGAAATCATAAAAAATGTAGCATATGAGCGCCACCGGTAGGGCAATTTACACCAAGAACTAAATAATACTAATCTATGTCAGAGAATTACTGAATCTGAATTTTGATGAAAATTCGTTGTTGAGATAGCGCTATTGCGTTAATCATGAATAATGCAGTATAGCAGCGCCATCTCTTAAGCGATTTCCACCAAAATGTAATTAGCATCAAATAATATCAAGGACTAATTGAATCTAAATTTTTCTGAAAGTCCGTGCATTAGTTCTTGAGATAAAGCTAAACTGGAAACAGGGGCGTGCGAAAAGAGAACTGCGCCCGGTTCAAAGTTCCAATTTAGCCCCCCCCCCCTCTATTAACTTTTTCTTGTGATAAGCTAGAAGTGATGTCAGTAGTAAAAATTTGGGGCCTCCTAAATTTCCGTCCTTGGAACGACCGCTTCCTTCCCCCCCCCTTTCACATGGCGCTGAGTGGAAATTGTGAAAAATTCAATGTAGCAGCGCCATCTGAGAAGCTATATACATCAAAATGCAAAAAACATCAATTCATGTCAAGGACTAACTGGATCTAAAATGTGATGAAAATCCGTTCATTCGTTATTCAGGTATAGCTTTGCGCAAATCGCAAAAAATGCAGCATAGCAGAGCCACCTGTTAGACTATATGCACCAAACATTAATTAGATTCAGTTTATATCAAGGTCAAACTAAATTTAAAGTTTTGTGGAATTCCGTGCCTTTGTTCTTGAGATAGAACGGTCAGAAATTTTTGTCGTATCTCACTCACAGAGTGACAGACACACACACAGACAGATATTTCTTAAAAACCATGAAATCGTGTTAAAGACCTTCTAAAATATATAAATCCATCAAAAACGGGAAGTCAAAATTTTTCACGAATCTAATACTCTCTTCTTATAAAGTTACAAAAGAAAGTAAAAATGTAAAATCGATTCTGCCCGTAAGATCGGCTTTTAGATTCGATGTCGATCTTTAGATTCGATTTCGATCTTTAGATTCGATGTCGATCTTTAGATTCGATTTCGATCTTTGGATTCGATTTCGATCTTTAGATTCGATTTCGATCTTTAGATTCAATTTCATTTTTTTTTTTTTCTAGGCTAAATCAGTTTTGAATGCAGGTATTTTTCCGCAACTCCGGAGGAAGGCATCATGTTTTACAGCTCTGTAAGAGAGGGGGGGGGGGAATCTCAATTTGTGCATTAAAAAGCATAAATCTCATAACTTCTGGGGGGGGGGTAATCCCCTGCGGGCCACCCCATTAATTCGACACTAGGTTAAATCGTTATATTTTTGTTTAGAAGTCCAGTTATTTGAAGTATTAGTTTATTATGTTTTATTTTTCACGCTCGTCTCTTCTAATCCCCCCTTCCTTGTCAGTTTTAACTTACAGGGCCGTTCGAAATATGCATGCAGTTTTTAAAATGCCCAATTCTCGGTCTTTTTTATTTTAGATCCACATTTTAAATCCTTGATAAAAGATAAATAAAGGTCGTCCTTCCGCCCGTTTGGGGTTTATCTGCGCCCCGCCGGGGGGCTTTTTTTTTGTTTCTTCAAAAAAAAAAATTTGAGGGGAGGGGGGGCTTGCATCCTCCCCCAATATTCACCTTAAAATTTCGCTCATTTAATTCTCTACCATTTTTAACTTAAAAGTTTAAGCTACATGGCACCCCAGAGCTGTGGACCCCTCCCCCCCCTGTCGATCACTCACCTAATTTTGCTTATTTCTTCACTTCATTTCAATCTTTAAAAGGCTATAACTTTGCTTCTATAATAGTTACAGTGATGAGAAAACTTCTAGTATAGATAACCATTTCTCGCCGTTCTTTTTGCTATTCCAGTTTCCTGGTTTTCCCTATAAAACCTTTTTTTTTGGGAGGGGGGGAGCAGAGGGAGTTTTTCTCATTTCTTGATACAATATGTCTATTGAAAGCTTCATACATTACAAATCTAGCATAAGAAATTTTCTCCCATCATTTCAGGTCACCCATAATGTGTTAAAATTTTAATTTTTCAAACTTCTTCGAAAAAAAAAAAAAACATCGATACATATTAGTGAAACTGGGGTTCGAACCCGCAATCGTTTGATTGCACACGTAATCCCTAAGCTTATTGGCCACCGAGTACTCAGCAGCGCTATTGAGATTGAGATTGTCATCTTTAAATTCGTAATATCTTTTGAATGAAATGTCCGATTCGAAAAACTCAAAAAGTAATCTACAGATATTGTGACAGGCATTAATACAAAATGATTTATTTGGATAAGGATTAAGGTATCGATAGTGTGGTCTAATTTTGGTTGGTGTATTTATCGCGCTTTAAAATGTAAGAAAGTAGTTATAATGAGTTAACTACAATAGCTGGACATATTGTATCGCGCGGGGTTTTTTTTTTTATAGATATTAATATGTTCTTTAATATTATAGAACCTTTTTTTATTCATTTAAAAGTATTTCCTGGCGATTCAAATTATATATCCTAACGATTCAAAATATACACACGTAATTGTTCAAGGTTTCACTTCTATCGGCACTCTCAGAGTGCCACTATTTTTTTTTTCATGTTCGCCCGTCCTACCGCCCCCCCCCACCCCTTCCTCACCAATCTTAACTTACAGGATTGTTCAAATTATGACTGCGATTTTAAAAAAGCCTAGTCCTCGTTCTATTTTGCTATAAATCCATATTTTGAAACCTCAACAAAAGATACATTTGGGCCGGGGTCGCCCTTCTGTCCGTTTGGAATTTACCTTGCCCCCCCGGGTGGGGGGCATATTTTTTGTTTCTTCCACACCATCTCATGTAACATATCGTTATAAAGCTTTTATCTCCTCGTTTTTTTCTGTTACTACCCCTCTCTCCACCTAGTTACACGCTCTTGGCACTTTTTATAGTTTCAAAGAGTGCATGTTCCCCGCGGGTTACCCCATGAATTCAACACTAAGTTAAACACTATATTTTTATTTAGAAGCTCAGTTATTTGGGTTATTAGTTAATTATGTTTTTTATTTCAAGTTCGTCCGTTCTAATCCCTCACCCCCCTCCTCCTTCCTCGTCAATCTTTACTAAAAAGGCCGTTCAAAGTATGCATGCAATTTTTAAAAAGTCCAATTCTCGTTCTATTTTATTGTAAATCCTCATTTTGAAACTTCGATAAAAGATACATTTGGGCTATGGTCGCCTTTCCGTCAAGAGTGGGGTTTACCTGCCCCCTTGGGAATGGGGCATATTTTTTGTTCTTCCAAACTATCTCGTGTCACATTTGGTTGGCATTAGAAGAAAAAAGAAGTTTTTTTTCTCTATACTCCTTGTTCCCCATTCTAGTTACACACTCTTGGCACTCTTTATACTCGGTTTAATGCCAAGTTACTCAGTGTTGTTATTAGTTGAGTTGAGTTATGTCTCTCAAATTTGTCAAAGTTTTTGTGTAAGTGACAACCATAGGTGACAATCATTTTAAAATTTAAAATTCTTATTATCCGACTCTAAAATCTGCAATAGCTTAATTCTATGCCTCCCTAAATGGGGATGGCGGGTGGGAGGCGGTAATTACGGTCCTGCTGATTGTCTAAGTTTTGGAATTAGTAATTTGGATCTTCTCTGTGTGAACCTGAATATCGAAATATCGATTCTAGTATCCATTCTAGAACTGAGAAATCGATTCTTATTATGATCGATGTTGTTTAATACGATATCGATTTTAATCGATTCTCAAAATTTCCAGAATCACCCATCACTAATGTACATAAAACAATACATTTTAATACTCACTAAATAATTCCACGTAGTACCTAATTAAACGATATTAATAACAAGAATGAAATGAATTCCATAATGCTAATTTCATAATAAATTAATGAAACAGACGCAATAGTGATTAACTGTTTTTTGCGTGCAAGACATATTTTTACCTTGACAACCGGAACGGAAATGTAAAATGTAGTGTGGCTTATTTCGTGATGGGAAATGATGAATTTAAGGATTATTATGAATGAGTCTTATTATAAATGAAATATGAAATAAAAAGGGTCTGTGTGAAGAAATTTAATTATATTTGTTTGAACGCACTGTTATATTTATTGCAAGTAAAAAAAAGTTGGAAATTACACGTGAAGCGTAGCAAATGAGGCGCGTTCGTACTATAAGGAAGTTTTCAAAAAAAATATTCAGATTTTGGTGTAATAATATACAGTACTTCGGGAACAGTGTAGTATCCTGAATCTTTTGTGTCTCCTTGTAAATACCATCTGCTTTCTATTATATAGGAAGTAACTTTAGTAAACCACAGCAATTTTTAAACCTATTAAAGGATCATTCCATATCTCGTGTCGGACAGCTTTTGTACGTCTTACTGTTTTTTTAACAATAATATTGTATAGTCAAATTAAAACAAATAGGAAATTGCCCATCAAGCGGAGCAAATGAAGTGATTTCGAATTATAACGAAGTTTAAACAATATTAAAGTTTTGATGTAATAGTGTACAATACCTCAGATTACAGTATAATATCCGAAATCTTTTGTGTGTTCCTATAAATATTATCTGCTTTCTATTATATAGGAAGTAAATTGTAGTAAACCTCAGCAACGTATATATATTTCATAAAATGTGAAATAGTTTCGTATTTTTAAAACGCGACCCAAACACTATTTACCGCTATACCATTATGTAATAGAATACTTTTGCGTAGCACTGTAAATGAATAACAAATATTCTTTGCACCACTGAAATAATAAAAAATAATAAGAAGAAAGGAATGAATTCCATAATGCTAGGATTATTGAAACAAACGCAATAATAATTAACTAACTGCCTTTTGCGTGCAAGACATATTTTTTTCACTTGACAACCAGAACGGAAAAGTAATGTAGCGTGGCTTATTTCGTGATGGGAAATGAGGGATTTAAGTATTATTATGAATGAGTCTTATTATAAATGTTCAGAAATAAAAAGGGTCTATGTGAAGAAATTTAATTATATTTGTTTGAATGCACTGCTATATTTATTGCAGATTAAAAAAAAGTAGAGATTTGCAAGTGAAGCGAAGCAAATGAGGTGCGCTCGTATTATAAGGAAGTTTTTAAAACATTCAGATCTTCTTGTAATAATACACAATACTTCGGATACAGTGGAGTATCCAGAATCTTTTTTGTCTCCCTGTAAATACTATGTGTTTTCTGTTATATAGGAAGTAACTTGTAGTAAACCACATCAAAGTATATAAATTTCATAAAATGGGAAATAGTTTACTATTACTAAACGCGCCCAAACTCTGTCTGCCCCTATACCATTATGTAATGAAATGCTTTTATGTAGCCCTGTAAATGAATAACAAATATTCTTTGCACCACAGAAATAATAAAAAATAATAAGAAGAAAGGAATGAGTTCCAGAATGCTAGGATTATTGAAACAAACGCAATAATGTTTAATGGTCTTTTGCGTCGAAGACGTATTTTTTTTATCTTGACAACCGGAACGGAAATGTAATGTAGCGTGGCTTATTTCGTGATGGGAAATGAAAAATTTAAGAATTATTATGAATCGATCTTATTATTAATGAAATGTGAAATAAAAAGGGTCTGAATGAAGAAATTTAATTATACCTGATAAAATGCTACGCAATATTTATTACAAATAAAAAATATCACAATTATTTTATTATTAAAAAAACATAGTAACAGATTGTTAATCAGTATAACTTATTAGGTTTAATTTAGCGGTTCATTCTATTTATTTAACATTATATTTCAATGTATTATACTCAAAGTTATATTTTCAAACAGAATGCTTTTGAGAATGAATATAACAGAATTTCAAAGGAAGACGACGTCTATATTTATGTTACATACATTTTGATTCATGAAACTCATATCTTTGTTCCAGTTACAAAAAATTGTTATTTTTAAGCACCTTTTGTTCGCCCATTTAAAAATGATGAATCAAATTTTAGATAAACCAAATGCTTTCACACACATAAATTATTTGTTGAAAACGTATATTTTTATGAAGAAAGCATCAATTTGTACTATAATAAATCAAAGTTGTGTCATTTTCAAAATGTAATTTACTTATATTTCGTTTGATTGATTTTTTAAATATTATCTCCTGTTTCTAATTAATTTCTTATAATTAAAAATATTTTTAATGCAGATGAGTACATTTATTTTTTTTTCAAAATCGAACAGTTTTATGTAAAATTTGGGGTCAATCTATAGAAAGTTTTGGGGCTAGTTAGGATATCTTCACAAAAAATCGTCTTAATAAACGTGGACCCTCCACACAATTCCTCTAAATAACAAAGACTTCTTCACAATTTCCTCTTAATAACGCAAACCTCCTCACAAAATTCATCATAGCGTATACCTTTACAAAATTACATTCTATTAAAACTTACTTTCAATTCATTAAATAAATGTCTGGTTAAAGGAGCTATAAATGTTATAAATTAAAAATGTTATAGAAATGACAAAAAATTGTCAATGTTGTTTATTAGAGATATTTTGAGGACTCAATGCACCCCAAGCACTTCTAATTTTCATTACTCTCAACTTAAAATACAGTGTATAAAAAACAATATATTTTAACACTCACCATATAATTCATCATAATAGTTAATTAAAAAATAGTAATATGTAGAAAGATACAAATTCCATAATGCTAGGATTGATAAAAAAAAACGCAATAATTATCAACTGTCTTTTGCGTGTAAGACATATTTTTTACCTTGACAACTGGAACGGAAATGTAATGTAGCGTGGCTTATTTCGTGTTAGAAAGGATGAATTCAAGAATTATTATGAATGAGTGTTATTATTAATGAAATCTAGAATGAAAAGTGACTGGGAAAGATATTTAATTATATTTGTTTGAATGCACTGTAATATTTATTGCAGATAAAAATATACCACACTGATTTATTAGTTAACACATTTGAGATTGCTCACGCGAAAGCGCGTGATAAAGCGCCAACGTTAAGGGACCACTCATGCGCCAGCGTGAGATGTGGGGTGATGTCCAATAGCCAGGAACGTGGTGGTGCGGGAAAATCTTTCTCTGATTCTTTGTTATAAAAAGTAAATCGGCTTCTGGGAAAAACCCACTTCTATAGTGCGGCATTAACCATCATCACATCTTCACGTAAGCGGCAGCGAACGTGTTAAAAATATTATAACAGATTGTTTATCAGTATAATGTAGAAAACTTCATTAGCTGTTCATTTTAATTATTCAAAATTATATTTTTAAATGGAATGTTTTTGAGAATGAATATAAATTCAAAAGAAGACGTATGTCTATATTTAAGTCACACGTATTTTGATTGATGAAACTCATATTTTTATTTCATCTACGACAAAATTATATTTTTAGACACTTTTTATTTGACCGCTCAAAAATTATGAATTAAATATTAAATGGAACCAATGCTTTCATATGTGATAGATACGTCAACGAAAACGTGTATTTTTATGGAGAAAGCATCAATATTTACTCTAGAGTGTCAACTTTGTGTAATTTTGAAAATGTAATTTACATATATTTTGTTTAGTTTACTTTTTAAATATTGTCACTTGTTTCTAAAAAAATCATATTATTAATGTAATAATAATTTAAATGCAGATAAATGTATTTACTTTTCCCTCAAATTGAATAGCTTTATGTAACATTAGGGATCAATCTATACAAAGATTGGGGGCTAGTTAGGATATTTTCACAAAAAATATTTTCAATAAACTTGAGCATTATACAAAATTCTTCTTAGTTTATTCTTCTTAATTCTTCTTAATTATTATTCTTAATTCTTATTCTTTTCAATTTTAAGCACAAAATTCCTCATAATTTATCCCTTTTACAAAATTACATACTATAAAAACATATTTTCAATTAATTAAGTATGTGTCTGGATAAAAGGGCTGTGTTGCAAATTAAAAATGTTATAGAAATTACGAAAAATTATTAATGTTTTTGATTATTGATAATTTGAGCACATAGTGTAACCCTTCTTCTAAACTTAATTACCCTCAACTTAAAATACTATGTATACAAAACAATGTATTTTAACACTCACTAAATAATTAGTTAATTAGAAAAAAAATGAGAAGAAAGAAATGAATTCCGCTAATAATTAGTTAATTAGAAAAAAAATAAGAAGAAAGAAATGAATTCCACTAAATAATTATTTAATTAGAAAAAAATAAGAAGAAAGAAAAAAATTCCACTAAATAATTAGTTAATTAGAAAAAAAATAAGAAGAAATAAAGAAATTCCACTAAATAATTAGTTAATTAGAAAAAAATAAGAACGAAATAAATGAATTCCACTAAATAATTAGTTAATTAGAAAAAAATAAGAAGAAAGAAATGAATTCCAATAAATAATTAGTTAATTAGAAAAAAAAGAAGAAAGAAAGAAATTCCATAATGCTAGGATTAATAAAACCGGCACAGTAATGATAAACTGTCTTTTGCGTGCAAGACAACCGTAACGGAAATGTAATGTAGCGTGGCTTATTTCGTGATGGGAAATGAGGAATTTAAGAATGACTATGAATGAGCCTTATTATTAATGAAATCTAGAATAAAAAGTGACTTAACGAAGAAATTTAATTATATTTGTTTAAATCCATCGTAATATTTATTGCAGATAAAAAAATATCACATTTGTTTTATAAGTAAAAAATATTGTAATAGATTTTTTATGAGTATAACTTACAGGATTTAATGTAGCTGTTCATTTTAGTTATTGAAAATTGTATTTCAATATATTATGTTGAAAATTATATTTTTAAATAGAATGCTTTTATGAATGAATATAACATGATTTCAAAAGAAGACGTATTTCTATATTTAAGTTATATGTTTTTTTTTTTATTCATGTAACTTATTGCTTTGCTTTAGTTACGACAAATTTTTATTTTTAGACATTTTTTATTCGCCTTCTCAAAAATTATGAATTAAATATTAAATGGAACAAATGCTTTCGCTCATGATTCATTACTCATTGAAAATGTTTATTTTTATGGGGAAAATATCAAATTTTATTATAATGAATCAAAATTCTGTGACATTGTCAAAATGTGATTTACTTATATTTCGTTTAATTTACTTTTGAAATATTATAGCCTGTATATATAAACCTTTTTTTGTTATACAAATTACATAAATATTTTAAAAAAATGCGAAAGTATACGAAAGGAAACTGTGAATTGCTTTGCCAGAAAATATGTAACCAAATTTTTCTCTTTGCCAAGGCAGTTTTCTTTATTTCGCTAAAGCACTAAAAAATACCAATAATTTAATTTATCTATTTTTATATACAAAATATATTAAAATCGGATTGTTAGAAGCTCTAATAGTACAGCGCCGTCTAGTGGCGGTTATTATTAGTAGCATCGGAGTGGAGATATAAGCACATACATTTTCGTGTATTACACATTAAATTCTGACCAATAGAATTTTTAAAAAATAAAATTCAAACGGATGGAGTATAAATTAAATTGCAGTAAGCTTGATTATGGACTGTGAAGATTAATGAGTTTCAAAGGGAAATTCACTAAATGAGAGAACTAGCGTAGAGTTGGCTTCATATATAGCAACTTATTTTTGTCACCAAATTTGGCAAAATACCTCCAAATTTAGCGACATTTCGCCAAAATGTTCATATTTAGTCCAATTAATGCTTTCATTAGTACTTTTTAACATTTATTCGTAGTTGAAGCTCATACTGTTTTCTCCATAGGAAATTAACCATTGCTCCCTTTTCTCTTCACTAATCGAATAAAAAAAATAAATGTCCAATTCATGTTTTTCCCCAAACACCCACATGTATTCCAAAATTTAAAAATTCTATCTCAACAGGATGTGGCTTAAAAACAAGTCATAAGATTTCATTGCCGCATAGCCGTAATTTTGTCAATTGTTCAATTTAAAGAAATATACAAATAATTTGCTTAATCTATAAATCTATTTTTCATTATTTGGTCTTAAACCTTTCTCTAAAACTATCCAATTATCAAACTTTAAATTCTAAATAAAAATAACGGATAACCACCTATTATAAACAACTGATAATCAGACATAAATCAGACACAATTGTGTATTGAGATCCACTACAATAGAATAAACTTATTTGACAAAATATCTCTATTTTCATGAATTATGTAACGCTTTAAAATAATTGCATATATATATGAATTCAATTATAATGTGACACTTATTTAATAAATAATTAAAATAACTTTTCTTTATAAAAACCATATTTCTAAAATTAAAAAGCTATATTTTTAATTTAGAGTTATTTTTTTAAGAATACTGAAAATCTTGCGAAATACCCCAAACCAAACATTGGAATATCGATACAATTATGAATGTTGCGATTTACATTTTTTTTGTATTTAATTACTAGTTTAATATTTCAAACAACATAATTATTTTATTCAAACATTAATTATTTAAAAATCATAAACGAATAAGTCTTTTAGAATAATTCATGTTTTACTAATATTAATTATTGCAAAGAAGCCACTGCGACAAAGTTATATGCATAATATAATCCTCTGTACTCTAAGCATTCCATTACATTAGAATACTTTTTTATTACAAAATTAGAATTTGAATAAAGGGCACGGCTGCAGATTTAATTTAAGAATTACTCTTTGTCTATTAGACGATTTCGTATTTAATTTCGAAACTTGCCTTAAAGTTTTATCAAAGAAATTCAACTTTTTAATTCCAGCGAACCTTTTTATTAAGTATACTTAAAAGTAATTTAATTCAAAGTTAGAAAATTAAAGAAATGAATAGACCCAAAGGTTTTCGGTTTATCAATTATGTGAGAGAAGATTTAACTTTCGATGTAAATGTTAACTCGGAGAAGGCAGATTTTGCTCCAAAAGGAATTAGCAAATAGTACTAAGTAAATTATTTTAGAATTTTAATCAATGCATATTCCTTCAACATAACAGTGTTTCAATTTCTTGAAATTTCATTTTTGGGCTATTTATAAAGACACAGAAATTATTTGATTATATTTTTCTAAATTGCAGTTAAAAATAACTGACATGTTTGTCAGCTATTTCTGTACTTGTAATGACTAAATATGTTTTAAGTTTTGATATCAGAATTGGATTGTGCTTATATTTTGTCTAATCATTAGTTCAGTTTGAATTAATGAAAAAAATTGTATGAAGTTATTAAAGATAGTAGGTGAAGAGGGCTGATGTGAGAATGTAAAGAGAATGTAAAGAGAAATGTAATGTAATTACATTTCGGTTTATGTAAAGAAAAGTACATTCGTCGTATACTCATGAGCAATAAACAGGTACATACACTGTAAAAAAAATCTGTGAAGGTACTAAACATTTTCTAGGAAACTGGGATTCCAAGAACTTTTCATGTAACGGTAACAGGAAAAATTCATGTAATCGATTCTGAAACTTGAATTTTTGCTGTTACCGTTACAGAAAAAGTTCTTGGAATCCCAGTTTCCAAGAAAAAGTTTAGTACCTTTGCAGATTTTTTTGCAGCGTAGATAGATATATCGAAGGCTTAAAGTCGACAGACTCAAAAATGCGTACGTTTTGAGTTATAACACTATAGATGTCATACACTGTAAAATAAAATCTGTTATCCTACTGATGTAAAGTTGCTGAAATCTGTATGCTTACAAACATTTCATCTATACTCTGTTCAAGGAAAGATGTATATCTACAGAACTAGTTGTCGTTAAGCTACAGGTATCTGTAACTTTACAAACGAATCTACTAAAATTACGGTTATCTTATTAAAATTTTATGTGAAACCTGGGTAGCATAATTACATAATAAATTCTAGGCATCCCAGTTTCCTAAGAAATTCTTAGTAACCTTACAGGTTTGTAGATTTTTATTGTAAATCTGTATTTGTTACATGGATTTTTGCTGCTACCGTTACATGAAAAGTTCTAGGAATCCCAGTTTCCTAAAAAACTTTTAGCAACTTTACAGGGTTTTTTTAGTGTAGTCCAAGACCTGACAGCGCAAAAACCTAAGGTATCGAGCGCACAAGAAAAAAGCCTTTATTTTATGGAAGTCTAGTAATGGGGGAATATAATGATCCTTGTCTGCCGGAAGGGAAGTGGCACATAAGCCAAAAATTACCCACTTCACTTCCGGCAGACATAGTCCATTAGATACCCCTATTACTACACTTCTATAAAATAAAGGCTTTTATTTATTTATTTATTTATTTATTTATTTATTTATGTTTTTGCTCGACATTTTTGGTTTTTGTGCTGTCGGCTCTTGGCCTATCGTTTAAAAAGTTTTTTATTTAACGTCTGAATAGCGTTGCCAAGTGTCCTACGTAAATCCGGCCTCCAAATGCTCTGGACACTACTAATTCCTTAAAATTAATTTTTGCAATCTGTAATCGCAAATAATTCTGCCATACGGTAAGGTAAAGAAAATTACTTTGAAATACAGTCAAACATCGTTAACGTGAACATGCTTAACGTGAATTAATTTTAACATGAATTGTTTTCACAATCCCCTTTAAAACGAATTTAAAGATTTGATATTGGTGACATGAATTACGTTTAAAATGAACCAAATTTTGTTTCCCTTTGAGGTTCATGGATAACGAGGTTCGACTGTACTATAGTCTCCAAAGAAATTGCAACCACGATTTTTACAATACACATGGTTACGTAGGCCTCGTGTGAACATACCTCATCTGTGTTCTAAATTCTAAGTTTGTCTAAATGTTATCTAGAGTATCATGCATAATCCGTATAAAAGTATCAAATCCTGGTATAAAAATTTAAATTAGAAATTAATGCTTAAATTTAAAACAGTATCATCTGTTGACATAATAGAATATATTAAGACTTAAATATGTTTATAGTAGATTTGAAGTATCTTTTTAATTGTGGGAAATAAGCAGTGAGACAATAATACCAGTACAAATATTACTGTACACTGTAAAAAAAAATCTGTTGAAGTTACTAAATGTTTTCTAGGAAACTTGGATTCTTAGAACTTTTTATCTGGGTTCGCACAGACTCCTTGGACTCCTTAGAAACTACTTAGAAATGAAAACGTTCCAAGTAGTACTTAGAACTACTTAGATAAACAAAATACTCCTTAGAAACTCCTTAAATTGTATTGTGGTTTTGCACGCAAGCAATATTGCTCCCGAAAAAAAAAAAAAAAAAAAAAAAAAATCGCGATTGTAAAACGCACGGTAAACCCTTTATGCACGTCATTCATCAGAAGCACAGCAGTGATTGCAGGGATGCCGCTGACGCGCTATAGCACGTAAAATACGCAAAAAATAGGCGATGGGACGCCGTAAAATAGCTCTTACGCGTCCCGTGGGACGCATAATTTCGTTTAAAAAACGCATAAAAATGGCGACTTTTGTTAAAAAATTGCGAAATTAGGACTATTTTTTGGCAAATTTCGTCAAATTCACGAAAAAATGGCTAATTTTCTCAAAAAATTTCGAAAAAATGCAGAGACTTCCTCAAAAAATCACGAAAAAAACGACAAATTTCGTCTAAAAATCGCGATAAAACTGGAAATTTTGTCAAAGAATACTCATAAAACAACGGATTTCGTCAAAAAATCGTGATAAACCTGCCAGTTTTGTCAAAAAATTTGGGAAAAGCAGCAAATTTTGTCAAAAATTTTCGATAAAACGACAGATTTCGTCAAGATACGCGAAAAAGGGCCAATTTTGTCACGAATTGCGAAAAAAGGCAAATTTCTTCAAAAGATTCGCGAAAAAATGGTTAAGTTTGTCACAAATCTCGGAAAAAACGGCAAATTTCCTCAAAAAAAATTGCGAAAAGACAACAAATTTTGTCAATAATTCGCGATAAAACGACAGATTTCGTCAAAAAATCTCGAAAAATGGCTAATTTTCTCAAAAAATCGCGAAAAAACGACAAATTTCGTCTAGAAATCGCGAAAAAACGGCAAATTTCGTCAAAATATTTGTGAAAAATCGGCAAATTTTGCTAAGCAATTCTCGAAAAACGTAAATTTCGTGAAAAAATTCAAATAAACGGCAGATTTCGTCAAAAGATCGTGAAAAGACTTATTTTGTCAAAAGAGCACGGAAAAAAAAAAAACGTTAATGCCTGATTTTCTTGATTCAAAATTATTATTATTATTATTATTATTCTTTCTGCTTTAAAAACGGATTTTTGTGATTTACTATCCATTTTTGACTGCTCCAAGTCTTTCTGACTAAATGTGACTCAGGAAAACACCCATTCATTAAACAAAAAGTCTCATCACTTTACTCAACAAAAGTAGTCTTTTTTTTCAGCTAAAATGTCTTTTTCTATAAATCAGTCTTGCCCCTTTTTTTAAAAGAAATGCAAACAATAGTGATACTTGTTATCTTCAACTTTTAAATGTTCAATATTTTATAGTTAAATTTGTATCTTGCAAATTTATTTTTAAAAAAGTAAAGAAAATTTCTCATAATTTTAAAAACATTTATGTTTACATTTTTTTTAATATTGGCTTTATATATTTATTTATTATTAAAGTAATAACTATTGAATTTCATTTTTCTAATGCAAATGAACTAGTTCAATTTTTGCATCTAAAAATATGACTCATTAGTGGGGACCCACTTTTGTTAAAAAGGGACCCAGGATTTTTCAAGTCCAGCGGTATCCCTGGATTGGTTGGGATCATACTAAGAGCCACCAAATTGTCACGAAATATAGCAGATAAAACGCTAATTTCGTCTGAAGACTGCGGGAAAACGTCGATTTCGTCTAAAGATTGCGGATATAATGCCGATTTCGTTAAAAAATCGCGGGAAAAAATGACGATTTCGTCAAAAGATTGCAGGAATAAAACGGCGTTTTCGAAAAAAGATCGTATAAAAATGCAAATTTTGACTAAAAATCCTGGAAAAAACGTCGATTTCATAAATAAGTAAAACAGGAAAACACCGATTTTATCAAAAGTTCGCCAAAAAACCACCGATTTCGACAAAAGATCGTAAACAATCGCCAATTGTGCTAAAATATCGCAGATAAATTTCTCATTTTATCTGAAGATCACGGGAAAGCACCGATTTTGTCTGAAGATCGCGAATACCCCCCCCCCCTTTCTTGCAGGGCGGTAACTCGCAGAATCCCTGTGGAATTGGGGCTGTGCAAGTGCATGCCACATAAATAACAACAAAAGTGGCAAGTTTTTAAATTTTTTTGGACTCCTTGGATTTTTTGTGTACTCCTTGGATTTTTTCTTCCCAACTCTGTATGAACCCTGTTTTTATGCAACGGTAATAACAAAATTCATGTAACCGATTTTTTTACATTAATTTGTTCTGTTACCATAGAATAAAGTGTTCTAGTAATATCAGTTTCCCAGAAAAAAAATTAGTAACATTACAGATTTTTTTCCACAGTGTACACGATCGTTTGCTTTTTGCTTAAAATTATTTTTGAGACCTAAATACATCTGAGGTTATAAGCCCAAAATACAGCATAACTGACACCAAAGATCTGGTTTATAAGTAGTATCTTCAATCGCAAATGTTTGTTTTTAATAAGCAGCCTCTTGAAGGAAATCATTTTAAACTGCTTTCCAATTTCTCTAGTTATCTCTTTAGATTCATTTACAGTTAAATATACAAACCTATATTCAAATTTATTTTAAATAAAAATTAGATGTGTCAATCCCGAAATTTTTTGTCTGAAACATTTTATCTCTTTAAAATTCACCATCACAGTACCATAGCTGCGAACTTGTACAAATTTTTCCTACCACTAAAATTGAAAGAAAATTTTTGACTTATTTGAATAGTAAAATTGCTTCAATTCTAGGGATTCAATTAGCAATAAATTTTCATAGCATTATTATGATTCGAAATATTCGTACAAATTGGCAGCAATGCAACGCCAAAATAGAATGGCAATATGTGCCCATTATGAAGATTTTTAAAATATGCAATTCCGATAATCAGTTTTTGAGATATGACTAAAACAGTGTAAATCCTGCAAAATGAAGCAGAGCAGGGCCTTTTTTAAATGACTAACACCAAAACCTAACTTGCTAAAACTTTTATCAACGTCTACTAAAACGATTAAAAAAATTCTACTTCATTTTTAATAAGAATTTATTAACTAACTATGTAAATAAATATATGTATAAATAAAATTTAGGATGTTAAACGATTATCTTAAATAAGAAAAATAAACACTTACATTTGATTTATAACAAGATTTTGTTAATGCGATGTATTTCAAAGCTCATACTAAATTCCCTTAACACATTTATGTATTTTTAAGCTGTATTACAATTTCACTAACATTTCTTAATATGTTTGCCTCATTCAAACCTCTCCCTTTTCAAGGAAAATATCTTCGTCTAGCTTTTGTCAGTGTGAATAATTTTGCGAGGTAAAATCTAATATTCTGCTTGTTTCAGAATAAATAAATACCAAACAGAACATGACCACAAATATATATATTTTTTTTAATCCTAAGAGAAATCTTTGTTTTATGTTGTTTGAATTCCTTGTAATTTCGATGTATTGTAGAATATGTTTATTTCAAAACAAATAAAGTTGCTGTTTGATTAATCAATTTATTGATATGTTTATTCTTATTTTATACATTTATGAGATTTTCTTAATGGGTAAATATTTTATTTATAACGTTTGTAATAACATCTGTCATATAATAAAAAAATATACTTCTATTTGGTTAATAACAAAACTTGTTAAGTAAACGTGTAAGGAATTGTATGTATAGATAAATTTTACGTGCTTAAACGATTATTAAAAATAATAATAAACACTTCTGTTTGATTTATACCAAGAATTTGTTAACACAATATATTTTGAGGGTAACACCAAATTCCCCAAACATACAGAGTATTTTTAAAAACTAATTTACAATTTCACAAAGAAATAAAAACAAATAAAAAATGTTTGTTTTATTAGAATTACTTACGTTCAAGAAAAATATTTCTGTCTAGTTTTTTTAGTGCATATAGTTTCACGAGAAAAAAATCTAACATTCTATTTGTTTCAGAAGAAACAAGTACAGACGAGAACATGATCAAAGATCTTTTTATTAAATCTCAACAGAATTCTTCGTTTTGCATTGTTGGATTTTCTGTTAGTTTGAATTTGTTATTCGATATTTATATTTATTTCAAAACAAATAAAGATGCCTTTTGACAGATTCAACTTAATAGCATATTTATTTTTATTTTATACGTTTACGAGCGTTGCTTACTTTGTGAGCATTTTATTTATGGCGTTTGTAGTTATGCTTGTTAAAATACATTTCTAGTTGATTTATAACCAGATTTTGTTACGAAAATATGTATATGAATGCATGTATAAGAAAACTTTAAAACCATAAATATTTATTTTAAATATTAATAATAATCACTTCTATTCGATTTATAATAATGTTTTGTAAATGCGATACATTTCAAATTTCATATTGAATTATCCTATCACACTTAAAATGTTTTTTAAGCTGAGTTATAATTTAGCTGAAAAATTTATATTTCAAAACAAATAAAGTTGAATTATGATTGATTCTACATAACAGCATATTTATATATTTATATACTACTGGTGTTAGTTACTATGTGAGCACTTTATTTATGGCGTTTGTAGTTACGATTGTTAAAAAAACACTTATATCTGTTTTTCAATAAGATTTTTACTACGCATTGTATTTCAAAGTTCACACTGAATTCTACTGGCACACTTAATGTATTTTTAAACTGATTTATAATTTCGCTTAAAAATTTATATTTCAAAACGAATAAAGTTGCATATTGATAAATCCAACTTCAGTAGCATATTATTTTTCGATTTATGTATTTACGAATATTGCTTATTATGTGAACAGTTTATTTGTGTTGTAGTTATGCTTTTTAAAATACAAAACATTTCTATTTGATTTATAACAAGATTTTGTTAAAGCAATATAATTCAAATTTCACACTAAATTCTCCTAACAAGCTTAAAGTATTTTTAAGCTGATTTATAATTTGGCTTAAAAATTTATAATTCAAAACAGATAAAGTTGCTTTTTGATAGAGTCAACTGAATATCATATTTATTTTTATTTTATATATTTACGAGATTTGCTAACTATGTGAGCATTTTATTTATGCCATTTATAGTTACGCTTGATAAAATAAAATACATTTCTAGTTGATTTATAACAAAATTTTTTTAACTAAATGTGTATATGAATCCGTGTATAAATAAACTTTAAATATTTAAAAAATTATTTTAAATAATAATAAATACTTCTATTGGATTTTTAACAAGATTTTGTTAACACAATATATTTTAAAATCCACACTGAATTCCCCTGACACACTTAACGTATTTCTAAGCTGATTCATAATTTCGCTAACAATTTTTAAATATATTTGCTTTATTAAAAATTCTCTTTTATCAAGGAAAACATCCCTCTTTAGTTTTTGTTATTTCACAAGATAGAATCTAATATTCTATTTGTTTCATAAGAAACAATAACAAAAGTGAACATGACCATAAGCCTTTTTATTAAATCCCAAGAGAAATATTTGTTTTATGTTGTTGGATTTTCTCGCAGTTTCAATACAATATTATACATTTATATTTCAAAACAAATACAGTTGCATTTCGATAGATTCAACTTAATAGCAAATTTTTTTCTGTTTTATACATTTACAAAAGTTGCTTTCTATGTGAACATTTTATTTGTTTTGTTTGTAGTTACGCTTATCAAAATTAAAAAAAACACATTTCTATTTCATTTCCCCCAGTATTTTGTTAAGTAAATGTGTATATGATTACATGTATAAATAAACTTTAAATGCTTAAATATTTACTTAAAATAATATTAATAATAAACACTTCTATTCGATTTATAACAAGATATTCTTAACGTAATACATTTCAAAGTTCAAAATGAATTCTCCTGACACACTTAAAGTATTTTTAAACTGATTTATAATTTCACTAACAAATCCTAAATATATTTGACTCATTAAAATTTCTCCCATTTCAAGAAAAACATTCCTCTCTAGTTTTTGTTACTGCACAAGATAAAATCTAATATTCTATTTGTTTCATTTTTATACTATTTCAGGAGATTTGTTTCAGGAGAAACAAATACAAAAGAGAACATGACCACAAATCTTTTTATTAAATCTCAAGTGAAATCTTTGTTTTATGTTATTGGATTTCTTTGCAGTTTCAATACATTGTTATATATTTATATTTCTAAACAAATAAAGTTGTATTTTGATATATTCAACTTTTTAGCATATTTATTTTTATTTTATATATTTACGAGAGTTGCTTTCTATGTGATCATTTTATTTGTTTTGTTTGTAGTTACGCTTATTAAAATAAAAATAAAAACATTTCTATTTGATTTACCCCAGGATTTTGTTAAGTAAACGTGTATATGAATACATGTATAAATAATCGTTAAATTCTTAAATATTTACTTTAAATAATATTAATAATAAACACTTTTATTCGATTTATAACAAGATATTCTTAACGTAATATATTTCAAAGTTTAAAATGAATTCTCCTGACATACTTAAAGTATTTTAAAGCTGATTTTTAATTTCGCTAACAAATTTTAAATATATTTGCCTTATTAAAATTTCTACCATTTCAAGGAAAGCATCCCTCTCTAGTTTTGTTACTGCACAAAATAAAATCTAATGTTCTATTTGTTTCAGGAGAAACAAATACAAAAGAGAACATGACCACAAATCTTTTTATTAAATCTCAAGAGAAATCTTTGTTTTATGTTATTGGATTTCCTTGCAGTTTCAATGCACTATTGAATATTTATATTTCGAAACAAATAAAGTTGTATTTTAGCATATTCAACTTTTTAGCGTATTTATTTTTAATTTGTATATTTACGAGTATATGCGTAAATGAGTTTTTCTTTAATTAAAAAAACGATAAGGATTTCCATAAAGAAATGTGTGAGTTAAGGAAACAAATCAATTTCTTAGATAACTTAAAATAACAAGGATCTTTTAGTGTTTCTTAAAAAACAATAGGATTGTTTAAGGCAATATATCACTTTTTCTTAGAATTATGCTATT
Source organism: Maratus speculifer (assembly GCA_964019185.1). Lineage (NCBI taxonomy): Eukaryota > Metazoa > Arthropoda > Arachnida > Araneae > Salticidae > Maratus > Maratus speculifer. The sequence goes on from OZ025301.1 coordinate 110,264,998, forward strand.
GCACTCGTATGTAATAAAACTTTTAATGGAAGAACTTTAAAAAATATAGTTTCTATTTCCACTAACTATGTAAATGAATTACTTATGAATTTTTAATCATATTATTCGTTTTTTTAAGGTAACAGCAACGGTTACAAATTGCTATGAAAAACAAAAGATTTCTTTCTCAGGAACTTTTAATCTCTCGGATTTTAATTAATTTTTAGTACAATTGGAAGTAACTAAATTACAAATTGGTCATTTGGAAAGAAATAAAAATTAAAATTCAATAATTGCGCGATCTCGAAACCAAAAAAATATATCTGATTTTCTATTTTACTATCTTTAAAATCACTTATTGAAATCCCTTTATTTGTGCACACATGCGTCTATACATATGTCTCCATATAAGGCAAATCTTGTCACAGGAAATGACCAAATACAGAAAAAAATTCAACTTATTTGGGATAATATATTGATCTAACCAGTATCTTTGGTATCTTAACCAAATTTGTAGATGTTGCCGTTTCTTCAAAGGAATGCGCAAAAGCAAAAACGTGACATTTTTGCCATAACGATAGCTTCCAAAATATGTGCTAATTTAAACGTAATTTGGACAATATGTTATTAGTAGTAATTTTGCCAATAATTTGAATAATTTTCTTAAATTAGTTTGTAGAGCTTGTGATTTGACTACAGGGAAACATAAAAACCAATACATACAGAATTAGCCATCATAATAACATCCAAAATACCATACAAAACGAACCTAATTGGGTCGGTGTATTGATCTTGCCAATATCTTAGATACGTTCGTTGATCAAATATAAAACTCTTTTTATAACTTAATTCGGTACTGAAAATAAAAATAGTGCATGCTTAAACTTCATTTGGCATAAAACTAAATCGAACGTTACTACGTCTTACGTCTACGTCAACGTTTTACGTCTTTTGTTTTTACAATGTAGCTTAAAAAAAAACCACTCGTTTTAAGTTTAAACTTGCCATTGTACTATGTGCGCTTCTAAAGTCTGCCAGAAATTTGCAACACCGGCATGATCCGTTACACGTTTTAACATATAGGTTTTATAACTATAAAGTTTAGTCAAGTTTTATAAAAATGTTTCATATCAGATTTTGATTTAAAAAACTTTAAATTTTCTATTTAAAATTTTTCTTCTTTGTCTGTTTTAAACATTTTTTATAATAAAATTTCTTGCTTGAACCGAAATATATTCATATGGTAGCAGTTAAAGTGACCACTCACGACCATTCTTGTGTTAGTTAATTTTAAAAGACAGAGAGATGTACCGAGAGATCCACTCAGTGCAAACTAGTCATGAATCCCATAGTATTTATTTGATTAACCCGTTCACACCCAGAGGCATATTTTTAGATTACCAGACTTAGTGCCAAGAAACCGTCTTTAACACCAGTAAATATGAAGATAAATATATTCTTTCGTTTCAAAAAGCAAATTCTTTGATAAAATAGCATAAAAAATACTTTTATAAAGTGGTGGGAAATCTAAAACTTAAATTTTAACAAAGAAAATAATTTGAGTTAATTCTAGTTAATAGTGTATGGAATTAATGAGTTAATTCTAGTTAAATAAGTCTGTTTTTGACAGTTTGAAGTCTTATTGTTTTGGTACTGCTACTGGGCATTGAATTACAGAAATATATCATTAAAAGTTGTTATCTGGGCTTTAAAAGTCTCTGGTACATATATACGTTTTCCGTGCCGTTATGTATGTTTTCACGGTCCATATCTTTAAATGTTAATACCTCGCCTAATTTCCGACGATTTTTATCGAAGATTATTATTAGCAATGATTTTATAATTCTGTTACGGTAAGGTATTTCTGGCCCTCTTCAACACCGTTGTTGAATGTCCGTAAAACGAAATTTGTGTGCAACGGAAAAATGTCCTTTTCTCAAGAACTATGTGGCGTAGGACAACTGCTATAGTTTTTCTGCAAGGATAAATTAATGTCTAATACCTGTAATTTTTCATAACTTGTACATAAAATTGTGTGGCCTAGGACAAACGCTGTAGTTTTTCTGCAAGGATTAAATTAATGTCTACTACCTGTAATTTTTTCATAATTTTAGTTCCACTAGATTCAGACATAGATGGTTAGAATAAATTTTTCCTCTACATTTTCGACGATATTTCTAAAAATATAATACCTAAAATTAAAAGAAATGTGTTTTTCAGGGCAACGTTGGAAAATCTTTCACTCGATGCACTCACCACTATATGCTAAGATCACCCCACACTATATGATAAGAAAAGATTTTTTCTCCAAGTAATTTAATTACCGCCTCTATATTTTCCTTAATTATATTTGTGAGTGTTTAAAAATCTGTAACTATGTAAGTCAATAGTTTTTATTACACAATTTTTTCCACAATTTGAATTTTACAAATTCCATAGTTTACGAGTAAAATTACTGTGACAGACAGACACAGGAGTGATCTTACAATGATTCCGTTTTCATTTTTTAAAGACGGAACCATAAAAATAAGTGTATAATTTTATTGGATTCAGATAAAGATTTTATTGTACATTGAAACTTATAGATTGAAGCTTATAATGTATTTCCTTGAGACATTTTAAATATTTTTAATTGATTTATGAGATTACTAATAATATGTAAGTTTATTTGCCTTTTTTAAATGCGATCTTTTCAAGGAAAATATTTTTTGAAAATTGTCGTTTTTGTACAGAATTTAATGAGATAAAATCCAATATTCCATTCGTTTCCGAATATTCTTTACGAAAGTTAACATGAATCGAAAATCTCGTAATTAAATTACAAGGGAAAAGGTTTTATATTGTTTAACTTTCTGACGATTTCAATGAATTATTAAAAAGATTTATTTTTCAAAACAAATAAAGGGACTTTTCTGAAACTTGAAATTAGACGTTTGAACTTTAATTGACCGTCTATGATATACAGAGAATTTAAATTTGAAAAGAATATATTGCATTCATTTAATTAAAATTTTTGCGATGGCAATACCAGAAATACATTAAGCTATTCAAAAAATTTCTTCTGTAAGGAATAATAAATTAGTATAAGTGACATAGTCATTTTGTAGCATTTCAATAATGGAGTATTGAAATTAAATTTAAATACAGCTCCTAAAATATATATTAATCTAAAAATAATTATATTTTTTTAACTAATCGCATGAATTTCAGGAAAATTTGTAAGTAGGCTGTAAAATTTATTTAGTGTAGCATTTTTGGGTACTGCTGTTAAAAAACGATGTTTGAGTTCATTTCCATATGTAGATGGCTCCCTAAGAAAATTTTATATACATTGTTTAAAAGTAGACTTTATTTCCAATTGTTTGGTACCATTCTTACCATTCATTAATACTTTCTTAATCAATGATTTGTTAAAGAATCAGTTAGGGCTGTTTTTTTCCAGCAAATAATATTGAAATTTTTTTATTTGAAAAAAATTTCTGAATCTCTGTGACTAAGTACGTTTAGTAAAGAAAATAAATTTAGCTGTCATCTCACATTGTTGAAACTATTTATAACATTTGTAAAATTATTTGTTACCAAAAACCTTTTACAAATAAATACAGGTGGACCAAAAATTTGGCTTCATTTTCATTTTCGTCCCGAACCCGGAGTGTTTTCGGCAAAAATGTGACTGTATACTCGGCCGGACAGGAACTACCAGTATTCCAAAAATCTCGTTTCTTCAATTGGAAATTTTCAACATTACTAATCGATTTGAGTTGTACCGGCTCAAATGAGACTATTTTTTGAAACGAACTTCGGTGTTTATAATTATCACTTATTGCTGACTCAAGACGTGATATCAAATTTTAAGCTCTTCAGTTCCGAAGCTAAAATAATAATACAAATACTTATTCATTGTTTTTTTCCAAAAATCACATTATGAATGACAGAAAAAATATCTTTTCTAAAATTGTTCCTATAGGCGCTTAGTAATTTAAATTCAAAAATATGGTTCTAAAATTACAAGCCCCCTTAAAACATCTATTTAATAACCCTTAACCTAAATTAACACAAATACAAATTTAAGAGCTTTAAATAAGTATATACAAATCCTGAAAAAAATTATTGAAAATAATTTAAGCTAAATACTTATGAAAATTTATCACTTTCTCGATCACACTATCTTTTGGAAATTTTTAGACATTTTTGCATACTCATGTGAAAAAAACATTTATTTTATGAGGAATTTAGCTTAGATGCATTTATTTATTCTGTTTTGCATGTTTGCTTTCAACTCAGGGAACATTCAGCTGTTAAAAAGTAATGTAAAAATGTAAAATAAAATCAGAAACTTTAATTTTTATAAGTAAAAGAACAGACGTCCACAAATGGGAATTCAGAGACCTAAATGCTAATGCATAGATAATTAAACTTTTTCACGTGCTCATTAAAGGTTCAGACATGACAGTAATAGAATTTTTTTCAGTTTGAAACCGCAGAAGTGTTTCGAATACACTTTTTGAAAGTTCTAGTTATGACAGATGATCCTTTTTAAAAATAATTATAAAATATTAATCGATGTGTGTGTACACAGAAATAAAATATTTTTTAATTAAATGAAATTTTATAACTTGAAAATCTTTCTGTTTTGTTGATGAATTAATTTAATTTTATTTTATATGAAAAGGAAATTTTGGGTCGAAGGCAGAGATTTTGGCCAGACTTATAGATTATAATGTTATGTATATGTAAGAAATATGCATAATCAATTAATAACTATGCATCTTTAGTAAATCCGTTTAATTAATCAATAATTATGTACATTCATGTATGTATTAATTACTTTAATACAAACTAAACGATCCATACAACTAAAATAATTCTTTTCAGTTTTTGTTTGCCCTCTATTTTTTATATTTTAACGATTAATATTTCAAAAAACAATTTTTTTGAGAGACATTTAAAAAATTTTTGTGAGATGCTTATGTATCATGTCAGAATTTTTTTATTGTGATTCGTGATTTTAGTTCAAATTTCAAACAATCAATGACACTGACAGCGATTGGCGCTAAGTCGAGACCTAAACTGACGTCACTCAGCATTGATGCAAAAGAAGGAGATAGATTCTATGAAGTGAGTCTTATTCGACAGTACAAACTTGCTCTTAGGCCCCTATTCTGAACACATTCAATATGAATTCAAAGGAATGCGTTGTTGGTATGGCAACAACAAATTCTTCCATAGTAGAGTACAGTATTTAGAATTGATCATGAATTTAACAAGCAGTACTTGAGTTTTGAGGCAGTTTTACATTATTTAAATTTTATTTTTCCGGATAAAATTACTTTTTACGGTCTGATTAAATTCTCTTTTGCTATTCTGCTATTCTGCTATTCTGAACTCATTCGCAATTATTTCAATAGAACTTAGTGTCTTGACAAACAATTCAATAACACTTGTCAAGACAACAACGCTTTTGATTGAAATCACATCGAATATGGTCAGAATCGGGGCTTAAAAACAAGATTGTACTGTCCAATGGGACCCACTCCATAGCACTAATCTCCTTCTTTCACTTGAATACTGAGTGATGTCTATTTCAATATTGACTGAATACAAATCGCTTTCAGCGTATCTATTGTTTGAAATTCAAACTAAAATTCAAAAATCACAGAATAAAATTCCTGATATCATGCATAACTTTCCGGCAAGAATTTTTTAGATATCTGTCCCCATTTGCAAGTTGTCAAAATTTAAAATCATCGGTCGTTTTTCGGACTCCCGGTATATGCTAAAGGACAAACGTATCTATCCGTAATGTTGATGTCCTTCTGACGATTGAATTTTAAGATCTATGAAATTAAAAAAACAAAATTCTAAACATTGCAGATTTTTAATTTTTACACAGCTGAAATAGGAATAAATTGTCCTTTTAACTGCGGTTTGTTTGAAAACTGTATCGTAGCGAAAAATGTATCGCAGTTTATTCACTTTTTTAATTATTATTCATACATTCAAACATGACTTTAAAAAATCTAATATTTCTATGATCTGAAAACAACCATTAATGTCAAATCTGCATGGACTTAAATATAAAAATTATATTTAAGTTTAAAATTATATTGATAAAAATAGCTCAGCATTTCTATGCGGCTTTTATTCCGTAATGAAAATAAAATATTCATCAGTCTATGAATAACACAACTAATTTTGGATATGTAATCGAATTTTGCGCTTAAATGTGTCAAATGATCAAAATCAAAAAAGCCAATTGTAAAAAAGGATCTTTGGGGAATTCTTCGGCTACTAATTCCTATCGCGTCGTCAACAGGAAAAGTGTCTCTTTTAATACCGCACTTTTATTGCCAAAACTTTATTTTAACACATATTTGAAATTTACCTTATAAATATGAATTTTGGTATTGATGTTCGGCATTCTAGATTTAATACAAATAAACCTGTTGTCGTAATCAATTTTATAAATAATAATTTTCACCTATATTCTGTTGAAGCCCGGGTTAATCCCGTGTATTTATAATTTATACAGACCATATATAAAGTATATTGAAATGTGATTCAGATTGATTAATTATTGTACTATGATTATCGAATGACTGTTATTTACGTTACATAGCTGTCAATTTTCCAATCTTTTATTTTTCAAAATCACATAAACATGATTTGAATCAGAAAAAATATTTCAAGACTGTTCTCATGCGATTTTAGAATTAACTTTTATTATCTAATTTAATATGGATTAATTGGATTTGGAAGAAAAATATATTTGAATAAAAATATCGTTCCTATAAATCTTCTGGCTCTTTAAAATCGTATAACACCAGCAATGTTATTGAATAAAAACTGCTTAAAAACAGCATGAAAACGGGAAACATTTTGTTAAGTATGTTCTTCTGATATAAAGTTTGTTTAGTTGACGGGGGAAAAGCACCAGAAGTTTGTTCGATATCTAATATAATTTAATATCTTCCAATAGTCATTTTTCTAGCGTTTTTTCTACATCATGCTCGATAGGACATTTGCTAAGTTGGAAAAAAGTGGCCAAAAGTAGACCCAGTTGACGGTAGCAAATTGTCGTAAACACACATAAATAAGAGAAAAAATAGAAAGAGTTTTCTAATTTTATATTATAAATTATTTTTAACATTTGTATAATTACTTTTCAAAAAACCTTATAAGAAATATTCTATACTACAACTTATATAAGAGTACAAAATTTCTTGTGGTAAAAATTAATTTTCAATCTTAAAACGGTTTTCTTTTACTCAATGTTTTTCGAAAAACAAAGGTTAACTATGAATTCCCCTGGCTACACACAGTTTAAAAGAAAAAAATTAATGCTATTTTCTAATTTCAATTACAATTACACAGCAAATTAGATTTACATAATTTATAAATTTATTTTAAATTATTTATTTAAACTTTTATTATAGAATCCTATTTTAAGAGTTGAAAGATAATATTTTGTTTTCTTGGAAATATATCATTACATAAGCAAATGTAATAGAGAATCTTTTATCATATTCCCAAGTGAAATCTTATAAAATTGTATATACAATGAAAAAGATTTATCCTTACAAAAGTAATAAGATTTGTTTATTTGGTGTTGTTATTCAATATCATCCTATTAGTATGCTAGTATATTTTTAGCACCTGCATGTGGTTGCTTTTGATTTTCCTCTATAGTAGCATTGGTTTATTTTTATCCAATACGATAGCAAATTTTTTTATATATCCTGTAGTATGAAATTTGAATTCTCCGAAAGAATTTACACTTGAAAAACTAATAATTCGTTTACGAGTTTCGTATTCCTTGTATTTTTTGTGCATTTTTGAAAAAAGTTTTTCCTACAAAACTAATAGAATTTCTTTCCTGAATTGTAATTTTATTTCCTAGCTAGATCATATATTTTTTGTATTTGAATCTGATTATTATCAATTGGCATTTATTGAGACAAATTGAGTTATTTAATACTTCATTTATTTATGTATTTTTTTTATTAATATTATTATTGTTGTTATTACGTAGAAAGTTAAGAACAGTTCATTTCACCACTTAAAAAAAAATAATTGGTTTCAATTATTATTCTTTTGTTTTCTTTATTAATTCTGTTATTATACATTAATATTTCTGCTATTATTCATTATCGTTCATTATTGTTCATTATTATTTCTATTTTTAGACATTACTTTATTATCATTATTCACTATTGCTCATTATTATTCATTAAAGTTATGATAATAAATATTATTATTCGTTATTGCTTAATATTGTTTTTTTTATTAATCATTATTTTTCATTATTATTAAGCATAATTATCATTATTACAAGGTAATAATGATAATTATTATTATTCATAATTATTACTATTTCATAATAAATGTGCGTAAATGTGTCAAAGTTCGCCCCACATTCTTGATCAGAAATATCAGCTACTTCCATGTGCACACTAGCTTTATTTTAGGCTTCATGTTGATTTCTGATCATACCTTTTCAATAAGAATTGCGTCTGGGAACATTGCCGAACATTCCATCGAGATGATGTCTTCAGATGCGTTCGTAATTATACAAATACATAACACCTATAATTGTTGTTCAGTCCGTCCACCCGTCCGTCTGTTCGCATATAACAGAGCAAAAACTGTCCAATCAATTCGTTTGAAATTTAAAAAGTATAATTGTTGCATATATTTATCGAATCATTTTAAATTTCATTAAAGTCTAATGTTTAAATAGAGGGACAATCAAAAGTGTTCCTTTATATTACGGTCAATGGCATAAAACCGATTTAAGTGCCTTTTAATGATGTTAGACGCTTTCGAACATAATAAAATTTATATTAATTTATAAAATGTACACTAAAATATGGATTCTGTACAATCTGTGGTGAAAAGAATATTTTTTAATCATTTAAAGGTTCACACAAAAGTATTCCAATACATAATGGTATAGGGGGTGGAAACAATGTTTGGGGAATATTTTAGCTATAATTCACATTTTGTAAAATACAGGGTGTTTATAAAGTTCCGGACCCATTTTGATGTTTAATAACTCATAAAATAATAACGATAGATTAAAATTCGTATCATAAATGGTTAGATAGACTGAAAAAGTTTCATGACCCTTGTCAATGAACTTCCACATGTGCCCCCTTCGTCGCACGGAGAATATGAAGTCGATAGTCAATTTCATGCAAGGTAGCGGCAAGCATGTCACCATCCACAGAAGCTATTGGGGTTGTAATTCCGATTTTTAAATCATCAGTGTTCGATACTCTCCTCCTGTAAACATTGTCCTTTACAAATCCTTAAAGGAACAAAATCTAGCGGCGTTATATCAGGTGATCTAACATTGATGACTTAAAAGCCAGAATTACAACCGCAATAGCCTCTGTGGATGCCGACATGCTTGCCGCTACCTGGCGTGAAATTGGCTATCAGACTTGATATTATCCGTGCGATGAAGGGGGCAGACGTGGAAGTTCATTGACAAGGGTCATGAAACTTTTTGAGTCTATTTAACCATTTATCTTATTAATTTTAATCTATTTTTATTATTTTATGAGTTAATAAACATCAAAATGGGTCCGGAACTTTATAAACACCCTGTACATATACGTTACTAAGATTTACTACAAACTACTTGTTGTACAATAGAAAGCAGATTTTACAGGGGCGCACTAAAGTTTTCGGCTATTGTACTTCACAAAAGATTTCTGCTAATTTACTGTATCCGAAGTACTGTATAACTATTACACTGAGATTTGAATACTTTTAAAACTTCATTGTAGTAAAAACGCACCTTGTTTGCTACGCTTGACGTGCAATTTCCGACTTGTTTCCTATTTGCCATTTCCACACACCCTAGCCAGTTTGATGTGATGTTTAGAGTCATTATCTTTTTGTAGGCTCAATTTGTTCTGTCAGAACTAATAACCTTTTCAGTTGATTTAACGGGAAGTTTTACCTTTTCAACAATTTTATTTATTTTTACTTACCAATCTGCATAGTGTAGGGGTAAGTCTTGGAATAGTTTTAAAAACGGAAAAAATGACGAATTTACACTTTTCTGACATTGGAGATTCCGAAAAACACATTTTTTGAAAATCATTTTTGTCATCCGTTTTTCTATGCATGTGAAAATGTTCTATCTCCCTAACAAATTTAGATTGATACATGAAATTCGGTGTGTGCTTATTATATAATAATGGAAAACAGCCTATTGAATATCAGTAACTTCGATTTTCCGGAACTATTTTTTACGGACTATCGGAATATTCGTTTTGATGAAAGGTGCATAAAAATTTTCGAAATTGTTCATCTTATGGAGTGAATGTAACAGACAATAAAAAAAGATAAATTTTATATAAATAAGTAAGTCGATCGGATATTTAAATGCCGAGATATTTGTAATCGTATATTCCACATTCTTCGATTTTTAAAGATTCTGCATTTCACTCAACTTTCAATTCAAAGATATGCTTTAATTGGAAACAAGACGCTTAATCCGACGTTAGTAAATTGTTAATTAATAACTTTTTAACGCAGTAAATTGTTAGTTAATATGATTATTATTTCTGAAATTATACGGATGTTTCTTTTACGCCATTTGGTACTACTTAACCCGTCGACCAAAAAAACTTTCGCCAAGCTATGAAATTAAATTTGAATAATGGCTCTCATTGTAAATGTTACATTGACTTCACATTAAACATATTACACGAGTTCGTTACGCCAACAAATGGTTTTTAATTCAACGTTTCATTGTATTTTTATTAATATTTTTCAAATTTATTTGTTTTTTCTTTATTTAAAATGAAAATTATGCCAATTAGTATGATTTTCAGATAGTTTGGCGATTTATATTATCTATCGAAATTATTCGACGTCGACAGAATAATCTAGTAGCATCCTTAATTCTATAATAGAATATTACTATGTATTAAACTTATTTAAATGTACATTTAAAATTTATTACCGAATTAAAAAAAATTTATAAATAGTTCACGCGTGTTTTATATTCATATTTTATATTATGCATATCGATGATGGATAAAAATCACGATGATCCCAAACGACTAGTTTAAAATATGGTTCAAATGGTGACTGCTTTTCATTGTTCATCTAAAAGTACAGTTTAAAAAAATTACTGCATATTTAATTACGTTAGTTAAGAGGCTTGGAAAAATTTAAATTTTTAAAAATCCTTACTTCTTTTTAATAAAGTAATATTTTTGAGTTATTTTTTAAATATACAACTTTTTTGAAGATTTTCAAATGTGTTTAACACAATACTACCTGTGGAGTGAGATTCTATTATCGTTGAGGTCATTTGGGTGAAAAAGTCTTCCAGAATTCGTCCGGGATGGCTCAGTTGGAAGAGCATTGGCGGCTTCAGCCAGTAAATCCCTGGTTCGAATCCTGGTCCGGTCTTTTTTCACCCCTTGGAAAATTTACATCCGTTATGGAGCTTTAGATTAATTTAATAAACATTTTTACTGAAACAAATAATGATATAAATGATGATTTACAATGATATACTGATATAAACGATGAAATTTAATACATCTTCATATACTTTTGTTATTATCTATATTATAAAGACCAAACGTATCTGTGCGTAACGCGTACGTCATTTTGCGAATGGCAACACTTTACCCCAGCAATTTCGGTTTTGCAATATTCACTACAAGAAATTTACGCTTCTAAACATCACACATTTAAAATTTTTACACCGTCGTATAGAGAAAAAAATGTACTTTTAAATACAATTTGTTTGAAAACTGTATCTTAATTTATTTTTGAGATATTAATTTTTTTATAGTCTTTAGTACCGATTTTGTAATTGTGGCAACAGAATCACTCCATTTTCGCTTAAAATTGAAAAAAGAAAAGAAATTAAAATGTGCTACACTTTACCATACAATTTCGGTTTTGCAATTTTCGCTAAACAAATTTTACACTTCTAAATATTGTACATTTTTAATTGTTACAGCGTCGTATAGAGAAAAAAATGTTCTTTTAAATGCAATTTGTTTCAAGGCAATTTATTTTTGAGTTATTTATTTATTTATTTTTAATACTAATTTTGCAATTGTGGCAACATAATCACTCCATTTTCTCTTAAAATTGAAAAAAAAAATAGAAATTAAAATGCTTATACCATTTTTAAAATATCGTGCGTTATAAAATCCGGTGAATTTTAGTTTTATTTCATTCAATAATTTGGATAATTGAGCTTTATAGTATTTTGTTAATTTTAGCTTAAAATAATATTTGTTTGAGAGTTAGACAGACCAATATAACATGTAATTTTTTTTTGCTGTAATTAATTCTGTAGATTTATTATAAAACAATGAAACAGTTCTTTCTTAAAGATTTTCTTTCGTCGAATTTCGATGGGTTCCACCTCGTTTTTTTAAATGCCAAACAATCTGGTGGCTAATTCCATGCGCTGATTTATCCCGTATTCACGTGTACAAAAAAGTTTAAATCTCTCTCTCAAATATATGTGTAAAACATAGTATTGTTACGACATGAAAGTAAAGAACATAATAACATGGAGGAAAATCTAGTCAAAGTTTTAATTTGTTTGGGTAATTACACTGAATTTATTAACAAAACTTCCAATACCTCCGAATCTAACTATCGAATGGGGAAAAATAAGGTGTCAAATTGTTCACAATTATACAGGCTTTCATTTAATATTAAAAAACAAAAAATCGATATTTTGACCAATTTTAACCCTTTGATTCACCGTGTTACAGATCCCAACATTCAACAGTACTTATACAATAAGTTTTAAAGTACGATTTTATTTGTTGTTCCCAACACAGAAGTTAATATATTTTGATCATGGGAATTTACAACAGACGATAACATTGACTTACTTTCTCACGCCAAAATTATGTTCTTCATTTGAGAAGCTTCAGGCTGATATTCCAAAAAATAACTTAGTAACTTTTTTTTTCAAAAAAAAAAAAAAAAAAAAAAAAAAAAGCTGGAGAAGTCTGAAAGTGTATTTTCTTTTTAATGTTAATTTTGTATACTTTAAAATTTTGTATTATAAAATGGACAATATGTATGACAAGTATATCAATTTCTGTTTCTTGTAGATGTGGAAAAAGTACCTTTCAGTCAATAATTGTTTTAGCTTTACTGAATCAATATTTTTTCAATCGGAGTTGTTAAGTCATAAAGAGTTAATGTAATTTGTCCCTTTAAAATGACGAGATAGAACCCGTCAAAATTCGACGAAAGAAAATCTTTAAGAAAGAACTGGTTGATTTGATTTATAATAAATCCACAAAATTAGTTACGCTAAAAAATGTATCTCATATTCGTCAGTCTAACTCTCAAAGATTATTTTAAGCTAAAATTAACAAAATACTGTAGAACTCAATTATCCAAATTATTAAACGAAATGAAACCGAAATTTCCCGTATATTATATATTTTTGAAATAGCATACTAATTTTAAATTCTATTTTTATTTTGTTCAATTTTAAGAGAAAATGGAGTATTTCTGTTGTTACAATTACAAAATTGGTACTAAAAACTTAAAAAAAAATTAATATCTCAAAAATAAATTGAGACACATCTTTGAAATAAATTGTATTTTAAAGTACATTTTTTTTCTCTATATGTCGGAGTAAAAATTTAAAATGTACGATGCTCAGAAGTATAAAATTTGCCGTAGAAAAAAATGCAAAACCGAAATTACAGGGGAAAGTGTTGCCATTCGCAAAATGACGCATGCATTACGCACAGATACGTTTGGCCTTTATAATATTAGATATTAAAAGAAGATGGGTCACATTTCCTCAGCTGTGCTCGGTGATCGTCGTATCCTCTTTTATTGTTGTTAACCTATCTAGTGACTTCTCCATAGGAAATATTCACTCCATTCCAATAATTATGAATTAATTAGCATCTACAATACAATTTATCGGCAAAGTAAACAATGGTAAAAAGGCTTGAAACATTTTAAGATTGATGGGTAATATAAATATTTATAAAATAACGATGATCACATTCTTTCTGAACAAGCTGTGTGTTTCAAATAAAAAAATGCATATGCTATAATTGCTGGTGATAACAAAAATAAGTGATAATATAAAATATTACGCAATAACAAGGAATGTTTTATTAATTGCACTCAATTGAACGAATTAAGCATGATATTAACTTCTTTCTTAAACTTTATACCAAAAGATGAAACTTAAAAGGCGGAATAACTATTAATTAATTTATATCTACAAGATAAATTGCCATCAAAGTAAACACGAGAAAAATGATAGAAACATTTTAAAGCAGGTGAATCTACGGTGGTTCCTTGTATCATAACAACGGTAGCTTTCTCCATTAACAAGCTGTATGTTTCAAGTAAAAAATTCGCCATTGCAGTAAAGAAAATTAAACAAGATTAATTACTTTTACTAAATACCGAAAATGACGATATCTGTAGTATTAAATGCGTAGATATATGCTATTATTGTTACATACAGATAATAAGAAAAAAAATCTTAAATTAAAAAAAAATGATAAATGAAAAGACTTGTCTTAAAGATTGCGCCCCAGAATAAAAAAAAAATTGCGCATAGTATGTAACTTCTTTTTAAAACATAATACTAAAAGATCAAACATAAGAGAATGATAGACGAAATCAATCTCAAGGAATCACGTAAGGTATCGTGACAGCTTCTATTATGTGATCGATATAACACTCTTTTTGGAAAACTTATGAAGAAATGGAATTATCTGCGAATACTCTCCAGTTACGAGCAACTTAGTAACTGTTTTTAAATTTAGCAACGGGAGGGGGATTTTCGAAAATCATTTTGCGCATTAGTAATTTATTTTAATTTTTTTTTACAAATAAACATCCATCTTTATTTTCTTTGACAGACCACAGTTTATGTAATCAATCAAAATTTTATGTAAAGCAAGAGCTATATTTTAAAATGAATAGAAAAGAATCAATCAAAAATGAACAGATAACTCGATTTGCATATAAGTTTTGAGAAACAAATGTTGCATCAACATTATAAATGATGATATTGCTATTTTACGTGTTATTCCAAAATAAAAGACTTAACATTGAATTTTTTTCATCTTTTTTATGTTTGATTTTATTGTATCATGTGTAAAGAAAAAAATACATAGCTTTTTCTTGTGAATCTTTTTTTTTTTTTTCGTGTATTCATATGCATAAATGGACAACTTGGAATCTTCAACTAATCTAATACAAGATTTGACCTTTGTACTTTATTTTTTCCCATGCTTAAATATTTGCTTATTTATTGATTGTCGTATATTTTTTCCAAATTTTGTTTGTTTTTACAAACAAACTGCCTAAACACTTTCACTTTTTATTACATCAATTTTTTTAGTATTTTATCTAATAGGTGATTTCAAATTGGTCTTTGTCGCATCTTTTTTTTTCTTGTTCCAACTTTCATTATCACTCTTCATAGAAAATTTACATAAGCTATTCTGAAGAATATGTTATCCATATGCAAAAACATCCATGCTTTCATAAAATTAGTTAATAGACTGAAAAAAGATAACATACTATTTTCAACTAAAGACCATGTTACAAATAAAAAGAAAATTTTTTAAATGGATCAAAAATGATATCAATATCATAAGACAAACACCCCTTTCCTCCAGAGATATCTTACGATATCATATGCCAGACTCTCTTTCCTGCCTAAAATAATAATTTTATATATGCACAGCCCTTTAAGTCCTCAATGAAATGTAATACCTAAAGATGAAACAAGAAGAAAAAATGCTACAAAAAATATTCTAATCACCTATTTTGAGAAAATACTAAATAAATTGAATTAATAACAAGTTAAAGTGCTTCGAAATTTGATTGTAGAAACAAACTAAATTTGATAAAATTGTATAACAAACGATAAATAAGCAAATACTTAAACATGGAAAAAAGTAGAAAAGACCAAATCATGTATTCTGAAGAAAACACGATTAGCTGAAGATTTCAAGCAGTGCATTTATGTATATGGATATATAACAAAAAGATTCACAAGAAAAAGATGTTAATTTTTTCATTAGACATGATATGATACGATCAAATATGACAAAAAGTGAAAGTGTTTCGAAGTTTAAGTGTAGAAACAAACAAAATTTGATAAAAATATATGACAAACGATAAGTGAGAAAATATTTAAACATGGAAAAAAATAAAGTAAAAAAAGGATTAAATTGTAAATTCTGAAGAAAACACGACTAGCTGCACTGTTAAAAATAAATCTGTGAATTCCAGGTGAAACTACCGGCAGCAATGTAGCCGAACTTTTACCGTTCCGTTAGTAGATTTTCCGTTGTGGGAAATACAAGAAGGGAAAACTCCGGTGTAAGAATCAGTAACTTTCCGTTACAAAGTTTGATTTATAATAGTAATAATTTAATATAATTTTTAAAAATGGTTTACCGATTAATCTTCAAAGAATTCGAATTCACCGAGGGATTTTAAGCTGCTATGTTATTTTACATAATTGTTATTTTGGATAATTTAGTTCACGCCGTCCTCAGGATCGAACTCGGGACCTTCAGATTGCGGAACAAATTCTTACGAACTGAGCCAAAGTTGCTGATGCTAAACGGTACAAAGTATATGTCTTTTATGAGTTAGTGGGAAAATCTGTTGTGCTTTTTAAAGATTTCCTTTCAAATATATTCCTTAGAATGTTTGTAAACGGATTATTTTAGACTGATGCATAATACTTATTATTTTTTTAAATCATTTTTATTTTTAAATAGTTTAAATTAAAAAAAATCACTGTTTGAAACCATTGTTTTTTTTATATAAAAATTTTTTATTAACACTTTTTTTACTATATATATATATAGAGAGAGAGAGACTTTTTTTTTTAATTGTCGTACACTATTTATTTCTTTATTTATTTATTTTTCGGCTAATAAATTAAAAGATTTTTAATAAGAAAAAAGAGAAAAATAAACAGAAAAATGTAATTTAAAAGGAATTTTTATGTTTCATTATTCCATGGCGCTAATGGGACTCGAACCCACAATCTGCGTTCGCAGGCGATTAGTGGTGTGGTGTCTTAACCACTCGGCCTTGGAGCTCCCCACACAACGGAGTGTCTCCGTTTTTTTGTTTTTATTTCCATCCGTTTCGTTTTTTTTTCAGGAAATATGATGGAACTTTGTGATTTGTAACGGAAATACCCTTTAGTTGTTAAAAGGGAGTTTTTCTGTGAAATTCAGGAGAAAAATGTTCGTGAATTTCAGAATTTTTTTAACAGTGTGAAGATTTCAAGTTGTACATTTATGTATATGGATATATAAGAAAAAGATTCACAAGAAAAAGATGTGTAATTTTTTCATTAGACATGATACAATACGATCAAATATGACAAAAAGATTGAAAATATTCAATATTAAGACTTTTATTTAGAGTAGCACTCAGAATAGCATGACAATCCTTTATATGACTAATGTAATGTTTGTTTCTAAAAAACTTGTGTAAAGCGAGTTATCAGTTGGTTTTCTATTACTTTTTCTATTGATTTTAAAATGTATCTCTTGATAACAAAAAATTTTGATTGATTACATAAACTTGGGCCTGTCAAAGAAAATAAAGATGAATGTTTATTTATAAAAAAAAATATTAAAATAAATTGCTAATACACAAAATGATTTTCGAAAATCCCAAACCCACTACTAAATTTAAAAACAATTACTAAGTTCCTCGTAACTTGAGAACATTCGCAGCTAATTCCAGCTTTCCATAAGTTTTCCAAAAAAGAGTGTTTTATCGATCACATAATAGAAGCTGTCACGCTACCTTACGTGCTTCCTTGGCATTGATTTCGTCTATCTTTCTCTCATGTTTGATCTTTTAGTACTATGCTGAAAAAAGAAGTTACATATCAAGGTATATTTATGCATATGGATAAATGAACAAAAAGATTCACAAGAAAAAGCTATGTAATTCTTTCTTTAGACATGATACAATAAGATCAAATATGAAAAAAAATCAGTGTTAAGTCTTTTATTTTGGTGTAGCACGTAAAAAAACATGACATTCTTTATACGTTCGATGTAACATTTGTTTCTGAAAATTTATATGTAAAGCGAATTATCAGTTGATTTTTAATTGATTCTTTTTCTAATAATTTTAAAATTTATCTCTTGATAACAAAAAATTTTGATTGATTACATAAAGTGGGATTTGTCAAAGAAAATAAGGGTAAATGTTTGTTTATGAAAAAAATATATTAAAATAAACTGCAAATGCACAAAATGATTTTCGAAAATCCCAACCCCGTGACTAAATTCAAAATTAGTTACTAAGTTGCTCGTAACTCGAGAACATTTTCAGATAATTCTAGCTCTTCATAAGTTTTCCAAAAAAGAGTGTTTTATCGATCACATAATAGAAGCTGTCACGCTACCTTACGTGCTTCCTTGGCATTGATTTCGTCTTTCTTTCTCTCATGATTGATCTTTTAGTATTATGCTGAAAAAAGAAGTTACATATCAAGGTATATTTATGCATATGGATAAATGAACAAAAAGATTCACAAGAAAAAGCTATGCAGTTCTTTCTTTAGACATGATACAATAAGATCAAATATAAAAAAAAAATCAGTGTTAAGTCTTTTATTTTGGTGTAGCACGTAAAAAAACATGACATTCATTTATATGTTTGATGTAACATTTGTTTCTGAAAACTTATATGTAAATCACATTAAGTGATGTTGTGCATAAATAATGAAAAATTTAAACAATGCTGTTTTTCAAGGTATCAAGGTATAATTATGCATATGGATAAATGAACAAAAAGTCTCACAAGAAAAAGCTATGTAATTCTTTCTTTAGACATGATACAATAAGATCAAATATAAAAAAAACAGTGTTAAGTCTTTTATTTTGGTGTAGCGCATAAAAAAACAGGACATTCATTTATATGTTCGATGTAACATTTGTTTCTGAAAATTTATATGTAAAGCGAAATCAGATGATTTTCTATTGATTCTTTTTCTAATAATTTAAAAATTTATCTCTTGATAACAAAAAGTTTTGATTGATTACATAAACTGGGGTTTGTCAAAGAAAATAAGGATAAGTGTTTGTTTATGAAAAAAATATATACATTAAAATAACCTGCTAATGCACAAAATGATTTTCGAAAATTCGAACCCCGTGACTAAATTTAAAAACAGTTACTAAGTTGCTCGTAACTTGAGAACATTTTCAGATAATTCCAGCTCTTCATAAGTTTTCCAAAAAAGAGTGTTATATCGATCTCTTAATAAAAGCTGTCACGCTACCTTACGTGCATCCTTGACATTGATTTCGTCTATCTTTCTCTCATGTTTGATCTTTTAGTACTATGCTTAAAAAAGAAGTTACATATCATGGTATATTTATGCATATGGATAAATGAACAAAAAGATTCACAAGAAAAAGCTATGTAATTCTTTCTTTAATCATGATACAATAAGATCAAATATGAAAAAATCAGTGTTAAGTCTTTTATTTTGGTGTAGCACATAAAAAAACATGACATTCTTTATATGTTCGATGTAACATTTGTTTCTGAAAATTTATATGTAAAGCGAATTATCAGTTGATTCTTTTTCTAATAATTTTAAAATTTATCTCTTGATAAGAAAAAATTTTGATTGATTACATAAACTGGGGTTTGTCAAAGAAAATAAGGATAAATGTTTGTTTATGAAAAAAAAGTATATTAAAATAAACTGCTAATGCACAAAATGATTTTCGAAAATTCGAACCCCGTGACTAAATTTAAAAACAGTTACTAAGTTGCTCGTAACTTTAGAACATTTTCAGATAATTCCAGCTCTTCATAAGTTTTCCAAAAAAGAGTGTTATATCGATCTCATAATAAAAGCTGTCACGCTACCTTACGTGCTTCCTTGACATTGATTTCGTCTATCTTTCTCTCATGTTTGATCTTTTAGTACTATGCTTAAAAAAGAAGTTACATATCAAGGTATATTTATGCATATGGATAAATGAACAAAAAGATTCACAAGAAAAAGCTATGTAATTCTTTCTTTAGACATGATAAAATGAGATCAAATATGAAAAAAATCAGTGTTAAGTCTTTTATTTTGGTGTAGCATGTAAAAAATCATGACTTCATTTATATATTTGCTGTAACATTTGTTTCTGAAAACTTATATGTAAATGACGTTAAGTGTTGCTGTGCATATATAATGAAAAATTTAAACAATGCTGTTTTTCAGAAAATTTAGAAAAGTTATTTTGTGCAATAAAATACTATTTTACTAAAAACATTTTATGAATCTATATTTATGTTAGACAATTTTGAGAGATTTAAAATTAGCTACTCAAAAACTTCGTAATATGGTACGATCATTAGGTGCAATTATGAACATGGAGTAATTCAAAGCAAGCGTCATGTGTAACGCTCATATGAGAGAGTTACTGATAGCAAAATAAAATTGTACTGTTTAACCACGGACATCTGAACTCCATTTGGCAAAATGCCAAGCCGTTTCCATTCACACTGTAAGGAGAACAGCCTTTGTGTCTCTGTCTTTTTATAATGTATTTGAATATAATAAAATTACAATATAATATACCAGAGATGGTACGGACTTCCCTATTTTTGACATGTACTAGCACTTTTCGACCATGCATAGTTCGCTCCAGGTTTCTATCAAACGTAATACATTAGTAATTAATGATTTGAAACCCGATTGACAAAATGAGAGAATTCTAGCCGTTTCTGCTTCGTGGCTGATAAATTCCGCTTGTCAAATTTCTTAATAGTCTAAACTGGCAAAACTTTTAATTAATCTTCGTTTCTATCAGATAAAAGTAAATTAAGTCGTTATTATTAAACAAAATTGTTAAGTGTGCTAGTCACTCAGCGGACAAATTCAACTCGGTAATATTAACTCTATGAGCATTTGATGCATTTTTATATTTAAAATATCTCCTCCAGAATTCAATATTTTTAACTTTTTTTTAGTGTTCTCTTCTTAACCCATTTGTGCCAAGCGTCCATTTTTAGCGAACCCTTTTATAAGTTTACGATTATAAAAAAGGCAATAAAGCTCTTTTCACACCAATAAACAAATTGATAAATAAGAACTATTTTTCGCGAGACAAATTCCTCAATAAATTAAGATAAAAGTTATTCTCTATTAAAAGTGATGGGAAACCCAGAATTTCATTTTTAATGACGAAATTAATTTGGGCATTAATAGGTTAAAGGATGTCTCTTTTTTTTAATTTTTGAAAATATTTCTAAAACCTTCATAATTTTAAATGAAGTGGTAAAATTTTACTTCGAATTCGTTAATTTTTAAAACATAAAATATTAAACTGAGCATAAATTTTAGAAATATTTTGACAAATTAGAAAAAAAAGAGGCATCTTTTAAGAGAAAACTAAAAATAAGAATTCTCTGAGGAGATACTTTGAATACCAGAATGCATCAAACGCCCGTAGACTTAATATTCCTGAGAGGAATTCGGCCGCTCAGTGATTAGTACCCATAAGTTGTAATTACTCTAACAGAGTATCAGTAAGCTTTCATTAAATCTCATTTTCAAAGATCTATAGAGTCATGATTACCCTCACACTTTTGTAATATGGAATTAATCTGATCTTTTTATGTATTTTATTTATTTCAAAGTTAGGTCATATTAAGCTTCATATGAAATCATAACTAATTGTAGAGTTGAAATTTCAGGATTTCTCAGGAATTTTTGTTCAGCTTTATAAGATTAGTATAATAAAATAGCAGAAATTCAGTGAACAATCAATATAAGCCACTCAGTCCGTTTAGATTAACTTTTGATGACGGGAGTATGCATGGCTTTCCCCATAAATGTACGCTATCGAAGGCAGTAAATTTCTCCCCCCCCCCCAACTAAAAAAACTTAGGTTCAATTTGATAGATTTTATTTTAAAGAAATAAAGTAGGTTTTCCATCATTAAGTTAGTTTAAAAAGATTTCCATTTAAATACATAAATTCAAAAGAGACTACAGGGTGTGTAGCACGAAAAATGTCCGGGTCTTCCAGATCTAGGTTTGTTTAGAGCCGTTTTCATTAAAAGATAGAAAATCATACAAAGGATAGAAAATCATTCGAGGAGGTATGATGTTCTCAAAGGCAGAAGAGCCTCAAAATTATGTTTGTTTGGAAAGATTTTCGTTTAAAACTATAGAAACATTCATTATTGGGTACAGTTGCATTTATTGGTTTTATCATAGCCTCGGGCAACGCTAGCCTACTTAGGTGCCAGATTAATGTATCTAGGAACTTGTTGTGGAACAAATATTGTGCATCAGTTTGATATTTTACCATCCCGACAAATAAAATAGATAATCTCAATTACATTACCCCATAGTCTTTGGAAGCAATTATGAATATCTGAAGTAAATTTGAAGAAGCAATTTTAGATGCTTATCTACATCTCACAAAACCATTAACTAATTGCATTTGCAATATATGAAAGAAAAAATAGCTTTATAATGGTTAAAGTTCATGGATCGTGCTTCTTAAAGTTATAAGAATTTGAAACTAGTAGGATTTTTCCCAATTACCCCAAATGAACCCATCTGAATAAACAATTCTGTAAATTTAATTTCTTTTCAAATTCATTCACTTATATAACTCATGATACAGAAAAGAATTTTTAAAAAATGTTAGAAAAAATCATGAAACATAATTCATAAATTCCTCTGCGTTCTTATAAAGAATTTATGTAAGTCCATTCTAATCTTGATAGCACAAGATCAAATACGAAAAGTATAGATATTAGGATTAAATCAATGTCATGTCTCATATTCTTGAGAAAGCACGTAATGTGGCGTGATAGCTTCGGTTATACGATGGATGTAAAACTTGTTTTCCAAATCTTCGAAGAAATAGAAATATCTGTTAATGTGCGCATGTTCTAAATAACTTAAAAGTGGTTGAATTTCAGATAAAGTACAATATTTCTGAAAACTTCAGTGATACGTTTTGTAAATTAGAAATTTATTTCGGAAAAAAAATTAAGAACCATTTATATATATTTTTTAAAACTTTAGTTTGTGGAATCAGAAATGATGTATGTTAATGCGATTGAAGTATTTGAGTAGCAGCATACGTGTTAATTTGAATAATATTGGAAAATAAAAAAAGTTGAGTATGTTTGATAAAAACATGATGAAAATTTCGATTCAGATGAAAATTTCAAGATTTTCATTAGTAACCAGTGGCCGATAGAGAAGTGGTTTTAATAATAATACGTTTTATGTAATAAAAATATTATGTAACAATATATATTTTATAGATATCTGGGATGAGAAATGAAAATGTTTCTGTACTTTAAATGTATACAGTAATGCTGAAAATTTCGAAATTATCGTTAGTAACGATTGGTCAGTAAATAGCATTTTGTAAGACTTATTCCCAGTTAATACAAACGAAGTTATCTGAATAAATAAATATTTATTGAACACTACTAAAAAGGTCTTTGAAATTTTATTTACTGGAATAAAATACATTATAAAAAGTAATCCTTAAACTCAACTGTGCTCTTATAAAGAATTTATATAAGTCCTTTCTAGACATGATACTACGAAATCAAATTTAAGAAATATAAATATTAGGATGAAATCTATGTAATGTCTCATATTCTGTTGAAAGCAAGTAATGTGGCGTGGTAGCTTCAATTATTCGATGAATGTAACGCATGTTTTTCAAAACTTAGAAGAAATAGAGTTATTTGATAATGTGCGCAGGTTCTAAATAACTTAAATGGTATCGATTTTAAAGGTAAAGTAAATTATTTTCGAAAACTTCATCTTATGCATTAAAATTTTGTTTCGATAAAATCTTTTTTTAAGAAATCATTTATATAATGCTTTTTTTTTTTACTTTAGTTGTTGGAATCAGCAATAACGTATGTTAATGTGGCAGAAATATTTAAAAATCAGCATATATGTAATTTAAAATTATAGTAAGAAATGAAAATGTTTCCGTAATTTCTATGAAAACAGATGAAATTTTCGAACTGTATGCAAATTTCAGAATTTACGTTAGCAGCCACTAGAGGGAAGAGAAGATTTTTTTAAATAATAATTTTTTTATGCAATAGAAATACTTAATTAACTATATATATGTTACAGATATTTGCAATAAGAAAAGAAAATTTTTGAGTACGTTAAATATACATAGTAATGCTGAAAATTTCGAAAGTTTTGTTAGCAGCGACTGGTCAGAACTAATTTAGACATTTTGTAAAACATATTCCCAGTTACTCCAAATAAAGTTATCTGAAAAAAAAACAATTTTGTAAATATAATTCATTTTCAAATATTTATTGAACAGTACAGAAAATATTATCGAAAATTTTTTGATTTAGGTATAAATTTCTAAATTTTCATTAGTTGTCGTTGGCCAGTAAATAAGTTTTTTGAAATAATATTTTTTTATGTAATAGAAATATGGAAGCAGCAATATATATGTTATATATATATGTGGTAAGAAAAAAGAAGGTTTGGTAATTAAAACAGCATATAAATCCTTTGTGTTAAAATGCATAAAGGTAGAAAACCAACGTTTAGAAATGCACAAATAATGCATAAAAAAGTAGCAGTTGTTTCGAATCTATTTCTACTACCGAGTTTCTTCATAAATGCAAGACACAGCGTGCTAGAAAATGCAAAGCTGAAAAAACTTTGCTTTGATAAACGTTGTTTTTCTATCTTTGTACAAAGTTTGGGTAATTTAAATGTGTACATTAATGCTATAAATTTCAAAATTTTCGTTAGTAATGACTGGTTAGAGGGGAGCATTTTAAAATACTTGTTTTTGAAAACTTAGAAAAATTGAATTATTTGCTAATGTGTGCAGCTTCTAAATAATTTAAATTTTATCGTTTTTAGAGATTAAGCACATTATTTCAAAAAACTTCCGTGATGCATTTTATGCATCAAAATTTGTTTCGACAAAATTTTTTTGGGGCAATCATTTATGTAATGCTTTTTTTTCAAATTTAGTTGGTCGAGTCAACAAAAACTTTTGTTTATGTGATAAAAAATATTTAAGTAGCAGCATACATGTTATTTAACATTATAGTAAGAAATGAATATATTAGAGTGCTTTAGACGAAAATTTTGATTTGGTTGCAAATTTCAGATTTATCGTTAGTAGTCACTGGCCGGTAGAGAAGATATTTTTTAATAATGATGTTTTTTATGTCATAGAAATATTTAAGTACCAATGTGTATGTTATAGATATTTGTGGTAAAAAAAATGTTTGGGTATTTAAAAATCTAATAAACCATTTGTACAAAAATATGTAAAAGTATGAATGTAGCAAAGCTGAGCTAAGCTTTGCTTTTTCTATGCAAACTATGCCTTGCACTGATGAAGAAACTCGATAGAAGATTCGAAACGGCTTTTTGATACATTTCATGCATTAATTGTGAATTTCTAAACGTTGGACTTCTATCTTTGAATGTTATTTGAGTAATTTAAATACATGCAGTGATGCTGAAAATTTCGAAATTTTAGTTAGTAACGACGGGTGAATGGAGAGGATTTTTTAAAAAACTTATTCCCAGGTAATTCAAATGAACTGAGATGTTCTACTCTCGAAACTGGTAGACGGCAGGTTCTTGGGTTCGAACCCAAACGCGGCCGTCGGCCTAATCGTTTAGAGTTTTCCGTTGTTTTCTTCGAACCTTGGATTTCCTTTCGTAAATACGGATTAGATTCCCTTAGAAAGACATCCGCGCAGGGCACTTATAGCCCTCATATAATAGTCATTAATATCTCTATCATATAATATCCCCTCATATAATATCCTTAAGGCATATTATAGACCTCGTGCGAGTAATTAGCTGTCACAAATATAGCAACGACAGCTATCTGAAAAAATAATTTCGTAAACATAATTTATTTTTAAATATTTATTGAATGGTACAGAAAATGTTCTCGTAAATTTTTTTGTGAAACAAAATAAATCTTCAAAAATAATTCTTAAACTTCACTGCGTCCTTATAAAGAATTTATACAAGTCCTTTCTCAGTCATGATACCACAAAATGAAATATGAGGAAGTATAGATATTAGGATGAAATCAATGTCATGTCTCATAACCTGGAAAAGCACGTTATGTGGCGTGACACCTTCAGTTATATGATCGATGTAACACTTGTTTTTAAAAACTTAGAAGAATTAGAATTATCTACTAATCGGCGCAGGCTCTAAATAACTTATATGGTATCGATTTTAAAGGTAAAGTACATTATTTCGAAAACTTCAGTAAAATGCTTTATGTATTAAAAAAAATTTTCGGTAAAAACTTTTTTTAAGCAATCATTTATATAACGCTTTTTTATATACTTTTGTTGGTAGAGTCATCAATAACGGTTGTGTTAATGAGGAAGTGAATTTTACGAAATAAATCAGATATGTAAAATTTCAAAAAGGGAAAAAAAAGTCTTTTCGGGGTTTTTTTCTGAAAAAATAAAAACTTTAGAAAAATTGGTTTCTTAAAAAATGTTTCAAAAATAAGTGATATTGTCTTAAAAAATATATAAAATAAGCTCTTTTTATCACTTATGCACACTATAAAAATTTTAAAAAAAGTTTTTTTTATTTAATTTTAGTAAATATAACTTATTATTGAAAAATATTTGAGAGAAATAAATTTTACATGAATATATTACAAAAACAAGCCCACATTTAAAAGTTTATAATAAATTTGACAGTAATCTTTCTTTCTTAGTTTAAAACAATTGTTGCATTCGTATTTAATTTGCATTCGTTTACTTATCAGTGGAACTATTTTAAAAAATAACAGCAAAAAAATCTTAAGCTTCAACCAATCTCGCTGACAGTTTGAGAGCAATTTTAGTTTGGTTATCTAGTTATCTAGACGAAAAATGCTCACCAGTTGTCGTGCCCAGTTAGCTTAAACTAGTAGTTAGCTTAAACTTGTAAACCAATTATCTGGGTTCGGCTTGGGCTACTTTTCGCTCAGTTGGAAATATTTTATTCGTATGGCAATTTTAGATTGTTTCACACATCCCATCTACATAGTCATGTTTTTCAAACACATAAATAATGGTTTAAAAGAAACAAATAATATTGTTTCTGGCATTATTATGAACATTATCACTTTTAAATTTTCGATTGTTTAAAAATTGATATTATTTTACAATATTGCATTTTTTGTTCCTTACAAATATAATTTTAATTTCTTGTAAGTTTTGGTACAGCCTTCCAGTATAAACACAAACTATGTTTTTGTTTAAGCTTTAGATTCTTAATATTCAAAGGTGGTAATTTTTTTAAGGAAAGTTTTTAAACAAGTGTATTATTTAATAAATTTAAAAATTATTTTTAATTGTAACTTTTACAGAAAGTTGCTTACATTTTATTTGCGAAGTTTTTTTTGTTTGAAAATATTTAAAACAAATACAGTTACATAACTTTAAGAGTCTATATTTCAGGAAAAGAATAAATAATTTCAACTGCATATGTTATCAATAAATGAATTTTTCTAATAACAGTGAAAAATACAGTTATGCAAATAAAAATAAATGTATGTTTCAAATTTCTGACTTACAATATTCATTTATTGATAATATTATTGAAAAAATGTTGTACGTTTTAATTTTTAATAAGACAAATTGCATTTAATTATAGAAATTATTATATTTAAGTTCTTATTTAGACGTTATTGATAAGTTCCTTTGCATACAATTAGATAATAGATCCATTAGTAATCTCAGTTATTATAGAAAAATCTTTTTTTTTCTTTATTTTAAAAATTAAAAAAAAATCTCAAATGACTATCTTCAGAAGAAACGATTTTGTTCACAAGTTCTTTTTAAATAGATCTCTGCCTATGCATGTGATTTTCCATGTTAATGTTTCCATGTGGGTTTGTAAACATGAAAAAAAAAGTTTCGGAATGCAGCTATTATAAAATTTTGACTACACTAGTAAATCTGCAGATAAAGAGCCTCAACGTCATATTTGCACATCTTTTTATTTTTAAAACACACTTTGGGTAATATTCAACTTCCTGGAAACTGTAATTTAAAAATTTCAAATTACGTAATTATTTATAAGAATAAAATAAGAATAAGAAGCTTTCAGCCTACAAAAGCGTTAAATTAAAGATTTAGTTATGTTAGGATATTCTGAATTTTTCATGATCTATTATTTTTGTTTTTTTATTATAACATAGTAGATTTCTTCAGGGGAACGGAGCCCCCCTGAACCCCCCGTAGTCTCATTAAACTTAAATTTGTACCTTTCTATCAATTTGCTAATGGTTATCGTATATCTTGTATTTCTTTATACATTTTGATTTATAAGGATAAGTAACAGTTTTAATAAGCATTTTTCATTATCCTCATACTTCTACATACCTGTCCACACCTAAATCTGATGTATCAGGAACTTTTGAAAGTGTAAACTCAGTAATCTAGGGTTTTACAATTTTGTTTCCGAAAAAAAAAGAAGTTTTGATTGCATTTTGTGGCAGATATCGCGGCCAGACAGACAGAACAGACTGACACGCGGAAAACAATAAATTTTGTGTCGCCAAAATAAGCCTTCACTGAAGTTTCGGCAATGACGTCATTATTCATGAGTTATTGCTATCCATGTTTCTTATATTTTTAACGACTACTATAAAATACCTGTTTTATTTCAATTATGACGTCAAATTTTATCAGGTGAAATATTTGTTAAAAATATAATTATTTTTTATTTCTTTTACTTCTAATTATGTCAGAACATTTTTGTCAGAAAAATTCTTATTAAAGAAACAAATTTCCGTGTTTAATATTTAACAAAGTACTATATTTATTTTTATTTTAACTCTGACGTCATATTTATTTTTTCTTAGTTTAATTTTTCGAATGGAACTTGCTCATTTGAAACTTATTGCCGTTGACAAATTATTCCAGATTTTGATATTTTTTTTGGCAACGATAAAGGAAATTGGTTAAATTTCATCTAAAAGATCGCTATTGATTCTGCATGAAAAAGAAGGAAATTTTGAATTATTAAGGAAAGTATGTGAATAAAATAAATAAAACATAGCCTATGTTCTTTTCTGGGCTATGTAGTAGTTATACACAAAGATACAAAGACATTAATTCATCAGTTTTGACGTTCACTTCGTTTAAATTTTCGCGTTCAATAATTACACACATTCAAATTTATAACATTATAAAAATAAGGATTAGGATGAATGGTTGCTTAGCAACCATTAAAAGAAAATAAAGAAAATGAAATAAATACATTTGAAATAAGTAAGCCTCTAAAACAAATTAGTTTATATTATTGGAATACATTTATAAAAAATCTCCAAAATTTACAGTAATAATTTTAAAAATCTGACAAAAGAATAGACAAAATTTCAAAACAATACGAAAAATTTAACCGGTAAATTTCAGAATCCATTTATCATAATGTGACATTTTTTCTCAAGAAAAAAAAAATGGAAATCATTAGATTTGCCATAGAAAATCATTATTGCGCAAAATAAAATATTCTATATTTTCAGAACGAATGAACCAAATCTTACAAAAAACTATACAGCTTAATCCCAGTGCCTCACTAACATACCCACTTAATTTCAAGCCAATCGGATGCTTTTTACGGAAGTTATCGCGGAACAGACAGACTGACAAACATAGAGACAGACAGACAGACGGACAGACAGACACAAAAAAATTTCGTGTCTCCAAAGTAAGCCTTCACTGACGTTTCGTCAATTATTTTTATAAATGAAATTTCAGTTTTTTTCTATTTGGAATAACTGATAAATGACCCTTCAGAAAAAACAAATAAAAATATCTTTTTTTCAAAATTTTCGTATTTTT
This sequence comes from Maratus speculifer, assembly GCA_964019185.1. Taxonomy (NCBI): domain Eukaryota; kingdom Metazoa; phylum Arthropoda; class Arachnida; order Araneae; family Salticidae; genus Maratus; species Maratus speculifer. The sequence goes on from OZ025301.1 coordinate 110,294,883, forward strand.
CTGGGCATTTACATCTATTAACCACAGCTCTTTTTTATCAGCTTTGACACAAATACAAAATTTCAAAAGTTTAAAATCCTAGTGTTAATGCTTAGGTTTTATTTCAAAAGGATTTATTTAGCGATTGATTTTTTCTCCTAAATTTTATATTTTTTGCGCGAATATCAATCATGAAATCTTATTCGAATTTTTTTTGTAAAATAGAAGTTTTCGGAATTGAAATGTAAGGTTTTAATTTATGAAAAACAGAAGGGAAATATGTCAGAAATATATTGCTTTGATATACAAAGAGAAAAAAGGCAATTAATGATTTGTTCTTGCAAAGAGATATATATTTCTTTAGAATACTTTATCTAAATTAGTGCATATTAACCCTCTATCTACCGACGGTACTTATAAGTATCATAAAAATTACTTATTATAAAATTATTTTGATACGTCAATTAGTTATAATACTATTTAGAATGAGTTATAGATACATTACTTTATTTTGTTCTAAAAGCATTACTCGTTACACAAATCAAAAATATTTTTAAAAGAATGACTTCTTTTGCCTTTTTATCTCTTCAGCTTTCTTGGCGGTGAGGGAGTGGGGGTATAGATTTTTCATTTCGTAAATATCTCAATATTTATATTGTAAGAAAATAATATTTTGCATTTTATAATTTAACAAAATACTAAGAAAATAATTTAAAATAAAAGCTTTGAGTGGGGTTATAAATATTGCATAAAATTCAAATATAATTAATCCTTCTAAATCATTTAATCTTCTAAAATCCTTCAAAAATTTATTAAATGATTATGTAAATCTTTTAATTTAGTTTAAACAATTTTGCGTAAAATGTTTTAGAATATAAAATTTTCATGAATTCATAATGCGGTAGATAAAATGTTTCTCTGAATCTAAAACAATAATACACATACTTTGTTATTTTTTCTCCAAAGATAATGACATTGTAAATGACAGAAAGAATTTCTTTTCAGATATTGATCCATTAAGTTTTTAGTAATTTAGATTCAAAAATTGGGATCTAAAACTACAAATTCCCTGAAAATATCAATTTAATAACCATTAACCTAACTTAATGCAGTCACAAACAGCTTTAAACAAGTAAATAATCTACAAAACCTCAAAAAAGTTATTGAAAAATATTTAACTTAAACACTTATGAAAATTTATCACATTGTTGGTCACACTGTCTCTTGGACATTTTTGGACATTTTGCAAATTCACATGAAAATAATATTATAAATAATAATCCCTAATAAAATAATATAAAATATAATAAAAAATAATAAATTATTTTATTAGGGATTCAGCTTATATGCAGGCATTTATTCGTTTGTTTTCAACGCAAAAAACATTCATCTATTAAGAAGTTATATAAAAATGTAAAAAAACAAAAAAATCAGAAATTTTAGTTTTTATAAGTAAAAGAACAGAAGTCAAAAGAACAGTGAATGTGGACCAAAGAGCCGAAAAGGCTACATGATAATTATAAATGAAAAAATTCGAGTTTAAAAGGATTTTTGTTCTCTTTGAGGGAAGGGAAGATGATAATTTTAAAAACTTCAAAAATTCCGCGCGAAACTCTGTTGGATATATATTCCAGTGCAATGTTTTATTACAAACAAACCTAGCTGCCAATTTTTTTCATTCATCAGGTCTTTGCATTTTCATGAATTATAAAAGTCTGTTTGTATCTTTTTAGAAAATCTATGGTTCAAATTTGATATTGTATGTTTCATCATTAGAAAAGAAGGTGAGAAATAATATGTCACGAATTTATCATTTTGATACTCTAGAAAAAAAACGTCGTATTGATCATTCATTATTATTAAGAAAATCATAATACATTAGAACCCCGCTAATTCGGAGCCCTTTAATCCGCATCGGTTTGGTCATTTTTTTTTTTCAAGTTTAGAAGCGATTGTCTAGTTTCCATAATATTAACTTATTTCATAGTCGTATTCTGAATAAAAAGAACTTTTTCTGAAATCTTTTCGGAAGAGTTAAAAAACTAAACATTTTTACTGTCTGTAAATATTCAATAAGTTTAACATAAAGGTGATTTTCTGTAAATATGTTTTATTTCATTTAAATTTTTTTTTTAATTCTCTGGATAATCCGGATTGAGTCTGATCCCAGTTAATTCGAATTACAGGGATTTACTGTACTTATTTCTTTGCAATTTTATGCAAAAACGAGTAATACTAAAGTATTTCATTAAACTACTATTGTAAATGCTCATCCAAGGACAAAGGGTAAAAATCGTGGTTTTCACTTGAAATTTGAAATACAGTGAAACCTCCAAATAAGGGACACCTCTATTTAAGGGACAAAAGTTCCGGTCCCAGACCTTTGGTATAGGAAGTGTAATGTATTTACCCCTGAAGAAGGGACACTCGATTTACGGGGAATTTGAAAATGAGATTAATCCTTTCAACTTTGCCGTTACTTACACAAATTTTATTCAGTTGATACCACTTTTTTTTAAAAAGTTTCCTTGAAGTACATAATTTCAAAAAAAAAAAAAAAAAAAAAAAAGGTATTAATTAAATTACACAAATTTTATTTTTTTTTCTTGCTGATATGACAAAAACAAATTTTACAAAGAAAAGTGCTGCCCAGTCACAATGGACATACGAGTGCAAAATATTAAAGGGGTTGTTTTTTGCTTTGGAAATAACGAAGTAGTCTGTGATGAAAATGAAAATACAGAATTTTCATGTCAACTCAATTGATGAACATTTATTTATCCACAATTCAGATGAAAGTATCGAAGGGCGTTTGTGCCTATTAGAGCCAAAGGATGCCGTGCAGACGATAACTTCGAGTTCACAGCTGAAATTCCATAATTAGTTAAAACTCGATTCATACATTTAAATAAAATTGGTCTGCCAAGTCATATCTTGTTTGAAAATACATATAAATCCGATTTTAGAGGTTGGTTTGTAGGTTTACCATTGGGTAGCCTGCACCCAATCCTCCATATTTTCGTAAATTTCAGTGCAAGAAAACATAAGAGTCAACACCTAAATAGGGATTTTTAGGTGTTTTTCACCAAGATAATGACTTAGCAGACCTATTGCGTTTTAACATGCATATCGAGTTTTAACTAATTTTGGAAATTCCGCACTGAACTCAATGAAGTGATTGTCTGTGTTGCCGCCACCCAGTCTGTATTGAAAGAAATATTGAAAATTGTGAGAGTTGATTCTGAAAATGAAAGAGAAAACAAAATTATGAAATAAAGAATTTCACAAATGCTTTAAAATACTCAAAGCAATTGAATACTTTTTTTTCATTGATTGACTGCTTGTAATGAAGGGTTAAAACTTATTAGTATGGTAAATGAATATCTGAAACTTTTAGCAGTAGAAAATTGAAATCTGCAAAACATCACTTTTTTTTTACAATTACTTCACAAGTAAGATTTTTTTTAAATGTTATTGCACTTTTTGCATTTTAGAAAAATTTACATAAAACATACAAATCTGTAACTCTAGAAATCATTTATTAATTAAGCAATCAACTGAAAATTTAAATTAATTCTCTATTACTTTTGTGCCTAATTAGTGTAGCTTATAACCTTTGGGTACATTTAAACATCAACTTTAATATTTGTTACTTTTTTATGTTCTTCTGAATGATTAGTTTTAAAAAATGTAAAAACTCCCAATAAGGGACAGCTCTATTTAAGGGACAAAAGTTCCGGTCCCATGGGTGTCCCTTATTCAGAGGTTTCACTGTATTTGGTAAAAATATTGACACAGATGTCTCAGACTACACGGTGTTGACGTGATGTTTAGTGCGCCCTTATGGATCGAACACCTCCAACATATCGCGTACAAATGGGAAAACGGTCTATTGAGGCGTTGATCGAAACCTTGTGTACAGGAAAATTGTCTCTGTAATGTCCATTAACTACTGCTGAAGAGTCTTTGAAATAATTCCTAATTGTTAATACGATTGTGAGCATTAGATATTCAAGATAGGATAAATTTTTATTAGTGATATAATTTGCAATAAAATATCACGTAAAATCTAAAATTCTGAAAAAAAATATTATTTTGAACAAATTAAAAATATTTGAAATGCAATGTACTTATATGGGTTTTTCTTAAAGGGAGAAGTTATATCTTTCCTCCACCAGATGGCGTATTCGAGCTCTTGAATTGCTAAATATTTAAATGCGAAGAGGCATGATTCAACACATGAGTTCGTGCGGAATTGTTACACTGCGTTTTATTGTATTTAATTTTGCTAATTTCAGAGCAATAAATAAGGACTTAACGTCACTTTGTTTTGCTATTATTTATTCAACATAAACAATAATTTAAGATGTTCCAAAATGTTGTACTGCCTCATCATTTTGCTTTAAGAAAATAATTCAGGCATCGTTTTTTCTCGTAAACCTTTTTCGAATCTGCTTGGACATAAGTCATAAGAATCTGATTTTATCTCTTTAGAAAATAAGTGCTTTCACATTTGATACGAAAGGTTTTATGATAGGAGAAACAAGAGTTAATTTTTTTTTTTTTTTTTTTTTTTTTTTTGATACACTAAAATAATTGATCACTCATGACTACTATAAGAATTAGGGTCACGTGACATATTTATGATCAGGGGATAATTATGACCACCACCATTTTGGAGAAAACTGTGTACGGTGAAATCTTATTTCATGCTTCTATATTGACCTCATAATGTATTTTTCATTTTAGATACAGAGTGTCCAGCAAATAACACCCTGATTTCAAAATTAAATATCTCAAAAACAAAGATCGATAGTAATATGCGGTAAGCGGTTTTTCATTAGGTAAGCTGTAAAAATCTTATACAAAAGTTTCGAACGGTAAATATTTTGAAAAGATTGTGTTCTGATTGCAAAGAATGCTATGATTTGACATTTTTCTTGCTTTAGATTGCTGCCAGAGAATGTGTTTTTCTGCTTAAAGTGCATTATTTCATGGTTTTTTTAAATTAAATTTTTGAAATTTCGAAATTCTAAAAATTTACTTCGAAAAATCTTTAAAATATTGCACTGTAAGCTGAAGAATTATTTCTCTGCAGGCAATCTAAAACAAGAAAAATGTCAAATCAAAGCATTCTATGCAATCAGACCGCAATTTTAGGTAGATTTCGTATGAAATACTACCTATTGCATTGTCTCCCATGTTGGAATTTCTGAAAAATTTTTGCTGATCTACACGAATCATGACTCCTAGACCCCAAAACTACCATCAGTAAAAAAGTTTATATATCTATCTATCTATCTATCTATCTATCTATCTATCTATCTATCTATCTATCTATCTATCGGTGTGAATCACTTTCTTCTAGACACGATAACTTCCATAATTATGCTCAGATCTTTTTCAAACTTTTACATAAAATCAAGGAGCTTAAAATCTCGGTCGAGTTCGTTAATGGGCAAAATCGGACCAAGGGGGTGGAAATAGGGTGGGGTTTTGTGAAAACCGAAAACACGCGATAACTTCTTAATTAAAATAGATATCGAATCAGTTTAAAGTTTATATTACTTCTAAGAAATGGGCAAAAAGTTTATGCATGACAGATTTTTGATAAAGTTAAAAATGGGCTCAAGGGGCGAAAAAAACATGGTTTTTGGGAGAAAAAAAATCATAACTTCGTCAATTCTCAAGATATCAAATCCAACTAAATTTTATATAAATTTACTCAATATTATCTAAAACTTTTGTATTTACAAGTTTTTGATAGGACCAATTTTTACCGATGAAAAAAATTAAAAACGAAAAGAAAAAGGGGGGAGGAAAAAGAAAAAAATCCATAACTTACTCAATTCTTAAGCAATCAAATCTAATTAAATTTATTTTACATCTTCACAATAATATCTACAACTTTTATATTAACAAGTTTTTCATAGAACCAATTCTTATAGCAAAAATAAATTAAACAAAAATAGGAGTTGGAGAAAAAATCTCAAATCCAAACTGCTTATATTCTGACTCATTTTAAAATTCATTTTTGATTTTAAACGCATCCAAATGACAGATCCTCTTATTTAGGAACTATATAATGCGACGTATTGGCCAGTTTTTTGATAAAGGCACAATATATTTTTAAAAAGGCTGCCAAAAAGGGTATTTTGAACAGAATTTCCCGAAGTTGTCAATGAAAAATTGAGGAAGTATAACAAATTGCGTTTTTTCTGAGTCATTTTTAAATTCATTTTTGTTCTCAAACCCTTCCAATTTACAGGTCCTCTTATTTAGGGACTATGTAATGTGACGGATTGGCCAGTTTTTTGATAAAAGCAGAATATATTTTTAAAAAGGCTCCTAAAAAGGGTATTTTGAACAGAATTTTACTAAGTTATCGTGATTGAAATTTAAGGAAATTTAAGAAATTGCGTTTTTACCGAGTCATTTTTAAATCTTTTTTTGTTCTCAAACGCATCCAATTTACAGGTTCTCTTATGTAGGAACTATGTAATGTGACGGAGTGGCCAGTTTTTTGATAAAGGCAGAATATATTTTTAAAAAGGCTGCCAAAATGGGCACTTTGCACAAAATTTCCCAAAGCGATCATGATTAATGAACTGTGGGTATTCAAATAACAAATTGGTTATTTTATGACTCATTTTTAAATCCAATTTTACTCTGAAACGCATTCAAATGACAGTTTTTTGTTACTTAGGAACTATATAATGTGCGTATTCGTCGATTTTTTGATAAAGGGTGAATATATATTTTTTAAAAGCTGTCAAAGTAAGCACCTCGCAAAAAAATTTCCCAAAGCGATCATGATAAAAGAATTGAGGCTGTACTCAAATAACAAATTGTTTATTTTATTACTCATTTTTGAATTCAATTTTCCTCTCAAACGCATTCAATTGACAGTTATTTGTTATTTAGGAACTGTGTAATTACTGTGTATTGGTCAGATTTTTGATAAAGGCTAAATATATATTTAAAAAAATCTGTCAAAGTGGGCACTTCGCACAAAATTTCTCAAAGCGATCTTGATTAAAGAATTGTGGATGTATTAAAATAATAAATCGGTTATTTTATGACTCATTTTTAAATTCAATTTTGCTGTCAAATGAATTTAATTAACAGTTTTTTGTTATTTAGGAACTATATAATGAGCATATTGGTCAATTTTTTTAAATAAAGTAAGAATATAATTCAAAATATGTTGCCAAAATGGGCATTTGAGTAGAATTTCGTTTAAGATGATTTTGATAAAACCAGTTCTTACAGAAAAATGAAATTAAAAAATTTTTAAAAGCGGCTGAATAAAGTAGTTAAACTGGGTTTATCTCTAATCTTTTTTTTTTTTTTTTTTTTTTTTTTGAGATGAAAACTTTTCGAAATCTACCTCCGCCTATAGGCCATGCCGAAAGGGATTTTTTCAAAATATTCACTGTTTGAAATTTCTGTATAAGATTTTTACAGCTTACCTAATGAAAAAACCGTTTACCGCATATTACTATCGATCTTTGTTTTTGAGAAATTTAATTTTGAAATCAGGGTGTTATTTGCTGGACACCCTGTACTCTTTGACACTAGTTTGAAGTATATTTGATATCTGAGCAGCAATTTTAAACAAAGTCTACCAAATTTTTTCATTAATGGATTTGTCAATTTGGATTTCTAATTCTCACAGTTACCCCCAAACAAATATGTACAGGGAAATATAAACGGAAAATATACTGGTCACAATTTCCCCACTAAAGGTCTTAATTACTGCAAACTTTTGTTATTGTGACATTTCGGTGGAATAATTATAACCACCTTTTTAACTTGAAAAAAATCTATGATAATGTAAACTTTAAACAGGTTTTCGTAAAGATCAAAAGCACTATGTAATAAAAATGTGACTTTTCAATAATAATAACAATAATAATAATAACAATGCCGGAAACGTACAAACTGGTCATAATTAACCCTCCTGACCGAATAATCCTTTGTGATTTATTTTAAAACAAATCAGATTTTTTTAAATATTTGGTAATGTCAAACCTGTAAGTGATTGTTTTATGAGACATATTTGTTTATTTCTCTTTCAATTTATATTAACAATTCAAAATGTTCTAAAACATTGTACTAGTCTTCTTATTTTTGTGCGTAAGCAAACTCTTCAGATATCGATTTTTCTCATAAACCTCAGTTCTTTTTGCTCGTATATAAGTCACAAAAATCTTAACATATCTTTTTAGAAAAATCTATGGTTTCAAATTTGGTAGGTCAAGTTTTATGATAAGTGCGTCGAAAGTTTATCATTTTGCTACTTTAAAAGGAACGATCATTCTTCATTTTTTGCTATCATAAATTAGAATCATAATTTTTTGCTATTTCTTTTAAAAACAAACTAGAATTCAAATCTCATTTTTAATTACTTTGTAATTTTAAAGTCGTAAGTAATTTTTTAATTAGATTGTTTAATTTCTTCCCTGGTTGTTTAATTTCGTTCGCTGTTAAGTAAAATAATAGTTCAAAAAGTTCAAAAACTTAATCATAATGGTTATGAATCTTTTTAGGTGAGTTCATAATTATGTAAATATTTAATACCTACAGTCGTTGTTCAATCCGTCCATCCATCTGTCCGTCTGCCTGTCCGCCTGTCTTCATATAACTAAGAAGAAAATACCCAACTAAATAGTTCAAAAATTTTAAATATATGATATTTGTATAATTTTGTCGAATCATTTCAAATGTTATAAAAATCGGATATATAGTTTAATTACAGGGACAATAAAAATTAATCCGTTACATTAAGGCCAACGGGAAAAAATAGTTTTAAGTGCATTTTAATGGTGTTACACTTTTTCGATCTTAATAAAATTGATATACGTTGATTAATATATATACAGAGATGGATATTCTGTACAATGCGTGGTACGAATAATATTTCTTAAGAATTTACAGGGACACACAAAGTATTCCATTGCATAACGGTATAGGGGAAACATTCTTTCGGTCGCATTTTAATCATATTCAACTATTTCAGATTTTACAAAGTTGATATACGTTGCCGAAGTTTAGTACAAGTCACTTACTGTATTATAGAGAGTAGATAGTATTTACAGGGATTCACTTAAGATTTTGGCTACTCTACTGTACCTGAAGTACTGCATACTATTATACCAATATCTAAGTATTTTTAAAACTTCGTTACAGTACGAACGCAGCTTATTTCCCTAATAGCATGCATGGTCACAGTGACGTCACTGTGAGTCACTTTGGTCACATCACATCACAGACCAAAATGTCACCACTCAGTGACGTCACATTGTGACTGAGATGTGACTTTCTTAGAAATCTTTAGGAATTTATAAATATCCTTCAAAGCATGTTATTTACTTTGAAAATCATGTTTCTGGCAATTTAAACATCTTCGCTTTTGTCACAGTTTCGTCACAATGTTAATGCCAAATAAGTCACAAATGACCCATTTTTCACAAATTTGTCACATTGTGACCACTTTGTGAAACGTCACAAAAGAGCTCTAAAACGGCCATAACGACTTCTCATTTTAGTCACTGTGACTTCACATCGACGTCACGTGATGTCACATCGACAATCGATGGTCACAAAATCACAATGTGACTTCACAACGACGTTTCAGTGACGTCACCATACTTTATGGGTTGTACGCTTGACGTGGAATTTCTGACTTGTTATTATAAGAAAGTTCTTCACTTAATGAATTTTCCACAATATATTTATTGATTTTTACTCAACTAATCTGAAACTAATCTGATGTTAAATTTGTAGAAAAACAATCTGATTTCATAATTATATGGCAGGTTTAATTATACGAGAAACAGATGATAAATTAATCTGTCCGAAATTTATCCTTTTTATACACTAGATTTAACTCACGATTACTCTACAAGTAAAAATTCTTTGATATTTTATTTCAAATTAAATCCGAATTAAAAAGATTTTATCCACTTATTTGATAATTTCAAGTGTATGAGTGGTTGTTTAATAAAAAGTTTTTTTTTTTCTTTCACGTTCAAATTAAAACAATAATTTAAAATATTCAAATTCTTTGTAAAAGTCATCTAATTTTTTTTTTTTTTTTTAAATGTAAGCAATTTATCAGGGTTACGATTTTTTCTTATAAACCAAAAAGCTCCTTGCCCGTACATTTGTTATGAAAAATCTGACTTTAAATTTTTAGAAATTCTGCAGCTTTATATTTGTTTTATGATATGAGAAATAGATGGGTAATAATATATCAGAAACTTATTATTCGATGTAATAAAACGATAAGATATAGTATATGAAAGATGTATCAAATTGATATTACGGAAGAAAATATTACTAATCACTTAATTTTGGTAAACATATAATTCTTATTCATTTGAGATAAAACTTAAAAACAAAACACATCAACTTATTTGGTAGTAGTTTTAAAAGAAATAAATCAATGTTTATAAATATTGTTTTCCGCTTTTGAAGTAAGATACTGATTTTCAAATATTCCAAAACTGTACTAAAGCTTTATATTTTTCATACAAGCTATTTAATATCTAGTTACTGACATTTTCAATAAGCAAAATTTCTTCGTGCTCTATTATGAAACATAAAAATCTGGTTGAGATCATTTTTTAGAAAATAAACTGGTACAGTTTGTAAATGACAGATTTTATAATGTCAAATAATGTGTCAATTTTTTTTTTTTTTTTTTTTTTTTTTTTTTTTTTTTTTTGTATGATTGGGGAAGATGTTATTAAACTTTATATTTTTTATATGAGCTATTTATCATTTTGCGGGCTTTTCCTATAAATATCCTTTTTTTTAGTTGTATTATAAAACATCGAAATCTGAATGAGATCTGATTAGGAAGTAAAGGGATTCAGTTTTTAATCATTTTTTTAGGTTTTACAATGTCAGAAATAGAGAAAACATATGTCAGAACTGACCCGTTGGAGTATAATGTTTAAGTCTTATAAGCTATTAAGCATTATATGCTATTTATCTAGCTTCTGACTTTGTTAATAAACACAATTCTTTTTTACTCGATTATGAAAAATTGAAATCTAAGTGAGACCTTTTTAAAAATAATTGGATTGTGATTTTAAATGATAGTTTTTATGATGCGAGAAATAATGAAAAACAATAAGTCAGAATTTTATTTTTTGATACGATAGAAGATAATGTTATAATTCATTACATTTTTGAGTTAAGCGTTTGATTTCTCAAATCAGAGATTTTCCCATTAAACATAATCACTTTTTACTCGATTATGAAACACGGAAATATAAGTGAGACCTTTTTAAAAAATATTTGGATTGAGTTTTTAAATGGCAGGTTTTAGGATGCGAGAAAGAGAGAAAAAATAATATTTCAGATTTTTTTTATTTTCATACGAGAGAGGATAAAGTTTTTACGTTTTATGTTTTTGACATAAACTATTTATCTAATTTCTGACAATCTCCAATAAATATAATTCCTTTTTATTCGAATATGATACATTGAAATCTAAGTGAGAATTTTCTAGAAAATAAGTGGATTGAATTGTTAAATGGCAGGTTTCATGATGCAAGAAATACAGATAAAATAATATGTCAGAAATTTATTATTTTGGCCCGATAAAGGATAACGTTTTTAAGCCTCATGTTTAGACATAAGCTATTTATATAGCTTCTGACATTTCGAATGAGAGTTTCGAGTTTTTTTTTTTTTTTTTTTTTTTTTTTTGCTCGATTATGAAACATTGAAATCTAACTGAGACTTTTTTAGAAAATAAGTGGATTGAGTTTGTAAACGGCAGGATTTATGGTGCGAGAAATGGGTAAAAAATGTGTCAGAAATTTATTATTTTGATACGCTAGAGGATTATGTTATTAAGCCTTATGTTTTAGACATAAGCTATTTATCTATCTTCTGACATTTCGAATAAACATAGATTTCTTTTGCTCGATTATGAAACATTGAAATTTAACTGAGATCTTTATGAAAATAAGTGGATTGATTTTTAAATGCAAGTTTTATGACGCGAGAAATAGAAGAGAAATATGTTAGAATTTTTTTTTTTTTTTTTGATACTCTAGAGGATAATTTTATTAAGACTTATGTTTTCGACATAAGCTATTTATCAAGTTACTGACTTCGCCAATAAAAATGATTCCTTTTTATTCGATTATGAAACATTTAAATCTAAGGGAGACCGTTTTAGAAAATAATCGGATTGATATTTTATATGGCCTGTTTTATACTACAAGAAATGGAGAAAAAAATAGGTCAGAAATGTATTTTTTTTTTTTTTTTTTTTTTTTTTTTGATACTCTAGATTATTAAGCCTTATGTTTTTGACATAAACTATTTATTTATTTTTTGACATTTCGATAAAAAAAAAGTTCTTTTTGTTAGGTTATGAAACATTGAAATCTAAGTGAGACCTTTTTAAAAAATAAGTCAATTGAATTTTTACATGGCTGGTTTCATGATGCAAGAAATACAGATAAAATAATATACCAGAAATTTATTACTCTGACATACTAAGGGATAAGATTGTTAAGCCTTATGTTTAGACATAAGCTATTTATTTAGCTTCTGACATTTAGAATAAACATAGTTTCATTTTGCTCGATTATAAAATATTGAAATCTAACTGAGATATTTTAAAAATATAAGTGGATTGAGTTTTTAAATGGCCGGTTTTATAAACCGTTAAATTGAGAAAATATATGTCAGAAATGTATTATTTTGGCACGCTAGAGTATAATCTTGCCTTATGTTATTGACATAAGCTATTTTTTATTTTGTGACATTTCGATTAAAAATAATTTCTTTTTGTTAGATTATGAAACATTGAAATCTAATTGAGACATTTTTAGAAAATTAGTGAATTGAATTTTTACATGGCACGTTTCATGATGCGAGGTATAGAAAAAAATGCGTCATTTATTTACTTCTTTTATGCACTAGAGATTAATGTTATTAAGAATTGTGTTTTTGTCATAAGCTATTTATTAAGTTATTGACTTCCCCCAATGAGCTCAATTCCTTTTAGACGTTTATGAAACATTAAAATCTAACGGTAACATTTTTAGGAAATACCTAGATTGAGTTTTTAAATGGCAGGTTTATGATGCGAGAGATAGATAAAAAATATGTCAGAAATTTATTAATTTGATGCGCTTGAGGATAATGTTATTAAGCCAGCGTGTTTGACATAATCTATTTATTTAGTTACCGTCTTTCCTAATAAAAATAATTCCTTTTAGCTCTATTATGAAACATTCATATTTCTTATTAGAAAATAAGTGGATTGTGTTTTTAAATGGCAGTATTTATGATGTGAAAAATAGAGAAACTTATTATCTTAGAAATGTTTTAGTTTGATATACTATAGAATAATGTTAATAAAACTTATGTTTTTGACATACGCTATTTATCTAGTTGCTAACTTTTCGAATAGACATAATATATTTTTTAATCAATTATGAAACTTTTAAATCCAAGTGAGAGCTTATAGAAAATAAGTGGATTGAGTTTTTAAATGTCAGGTTTTATGATGCGAGAAATACAGATAAAAAACTGTGTCAGAAATTTATTATTTTGATACGCTAGAAAATAATGTTACTGAACCTTATGTTTTTGACGCAATCTGTTTGTTTTTCTAGTTCTTAACTTATAAAAATATTTGGATTGAGTTTTTAAATGGCAGGTTTTATGATGCGAGAAATAGAGAAAAAATAATATGTCAGAAATTTCTTATTTTGATACGAGGGAGGATAATGTTATTAAGACTTGTGTTTTTGACATAAGATATTTATTTTGTTACTGTCTTTTCCAATAAACATAATTCCTTGTTACTCGAATATGAATCATTGAAAGCTAAGTGCGACTTTTCTTAAAAAAAGGGGGGGGGGATTGAATTTTTAAATGGCAGGTTTCATGATGCGAGAAATACAGATAAAATAATGCTTTGACATGCTAAAGGAAAACATTTTTAAGCTTTATGTTTAGACATAAGCTGTTTATCTAGATTCTGACATTTCGGATAAAAATAGTTTCTTTTTGTGCGATTATGAAACACTGGGACTCTAACTGGGACTTTTTAGAAAATAAGTGGATTGAGTTTTTAAATGGCAGGATTTATGATGCGAGAAATAGGAAAATATGTGTCAGAAATTTATTATTTTGATGCGCTAGAGGAACTAATATTATTAAGCCTTATGTTTTTGACATTAACTATTATTCAAGTTACTGAAACCCCAATAAACATAATTCCTTTTTACCCGATTATAAAGCATTGAAATCTAAGCGAGGCCTTTTTAGAAAATATTTGGATTCAGTTTTTAAACTGTAAGTTTTATGATGCCAGAAATAGAGAAAAAAATGTCAGAAATTTATTATTTTGATACGCTAGAGGATAATGCTATTAAGCCTTATGTTTTTGACATAAGCTATTTATTTAGATGTGATATTTCCCAATAAACATAATTTCTTTTTACTCTATGATGAAACATTAAAATCAAATTGTGACCTTTTTCAAAAAAATAAGTGGATTGAGTGTTTAAATAGCAGGTTTTCTGTTGTGAGAAATAGATGAAAAATAATATGTCAAAATTTGTTAATTTGTTATACTGGAGGAAAATATTATTTATCCTTAGATGTTTCAAATAAATATTTATCTTTTTAATGTCTTTTTTCATAAACATCATTGTTTTTTACTTGATTATGAAATGTTGAAATCCGATTGGGATCGTTTTAGAAAACTAATTGATTCGGCTTTTAAATGACAGATTTTATTGTGTGAGAAATAAATGGTAAGAAATATATATAAAAAATGTTTGTTTTGGCATGCTTGAAGAATATGATATTAAGCTTTATATTTTTATAAAGTTATTTATGTAATTACTGGCTTTTCCCTTAAATATTATTCTTCTTTACTATGTTATGAAACATTAAAATTTGATTGAAATTTCATTTTTAAATGAACGGATTCAGTTTTTAAATCCCGCGATTAATGATGTAAGAAACAGAGGAAAAATAATATGTCATTTATTCTTTTGGTATAAAAGAGGAAAATGTTATTGACATTTTATTTTTTAAGAAGATTGTATGCTTGGTTCTTTATCCATTTGCTTAAAAAAGCCCTTTTCAAATTGTTTGTTAAAGTTAAAAGGTGATAATAACTCAGAGAGTTAAATAAGTTGAAAATCAGCACAGTTCTAAAATATTAAAGACGTTTGCAATATTCCCATGATTTGTATTTATAAACAGTTTATCTAGCTATCTACTTTCTCTGATAAATCTCATTTACTTTTTTGCCAACATGAATCATGGAATTCTGAATTTATCTTCGTAGAAAAAGAGCGGTTTTGATTTTGAAATGGCAGGTTTTATATGATCCGAGAAATTTGCCAGAAATTTATTACTTTGATATTTTAAAGCTAAATGGAAACTATTCTTACTTTTGTGAAAAGAAATATAATACATAACTTATATTCTTTACGATTATAATTTTTTAAAGAAAACACGAAATTCTGAATTTATCTTCTTTGAAAAAGCGCAGTTTTGGTTTCGAAATGACAAGTTTTTTATGATCCGAGAAATACTCAAGAAATTTATTACTTTGATATTTCAAAGCTAAATGAAGATTATCCTTACTTTTGTTAAAAGAACTATCATATATAACTAATATTCTTTACGATCATAATTTTTTTTTAAAGAAAACACGAAATTCTGAATTTATCTTCTTAGAAAAAGAGCGGTTTTTGGTTTTTAATTGGCAGGTTTTATATGATCCGAGAAATATGCCCGAAATTTATTACTTTGATATTTTAAAGCTAAATGGAAACTATCCTTACTTTTGTGAAAAGAAGTATAATACATAACTTATATTCTTTATGATTATAATTTTTTAAAGAAAACACGAAATTCTGAATTTATCTTCTTAGAAAAAGCGTAGTTTTGGTTTCGAAATGACAAGTTTTATATGATCCGAGAAATCTGCCAGAAATTTATTACTTTGATATTTTAAAGCTAAATGGAAACTATCCTTACTTTTGTGAAAAGAACTGTGATACATAACTTATAATCTTTACGATTATAATCTTAAAAAAAAAAAAAAAAAAAAAAAAAAAAAAAAAACGTTGAGGCATTTTCAAATTTTAAAAGAGCAAATTAAAGTAAAAAAGAAATGTTTATTCATTTCTATAGAATGTAACTAGACACAATATAGATGAACACACAATCAGAACTCACAATATAGATGAAATACCACCCCGTAAATCATGTTTTCAAATCTTTTTCTGTTATAAGTAAACATTTCAGATCCTAGACGAACTGAGGAAATGGTGAGACCTGTTGAGCTGCCAACTTCTACGCCTTTTTAAATCATATAAACATGTTTGGAACCAGAAAAATGTTTTACTAAAATGTATGCGAAATCTATTCAATGTGGTGTATTATAGTATATATTGTCAATAATTAGAGAAATTTTCTAATTCTAATCTGTTTATTTGCTCTTAAACAGGCGTCGAAGTTGGCAGCCATGGGCATGCTGTCATTATCTGATTGACTAAAGGTCTCTCCGATATAGAGATTGCCGCATACTTGAAACTAACCCGGCCATTTGTCTTTAACCACGATCAATATCTTTGAAAAAACTTTCGAATAATGTCTATTTTTTTAAATGTCTTTTATAAAATTTTCCATATTTTATCATTTGTTTCTTGTCCCCTCCTAAATACATGTTAAAGGCAAGCTTTTTATACCAACACTCGTTCTTAGGATCTTTTAGTGCACTTCAAGTAATACTTCATGTTATTATGTCTTGTACTGTACATTTAGAAAATTATTACAATAAAATGAGTTAAATGATGAAATATTGCATATGTTTTAAAATAAAATTTTAAACGTCTAATTTTATTATAGAAAACATATAATCATGAACCCTGTATGGTATGAATGCAATTTCAAAACTTCAGCATAAAGTACGTAATGCACGGATGAACAAAAACGCGAGTGAAAATGATAAAATAAAATATGATTTATATCTTTAGAAAATCAGCGTTTTCGCTTTTGAAATCTTTTCTGATACGAATCACAAATTCAAAACAATCTCATAAATTTGTATTTTTGATGTTCCGAGGAGAAATTGACATTTGTCACTCGCTTTTGGTAAAAGAATCCTAATGCTGATTTCGTTGCTATTTTGCATAAAGAAAAAGCACATTCAAATATTTTCCTCGATATTTGGAACTTTAAAGAAATAAAAGAAGTTTTAATAAAAACAATTTCATTTATCTTCAATCTGATGTAAAGTAACAACTTTCAAAAGTTCAAAAACTTTGTGCTAGAGCTTATGTTAAGTTATATTTAATTTATCTAGTTACTGCTATTTTCTCATGAACCTTAAATCTTTTATCTAATCTATAATTCATTAAAATTTTATTTTATTATTTTTTTCGTATTTTGTACAAGAATAGATTTGTTTTATAAGACATGCTTTATAACACATACGGCATAGAATTGCTCGGAAAATGGTAGAAAAGTGAGAGTAACCAAATTTGGATCACTTTCCATTTTCTTGTTGACTCACATAACTTTACATATCTCACTCTCATACATAACTCACATAACTTTTTGGAATATCAGCAAAATATCATAACACGTGGTTATTATATTCATTTATTAAATAAAAGGGCTTTAAAACAATTTCTTTTTAAAAAAAATTCAGTTTTTTTTATTACAAAAAGTGGTCTAAATTTAGCAAATGGTCACCTAAGTTGGACCTCCCCCTTCCTTAATTGGATGAAACAATATTATACTGTTTAATGAGTAGGGAAAATAAGTTATTTTATAAAAATCAAAGTCTGTGATAAATGAAAAACCAAAGCAATACAACAGAATATAACATACAACAAATGAAGCATAATGAAATCAATTGTCTAAAAGTACCGTAATTTCGGGTGTATAAGCCGCAGGTCAAACAATTCTTTTTTGACCCAGAATTTTTTAAGAGATAAGTGTAACTACTTAGATCGCCATAAATATTTGTCTTCAATCACTAAATAAGATTTCTGGGTCCAAAAAGAATTGTCTGATCCGCGGCTTATACACCCGAAATTACGGTAATTCTTTTAAATCAAAATGTATTCGAAAAATGAATCAAAGTTAATAAGTAAATAAAAATTATACTTATGAAACTAACTGACACTTACATAAACATCATGTAAAAAGTAATGCAAATCTTACAGATGAATTGCTTTTGTTCATTTTTTATACCAAAACACACAACATGAACCATGTAAGTCAATATGAATATTAAATCATTTCTGCTATTTTTTCTTAAAAATTAGCAAAACCACTGTTTTTTATTATTTTTTTAGATCCTGAATCATTACATTTTTTAAAGAAGTTTTTCTTAATTCATATTTGTCGTTCTTTTCTTCAATCATTTTCTTTCCAACTGGCCTACCTCCATTTTTAAAAACTTGATGTTCCAATTGCTTTTGTGCTTTGAAAGGACTTTTTTCTTTTTTTCATTAAGAACAGCTGTTTCTTAGCTCCCTTTATGCTGTGACTTAACTGATTTTAAAAAAGAAATAACAGTTCTAATAATACTTTAACTTTTTGGCCTCCGATGCTATTTTTTTTTCAGACAAGCTAAAAAGTGTCGTGTCGAAAATTGTGGCCCACTTTTACTTACCTATCATACGTAGTATAGGGTAAATCTTGCAATCATTTTGAAAATCGAAAAAAAAAATTGCCGGATTTACACGTTTCAGATACTGGAGATTCCGAAAAACATATTTTTAGAGAAAAAAAAATTGGCTTCCGTCTTTCTGTCTGTCTGTCTGTAAACGCTCTATCTCACGAACAAATGGAGATAGAGACTTAAAATCTTGTATGTACTTAGTAAGTAAGAATAGGACGAAGCCTATTTAATATCAGTAATCTCGATTATTCGGAATTTTATTTATTTATTTTTTTTCTTTGTTGTTGGGAGGGGGGGGGTTGTAGCTGAATTATTCTTGTGGGTCTCTTCAAATATTACTCTTTCCTTTTTGTTTTCTATATATTTAACAATAGCAAAAATGAAAATTCCTTAAAATCGTAAAATCCTGCCCCCCCCCCCCCACCTTTCCTCATGCAGCAAATATCCTACTGGAGGAAAATGTCTTAATTCAATACTGCAGATCATATTCGAATAAAGAATTCAAAAGAAAAAATAAATACATATACAAAAGTAGAAAAAAAATATTAAACAAAATTTATTGTGTAAACATGTAAAATATATTTTGTATCATTTACATAGACATAAACTATATAAGGAAATAGATCCTAATATGCAAAATAAATTAAATTAAAATATTCATAAACTTGCATAAATGTAATTCAATATATAAAATATTTAAAAAAAAATAGTTTCCAAAGCATTGACCCCTTGAAATTCGTTAATTACTTTTCAAATTTATAATCATATAACTGGGTTCTATTTAAGGAGTTCTAATTGGTTCAATTAAGGCAACAGCGCCATTTTTTAACCGACTTCAAGGGAGTAGGTTATGATTTCGACCTGTATGTATTTCTTGTTCACTCATAACTTCCCTAAGTATGAACCGATTTTGATAATTTTTCTTTGTTTGAAAATATAAGATATCCACGTGGTACCATTTTAATTTCATTGAATTCTCATGATCAGAATTTATATCAGAAAAAATATGGATTTGATAAAAAAATAATGATGTGTGGCAATTTATCTTTCATTGTTGCAACTGTTTTCAAATCATAAGCATATTAAAACTATGCATTCATATGCGTAAGCGCCAAGTTGTCGCCAAACTTAATTTTTTTTTTTTTTTTTAAGTCGGTTAGTATTTTTTTTAAGCACATTTTATTAAAACAGATAATTTCAAGACTAAGAACAAAAACGAATGAAAACATACGTGCGCGAAAAATATGCGGAACAAACACGTTTTAAATATATATACGAAAACATAACAACTTACGTTAGTTGTAATGTCTACGCTTACGTTTAGTAGTAAAAATTATATAAAAATTTGTGTACAGCAGTGCAGAGTTACTGATTCATATATTTATTTACGGAATCCAATATGTGCGAATAATACTCACACTTGATCGGTTATTTAACCGGTTGTTAACTTTTTGTAAAATGTTTTTAAGGAGATAGTGAACATGAAAACCCAAATCTCTTTATTTTCATTTAGACACATTTGAAAATTCGCGGACGGGTTAATGGCAAGCTAAAATAATTATATTCAAAATTTGGTGATAAAATAATAAAAAGCTTTTAAATTAATCAATTTTTAAAATAACGAATAGTTGTCACATTTTAAAATGTCCCATTTTAAAATGTTTCTTTTACCTGTAATACGACAATATTTACTCATGAGATACTTCTTAAAAATTACAATGGAAGTTGCATTGATTGTAAAACTAAAATATATAAAAAAATATATATAAAATATATAAAAATATATAATTTAAATATATAAAAAATATTTTGACAATTATACTTCGTTTTCCAAAAAAAAAAAAAAAAAAATAGCTATGTATTTTCATATTTTTATAAATTTCATAATTAAAATATTCATGAAATGCATCTTTTTATGCCTAACATTTAATTAATATTGTACAGGGAATATAAAGCATAAATTTGAAAATAATCTGATAATTAGGAATATGCATGGAACGTTTCAAAATTGAGAAATGTGAATTTTTTTAATTTTGAGATAACCGCATTTTAAGGGAAACAAACTACATAATGTATACATTTTTGCAAATATAAATGTTTATATCTCTACGAAAATACGTCAAAATTGAAAAATTCTTCTCACGTCAGATAATTTGAATACTTGACTTCATAAATGTTGAAAAGAAGAAAATCTTTTCTTTGTCGAATTTCGTAATTTTGAATTTTTACTGTTGCCCTAATTATTACTTCCTATATTTATTTTAAAACTTTTTATTCGAAAGAAGGCAAGCCGCACTGCGTTTGTAAAAATTATGTATTCTTGATTGCTTTTCAAAAAAATTTCAAGCTTTCTTTTAGTTATTTTCTATAAAGCGTTTTTAATGATTAATTTTGTTGTACTTCCTAATCTTGTGATATTTATTTTATAACCAAGAAAATTAGGATATAGTGCGTATTCTGAATATTTCTATTTTTTAATCGAATGAAATTAAACCATACTGCTTAGAAAAAAAAAGCTACAAACATTTTTTTCTAATTACATTTTTAAATCATTTTTAATGACCCCTTTTTTTCTAAACTTTTTCAGTAATCTACTCTAAGTCCATTAATTAAACTACTATGATCTATTTGGAAAAAAAAGTAGCTGCTACATTAAGCGAAATTATTGATTTTTCTTGACGATTAAAAAATCTTTTTGATCTTACTAATGACTAAAAGTTTACCTAATAATGGATAATCTTCATCAACATTCATCTATATCACAATTTTCATCATCAGTCATCCATCGATAGTTAGCTTTTAAGTTCTTTTTCATATTTTACTTTTTTACTTATTTTTGAGTACAAAGTAACTTATGCACACAAAACTTTGGTTTTTTTCTAAATTTTTTTATATAGCGTCAGGAGGGTTAAATATGACTGCTTTGTATAATTTCAACATTGTTTTTTTTTACTTGGAAAAGTGATATTTTTAAATAGATACGAAGTATCTTTGACCCTTTACGAATACCTCTTTAAAGTTTATATTCTTATAGCCGTTTTTTTAAGTTAAAAGGATGGTTTTTAATTATCCTATCAAAATCTCATTATCACAAAAGTTTGGGGTAATTAAGACTAATAATAGGGAAATACGACCACTAAATTTTCTCTTTATACTTCCCTATACATATTTATTTGGTAATTGGGACAGTTAGAACTCCAAACTGACAAATCCATTTATGAAAAATTTTGGTACATCTTGTTTCAGATTGCTATTTGGATATCAAAAATGCTCCAGAATAGTGATAAAGAATATCTAAAAGGAAAAATACACTGTAAGCATAAAGCAAAATTTTACTGTACATAGTTTTCTGCAATAGGTAAGAGGTCAAAATTGAACCCTTGTCATAATTAAGCCACTTGACCCTATAAAATTTTGATTCTGGTCCTTCATTAGTTTCTTTTCTTTATTATTGCAACATCTAAATAAAATGTTGCATTTTAATTATTTTTATTAAATTGCGAAAAGCAATAATGAAATGTGGGTGTTTGATCAATAAACATTTGCACTTAGGCATCTAAGACTCCGGTGCTCTGAAACTCCCCGACAGCGAAATCCTATGTTAGTCTATGAAAAATTCCCCTTAAAAATATTTAAAATATGCGTAAACATTTTTTTAATTCGCATTTTCGGTATCTGATGTCTATTTTTGATGGTAAAAACGGTATTTTAATAATTATATTAGGTAATAAACAATCACGCTTCAAAATTTCCCTATAGATAATGTGCATGTGAGGTCACGCACCCGAAAAAGGATGTACTTCTTAACTTGTGGTTAGCAAAAATAATAATTCTTGGAGAGATTTTTGCATTATATTTTTGATGATATCTTTGAAAATAATACCTAAAATTAAAAGAAATGTATTTTTGAATTTGGCGTAACGAAAGTTTTCACACAATATACAACAAGAGGAACAATATATATATATATATATATATATATATATATATATATATATATATATATATATATATATATATATTATGTTTGTAAGTATTTATTAATCTGTAAATATGTAAGTCAAAAATCTTTATTATTTCCCCAGTTTGATCTTTACACGTTCATATTTCATGAGTAAAATGGCTGTAACAGAAAGACAAACACGGGAATAATATTATAAAAATTCTGTTTTCGCTTTTTATTTACATAATCCTAAAAAAGATATTTTTTTAAGTATTACGCTCTTGTCATTTTATTTATAATTTGCTTTCTACTTTCTAGTCTTCAAAATATTTCATTGTTGCCGGTTCATATCAATTCGGTGCATTTTGGAGAACTTTGATTTACCCGAGTTTGAGAGGGATTATTTCTCGATTTTTTACTTGTGATGAGCACAATGAAATATGCTTTAAATTTAATGCATTAATTTATATTTTAAAATAATTAAAATGTGGTTTTGAAGTTCGAGACGCACCTTTGTACATAATTTATACTATCCTAGCCTATCAAGAAGTGGATTAAAAATCAATTGCAAAATTCCATCTGTATGCAGCAACACATGTTGAATTAAACCAAAGAATGTAAAATATATGATATTTTATCAATTTTTTCAACATATTCAATGTAATCGCAATTGTTAGGAGCGTTCGTAATTATGTAAAAACATAGTCTTCGTTTAGTCCGTCCGTCCGTCTGTCTGTCCGTATAATAGCTGAGCAAAAAAAGATGTTTGAAATTAAAAGTATATAATTGCTGCATAATTTTGTCAAGTTATTTTAAATTTCATAAAAATCAGATGCATAGTTAAATTACAGGGATAATCAAAAGTTATCCGTTGCATTACGGAGAATGGGAAAACATAGTTTCAAGTGCAATTCATTGATGTTACACTCTTTAGAACGCAATGAAATTGATATGAATCTATGAAATATATACTAAAATATACATTCTCTACAACATGTGGTACAAAAAATATTTGTTATTAACTTACAGTGCCACACAAAAGTATTGTATTGCATAATGGTAATAATTATGGTTTTAAAAGGTTTTAATTATATTAAACTGTTTTACATTTTACGAAACTATCAGCCGTAATGCGTTGCTGAGGTTTAGTACAAGTTACTTTTTGCATAATAAAAAGCAGATAATATTTACAGGAACGCACATAAGATTTCGGCTATTATACTGTAACCGAAGTACTGCATAATATTACGCCAATATCTAAATATTTTTTTTATTTCGTTATAGTACGAAAGCAACTCATTTGCTACGCCTGGCATCCAGTCATCAACTTATTTTTATTAAAAAAATTAGGTTTTTATTTTTTTACATGATTAGGATTAAACATGGCTATGTTCTATCCAATAATCGTTTAATCTCATTTATTTTGGTCTCTTATCTTTTTTCAGCGGCTGAATTTGAGCGAGGACGTAGCTGGGGCCACTTTTATGGCTGCAGGTAGTTCTGCGCCTGAGTTGTTTACTGCTATCTTAGGTAAGTACGCTAAAAAAAGTTTCATAAATCTGTTGGTGTAGATATTTTTGAAAAAAAAATCAAATAAAGTTTATTTTTTAAATTTCAAATATAACTCCAGTAGCCAAACAATAGTGGGTCAATATTGGCTACATCTTGGAGCAATATTGTCACATTGGTGCAGTACTGGCATGAAATATTGCTCTAATATTGGGGTGTTTACATTTTGCCTTTATTTAGCCAATATTTTCTGTCAATATTATACCAATATTGGGATTTCATTGGAAACATCGCCAATAAATCGCCAATATTGGATAAATATTGGGGTTTAATTGGAAATATTTTTCAATGTAACGCCAATATTTGTACAATATTGCAAATTCATTGGAAATATTTCCAATATAATCAATCTTGGCATTTTATTAGCAATATTTCCAGTAAATGAAATATTTGTGCAACGTTGGACCAATATTGGTATCTACTAGGGGATATTTTCATGTCATTTTTAAACGAAATATATGAAAAAAATAATTTTATATCGAAAACAAAGATTATACAGTCGTCTCTTGTTAATTCGAACTTGTCGGGTGCACAAGAAATGTTCGAATTATGGAAATTTAGGAAGGAAAACATGTTTAAAAGGATACTATTACAAAGAAATTAATTTTTAGTACTTTTTAAATAAGGTACCCTGGGGTAATAACGCCAGGCGGGGTAATAACGCCAAGTGCTTATATTTTGCATAATTATGAAATAATCAGGTAAATGGCACCCATGTGCTCTGCGCAGAAGGGTTTTGAGTCATATAAATCGCAAAAAAACAGCTTCAAGTTAATTTGTTTCATTTTTAGGTCTTATTGTTTTTACAAACAACTAAAATTAACGCTTGATCTAAAATTTGCGAGATACGTTTTGTGATGTGAAGACTATCTTTTTATCCGGAAATACTTTGTTAATTACATAAATTTGTAGTGCATTTCATGTACTTTTAAAATGTTGTTGAAGATTTTGGATATCTTCTCGAGATAATTTGTAATTTAAAATGTACTGCGCAATAACTATACCGGGGTAATAACGCCAATCCTTGAAATTAATACCCCGGTTGATTCCCTACAGTGGCCGAGCTACATCCTAAATACTGATTCATATAAACACAGTTAAAACTGTGCAACGTTTCTCATATTTATATTTAAGCGGTCCTTTTTAAGCAAAAAGAAGCTCACGGTCCGATATTCTTTTGCCTCATCCCCCCCCCCCTCCCACACCACACCTTTATTTTTCTTAAACTTTCACAAAAAATGAACATTTTCAATAGCTTAGAATGCAATTTGTCAATTTCTAAGTTTGTAGAGTTTGTATTTTTAGAATTGGGCTATCTACATGCAATTATTCCATCTTATTTTATAGTTTTGCTTGCATGGCGTTATTACCCATATAGGTGGGTAATAACGCCAAATAGCATTGGTCAAGAAAAAACGCCATTACATTTTATGAATACATATCTGTTAAATTATTTTATTTTATATAGATAGTCAATGAGTTGCTGTATCAGATCCTGTATTTGTTTGAAAAATACAATCTAAAACTAAGCCGTGAAAATTGGTAAAACCTTAACGTGGCGTTATTACCCCAGGGTACCTTATATATCGGCTGTTATCATGAGAATATGACTTAATATTAAATTAAAAGTTATAAATACATAAACTAATTAAAGGATTAGGAACAAACACAAAGAAAGATGGTGTGGAGGTATCATTGATGGACATACGGGGTACTAAAAAAGCGGATATCAAATGTATGGCACTGTATGTACACTTGAACAGAATAATTCTGCAAAAATAAAAGAAAAAAGTTATTTCAAGGATCTCAAGTCCATGAGAAAGTAAGTAAAATTGAAAACTCGGAATCTCGTTTGTTCGAATTAACTTCTTCGCGACGGAAGGCTTTTACGAAAATTTTAATATTTTGTCACCGGTTTTTAAAAACAAAATTTTGTGACATAATAAATCGAGAAAATGCTTAGATTAAACAAAGCAAATTTTACAGTAAACATTCACTCGTCCGGATAAACAAGGATTCTTGAACCTTTTTGCGGCACGTATACGTGTCCATCGTACTCAAGGGGTTAAAGAAAATCAAGAGAAACTGAGTTCGAATAAATAAAAATTTCTAACGCCTTTCTGCTATTGGAAATTTCGATACTTCATGTTTAGTTCGAATTAAGCAAGGATTCGATTTATCCGATTTCGAATTAACGAAAGCCGACTGTTTATGCAAATATAAATTTGTCTATTTCTGCCTTAACACTAAAACACCGAGCAGATGTCGATTCGACACCAACCAGTGGACTAACTGTGTATTCGAATAAGAAAAACACTAAAGCAATAAATTAAAAACACTTTATACTGAAATAAGTTAAGTAATTTGCTAAAATAATTTCATATCATTTTTCAAAAATATTTATATAAATGAACAAAATTGTCAACTTGATTGATACATACCAGTTAAAGAGAATCATAACCTAAGCGCTAATTTTATATTCTGTTCACACCACTATTTTTCGACAATATTTTTTAAGTTTATTTCTCTTGCAAATGTGAAAGAAATAGTGGTGCAAAATAGTATTAAATAATAGTCACCACTGATGCCCGTACAGGCAAATCGTGATTGGCAAAAACAAGTTGCCTGTACGAGCTACGGGTAAAACAAGGAAGCGGTTAATTCTTCATATGAACATATCGTCATTGACATTTTTAAATATAAACTAAAAGAAGATCCGCCGACTTCTACATTTTCGTGATACATTAATTACCTATTCAGGATTTTTATGTGTCAGTAAATACATAATACATGGATTTGATGTACAATTTCCTTAATTTTAATAAAATAAGGCCAAATATATTCTATAAATACGTATTCTTTCTGACATAAACTTATTTTATTAACGGAAGAATGCATAGGTTGAATTAGAGGCTGATCATCGTAGAGGCAAATTTCTTCCAATATTTCCGAATAATAATTTTTATTTTATGTATGATAAAAATGTCTTATTGATGTAAATGGTCAATTAATATTCGAAAATAGCACTTAATTGAGTATGAAGCTTCACAAAACTCTACACAATGGTTAACCAGACATAACGGTCACAAAATTTTTAAGAACTCGGCGTAGTATCCCGAACAAGAGATATACATAAAAATAATACGTTATGCCAAACACTAATAGAATATAAAATTTTGTAAAATTCAGAAAATTAGCTCTTGTGCTCGCGTGAACACAAATTTTTCACATCCAGACTAACCAAAAGACAACTTCTTAAAACAAATTAATCTCATTCAAAGCATATTGAAACATAAAGTTCATAACAAAATGAAAGTCGAAAATTTTCATAAATAATTCTTTCTATATATATAAATGAGGAGATCACAATTAAAGTAGACAAAGTAGTTACGTTACGGCCAATGGGAAAATATAATTTCAAGTGCATTTTAATCATGTCACACATTTTCGAACATAACAAATTTGATATGCATCTGCGAAGTTTAAAGTAAAATATACATTCTGTACAATCAGTGGTGCAAAGAAAATTTTTCTTAATACACAGGCCCACACAAAAGTATTCGAATGCATAAGGGTGCACTGAGAAAACGTTGTTTGGGGCGCGTTTTAATTATATTACACTGTTAAAAATTTCGTGCTACTTTGAACCAAGATTTGATGCTCGCAGCTATTACCAGCTGCCACCATAGGATGATTCAATCGAAGCTCCAAATGTTGGAACGAGTTTACGCCATATTATTTGAAAAAATGGTACTATGGTTCAATCGAAGTTCCAAATCTTGGAACAAGATTTCACCATCTTATGGTGGCAGCTACTAAGCACCAACTTTCGGTTCAAAGTAGCACAATTTTTTTAATAGTGTAAGCTATATCACATTTTATGAAATTGATATATGTTACTGGAGTTTACTAAAATTTACGGTACTACTTGTTTATCCCGCCGACCAATATCGCCAGATTATACAAATCGCCCAAATTATACCTATTGACAGAATTTTTATTTTAAACAACGAAAAAACAAATAATTAGTACACTAATATTATGAAACACAAATAAAAAGTCGAAATAAAAATAACTAAATGATATTTTAAACACGCATATCGTATTTAATGTCATGGAATGTGACATTCACATATCATCCATTGTTGGAATTTAATCTTATTCTTTGGCGATAGTTTTTTGGTCGACGGGATAACCAAGGAGTACCAAATTTACTATAGTAGAAAACTGATGATATTTGCAGGGACAGACAATTTTTTCGGTTAATTATACAGTATCCGAAGTACCGTATACTATTAGAACAAAATCTGAGTTTTTTGTTATAATTAGTAAGAACGAACCTCATTTGCTATGTTTTACGTGCAATTTCCGCCATTTTTTTTTAACAAAACAGAATAATATTAAAACAGCATTTTATGACCTGACTTTGTTACATGATCGATAAAGGTAACGAAAGAGAATGGCATTTTAATCAAGATTTTTTTTGTGTAGTAAATTATAATGACAAAAGGTAATTACAAAACGTAATTAAGATGACGGCTATAAATAGATCTTAATAAAATAAACACATATTGCAAATATCTCTACTTCCTCTAAAGCGGAGTTCAATTAATTTGCACTTAATTAGAAGTAGGCTATTAGCAATAGATTTAATTGCTTTCTAATTACAGCGCAAATCCTTCTATAATCATTCTCCAATAAATAAATAAATAAACAAAATATGTTTATCATGAAACTGTTTTCATCAGTGAAAAAAATATTGATACATGAAAAAAATTAATGAGTTTTTAAATGGGGACAATTTCATAAATCCGAGAGTGCTTGCTTTAGTAAATTAAAACTGCCAATTTTAAAATGTTGACCATGATTATATTACAATATGGGGTTTCCTGAGTTTTATTTTATTTTTTTTTTAAATATTCATTAATTATTTACTGAAAAATGAGTCAGAATTAATGTTAATTAAAGATATGTTGTTATTGATGTTAAGAAACGAACGATATGTATGCATTTTAAATGAAGTTATTTACCATCGTCGTCGTTTTAATTCTCTCATGTAACGATAACTTACAACACAAAACAAGTTGAAAATTTTCACTTGAAGCGTAGGAAATGAAGTGCGTTCGTAGGATATCGAAGTTTTAAAACTATCCAGATCTTGCTGTTATAGTAGACATTACTTTGGATATAATATAGTGGTTGAAGGCTTTGTGTTCCTGCAAATGTACAGTAAGTAACTTTTATTACACCACAGCAACGTACATCATGTTCATAAAATGCGAATTAGTTTAATATATATAAAACACGCCCCCAAACAATGTAGTGGAAGATTTCTGTGTGGCTCTGCAATTTAATAATAAATATTCTTTGCGTCAAAGATTGTACAGAATGTATATTTTAGTATATATATATACTTCATAGGTTCATGTCAATTTTATAATGCTCGAATGAGTGTAACACCATTAAAATGCATTTGAATTTTTTTTCTCATTGACCGTAATGTAACGGAATACTTTTGATTGTCCCTGTAATTGATCTATGCATCTGATTTTCATAAAAGTTGAAAAGACACGACACAATTATGTAATAATTATATCTTTTAAATTGCGAACAATTAAAATGCATTTAAATTACTTTTCCCCATTGACCGTAATGCAACGGAAAACTTTTGATTGTCCCTGTTATTGATCTATGCATCCGATTTTCATAAAATTTTAAATGACTTGACAAAATTATGTAATAATTATATATTGTAGATTTCAAACGATAAAAATGCATTTGAATTTTTCTTCCCTTTTGACCGTAATGTTAAGGAATACTTTTGCATATAAATTTTATTAAGCTCGAATGAGTGTAACACCATTAAAATGCATTTGAAACATTTTTCCCCATTGACCGTAATGTAACGGAATACTTTTGATTGTTCCTGTAATTGATCTATGCATCCGATTTTCATAAAATTTCAAATAACTCGACAAAATTATGTAATAATTACGTATTTTAAATTTCAGACGTATAAAATACATTTGAAACTTTTCCCCATTGACGTAATGTAACGGAATACTTTTGATTGTCCCTGTAATTGATCTATACATCCGATTTTCATAAAATTTGAAATAACTCAACAAAATTATGTAATAATTATGTATTTCAAATTTCAAACGCATAAAATACATTTGAAAATTCTTCCCCATTGACCATAATATAATTGAATACTTTTGATTGCCCCTGTAATTGATCTATGCACCCGATTATCAAAAAATTTGAAATAACTCGACAAAATTATGTAATAATTATATATTTTAAATTTCAAACGATTAAAATGCATATGAAACTTTTTTCCCTCTTGAACGTAATGTAATGGAATACTTTTGATTGCCCCTGTAATTGATCTATGCATCCGATTTTCATAAAACTTGAAATGACTCGACAAAATTATGTAACAATTATGTATTTTAAATTTCAACCGATTAGGTTGGGTAGTTTTTGCGTTGTTATATGCGGACAGACAGACAGACGGACGGACTGAACGACCACTATAGGTGCTACGTATTTACATAATTGCGAACGCACCTAAAAACGACAAAACGGAATTATGAATGATGAAATCGGTCATCATCCTTTAATTTTCTAATGGATTGCAGTTTTGATATGGTTTTTAGATGCCTTACCGAAATATATAAATCAGTATTTTAGTAATAGTTTACTTTAAATGTCGCAAGAATGAAGTAATATTTTTTTAAACGTTTTTAATGTACAGGAAGTAAACAGTATAAGTCACCCATCAATTATTTTGTGAACATATGTAGATACTTTATATATAAAATAATAATAAAAATTATGCGTTCACACATAGATATAAGAAAACATTTAGCAGAAAAATACCTTTCACACATTGAATGCAACGTCAGTCACCAGTGACTGACAATGAACGTTTCGTTTAGGCTGCGTCAAATTACCAACGGCAGACGGTCTAAAATATCATCTAACACTAAAAATATATATTGTTTTAAGTAATTTCTGAAACATTATTTAAAATTTACTTAGTTTTTACTTATAACACGATTATACTTTCTTAATAATTGCTTAATGCAATATATTTTTTAGTTTTATATCCTGTTTTACAATGTCAACACACGGTGACTGATGCAGCCTAAATGCAACGTTCAGTATCATTACGGTGGCACTCAACATGTTAAATAGTCCTTTTCTGAATATTACTGTGATTGTAAAAGAAATCAGTTCAAAAGTTATTCAGCATCACCAATTTAACTGAAAATGTCACTTAATGTCTACATGCCTCAAAAGAAAGCGAAAAAAAGCATATGTCAGTGAGACTGGCACCATTGCTTTGGCAAAAGCGAATGATTTGTGGCCGTCGGTGTCCAAAGAGAACAATAGATGATGCTTTTCTTTATCTGTGTTATTCTTAACTCTGGAATTCCAAGGCTCTTATCGAGAGACAATAATTTTAAGGTAGAATCATTAATGATCATACGTTTTTCATGTATTTTCTTCTCTTACCTGGCTTAGAAAGAATCAAAATTGCTGTATCGATACGAATCGAACTTTAAATTCGCGCTTACGATTTCAGTTTAGGCTATTCGTGCACACGAAGTGTCATTTTCTAGTAATTCAAGAACGCCGAATAACATTCTAATTGCCTTTTGTCCACATGGAGACTAATTTAGAATTAGGAATCAAAATTTGCCATTAGGGGGGGGGGCACGAAAGCTTTTATGGTATAGCGTATATTCATTTCCTACATTTGCACATGTATTTATAATTGTACCTACATTCGTTCGCAAATTAAAAAACTGTATGACTTGTACTCCAATCTGTATATAGAACTGTATATAATAATATTTTGATGCATTTCCTTATATATTTTTTATATTTATAAATTCTTTATGATTGATGCGATAAAAAGTAAATAGATCTATTTAAAGAAGTTGAAACATGATTTCCTTTCGTAAGATTTAAAGTTGGACAAAATGGAAGGAAAGCAGATTTATCGGGAAGACTATTTTTATCTTGAAGAAGAGAGGAAATAGTATTAACTTACGAAATGTTTTGATAGCTTAGACATTCATAAAAGGATTTAATCCGCTATTTATATCAGCAGATTTCAAATGTTTTAGTTCCTTGAAAAAGAATTCGCCATCAAAATAAATACATACGGGCAGTCCACAAAGGATGTATCGCTTGGAGGCGATAGGTTTATGACATGGGGGTGGGAGAGGGGTAAGAAGAAATGCGACATCGAACATATTGGTTAAAATAAAAACTTTAAAAATAAGCAGGTTAAATTTTGAAGCTAAAATATTTTGTGTTGCTAATGTAAAGATAAGATTTAAAGTTAAATATATTAAATGCCATTTAAAATTCCAAAATGCTGGTGTTTTCGATTGCTATTTAATTAAAAAATTTTATTACTATTGTATATTAATTATGTTTTTTCTGTAAACCTTATTTTTATTTCATACAAAATAAGTAATGAATCATTTTTTGTTGTGCTCGCAAATATCATTAAAACATAATTAAAGTTTAAAAATAAAATTTGAAATATTACAAATTGCAGTTTTCTTAAAATCCCCAATAGTGGTGCTAACATGACGAAACTGAATTTCCCAACTCTCAATGATATTACCTTCTCATAAAAGAAATTGACAACTAAAAATATCATCACATAGATTTATATCAAATTTATTTGTACGACCGGGAAGTTTCGTTCCTATTCACCCCGTTGTTCCTAGTCACTGCATTTTACGGTACATCATAAAGTGTCCGTGAGACACAAAATTGATACATTTCAATGGGTTTCATAAATAGAATTAACATAAAATATTCTTATATAGTTGTCTGTTTAATTTTACCCTGCGGTATATTTTTCTTTTTGTTAGAATTATTAATGATAGTTATGCTTGGATTGGATTAAAACAGTCAGCGTTACTGAAAGAAAAAAATAGATTACGATCTCGATTTCTTAAAAATTATTGCTTTTTTTTATATCCACGCCTAGCTTTTTAAAATGTATCCAGTCCTTTTTTAAATACCTTGAATATTATTAAGAAGGACATCTTTTCTCTGTTGGTATAATCTTTTTATGTTTATCCGTTACGGAAATTATCTGTTTTAGATAAGGTCACCGAAAATCAACTGTTTATTCTTCCCTTATCACTTTTTTATTACATTTCTCCAACTTTTTAAAACAATCTTTACAAGTGGGGATAGATTAACTTTTGTGATACATACTGAGTTACCAAGTCTCCGGCTTTTTGAGCACCAGTATTATTTTAGAGAAAATCATGTTGTTTTAAATCATCAAAATGTTCCAATTAATTAAAACATCATTTTCTGTATAATAATACTGGTATCCAAAAAGCCGGAGACTTGGCAGCTCCGTACATAGTTGCATTTTTTGATAAATTAAAAAACGTCAATATAGGTATTAAACTGGAAGTCGTAGTACAGACAATCTCCTCATCAAGTTTATGGATGAAATTTTATAATTAGTCAAATCTTGATTCGTATATAAAACGCAATAGGTTTGCCAAATTGGTTGAAAACACCTCAAAACCCGATTTTAGTGGTCAACTCGTAGATTTACCATTATGTTTTCCTGCACCGAAATTTATGAAAACATGGAGGATTGGGAGCAAGAAAATATATTGGTAAACCTGTGAATCAACAACTAAAATAAAGTTTTTAGGTGTTTTCCATCAAAATATAACTTTGCAGACAGATTGCGTTTTAATATGCGAATCAAACTATGCTAATCCTAGAATTTCATCGGTGAACTCGATCAGGTGATTGTTTGTGCTATTGCTCCCCGGTCTGATATGTAAGTGGTCATTCATTATGTCACTTCAGGTAAAGGTCACTTCAAAGGCAAATCCAAAAAGTGTGACAATAGACGGGCATGGTTTTTATGTTTCACCTTTATATCGAAAACTTGAAAACACTTAACGAGGGATTATTTAGAAGCATCATAACAAATCTAATTAATAAAATAAGTACATTTATTCAAATATTACTTTAAGACATCTAAATGTGCATGTCTCGGAATCGCACATTTTGTCTTTTATTTACAATAACGCTAGTTTTGTGCATTGTTGTCCCTTTAATTTTCCCCGGCAGTGTATTTTTGTTTTAATAAGAATTATTCAATGAAGTTATGCTTGGATTGGAGTAAAACATCCTGCATTATTGAGAAACAAAGACTGGTTTGCGATTTTGATTTCTTAAAATTTATTACTTGTTTTATATACACGCCTCGCTTTTAAAATTTATATACTGCTTTTTTAAACACCTTGTCTATGATTAAAAAGGACACTTTTTTCTGTTTGCATATTTTTCTTATGTTTATCCTTTACTAAAATTATTTGTCTGAAATAAGATCATCGAATATTAACGGTTCATTCTTCATTGATCACATTTTTTTGTTATAAATCTCCAGTTTTTCAAAAAAAAAAAAAAAAAAAAAAAAAAAAAACTTAACTAATGAGAATAGTTTTTGAATTATGATAGTTATGAGAAAGAGACTTTTGTGAAACAAGGTTGAATTTTTGATAAATTGAAAAATGTCGATATATAGGTATTAGAATGGGCAGCATAGACAATCACCTCATGGAATTCAGGGATGAAATTCTAGGATTAGTTAAATTTTCTTTCGCTTATTAAAACTTAATCGGTCTGCCAAGTTATATTTTGGTTTTAAACACCTAAAAACCAGATTTTAGTAGTTGACTCTTAAGTTCATCATTACTTTTTCCTGCAGCAAAATGTATGAAAACATGAAGGATTGGGAACAAGAAAACATAATGATAACATACGAATAAACTATTAAAATCGGGTTTTGAGGTGTTTTCCACCAAGATATGACTTTACAGAGCGATTGCACATTAATAATCGAATCAAGATTTAACTAATACTAGAATTTCATCCATGAACTCGATGAGATGATTGTTTGCACTGCCACTTTCTGGTCTATAAGTAAGTGGTCTTTCGTTATGTCACATCAGGTACAGCACAGGCATTTGCACAAGTATGATAAGGGATGAATATGGTTTATATGTTGCGCCTTTATATCTAAAACTTGAAAACACTTATGTTGGGATTATTTATAAGCATCATAACAAATGTTACTAATAAAGTACTTTCAAACAGTGCATTAAAACATTTAAGTATACAGAAACTGCAGGTTTCGTCCGTTATTTACCGGTAAAAACGCATATATAACACATGTATTGATGATTGATATGATATATTAAGTGTTCGAAAAAGAGAAGTGTCCAATATCTGGGAGTGTCACGGAGGTTTTACTGTATTAGTTAGATTTTTCTTTTTCTTTGTATTAGTACAGTTTAAAATAAAAACAAAGAAGACCTGAATTTTTTATTGTAATTATATCAATAGTTAACAGGTTTTATATGACAATTTTTTTTTATAAATTTGGATCGCAATTAATAGTAAAACAAAAAGTTTCATTGCAGCAAAAAGGGAGCATCACTGTTGTGTGACAAACCATCTGTTATACAGTAGAAGGGGCAGGCTCCACGAAATTTCGTAGATGACAGCTTAGGTATCAAAAATAAAATGAAAATTATAATTTTTAGTATAATATACATGTATACAGTGCCCAATAAAATCTTGACACGCATTGAAAAATATGAAGAGAGCAAAGATTATGTACCTTGTAAGAATCTATTGCCAGAATAAATAATTTGTCATATTTTTCTTGGTTTTTAAACATTTTTCAGTCTATTAGATATGGAAATTGCCAAATTTTCGAAATAACTTTTATCCATATGAAATAACAATTTTTGTAACAAATCCTGTTGTTCCTTCATGCTGGATGGGTGTGAGCTTGAATTTTATTTTATTGCGATTATAAGCGTTTTCTATTGAATCACTGTCAAGTGACTGGCCATTCAAGTACTGCTATATT
The DNA here is from genome assembly GCA_964019185.1 of Maratus speculifer. Taxonomy (NCBI): domain Eukaryota; kingdom Metazoa; phylum Arthropoda; class Arachnida; order Araneae; family Salticidae; genus Maratus; species Maratus speculifer. The sequence goes on from OZ025301.1 coordinate 110,331,024, forward strand.
AACATCATGTAACTATTTTTACACAAATTTTGTCTTCTGAGCAGGTGCTCTACCATGCATTGAAAAAATATCCAAGAAGGAACCAAAATTGCAGCAAATGATTTTGAGAATTTTTAAATAGTTACTACCATTCATACTCATATCGCTAGGAAGAAAATATATACCATCAACCTTTTTCACCAATAAAATAGTACCATACCACTACACTATCTGGGTACTTTCAGATCTTACAGTAAACTTTGGGCCTTATCGTGAGGAACCTTTACGCCGTCTCACTGTCATTTAACCTACTCCGATTAGCCTAAAAGAACTTTTATTAAAAATCATTGCTTTCGTCTGTATTTTACATCTTTTGTTTTCCAATTGGAATATTTTTTACAAAAATTTAATTTAATTTTTTGGTACTACTCTGTTATCCCGTCGACCGATTTCGCCAAATTATGCAAATCGCCAAACTAATAGCCAAATTATACATATTGACGTAATTTTTATTTTAAATAAAAAAAACAAATAATTAATAGAATATTAATAAAAATACAAATAAAAAGTCGAAATAAATATCGCTTAATGACGTTTTAAACACGTGTATCGTATTTAATGTCATTGAATTGACATTCACGATCATCCATTATTGCCATTGGTACTACTAGGTTATCCCGTCGACCAGAAAATTATTGCCAAACTATAAGATTAAATGCCAATAATGGATGATCGTGAATGTCACATTCAATGACATTAAATACGATTCACGTGTTTAAAGTGTCATTAAGGGATTTTTATTTCGACTTTTTATTAATATTTTATTAATATTCTAGTAATTATTTACTTTTTCGTTATTTAAAATAAAAATTATGTCAATATGAAAAATTTTGGCTATTAGTTTGGCGATTCGTATAATTTGGCGAAATTGGTCGACGGGATAACAGAGTAGTACCTTGGCATTGAATCTTATAATTTGGCGATATTATTTTGGTCGACGGGATAACAGAGTAGGACCAATTTTTTTTCGGACATCAGTTAGCAGAGGGTTTTTCGCTGACCTTCGGGCTTCAAGTCTTTCTGGAGTCTGTGACAGATGATCCTTAGTGATACATTCATTAGAAATCTGGATGTTTCTTTTTTATTTATGCAGTTGCTATAGTTGGATTTAACTATACCTCATACTTTTATTAAACTATCAAATACTACATCGATTTTTAATTTCATATATAGTAATAATTTGTCCTAATGCATGTAAATCTAAAGCTATATGATTTGTAAGAACATTTCGTTTTAATGAATTCAAACCATGAGGTTGTTCAACATTTGTAACTTTTCTACGTTGCAATATGCGCAACAGAATTGTTTAAAAGGATTTTTAAAAGCCCTCTTTTTAAACCAGTATGTTAACTAAAATGAATACAAGGGAAACCGCTACGTTATCTTAAGCTCCACGTGACCAATGTGTGATAGAAACTCTCGCCTGCTTTTCTATTTAAAACAGAATGAAATAAAATGAATGATCTCAGATTGTAGTTTGAATGTTAAGATTTTTTTGTTAGTTCTAATAGTAGCAACAGTGATATGCATAATAAATTTATATTTTACAGGTGTCCTTGTAGCCAAAGGTGATGTTGGTACTGGTACAATCGTCGGATCAGCTGTATTTAATGTCCTTTTTGTAATAGGCGTCTGTGGTATATTTTCTGGAAGAGTAAGTACTGTTATAATGCAAATAGGAAAACAAACATGTGTAAACTATCTATAAAATGTATATTCATGCTTATTGAAGGTTACTGAAATTTCATAAGTTTTGCGCACTATTATATTCTAAGAGCATGCCAAATTTTAAGTCTAAATCTCAATTGATTCGGTAGATAAAATTTTTAAGATGGTGGTTTCATGACGTCATAAACTGTAAATGTTACTGATTTGCGTAAATGAAAAATCCTTATAACACCAACAATTATATCGTATTAACTAAAGTTTACTGCGTCGCATTAAGTGTTTCATTTCTCATTTAAAAAAATCTTTGATTAGAATTTTTGAATGAAATAGAGTGTTTTGAAAAATCGAAGAGTGTGCAAAATAGGACTACAAATATCGCGGCAACTAATAATCCAATCAATTTCATTCTTTATTCAACATTTTTGTTTTTATATCATCTTTTATATTCACTCCTTAAAATAAACAATTTCGAAAATTTAAATAAATATCTTTTATCAGAACGAATATTTCGAGAATCCGAAAAACATAGTTCCTGTTCGAGGTTAAAGAAATTCAACAGGCTTCTTCTCATTCTTACACAGTAAGTACATGCCAAATTTTAGGTCTCTATCTCAGTTTGTTCGGGAGATAGAGCGTTTACACACACACACACAGACGGATTGACGGAAGTCTATTTCTATTTTATTATTATTATTTAATATCCAATTTCTAAAACGTGTAAATCTGTCAATAAAAATTCTATTTTTCGATTTTAAAATGATTACAAGACTTACCCTATATTACAGATAAGTAAAAAATGTTTTGGGTTACTATACCTTCACCAGTACATAAAGTTATAGCCGTAAAAGATATGCCCAAATAACTACGGTTTATAAACCGGAAGGCGGCGGCAGTATAGGCAATCACCTGATCAAGTTCAAGGATGAAAATCTAGAATTAGTAAAATCTTGATTCGCATATTAAAATGCAATCGGTCTGCAAAGCCATACCTTGGTGGAAATCACCCAACACTCATCTAACACCCGATTTTATAGGTTGATGCATAGGTTTATCATTATGTTTCCCGGCTCCGAATCCTTCATGTTTTCATACTTTTGGATGCAGTAAAGCACAATGGTAAAGCTACGTGTCAATCACTAAAATCGGGTTTTTAGGTGTTTTCCACCAAGATATGACTTGACAGACCGATTGCATTTTAATATTTGAATTGAGATTTAACTAATTCTAGATTTTTATCCGTGAACTCGATGAGTTGATTGTCTGTGCTGCCGCCTCCCGGTTTATAAGAAATATATATTCTAAAAATCAGAATGTAAAACTAAATATCAGAAAAATACTACTAATTCTTAATACAGGTGTACTAAATATCAGAAAAAATGCTACTAATACTTAATACAGGTGTACTAAATATCCGAAAAATACTACTAATACTTAATACAGGTGTGCTAAATATCAGCAAAATACTACTAATACTTAATGCAGGTGTACTAAATATCAGAAAAATACTACTAATACTTAATACAGGTGTACTAAATATGAGAAAAATGCTGCATATTCAGGTTGTTTCGTTCGAAGGAGAATTCGGCAATCCTGTATGCGATCCTTTCAAAAAGAAATTTGCTTACGTAAACGTTGTAATTAGTCCTGTTGACACACTGTCTTTCGCAAAATGAGAGGATCGTTTTAATTTTACGTTTTAATTAAATTTTATTCAAGAAAATGAAGAATCTTTTACTTCAAAAGTATTTAGTGTATCTTATTTTCACAACAAAATAGGCATTAAATTTATTTTATACTCTCGTTGCAAAATCGTTATAAAAACAGAGAAAAAAGTCTTCCTAAATTTTAATATTTCTAAAATACCACTATAAATCATATGCAAAAAATACTTTTTCTTCGTAATGATGCTCGATCTATTTTTTTTTTTTTTTTTAGTTTGAGCCTAAAACACAAGGCTGAAAACACTTCCATCATTTTTAAGGAATCTGTTATGTTTATATTTAAAGCATGCATATATTAAGGGAAAGTTAAAGAACAATAAAACATTATTTACTCCGCAAAAATTAAACAACCCAAAAAATAAGCACATTTCTCTTCTAAAACAATAAAGCAAAAATTGTAAAAAATGCTAGAAATGATCTAGTACTTACATCGAAGTACGATTAAAGCAACTATTTAGAATCCTTCTTATGTATTCCAAATGATTTACTGATATTACTAAACGAAGAAAGAAAAAATCCATCTTTTTTTTTCTTATTTCAATTCGAAGTAGGAGCCTCACATGAAGCTCAAAATGACGAGAAGGTTAAGATAGTATTTACTGGGCAAAAAACAGCATTTAAAAATTCATCACCTACATTTTGGGCTGTCCCAAGGTGAAATTTCTTTGTAAGATACTGTTTATTTAGTACTAAAACTTTTTTATTTTTATGTACAAACATTTTTTTATAATACAATATACAATAAATATTAAAATATGACTTAAATTAATGCTTCAAATGTATGTTTTGTTATATTTTTTAATTAAAAAGTTGGTGCCCCAGGGTTTTAAAATATCTGTTTTGTAATCTTTGTTACCATATATAATTTTTTTCTTTTTAATTCAAAAAAAGTGTCACACAATATAAATGATGTTTATAAGTAAGCAAGTACTGGCAATAATTATTTTGAATATTTGTTACATCAGATACATACATATGTGCATTTATTCATTCATCCATCCATGATTAAATACATATATGGATGCATTCATATTTATGGATATGAATACATACTTGTAAGAATACATACCGGGTGTCCCAAAAATGACTGATGGATTTTAAAATTCAAGAACTTGCCATCGGTGACAGCTATTTAAAAAAAAAAATTTGCAGTTGGGTTATGTATAATGTCAGGAATTTTTTTACCGTAATTTTTTATTTTAGTTCGAATTTCAAACAATAGGTGGCGCTGACGGCGATTGAAGGCCGGGTGATCAGTGCTGAGCGAAGCGTTGACCTAGCCTTCAATTGCCGTCAGCGCCACCTATTGTTTAAAATTCGTACTAAAATAAAAATTTCGGTAAAAAAAACTCCTGACATTATACATAACCCTCCTGCAAAATTTTTTTAAATAGCTGAAACCGTTTGCAAGTTATTGAATTTTAAAATCCATCAGTCATATTTGGGACATCCGGTACATAGGTCTATACATTCATACATGGTATTTTAATACGTACATTTTGAGAAAGATTTAAAATGTTTTTGATCGTCCCATGTTGTAGATCGATTTTGGAGGAATAGCAGACAATTTTCTGATATATTTTCTTTTTCTTTTACGAACTTTAACATACATCATTTTTGAGGATTAATATCAATCTTTCAACGTGTTCTTTCAAAAAACACATCATTCTCCTTCCTTTTCACTCTGTCAAACTTTTTAAAAAGACCTTTATTTTTGTTTCTATCCAGTACCAAACAAAAGTACGCCTCTAAAGTTATATCAAACTCCACATAAATTAAAATATAATTGTTTCTCCTTTGAATGTCGATATGAATGCCTAAAAAATAAGAATATTTGCTTCACTCCTTGATTTCGTGTACATTATCTTTAACCCTTCGGATCTGGTGTAGTATTAATAGTGCACCGAGAAAAAAATTTGTTGAATCAACAAAAATTTGTTTGTTCCAACGAATCTTTTCATTTAAATATGGGTCAGTGCAAATTTTGTTTGGATAAACATTAAAAAAATTTTGATATTTTTTTTCAATTTTCTGTTCACAATTTTCATCCGAAATGCATAATAATAATAATGTCATTAATCCGTCTCTATTTGAAAATCTTTTATTGTCCAAAAATTATGTTTAATCCTTTATAGCTATGTAAGTCAAAGAAAACTTACGTGAGAGAGTTATGGCTACTGCACACCAATTTAAATTTTTTAAAAACAACAAAATTTTGTTGTAATTACAAATTGAAAACGCAAAACTTTAGTAAGACTCAAGTAATATTGATGAAATTTTGTTAAAATTTTAAAGGAATGTTAACAATATTTTTTGTCAGAGCAACAAAACCGATTTTTCACCTTAAGTAAAAAATTCAACAAAATACGTTTTGTAGTTTTAATCAATTTCTTTTTCTGGGTGTACATGTCTTTTCATTGACTATTTTATTTTAACTAATATTTTTTGTTACTGTTTACCTGTAATAATGTTAGCATGTGTCTATGCATTTACTTCATTAATAATTAGGCATTTAGTAATATTAATAATAAAAATATTTGCTTAATTTTCTTTGTAGCTTTTGCGATTCTTTATTTTAAACATATATTTCCCTCTTAAAATGTTAAATAAATCTTGCTTTCCTGAAAAAAATATTTGTAATAAAGCTCAAAAACTATCTGAAAGTTGAAAAATCAGCTAAATCTTGTTGTAATATACTATTTTCTAAACATATCCAAAAACTCTTCCTTAGCCTATTGTCTTATGAATATGAATTGAATAGTGCTCAAAACAATAAAATTCGTCATGTTTCAGACGATGAAATGCTTGTTAAATTTTAATTAATCTATTTAGATAGCTAGTGTTACTGTTATTAAAGTAAAAGTATTTTTTTCTAAAAATGAAAAAAAAATCGAACCGAAAAGGGTTAAACTTTGTAAGTGAAATGTGTATACAGGGCACAGTTGCCCTCATAAGTTCTATAATAATTAATTTTTCTTTTTTTTCTTTTCAGGTAGTTGAATTGACATGGTGGCCGTTATTCCGGGATTCTGTATTTTATTCTATTACGGTTATAATATTAATTGCAGTAAGTATTTTTCAAAATTTGAAGACATCATTAACCCTCCATTTCTCAGGGTAAAATGTGTTTCAGAAATTGCGTAATTCAGAGTTATCAGAATTCATACACTGTCAGAAAAACTCGTCAATATAATCGAAATTTTCCTCATTTTTTAACAAATAATTTCTGTGCTCCTTGAAGACAGTTTTTATCCACAAATTCTCATTCAATGTCTAAAAAAGGGGGAAGATTTAGTTAAATATTTGGATTAAGGGAATAAAAATAGTGGCGGTTTTTGTATGAATAGAAGAATCCCCATAATTTCTTAGCTATAATACACACCAACTAAATTAAAAATTTTTAATTAGCTCTAGGTAAAAGGCTAAAAATTTATGTGTAAGATAGTTTTGATAGTATTAAAAATGGAATCAAGGGTCGAAAAAAAAAATAGAGTTTTAAGACGAAAAAAATTTATAACTTCGCCAATTCACAGGATATCAAATGCACTTAACATCATTATTAATCTTCTCAATCTTATCTGCAACTTTTATACTGACAAGTTTTTCATAGGACCTAATTTTTAAAGAAAAAATATCATAAATAACAAGAAAGGGATGGGTTAGAAAAAAATCACAACTTTGTCGCTGCATAGGGTGTCAAATTCGCAATAATTCAATATAAATCTTTCTAATATTATCTATAATTTCATACGAACACGTTTTTGATAGAACCAACTTTTAAAGCAAAAAAAAAAAAAATTAGAAATTGAAGAAAAGAATTATCGTATTAACATGATTCGGTTATAACCAGTACCCACAGAAAAATGAAATTAAAATGTCTTCAAAAGCTTCCAAATTAAGTTTATCTCTAATCTTGATTTGACTTTTGTTGGTGATTTAGCACTTAATTTCTAAATCTACCTGTGCCTGTCATCCAAACCGTCAAAAATCTTTCTTTTAATATAAACGGTATTTAAAATAGCACAGAGTGATATACAATGTAATAAAAGAACGGACAATTTTTCTGAAATTGTACTGGTAATCAAAAATGCGAGTACAATTTACTGTTCTTTAAATTTCCGTTTTACTGTCCTAAAAATTTCCTTAAATTCCAGGTTTTTTCCGGTTTTTTAATAGAACTTGCGGAATTTTTCCGTTAAAAACAATAAATTGTCCATGCGTCTCTCTTACCAGTACAATTTCCGTAAAATAAGCCGTTTTATTATTATTATTATTATTATTATTATTATTATTATTATTATTATTATTATTATTATTATTATTATTATTATTATTATTATTATTCCTGCGACTAGCATCATATAATATTTTTAAGTGCGTTATCAGCAACAATTAATAACACTTAAAATGGATGCTAGAGTTTACTCCTAAACAATATTAATCGCATACAGGTATTTTAAAAGTGTAATTAACTATAAATACTTAATCTGACTTCAAGTCAGTGTTCTCGCTGTCGCTCGCCAATGCGCCAAATTGCGACTAAATTCTTCATTTGGCGACTAAACAAGCGATTAGATTCGCCAAATTGCTAGTGTTCAATTTTTTCTTTTTTTCTTTTTTGTTTTTCGTACATATATGCATATATATTTGATATATACATATTTTTTATATTTGTAGCGGATTAGTTGAATTTAGATTAATAACAATCACTGTCACGGTTATAAAAACTTGGGTTATTTTAGAACATATTGAAAAAAGGGAATACATTAAAGAATTAAATGCTTTTTTTGTGTGTGTGCAACATGGCGAATCTATTTTACTAATACTTTTCTCATTTGGCGAATGTTTTTTTCATTTTTAATTAGCCAAATTACTAACGTTGGTCAAATGTCAGCCAGAACATTGCTTCAAGTAATCGTAAAAAACTACTTTTAAATGTTATTACAGGTAAATTTTCACTGAATAATTTCAGTATTTGTTAAATTATGAAAGAACAGCTGTTATAATTACAGATATAAAGGACAGGCATTAGATTTACAGACATTTGGTGAGCATTAATTATTGAAAGTATTTAATAAATTTAGAAAAAAATGCGCTATTATTTATTTTAAGCTTCTGTTCTGCGAAGTAGTAATTTCTACTTAAAACTAGATGATTAATTTATAATGTCATTTTGCAAAGCATTTAACTGTATGGCGCAAAGGCATGGATACTAAATTTCCAACTATAAAAAGAAATTCCTCTATGCTAAAATCTCAGCGAAAAAGACGTGCCAAGAAAAAAAAAACTAAAAACTCCAGAATACATGAAATTATGAAAATGAAACAAGATGTTGATAAATTGCCATTTTCTAACACAATCAAACTAATTGGTAAAGTTATGATACGAATTAAATACTTCCAACTGAGCGAAAAATTTCCCAGGCCGGGAATCGAACCCAGATACTTGGCTTACAAGGTCAATGATTTACCGCTTAAGCTAACTTTGCCCGACAACTGGTGAGAATTTTTCGCTCAGGTAACCTTATTGGTCATAACATCTGGTCTGTCACTTAGACGGATTAAATGACAGATTCTAGCTGTCTCAATTAAATGACAGACCAGATGTTATGACAAATAAGGTTATCTGAGCGAAAAATGCTCACCGGTTGTCGTGCCCAGTTAGCTTAAACAATAAAGCATCGCCTTTTGTAAACCAAGGGCCAAACTGGGTTCGATTCCCAGCCTGAGCAATTTTTCGCTCAGTTTGAAATAATTCGTAAGATGTCTATAATTCAGTCGCTTAGATTGCGTGGTCATGTCTGCAGAATTAAATAGGAACGCCTTCCTAAAATTCTCTTTTAATGCAGTCCGGAAGGTAAGGGTTGCACAGGCAGACGAAGGATGACTAAAGAAAATTATTTTCTAGAGACAATAAAAACATATGTCAGTTGCATTATGATATTTTTCTTGACAGAGAGAAAGAATTCCTCAGAATTATTTTTATACGCCGAGAAAAAGCGCTGTTTAGCGTGTCAACTCCCATTGTCACCAGAGAGATCAAGTGACACTGGGAGTTGACAGGTTAATAAGAAACTTCTAAAAAAAGAAGATTTATATTAAATTGATAAAAAACTAGCATTTATATCTGTATTATACCCCAGTAGCGAAACAATATTGGGACAATATTGGCTACATCTTGAAGCAATATTGACATATGATATTGGCATGATATTGGCAGATTGGCAGATATTGGCATGAAATATTGCTTCAATATCGGGGTGTTTACATTTTCCCTTATTTAGCAAATATTTGCAACCAATCTTATGCCGATGTAACGCCAACATTTGTGCAATATTGGGGATTCATTGTAAATACTTCCAATACAACGCCAGTATTTGTATAATAATGGTGTTTCATTGGAAATATCTCCAATGTAACGCTAACATTTGAAAATTCATTGTAAATATTTCCAATGCAATGCAAATATTTAACCAATATTTGCGATTTATTGGCAATATTTCTGATAAATGAAATATCGGTGCAATGTTAGACAACAATGCAACAATTAGGTGCAATGTCAGTACTAGGTTTGGTACTAGGGTAATTGTAAATAATTGCCATATTAGCCGTTCGACGGCTATTTAATAAGAAGTTTTCTGTTTATTAAACATTTAATAATTATCTTCTTGTATTTTATTTCAGATTATTTTCGATAGTGAAGTTACGTGGTATGAGTCTTTAATCATGATGTTGAATTACGGAGTGTATATTATCCTCATGAAGTAAGTATTGAAGTTCATCTTATATTTTAACATTTAATTTATTTTAGTTAATTATCTGTCAGAATACTGAAGCGCTTTTGAAAAAACTACACAAGTTTTTTTTTTTTTTTTTTTTTTTTTTTTTTTTTTTTTTTTTAAGTTATATTCTCAAATTGCTTAAAATATCTAACTAATACGAATTGAATATTTCCAGCTGAGCGAAAAATTGCACAGGCCGGGAATCGAACCCGGATACTTGGCTTACAAGGCCAATGCTTTACCTGTTAAGCTAACCGGGCGATAACCGGCTGGGATTTTTCGCTCAGATAACCTTATTGGCCATAGCATCTGGTCTGTCATTTAGACAGCTCGGCAGAATAAGCCGCAGGTAATGGAACTCCATAGAACGATGGATACGTAGATATACTATTATTTTAACACAATCTAACTGATTGGTAAAGTTATCATACGAATTGAATATTTCCAGCTGAGTGAAAAATCTATCTAATTAATGTCTAGATGTTAATACTCACAGACTTAAAATTACATAATTAAAAGTTGTATATGCTCGAATTATACGATCAAATTTAAAGTAAACTTATTTAGACTTTGAATATTTTAAAAAATGACGCTCGAGCAAAAAAAATGTTATGCCAAAAGTACTATTTAAAATTACAGCTGATTACATTTTTAACATTTTCCAATGTACTTGAAAAATCTTTGTGAACTAGATTTGTCCGGCCGGTACCTGGTTTGTCTGTATGTCAATTCTTACTCGCATCTAAGGCTAATTGCCATATAATTATTATATGTTATTGAGGTTTAACATAGAATAGTTGCTATTAAAATAAAGAGTGTAGAATTTATACGATTACGGGGACATTCAAACGAATTAAATTCGTTATCGTCTATGGAGATTATTTGCATGACGTGTATTTTAATGATGTTACAATATTTCGGCCATATTGAAATTTATATCTATCAATTGAATACATTTCAAGATGCTTTAATATGGCGTGCATAGCAATTATCATTAACTTACAGAGAGATACAAAATACTTCTGTTACAGAAATGTCTAAGAGTAATAATTGTTGGAAAGGCGTTTTCAATTGTGAATACATATCATAATTCCCCTAATTTTACTGTGTGTATTTCTATATATTTCTATATACAAGGATGCACGAATGAATTCCGGTACATTTCCGCTTGTTGAAAGAAATAGTTAAAAGGAAATTTTGAACTGTTTTTTTTTTTTTTTTTTTTTTTTTGGCGTTTCATAGCTGACCTAAATATTTCCATAGTATGAAGCCGACCAGAATATGACAGCATCGAGTTCATGGCTAAAATTTCAGAATTAGTTAAAACTCCAATCGCATATTAAAACGTAATAGGTCTGTCAGGACATATTTTGGTGCAAAACACCTAATGACCCTATTTTATGAGTTGATTCGTAGATTTACCATAGTGTTTTACTACACGTAAAAGTATTAAAATATCGAGGACTGGAAGTAGAAAAACACAATGATATACCTACGAGTCAATAGATAAAATCAGATTTTCGGAGGTGATTGCCCATGTTGGCCCCTCTCGTTCTAATATCCGAAATTCGTCTACAAGGAAAAAAAAACAAAAAAAAAAACGAATATATTTTTAATTGCATATCATAATGTCTAAACTAGTCGTTGGGGGCCACCGTAATACTTACCCATCATGGATATGCGTACTATATTCAAACATGCTATATATGTAAACAAAACATGTGTAAATTATTTATAAAATGCATTGCAATTCCAAAATAAAATTTAAATGTATATATAAGTATTTTTAACACAGTCATGCTCTATTAATGAATTGCTGATGTACCAATTTCGACAAGTTATATAACTCGCCAAACTATTCGAGTAGTACTGAATTGCATAAAAGAAACATCCTTATAATTCCAAAAATAATAATCATATTCACTAATAGTTTATTGCTTCGGATTAAGCGTTTCATTTCCAATTAAAATATATCATTGAATTGAAATTTGAATAAAATACAGGGTCATGAATAATCGAAGAATGTGGAAAACATGATTAAAAATATCTCAACAACTAATAATCCGATCGAGTTCGTTCTTGATGCAAAATTTGTGTTATTTTATTGCCGTTTACGTCCATACCTTAAATTAAAAAAATCGAAAATTTTTATATACCTTTCATCAGAATGAATGTTTCGAGAGGCCGAAAAAGTAGTTCAGATAATTGAGGTTACTGATATTAAATAGGCTTCGTCCCATCCTTACATACTAAGCACATACAACATTTCAAGTCTCTATCTCAATTTGTCCTATCTCAATTTGTCCTTATACTACGTATGATGGGTAAGTAAAATGGATTTTCATAAGAGTTATGCATTTTCTAAATTATTTACTTGTACACCATCTTACCTCCTTTTAGAACGGCGATGTTTTGTTTCAATGTTCCGGAAGTAATGCAAAATGTTTCAGAATCTTTTTGAGTTTTTTTTATATAGAATAAATAGAATAAAGCATCGATTATGATACATATAATGCTAGAAGTTGCACTTTTAATGTGAAATTGGAATAAAATGCAAACAGATAAATTGAAATGAAAAAAACTTCTTTAAACACCATAAAATAAGTTAACTACGCAAGGCCTTTCGAAAGAACTTAGTCTTTCTTCGTCAGGCGCAAAAAAGACGTGCGTCCACAATGAATGTAGCGGCACGACTCAGTCGTGCCGCTACATTCATTGTGAACGCACGTCTTTTTTGCGCCTGACGAAGAAAGACTAAGTTCTTTCGAAAGGCCTTGCGCAGTTAACTTATTTTATGGTGTTTAAAGAAGTTTTTTTCATTTCAATTGTGTATAACACCAGTTTCAATTTTATACATTAAACAGATAAATGTCTCACTCCAATTATTAAGCTGAGAAATATTTAAAATAGTATTTTTTCAACATAATAAATAGAAAAAATACTTAAAGTGCAAAAATAATAGTACGTATTTCAATTTCACATTAAAAAATAAATGTTTGTCCTGCCTTTGTCCTCCACCATTTTTATAAGAACTGACAGTATATTTTTCTGTTTACAAATATAAACCAAACATTAAAGAAACTCTTTTTTTTTTACCTTATTCATGCAAAAATATTTGAAAAGATTTTTTTCATTGAGATGTAACATCTCGAATGTGTCATTTTTCTATTGGCGGAGCAGGTGTACCGTAAAGCAAATTAAAATTTGTTTTCACACTACAATTCACAAATGTTTTCAAATGACTGAAAGCACAAGCCACAGTATTTCAAGAAAGCTAAATTTTCAACAGCATTTCTGTTTTTTTCCCCGAGTTCATTCCTTATCTTTTTCTTATTATTTATTTATTTTTAATTTTTTTTCTAAAAATATTCACACGCATGATAAATAGCACAAACATCTTTACAAAGAAGCTAAATAAATGCATGAGTTAAAGGAATTCATAGAAATTTTTGAACCATGCGTGGTATTTTTGTTTGCATATTTAGAGGTATCTATTGGGATGCTGTAATCTATTATTTTTCTGTTCATTTAAAAAAATAATAATCTAAATATCTCTTTCCGCATATGTTAAATAATGCAACAATTTAAAAATATATTATCTAAGCATTAAACTTGTAACGGACGGTTGCCCGTTGGGGGTGTTCTGGTGGTTGTTGAATGACAATACATTACTCGTGATATAAGATAAAACCAGTTTATTTAAACGGTTAGGGCTCAAGGAAAGTAGAGCTATCCATTCTTTATTTTAATAACTAGTAACAATACTAAAAGATTAAACTCATACTCACAGCTCCGACACTAGCCTCAATCGAGGCACTTCGAATCAACTTCTCCCGTGAGCTTCAGCTAAACTGCTAGATAAAACTTTATTAAACAGCCCGTGGCTGTATAGCACTCTTTATTAACTTTGAAATACTCAACGTAAATAATTACTATCTCTTACCAACGGCAAACTTCTCGAATCGCTCCGCTCTGAATGAACTAAGTCGGCAATTGCTGCTGGCGGCTCACTGCAAAACTCGTGGCCAACTCACTGGAGGCTCAATAATAACTTGCTATAACTCGATCTAGATCAATCCACTGCTTGTCGTCACCACCTAGCTAGCTTGCGCCGCTAGACACACGCCGCTACACACTTAGCTGGTTTTTGCCGCTAGGTACACTCACACACTTAAACTCCAAGCTTTTATATTCTGCAAACTGAGATGCTACAAATTTAGATATTACTTCTAACCACGACTTAACTGTAGAAACCGAGGAAGACACACACGCTCTAGAAAGTTAAAGTAAAAGAGGGGATAGATGTCGCTTTCACGCTACACCTGTTAAATCATTGACGTCACGATCTCAAAAAATGCTAGAGTGCCTTTATCACAAAAATCACTCCCTCACAAACTTACTTCAAAATATACGTACAAAACGAGTCAAATTAAAAATTTTAACTATTTAAGACTTTCATATATGTACAGAATTTTTGCATACTATTTAGTAGTTACATAAATCCATAAATCAACTACAAGGCTACAAAAAAAAAAAAAAAAAAAAAAAAAAAAAAATCGGATATTTTTTTAATTGCAAATGGTAAGCTTTAAAAATGGTTTTTAAAAGAATTCTGCATTTTCTAAATTATTTATTTGTGCATCATCTATATCCTTTTTAAACGGCGAAGTTTTCTTTCAGTATTCCGAAAGTGTTGCAAAGTGTTTCATAATCTATTTCTTTATAAACAAGTTGGCAATTGCAAGTGAAGCGTAGCAAATGAGATGCATTCGTACGATAACGAAGTTTTAAAACTATCACTCTCATATATCAATCTCATAAAATTGTAAATAGTTAATTACAATTAAAATGCGCACCAAACAATGTTCTCCGTATACCATTACGCAATGGGATATTTTTGTGTGGCCTTGTAAATCAATAACAAATGTTCTTTGCACCACAGATTATGCAAAATGTATATTATAATATGTACTTTATAGATGCATATCAATTTTATTACGTTCGAATGAGTGTAACACCATTAAAATGCATTTGAAACATTTTTCCCCATTAACCGTAATGTAACGGAATCCTTTTGATTGTCCCTGTAATTGATCTATGCATACGATTTTCATAAAACTTGAAATAACTCGACAAAATTATGTAATAATTATGTATTTTAAATTTCAAACGATTCAGTTGGGTAATTTTTGCGTTGTTGCATGCGGACAGACAGACAAAGGGACAGACAGACAGACGGACAGACGGACGGACTGAACGACAACAATAGGTGCTACGTATTTACATATTTACGAACGCACCTAAAAATGTAATAAAACACCCATTATGGGTACATATAGTATCCGAAGTTGCACTGTCGAAGTGACCCGGGGATAATATTGCAAACAGATAATATCATCATGTTTCATTGGAATCATAATCCTAAGAAATATTTAAAATTGCCATTTTTTTTTTTTAACAAACTACAAAAAAAAAATTCAAGTACGCATATTACATATTTATTTCAATTTTTAATTTAAAAGATAAATGTTTATTCTGCTACTCCACCAATTTTATAAGAGCTTATAGTATACTTTTTTTTTACAAATGTATGCCGAATACCAAAAAAAAAAACTCTTTATTGCTTTTACTCTATCCGTGCAAAAATACTTAGAAATACATTTTGTTTTTTCATTTGAGATGTATCATCTCAAAAGCGTTTTTTGTACTAGTAGCGGCGCAGGTGTACTGTAAAGCAAATTAGAATTCCTTTTTACAACACACTTCACAAATGTTTTCAAATGACTGAAATTCATTCTTATTCTATTTTTGAAATATTGTAGTTAAATATAATATTTCAAAAATGCTAAAATTGACAGTAGCATTTCAAATTCAACGTAATTTTTTTTTTCAAATTCATACCGCAACCTTTTTTTTATTTACTTTTAAATTAAAAAGATATATATTTACACACATGATGAGTTACTCAAACATCTTTACAAAAACGTTAAATAAATGCATGAGTTAAACATATAAAAAAAATCATATAAATTTTTTTATGCATGAGTGGTATTTTTGCTTGGTTATTTAGAGGTATCTATTGGAATATTAGAATCGGTTATTTTTCTGTCCATTTTTTAAATAAATCAATCTAAATATTTCATTTTTTAGATAACACAACAATTTAAAAATATATTACCTAAGCATTGAATTTACTTTTCAATATATGTACAAGAATTTTAAACGGGGCAAAAAGAATTTTTAAAAAATATCTTAAAATACCCTTTGTTTTTCTAATAGACATGAAAACCTTCTTCTATTATTTTCTAAATAAAAAAAACCTTTAAAAAAGACAACTGTTTTTTATATGCCAAATTCTATATAATAACCATTTAAATTACAATATAACTTCTTTCTAACTACCCATGATTTCCATAACAATTCCTTTATCTTTAAAAACCTAAGTAATTAACAGTTTCCGAGATTTAAAGTAGGAATTACTTATAAATGACTACAAAATGTCTCATAATCTTATTTTGTATCAACTTGAGTACCCCTTCAACAGATAATTATTAAGAAAGTCAAGCCTATGGTAGAAGTACCAGCAGCCTTTAAAATATCTCCATGCTGAAAATTGTGTAGTTTCTCTGTTGAAAATTTTGCTGTATCATTTTTGTTTTAATGGTTACTAGTTTTCAAAATATTTAGATATGAACTCATTTAAATTATCAAAATTTCTTATGTTATTTGTGTAATATATTTATTTATTATTTATTTTTCATGATTTAAAGTCTGTTTGCACCCTCCTTGATACAATAGTTAATTTGATCTAAACTGGATATTGGGAAACAATGATTGTAGAGTTCAGACATAATGTTTTGCAAAAAGCTTTTAAAATTATAAGGAGGAGAGTTCTCATGATTTTCTTAAATCTGATGATTAGATTAATTTCTTTTCTGCAATTTCTAAAATTATAATGAAAAAAATTTCTTCTTTAGTTAAATATTAAAGTATTAGAGTTAGAATATTATTATTTTAGTTCTTTATTTAGAATAGTGCAGTAAAAGATATCGTTCATGTTTTCTAAACATGTGTAAACTTTCTCATTTCCTATAAGATTAACATACCCGGTTTAGTAAAACCAGATGATTTGACTTTTTACAAATGATTATTTATTTTAAAAATATGATGAATTAACCTTACTAGCCGCCCTTGGCTACCAGTTTGGTCTCTCTTGAATGTATACTAATCATTAAATCATATTGCTTTTATTCATAATTGATTTAAATTGCTCCCTTTTTTGCCAAATTGGAAGATTATGCTAAGAGAAATAGACTCAGATGCCATATGCCTACCACATTGGCGCGATTGCAACAAAATGGCAATTATATATGCCTCACATGGTTTACCCGGCTATTGTTATTTATTTATTAATAATCTGTTTGTTTGCTTTTATTTTCTTTTTTAAAACGATATAAATTGTTTTATTCTATAATTATTAATTAAACTTTTTTAAAATACCATTTGATTTTTAAAATAATGAGAATTAGTTTTAAAATGTTTATGTAACTGGTATTTGAAAACGGAATTTTCGCCAAATTGGCGGCAGAAAAATAACGCGCCAATGTGTTGCATACATGACATATGTGCTGATAAATCAATAACTTTTCAAGTATTTTTATGCTAGTCCTGCGCAGATAATAAATCGGCAAATATTGCACCCGTGGCATTTTTTCGTATTTCATTACTTATTTAAAATATAATAATATAATCCTTTCACTCAGTTCATTTATAACACATAACTTTAATTTGAAATTGAAAAGTTTAAAACTTATGACTTTTAATTATTTTATATATATAATATATTTTAAGTATAAAGAACAGAAAAAAAAATAATGATATTTTGAAACTCCTTAATTGCAGTGAAGGAACAAAACATAAATAAATCCGATTTACCACAGCATAAATCTTACCAAAGGACTTTTGCATAGTAACCCATGAGATGTATTTCATTTGGATGTTGCCATTAAACAATTAACAAATAATCGTGATTTTTGTGCCACATACGTTAGCGTAATATATATATATATATAGATAGATAGATATAGATAGATAGATAGATGTTTCTAATTATAAACTTTTTAACAAAAAAAAACTACAATTACATGATTTTACTTTATTTTTTTTAATTGCCAGAGATTTTTACCCCACCCTGCATTAGCGTACAAATCCATCAACACCGTAAAAATATAATTCATCAAATGAAGAAACCTTGGGAGAATTTAAAGTTTAACAATTTTTATTGCTAATTAATTGTTTATGACACAAAAGTTTTTAACGATTAAAGTGCAACACTAGTCATAGAAAAAGACCCGGATGATAATGTAAAGTCTATGGGAGCGTTCTTTTCATATATCTCGCTCAAATTTCAATATTTTACATGATTTTTTGCATAGGATAGGTGCGGACGACCCACAACCGGCCTAGTTTTTACTTTTTCAATTTTGGTTTCAATTTTTTAAAAATTACTTTCAATTTCAAAACCAGTTTAAACCGGTTCTGAAATTGAAACTATCATAATGTAAAAAATATATAAGCAAAATCGGAAAAGTAAAATCTAAGCTGGTTGTAGATCGTTCTCAGCTATCCTATGCAAAAAAAGAAAAAAAAATATTAAAATTGAGCGAGATATTTGAAAAGAATGCTTCCATAGACTTTACATTATCATGCGGGTCTTTTTCTATGACTATTGTGGGGCCTTAAAACATTGTCTTTTAGTTTTTCTCACAACAATCCAAGAAACAAATCCGCATCAAGAGGGAACAAAATAATCAAGCCACAATTTTCTCTCCTAACACATAACGCTACGTCACTTGATGAAGAACGTTGAAAATTATATGCTTTAAAGGTGTTTTACTTATTTATTTTGGGGGTTTTCTTGGTTTTCTGAAAAAGTGCAATCAAATTTAATGGAAATTTAAATGGAATCAAATCGAAATTATCCTCTTTCAATACAAAAAAAAAAAAAAAAAAAAAAAAAAATCACGTGAATCGGTATTTCAGAATAATACATAAACAAACAGAAAAAAATACATAAACATCGAATTCCAAACAAGTAACTTAAAAATGATATAATAGGAACTGGGATATGCACAGAGTACACTCGCAATCTAACATTAATTTGGCGTTGGAAATTTTGCCTTCAAGAAGCAAAGTAATAATATAGTGTAGAATTTTACACTAAATTCTTCTAAATGTATTCATCCCTTTAACAGTCTTTGTTCAAATAAAGTAAAACTCAAAGAACTACTTAATCCTTTCAGTGCCAAGGAGAGCCGTCGCGCTGCTCTGAAAAGTGCCAAAGTGAAAAAGCTATTTTTTCAAACAGCATAAAAAAACCGCAGAAATAAAATGATAATGTCTTTCATTCACAGTTTATGGTTTGCAATTAGAAAACTTCTTATATTTTAGTACCTGTGTTGCTAGCCCTAATAGCATGAATGGTCACAGTGACGTCACTGTGAGTCACTTTGGTCACATAACATCTGTGACCAAAATGCCACCACTCGGTGGCGTCACATTGTGACTGAGATGTGACTTTCTTAAAAATCTTTAGAAATTTATAAATATCATTCAAAACATGTTATTTACTTTAAAAAACATGTTTCTGGCAATTTATATATCGCCTCTTTTGTCACAGTTTTGTCACAATGTTAATGTCAAATTAGTCACAAATGACACATTTTTCACAAATTTGTCACATTGTGACCACTTTGTGAAACGCCACAAAAGAGCTCTAAAACGGCCATAACGACTTCACATTTTAGTCACTGTGACTTCACATCGACGTCACGTGGCGTCACTTCGACAATCGATGGTCACAAAGTCACAATGTGATTTCACAACGACGTTAGAGTGACGTCACCATGCTTTACGGGATGTGACAATCAATTAAATAAATTTAAATAGCACTTTATCAAACACTGCGCGCGCCAAAAGTGAACTGTCAAAAAGAGCGCTATCGCGACGCTGGCATTTTTCACAACTAGCGAGAGCAGTGCGACGGCGCTCCTTGCATTTAAAATTGTTAAACATCAATAAAAATTTCAATTGCTTTGTAATGTAGACTAAAAATATTTATTGTTTTACAGATTTAATAATGACGTCCACTTCTGGGTATCTAGAAGAATTGGTATTGAAGACGACATGACACAAAATGTGGGAATATTGGCACAGGGGGAGAAGAAAAATTACAGCTCATACGGTAAGTCAATCGTCCGGCTAATATCTTTTATTACGTGATTAAAGAAAAAGGTAATGAAGACAAACTCGATTAAACCGGAGGCACAGGATTTTTAAAATTATCCGTATTAACAGTTTCTTATAATACACGAAAAACATAACTAAAATCTTTAAAACACTCACATAATAAAACTGTTAATTACTATTAATTGCCCTAATTATTTAAATTCTAAAATTTTCTTATACCGTTAAACTAACATAAAATTTTTAATGAGGTAGATCATGAAAAAAAAAAAAAAAAAAAAAAAAATAGAAAAAAAACTAAATCGCATACAAAAATCACAAGTTCAGAAGATGCGGATTTTACTGTTCAGAAGGAAATAAAATAACGTCAATAAGATTATGCAAAGTAGTGTCTTCGTGGCAATTTTACGTATTTGAGAATATTAAAATTCCCTGTATGAACAATGCTCATAATGTTTCAAAAATGTAGCAAAAATCTTAAAAACACTCACATAATTAATTTATTAAGAATTATTAATTGCTTTAATTATATAAATTCTGAAAAAATAATAATAATATCGTTAAGATAACATGACATATTTAGTCTATTAGATCTTCTAGAAAAAAAACTAATGCCATCGCAAAGCAGAAATCATAAATTTAGAAAGTGCGGATTCCATTGTTCAGAAGGAAATAAAATACGTCAATAGGATTATACAAAAGAACATCTTCGTGGCAACTTTATGTTTTTGTTCTTGTGATATAAAACAATAAGGACGGAATTGTGAAACGGAAATTCAATAATTCAATGCACAGTTTCGCTCGCTTGGGATATTACAGTCACGTAATGAGATTCTTTTATTAAACTTACCCAACTTTCCTCCGAAATTCAAATTCAAATAAACATATTAACCGTGATTCTACTCTTGCAATTCGTAAGAAGTGGGTAAATTTTAATATTGTTTACATGACAAATTTTTATAAATATGAAAACTTTTCATTTTTACAGAATCCTCGTATTAGCTATGATTGTATAAAGCGCATTCACCTTCATTATTTTTAAAAAGTAATTTACAAAAATATAATGTAGAGAATTGTTGAACAAATTTTTAAACATACAAGTGTATTACTTTCAATGTAATTCAAAACCAAAAATAACAATTATTAAGCTGTCTTAGTTATCAACATAAGCGATTTAAATAAAGAGGTACCAGAAGAATGAGAATATTTTTAGCATAGTCTTTTACTATAGCATAAATTCAATTACACTATATGTACTATATGTCCAAAATTCACTATATACATTCGATCTTAGACGCTTTGGCGAATATCTAGAAAATTTTTTGACGGAATCAATTGAATATGCAGAAATATAAAGAATGTTTTTTGTCTCACAATTATCACTCTGTTAAAAATCTGCAGCAAATTTTAAAGTAATTGGACCTTTTTAAAGAAGACGATTACATAACCTTAATTTAACTGTATTCTAAACCTATTATGAGTGATTATATGATCTGGTTATGTTTAAATTACGGTTATGTAACAGTTTTCTATAAAAACAACCAAATGACTGGAAACATTACTGCAAATTTTTAACAATGCTGCTGGAATCACGTGCTGTTTTTCATCTCTCTTACTTTCGTACACTCGAGCATCATGTAACTCAAGCGGCCTTAAAAAAAGACGTACACATCCTGATGATTTTGTTTGCCTCATGCACACTGTAAAAAAGCTGCAGCAGAGATTACAGACAATGTCCGTAAAAAAAACGGACGTTTTTCCCAATATCAACGGACTTTGCCATTACATTAACTGTTTTTTCCCGTAAAACACAAAAGATTACGAAAGTTGACTGTTTATGAGAAAAACTGACATATTCCATAAATTTACTGGATAATTCACGGTAAAGTACCGTAGATTTACAATTTTTTTTACAATGTATGATTGTAATGTCGTTGCACGGAATTGTCACCAACCTGTTTTACACAAATTTTATTATAACAGATTTTATGTGCTATTATTTTTTTTCTTTTATTGCATTTTAGTACCCTTTAACAATGAGATTGACGAATGTGCATCTATGCCTGTTACCGCCCGTTACAGCTTAAGAGCACCTCCTGCTGACGAGAGTATCATGAAAAATGGACCGCTGTGGTAAGTAAATGATGAATTCAATGACTAATAATCATCATTTTGCATTTCATTTTATTTCATATTTTTAAATTTGTGGTGAAATTAATGTATGTTTGGAATAAAGTAAATCAAGGTTCATTTTATAGAAAGAGTGCAAAGAAATAATATATTATTATTATTATGTATAAAGTAGTTAATGTAAAAAAATTATAGAGATGAATCTCGCTTCTCACAATAAGCATTAACTCTATTAATTAGATGAAATGTTATTATTTTCTGTTATGTGGTCTTTTATCATAAGCTTTGATATAGAGGATTGTATAAGATGCTCTCAGATAAAACTGTAAACTAGACTGCAAAAAAGTTTGCAGAACAAGAACCTTAAGACAGTGAATATTATTTGTGCAATGTGGAACATTTGCAAATACTAGATTTTAACGGCTGGTTTCTTATTTTTAAATCACTCTTATTTTTGTTTGTTACTGTAAACTCTGAACATCGGAAAATCCTATAAAAGTAAAAAAAAAAATGTTTCTTAAACTTTTCCCTTTCGGAATTTTACCAATTATTTAGGCAAATGTGCATTTGCCGATACCATCGCAATCACTTACTAAATATCTAGTGTACTAAAGAAGTCTTTTATTTACTGATTTTCGTTTTAATTCCGATATCCATTTATTAAGGGTTTGTCATAATATTTTGACTTTGTACAATGTTCAAAAATTAAAGACGAAATAAAAAAAATAGCATAGTTGCGAAAAGAAAGAGTAGAATGGACCAAAATATCAATCTGGAGATCGACTAGGCTGACATAAAGGCATCCACATATATTCAACATGACGAACTCTGAGTCATAGAAGGATATTAAACACGTTTGCTGTAAACGTTGTAGATTGCTTTGAACATCGTCGAGCTATTGTCTCAGCGTGATCTATCCAGGAGATAATCCTGTAAGTTGCATCTTGGATATTTTTACTCGATGTAAGTAAATGATTGTCGTAGTGTGTCTTTTTAACCGGGCAGTTAGAGATCCCTAACAGCTTGGGAAACATTTTAAATGACAGAGAGAACTTTTCAAAGATTGTAATTGTGATTTTTATGAGCAACTATGGCAACCGACGAGCGGTATCTTGTAATGCAGGCAAAGGGGAATAGAGGCCCGACTGCGGGAGAAATCGTATTCTCTTAAAATGTCAGCCAAAAAATAACACAAGTTGAGCCGAAATTCACTCATCTCACATTTTGAAAGGCAGTTTCTGATAAAGAGCTGAAACAACTCAAATGAGTGAGTTCTTTCTAAATAATTTAAATCAAGATGAGTTATTTAAATAAGCAGTCTAAATCAAGATGAGTAAAGCATTTAAAAAACAACTCATTCACGATTCAATAAATTACAACTCGGGAAGCCAAATCCACTCTTTCGTTTTTAGAGTGTAAGACATATACAACGGACTGTTGGATGCTCCATATAGCGCTACCGCCAAGATGCTGCAGAAAGATGGATTATTTTCCATGTTAGTGTCTTTTAACACATTTTTCATGTGAGAAATCACACACAGTGTTAACACAATAAGCAGCACAGACAATGACCTCACCGAGATCATGGCAGAAAGCCTCTGATTAGTTAAATTTCGATTCGCACAGTAAAACACAATCGGTCTGTCAACTCATATACTGATGGAAAAGACTTAAAAATCCGATTTTAACGATTGACTCGTAGGATTACCACTGTGCTTTCCTGCACCCAAAAGTATGAAAACATGACGGATTCGGATTCCGTAGATGAGCAAGGTCAGATTAAGCTAAAGAGAGGTCAAGCTATTAATATTGTTATTCGGGGATATCCTATCAATATAGTCTCCAAACAATTAACCAGTTTACTTTTGATTATAGATATGAATGCATAAATATTTAGATAAGTATATGTTTTTGTTTTATATCTTATTCAAGAAATGAAAAATATTAACGGTGTTCAATGCAATAACAAAATAAATTAAAAATATATTCTTTAGAACAAATTTTTCATCAAATGCCATTCATTCTATTCTCACAGCTCCAGAATGCACTTACTCATACATTTATTAGGACCTGAGCATTAGCAGAGAAAGCATCTCACTTTCAACATATAAAATTTATTATCTTTATTATTCACTAATTCATTCAGAAAGTCGTACAGCTTTTCATCACTAATTCTTACTCACTTTTTAGACGAAAAAAAGAATCACAAAATATGTCGATACGTAAATCATTTGCTGTTATAAAGAGTTCCTCGTTGCGCTCGCCATAGCGCCAAATCGCGATAAAATGTTTCATTTGGTAAGTAAATGAATAATCAGACTCGCCAAATTGCAAGTAGTCTATTTCTGCTTTTCTTTTTGTCTGTGTTTACAGTTAAGATTCTTACACGTTGCAGAACAATTGATGTCGATTTTCTATTTCAATCGCACCATGCCATTTACATTATTATTTATAGATATAATGGCTCAACAAAAATTCAATTTAGCAACGGCCAGAGACACAGAAAGAATTATACGGTAAGTATCTCTCTGTTGTCAGTTATGCTTACTATGCCTGCACCGGTAAAATCAGAAACAAATTTACCAGCATCTATCGCCAAATCTATAACAGTTTTAGAGAAATGGGAAGTTGAATTTATAATTTATTTTACTGTTTATTAATAATATCAGGGTTCATACTCATTTTCCAAGAAAAAATCCCTTGAGAATACCCGGATGTATTTTCCGGGATGTACAATTTTTCCATATCAACAATTAACGACATTTTGATATTACATATGATAATAAAACATGCGAACAGTAACAATTGCCCCTAATTTCCCAGAATAGACTGTCATTTTGGCAGGTTTTCCAACGTTTAGGAATTTTTTTGTATTATCCCCTGAGATTCCCCTTATTTTATACAACGTAAAATTCAGCCCCAGATTTTCCCTGGAATCCCATATTCCGCTGATAAATATGAACCCTGAATATGCAAAGTATCATTATCCAATCATCAATTTTTTCTATCGGTTATCGTCGAAATCCCATAGCAGTTCATTGCTAAAATAATGTTTAGAACATTTACACACTTAGGAGACATTTAAAATGCACTTATTTTTAATAGTTTCGGTAGTGTATAGTAGCATTTCTATTTTCTAAGCAGTAACAAAAGATTATGTTATTTCAGAAAACATAAAAAAACGGATACAATAACGGGTTAAAGAAATACTTTTCAGTGTTTCATGGTGAATCTATTTTGCTTACATTTTCTTTCATTTGGCTGTTATTTTCTTATTTCTTATTAAATTGATACTGTTGGTCAAAAGTCAGCGAGAACCCCGCTTTTATATATCATATTCGTAACCCAGTACACAATCACAATAGTACAAAACAGCATGAAGTTAGGCTACAAAGTAAGTTCAGTATGTCGATAAGAGTCAGTTTTCTTTATGTGCACACAAGTAAGTGGTCTGTAAGTGGTCTGGCTTACACACTTATTCCGGATTTTTCCCAACAAATGCCGAGAAAATCTGAAGTGTTTACCCTCGCCTTTCCAAACATACGTGTAAGTATTTGGAAACAAAGAATATGAAATATTATAAATTTCTTATGCAATGGAGTTCGCTAGATTTGAACGTTGGACCTCTCGTTGTTAGTTGCTTTAGTAATTATGTAAATATGTAGCACTTATAGTTGAAATTTAGTCCGTCCGTCTATCCATCTGTCCGTATATAAAACGGGAAAACTACTTAAGAGAATCGTTTGAAATGTATAATAGATAACCTGAATCGAATACACACAGTAGTTGAATTGAAAATACTGTTTGGAAGTCGTATACACACACACACACCTAATTCATAATTACAATACTTTTCTCAAACTATGTGGTAAAAAATATCTTTTATCGAAATGTTTAGTAAAAATCCGAAATAAAGCGTTTAGGAGTTTTTTCTATCGCTTTTTTTATAGTAAAAGCTAAAAACTAATGGTAAAGGTTAGGAATTTACCAGTTTATTAAGTAATATATATAGAATATCAAAGGTAACATTTTCTTTTTTCTCAACTTTGTTAGATGCAAAAAGATATTGAGTTGACGGGGTTATGTTCACTATTACTGTATTCTGTTTAAATAAACATTATGTACTTTTATTTATTTAGAATGCGGAAACAGACTTTATTTTATTACTTTTTGTACAGCACCTCCATTTATGAAGCTGCCCTCGTAATTATGATTCGAAGAAGTTTTGGACCTATTCGACCTGTCACACGATTTAGGGTTGCTGCTTACATGATTATAGTAGAGGTAAGAATAGCAATGTTTCAATGTATTCATTATAAAATTATTCAAACTAGTGACTAAGAATGTAA
Source organism: Maratus speculifer (assembly GCA_964019185.1). NCBI lineage: Eukaryota > Metazoa > Arthropoda > Arachnida > Araneae > Salticidae > Maratus > Maratus speculifer. The sequence continues at coordinate 110,357,957 of OZ025301.1, forward strand.
ATTCCTTTTCTCCCTGCTATAACTAACCATCCTTTCCTTCTTTTTTTTTCTGAGACATTTGAAAGATTAAGCCATTTTTCTCACTTTTATCTTAATATGCTCTAAGAGATACTCCTTTTTAAGCAAAGGTGCCATATGAACATTCTTTTTCACAGGCCTTCATTTTTATACTTCTTCTTCTTAGGTGCGTTCCTATATAAATATTTAGCACCTATACTCATATGTCGGCATATAACAACGAAAACTAACTGAATCGTTTGAAATTTAAAACATATGATTGTTGCATAATTTTGTCGAGTCACTTGAAATTTTATGAAAATCGGATGAATAATTCAATTGCAGAGACAATAAAAAGTATTCTGTTACAATACGGTCAATGTAAAAATAGTTTCTGATGTTTTTAATGATATTACGCTTTTTCGAACATAATGAAATTGATATGCATTTATTAAGCATATAACGTATATACTAAAATATACATTCTGTACAATCTGTTGTGCGGAGAATATTTGCTGTTAATTTACACAACAGGGATTATTTTACACAATTTAGGGTCTCACAAAAGTATTCCATTACATAATTTTGTATGGGAAAACATTGTTTGAGGCACGTTTTATTTATATTAAGTTTACTGCATACTTAATGCAATTGATGTATGTTGTTGAAGTTTACTACAAGTTACTGTATCAGTGTATAGTAGGAAATTGCATTTACAGGGACAGACAAAAATTTTTTTCACAACTGTATCCGAAGTACTATATACTTCAATGTTAAAACTGTTGTTAGCTTTCGTTTTTTCAAAAACTAAAACAAAATCACTTCACCTTTTTTCATTCACGTATAAAAACATTTCATATTTATTTACTTAGAAGGTGTCACAAATAAAAAATAAATTAAAGAGTTGACATGTTTCGGTTCATTAATAAGAACCGTATTCATAACATATAAAATCAGTAGAAAATTAAATGTTTGTGGTTAGAATTACTTAATAAATATTTAAAGGATGAGTCTAATAGGAGGAACCGCGATGGCATTGGCTATTCACGATCATAGAGAGCGCAATATTTTATGTTTTGGGGATTTTAAATTACCTTTATATCCAGAGTCATTTAGTTTTTCTACTTTTTAATTTTAATTTTATACATTTTAAATTTAATATATGGTCAAAATTTATTATTTATATGCCGCGTTGGCAATGGCTATATTCACGATCATAGCGGGCGCAATGTTTTGTTTTGATTTTTAAATTATATTTATATCCAGTGTCATTTAATTTTCTACTGATTTTATATGTTATGAATACGGTTCTTATTAATGAACCGAAACATGTCAACTCTTTAATTTATTTTTTATTTGTGACACCTTCTAAGTAAATAAATATGAAATGTTTTTATACGTAATATATACTGTTACACCAATATCTTAATGATTTTAAAACTTAGTTATAGTACAAACGCACTTCATTTCTTACGTTTGACGTGAAATTTCTGACTTGTTCTCAGTGTTACCTCAATTTTCTCCAAGAGATACTATTTTTAGTAAAGGTGCGATGCGATATGGGTCACGTTTTTCACGGGCCTTCTTTTTCATAAGCTTTCATTTTCTTGCTTCTTCTTTTTCATGTTAGCATCAGTTAGAGCTGTATCACACGAAGAAAGATTTTTCGGCAAACATTTTACAAAACAGGATCGTTCACTTTGCAACGTGTTCGGTAAACAGGTTTTTCAAACTTCTCTCGGGGTTGTTAAGTTTCTCGCTCCGCTCCTATGGGTCAGTTGATCAACGCTGAATGAATAGCCAGAATTTTCCGTGCAATGCGGGAAATGCTCAGTAAACGAAAAAACCGAACAGATTCTCCCTATATCAAGGTCACAGAGCATTTTGCTGGCTGTAATGTTGTGTAGGGGAAAAGGTTCCGCGAAAGACGTCCGTGTGATACCGCTATTAGTTGTAAAACAAGGTGAACGCTAAATCGCACAACGCTCCAGGATATGCAAACTGCAGGCTCCTCCCACATTAGAAACGAGTGCCATCTAGTGGTTAATCCTAAAATAATATCTTGAACGATTCTTTAAATTAATTTTACAATTTTTTTCTGAACAATGGATTAAAAGTACTCGTAGTATATACTCGCAGTATTCGTAAAATAATAATAATAATTATTATTATTAATATATTCCTTTCTGTGACTACTCATAAAATTTTCATTTTATGATATAAAATCATCAGCTATTTCAATTTGAAAAAGATTTTTTTAAAAGAAAATAATTAAATAAAAATAAAAAAAACTAAGAGGTGGGGGATATATGTTAATATCAATTATTTAATTTATATGCTTTAACATTGAAGTTTTATTTTAGAATATATGTGTATCTTGACTTAGAACTAGCATCTGTTAATAATAACAGGTTTTATTTATTTGTCCTTTATTACTTTATTTATTTATTTTATATTTTTTTTTTACTTTATAGAAACTTTATTTAAGATTTACTAGTCTATGAGGTCATGCAGTAAATTGAAAAAAAAAAAAAAAAAAAAATACGGCTATTCATAAAAAAATCATATTTAACTATTTTTATTATTTAAGAAATCAAAGAAAAGCTCTTTTGCAATTCATAAGTTCTGTATCTTGATAAAGTTGTTCTAAAATCAAAAAGGCACAATTTGTGACATAAGTTTTAATTTATTTTTGCAGGAAATGCATGAAAGTAGCAGGTGTTGTTCAGGAACTATTTAATCACACTCATCCCCCCCCTTTCTTGTAAATCTTTTAGAAAATAGTGTGAAAGTGGACGTTTTGAACTGAATTTGTCATATTTTGAAGTTATATTTAATAAAAGAGAAATCGAGAGAAAAAAATAACAATAAAAAATTTCTAATAATTTCAGCTATCAGTTATTTAGTGATCAGTCATTACCTTAATCCAAATCTTGTTTAATTATGTAAACTTTTTTTTAATGTAAAAAACAACAACAAAGATGCACAATTTATTTAACTTATTTTTTCTATAAATAACTATTTTAGAACGTGTTATGTAAAACTTATTCATATACTCTTACATTTGAATTTAAAAAATAGTAAAAAGTTTTTTTTTTTTTTTTAAATTTAGTTCAATTTTAAATCCAGATTAATTTTACATTTCTGTTTCCATCTTAATAATTCATTAAAAACATTTTCCATAATATACTTAAAATAATAATAATTATAATAATATAGTTATTTCTGTGATACACATAAATTTTTCCTTTTTTGATATGACATCGTAAGCTAATGAATTTGCATAAAAATTGTTTAAAGTTAGAAAAGAGAGAGAGGAAGTATACTTTAATATCAAATATTTCAATTATGTGCTTTACGTTGAAGTTTAATTCAACTATATTTGTGTACATGTACCGCATTATAATGTATGCATAAATAGTTTTTTCCCTAAAAGCCTAAAAAGAAAAAAAAAAGATTTATTTCGACTTAAGACTAACATCTGTTAATGTTAGCATATTTTATTTATTTGTTATTTCTTTCTTTTATTTTTTTCTTTAAAGTAAAATTATTTGAGATTTACTAATTTTAATGTCATGCATTAATAGAAAAATCATGTTCAATTATTATAATTACGTAAAAATTGAAATAAGATTTTTATTTATTTATTTATTTATTTATTATTTTTGCATCTTGTTAATAAACAAGGAAAGTTCAATTTCGAGAACTTCCTAGGATCTTATTTTTTATAGTAATTGTTATAATTTATGCTTAATAAAAGAGAAAGAGGGAAAAAAATATATATAATACTTATTTTCTAATAATTTTAGCTACCAATTACTTTCCAATACTTTTAGCTAAGTGTTATTTAAATTTCGTACGACACTAAATTTGAGTTTAAATTTTTAAATATATTTAAAAACAAATCTTTTACTATATTTTAAGACCAAATATAAGAATATGTTATCTTTTTTCTTATCTGACTCGCATTTAAATACTTAGTTAATACATAATTTAATACATATAAGTAGTTTTACTTATAAAGTTATTTTAAATTTACTAACTTATGATGTCATATCATTTACAGGAAATGTTATGGGTAGTCACAAAAAGAATGTATAATGATTTTTATTATTATTATTTTAAGAATATAGTGAAGAATGTTTTAAAATTATCGAAGCATAAAGGGATTAAAAATTTATTTAAAGAGCCCTGCAAAACGTGTTTTTAAGGGATTCGCCAATAGATGACTTTCGCTTATTAGTATGGGAGGAGCTTCGGTTTGTTTATCCCTAAGCGTTGTGCGATTTAGCGCCGACCTGTAAAACAAATATTCCCCAGATAACTGCTGCCACGCAGGAGGAAATGTTTTAGAAACGTTTGACAGACATTCAAGACATAACACTACTTTAACGCCATGAAGTTTAAGGCTATTTCGAAAATAGTTTTCAAAGAAATGAATCGTGTTTATAAAAAGCTGTTTAAAATTATTAAACATATATCAACCCATTGTATCACCTTGTTGTACATCTGAAACAGACCCAAAAGTCCATAATACTTACACAGTTAGCTTCAAAATACGATTTTTTATGTTGTTTTTATTTCCCAACATGCTAGTTAATACAAATGGATCAATCAAATTCCTCATAGACGATGATATTGAGTTAATTTTTCCAATCAAAGTTTTGTTTATCATTTTTGAAGCTTCAGGTCGATATTGCTAAATTTTACTTAATAAATTTTGTCAAATTAAAAAAAAAGCAGTAAAAGTCAGAAAATAGATTTTTTTTTTAAAATAATTTTATATACTTTAAAATTTTGTATTAGAAAATGAACAATATTTATGAGAAGTATAATTTCTGCTTACTGTAGATGCAAAAAAAGTACCTTTTAGTCAATAATTATTTTAGCTTTATGCTCTAAATTTTTTAATTATTTTTTTTCATGCTTCAAAGGATCTATTTTAACTCTGAGTCAATATTTTTCAAATTGGAGTTGTGAAGCCACAAACGGTTAATATAGAAAAGTGTATTACATTAGCTGTTATATTTTAAAAAGACAACTTGACTGATGATAGCGGAAAACTCTTCGAAAAAACACAATGAAGTGGTGGACACAATAACTCATTAGAGATTAGAGACAGACAATGAGATAAAAATGTCAGTGAAATACATAGCTGTTTTTGACAATTTCTTTAGAAAAATATCATCAATTCAAAGAGAAATGTAAATTTTCATTCAAAAATTTCGTTATTTAGACAAATAACGCATGAATATTTCAAAAACATTTCTGAATTTTTAACTTGCAAAATATGTGAAGATTAATTTTTAAAAGATTAAGTTGATTGATAGAAAATCAACTAGCTATAGTGATTACCGATTTTGACAACTTTCTAATAAAAAAAGATCTTGAAGTTCTCTTTGATATTTACTCGCTACCGCCAGTTTTACACCTACAGCTTCAAAATATCTCTCCTTTTCCACATTGAATTATATTTTATTTTCCATTCGAAATTTAAAGTTCCTATACAAAAAGTACTTTAAATGAGACAAAAAAAAGGAGAATTATTTCAAATCTACATACATAAAAGTTAACATGCACATATAGAGGGATTTTTTTACATACATAATAAGGTCATAAGAAAAAGATTGCGGAAATTGTTTTTGCGTAAATTTTGCTACAGCAAGAAGGATAATACATATGTGATAAAAAAGCATAAAATAGTATTTTTGAAAAGTTTTATTATATTACATAATTTTCGTTATCTTTGATGTCTGAGAATGACAAAAAAATAAAGTTAAATGTACAGGGATCTCTAATGGTTCGCTTTTTAAATACCATTATTTTCTTAATTTTTTTTTTAGATTATTCTTAAATATTTTGTAGAAATGGCTTTTGAAAATTCATTCTTTGCAAGTGTTGTAGAAACCTATCATTAAGTTGCCTAAAAAATAATGGTATTCAGTTGCCGGACCATTTGCAAGTACTAAATATAGGTTAAAAAAATAAAAGAATTGTATGAAAATTTCAAACATTAAGGATGAAAGCTTAATATTTATTAAAAGAAAATATTAAATAGGGAGAAAATTTAAAGCCTAAAGCAACTTCATAGTTCTGAATATTTAGTTTATTGTAGTACTCACTATGGTGACATTGGTATGTGTTATAGATGATAGATAAATATTAAATTTTGAGGTATATTTTCACAACTTTTGAATTACAAGGAGTAGCAAAACTTCTTTCTGCTGAATTAATGTCTCATATTGACGGGTTTATTTATTGAGAGTATATCTTAATATTATGTGCACTATGAATTTCGTTTTTGGATAAAACTTTAATAACTAACATTTTATAATTTTTATTCCGAGCATACCCGCGATTTATTGCATTTTTACACACGTGAAAATATATATTTATATACATAAATTTATAAAAGATTCCCGGTTGCCAGAAAAGGGTCTGCCAGTGGTAACGATCCCGTATACACGTTGTTGAAAATACCGCTTTAATTGATCAGATTTGCTGCCTGACGAACAACAACGATAACAGACTTTTGAATTTTTTTAACCTTCCTACCCTGAATGGGTCTCATCGACCCATAACTATAATTTGTTTTATACGATTTGAACCAGAAATCTTTTCATGAAGAAAGTTAAATAACAGATCCAGAACAACAAGTCAATTAAATATATTAAAATATTTTAAATAACAATTCTGGTATAAAATGTTTTTATGAACATTGAGTAAAATTTGAACAGGGCAGGAAGGTTAAAAGGGTTTGCTGCCACTATAACTGAAAAGGGATTTATGTCTTATTTTTAGTCTTCTTTTCAGTCATTTTTTTTACAAAAATGCATTCGATTTCTTTGATTTTTTGTGATCTGTTAAAGAAGTATATTTTCAAAATTTTATTAAATAAATTTAGTATTGGCTTAAAGTGATAAAAATACATTTAACACGTTTGCTGCCGCTTACGTAAAGATGTGATGCTAGATAATGCCGCACTGTAGAAGTGAGTTTTTCCCAGAAGCCGATTTACTTTTTATAACAAAGAATCAGTGAAAGATTTTCCCGCGCCAGCGCGTGACTGGCTATTGCTCATCAACCCACATACCGCGCTGGCGCGTGAGTGGCCCCCATAACGTTGGCGCCATATCACGCGCTTTCGCGTGAGTGACAGCGAACGTGTTAAAAGGTAAAAATATCCCTTTATTTACTCAGATTAACCTTTGCTTTTCTTAAAATTATGCGATTTTGCCTTTTAAATGTAGTTTTATCGCTGAAGTCGTCAATTGACTTTTATATACAATTTAAGAAATAAAAATTTCCTAGTTTTTGTCTCATAAGAATTCTCTACAACTCTAATTTTTTTTTTTTTTTTTTTTTTTTTTTAAGTTTAAAATAAGCTGTTTTGGAGTATTATAAAATTATAAGAACTAATACTATTAAATTAATGTATGGTTTCCAATAGCAACGTCGGCAAAAGAAAGAAGCCAGCAAGATGCAAGGTCAGGTTTCAATAGAATCCACGGATGCGCCAAAGTTTAAAAACATCAAGTGAGTTATTTTTTATTAAACTGGTAATATTGTGATTACTTAATAACTAAATGTTTACCTGTGTGTTTTTTTTTTCTTTCATAAGACTTCCTACAAATGAACATTTTGTTATTGAAGTGTTTGTATTGTAGAAAAGTACAAATGAAATGACATTTTAAAAATGACAAATGAGTTCTGTAGATACAAATGATGAGGATAATTTTTCTAATCATTGTTCAATTTATCAAATAATTCAAAAAAGAGATTAGCTTACGTGCATTTCAAATTTGATTGCATAGTGAATAAAATTTATATTTCTTACAAAATGTAATTAAAATGTAAAGAATATATAACACCATGTATTATATATATTAATTTTATCAATGCAGATAAATTTCGATTTTTAACGTAGTAACATTCGAACATAACTTTGAAGTGAAATTAAAATTGTAATTTAATAAGAAAATGTGAAAAAAAGATTCCAGTCATACAAATGCAATCGCATAATTAAACTACATCTAAAAAAAGAAAAAAAAACTTTTTTTTACTTATACTAAAAACAAAATTTTGAAAAAAGTTAAGTGGATAAGGATTAAGTTCCTATAAATTAATGAAACTAAATTAAAATTTTTATACTCATTTTATTTCTTTTGAACGAAATCATAAAAGTGTTTAACCGTACTTCAAGCTATGTAACTTTAAAATTTCATTGAGTATAAATAAAATCAAAATTGTTATTTTTATTATTTCTTTCGTAAATTTTTAATTCAATTTTATCAATTCTTAAGAGATTAAGAGATTAATTATTAATAGATAAGAACGTCATAACATTTGAATATAACTTTGGAGTGAAAATAAAATTGTAATTTAATTAGCGAAAGTGAAAAAATAATTTTCCAGTCATACAAATGCAATCGCATAATTCAGTTACATATCGAAAATTATAATAAAAAACTCGTTTTACTTAAAATACAAAGTAAAAAAAAAGAGTTAGTGTTAATCTCTTAAAAATTAGTGACTAACTTTTAATTATAATATTAATTTTTTTATATTGAATAAAATTCTAATGTTATGAAACCGAAGTTAAAAGAAATAGATGTCGAATTATATCATTACATCAAGTTTTTTTACTTATATCAATTGTCAATAGATGGTGCTACCAAAATACCGTTGATTTGTTTATATCTGATTATCGGTTGCTCATAGTAGCTTGCAATTCGTTATTCATAAAATGGATTTTAAAAGTCCTTCCGGCAATGCCGGGAGGAAGAGGTAGCTTTCATATACTTATATATTTATTTATTTATTTTAAAGTAAGTTACATTGTTCAAAAATACTAAGCTCAAATTAGTGGAAATAATCTTATAAAATTAGTGATTTTATAAGATTGAATACTAGTTTTTCTCAAGACTGAATATTAATAGGAATTTTTAGAAATTAGTCATCTTTTATTCAACCTGGTTTTATTTTAAGCGATTTAGAGAGTCGCCAAACTCCACGATATCATAAAGTGTATGCCATTTTAAAGCAACATGATGGATCGTTCAGATCAGACCGTTTCAAAATGTCAGCCATAAGCAAAATTCAAAGTGCTATAACTCAATCATTTTTCAATATATAGACAAAATAAAAAGTGTTCTGGAATCGTTGTTTTAAGTTTTAACACGTAAAAGAAAAATATTTTTCAACTTTTAATTTTTTCGCATTTAATTTTAAATTTTAATTTTTTTTAAAAATTTAAAATGGCCACAATTTTGAAACAAAATGTTGGATGACGCTGGCCAACGAACTCGGTCGAGACATTTGTATGTACTACGTACATACCAAGTTTCATTGAAATCGTTTCATAAATACGCGTGTTATCACGTGACAAAAATCAGATCGTTTCAAAATGTCAGCTATAAGAAAAGTTCAAAGTGCTATAACTCAATCATTTTGTAAGATATAGACAAAATAAAAAGTGTTCTGGCATTTTTGTTTTAAGTTCTAACACGTAAAAGAAAAATATTTTTCAAATTTTGATTTTTTCAAATTTAATTTTAAATTTTAAATTTTTTTAAAAATTTAAAATGGCCACCATTTTGAAACAAAATGGCGGATGATGCTGGCCAACGAACTCGGTCGAGACATTTGTATGCACTATATACATACCAAGTTTCATTGAAATCGGTTCATAAATACGCGTGTTATCACGTGACAAAAATCAGATCGTTTCAAAATGTCAGCCATAAGAAAAATTCAAAGTGCTATAACTCAATCATTTTCTAAGATATAGACAAAATAAAAAGTGTTCTGGAATCGTTGTTTTAAGTTTTAACACGTAAAAGAAAAATATTTTTCAAATTTTGATTTTTTCGAATTTAATTTTAAATTTTAAATTTTTTAAAAAATTTAAAATGGCCGCCATTTTGAAACAAAATGGCGGATGATGCTGACCAACGAACTCGGTCGAGACATTTATATGTACTATGTACATACCAAGTTTCATTCAAATCGGTTCATAAATACGTTAGTTATCGCATGACAAAAATCAGATATATATATATATATATATATGGTTATATATATATATATATATATATATGTCAACATTTGAACGGATGGTGGTTTTGGGGTCTGGGGGTCATGATCGGTGAAAATATACCAAAATTTTCCGGAAGTGCTTTGCTCCGGACGGCTGCAATAGGTAGCTTTTTACTTTTTGTAATGAAAGCTACCTAAAACATTATAATGGGATAATTTTCGAAGATTTTTGAGAAAATGAAGAGGAATATATGCGATACAATGCATATTATATGCATATTTACATATGTTGAATAGTTAGCATACTTATGGCATCTAAATACTACTTATGCCTAACGTGGAAGCCATAAGTTGCTTTGCTCGAAGATAAGGGTAAACCTGATAACATCACACTAGCGTAATATATAAATAGATTTAAAAATGACAAAGCTTGCTGTAAATAATGTGTAAATAATACCGTAAAATACCGAAAGTAAAGCTCATTTAGCAGATAGGAAATTCTAATGATTTTAATGGTGGTTATAATTGGAACCTTAATGAAAAGAATTGGAAAATTAAAAGAATGTATGGGTATATTTAATATCTGAGAAATATTGCAAGATTTATGCAATTCGCAATATAAAATTAAATAAAAATAAAAAATTTTTCTTCGATAAAAACTAAGTAGTTTTCATAATAAAAATAATAAATTAATGAAACAAATTAACATAAGATACTTAATTCAGATATGAAAGAAATACAACCAATAATTAGAAAACTTAAACTCTGTACAAATATCTATTAAATTTTATTTCATAAAAATCAAGGAAAGCATTAGTTACATAAAATAAAGAACATATACCATTCTGATACAATAATATGTATAGATTACAAACAAATACTTTTTTTCAAAAATATATTCATGCAGGGGATATGGAAATAAAAATCTTAAGAATTTCCTGAAAAAAAAAAAAAAAAAAAAAAAAAAAAAAGAAGAAGAATTGAAAATATCAGAAAATAAAACTACGGAATTGCCGTTAAATAATACTATTTCAAAAAAAAAAAAAGAACTATTCATATATATGAAAGGGGGTATACTCGAGGGGGGGCTTACATTTGGTACTATACGGTAATTGTTTTTTTTTTTTAATATCACGTATGCAATGTCCCATTATTGTAATCCTGGAATTGCATAACTTAATTTTTCTTAGGAAACATATGTAAAAAATTACGGAAATATCCAAATATCAGAATGAAACGCTGAAGGAAATTCGGTGTAGAATGTAGTTTTCAATAGCTGATAATATTGTGATTACTTAATAATTAAAAGAATTCAAAGCTTGTTATAAGCAATGCGAAGTACATGGTTTTTATTAATTTTTTCTGTGCTTTGTCTCATTTCTAAAATCCGACAATTGCGTAATTGCTATGACACACACGTAAAAAATTACGGAAAAGGTTAAATATCAGAAAGAAACATTTAAGAAAATTGAATATGAAATGTAGTTTCCAACAACTGTTAATGTTGTGAATACTTAACAGTTAAAAAAGTGTAAATATTGATGTATGCAATGTGAAATACTTGGTTTTTATCAATATTTCTTGTGCATTGTCTCGTTTTTGAAGATCTCTCATTTTTGATGATCTCGTTTTTAATGTTCCGCTCACGATCATTTAAAACTATTTGTAAATACACCCGAATACGTTAAAAGAGGATTATTTTAGAAATGTACAAAAGCATTTAACGAAATATTTATAAATGATTATTCTAACCACTAATGAAAATAGTTAATCATTGAAAATTGCCCTAACATAACAATAAAATATATACATATTTTATTGTTATGTTCGGGCAATTAATTTAATACAATTAATTTAATAAAGAAAGATTTCCTTAAATAAAATAATGTGTCATAATGTATGTAGAATCATATCCATGGATTTTCATCACTAACTCATATCACTAATTTTAACACTTAATAAAGCTACAAGACTTTTTTCTTAACAAATTATATTTGTAACTCAGTGGTTTTTCAACCTGATCTCAAATAAAATTTGTATCAGTAATTTTGGATGCTGAGAATTTTTTTTTCTTTTCGATAAGTAGAAATATGAAATAAATTGTGTCATGTCCGCAGACACAAAGTTAATAGCCGATATATTATACTTTTATTCTTTTAATACACAACATAATTCATTTCGTTTTTTATTTTTATATTCAAGCAAACTAAAGTTGTCTATACTTAGAATAAACATTTCGTACATTAACTGATTTGTTAAAGCTGTTTGTTCCCATAAGTACTTCGCTTGCATTCAATCAATTCAACCGTTGAAACGGATAAATTTTCATAACAGCTTCACTAATATATCGCTATTTATTTTTCATTAAAAGCTTGTCTTAAGGTAAGCAGAGTGAATTTAAATATAATGAAACAGGATAAAAGCCGTTTAGAAATACTCCCTAATACATTAAGGCCCCACAATAGTCACAGAAAAAGTACTCAAAAAGACCCGGATGATAATGTAAAGTCTATGGGAGCGTTCTTTTCAAATATCTCGCTCAAATTTTAATATTTTTACATGATTTTTTCTGCACACGATAGCTGAGGACGATCCACAACCGGCCTAGTTTTTACTTTTTCGATTTTGGTTATATATTTTTTATATTACGATAGTTTCAGTTTCAGAACCGGTTTAAACCGGTTTCGAAAGTTGTAATTTTTTAAAGAAAATCTGAAACCAAAACTGAAAAAGTAAAAACTAGGCCGGTTGTGGATCGTCCTCAGCTATCTTGTTTAAAAAATCATGCAAAAATATTAAAATTTCAGAAAGTTATTTGAAACGATTGCGCCCATAGACTTATTATTAGCGTTCGGCTTTTACCGCTTGACTAGTGTGTGCTCTTAAATGGACTTTTTTTTAGAAATGCCCAATAGCATGTCATAAAATATTATTAAAATATAATTTCAAATGAAAAGTTACAACAATAGAAATTCTTCCTGGTATAGCCAGAAATATATATGCAATTAATTTCTTAACGAAAAATATATTTTAAATAAAATAATGCGTCCGTAATGTATGTACAATACTGTCCATGGACTCTCACGACACAATTTTTTTTTCACTTATTAATTTATAAGATTTTTTATTTTAATATAAATTATATTTATAATTCAGTTGTTCTACAACATGATCTCAAATAAATTTCTATCAGCAATTTTAGATGCTGAGAGTTTTATTTGATAAGTAAAAATATTAAATAAGTTCTGCCATGTTCGTAGACAGAAAGTTAATAGCAGATGTATCATAATTTTATCCTTTTAATGCGTAGCATAGTTCATTTCGTGCTTTATTTTTACGTTCATTCAAACTGAAGCTGTGTATAGTTAGAATAAACATTTCCTACATTAATTGATTTGTTAAAGCTGTTTGTTCTCATAAGTACTTCGCTTGTATTCAATCAATTCAGCAGATAAAACAGATCAATTTTCATTACAGCTTCACTGATGTATAACTAACTATTCATTCTCCAATAACAGCTTGCCTTAAGGTAAGCAAGATATACTTAAGATTATTAAAACATGATCGATCATAAAGACGTTTGGAAAGACACCCGAATACGTTAAATGGGTTATTATTTTAAAAATGTACAAAAGCAAGTCGAGAAATAATTACAAAAATAACAATTAATGAAAATTAGTAATGAAAATATTTAATAATAGAAATTTGTCCTGATATAGCCTTAAAGTGTATATCATGCCCGTGGATTTTTATATAGCTAATTTTTATCACTTATTAAATCCACAAGATTTTTTTTCTTAATAAATTACATTTTTAATTCAGTGGTTATTCAGTATGATCTCAAACATAATTAGCATTATATACGATATTATACAGTTTTTATTATTGCATTATTATACAGTTTTATTCGATAATTTAAAAAGTGAAATAAATTGTGACATGTCGGTAGATAGAAATTTAATAGCCGATGCATTATACTTTTACCTTTTAATGCCCAACATAGTTCATTTCGTATTTTATTTTTAATTTCAAGCAAAATAAAGTTTTCTATGGTTAGAATAAATATTTCCTACGTTAATTGATTTGATAAATCTATTTGTTCTTATGAGTTCTTCGCTTGCTTTCAATCAATTTAGTCGATGAAACAGATCAATTTTCATTACCGCTTTAATGATGTATAACTATTCATTTTCCTATAACATTTTGCCTTAAGGTAAGCAATGTAAACTTAAAGTTCATGAAACATGATCGATTAAACGCCGTTTGTAATTACACCCGAATGCGTTAAATGGCACATAATTTTATAAATATATTAAAGCATGTTATGAAAAATTTACAAAAAAAACAATTAATGATAATTACTAATGAAAATATTTAATAATAGAAATTTGTCCAAAAATAGCTATAAAATGTATAAGGGGAACTGGGGCACATTCATACGGTTATTTTTCTAAGAATTTTTTTGGTGTCCACAAAGTAAAAATTTCGAGTTATTTTTCCATGTGATGTTAGCAAAACGTGTGTAGTGCGTTATTAAAATGTACAATTGTTGTTTTACATAGTATTTTTTGCAGTAGTTAATTTTTTTAAAGTCATTTGTATAAAAGTGCCCAATTCCTGGGGCTGATTGATACATTTCATGGGGCACTTTGATAAATGTAAGAAAAATGGTGACAAAATAACACCAATGCATATTTTAAATAGATAATGAATTAGAAAACCATTTTATATTTATGTAAAGAAATTCAAATCACCCATAATTTATTTGTAAGCAATAACAAGGCAATCAAAATTAAATGCATAATGACCTGATGTACTGGTTGTTCCTTGTCTGATTGTTGAGTGTAGTAATTTTGTCATATCTGGCACTTAAACCCCAGCATTATCTTCTTTCTTTGTAAAGATGAAAAAATTACCAAGTTTTCTGTATATAAATTGGTTTATAAACAGAAAATAAAGGATAATTATATTTAAAATTCTGTTTATAATATAATTATTCTTTGCTGTTCTGCAGCTTGTTTCTCTTATTTAAAATTTCTCATGCCGAAAATACTTTTTTAATCTGGACAATCGATATAAATTCGAGATTTCCCAGGCTGCCGTCCTTTTCTTTTGTTATTTTTACAAGCACTAGCTGTTGGATAAGTTTGTACGCCTTCTGTTTGCAAAAATACTGTAAAATGTTCAAATATAAAAAATGGAGCTATTTCACTTCAATAAAAACTAATATTAGAAATTATTGGATAGAAATTGTTGGATTAAGGAGTGTATGATAAAAATAATAATAATTGGTATTGAAAAAAATGAACGAGAAAAGGATTTAGATTGTCTGTAGTTATCATGGGGAATATTGATACGTATCAATGTGCTCCGACATAGACTTTATCAATGTGCCCCATGCAGCCATTTTGAATAACATGTATCTGGAATCCAACACGTCATAATTTACCTAACAATAAAGAATAAAAACTGATAAACAGTAGCTTTACTTAACAGGAAGAGTAATTTTTTCGGTTGAAAAAACTGGAACAATTGTATATAATACCATTGCAGTTGCACAACTCAAATTTATTTTTGACCTACAGAAACAATGAATCACCAGTCCCATTTCATCAAACTACTAAATTATGCCAAGACGTTTTGTATGTAGTTGTGTACACTATTATCATCTTTTGGAGCTGTTTTGAAACTTCCTGAAATGATCTTGTGAACAGTAGAGGGGGGTATCAATGTGCCCCAGTTCCCATTACAATTAATTTCGAAGAGAAAGACATCTTTAAATAAAATAATGTGTCCTATTGTAAGAATAATCATGCCCGTGGATCGTCACATCACTAGTTTTATCACTTATTAAATATATAAGATTATATTCTCTATAAATTAACATTTTTAATTCGGTAATTTTTCAACCTATTCTCAAATAAAATTTGTATCAGTAATTTTCTATATTGAGAATTTTATTTAATAAATAGAAATGTGAAGTAAATTGTATTATGTCCATAGGCAAAAAAGTTAATAGCCGATATATTATACTTTTATCCTTTTTGTGAACTACATTATTCATTTCGTGTTTTATTTTTATATTCAAGTAAACTAAAGTTGTCCATTGTTAGAATAGCCATTTCCTACACAAAATGATTTGTTAAAGCTGTTTATTCTCATAAGTATTTCGGTTTCATTCAATCAATTCAGTCGATGAAACAGATCAATTTTCATTACAAATTTACTTGTGTATAGGTATTTATTTTCCAATAAAAGCTTGTTTTAAAGTAAGAAATGTAAACTTAAAGATAATAAAAAAAAATCTATTAAAAGCCGTCTAGAAATACACCTGAATGGGACATCCTTTTAGAAACATACAAAAGCATGTCATAAAATATTTGTAAAATATAATTTCTAATGAAAATTTACAGTAATGGAAATTCTTACTAGTATAACCAGAAAAATATATGCAATTAATTTCTTAACGAAAAATATTTTTAAATAAAATAACGTATCCACAATGTATGATGAATTATGACCAGGTGGGCTGTCACACCACTAATATTTTTCACTAATTAAGACTATTGTATCTATTGTATTATTTAGAGTGTTCTATAATATTTTATTCTAAAAAAATTTATTCTTGATTTTTAACCTCTTTTTTTTTTTCAAATAAAATTTCTATCAGTAATTTTGATGCTTGATGTTTTATTTGATAAGTAAAAATATTATAACTAACTGCGTCATATCCAAAGACAAAAGGTTAGTGGCTGATTAAGAACTCAACAGATTCAGATAACAGACACTTATGGATTTTTAAAAGAGCTTGTTAGTCATTTTGCATAAGGCTAAAAATTCAAATCTACACTATGTTAAATGTATCATTTTGTTGAAATAATCTTTAGAAAACAGCGGAGATAAAGGTCATATCACCAGTATAGTTAACAAGATAAACAGAAAAGAATTATAAAATACTAAAATTAAATTGAACAACATGATTTATATCATTGAACAAAATTTAATTCTGCAAATCATTTTATTTAGCCCAACAGATAGTTTATTAAAAGTTATTTTCTAATGAAATATTATGTCTGCATATATCATGTCCGTAGAACATTACTTTTTACGTAAATCGCTAATGAATCATCTTTCAAATGGTAATATGAATTTTAGAAACTTTATTTAAATCCATTGGATTAGATGAGCATCGAAAAGTTGCAATTTGGAAGATATAAATAATTATCCATAATTTTAGACCTATTTACATTTTTTACAGTCTTGGTCAACACTGATATAATGAAATAAATTTCAAAGATTGCTTTTAAAAAAACTTTCATTTTTACCTTAAAAAAATTCCACTGCTTGAAATATAGGATTTATGGAAAAATATTCATATGCATTCCCTAGTAAATATTTGTTGTTTTATTTTATACAGGCTAGATGCAATTTCACTGGGTGAACTTATAGGATTAGAAGACAAATCATAATGATTAGTATAGATTAAATTTCGTATAAATATTGCGAACTTATTCCAACGAGCAAAGTAAAAGGCTTTTTTTAATGAAAAAATTTAAAATAAGATTTTTCAAAGTAAAGTACTAAAATAAAAGAACAACATAATAGGACACTATTAACTACATTGTTTTTCTCAACCACCTAATTTGTTTCAGGTCTAATAAAAGCGATATTATAGCACATTATTACATAAGTTTTCTTTAATTCCTGGTTATTTAAAAGAACAAAAAAAAATGTGATTGTGAAAATTGTTTCTGATTTATGTTTGATAAAGAATTACGATTTTTTTCAATTATTTTCTTATATTCAACAGAAATAATGATAACACAAGTTTCATTATTTTATAACAATATTAATCTTTCAAAAATAGTTTTTGAAATTCCCGGTTTTGAAATTCAGCATCTATATTTCTGAGTTATCTTTATATCTAAATATTGGGTATTACGTTGTATACCAATTAGAACTGAAATTAAAAAAAATACTTTAAAAAAATTAAAGAAACGTATAATAAAAATTCCAAAATCCATAGACATTGTCCCTATTTTTTGCTATTATTTTAAAAGATTCGTTCTTTTTTGGCATAATTTGCAGAGAATTTAATTTCTTTTATTGAGGAAGCAATAACATGTAAATTCATTAACCTTTCAAATCAGTGGCAAAATCATTGAAAATTAGTTGTATTCCGAGATAATTGAGCTTCAAATTTTTGACAGCATAATCGATAGTTAAACCAAACGTTTTTCACCTTAATGTTTTTCAGTACGGCTATAATTTTTCAAATTCTATTAAACGGATTAAATATACGACATCTTAAAGTTTCGAATATTATAAATAACAATAATAACATACTTTTTCATCATTTATTGAAAAATTCCTGAATTTTGTAATTTATTTTTTTAGCTCAAGTATGGGCCTAACATCTGAATCAAACTGGAAATCCCTCCCTACAAGAGGTAAGTCTGATAAAGTCACATTATAGATAAAATCAATTGTCATGCTGAATGTTCATATTTATTAATACATTGTTTTAGAAAAGACAGAACACGCAAAAGTAAGTAGAAATCGTTTTATGTGATCATGCTAATAATTCAAGCGATAAGCCGCTAGTGGAATCTTTCTAAATGTGCCAAGTGTGTAACTTTACTATGTGTAATTTCAATTTACTAAGATCAGTTTACCGGTTCTTATCATAGATTAGTAACTTTGATAACACTAACATATGGTTAACTGACTTTTTTTTCACCATTCTACGGGAGATCTGCAGAAATTTTCATCCTTTTTTTTATTATACAATGGGATAAAAATGGGATCAGAGACTCTTGTCTTCTAGTGCCATGATAACGAGAAGTTGAAATGGAGTGGTCGGTGGATGAATTTCCCTGAGCCGCAAATCGAAAGTACATGGAAAGAAACTATAGAGACCGGCTAACAGCTCGTGATCAAGCGTAGACTGAAAAGCAATGGACCACAAGCATTTCTGATTTCAAATAAACTCACGATGGATTATAGCTAATCAGCTTCACGGTTTATCCCACAAACATTCATTAAAAGCCAATCAAATACAAGAATGCTTCTGGAAAACATTGCAAATTCCGCCGTGTGCCAGTGGTCAATTTGACTATAAGTGAAAGCTATGTTGATCACGTAACAGTGGGGGTCATCTGAAAGTATAGAGGTCTATCTCTTTGGTTGTGTGTAAGGCATATTTTAAAGAGAACTCTTAATGTATAATTGTACTTTTTTTTATCTAACAGTGTTAGCAAATAAAAATTTGCGTAATAATTATTATCAAATAACAGTTTAAATTTGTTTTATAAATACTATTTGCAAATAAAATATTACCTTAATAATAACAAAAGATTTCCAGTTAGAACTTAACGGAGACAGTCTAAAAGCAAACGGAATACTGTCATTTTTAAAGAAATTTACGCATAGCTCATAATTTGCATGACATTTATTTCTTACGAAAAGTCTTCCATAACTATCTCCTTTCAATAAATGAAACAAAATAAATTAAACAGTTATAATATTAATATATTTAATAAAAAATAAAGTGAACAAATTAAAATTACAAAAGTATTTTTATATATTTAAGCATAAAATATTAATTAATTAAATAAAATAACTAACAATAAACTAAATAATTTCAAGAATTATATCAGAAAACAAGGAAAAATTACAAAAAGAAATGTAAACCAACCAAAAGTACAATTTGCACACTTTTTATTTCATTTCATTTAATTTCATTTCATTTTAATTTTTCATTTCATCTAATTATTTTGGTTACAGAGGAAGGGTTGAAACGGCTAATAAAATGGATAATCCAAGCTCCCCTGCTGGCAGTCCTCCACTTCACCATTCCAGATTGCAGAAAAGATAAATGGCGAAAATTTTTCCTCCTCACTTTCCTGTCATCTATAACTTGGACCGCCATCTTCTCCTACGTCATGGTATGGATGGTAAGTCTACGACTTTTCTGTAAAAGCAAGATATTATTGGCAGAACCAGATTAACTCCTTATATACCGAATTATGAATTCATGAAAATTTTACATTCTAAAGCATTTTACGTAAATCGTTTAAACTAAATTAAAATAAAAGGGTTAAAAAAGATTATCTGAGCTAGAAATGTTCACCGGTTGTCGTGCCCAGTTAGTTTAAATGGTAGAGCATTGGCTTTGTAAGCCAAATATCTGGGTTCGATTCCCGGCATGGGTCATTTTTCGCTCACTTGGAAATATTTAATTCATATAAATTAAAAGATTTATATAATCATTTAATAAATTTTAGAAGGATAAAAGAATTTAGAAGGATTAATTAAATCTGAATTTAAAGGAATTTTGTGCAATATTTATAACCTCACTCAAATCTTTCATTTTAAACTGTTTTCTTAGTATTTTGTAGAATTATAAAATGTACAAATATTATGTTCTTACAATATAAATACAGAAATACTTCCGCATTGAAAAATCCCCATTCTTCTCCCTCGGCGCCAAGACAGCTGAAAAGATACAAAGGCAAAAGAAATCATCCTTTAAAAGATATTTTTGTTTTGTGTAACCAATAATGTTTTTGGAACAAGATAAAGTGATATATTTTGTAACTCATTCTAAACAGTATTACAACTAATTGATGTATTAAAAGAATTTTATAATAAGTCATTTTAATGGTACTTATTTTAATGGTACCTATAAGTACCTCGGTAGATAAAGGGTTAACCTCCTCAGTGAAATAATACATGGGACTACAAAAACAAGTTTAAAATTTCTATAAAGCATCTCCAAAGATGCATTTTTCTATATATTCATGCTTATGATATACATACATTTATTATAACGATCTAAAAGAAATTTTAACAATTCTAGAAGCAGTAAAATTAGTTTAAATGGTATTAATTGATTTTTAGTGTCTCCTACAGGCGACATTAAGAATGAGGTGGATAACTGCCTATTATTCATTCAATTACATTTGTTAAGCTAAGTTTAAAATTTTACTCTAGATTCTCTTTTTCGTAGCGCAAAAGCATACTTAGAAGGAGCGAATCAATTTCTTTCAATTGTATCAAATCTGATCTATGTACCTTAAAATAATACTAGTAATAGTAACAAAAAGAAATAAAACCTCTTCCGACACAGCGGAAAGGATTCTTTTTAGGTGCATTCGTAATTATGCAAATACGTAGCACCTATAGTTGTCGTTCAGTCCGTCCGTCTGTCTGTCTGTCCGTCCGTCCACATATAACAACGCAAAAACTACCCAACCGAATCATTTTAAATTTAAAATATATAATTATTACATAATTTTGTCGAGTCTTTTCAAATTTTATGAAAATCGGATGCATAGATCATTTACATGGACAATCAAATGTATTCCATTACATTAAGGTCAATGAAGGAAAAGTTTTAAATGCATTTTAATCGTTTGAATTTAAAATACTTAATTATTACATAATTTTGTCGCTTCATTTCAAATTTTATCAAAATAAGATGCATAGTTTAATTACATGGACAATGAAAAGTATTCCGTTGCATTATGGTCAAAGGGAGAAAATGTTTCAAATGCATTTTAAAGGTGTTAGACTCATTCGAAAATACTAAAATTGATATGCATCTATAAAGTAGATATTCTAATATACATTTTGCATAATCTGTGGTGCAAAGAACATTTGTTATTGATTTAAAAGGCCACATAAAAGTATTCAATTACATAATGCTATAGGGAGAACATTGTTTGATGAGCATTTTAATTTTAATTAACTATTTACATTTTTTTAAGATTTATATATGAGAGTGACATTTTTAAAACTTCGATATAACTTCTTTTTTTTTTTTTAATTCAAAATAAATTATCTATATTTTCTGATTAAGAATAATTAAATCTTTAACTATCATTAATGGCTATGTTTTTAGTAATATAGAAAAACCGTATATACAAAAAATGTAAGTAATTCAACAAAAAAAAGGGGGGGGGGGAATTGAAATTTAAAAATGGGGTTTAACAATAATTGTATTATTGGCCAACTGCTTCTACTATTAATGTATTTATATATCTGATGATTGCAGGTGACTTTGGTAGGCTACACTTTAGGAATTCCAGATAGTATCATGGGAATTACATTTTTAGCTGCTGGAACTAGTGTGCCAGATGCTTTTGCAAGTCTCATCGTTGCTAGACAAGGTAAGGTATAGATTTTGTAAGTACGATAAATTAATTTAAAAAATCATTTTTTATTAATTTTAATTTTATATTTACTATGACAGTATTCTCTATAAAATGCAGTTTAATCTATTATAAATACTTTTTAGTATCAGAAGTCTCTCTTAACTAATAATTTACCTTTAAGGGTGTATTCGAAAAAACACTTTTACACCTTCAACAGCTCTAAATTTTCTGATACAGTTTCAGACATATTTTTAAAAGTAGAAACATGAAACTTGCCGAGAGATTTTTGAAGAGACGTACAATGTGCCGTGTGATGTCATCTTGCGCTCAATTCATTAGAATTTGATTTATAAACAATTATTTTCTCAGTATGACCCTTTTTTTCGTTCCCAGATCGCCCGCTTCGTAAAAATCAGCTCAAAATGCCATTTTTGATTTCCTTTTTTTGGAATATTTTCTGCATTTATCAAATAATCGACAATCATAGCACCTTGAGTACTTTCTAAATAAGACAATTTGCCAGTT
Source organism: Maratus speculifer (assembly GCA_964019185.1). NCBI lineage: Eukaryota > Metazoa > Arthropoda > Arachnida > Araneae > Salticidae > Maratus > Maratus speculifer. Next base: position 110,380,675 of record OZ025301.1, read on the forward strand.
TGATGCATTTGAGAGCGAAAATGAATTTAAAAATAAATCGGAAATTAAGCAGTTTGAATAGAAATACATCCTTAAAATACCTGTAATAGCTAAAATAAGTTTCTCCTTTCATATGTCGGAATTTTAAACCTGTAAGGGTAAGCGTTCAAACATACAAAATTCAGTGAATGAGTTCACAATTTTTGATGACATAAAGTTCAGAAATGAGTTCTTTTTAACAATCTTTAATCTTCCACATGTTAGTCAATTGAACACTTTTGATCTCTTGTGATCAGAAAAGAAACATATGTCATATAACTGATGTTTTAAATGTGTACTTTTGTAGTGCTCAAAAACTTTTTTAAAAGGTATAAAAGTAAATTTAAAATGATACATACAAAGGGTGACAAAATTGAAAATTAAATTTTTAAACAAATTAAATTATTTTAAATTAAATTATAAAACATTCGATCCATTCTATATTCAAAATTAAAAAAAAATCTGAAAAGCAAGAATTAGTTTTATGATGTGTCTTGCAGAACAAATTCAAAATTTCAAGTATTAAATAAGTTGATATTTTTCCAATATAGATAAAAACACTTTAAAAATTCTATTTTTCTTTTTAAAAATAATTTTGTTACATTGTTTAATCGATATTTTTCAGAATTGTTCATATCAACGTTAACTACGTATTATTGGTACAGTTAGCAGTTCTGTGAAAATCAATGCAAAAATTTCGTAACTTCTGAAAATATAACCAGGAACAAAAATACAAAACAACCTCTTCCGATCGCCAAAAATTTTTCTTATCATTTGAAATCCAAATACCAATACATATTTCGAGATAAGTATACCAAAATATTTTCGGGATAAGTAAGTATATCAATATATTTTCAAAATTTAAAAAGTTTTTTTTTAAACTAATTTCTGAAAACGCTTCTGAATGTCAATGAGTTTTCTTGAACTGTAATATTAGTTAAGATGATATCCATTCACACTTAAACGTTTCCAGCTGCATAACTGAACTTATAGATCCAAGAGTACCAATAAAATATTATTGGCAATAATAATGTTAATACTGTTAACTTATCCGTTTGTCAATATGTTTGTTGAATACGAAAATGTTTACTTGAGAATGAATAGAATCAGAAAACTTTACATTCCGAATTGCGAAAATTGATTAATATAACTCAAAAAACATTCGGAAACGTTTCCGAAATTTAATGGCTGCAAATTACAAACTTCTTTCTTTACATAATGCATTGCTCTTATTACAGTATTTCTTGATGTAACAACTAACTTTTTGACTTTTCCTATCATATAAATTGCAATTTTTAAAAAGGTGTATAACTGATTGTTTACTAATTGTTCTTTTTTTCTATATTTGTTCTGAGCAGGTCAAGGTGACATGGCTGTGTCTAACAGTTTGGGTAGTAATATTTTCGACATTTTAATTGGACTTGCTTTCCCTTGGTTCATTCAGACGACAATGGTAGAACCTGGATCCATTGTAAGTATATTCGTTTGACGTATTATATATATAAGCTTTATGTCCATTTATGACCACAGAATCGGACAATTTATATGAAGACGTAAAATTACTCAATTCTCCAAACTTAATCAACATCTTCACTTTTAACGGTATCTTCGCGTTTTTAACATCGATGCCAACATCTCATAATCTCTTCGGTTCCTGAGTCCCCATATGGGGACTTTCGTTTCGTCTCATGTCATTAATAATACTCGAACATAATAAGAATTTCGATATCAGAATGATATGTTTCGTAGTCTAAGATAAGAATTGATGCAAATAAAATAAAAATCTTTCCTGAAGTCAAATGGGATAAGAAATAATTCAGTAATAATTAATAATTCTGCATTAATACTCAGTAGCGAGGAGACTAATTATTCCGGAGTGATTCAATATGAACATGTTTTCATGTGAGAATATTATTTATGGTGAAAATATTATATTATCGGAAATTTCAAAACGACAGTTAAAATATACCTTATAGAAAGAAGCCTAATTGCTTTACATATATTTTCTGATTTCAAAATTTCTTATCATGGATTAGATTTCGAAAAATTAAGATATATTGGTTTCTATGCTTTTATGCACGTGTATATTGCTATATACAGAACGAAACTCTATAATTTCATGTTGCAGTAAAAACATGCGAATCTTCTTTTGTCGCTCCTGTGAAATTTGCTGTCGTTGAAATGTGTCACTTTTCTTGCGTGTGAGCGATATACATATCCAAAAGTTGCATATAGCTCTTTTATTAACTAAAGAAGTAATAAAGAAAAGTAATATTTGACTATTGCACTTACATAAGTTTCAAAAATAAATTAAAAAAATAATAATAATTTGAAAAACTAATTTTAAAAAATATTAAGAATTTGAGAAAAGTTAAATAAAGCACTAGTACAATATTCTAAGCAAAAGAGCTGGTTAAAGCCACAGACTTAACAGAAAAAGAAACTTTTCAGAGCATTTTCTTCTGTTGTTGTAACAACCTGACAGATTTATGTGATTTTTTTCACGTGTAAAGATAAAACAGAAAAAATCAGAAATGAATTGATTAACTCAATTTCACTCTTCTTCCTAATTATAGTAGTTCCAGATCAGGACCTATTTGCGGAATAGGCCCATGTAATCAGTGCTTACCCACTGAAATACAAAAGGGCCTTCAATTATACTTTTTACAAAAAAAAAAAAAAAAAAAAAAAAAAAAAAAAAAAAAAAAGAATCAAGATTAAAAAATGCATTTTTATTTTCGAACGAAACATTTTTTTCTTACTATGTGGCAATTGTAAGTAACAAAAGGTATTTTGAAGTTCAGATATTCTCAACTGTAGTTCATGTTTGTCATTTGCAAAATATATTGTTTATATCTTTTTATACATAACAAAATACTTTTTCATATGTTTATAAGTAGTTTTTGTTTAATATTAAAAGTTTTAAAATACTCGAAATTTTGAAGGTAAAATTCCAAGTTATGAAAAATAGATTTAGTGAAGCAAAAAAGCAATTTGTAGATTTATAAGGGGCCTTTACTTTAACGTTCAATCTTCCCCTACTTTTAAATACTAAGCGGCCTCAGTACCTAATTATGACGCTTTGAAATCTCATCACACAAAACATTCTAAACCCTCCATGATTTTTGAAGAAGATTAGACTTGTTTCCTGATTTTTTGTCTATTTCGCTTTATGTTTAAAGAAAAAGAAAGAACCGTGGAACGCTGGCTTTGAAAGGCTTAATATCGATAACTATTTGTTTAATTTGCACATTTACACATTAACATCCAATTTGAAATTTTTTAAAAAAATTCAACTATATTTATTTTAAAACAGCGACAGTCTTATCTTAACACTCTGTATATATCAAAAATACAAAAACAGTGAATAATTATTCAGGGTAGGTACAACAAATAGATATAACATATAACCTAAACATATAAATCATCAAAGTACTAATTATTTTTATTGTACCACACATGTCAACATACTTGATTGATATTTTCTGAATCTCAGACATTCTTTAAATATTTTCTTTCATTCCAGGCCACGATCAATAGCAGAGGAATGGTATATTCTGTGATTCTGCTTTTTCTGTCTATTGTTATAACAGTAAGTAGTGATTAATATTCCATCAATATTCTTTTGTATCGCATAGAATTTAGTATTCTTCGAACTCTTAAAAAGGTAGCCTTTGATTTTTTTTTTCATCTTTTATTTCAAAGGACGCGATTCCAATACATCAATTGTGTAACATGAATAGTTAAAAATTTCGCCCTGCATTTGCGAAATTCAGTGTGTTTATTCGAATAAAAGAAACGTTCTTGAAATTAACATTAAACACTGTAACAAAGAGCTTCGATTTTTATTCTTGAGATCTTTTTAATTTTTTTTTTCTTCACTGATAAGAGTTTTTGTGATGAATAATAATTAACTAGTGATAGTATGAAAGAATGTTAAACTTTTGAGAAATGTTGTTATTTTTTTAAATTTCCAATCTGTGTAACTCGGATTAAATTTTATTTGAGATTTTTGTTTTAATTGTGTTATATGCAGGACTTAAGTTCAAACTACAAAAAGTACTGGATCCCTAATATTCTGAAGTATTAAAAACCATAAATTTACCTTATAAATTTACCTTATATATTACCTTCAGCCACATAATAATAATAAATACTGTTAATATGGAAAATTTAGAGCATTTTTTTTTATTTTACCAAAAGAAAATAAACTGTAATATGTTTTTAAAATATGTTTATAGATATCCGCATAGTTGTTACAGATTTAATTTATTTATTATCATTGTTTCTGAATTATAATTTTGTTTCCTTTCTTTTTTTCTCTTGTTTATTTTTTAACTTGTAATAGCTTCTGTGGTGAATAATTAAATCGTGATAGGTTGAAAGAATGTGAATTATTTGAAGGAGAATTTAAAATAGTAAACACATTGAGTAATCAGCATTGGTTTTTGTAATCCCCCCCCTCTCTCTGTAGTGCTTTTTTTTCGTAATAAACTGTCAGTTTTATACGAACTTTGGTTAAATTTGTTTTTTATATATATATGTTAATTGCAGAATTAAAATACTTACAAGAAAAAGTACCCAAACCGTACTTCATAGAAATACTAAAAATCATAGCGTTATTTATGTCTCCTCTAGGAGCATTGTATACCAAAAACTATTAATATGCAACAATTTAAAACTTTTTTTATTTATTTCACCAAAAGGAAAAAAAAATAAATATTTACATGCAAATCTACATAATTGTTACTTTTTTTTCTATCATTATTCCTGAATAATAATTTGTGCCTAAATTTAATTGCAAAATTAATTTTGCAGTTAAACAAAATGAATATTACTATTAGGAAATAGGAATAACAAAAAACCGCAATAGTTTTGCAGATATATATGTATATTGATAGATAGATAAGTATGTGTGTGTTACACCACTGCACCTTGAATACTAGACCTCATTGCTGACATATATAAATGCAGCTGGCGAAGTCTAATTTTTTTCACCGTGTGTCAATCATTAGAACTTTGTTACTAATAATTTTGTAAAAAAAAATTTTTAAGATGAAGAAGTCAAAAAATTTTTTTATAAAATACTGGTTGTGATGTCTTCTGTTCCGTACCTAATGACACGAGCAGTATTGAAGTGCCATCTGTAAAAACGTTAAAACAGAGTTGAGTTCGAGAGTATAGAACAGAGTTGTGTTTTGTGTTGAAAAATGGCGATGTATGTACGCATTATTATATTGAGTTTGTGTTATGAGAAAATAAATAATTACCTGTGTAGAGTCCATTAGTAGAGTGAGTTGTGACTTCATATTATCGACGACATCTTCCTTTTTTGATAAAACATTTCTAAAGACTAACTCGCATGTATTTATTGTTGTTTAAATCCAATAATCCAGGGTTTAAATACACAAAATTTATTTACACTGACAGCACATGAAATAAAAAGTTTCAAATATACAAAGAAGGCCAAAAAAAAAAAAAAAAAAAAAAAAAAAAAATCACAGAAATACAGAAGGTCCTCGAGGTACAATATTTTCAACTCACAATAAAGATATTTCACCACTACTACTTTATAGGATTCGAAATCTGGTACCCGTTGAACATGTATGTATACACTGAAAAAAAACCTGTAAGGTTACTAAAATTTTTCTAATGAACTTGAATTCCAAGAACTTTTCATATAACGATAACAGCAAAATTTCATGTAACCGAGGAAGGTTACATGAGTTTCTGCTGTTACCGTTATATGAAAAGTACTTGGAATACAAGTCTTTTAGAAAAATCTTAGTAATTTTAGAGATTTTTTTATAGTGTATACCTCAACTCTTTCTCCCCCCCCCCCGCGAACGTCACGTGACTAAAGTAGTGAGCGGGCTCAGTGCTAAAAACATCATTACACATCCCACTGGTGTTTAAATTTAGGAAACCGTACGTACGTTAAAATAAAGATAGCCTCCATTTTTGTGTGAGCGCTCAGGCTTTATATTCAGGCAGCGATGGTTACACATTGGAGTACATTATTGTTTCTTAGCTACATTTCTGATTTAATGCGTGAAGAGATATATCGCTGTTGGTTATTATAATTCATTTAAAAATTTGGTTTGATTTCAGACTGTATTTGTCGCAAAATGTAAATAATGTAGACACGCTGAAAAAGCTCGCAAATGGGACATATTTGTATTCCTTTTTAGTTACAATATCGTGTCCATTTAAAGCCGATTCCGAAAATTAAGAAATAGCAATCTTTTATCCCTTCAGTATTGAAATTATGTAAATATACTCGCAAGTTTCACTGAGAAGCATTTAGCGCTTAACTGTTACGATTTTCCTGCGTTTTGGGATTTTTATTCTTACAATTCTGATTTTTTTTTAGTAGAGAATGAAAATCTAAAAATAGAAGAAACTTATTTTTTATTCGTTAGTTATCTTTAGATTGATATTTGTTGAATATATGAGATAATAAAATCGATTCCAGAAAAAAAAAAAAAAAATTTCGCCGACTTTCAGTCGGGAACCTTTTGATTAGCAGATAACTGCGATACCGAGGAGCCAACTCATCGGTCTAAAATGGATTGGAATTAAGATTCTATTTTTAAATCTAAGTCACAAAAAAAGATCAGGTTCCATTAAAATAATTCACATAATTAAAATAATATAAAATTTTTTAAAATTTTAATTTTTTGTCTTGTGACTGAAGGTGTTCAACTATAAGTATGCAAAATTTCAAGTCCCTAACTTATACAGTTTCTGAGAACAAAATCTGTGTCAGTGGGATGAGTAGAGTTTCTTCAGTTGAACGTAACCCTAGAGAAAAAATCGATACGTAGAAAATTTAAATACTAAATATTATTAAACTAATCAAAACATAAAAATTAAATTTATATATACATTACAATTCATCTGACATACAAGTAGAAACTATTTAAAAACATGTACAATAACAAAAGCAAAAGTTTCTGGCTAAATTTTAGCCCCTCCTCAATGCAAAAATATTTAAATTACGAGAAAACTATGTATCATGTTTGCAGTTAAAATCGAAGAAAGTATTAAGAACCACATCAAATCAATGCTGTATAGTCAGGTGGAACTGCACATGATTCATTTATTGGCGAAATTTGCTAACTGTTAAATTTTGACTATTAATAATTATTAATTGTGATATATAGTTTTCTGGTCATTTGAATGTTATTGTACTGATGAGTGGCAAAAACTTGCCCGAAACGTTTGCATTTTTATTAGTATATGTATTTGCGTATTTTTCTGCTTATATGTCTGATGAATTGTAGTATATTTTTTTAATTTTTAAATTTCTCATATCAGATGTCAAAAAATATTTATTTAATCAAAACATCTTAACCCTATTGAAGGAGTCATGACTTTTAAATTTGTATGGTACTAATAAACAAGACTTTATTACTAAGAATGTATTTATTAAAAACATGTAACTTTACTCATTGGAACACAAAAATAAGAACTTTAATATGAACTTGCGTAAGTATATATTAAATAAACTATAAAATCGACGTTTCGAGCTGTCTTCTGCAGCCGTCTTCAGGAAAATATGATGGTGAAATGTGAAAAAAAAACTTGCATTCATATCATTGGTCAAGGTTCGAGAAATTGCCTCTCGCGCAGGAAGCATTCATCCCTGATCTTTTAATTATTTCACACTCATATTTTCCTGAAGACGCCTGCAGAAGATGGCTCGAAATATTGATTTTATATTTCATTTTGTTTTTAACTATGCAAGTTCATATTAAAATTCTTGTTTTTATGCACATATGAGCAAAGTTATATGTTCATGTGATCCATTATATATGTAATATAATATATGTAATAGTATTATATGTAATGCATTCGCGGTAGTTACATTTCTTTGTGCAATCGTTCACTACGTGTTTACAAAATTTATTTGTTTCACACCAATTTTTTAGTGTTTTATATTTCAAACTGACATTTCTTATTTCATTTCGCAGATCGGAGGGATCTTCTTCAGCCATTGGCAGCTGACGCCACGCTTGGGTGTGATGCTCCTCAGCGTTTATGCCCTGTTCCTTACCATATCCATTCTCCTGGAATTCAACTTCCTCGGATACGTGAATCCGCCCATGTGCCAAGACTGAGCTTCTTTCTAACGGAACAACCGCCCTTAAATACAGAAAAAAATAAATAAATATTACATATATATATATATAAATATAAGTCATGTGACCTCCCATTTCCCTATTTCATGTGAAATATATTGCTTTGTCCAAGCTTGTGATACCGTAGAAGTGGAATGGGGAGGTGAAATGATTTGAAGTTCAGGGCTGTGATTGTAGCCTGATAGGGCTAAGGGAACTCTGAGTCTCCTTATAAGCCTATTGCTTACGCCTCAATTTGCAAGAGAACCTTATAACAGGATCTCTGTGCTGATAGTAAGTCTGACAGCATGAAGCAGTCAGAGAATGAGAAAAAACGTATCATTTCGTCAGTACAAATGCATTATGCCAGAAATCCCGTGAGATTTCTGAATTAGTCTTTCATAAGATGAATAGATTTCTTTGCATTTCCACGTGTTTGTATAAGTGTAATAATAGACTTATAAGAAGGCCAGCAGCTTTAAAAGTAAATAGTTCTTTTCTGTGTAAAGTGATATTTTATGGAAAAATAGAAGATGCACCCCACATAAAAACCTTTTCAAATTATTTTCTTCCAGTTTATAATTCTTTAAATGATAATTTTTAAATTACAATTTACCAATTAGTTTTTTGAAAGTGGTTATTCTTTAACAGTTCATTCCTGAATCGATAATTCTTTAATTAGTTTCTTTTAATTGACAATTCCTTAATATGGTAGAAAATTAGGTATGATTTTTTTGATTTCCTAAAATGAATCTCATGTATACGATTGCTTTACAAGAAAAAGTTATGGCAAATAAAATACATGAACTTTCAGAAATTCAATTAGATAATACCAGACAATATGTTTGCATTTACATATGTAATTGGACTAGATTCATAAAAAAGTTGGCAGCTTTAAAAATAATAATTTTTTTCAATACAAAATGATATTTTACAATAAAAGTTTAAATGAAACGCCCCTGAAAACCTTGCAAGATTAACTTGTTCACTGTAAAATTTTACATAAAATTATGTGAAATTATTTAATTCCTAAAATTTTGAATTTATGTATGTGATTTCTATATAAAAAAATGAACGTCGAAAAGAATATATCATATGAAATTTCCGAATTATTCCTTGATTAAGATGGCAGAATTTGTTAGAATTTTTTGCCATGTGTTAGTGTAATTATAATAGAATGTAGCAGTTGCTAGACTGTCATATAATAACTGCTACAAAAAAACATCACAATTAAAAATAATTAATTTTCTCTAGGTAAGATTAAATGGTAAAATCGAAAATGAACCTCCTGAGAAAATATAGTGATTTAAATTGTAAATATTGCCGTATTCTTTCACATGTTTATGTTTTACATGCCTAATATAGGCATTTAATTATTATTAATGAAATATTAATACTATTTTAATATCCTTTAATTAGCTACCTAGCATTACTATTTTGTCCATATTTTTCTAATTTTAAAGTTTTTGTAATAAATATTTCCAGCTACATGGCACAGTTGTGTTTTACAGAAGCAATTAGACTAAAAATAGAAATCGCTAAACAAACGCCTGACAGTTATAGGAGATTTATTTTTAATTCGCTTTGTTGGCTTTTATCTTGTCTCTAAAATTGTCTACCGTTACTAAATTTCTATTTAAATTTTTATCAAATAGTATTTTAATTATTTTTATAAATGCAAATAAAAAAAGTTAAGGCAATAATATTAAATATTTATCATGATATCTTTAACCGAATTCAATTGAATATTGATAAAATCGTTATTTATACATTGTTATGAGAGGAATTTTTTATCGATTAAACATTCAAAATATCAGCAGATTTTTCTACAATTTTGTATTCACTTTTTTATTTTAATGAAATTGTAGTTTTAAAAGTAAAATTCTTTTATCAAAATATTTTTAAGGTCATAATGTAGCTATATTATAAACCTTTAGTATAATAATGGAATCGGGACCATAAAAATATAGTATTAGCAGAATTCTGTGTCTGAATAGTAATAGAAATGTATCATTAAAAGTAGAATATTATAAACCACTCAATAAATCATAAAGATATTCTCTATGTAATAAAATGCTTTTTATACAAAAATATGAAACTATGTCAAAAATAAGAAATCTCTTCAAAGTAAAACAAAAAGGATCAATTAATATTTCAAAAAAGAACCTTAATTTTTCGTGTAGACATCATTGCTTGGAGATAAAGCCTATTACTAGTAAACAGAAGGTTCTTCGTTCAAATTGTAGTTCTTGCAGTTGGAATTTCCAAATTACGATGAATTTAATTAAAAGGAATTTCATATTTTTTGCAATATTAAGAGTTTATTAGGCTGTAATAAGTAATCTTTGACATTCATAATATTTTTTTGGAATTCAATTTTTTTTTTCTATCTTAAAAATTATTGAGATTTATTGGTGATTCAGCATTTTAAATTTCGTTTAAAAATTTTTCTTTCGTTTTTAGAAAAAAAAAAAAACAATTTCCGCTAAATTTGTTTCATTTCAATTTTCAAAAAATCTGGAATTTAGGATTTTATTTAAATAGTTTGATTTGAGCATTTTCAATATCATTAAAATAAATAACATCCTTTTATAATTACTTTAAAATTAAATTTATTGATGCTATTATGTATGCCAGAATTTAATAATTTCAAATTAACAATGTGTATTTATTAATTAAAGAATAAATTGTTTTGAAAAAAAAATGTTAAACGAAACCCTCAGTGCGATCTGCGATCACTTTTATCCACTTGTTTTCAAAAGCATGTTTGCTTGGTTTTTGCAAAGTTAACCGAAATAATGAAGTTAGTATGAAGTTATTTCAATATTTGTTGTTATTATTCTGTTTTCAAGGAATGATGCAATCCAGATGCATAAGTAAAAAAAAAAATTGTTAAATATTAACCATTAAAAAATAACTTTTTTATTAATGACCATCAATACGATTTTTATGCCATTATCATTTTTTTTAACTTTTTGTAATTCGTGCACTCTCTTGTGTTTACTTTAATAGTCAACAAATCCAACATTTATCAAAGAATACCGTTTCAGTTTTTTCATAAACCATTTGTATGTCTACAGAATTTTAGTACAGAAGTTTTGCAAATTTGAAATTTAAGATTCAGAGAATTTTTATCGCTTAATCTTTAGTTGTTCATTCCTTATAAGCCATACCGGATTTTTTTTTTTTTTTTGACATGTTTATTTAACTGATTTATTACTTCATACCTTTATTGAAAAAAAAAATTATCTTTTTTATTTTTATTTTATTTTATTTTTTATTTTATTTATTTATTTATTTATTTATTTATTTTTGTGGTACTGAAATAAAAAAAAATGATAACAGGAAAGGTGGAAAATGATTCAACATTTTAAAGAAAAACTCTGATTGAAGGGATTAAGATTCATTATGTACATTTCATGTTGTGGAATAATCGAATATATTGATTTAAAAAATAGAACATAATGAATGCAATGATTTGTTTGTCTGACGATATTTAATAAAAAAGAATTTAAGATTTATAGAAATAAATGCTTTAAATCACAGATCGTCATTTTTTTTTAAATTCTTTTAGTGCCACATGCATATTTTGATTTTTTTTAAATTCTTCTTTGCAACAAGATAATTTTTATGTATATTCTATGCGCATATGCTGCATTGTGTGCTCGAAGTTGTGTTTAAATTCTGCACATGTTAGCTCAGAGGTCAGCGCACTGCCTTGGAACACTCAAGTTTAAGGTTCGCAGCCAGGTTTGTGAAAGATTCATTAAAATTAATAAATGTTATATTTAAAGAAATTTGATTAGACTTCATTGCCTTGAGTAATCATCTAAAATAATTATATACATTAACTTTTATTTTTAGAAATTGATTTCACAATCTTTAATAACTAATATGTTTATATGGATAATATATTTTATTATCATATCTAGTATATGAAAATGCAATGCGAGTGAAAAGAATTTCAGAACTAAAGTGCGCTCACTAGTAAACAAGTTTATTTATTTATTTTTTATTTATTTATTTTATATTTTTATTATTTATTTATTTTATTTATTTATTAATTTATTTGGTAGTAGTAAATTTTCATAAGACATATTTGATGAAATTGCATTTAAAATATCAGTCCTAAAATTCTGTAAGCATATTATGTGTCCTTTCTACATTTCTTTATTGCAATCGGATTGTAAACAAATGTTGTATTCACAAATGTTAGATATAGTGCCAGAAAATATCTTTTCACTGTGATTGTACGATTGCAGGTATATCTATAACTAAAGAATGGTTCACAGTATAAGTTTATATTGAACATGTAATGATTTCACATTATATAGATCAATGTAATTTGTCTGTTCACTTATTTAACCTAACTGTAAATGTTTTTTGTATGTTGTGCTGTATGTGTAATGTGCTGTTATTTTAGATGATTCAGTCTTCATGTATTGTGAAACCTATCACGTGAACTGCGCCTGACGTACCTAGCCATTAGAAGACCTAGCATGAAGAGCTTCTAATAATGCAAAACATATTTTTAATTTTGGTAAAGCATTGTTGTACTGATGTATATCGATTTAGAGAAAATTCATAAAAAAATGATGTACATATTAGCTTAAGTGGTGGTTTATAAATTAGGCAAGATACGTCCGAAAAGTTCGTTAAATGATATCGGAAAACAACCAGAAGAATAAGCAGTAAAAACATATAAACAGCCTTTAATGAATTACAACTAAATTGTAGAAAAAGTTCAGTACATATATGGATGATTTTTATTCAAAAATATCCGTCGATTTTTATCGTAAATATTCCATTTTGAAATGAAAGCCTAAAACTTCCTGTAAAAGAAATTTTTATTTTTATTTTTTACTCTTTAAATGTTAAAACAAAAAATACCTCCCCAGACTGCAAAACAAAAAAGTTCTTTATCAATTGAAAAAAGTCTAAAAGATTCCATTTAAAGTTTGTTAATAGATGTTTGAATGTGTCCACTTTGTGTAGAAAACAGAAAATGCATAATCGTATGGCAAGTAGCAAATTTCGAAATCACAGAAAGCCAATGAAATTAAATAATATGTGATAATATCAAATACAAATACTTGTTCCGTGACAATTTGCATCAACATATATTATTATTTTGCGACTAATTCCGGAGATGCATAGTCTTGTTACAAAACTTAAAGAAAGACAGAATAGCTTTCTCATTCTCGCGCATAGTTAGCGATTATAGACCAACAAGATCGCTAGCAAAATCACAGAAGGTATTTACCAAATACAAAACCCTTATAATAGTATAACCAGACAATCTATTGCACACCTCTTCAGTTAATAATTTCTTTAAAAATCAACTTGCAAAGCATAAATTTTTTAATGTATGACTGAATGTAATTTCGTTATTACACGCAAATAATTTTCATTGGTCACAAATCATATTCAAAAATCTGGGAACTATCAACGTAAGCTTCATTTGAATCAATAGAAACTTTGATGGCAAATGCTATTAGATGACAATCCTTGTTGATATTTAATTCTTTTTATATTATTTCCAGACACTGTCACTGTCTGCGCGTCAGCTACTGCTTCACTTGTTTGATATTGTCTGACGTTATTTTTGTTAATGATCAAACATGGTTCATTTTCAGCAATCTCCCTTACATCGTAAAAGAACAAATCATAGATACATTTTCTTCTCGTGGATTCTGTTCATACATCTGAACTGACATCGTATGTCTCCGAAACCATTTTTCCTTAATTTTTAATCAAACGTAATTTCAGAGTTACTATTATAGAGGAGAGATAGGGATGAACAGCGTTCTAGTAACCAATATAATTTTCACGTATTGAATAGCCATATGATTTTTATCACCAAGTGCTATCATATGTTTAAGAAAGGGAGATAAACAAATTACAGTTACCGTTAATTTAATCACTTAACTGGTTTGTCTGTACGTCGTACGGATAAGAAGAGTTTGCCTGATTTATCAGTAAAAGCATTTCAACACCACTAATTTATTAATCACAATTATTAAATGACAGAAATGTTTAAACTAATATTCAAACATTTTAGCTTGAAAAAAAAATGATGTTTATCCCACATTTTAAACTTTTTGCATGCAAAAAAAGTCGTCAGTTAAATGGTTAAAGTGATATTCTTCTTTTACTAATTAAATACCTATTTTAAGTTGCTTTATTTTACTTTGTTCATAATTTTGTGCTAGCTCACATGCATAATTTTGATATTGAATATATATTTAACTACGGTAACAGTTTTGAAATTGCCAAGCAATTAATAACAACCCAAACCTGGAAACCTTTACATAATTAGGACCGATGCCACTTTTATGTAAAAGCGCCTTCTATTCCTGTCTGTTCTCTTTGGGTGGGGTTTTTCATTGCACTCTGATACAAGTATTTAAACTCATTTGGCTTGAATGACTGCAACAATTAAATCTGCTTCCCCTAAAAGTGCTATTATGCGAGGTAACCCCTCGTATCGCTTCAAATTCAAATTCAAATCGCTTCAAATTCCAAGCATCTCCATGTTATCCTACGGCTCCAGGGGAGTCGTTCAGAATGCGTGCGAATTTCTTGTATCAGAGGTTCTTTGACGTCTGAAAAGAAGCGAGTTGCCAGTAACCGCCAACCAAATGCTTGGAAATCTGACAATGCTAAAGCCTTTTCTCGAACATCCAATGAAATGCTTAGAAAAAGAAAAAACACAGGCAATTTTTGTCGCTTGAAATTTTTACGTGTAATGGAGGATATTCCAAAGCTGCGTTTGAGGCTATAAAATGTCACGTGGTACCGGTAATTTACCCAAAGAACTTCTAACTGATAAGCAGGGAGGCTGCTACTGCTTTCCCTATGAGCTGTTTCATTGGTTCGTGGGGATTTATATTGCATCTAACGAAGCTTTCTCTTCTTTACGCTAGAAGCTTTTGCTTTGACCACGTGATCAAAACGTAAATGGAATAGCCTCCATTGCACTTTTAGTATGTTCGACATTACGAATTGTCTGTTTTCCCAATGAGCATGAACGCGTTTTTACCCATTTTTCTGTTTTACAGTGTGATCCATTCATCGATTTTTTTTGGACGTTTCTTGTACTACATATAAATGAAAAAATATATAAAATCGGTGAGTTGTTTGTTAAGTGATATTGAACAAATAATATTAGAAACTTTATTAGAATTTCTTGACAATGCTGACAGACATAAACAAGAAAGATATGTATTTATAAAGCTATTGTTTATATAATACGCCATGTACAGGAATAATATCTTAAAATTAGTTTAGACTAGAAAAAGAAAAATATGTTTTGTATATTATCCTGATGGTGTTATGAATTTCAAAGTAAAATTTTATTTCTGTTTAAAAATGAAATTATATTTTTATATTTTGTATTTTAATTTGATAAATATAAAATATCGTTATTTTTTAAGTATGGGGTATTTCCAAAGGATTAAAAGATAATTTTGTGCGGTAAAAGTTACATATGTATACATATTATTTGAAGAAGTGAAAATATTCTTCCGTGATAAAATGCTTTTAAATGGAAAATGTTTTCTGCACTTAACCAAAATATTCATGTATGCACATTAATCATGTTACAATTCTTTGTTTTATTCATTTACATCCGTATTCATACTTGATTTATCATGTTACAAACTACTCTGTAATTTATAGCTGATCAGACACTTATATATTTGCTATTTGAATTAACTGTTCATCTAGATACAAGGGTGAATTAAAAATAAAATTTAGTAAAAACATTTGTATTGTAACATTGTATATGTACTTTGTACAGTTTTATAAAAAAAAAAAAAAAAAAAATAGATTACTAACGAAATAATGTATTTTTAAGCACAATACATTCACTGTAAAAAATAAATAAATAAAAATAAAAATAAAAATATCAAAATCTCAAATTGACAAGAAAAAACTGTCAATTTTGGCGCCAGTTTAAAACAGTTTAATTTACAGAAATTACCCGTAATTTTCCATTAAAACTAATTTTCTCTGTAAAAAATACATCTTTTTTCTGTAAAAATTACGAAATTTAGTTTTTTTACAAAAAAAGATTGTTTTTCTTAAAAACAATTTTTTTTTTAAAAAAAAAATTACAGATTTTTTTTTTTTTTTTTTTTTTTTTTTTTACAGTGTTGAACTGACATAAATCAATTCCAGCGTCACGTAACCTACACATCAATACAACCATTTTCAATCTACAAACATATTGATAATTACATGATTACCTCGTATCAACTGCTTGATTCCAGTTACCTTTTTAGGAATATTGAATGTTGAAAATCTATCAGATCCGTAAATCTATTTAAAATTGTTCGTACAACCTGATAAATTGTGCGGCAAAATATTGCATGCCAGCTGTAAGCAGTGATAATTTTGAGTGATTTAACCTCTTTGTTACTGAGTATTAATGTAATATGATAAAATGTTACTGAATTCTTTCTAATTAATAAGTCTAATAATAATTTATTAAAGCGTTGGTGTCGACGACAACAGAACCCCTCCTATGGTTGTTTTGGACTCTAACGCCAGTTTTATGTATCATAAATCACATCCAAAATACAAAATGACGTAACAAAAAAAAAATTAACGGGTTCCAGGACACATTTTAAAGTACTATTTATTTATTGAGTTAAAGTTTTGGGAATTTTTTGTGATGGTCAACCATATTATTTGCAAGCAAAATCACACTATGAAACTGGTCGTTATTTTCTAAAAAGAATTTAAATTTTATAATTTATTAAAAATTGGGGGAATTTAAAATCGTTATAACTCAAAATATTTTTTGTAGAATTTTGTTTTTTTTTTTCATTTAAATAAACAAAAATATTAATTTTAACCTTGATTCAGCATTTTTAAGAAATATTAATTTATATTAAAATTAAAAACATTTTAAGTAAAAAATTTAAAAATAAGTCATGTAACATTAAAAAAAAGTCTTTTTCCAAAGTAAATTTTTTTTTCAAACTTTCTGAATCAAATTGGAAGTTAAACAATTGAAAAAGACATGTTCCGATTTTTAACTATTTATCTCTAGCGGTTCTTGACTTAGAACACGTTAAGAAGAAGACATCGGGAAAAATACCATCATGAAGAAAATGCATTTTCATTAGAAGTCATTTCCATGTAGACAATACTTAAAAGTCAGATTTTGAAAATTAACCAAAACGAAAAAATTAGTATTTTCTCTTCTAATTAAGACAGAAACATGAATTAAAAGTCATTTAAGCAGAAAAAAAATAAAAATTGTAATGCAATTTTTTAAATAGAAAATTTGAAGATTTATGTGTACTGGACCGCCTTAAATGAATAAAGAAAATAAATTATCATTGAGAAACAGATTGATTAAAAATTTGCTGCAAGATTAAAACAACTTTTAAAAAGTGAATTTAAAAACAAAATAAAGACAATGACTATATTTCTGTTACCGTTAAAACGGAGTTTTTCAAAAAATCTTTTCAACAAACAGTGTGTTTATTTATCCGCATGATTTGTACATGCTTGTATCAAATGCGCATAGACTGCATGTAATTATACCAAAATAAATTTTGCTAAAAAAAAAAAAAAACATGCTGCATGTACAGGTCAGTTATCTACTGTTTCTCCAAATTTTTACAATTATTTTTAAATCACCCTATGTATTTGTATGATTTGCAGAATGCAAAAATAATTTGAAAAGCAAAATAAAAATTGACACATTTTTTTCTAGAGTAAAATTGTGTACTACGTACACATTATTGATTTACGTAATGTGCATGCATATTTTATAAAGACCGGGAGGCGGAAACACAGACTATCACCTCATAACGCTCACAGATGAAAACTTAGGATTATCAAATTATACAAAATAACTACTTAAAAGGTGTTGCAAAATATATATATATTATTTATTTAATTTACCTGAGGTCTTTCGAATGCCCACGCATTCATTATCAAAGGAACATAAGAGAAGATACCGTATTTACTCGCGTATAAGGCGCACTTTTTTTCCAAAAAATTAGGGAAAAATTCCTTGGTGCGCCTTATACACGGAATATTTTTATACTGTTGGGTGCAGTCGAACGATATACATATGAAACAATAAATTATTCAAAGAAGATATTAAAACTCGGAAAATGTTACTTAATTGCAGTATTACTGCACATTAATTTCACTCTTTGCAGTCTTTTATACAACAGAGCTAGTGACATTATCTAAACGCTAATTAGCAATTCTCTTTACCTTTACTCATTCCTGTTTCCTATCATTCTCTTACAACCCGAAGTCTAAAAATGCATTTTCGTCTTGTTTTCTGGTCTAGTGTAATGTTTGTTTCGACTTTTTTTTTTGGTCATTCTTCATTAGCATATCAAATTTATCGTGCGCGTTATATACGAGATTTTAAAAAATCGCCATTTTTACTTGTAAAAGTAGGGGTGCGCCTTATACTCGCGTGCGCCCTATACACGAGTAAATACGGTAATTGATTAGAAATATTCTAGAATGGATAATAATAGATAATAATAAGAATAGATTTTCTAATCAATTATCTTCTTTTATGTTCCTTTGATAATGAATGCGTGGGCATTCGAAAGACCTCAGGTAAATTAAATAAATAATATATATATTTTGCAACACCTTTTAAGTAGTTATTTTGTATAATTTGATTTAATAACAAAGTGTAAATTTCCACCAAAGACACTAGTATACAGTGGTTTTGACTCATTGAACCTAGGATTAATTAATTCTCGATTAGCATAATATGACTTGACAAAACGATTGCGTTTTAATATGCGTATCCAGATTTTCATCCGTGAACTGGATGAGGTGATTGTCTGTGCTGCTACTTCCAAGTCTAAAATAGTATTGTATTTTTTTTCACAATATTTCTGCATGTGTAATATTTTTCATTTAATTTCATTTATCTTAAACATAAAATACAGTTCATATATGAAATACAATCAAAGGACATTTGGTGCTAACTCCAATTAAACTTGTTTTTATTCCTTTAATTGTAAAAAATAATGCACTTTATGGTTTTTCGTGTATGATTTTATCTGTTGTGAATGTAATGAATACTAAATAATGATGAGTATTCTATTCTTTGTTTACCGTGATGATATGTTGTACCAAATGTAAGAAATGTTGTTTGTGAAACATAGTTTTTCTTTAATAAATTATTAATATCTTTAATGATATGTTCTGTATCAAGATATTCGAGTCTAATGTTTCATTTATACACCAGATGAACCAACTTTTGCTTACACTACATATTGCCAATTCGCTCACAGCATGCATGGTCACAGTGACGTCACAATGACGTCACTGTGAGTCACTTTGGTCACATCACATCTGTATCGAAAATGCCAACACTCAGTGACGTCACATTGTGACTAAGATGTGACTTTCTTAAAAATTTTTAGAAAATTACAAATAATCTTCAAAACATGTTATTTACTTTACAAAACATGTTTCTGGCAATTTGAATATCGTCGCTTTTGTCACAGTTTTGTCACAATGTTAATGTCAAAGTAGTCACAAAGGACACACTTTTCACAAATTGGTCACAATTTGACGTCAGAAAGTGGTCACAATGGGACGTCACATAAAAGCTCTAAAACGGCCATACGACTTCACATTTTAGTCACTGTGACTTCACATCGACGTTACTTGACGTCACATCGACAATCGATGGTCACAAAGTCACAATGTGACTTCACAACGACGTTGCAGGGACGTCACCATGTCTTACGGGTTGTAACGACCATAAATATAATCCATTTTTAACACTTTCTAACATAGCAAATTGGCTATGTTAGTCGTTTTGGCCAAACGTAATAATTATCCATCATGGATATGCATACTATGAAATATGAAAATAAAACAAGCGCAAACGATTTATAAAATGCAGTACAATTCCAACATAAAATTTAAAATATAATTTAATTATTTTAATACATAGTAATGCTCTATTATAGAATTTCGGGTACTAACTGATTGTTGCGTCGACCCATTTCGAAAAAAAATAAATAAATAAATAAATCGCATAACTACTCGTAAGTTATACAAATTGACATAAATTTTATTTTAAATGATGAAAAAACAAATAAATTAGAAGAAATTAATAAAAAAAATCATTGAATTAAAAGCCACTGGACGATGTAACAAAACGTGTAATGTGTTTAGTGACATTTATTATAAGCCATTATTGGTATTTAATCTTATAGTTTAACAGTAGCTTTTTTGTCGAGAGGCTAATCAAATAGTACCAAATTGCGTAAAAGGAATATATTCATAGCTCCTATAATGATAATCATGTTAACTAATAATCTACTGTGTCAAATTAAGCGTCTCATGTTCAATTAAAAAACATCTTTGAGTTGAAATTTAGGTCGTGAAAAATCGAAGCATGTGGAAAATAGGGATACAAATATCTCGGCATCTAATTATCCGATAGACTTCAGTCTTTATGCAAAACTTGTTTTTTTATTATTATTGCCTTTCGTATTTACTCCTTAAAATGAACAATTTTGAAAATTTTTATCTACCTTTCATCAGAACGAATTTTTCGAGACTTCGATAGAAGTATATCGTAATATTAATAATATGTATTCCACAACGAAAACGTAACAATTTATGTTATAAATAACTATTTGGTACTACTCTGTTATCCCGCCGACCAATTTCGCCAAGTTATACAAATCGCCAAACTAATTGCCCAAATTATACATATTGACATAATTTTTATTTTAAATAACGAAAAAACAAATAATTAGTAGAATATTAATACAAATATTAATAAAAAGTCGAAATAAAAATCACTTAATGAAGTTTTAAACACGTGAATCGTATTTAATGTCATTGAATGTGACATTCACGATCATCCATTATTAGCATTTAATCTTATAATTTGGCGATAAGTTTTTGGTCGACGGGATAACCTAGTAGTACCAAATATTTTTCTTATAAGCCGTTGCTATATTAATAAAAACATTTAAAATGCATTAATTTTTTTATTATTATTTATTTTTTATTAATGTATTTTAAATGTTTTTATTATTACAGCAACGTTTTATAGGCAAAATATATATTTATAATATAAATTCTTACTTTTTCGTTGAAATACATATTATTAATATTACGATATAGTTATTATTGGACTTAATCAAGACTTACTACTGTTATTTTTCACATTGATATCCGATAGAAGTATTTTCGGATAATCGATGTTACTGATATTCAATAAGCTTCTTTCCATTATTACATACTAAGTACGCAGCAAAAAACTTTTTGTTCGAGAGTTAAATCGTTTAAAGACACACAGAGATTTTAAAAAAATGCCCACTACATTCAATTCAAATTTAATTACATACTTGATATAAAATAATTTTTCAGAGAAGAGGTAGATGCTTTTTTATAATTATGGATGATAATTAAATTACCGTAATTTCGGGTGTATAAGCCGCGGATCAAACAATTCTTTTTGGACCCAGAAATCTGATTTAGAGATTGAAGACAAATATTTACGTCGATTTAACTAGTTATTTTTGTTTCTTAAAAAATTCTGGGTCGAAAAAAAATTGTTTGATCCGCGGCTTATACACACACCCTAAATTACGGTATAAATAACACTAACATAAAAAAAATCTCCACTTTATTCGACTCCGATTTAATTATATACCTTTGAAGAATATTTTGATGGAAAATAGTTTTTGACACAAAATTTAGAAATTTCTTATAATTACATTTGAAATTTAAATTATGAATGAATTCAGAATTCTTTGTTTCATTTTTTTTTCTCGTTAAACTTCAGTATTATTCTACTTTTCTTTTTCTCTAAGGATAGCTGTTTATTACGGCTTTTTCTTGTTTTGGAAGTAATGTTTCAACTGTTTACTCATATGTCACTGTGATAAAAAAAAATATCACCTACTACATTCAATTGAAATTTAGTTACAGCTCCACCAGTGGCTAAGTGATTCTGACGCCAAACTGGTAGACGGTAGGTGCTGGTTTCGATCCCAATCGTGACCGTCGGCCTAACCGTTCGGAGTTTTCCGTGGTTCTCTTCTAACCTTGGACTTCCTTGCGTAAATACGAGTTAGGTTCCCTTAGAAAGACCCCCCACGGAGGACCTTACCCCTTAGGGCCTATATCCCACAGTGTAGATAATTGGCCGACATAAAACAAACAAACAAATTTAGTTACATACTTTAGAAGAATATTTTGATGGAAAATAATTTCTGTGAGAACAGGTAGAAACTTTTTTATAATTACAGATGGAAATTAAATTATAAACTAGTAGGATGTGCCAATCCCAAGACTTTCTTCTATCTTATACGTACATTTAATATTTCAAATAGTAGTTACACATGTTAATACATTAATATTATTAATTCAATACTATATCAACTTTGATTTTAATTTTAAATTTCTCATTCAGTCAATTAATCGGAATAAAAATCAGTTAATGTTGATCATGGTATTTATTAAAATCAATAGTTTTCCCTTATTCTGTTATCATCAGCTGTTTGCAAACAGCCGGTTTAGCAGGACGCGAATTGTCGTTTCTGCATGAGCTGATGGACAATAGAATGACAATGAATTGAGAAAATGATACAAAAATCGCTACGCTATCACTATGTTTCTTTCTTACGGAATGTTTCCAAATTCAAAAAAAGATCTGCTGGTCATTAACAAAAACATACACAAAAAATTTGGTTCAGTTCTGTACATAAATTTATACACTTTTCGGTGGTATAATAATGAAAATAGCATCGAAATTGTTTTTACAGAGCCCCCCTTCCGGAAGATTTTTTTTCAAATTGAAGGAGAACCTGCTTGTTATGATCAAAAATAATCGCCCACAAAAATTTAGTTCAGTTCTATGTTCTTTGCATAAATTTATACACTTTTTAATGGTAAAATAATAAAAATGGCTCACACATTGCGATTATCGCGCCCCCTTTCTGCAGATTTTTTTCAAATTCAGGGAAAGTCTGCTGATCATAACCAAATCCCCCAAAAAAATTTTGTCCAATTCTATATAGCTTGAAACATTTTTATTTGGTACAACATTAAAAACGACACAAAAATTGCTATTGAAGCGCCCCCTTCCGGCGATTTTTTTAATTCAGGGCGGTCCTACTAGCCATAGCCAAACATATAAGCAAAAAATGTGGTTCAATTCTTTGTTTAATTTCATACGATTTTCGATGGTAAAATATTGAAATTGCAAAAAAATTGCTATTGCAATTCCCCATTCCGGTGGATTTTTTTTTAATTCAAGGAGGACCAACTAACCGTAGACAAGCACTTATAGAAAAGAATTGCTTCAGTTCTATGCATAACTTCATACACTTTTATGTGGTACAATATCGAAAATGGCACAAGAATCACAATCACAGCGCCCTCTTTGATCGGTTTTTTTCAAATTCAGGGAGGACCAACTAGCCCTAGCCAAACACTTGCACAAAAAATTTGGTTCAATTCTAAGCATGTTTTCATACACTTTTATGTGATAGAATATAGAAAATGGCAATTGCAGTGCCTCCTTCCGGCGGATTTTTTGCAAATTCAAGGAGTAACAACTACCCATAGTCAAACACTTACACAAAAAATTTGGTTCTATTTTATGCATAATTTCATACACGTTTAGGTGGTACAATATTGAAAATGGCACAAAAATCACTATTGCAGTGCACAGGTGGTGTAAATTGCACTATTGCAATTTACACCACCCCCTTCCGTCGATTTTTTTTCAAATTCAGGGAGGACCAACTAGCCATAACCAAATACTTACACAAAAAATTTGGTTCATTTCTATGCGCAACTTCATACAGTTTTAGGTGGTACAATAATTAAAAATGGCAAAAAAATCGCTACTTCAGCGCCCCCTTCCAGCGGAATATTTCAAAATTGAAGAAGTACTTGCTTGCCACAGCCAAAAATATTCACAAAAATTTGGTTTAATTCTATATTAATCTTCATGCTCTTTTTGATGTTAGAATGGCGACGTACGGACACACAGATGCACACAAAGACAGACAGACATTTTGTAAAAACATGTTTTTTGGAATATCTATCCCCTAAAACGTGTAAATCTGTCGAAAACCGGAAGTCGGGAAAAAATTCTATTACAATACTTTCTTCTATTGTAGATAGAAGAAAGTAATAACACTAAGCTAAAAAAAAATTCTCCACTGCATTCGATTAAGATTTAATTATATACCTTTGAAGAATATTTTGATGGAAATGAGTTTTTGACAGGAGATTTAGAAACTTTTTTATAATTACATTTGAAATGTAAATTATGAATGCATTCAGAATTCGTTCTTTCCTAGCTTCACTTTTTTTTTCACAGTATTATTTTACATTTTTTTCTCTCTCTCTAAGGATAGTTATTTATTATGGCTTTTTCTTTTTATGGAAATAATGTTTTAAAGTTAACTTATGTACAACACTGAGATAGAAAAAAAAATCGCTGACTACATTCACTTCAAATTTAATCAACCCTCTAACATGCACTCTAACTTTTGAAGAATATTTCGATAGAAAATAGTTACTGAGAGAACAAGTAGAAACTTTTTCATGATTATAAATGAAAATTAAAGTACAAATGAATTAAAAATACTCTTTTTTCCAAGTTTATCTCTTTTCTTGCTTAGTATCGCATTATTTTATTGATTTTTTTTTTTTTTTTTTTTTTTTTTTTTGGAATATATAACGTGTTTTTTGTTGTTGTTGTTGTTATTTAGAAAGTTAAGTTTTAGATATTTATTTATATAAATCGCTCAACAAAAAAAAAAAAATGCTAAATACTTCACTACATTTGATTCAAATTTAATTATGTGCATTCGAAGAGTATTTTGAGGAAAAATTGTTTTTGACTAAAGAAGTATTAGAAACCTTTTAAAATTACAGATGAAAATTAAACATTGAATGTCTTCAAACTTCTCTTATTTCTAGCTGTCTTTTTTACACTTCTGATTTTCCGATGTATTTTATTTGAATTTTCATCTGGCAGTTTTTATTGATTATAGCTTTCATTTATTTGGGAGGAAAATTTTTAAAATTTCTAACTAAAATGAAAAAAGCACTAATTTGATGCAAATTGTAGCCCGGGATTTAGAAGAATATTTCGATAAATAATGTTTTACTGACGTTGTAGAAACTTTCTGTGATCACAGGTGAAACATAAATTATAAAAGAAAAAGAAAAACTATATCAGAAATAAAATATAATCAAACATATGTAATATTTTTTGAACAATTTAAAAAATATATCTACTCCATGAATATAAAGTTTATTTATTGAAAAATTGATTAATCGACATTTTTAAAACACTGTACGCGTTTCGTATCACTGTAATCTAGTGTTTTCTTCTACAGCATGTACTATTTTTTTATGCATGCTAAAACTTTAAAATTAGTATCTGCAAGCATTATTATTCAAACGAGAATATTCTCATTTATTCAAGGAAAGCTATAAGCCAAATTATTCAAAGATGGCAAAAAGATTGCACGGAAAAAAGAAATCAATTTTAAGTACATTAGTAAAATTTTAATGCACATTTTTCTATAAAACGTAAGTAGAGAAAAAAAAACTCATTTCATACAGATTTATTCCCATATCTATATAGAATATTTTAATGGGAATTTTTTTATGTTGTTGTAGTTGAAGACATAGACATTTTCTATAGCAATAAATAAAACTAACATTATAAAATTATATGAAACAAGAACGAATTTAAGTATTCTTAAACAAATTATATTTTTCTTTATTTCAAAAATATATCTAACATAGAAATATAAATGTTTTTTATTTGCAAATTGAAAGATATTTTAACAAAACTAAATGAGATTTGTGAAATATATTGCATATTTACCTGTCCCAAAAAAGACATTAATATAATGGTACATATACAAGGTGTTTCTGCACAGCGGTTACAAAGTTTCAGGAGTGATAGGGTAAGCATAGACGATGGGAAATTGCATGGCAATGCATGGTCGGAAACACGCAACTTACGAAGCAGTTTCTGCAAAAAAACACAAACAAGGAAGTGAAAAACACGTATCCACTGCAATACGCGCTTCCTCATAGTTTCAGCGTGATTCCCCTTACATTACTGATGTGCGAACCCATCTGAATCCAACGTATGGTCAACAATAGATCGGACTGGGTGGTCAGGTGCACAGGTCAAGTTGATTGCCAAACCTTTTTTTTTGCTTCGACTACTTATGTTCTTTCTAAACTGTCAAAAAACAAAATCCGTCCCTTCCGGTATTTTATAGATAAAATTTTAACGCTTTTAATGAATTTTTTTATGCTACTTTCATTATTAGGTTCACTAATCCCATTATATTAATTTGCCGATCCTTGAATTTTTAATCTCTCCATCTCTGGTTCATGTTCCATTCTTAATTTCACCCCTTTCTTCTCTTTCTATTTTCCCCGCTCAGTCCTTTCTTCCTTTACTACCCACTCTAACTTTTCCTCTTTTTCAAAATGATCCCGTTTTAATTGATCTGCAACAATTGTGATAGCTAATTCCATAATGGTTATGGTAAAGGCTAATTCCATGATTTCTTCATAGTCGTCAGTCTCCATTATAATTTTCCTAAGCTCTCCATGTATTATCTTCCATGAACGCAACCTCCAATTCTTCGCATATCAGATGAAGACCCACTTTTTTAATTTTAGTAAGAAATCCATACCTTCTACCGATTACTATTGTTACTCTACAATAATATCTTAAATTATTAAATTAATTTATCCTAACTTTCTGTTTTCGTACAGTTACCTTCTCTAATTATGCTAATTAACACTTTCACCTCTGAGGGTACATTGAAACGAAACACCAATTAAAAGTCCTGAGAAACTTGTTGCAAGCATGATGGCAACTGCTCAGGAAATCTGGGACATGCCCGGTATTTTCGAGAACATTAGATTTTCCATGCACCGAAGATTCGAGGCTTGAATCACGTCTCGAAGTCGTACTTTGGACCAATTTCATTAATAACAATCATTGTCTCTTTTGTTCTTATTTCTTAGATTTTTGATTAGTTTGTGTCGTTCCTTTCTTGTGTTTTGTGCTATCGCTACGACGCAAACAAATGTTTTCAGTTCTCTATCTCTCCTGTAGCTTTGTAACCATCGTGCTGAAACTCCCTGCATAATGAACTATAATATATAATTAAATGCAGAATACAAATTTTTAAATAACTTGAAATGATGTAACATTTTACCTTTCAGTTCTAGCTTTTTTACCTTGGTGAATTAGTTTTATTTTTCTTTCACGGCTTCTTATTTTGGAGGCAAACTTATAAATATTAGCTTACGTACAAAAATTAACTAAACAGAAGCAGGTGTAAATCGCCAATTCGATGCTACGGTCTTAAAGAATATTTTGATAAAAAAAATAGTTTTTTGATTGAAGTGGTGCAATTTTCTATAATTATAGATCTAAGTTAAATTATGAATGCATTTAAAACTGTGTCATACACAACTACATTTTTTTACTTAATGTATACATTATTTAACTTTTTTCAAAGAATATTTAAATCTTATTTTTTTTAAGTTACAAAACACTGTAAAACATAGCCATTGTTTTAGTTATTAATTTTAATCTGAGAATATTTAGCTTTTATATATATTCAATTGAAGAGGTACAAGCTGTTTATAATCACAGATGTGAATTAAATTATGAATGCATTCAAAACACTCTTATTACTCAGTTTAATTTTTTTCTTTACTTAATATACCCATTATTTAATTATTTTACTTAATTATCCCAATCTGAAAATATTTAACTTTTACATTTTTTATTAAAGAGCTACGAATTTTTATAATTACAGATGAAAGTTATAATATCAATGCATTCAAAACCCTCTTATACTCAAATTTATATATTTTTCTTTTCTTAATTTTCTGCACTTTATTTCACGTATTTATTTTAATTTGCAAATGTTTAACTTTTATATACTTTCGAATGAAGAGGCGCAAACTTTTTATAATCACAGATGTATACATTATGAATGCATTTAAAATTGTCTAATACTAAAATTTTTTTTCTTTACTTAATAACTCTTTATTTTATGTATTTATTTTAATCTGAGAATATTTAAATTTTATGTACTTTCGGAGAGGTTTCTATGGAAATTTTATCACATGCTCTTGAAGAATATTTTGCTTTAAAAGTAAAACAAATTGTAATCGAAAGTTATATTTAAATTCTTGAGTAGCTCCTTTTGTAAATTTTCTAAACAAAAAGTGTACATAAAATTTTAAAATGTAAAATAAATTTTTGTTTTCATGTTCAAGATTTTATTTTTCAATTTATAAATTTAGATTCTACCACATAAAATGTATTTTTAAAATAAAAGCATATCAGTTTTATATGGTAGCTTAACAATATTTTATATGAGGAAATGTTTTCAAATTTTAGAAGCAAGATGAAATGAACCTTTTCATTTTATCTAACTTTCCTAGCTTCATTTATTCTTTGGGCTTAATTTAGTCAGTTCTTTAATTGACTTTTATCAAGGGAT
Source organism: Maratus speculifer (assembly GCA_964019185.1). NCBI lineage: Eukaryota > Metazoa > Arthropoda > Arachnida > Araneae > Salticidae > Maratus > Maratus speculifer. Next base: position 110,409,365 of record OZ025301.1, read on the forward strand.
TTTTATCTTTTATAACTTTTCCTCAATTTTGAAGCAAAGTTTAAAATCCTTTCTTTATACAAAACGAAACGTAAAACAAAAGTCAAGTGAAGTTTTCCTTCCATTTTTTTCGAAAATTATTTTGAGGTAAATTAATTTTTCATTGATTACTTAGAAACTTTTAATGTTTAAAAAGGAAAATTAAATCGTGAAATCATAAAGAAATTCGAGTAGAATTTTCCAAAATACAGAAGACTCCCTCAATTTCGCACAGCTTGTTACTAGAGGCTTTGGGAATTTCTGGTCATTGCTTTTCTTACATTTTTTTAACAATAATTTAAATGCAATAAATATTGCAATTGAATGTATAATGAATGCTTACTATATAATAAAATATTAAAATAAATAATGAACTAATAAAAATTTAGTATTTTTAAAATGATTAAAATATTAAAAACAAAAGTCATGTTAGTTCTCAATAATGTATAATTAAGAATTCATTATAAAGATGAAGTGTATTTTTCTTAAATTAATCAATGAAACTTGCCTCATAAAGTTACATTACTAATTCCCATCAAAATCATAAAACAAGGAAATTTTATTTCAGGTTTAACCAGACTTGATAACAAAAAAAGTTCGATTAATATATAAGTATATTTGTTAAGAAAATTGAGTTTACCAGTGATATCATCAATGTCTTGAATATTTTCAGAAATAAATTTATTCTTCCATCATTAAAAACATGAACACAGTAATATTAACAAAAATTACAAATTAAAATATATAAGGGATTGATATAATACTAAAAAAGTCAAATTTTGTTCCTATATCTGAACATTACAAAATTTTAACACTTGAAGCGAAAAATAATTTTTTACTTTTAAAATTGAATTTAATTCATATATTCAAGTCTAATTTTATTTTAAATAACAAAGTTAACATGTGGTCTTAAACTTTTTTCCTGCGCTGTACTACAAAATTGTAAAAAAAAGTCTGTAATTTTGCCCCTACATCTGAACTGAATGTTTCATTGTTTACATCTGTAAATTATACGCGGGTTTTAAGGATGCGAATTTGAGGGAGTTTATACTATATTTGCTCCTGATTCATCAATTATCATAAATAAAGTTCTCGAATATAAAATTATTTTTGTTTTTGTCTGAAAGATAATTATCAAATGGTGGTCATCTAAAAAGTATAACTATAGCAGTAAAAAATTAGACAAATGGATTATCCAAATTTCAACCAATCTGTTATCATTGGGCAAATTCCAGAAGCGTGCCTGTAACGCAAAGAAACGAGAATGCTAATGCTGTTTCTATAGGTGCGTTATTTCTCAAATTTCTCGCTTGGATTTTTATATTTTTCAAGGATTTTTTTTTAATGGAATAGCTGAGAGTAATATACAACCGGGCCAAATTTTATTTTTACGATTTTGGTTTCAGATTTCTTTTAAAAAATTACTTTCACTTTCGGAAGCGACTGTAATCGATTCTGAAATTGACATTATTCTAAAATTTAAAAGATATATGGGCCATTTTCACCATTTGCTTACATTTCATGGTAACGAACTTGACAAATAACGGATTTGACATTTTAAATAAAACTAAAAAAAAAAAAACTATTAAAATGAACTAGTTTGTATAGTTTCTAACTTAGATAATAATTTGCATGTCTTCTTAAAACTATTTAGTAAACTTACTTAGCAGTTTACATTTCATGGTAACGGATTAGACATTTCAAATAAAAGTATCAGACATGAAATAGCTTGTATAATTTCTAACTTAGATAATAATACACATACCTTCTGAAACTATTTAGTAAATAATATTTAATTACAAAAATGCAAAAATCCTTATTTTAATATTAAAATTTACGGTAACAGACTTTGTAACGGTTGGGTGCTCGTGCTGGGAGTTAAATGCAGACATACTCAGGAATTAAGATAAAAAAACACAGTTTATTAAAACTATAAGGGCTCAAGGGAAGTGGAGCAAGTCTTAATTTTCACAACTGAGAATACTTCTAAAAGATTGAACTCATACTCACAGCACCGGAACTAGCTCAAGCGGGCAACTCTGATTACTTCTCGCTATCTTTCAGCTAAACTGCTAAATAAAATCTAATTAGACAGCCTGTGGCTGTAGATATCTTTTATTCACTTTGAGATAATCAAATGCAATTATTATTAAATTGCTTACCACCGGCCAACTTCTCTATTCGAATACCAAAAACTCCTTCACACTCACTGGAGTCTCGATGCTACTTAGTAATATTCACGCTGGATCAGTCAATCTGCGAGTCACCAGCGGGAAACACACTTCGCTGACTAATATCGCTCGAACACCACTGCTAGCTGGCTAATGCTCTGCTGGCTATCGCCAGAGACACACTTTACACACTCAAATTCCAAGCCTTTATATGCTGCAAACTGAGATACTCAAATTTACATATTACCACTAACCGCGAGCCTAACTGCAGAATCCGAAAGAGACACACACACTCTAGAAAATTAAAGTAAAAGAGAGGATAGATGTCGCTTTTACGCTTACACGTGTTAAATTATTGACGTTACGATCTCAGAAATACTAAAGTGCCTTTATGCAAAGGTCACTCCTTCACAACTTGACAGTGAAAAAAAATACTAACCTTGATAAAAGCTTATTCTTGCCATTATTACGTTGCTTCACAATTGAAGAGCAAAAAATGGCAAGTAGTAGTTGCGTGAATAGTTTAACTATATCGCCGAATATTTGCTGCAAACTTTAGGCAGCATTCGAAACCTATTTTGACTAAAATAATCACAAGTATAACTATACATGATAAAAAGTGAGGGACAAAAGATTTCTGGTGATTTCTTAAAGAAAATATCTTTTGTAATTTTTTTTCATTGCTATAGAACACTAACAGTTCATATTTAAAATAATTAAACCTTTTTATCTAAAACAGTCCTTCTGACAGTGCCGGGAGGAAGAGGTAGCTTTCATATACTTATATATTTATTTATTTTAAATTAAGTTATATTAGTAGAACCTGATTATGAGCTCGGTGGAAATCTTAATTCAGGTGCACGTGCACACTCATATTGAAATCGATTAATATATATATGCGATAACTCAGCCATTTTGTAAGATACAGACGAAACAAAAAATGCTCTGAATCTTTGTATCAAGGTCAAATGCATAAAAGAAAAATCTTTTTCAATTTCCCACTTTCTTGTACCTAATTTTAAATTTTAAAATTTATAAAAAATTTTAAATGGCCGCCATTTTGAAATAAAATGGCGGATGGAACTGAGTATCGAACTCGATTCAGGCCTTAGTATGTACTATGTACACACCAAGCTACATCCAAATCGATTCATAAATACGCGTGTTATCACGTGACAAAAATCAGATCGTTTCAAAATGTCAGCCATAAGAAAAATTCAAAGTGCTATAACTCAATCATTTTTTAAGATATAGACAAAATAAAAAGTGTTCTGGAATTGTTGTTTTAAGTTCTAACACGTAAAAGAAAAACATTTTTCAACTTTTAATTTTTCCGCATTGAATTTTAAATTTTTTTTAAAATTTAAAATGGCCGCCATTTTGAAACAAAATGACGGGTGATGCTGGCCAACGAACTCGGTCGAGACATTTGTATGTACTATGTACATACCAAGTTTCATTCAATTCGGTTGATAAATACGTTAGTTATCGCATGACAAAAATCAGATATATATATATATATATATATATATATATATGTATATGTATATATGTCAACATTTGAACGAAGGGTGGTTTTGGGGTCTGGAGGTCATGATCGGTGAAAATATACCAAAATTTTCTGGAAGTGCTTTCCTCCGGACGGCTGCAATATGTAGCTTTTTACTTCTTGTAATGAAAGCTACCTAAAAGTTAGCTCAAATTAAAAAAAACAGTTAAAAACATAAAACTTAGAATGGGACAGGCATTTTTGCTTAGAATCAAAATTTTAAAAATTTATATCTCAAAAAAATTGACAGATTTTTTTTTTTTTAATTTTTCATGTTAGAAATTTACAATATAATCTTCTTTAACTAATGCATAGCTCAAATAAAACTTTAAATATTAATTTATTGTTGAATTTTCTTATTTTTACTCTGGGACAGCATATGTAAGCGAAATTTCAAAATGGTCCATACATAAAACTGAAATAGAAAAAAAACTAACCATGTTAGAGATAGACCTCAAATGTGTTATACAAATGCATTTAAAAATATTAAATGCAAGCAAGTTTTAAAAAATAATTTTGTCATAAACTTAACATTAGCATTTTTTTTTTCTTATTGCGACTACTTCTACATCTTAAGAGACTACCTACTTCATGCAAAAATTCCGCTCGCTAATGTTAATCCTAATGAAGAATTTGTTAGTTTATACATTGTTTACATTAGGTGGTTTTAAACGATTTATTTTTACACTGGATAGCTGTGACTGATCTCCACACACGCCGTTTTCTACGTTTCATTTTTGTTTACAGTTTTTATTTTTATTGATATTATTAGAATACTTTAATTTCAGAACTGGTTTCGAAAATAAAAGCATCCTCAACTAAAAAAATCTTCAAGGAAAAGCAAAAAATTAAAAGATTAATATAAGTAGGGGGAACTGGGGTACATTGATACAGTTTTTTTCTAAGATTTTTTTTGGTGTCAAGAAAGTAGAAAATTCAAGTTTTTTTTCCATGAGGTGACAGCAAAACTTGTGTAGTATGTTATAAAAATGTACATTCATTGTTTTATATAGTATTTTTGCATGTAATTTTAAAAAAATCAAAAAAAGTCATTTGTATCAATGTGCCCCATCCCCGGGGCAGATTGATACGTTTGAGAAAAATGACGACAAAATAATACCAATGCATATTTTTCATAGAAAATGAATTAGAAAACCATTTTATATTTATTTATAAAAATTCAAATCACCCACAATTTATTTTTAAGCAATATTAAAGCAATCAAAATTAAATTATTATGACCTGATGTTCTGGCTGTTTCTTGTCTGATTGTTGGCTGTGGTAACTTTGTCATATCTAGCACTTCAACCCCAGCATTATCTTCTTTCTTATGAAAGATGGAAAAATTACCAGTTTTTCTGTTTATAAATAGATTCCTAAACCGAAAATAAAGGATAATTATATTAAAAATTCTGTTTATAATATAAGTATCATTTTCTGTTCTGCAGTTTGTTTCTCTTACTTAACATTTCGCATGTCGAAAATACTTTTTTCTCTGGAGAATCGATATAAATTCGAGATTTGCCAGAATGGCGTCCTTTTCTTTTATTAGTTCTACTAGCACTAGATGCTGGGTAAGTTCCTACGTCTTCTGTTTTCAAAAATACTATAAAATGTTCTAATATAAAGAAATTAGAGCTATTTCACTTCAATAAAAACTAATATTAGAAATTTTTCGTGAAAAAAAAGGTTGGATTAAGGAGTGTATGGTAAAAAAAATAATAAAAGATAATGAAAATATGAACTATTAAAGGATTTAGGCTGTATCAATGTGCCCCGTCATAGACTGTATCAATGTGCCCCATACAGCGATTTTGAATAAAATGAGTCTCAAATCCAACACTTCACAATATATCTAACAATAAATAATAAAGAACTGATAAAGAGTAGCTGTACTTACCAGGGAGAGTATTCATTTTGGTTGAAAATACTGGAACAGTTATATAATAGCATTTCAATTGTACAACTCATATTTACTTTTGAACAACAAAAACAATAAATCACCCGTCCCATTTCATCAAACTACTGAATCATTCCAAGATTTTCTGTATGTAGTTTAATACACTAGCATCATCTTTTGGAGCTGTTGTGAAACTTCCTGTAATGACCCTGTGAGCGGTAAGGGGGTGTATCAATGTGCCCCATGTATCAATGTACCCCAGTTCCCCCTATAGTAAAAAGAAATGTTTATTATTCTTAATTTATTTAAATATTTAAAAAATATATTAATATTTTTCATTCAATATAGAAATTGCTGTTTCACACCTAACTTGGCAAAAAGAATTTTCTTTTTCTTTCTTTTTTTACGCTGAATTAAATCTTTGAAAACTCTTTTTTTTATATTTTTAATGCTGATTTATATAATTTTTTTCTCCTTTTTTTCTTTGCTGTGTTTTGCAGTTTTAAAAATTTTTAATACTCTCTTACCCATTCAAAAGTTCATTTTCATGCAGAAATGATACTGAATATAAAAAAGTACTTAGAAATGTCAGTTTTTTTTTTTTTTTTTTTTTTTTTTTTTTTTTTTTTTTTTTTTTTAAGTAAAGCAGAAGGGAAATGTAAATTTCTAAATGCTGAAGCATTGGGAATTATGTGAAAAGGAATTATCTTACACTGTTAAAAAAGAATAAGGCCTGTAAAGAAAAAAAAATATTTCTACATATTTTTATTTATTTTTTTAATTTCTTTTTATCTTTTCTTTTCTTTTTTATTTTTTGTCGAAGCAGCTAGTTTACCTTTCGTTAAATTAAGCTATAAAAGTGCGCAGTAATAATTTTATTCATGGATTAATTCTAAACTTATGAATTCTAAAATCAAAATTATTAGTCCTGGAATCAGCGTCCCCTTTTCATTAGCAACCTTAGCTTGCATGATTTTGATAAACATGAAAGATTAAATGTTACAAATAATAACCGAAATCCTTAATTATGAGGCAATTAAGACAAATCCAGAAGCTAGCTTGCGTACAAAAAATATCGTCTGTCCAAATTCAAGAACAGTAACGATTACCATGTACAAGCTGAATGCATTTTTGCCGATCCCACCGAAGCTAGCATGAACAAGAAAATACAGGCTTCTGATTAGTTTAAAGAGCATTTTGCTTTAGCACATTTTTGAGTTTACGTTATCTTAATCATAAATTTCTATTTGAAAACCTTTTGATAGATGAATTCTGATAAATATCATTCTGATTTTACATATTTATTAATAGATATAGAAATATTTTCTGAAATTACAATTAAAGAAGTTAATCTTGATGTTCTCAATCGTTCTGTGTTTCAGAAAATAAAGATAAAATTGCCTTTTCTTATTATTTTAACATGATATGCACATATATGCCTCTAATACATGCATCCACATTCAGAGCAATCTACTTACGAACAATTACATTTCTTTTTTACGGCGTCAATTATACAATATTTACAAACCCAATTGTTCTATGTTACTTTAAAAAATTGCTGTTTATTGCTATTATTATTTTAACATGATATACCCATATACGCTCCTATTACATACATCTGCATTCAGATCAAGTTATTGGCAAACAAAATTGCTCTTTCAAATTATTCAACTAATCAGAAGCCCATATTTTCTTTCTTATGCTAGCTTCGGTGGGATTGGCAAAAATGCAAACCGAATGGTGCGAAATGTTTTTAGTAACAATCCCATTGTTCAGTTAAAAAAAAAAAAAAAAATTAAAGGAAAATTCCCCATTTTCTAAGCATCACAAAATGTTCGATCAGACTTTGCAGGAAAAGATTTAATTAAGGGCAAAAATAGGAGAGATGCTGTGTTTTTCTATAAAAAGAATTTTAATTTTGATGGACCCGACGGCTATAAATTATTTTGGCATGATTTGCGACAGGAACCGTGTTTTTCCCAAAGCGTCAATTTGGAAATGGCCGAGTAATGGTTTGGACTGCATTTGCTGCCTGTAGAACCACTCCAACTGTTTTCATGCGTGGGAAAATGAATTAAGTTATGTATCAAGACATGTCAGGAGATAATGTATTACCCAATTTTCCTCGTTTAACTTTAGGAGACTGGACATTTCAGCAGAAAAACGCTTCCGTTCATGTTTCGAAGTCAATTAAATCTTGGCTGGATGCTAATCAGGTAAAATGCCTTCAATGGCCAGCTCCTAGCCTCGATCTGAATGTATTGGAAAATATTTGTGGTATTTTAGCCCGAAATGTTAACAAAAATGGAAGATAGTTCAATTCTAAGTTAGATTTGAAGATTTCTATTAATAACTGCTGGAAAAATATTAATGCAAGTACTTTGTGTGGTCCGATAGTTTCAATGAACAAGAGATTAAATAACTATCAATAAGTCATCATAACGTATCTTTAAGCCATTGAAAAAAGGGTCTGAGATCGAACATTATGGATGATTATTTATGAAATACGTGTATAGACTTTATAATTGTTTCCAGTTTTCTTTGCACAGAAAACTTTCTTAAATCTATTTAACTTTCATTGATGTAGTTAGTAATTAATTTATTTTTTTGTATCATGTAATATATAGTATGAAATTTCATAAATATTCCATCTTTTGTTTTTTAATTAGATTATATTTTCAAGTGGCTTTGTAATTTTTTCCACCACTGTACATTGTTAAAAATAATATTAATTTCTTTATCTCGATACTAAAGTTCATTATCATGAAAATATTTTATTGGTGGTATAATTGAATATAATAGAAGGATAACGAAAGTTTCAGGTGATAATTGAAACCATACTTTAGTTTCATACAAGTACGTATAGTTCTATTTCTCTTCTGCTGAAAATGCTTAATTGATATAGATAGAAAATAATTCAATTATTCATTAAACTTTGAAATAAGATATGTTTTGTTTAAACAGCGAACAGAAATTTCCTTTGTTAAAGTAAAGCTTAATATATTTTCTCCAACAATGAAGTCAATTATAATAAAAATGTTTTATTGAAGGTAATTGAATAATATGAAGATAATGAAATTTCTAAATTAAACTAAATGAAAATATACTTGAGTAACATACACATGTATCCAGATATTATCGTACGCAGGAAAATGTTTTATTCATAAGTATAATAATATAAAAATATAAAATGCAGGAAATAATGTTGAAAATCCGTTATTTCCAAAATGAAGCAAAAACAAGAGGGATTTTATCCAAATGTAGTAGTTAGTCCAATATTGTGTATTCTATAGTGACACTAATCAATGAATATATGGATACAACCCCTCTTGTTTTTGCTTCATTTTGGGAATAACGGATTTTCAACTTATTCTATTGACGATTATTTTCAGAATTTTCAAGCTATGATTTCACAACTTTCACAAAAATTGCTCTATACATTTAGCTAACATAATATGCAAATGAAATTTTGATATCGTTGACGCATGCGCAGTGAAAAATTATGTAGTAAATCTACTCATTTTTCATATGATTTTTACCATTTTTTAATTCTAATTACATGGTTTTGTGTGCAATATTACTTGTCATATTTTCATAAAAGAATGTTATTTTATATTAAGAACTCTGCAAATTATAAGCAAAAAGCTTGGCAAAATTTGGGACCATTTTTATAAAAATCTTAATTTCTCTACGAGTATACATGCTATTTGCATAAAAATGAACACAGTTTATTACAAGAAGCCACTTAATCATAATCTAGAGTTTGAGCGCTTTTGCTACATTAGTTTTGACAGGGTTATCCAAAAGATATTAATTTTTTTTTTTATTTGTTGACGATCCCCTATAGAGTTTCGGGAAAAAATCATCACGGAGATGTATGACTGGTATGATTGGTTTCCATGTATTATTATATTTCTACACTAAGAGTTTCGGGATAAATCCTCATGTATTTTTCTAGATATTTAACAAAATGTCTAAAATCGAAAGTGGACGCTCATCAATGGCCATGTAGTGTATTAATTAATTATTTCACTTTATTGCAAGATATGACTTAAATAGCAAGGTAAATTTGATTTCTTAAAGTTTGTATCAATTTAACTTTCCGACATGGAATTTAAATTTTTATAGAATCAGTAATTTGTGATAAATAATAATTGTTAATATTTATTTATTTTGCAAAAATTGAATGTTCTGTCTTTTGAAATTATGTCAGGGATAATAAAATAAGTATTCTGTGCAAATTCTTTGATTTAAGGGAGGCTGAGACGCAAAATTCTTTAAATTTTCTAAAGAAATTTTATTGTATTAAAAATTTCTTTCTTTTTTTCTATTTAAAATGATATTTATAGCATGTTTTTATATTCCTGGGGAAGGAAATATTATTTTTTCGTTTTGATTTATTTTTAAAATCTATCTTTGAAGCAATGGTTTCCATGAACACGATTTCTTGTGGCAATGCGAGTTTTTTATGGGGGGTTTCTTCAACATTTCTCCTATTCAGATGGTTATAAGTCAAGAGCCATTAAAGATAAATTATTCACACTTAGAACATGTCTTTTTTAATTATTTTACTTTAACTTTGCAAATTTAAAAAAAATTACTTTTGGAAATGTGATTTACTTAAAAAAAAATACATTTTCTAAAATTTTCAGTTTAAATATTATTAAATTTTGTTTAACTTAATATTCTTAAATATGCAGAATCAAAATTAAAGCTTATATATTTCTTTCTATTTACTATATGAAAAAAATTGAAATTCTGCAAATAATATTTCGAATTATAACGATCTTAAACTACACCAACTTTTTAATAAATTTCAAATTTTAGTTTTTTTATTATTACTAGCTGCACCCGTCGAAATTCGATGGAAAAAAATATATATTAGATATGATATATAACTGCCTTATGTACACAATAAGATACTGACCGAAATAAACATTTGCCGCCTCTAAAAATAGTGATAACATAACTTTTGATGATGAAGCTACACAAACTTCAGAAAATCACAAAAAATCAGGAAAACAACTCATAAATTATTATGTTAGGCTTAACTTCATCTACAAATATTTTTAATGCAGTTTCTAAACCTTAAGCATTATTTTAATGCCAAATTATTTAGGAAGTTGATATAATACCTCAAAAGACGAATTCAAAAATATCTGCATAGTTCATTTTTTCTGCGTTTAAATTTCGCTTGGTAACTATACAGTAATTCTAATATCAATAACGCATTTTAATTATAATAGAAACAGGGAGTTACTAAACTGCATAACCAATCCACTACACATTTACAGCACTTACAATAAATTTAATTTATTTATTGGTTTGTAGCCTCCATGATCTTGTCAAAATTAGTTTTATTGTTATGGCAACGAAAAGAAAAACGATATCTTTGTTATAAAAAAGAATAAAATTTTTGTTTTTGTTGCTGGTATACAAAAAACATTTTCTTTATTTTTATTTTAAATAATAACTTAATGCAGCGAAATGATTTTAATTAATTTTTGATATTATGTAAAATAGAAATATCGTAATACCGGCATATTACAGGTTTTATTCTTTTTTTCTGATATGACATTATTTACACCTTCAGAAACACTCATCTTTTGCGAAATAAAAGCGTGATTTATGCAGTTATTTAAAAAATCTTTAGTTTCATAAAATATTTTTTATAATTAAGTAGAAATGGCGCAATTTATAGAAATATTTTCATTTGTGCTCACTACGGACTTTAAAATAAATAGAAGTTCAGTTTATTTAGATGCAGGAATAAAAGTCAGTGAATATGACATCATCACTGATACAATCATAATAATGTATATTATATTCATGGAACAAATTTATCCGGTTTCTGAATGACAACATTTTTTCCATCGACAAAATTTCGCTTTAGATATTATATGTTATTAAAGTTTATTTTCTGTTTTTTCATTTACATAATACTTAATAATACCACTCAGTAAGTAATCTGTGTATTGTACTGCGATTAGTGAATAATTATGTGCAATCATTTTACAGGATTCAAATTTACAAAAACCATTATTTTTTTTTCTTTTAAATGCGATTACAAATTCACCGGTGAGACCAAGCTCTTGATTGGTGGAAAGTAATAAAGCAAAATAAATGTTTATTATAGTGAGAAAAGCTTAACCTGTTGCCACTGTTTTGAAGAAATGTCACAACAAAGCTTTTAAAATTTAAATTTAAATTTAAAAATGGAAATAAATTAAAAATTAGCCAGAATGGGCACATCTACACATAAACAGCTTTCATTAAAAAAAATTATTATCAAAATCGGGTTAGTAGAAAGCTCAGGGCTGATGACTAAAAAAACAGCCAGGTCTTTTAAATATATATTTTATTATAAGTTTTATCACATGATATCTTTTTGCAAATAATGTAGTTAACAATCACAAAAAATTTCAAAATTTTAATTCAATAAATAAAAATTATTTTTAAATGTGTCCCGGACCCCCTTAAGAAAAAAATAGTTAATTTAAACGATCTTTATTAGCCATTTCAAACCACAGGGTTTATTTATGTATTTTTTTTTTTTCATTGTGGATTTATATTAACAAACTGATAACTACCCGTAAGACATGGTTACGTCACTGCGACGTCGTTGTGAAGTCACATTGTGACTTTGTGACCATCGATTGTCGAGTCACAGTGACTAAAATGTGAAGTCATTATGGCCGTTTTAGAGCTCTTTGTGACGTCACATAGTGACCACTTTGTGAAGTCACGGTGTGACAAATTTGTGAAAAATGTGTCATTTGTGACTACTTTGACATTAACATTGTGACGAAACTGTGACAAAAGCGACGATATTTAAATTGCCAGAAACATGTTTTTTAAAGTAAATAACATGTTTTGAAGAATATTTGTAAATTTCTAAAGATTTTTAAGATAGTCACATCTCAGTCACAATGTGACATCACTGAGTGGTGGCATTTTGGTCACAGATGTGATGTGACCAAAGTGACTCACAGTGACGTCATTGTGACGCCACTGTGACCATGCATGCTATGAGGGAATAGGCAATATGTAGTGAATATGAGGGAATAGGCAATTACCATGCATGCTATAAGGGTAAAAAAGGTTGAACAGTTTTTTTTTTTTTTTTTTGGTACATGAAATTTGATAATACATAAAAACACAAAAAATTACTTTTTTTTTTTTTTTACAAATTTTTAGGTTTATTTTATTCTATTTTTTTTTTGTATTGCAGAAACACTGAAAAACATGAAATAAACAAATATTTAGTATTAATAAATTAATTGTATTAATAAATTAATTATATTATCCTAAAGCACATTGAAATCATTTATGTTTTCATTTTTGTACATTTCATATATTTCTACTGCGAGCCATTTTCATATAACCCAGCCCCCTTTAAAAAAGCGTTTTAAGAACCAAATTGATATTTTGCTTAATTCTGTTATCTAGTATCTGGTATCCATTCACAGCAACATTTATTTTTTTCACATTATTAATATTTAAAAAAAACTGCAATGATGTGTATTTTATAGGATACATTAAGTCTGAATAGGCTATGTATGTTCGTAATTATGTAAATACGTAACATTTATTGTCTCCGTTTTGTCTCTAATCATTTAATTTACACCTTTGTTTATTAGGTGCGTTCCTAATTATATAAATACATTGCACCTATAGTCTCTCTACGTTTGTCTGTCTGTCCACACGCAACGGGGCAAACACAATCCAAATTGTTTGGAAATTTAATACACATGATCGGTGCGGAATTGTGCCTAGTCATTTCAAATTTTGTGAAAACTGCATGTTACAGTTAAATTACAGGGAGAGTCAAAAATACTCAGTAACATTGAGACCAATGGGGAAAAAAGTTTTAAATGCATTTTAATAATGTTACACCTTTTCGAACATAATGAAATTACTATGCATTTATAAAGGACACTTAAACATATATTCTGTAAATTCTGTAGTACAAAGAATATTTCTTATTCATTTACAACACACAAAAGAAATTCGTCACATAATGGTATAGGGGGGAACATTATTTGCGGCGTTATTTTAGATTTGTTAAACTATTTCACATGTAATGAAATTGATATAAGTTGCTGAGGTCTAATACAAAATATTTCCTACATCATAAATCATGCACAGTTACAGGGAAACAGAAAAGATTTCGAATACCGAACTGTATAGAAATGCTGTTTATAAGCGATGATTGCTGGAAGTGCATTTTTAGTTGTGATACGAGATTTTAAGTTTAACTAAATTTTTGTATATTACATTGTGTGTAGAAATGCTGTATATCATATACAGGGCTACACGCAAGAATTGTATGCGTTACTGTGTATGATTGAAGAATAGCTTAAAGATTGTTTTTAAATGAGCCATGCTTTTTTAAGCTGAACTGCATTTACCATACTAAGATATGTTTCTAGAACATAGATAAAATAAAAGACAGGATAATACAAAGAATTGGATACATGGCCGCTTGTAGATGATAATCTCTAGAGGTGTAATTATAATAATTTTAGTCAATTAAATTTTAGCTAAATTGTGTCATGTATATAAAAATAGCAGATGAAATACAGGGATGAACAAAAACATTCAATTATGCATCCTTCTATTGGTATAAATTGCTGTAAATAAATTTTCAACCTATTGTGCATTTTTAACACCTTCCAACATAATTCAAAAATATTTATGAAGTCAGTTTGTCTATCCGTCCGTATTTCTATCTGCCTATCTATCTACCTGTCTTAACTCTAATTTGCGTAAATGTAGTTGAATTTCTCTGTAATGGATATGTGTTGTTGAGATTTACTATGCTATGATGGCATTGAGAACAAAGTATGTTACGTTCATAGCTTAGTTACAGAGACATTAAAAAAAGAATCCATTACATTATGGTTTATAGGGAAATGTCGTAATTATATAAAAGCACTTGTAGTCGTCATCTAGTCTGTCCGCTTGCCTGCATATAACAATGAAAAAAAAAATTACGTGTCGTTCATCTAACGAAACCCTATTCGTCTCTGTCCTCTGGCTGACTGGCTCTTAAAGAATCCATAAAAAAATGCACAAGCCGGGAACTTCAAATTTTGCGTAATTACAGCTGAATACCTTGTGTCACACGACAAATCATAAAATTTTGAAAAAGTCTATTATTTTAATTAAATTATTTTTTTTTCAATGTCATTTTTGAGATTTAAATTTTTAATTAAAACCTTAATTTCAACGTCTTATGTGTAGACATCATAGCTTGGAGGTAAAACATTTCGCTAATAAACAGACTTAGTTCATCCCGCGATATTTGAAGTTGAAAATTTCATATTAAGATGGATTTAATTTTTTGTCATTATTATTTTTTTTTCAATTCATTTTTCTTTCTATTTTAAAAACTATTGCAATTTATTAATTACTCAGCATCTTAAAATTCGTTTAAACTTTTTTTTCGTTTTTGGAAATTAAAAATTTTATTTATAACTCTTCTAAATTTTTTTTAATCACGCACTTTAAAAAAAATTTGAATTTTGAATTTTATCTAATTAATTTGATTTGAACATTTTTAAGTTGATTAAAATAAATAAGTTCCTTTTATACCGTATTTACTCGTGTATAAGGCGCACCCCTACTTTACAAGTTAAAATAGCGATTTCTTAAAATCTCGTGTATAAGGCGCACCATAAATTTGACACGCTAATGAAGAATGACCAAATGAATTTCAGTAAAAAAAAAGTCGAAACAAACATTACACCAGACCAGAAAACAAGACGAAAATGCATTTTTAGACTTCGAGTTGTAAGAGAATGACGGGAAATAGGAATGATTGATGGTAAAGAGAATTGCTAATTAGCGCTTTGATAATGTCACTAGTTCTGTTGTATAAAAAACTGCAAAGAGTGAAATAAATATGCAGTAATACTTCAATTAAGTAACATTTTCCGAGTTTTAACATCTTCTTTGAATAATTTCTTGTTTCATGTGTATATAGTTCGACTGCATCCAACAGTAAAAAATTATTCCGTGCATAAGGCGCATCTAGGAGTTTTGCCCTAATTTTTTGAAAAAAAAAAGTGCGCCTTATACACGAGTAAATACGGTAATTGTTTTAAAATTAAATTTATTGGTGCTACCATCTATGTAAGAATTTAATAATTATAAATTAACAATTCGCATTTATTTATTAAAGGGTAATTTGTTTTTAAAGAAATATTAAACAAAACCCAATGCGAGATCTGCGATCACACTTATCCACTTTGTTTCTGCCATCTTGTCAAAACATATGAGTGCAACTTTTTGCTAAATAATTTTACACTTAAATCGATAATCTAAACAACGAAAAAAACTGTTACAATCAAAGAATTCATTAATTTAAAATTATTTTTATTAATAGTAAAAAAATCGAAAGGATATGATAATTTTTTTTTATTAATGGGCATATGAATTAATTAAATAACGGAAAAAAGAATTCCTCTGCTTTTAAGGGATTAATGTAAAAAATAGTAAATGTGACACATAAATACAGTTTAACTTCAATTTAAGAAGTCTTGTTCTCGCTGACATTTGACCAACGTTAGTAATTTGGCTAATTAAAAATAAAAAACATTCGCCAAATGAAAAAAGTAGTAGCAAAATAAATACCGTGTAGCGCAAAATAAATTATCTTTAATCCTTCAATGTATCCCCCTTTTTTTCAATATGTTCTAAAATAATCAAACTTTTTATAACTGTGACAACGATTGTTAATCTAATTTCAACTATCCACTACAAATGTATTAAAAATACGTATATATTAAAGTTATGTATATATGCATATGAATAAAAAACGGAAAAGAAAAGAAATTAAAAGCAAAAATTGAGCACTAGCAATCTGGCGAATCTAATCGCTTATTTACTCGCCAAATGAAAAATTTAGTCGCAATTTGGCGCAATGGCGAATGACAGCGAGAACCCTGATCGTTACGATTAAATATTTCGTTATGAAGGAAGTTCTTTAAAGAAGAATTATCTCAAATATGAAATTTGTATACCAGAATACATATTAAAAAAATGAAAACTATACATAAAATGGAAATATTCGAAAAACATGTTTTAATTCGGGCAGTATAATTTTCTATGCTATGTAAACATGTGAAACTAAAATAATTTGAATAATGTATATGTTACAGGCCAAACCCGATTTTAGGCCAAACTAGATTGGACTAGGCCAAACCGGTCTATCCTAACGCCCATCGGATAAACTAGTTTTTCCTAGGACAAACCGGTTTATCCTAACGCCCATCGGATAAACTAGTTTTTCCTAGGCCAAACTAGTCTATCCTAAGGTCCATAGGAAAAACTAGATTTGCCTAGGCCAAACTAGTTTGGCCTAAATCTTATAGAATAAACTAGTTTAGACGGCTGTTTATTGGTCTGAACTAGTTTATCCCAGGCCGATCTAGTTTATCCTAGGCCAATTCAATTTGGCTTGATTTTATTGAATTCAATGACCGCCTCAAAGCCAACATTCTTGTTTGTCTTAGGCTGATCTAGTTTATCCTAGGCCAATGTAGTTTTACGTGTTTTTAGCTCACGGGCGTCAAAGTCAGAGAAATATTGGGCTCAAAGATTCTGTATATGCATGTACGCATGTATGTACGCATGTTTGTACGTATGTGTGTACGTATGTACATAACGCGATAACTCTTGATACATATATCCGATTTGCTTCAAATTTTGGATGTAGGTTCATACCTATAAGGTACTTTTCTGATTAATTTTAGAAATTGATTGGATAAGAATAAAGGGGGCGAACGGGAGGCTTATCTCCCACCGTTAATTTAGAGAAATGGATTTATCATGCAGAATTATCAGTTTTCATTTAAAATTTTAGATATAGAATCATTGAGACAAGGCGCCTCCGTGATTACTTGCAGATGTTTGTTGTTTAAGTCTAAAAGAAAGTGCAATATATGTAACTCAACATAATTTAGATAAATGTTTTTTAACGCAGAATTGACTAATTTGCTTTAAATTTTGGATATAGGTTCTTTCTGATACGGCGATTCCCTGAATAGTTTTGGGGGTTTAATGGTTATGTATGAAGAGAAAAATGAAGGATTACCCTCTTACCTAGGAAAAACTAGTTTATCCTATGGACATTTAGGTAAACAAGTTCATCCAATTGGCATTAGGATAAAATAGTTTGGCCTAGGCTAATCTAATTTGGCTCGAAATCGGGTTTGGACGGTAAAAAACATGTCTTTCACAAGAAAAAATATAGATGTGTGTAAAGAGTCATTGCTTATAACATCAATACAGAACTTTATCATGTCCACCGTAGAGACATGATGCATTGGACATGGTGTTTGCTTATTTTATTTATTTTCTGCAGACCCATGCCAACTGAGATCAGACTTGTTATTATTATTATTATTATTATTATTATTATTATTATTATTATTATTATTATTATTATTATTATTATTATTATTATTATTATTGCATATTCGAGCCAGATCGGAGCTGAACATAATTTGGAATCGAACAGCGTTTTCATATTTTGAGAAATTAATTACCTGTCGACATATAAGCTATTCTTGTCACGGCGCCAAGTTTTTCTTTTCCGTAAAGTCGTAAGTGGAAAATAGATTCAAAACGTAGCTTTAATAGTATTTTCTCAAAGGTACATCGATTTTATGAAAAAATAGTTAACGCCATTCGATTACATATTTTCTGAATGAGAATACCTG
Source organism: Maratus speculifer (assembly GCA_964019185.1). Lineage (NCBI taxonomy): Eukaryota > Metazoa > Arthropoda > Arachnida > Araneae > Salticidae > Maratus > Maratus speculifer. The sequence goes on from OZ025301.1 coordinate 110,427,731, forward strand.
TTAATCTTATGCATTTAGGTCTTCAGACGCATGCATTTAGTCTTCAGGGCACGTTAGTTCTCAGGCTTTGGTAGCCTGGTGAGATAAAAATACGTCAAAATACATTATTTCTAACAAGATTTATCGCGTTATGCATATACGTAGATACTTACATACATGCGTACATACATGCGTATATACATAAATACAGAACCTGTAAACCCATTATTTCTCTGGCTTTGACGCCCGTGATCTAAAAACACGTAAAACTACATTGGCCTAGGATAAACTAGATCAGCCTAGGACAAACAAGAATATTGGCGTTGAGGCAGTCATTGAAATCAATAAGATCACGTCAAATTGAATTGGCCTAGGATAAAGTAGTTCGGGCGAATAAACTGCAGTCTAAACTAGTTTATCCTAAAAGAATTAGGCCAAACTAGTTTGGCCTAGGAAAATCTAGCTTATCCTATGGGCCTTAGGATAGACTAGTTTGGCCTAGGAAAGACTAATTTATCCGATGGGCGTTAAGATGAATCGGATTGGCCTAGGAAAAACCAGTTTATCCGATGGGCATTAGGATGGACCGGTTTGGCTTAGGATAATCTATCAGGTAACCAAGAAAGTTCGTGCGGTTTTCATCAGACATAAAAAACGACCCACAAAAATCTCAAACACTTATTTTATTCTTTGAAATAACCATCATTGGCTTCAATTACGTGTTCTCAACGAGACACGAGCTTATAAATACATTTTTTGAAAAAATCTTTTGATTTAGAATCCAAAAACTGGGTTATAGTTTTTGTGACATCATCTTGGGTTTGGAACTGCTGTTCCCGCAGGTGATTATCCATGGCCAAAAACAAGTAATAGTCCGATGGGGTGATGTTCGGGGAGTAAGGTGGGTGAGGCAAAACTTCCTAGCCCAATGTTTTTATCACGTCCCTGGTCGCTTTGGCCGTATGAGGTCTTGCGTTATCGTGGAGGAGAAGAACTCCTCTCATATTGACCAGCGCTGGCGCTTTTCGAGCAAAGCAGCTGAAACTCTTTTCAACTGCGACGGGTAGACTTCGGCTGTGATTGTTTTCTCGCTTTCTAAGAATTCTTAATGAACTATACCAGCGCTAGTGCACCAAATACACAGCATTATCTTTTTTGATGGATATCCTGTTTAGCAACCAAAGAGACGGAACCTGAAGTCGACCAATGATGTTTTCTCTTTCGGTTATCCTACATTACCCATTTCTCGTCACATGTCAATATCTGATCCAGGATAGAGGCTTTGTTGTGGCGCGACAGCAATGACAAGCAGATGTTCGATCGTTGGAGCTTGTTTTCCTCGGACAGGACATGAGGAACCCACTTATCAAGTTTCCACGATATCCCAAGGCTATGGAGATGAGATCGGATGGTTTCGTCAGATACTCCAAACCTTTGCGCAAGCTCCTGGCATGTTAGATCAGGATTCTGTTTGATTTCCTCTTCCAGCTGAACTTGGTCTAAGATGGATGGATGACCAACATGGGGCTTGTCTTCGAGGCTCTCGTCTCCGGACGAAAATATTCTGAACCACTTTTGAGCGGTCCGTTCACTCACTGAAGTCTCTGCAAACATGGAGCATATTCTTCTAGTGGCCTCGGCAGCATTGCTTTCTAATTTGAACTCGTAGAGCAAAATTGGCCTCAAAATCTCCTTTATCAACGACATCCTTTGTCAACGATTGTACTTCCTACAAAACTGATATCGAAACGTGAGATATGTTAAACAACTCTTTACTGATTGCAATTTAAAGGCAATGTACAGAAATGACGTCATCAGAATCAGTATGACCACGCCTGCGCAACAAAATTAGCTGTTCTCAAAAACCGCACGAACTTTCTTGGTTACCTGATAGTTTGGCCTAAAATCGGGTTTGGCCTGTAACATGTATAAAAAAAAAACACGTAATAAAAAGAGTAAATAAAATTCGAGGCGTGACACCCCATTTCTCTTTTACCCATAATTCCAAATCCTTAACTTTAAAAAGGTCTGTAATGCTATTTTACAAAGGTTTCTTATAATATATATATACACAGTCGAACACCAAGGACGAACTTCAAGGAACCGAAGGTTTTGTATGTTATATCCTGAGTTTCGCTATATCTGAACCGTTACCAAAAAATGTTAGAATCCATAAAATGTATATCTCATTAGCTGCTATGTGTATTGAATAAAACCTATTAAAAATGTTCATTAATAAATTGTTGTTAACGAATTATTAATAAGGTCATTAATCACCTGACCAAAACCGATTACATTAAATTGGCACAACCCTAATTAAATTTTCTAAAACTGAAGATAATTGAAAATAAATGAATTTTATTTTTAATTGTTGCTCACTGTTTTCATACAGAAATAATGGGTAAAATTCTGTTGACGCGATGCCGATTTCAAAAATATATTACAAATTTACTTCGTCCAATACATTAAATAACGTCAACATTCTTTATTACAGGGTTTGCGTAAAAAAAAAAATAATTTATTACACAAATAGCTGCTATAGAATGTGAGATGGTGGAGATTTCACCATTTATGTACTCCTCTACATAATGCAGATATGCAGAATCTTCAATTTCCGGATGATTAAATTTCATATCATTTTAATTTAATTTTCACTGTCTGGCATACATTTTTTTATGAAATTAGAGTCGACCCCGTATTACTACAACTGATAAAAAGTTAAAAGTAGTAGTCGATGGAAAAAATGTTTTGTTAGTTATAGCCGATTTTTAAGGTTTCGGAAGTTCTCTACAGTGGTGGTGACAATTATAAGGACAAGGCAAAAATTGACAAATATTTGTTATATTTGGTGGGAAACTTATACAAATTTAATGGCTGGAAACAAACAAAAGATGAAGATTATTTTTGTATGTTTTTATGGAAATATGTGATAAATTCATATTCATAAAATGTATTATAAATTTATACAGTTATCTGATATGGACAAAATTATAAGAACTACTGTATTTTTGTGTTCTAAAAAGTAAAATTTGCAGGTTTTTTGCTCTGCATACGGAACTTCCAGACGATATAAACGCGTAGTAAGCGTTTGGGATTGTAATATTCTGTTTTTCAATCATGCCGCAATGTGCAAAACTTTTGGAGTTTCACAAAAGAAAAAATGGATGCATTTAAAAATTCAGGACTTTCTGTCTGCTAAATTGCTACAAAGTTTAATAGATAAAGAACGGTTATTTACAATCATCTTTAAAATACCGGTAAATATGGATGGCAAAGACATACAAGAAGGCCATCTTCTGCTTCTGTATGGGGAAAAGAATGATAATAAGGCGAGCTTGCTCCGAAAAACAAAAGAAAAACCTGAATTAAATTTAGAATGCAAGTGCTCGAAGTGTTTGACGTGTTTTACAAAAAGAAAGAAAAAGATTCGCTTTAGTAAACATGTGTCAAGACCTCTTCTTACAAAAGCTCATGAGAGATTGAAGATGGAGTTTGCCAAAAACTGCAATACTATGGAGAAAATGTAAGATTAGGTCTTTTCCGATGAGAAAAAGATTAATTTGAATAGACTAGATTGTTTTTGCAACTTCTAATATGATCTTCGTAGAGAAAAAATATTTTTCTCAGACAATGTATTTGGAAGTGACTCAGTAACGGTCTGGGGGAGGTTTCACAACTGGTAGAACTGCTCCAATAGTTTTTGTGCAGGGTAGGGGGAATTTTGAGAATTATATTGATGTATTGGTCGATATTCTTTTACCAGAAGCAACGTTAATTGCAATTGGAGGCAATTTTTTCCAGCAGGACAATGCCTCTGTTCATGTTTCCCAAACTTCAAACTCGTGGTTCGATGTTAATTTCGTGAAACTACTTGATTGGCCGGCCAGAAGTCCTGATCTGAATCTAATGTAAAATCTGTTGGGTATTCTGGCACATAAAAGCATGCAAAAAAATATATAATCTCCAAACAAGCAAGAACTCATGTCTTCCTACAAGAAAGATCACTCAAAATTTACCAAGAATGTTCTTAAGGAATTTTAAAACTCCATGACGTCAAGACTGATAAAAGTGATTAAGAAGAAGCGGGGAGATTATTAATTATCAGTGTATTTCAGACAAAACATTCATTGTACTTATAATTTTGTCCAATTTTTACAATGACATATTTTGTTAATTGTGACATTCATATTTTGCATTTTTCAATGTTTTGTATTCTACAATGATTTCTAGCATAAAAAAGCATTTGTGTATAAATTTCACATTATTTAGTTCAGAAATAAATTTTTTCTACGCAATTTTCAATTGTTCTTATAATTCTGAACACCGCTGTATAAAAAGATAAATTAACACTAAGTACCTTTGCGAAACGTCGGGACCAAAATTTTTGTTCGTTATATCCTTAAGTTCGGTATATAAGTAAGTTCGTTATATCCGTAAGTTCGGTATTGCTGTAACGGTGTTGGACTGTACTGTTCGTAAAAATTTTTGTTCATTTGTAAGTGTCCGAACAATTTATCTGTATCATTTTCGAGAAACTGGAAATCATTATTCTATCGAATGCTTTTAGCATTTTTCTTTTTGAATGAAATTTTTTAAATGAATAAATAATTTCCTTTTCATACAATCCGTTGAAATAAATTCATGTATCCAATGCAACCGTAACCTTTTCATTTGAAGGTCATTGAAAAAAAAATCTATAATTTTTACTGAAAGAATTATATTTTTTGCAGAAAAAACTAGTATAAAGAAACACAGTTTTTTCTGTAAAAAAAAAGTAATTTCTTAATTTTTGCAGAAAAGAGCTGTAATTTTGTACAAAAAAAATACAGTTTTAATGAAAAGTTATAGATATTTTCTGCAAATTAAGCGGTTTCAAACTGGCTCTAAAATTGTCAGTTTTTCCCTGTCAATTTGAGTTTTTTCTTTTATTATTATTTTTTTTTATTTAAAGAGTCCTGTAAGCCTGAATGTGGACTAAACTTCGTTATATAGAGTATATTTTTCGTAAAATGGCGATTTAGTTACCTGTTAATGGTATTCAAAGTGAAGTTTCAACAAAAAATTTCATTAAATAGAAAACTTCGTTAGATAGAGACTTTGTCGAAGAGAAGTTTGGCTGTATATGAGCTACTTTAAAGAATTTATGAATTTATTTAATTTTTATGAAGTTTGTAATATGATGCATTTTATTTCAACAACTGTAGAAACATTCATTAATAAACTTGAAGTTAATTTATTTTTCGAGAGATTGGAGTTAATTTAATTATCATGAGAATGTTTTCTCGACAAAAATTGGATAGGAGAAATGCAATAATTTTTCAAACAGACTGTAAATCATATGTGATATGAGAATATTGAAATATATGATTTAATTTTCCTCTTAGTTATAACTAGTTATAATTAGTATAGTAAAATATATTTCACATAACACTTCTTTTTTCTGCAATGTTGTCAAAATATGCTTGTGCAACTTTTTGTTAAGTAATTCTACACTTAATTCGATAATCTAAACAACGGAAAAAACTTTTACAATTAAAGAATTTATTAATTTAGAATTATTTTTATCAATAGAATTTCAATCAGAATTTTTATCGGCATATAAATCAACTAAATGCCAAATTTTTTTTCCTGGGCGGCTGTAAAACTATTAAATGTGACATAAAAATGCAGTTTAACTTCCATTTAACGAAGTCTATTCCTTACGATTAAATGCTTCGTTATTAAGAAGTCTCGTTAAATAGAAATCCCCTCAAATTCATGAGATTTGTGTAATAAAATATACAGACATAAAATGGAAAATATACATAAAATGAAAATGTTGGAAAAATGTATTTTAATTCAGGCAGTAGCTTTTTTTATGCAATGTAAACATGTGAGGCCAATGTAGTTCGTATGTATGTCGTATGTTCGTATGTTAGTATGTTAGCTTGTAAAACCGCATAATAAAGAGTGATAACTAAATATTTATATGTGACGTAAATTTCTCTTTTTTTTTCTCATTATTCCACACATTTAACTTTAAAAAGGTCTGTAATGTTACTTTATAAAGGTTTCTTATAAAAAAAAAATATGTTCTGTTAATAAATTATTTCGTACATTTGTAAGTGTCCTAATATTTTAGTTAAGATGGAAATCATTATTGTATCGAAAGCTTTTAGCATTTTCCCTTTTGAATGAAATTGTTTAAATAAATAAATAATTTCATTTTCATACAATCTCTTGAAATAGTATGTCCATCGTAACACTAACCTCTCCATTTGAATTTTCTGCAAGCCCGAATTTGGAATAAACTTTATTACATAGAATATATTTCTCGTAATATAGCAATTTATTTGCATGTTAATAATTTTCAAAGTCAAGTTTCAACAGAAAGTTTCGTTAAGTAGAAAACTTCGTTAAAAAGAAGTTTAGATGTATATAAATTACTTCAAACATTTATGGAAATTTGTAACATGATATATTTTATTTCAACAACGGCAAAAACTTTCATCAATAAACTTGAAGTTATTTTTCGAGAGACTGGAGTTAATTGAATTATCACGAGAGTGTTTTATCGGCGAAAATTGAATAAAAGAAACGCAATAAAATTTCAAACAGACCGTAAATGAAATTAAATTTCAGTGACTTATAAAGACATTCTATTTGAACATCTTGCACAAGAAATAACTAATTGCAGAATATTTTAACATTATTTTTATTTAAAGGGATTCTGTTTCCTTTAAACTTTTTTTTTAAATCGAAGCATTTTAAGATTCTTTTTTGGCATAATAACAAAGGACTCAATGAAACAAAATAATTCTTTTTAAAAACTGTTCGATTCTCGTGGCAAAATTCGAAAGATTTATTTTATTTTTATTATTTTTTTAATTTAAACTTTCATAGGAATTTGAAACATGATACATAATATTTCAACGACGGTAGAAACTGTCGTTAATAAACTTGAAGTTAGTTTATTTTTCGAGAGACTGGAGCTAATTGAATTATCACGAGAATATTTTATCAACGAAAATTGAATAAGAGATATGCAATAAAATTCCAAACAGACTCTAAATCAAATTGAATTACAGTGACTTACAAAGACATTCTATTTCAACATCTTGCACAAAAAATAACTAATTGCAGAATATTTTAATATTACTTTTATTTAAGGAGATTCTGTATACTTACTGTTCTTTTTTTACTTTATGCATTTTAAGGTATATTTTGGAAAAATAATAAAGAACTCAATATAATAAAATGATTCTATCAAAAGATTGTTCGATTTTCTTGAGAAAAAATCGAAAATTTAATTTTTTTTTAATTTAAGTAAATTTTAAAATTCCTTTGTTCCTACGTTTATTAGTTTTAAAGAAAATAAATAAAATGTGCAAATACATGAAAAAGTTGCATAACGACACACAAGAGTCACAACGTATGACGAAATTTTTAGTGTTCGTACCAAAACACTTAATCAATAATCTTCATGATCATTTTTTTTTAATATGCTAAAGAAAGGTAGAATAAAGCTGTTATTTTATTATTTATATTTCAAATTAGTGGTACTAAGTTGTTTAGTTGGGTTATATGAGGACTTCGTTAAAAAAAAGCTTGGCCGTATATAAATTGCTTCTAACATTTACTGAAATTTGTAATATGATATATTTTATTTCGACAACGGTAGAAACTATCATTAATACACTTGTGGTTAATTTATTTTTCGAGAGACTTGAGTTAATTGAATTATCGCGAGAGTGTTTTATCGGCGAAAATTGAATAAGAGAAATGCAATAAAATATCAAAGAGACTGTAAATGAAATTGAATTACAGTGACTTACAAAGACATTTCATTTCAATATCTTGCACAAGAAATGACTAATTCCAGAATATCTTAATATTATTCTTTTTTAGAGGACTCTGTGTCCTTTGAACTTTTTTATTTTAATTTAACCATTTTAAGATGTATTTCTTGCATAATAATAAAGGTCTCAATAAAACAAAATAATTTTATCAAAAATTTGTTTGATTTTTCATGTCAAAATTCGAAACATTTATTTAATTTGTTTTTTAATTTTTATTTTCTAATTATTTTTATTTTTTTACTTTAACTATTTATTGAAAAGTGTAACATGATACATTTTATTTCAACAACAGCTGAAACTTTCATTAATAAACTTGAAGTTCATTTATTTTTCAAGAGACTGGCGTTAATTTAATTACCACGAGAATATTTTATCGACGAAAATTGAATAAAAGATATGCAATAAAATTCCAAACAGACTGTAAATGAAATTGAATTACAGTACAAAGACTTAGAAAGACATTCTATTTCAACATCTTGCACAAGAAAGGACTAATTGCAGAATATTTTAATATTATTTTTATTTAAGAAGATTCTGTATCCTTTGAACTTTTTTTTTTTGTTGTTGTTAATTTAATGGGTTCGCAGGAGTCTTACTTTTTACCAATTTGTGATGCAATTTAGCAATATGTCACATTTAATTTTTTTTCTCAGTCCCTATTAAACATAAACCCATAAAATTTTTAATATAAAAAATGAATATATCTTATATTTAAAATATATTTTTTAATATTCTACATTGACATTTTATGTATTTATTTTTTTAATATTTAATTATGATAAAAAAAAATCTTAAGATTGTTTTTTTTTTTTTTTCTTAAATCCACTGCGTGCAACATTTCTCAAAAACTAATAAAGAAATTTGCGTTAAACATGGTATATACCTACATTTTAAGACAAAGAATAACTTATACTTTAAATTAAGTATTATAATTGCACCAATTTTTTCAAATAGAACATTTTTCGATAAAAAAATGATTTTTTTTAATTTTATAATTTAAATTTAAGATTCTAATAAATAAATAAATAAATTGCTTTTAAAGGATGTGTACGTTCAATATGTATTAGTTTTACATCATTATCATTATTATTATTTTTTTTTTTTGGGGGGGGGGTCAAAAACCAATAGTTTTGCTAGAGTCTTGCTCGCAGTAGATGCAAGTCAAAAGACAATTTGACTTTTTTTTTTTTTCAAAATTAAACATAAAAGAATAAAATAAAATTTAAATATGAAAATATTTAAAAAATATTTTAATGTAGAATATTTAAAAATATTTTAATGCAGAATATAAAAAAATTTTTTTAAATAGAAGAGATATTAAAGTTGTCTATATTAAAAATTTTATGCGTTTAAGTTTTATAAGAACAGATAAAAAATAAATATGACACACTGCTAAATTGCGTCACAAAGTCAAAAGTAAATCTCCTAAGACCACTTAAGCATTTTAAGGTGCATTTTTGACATAATAATAAAGGATTCAATGAAGAAAACTGATTCTATCAAAAAGTTGTTTGATTTCTCTGGTAAAATTCGATTTTTTAAAATTTATTTAAGTAAATTTTAAAATGTACTTCATCATAAGATAGTTAGTTTGAATGAAAATAAACAAAATGTGCAAATACGTGTAAAAATTGCATTACGACACACAGGAGTCGCATTGTATAGCAAAATTTTTAATGTTCCCATAACACTTAATCTATGCTATAGAAAGTTGCGATGAAGCTGTTATTTTGAAATTAGTGGTATGAACGATAAAATTTTCTTCACAGAATGCGAACTCTGGGCACAAAAACACAACAAAGAAAGATATTGCTATTGTTCTTAGCACTATTTTGAAAATACTAGTTTCACCATGCGTTTTATAGTGTATTTTTAAAAAAATGATCATTAAGATTACGGATTAAGGATACTGATAGGAACTATAAGGTTTTCCCGATACAGGTGCAACCCTTGTGTTTCGTCATTAACGCTCCAGGAAAACGTTCCCGACCATGCATTGCTATATGATTTCTCTCCCGTCTATGTATATTTTACGCCTCCTGAAAGTTTGTAACCACTGTACGGATGCACCCAGTATATGAATATAAATGGATATATATGAATAACTATAATTGGGAACAGCTCAGTCAGCCTTTCCTTCCTTCGGGTTCGTTAAAATGATAACCAAGCTTGCTTGGAAACTAAGCACTGATGGCAATAATCACTGAGGGTCTTGCGTGAGGTTGGTCACCTAACTGATACGTATGCTACTTAGAAACTCGGGGTTCAGGGTCTAGAAAAAAGGGACGGGTACTGTCAGCGCAGATCCTTCAACAATCACAATGCAACAGATTTTAGTGTGTATAAATAAATTATGACATTTTAGATAAAAAACGCTTTTTAGAAGCCATTTATTTTTGTGTTTACTACAATTTCAGCATTAAAACGACCACCTATGTTTATTATTATGGTTTAACATAAACAGAAAAGAAAAAAAATCAATCAAATGGCTTTTTTAATATTTTTTCTAAAAAAATGGTAATTAAAATGTAAGAGAATTCTTACCCTGTTTATTTTTTCTCTTTTTGCTTTGTATCCGACTGTATTTTATTTAAACAGCAATAGAAGCTGTCGTTATTAAATTTAAAGTAACTTCATGCTTCCAGACTGAGAAGTTAATTTAATTATCACAGAATAGTTTCATTGACGTGAATTGAATAATGGGAAAGGAATGACATTTTCAACTCATTCTAGACGAAAATGCATTCCAGTAATTTGCAAAGGTATGCAGAATCGCTATCTAATACTAGAAATGCCTATTTGGAGAAATTTTAATCAACATTATTCAAATCATTATTTCAGGAAATGTTTTTTGTTCTACAAAAAAGAGCATTTTTAAGATGAAAGATTCATAAATTTATATTAATTCTGCATGATAAAGCAAACGTATATCTGTGAAATGTCATTCGTCAATGGCAACATCTAATCAATAAATTTCGCTTTTATTGTTTTTACTTTCTTTAAAATTTTGGGAAAGTTTTTCTAATAACCTTAATTTCTCAAGAGGTATATATGCTATCCACATAAAAATGAATATAGTTTATTCTAATGTGCCATTTACAGTTTGAACCACTCTCCAGTTTGAACATTTTGCTACATGGGTTTTGATAGGGTTATCCAAAAGCTATTCGTTCTTTTTTTTTTAATTTGTTTACGGTTTCCTATGGTGTATCGGGAAAAAAATCTTCACGGAAATGTATGATATGTGCTGTTATGTTTACACACTTACAGTTTCAGGATAATTCTTCAAGTATTTTTCTAGATAGTTAACAAAATGTCTAAAATCGCAAGTGGCCGGTTACTTTTTGTCATATAGAGAATGAATAATATATGAGATTAAAAAAACATTTTCTAGAAATTCTAAATTATTGAATTTAGTACAATTTCAGCATGCAGACAACCACATAAGCTAATCATGTTTTAATATAAATTGAAAAGAAAAATTCCAATCAAATGGCTATTTTAGTTTTCTTTTCTGAAACAAAAAAATGTTAATTAAAATGTGGAAATTTTCTTCCCCTGCGATTTGCAAACGTGTGCAGAATCTCTAACTTGTAATAGAAATGCTTATTTGAAGAAATTTTAATCAACGTTATTTTGAAGAAATTTTAATCAACGTTATTCAAATCATTTTTTTACGAATTGTAGTTTGTTCTACAGCAAAGAGTATTTTTAAGAGGAAAGATTCATTAATTTGCATTAAATGTGTATTATAAAGTAAAAGTATGTCGGTGAGATAATATGTTGTAGATGGAAACACTAAATCAATAAATTTCGCTTTTGCCGTAATATGTAGATTTCGGAACATCGTGCAATTTCCATTTTCACACTGTCGAATAGAAAAAAAAGTACTTTCAGATGCAAATTATTTGAAAACTGTATCAAATTAATAAAACACGCTTTCTAGAAGCCTCAAACTTTTGAATTTCATACAATTTCAGCATGCAGACATCCACCTAAGCTTCTTATTATGTTTTAACATAAATTGAAATGGAAAAATTCAATTAAATGGCTATTTTAATCTTCTTCGTCAAAAATAAGAATTTTTAGTCAAAGAGTATTTTTAAGAGGGAAGACTCGTTAATTTATACTAAATCTGTATTATAAAGCAAACATACGTCTGTGAAATGTCATATTGGAGCCGATGAAAACGCCAAATCAATAAATTTCGCTTTTACTATTTTTACTTTTTTGAAAATTTATGACTGTTTTTATAAAAATCTTAATTTTTCTACAGGTATGCATGCTATCTACATAAAAATTAACACAGTTTATTCCAATAAGCCATTCAATCATATTCTACAGTTTGAACGTTTTTGCTACATGAGTTTCGGCAGGGTATTCAAAAGCTATTTGTATTTTTCAATTTGTTGAAGATCCCTTATGGCGTTTCGGGAAAAAATCTTCACGGAAATGTATGACCTGCACTAATACGTTTGCACACTTAGTTTCAGGATAATTCCTCATGTATTATTATAACTATTTAACAAAATGTCAAAAATTCAAAGTGGCCGGTGACCTTTGGCCATATATGAATAATGGTCATATATGGCCATATATGATACATGAATAATCTATGACATTTTGAATAAAAAACACTTTTTCGAAGCATCAAATTTTTGAGTTTCATACAATATCAGCACAAAGACGACCACGTAACATTATTATTATGTTTTAACATATATCGAAAAGAAAAAATTCAATCAAATGGCTATTTTAATCTTTTTCTAAAAAAAATTGATAATTAAAATGTAAAAGATTTCTTACCCTGTGTTTTTTTTTCTTTTTTTCTTTTTATCCGACTATTTTTAACACCGAGAGAGGTTGTCGTGATTAAATTTAAAGTTTTAACTTTATCTCTCCAAACTGAGAAGTTAATTCAATTATCACAGAATAGTTTCATTGACGTTGATTGAATAATAGGACATTAATGACATTTTCAACTAATTCTAGATGAAAATGCATTCCAGTGTTTTTCAAAGGTATGCAGAATCTCTATCTAATACTAGAAATGCTTATTTGAAGAAATTTTAATGAACGTTATAGGAATCATTATTTTAGAAATGTTGTTTGTTGTACAGGTAAGAGCATTTTTAAGAGGAAATATTCGTTAATTTACATTAAATTTGTATTATTAAGCAAAAGCATGTCTATGAGAGGTCATATTGCCGATGGAAACATCTAATCAATAAATTTCGTTTTTGCTTCAATTATCGTGTAACCACAGAACATCGTACAATTTCCATTTTTACACTGTTGAATAGAAAGAAATATATACCTTCAAATGCAATTTGTTTGAAAACTGTATCAAATTAATAAAAAAACTTTCTACAAGCCTCATATTTTTTTATTTTATACAATTTCAGCATGCAGAGGACCACTTAAACTTATTATTATGTTTTAACCTAAATCGAAAAGAAAAAATTCAATCAAATGGCTATTTTAATCTTTTTCTGGAAAAAAAATGGTTATTAAAATGTACATTTTTGTATATATTTTTTTACTTTACCTTTTCTTTTTATCCGACTACATTTAAACAGCGAAACAGATTGCCGTTAAATTTAAAGCTTTATCGTTCAAAATTGAGAAGTTAATTCAATTATCACAAAATAGTTTCATTGACGTTAACTGAATAATAGGACATTAATGACATTTTCAACTAATTCTAGATGAAAATGTATTCCAGTGATTTGCAAAGGCATGAAGAATCTCTATCTAACACTGGAAATGCCTATTTGAAGAAATTTTAATCAACGTCACTGAAATAATTATTTTACGAAATGTGTTTTGCTCTAATGGGAAGCGTATTTTCTATTAAAAAAAGAATAGCTTTTGGATAACCTTCTCGAAACTCATGTAGCAAAAGTCTTCAAACTACAGATTATGATTAAGGGGCTTATTGGAAGGAATGATTAATTAATTTATATTAAATCTGCATTATAAAGCAAAAGTATGTCTGTTTGATGTCATATTGTCGATGGAAACATCTAATTAAAAAATTTCGATTTAGCTGCAATTTGTATAATGTAAAATAATCCGTTAAATTTACGGCAAAAACTGTTGGCAACAATGTTGCTTATCTTGTTGCAATGTTGCTAATCAACAATGTTGCTGTTAACTTTATCTTCCAACTGTTGGCAACTGTTAATTATTAATGCACACACTACACAAATTATTCCATATGCACTGGTTCTTTAAAAAAACCCTTTATTAAAAGAATAACACTCACTCGCAGCTCACTGCTGCATTATCGTCTGCATTTATCTCAAACACAACTTTAGACTAAAAACAGAAAAAACAATTCACTTCATTTCACTTTCTCAACACTGACATTTTAATTATAGGTAGCACGGTATCGTCTGCCTACATGGAACAGCAACAATGTTGCTTATCTTGTTGCAATGTTGCTTATCAACAATGTTGCTATTAACTTTATCTTCCAACAATGTTCCCAACAGTTTTTCACGTAAATTTAACGGATTATTTTACAGTATACAAATTGCAGGTAAATCGAAATTTTTTAATTAGATGTTTCCATCGACAATATGATATCAAACAGACATACTTTTGCTTTATAATACAGATTTAATATAAATTAATGGATCCTACCTCTTAAAAATACGCTTCTTAAATACGCTTCGCTTTTTGCCTTAAAAATTGCAGCAAGATTGCATGTAATTTTTTTTATTACATCTAAATTTACTGTAATTTTTACTGCAAAAACTGCTGGAAACATTGCTGCGCTGTAAATTTAACGGATTTTTATTGACAATGTATAACTACTGAACATAGTATAATTTCCATTTTTACATTGCCAAATAGAAGAAAAAATTCAATCATATGGCTAATTTAATATTTTTCTGAAAAAATGGTAATTTAAATACCAGAGATTTCCTACCCTGTCTTTTTTTCTCTTTGTTTCTTTTTAACCGTCTATACTTTATCAAAATAACGAGAGAGAGATTGTTGTTGTTAAATTTAAAGTTAATTTATCTTTCCAGATTAAGAAGTTAATTTAATTATCGCAAAATAGTTTCATTGACGTTAATTGAATAATAGGAAAAAAATGACATTTTAAGCTAATTCTAGATGAAAATGCATTCCGGTGATTTGCAAAGGTATGCAGAATCGCTATCTAATACTAGAAATGTTTATTTGAAGAAATTTTAATAAACGTTAATGAAATCATTATTTTACGAAATGTGTTTTGTTCTACAGGAAAGAGTATTTTTAAGAGGAAAGATTCGTTAATTTATATTAAATCTGTATGATAAAGTAAATGTCTGTGAGATGGCATACTGTCGATGAAACAGCTAATAAATAAATTTCGCTTTTGCTGCAATTTGTATAGCTTCGGAACATCGTACAATTTCCATTTTTACACTGTCAAATAGAAAAAACCTCAATTACTCTACAAGTATACATGCTATCTACATAAAAGTGAATACACTTTATTCCAATAAGCCCCTTAATCATAATCTATAGTTTGAAAGCTTTTGCTACATGAGTTTTGAGAAAGTTATCCAAAAGCTATTCTTTTTTATTATTATTTGCTGACAGTCTCCAATGGAGTTACGGGAAAAAAAAATCTTCATGGAAATGTATGACCTGTAGTATTATGTTTACACACTTAGAGTTTCAGGATAATTCCTTATGTATTTTTCCAGATATTTAACAAAATATCTAAAAATGCAAGTGGCCGGTCATGTTTGACCATATAGTGTACGAATTACCTATGGCATATCAAGTAAAAGACACTTTCTAGAAAGTTCAATTTTTTGAGTTTCATACAATTTCAACTTGAAGATGACCACCCAAGCTTATTATTAAGTTTTAACATAAATCGAAAAGAAAAAATTCAGTCAAATAACTATTTTATTTGTTTTCTGAAAAAAAAAATTTATTATTAAAATGTATGAAATTTCTTAATTTTTTTTCCCCTTTCTCTTATTTTTCTTTTTTTCCGGCTATATTTAAACAGCGAGAGAGGCTGTCGTTATTAAATTTAAAGTTTTAAATTTATCTTTCCAGATTGAAAAGTTAATTAAATTACCACGAAATAGTTTCATTGACGTTAATTGAATAATAGAAAAGAAATGACATTTTCAAATAATTCTAGATGAATATTCATTCCAATGATTTGCAAAGGCATGCAGAATGTCTATCTAATACTAGAAATGCTTTTTTGAAGAAATTTTAATCAACATTATTCAAATCATTAAAGACGATCACCTAAGCTTATCATTATGTTTTAACATAAATTGAAAAGAAAAATTTCAATTAAATGGCTACATTATATTTTTTCTGGAAAGAAAAACTTGGTAATTTAAATGTAACAGATTTCTTACCCTGTCTATTTTTACTCTCTTTTTTTAAATTTTTATACGACTATACTTTATTTAAACAGCGAGAGAAGCTGTTGTTATTAAATTTAAAGTAACTTTATCTTTTCAGATTGAGAAGTTAATTCAATTATCACAAAATAGTGTCAACGACTTTAATTGAATAATAGGAGAGGAATGGCATTTTTAACTAATTCTAGATGAAAATGCATTCCATTCATTTGCAAAGGTACGCAGAATCTCCATCTAATACTAGAAATGCTTTTTTGCAGCATTTTTAATCAACATTTTTGAAATCATTATTTTAAGAAATGTTTTTTGTTCTACAGGAAGAAGTATTTTTTAGAAGAAAGATTCATTAATTTATATTAAATGTATATTATAAATCAAACGTATGTCTGTGAGATGTCATATTGGAGCCGATGAAAACACCTAATCAATAAATTTCGCTTTTACTGCTTTTAATTTTTAGAAAATTTCGGACAATTTTTATAAAAACCTTAATTTCTCTACAAGTATACATGCTATCAACTTTAAAATGAACGCAGGTTTTCCCAATAAGCCATTTAATCATACTCGACAATTTGAAAAGGTTTTGCTACAAGTTTCAACAGGGTTATCCAAAAACTATTCGTTTTTTTATTTGTTGACGGTCCCCAATTGGGGTTACGGGAAAAAATCTTTCGGAAATGTATAACATGGACTAATATGTTTACACATTTAGAGTTTCAGGATAATTCCTCATGTGTTTTTCTAAATATTTAACAAAATGTCTAAATTAAATTTAAAATGTAATCTTTAAATTATTTTTTTTTATCTTTAAATTATTATGCTGTGAAAGTATAAATACATAGAAAATTTCGTTGTTTACCAACTAGCAATATTTTTAAAATGTACGTTATAAAAAATTGTTCAAAAAAAAAGAAAGTTTAGAAGCCTCTTTGCGTTAAACTATTTATTTTAAATTATGACTGCATTGAATTTAAAACAAAATCTTGAAATATTTTTTTTATCTTGCTGTTAAATTACACTAAATACTGGTAGTGTTACTTTACAGCAAAGTTGGTGGCAACTGAGTTGCCACCAAAAAGGGTGTTTGATTACTTGTGTAATCAAACACCCACAAATTATTTTGATGTGTGCACAATCAAAATGATTGTGCACTCTATTGCTGGTGGTTTATTACACCAATTTATTGGTGGTGATTTGTTATACTACTTTTGGTGTCAACTTAGTTGCCAGAATTTTTGTTGTAAAGTACCGACATTTTTTTCTACAGTGTGAGGTGCTACATATTTACATAGTTACGAACGCTCCTAAAAAGAAGTTCCTTATTGTGGAATATATATATCAAAGGATTTTCTTATGTAGCTTCTGAATATTAATTTTCGATTTAGTAAGAATTTTTTTTGAATTTAGATAAAAAATAACCAATGCATTATATTTTATAAAAAGATACATATTTTTTTAATTTCTCTTGGATTTACTGTAACATTTATTTTTTCATGGTTTCATTTATGTTAGGAAAAGATTACTTCTACTCTAATTAAAATGTAGTTAAAATATTGAAAGAAAAGGAAACCTTATTATATTTTTTCTTTTATTATATAAATTTAATAATTTTAAGTTTATTAAAATAAAAATTAATGCCTTCCTTCGACTGATCAATGATTCTTCGTTTCTATAAAGAAATATTCGTCGTGTAAGAGAAAAGTTCCTCATTTTACGATTTTAATTAAAAAAAAGTGATCAAAATTATCACGGATAACATTTTTATTTTTTGACTACAGAAACAAAAGTTTTTCTTTTCGTGAACCTGAATAGAATTTCTATTGCATTAATTAAAATGTAGCACAACAGCAGTACTGTTATAGGAATTTAATTAAAACAAAAAAGAAGTTACTTATTGTGGCATACATATCAAAGGATTTTATTTCGTAGCTCTTGAATATAAATTTTCTTGACAGTGGGAAAGTTTTGAAATTTAAATAAAAACATAACCATTGATTTCTATTTTATAACGAGACATATTTTTTAATTTCCCATGCATTTATAGTATCACTTATTTTTCATATTTTCATATATGTTAAGAAAAGGTTCCTTCTACTCTAATTACAATTTAGCAATATTATAAAAAGAAACGGAAACCTCATTTTATTATTTCCTTTAATATTGATATTTCATGCTTTTATATTTAGCAAAATAATAATTAAAATGTTTATTTAATTAATCAACCATTCTTCGTTTCTTTAAAGAAATATTCGCCGTGTAAAAACAAAATTCTTCATTTTACGATTTTAATTTAAAAAAATAATTCAAATTTTCATGTATATATTTTTTTTTACGATTACACAAGCAAAAGTCCTTTTCTTCTTTAACCTGAAAAGAATTTTTATTACATTAATTAAAATGTAACACTAAAGCAGTACTGTAATAGAAATTTAATTGAAACAAAAAAAGAAGTTACTTATTGTGGAATATATATCAAAGGATTTTCTTTCGTAGCTCTAAATATAAAATTTTTTTGACGGTCGGAAAATTTTGAAATAAGATAAAAACGTAACCATTGATTTATGTTTTATAATGAGACATATATATATATATATATATATATATATAGGATGAAAATTAGTGAACTATATAAAATTCAATCATCTTAATTTTTGAACGGTTTGCGTGATGAAGTTCAAACTTCTTGATTAGCCGCAGGCCAAGATAGAATTAATAAGCGCGTGCGCACGCAACTAGTTGTTTTCAGCCATTTGCAAGTGAAAATCTAACGGTACAGCTTGTCTGCGCGCACAAATTTGGCGCATTTGGGACAATGAGAATCCGCATTCCGCGACCGAGATGTCTCTCCATCCTCGACGAGTGACTGTGTGGAGTCACGGTTGGTTGGTTGCATTGGGTTATATGGCGCAAGGTCCCTTCTGGGACATGCTGCGCCAAGACAATGTCGAAATAAGAAAAAAATAAGTTAATAAAAACAATGTAATTAATTAAAAGCACCAATAATATATATAATAAAAACCAATTAAAATAGACCAAGGACCATAAATAAAATTAAATACTCTGACAATTAAAAAATGTAAAAATTTGGAATAGTTAAAATACAAAACAGTGTAAAAGATAATGTACAAATAATAAAAAACTAAACAATGAGATTAAATTAGAAAGACTAACGCTCATATTCACCAACTACTTCGACCCCGAGTTTAACAGAAAACTCGGTCGATCGCTCAAACGGTATTCACTTTTAATCCTATGACTGGACGTCTCCTTGATAATGTCCAATTAAATGTTATCATGAATTTTATTTGAGCGTTCGACCGAGGTTTTCTTGGTTGAGGTAGATGGTGAATACGGGCATAAAGAAATAAAGTCACGGAATAATTGGTTCGACATTCGTTGACGCACTGTGACTTACTGAACGATACGTGAAGATTTTGGAAAAGGGTTTCATCCCCATTATCTAAAGTGACACTGATTTCAACAAGATGTGGTTCATACAAGACGGAGCTCAACCCCAACGGACCAAGAAAGTGTTTGATGTATGTCCTGTAGGAGCCCTTTGGGTACCGCATTCTGGCTCTAAGGCTCAAAGTCAACTAAAATGGAACTTACACCATTTTCTCCAGATCTGAACACATGTGACTTACTTTGTAGAACCATATTAAAGACAATGTGTACAGAAAACAAATATAAATATATAATATTTTACAATTCGTTTAAATAGTTATAACGTGCTAACAAGTATTTATACGGTGCCTGTACTCAATATGGACACCCTAAGGAAAATGTATTTTTTTCACCCCCATGTACAAGTCATAGGACTCCAAAAATATGTGACCACTATCCTTGGACTATTGACTATCATTATTAAAATTAGCAACCTTGTAATTATTCTGGTTTAATTTAAATGATAATAACAAAAAATGTTTACAAGTGTCCATATAAGGAACTACCTGTCCCTATTATGGACGGGTGTTTCCTTATTGACTTTCTACACAGTGTGTATGGAAGAGCCACTTTTTCAAGGGATTTTACAGGAGAGGGAATAAAAAAAATGTATCTTAAAGTATTCCGAGGAGGAGGGGGACCGTAAATATCTTCAGAACATGCATTTTAGAAAGGGAGGGGGGGCATTCTCAGTTTTTACCCTTCGAAGACTTATGCAAAGCCCCTTAGTTACTAGTAAATATTATGAAGTAATATTGTTGGTTTAACTTAGCTTTATTGCATCTGTCTGCGAATTTACATCTGTTATTACTCAGTGCTCACAGCATGGACAAATAGAAACTTTTTCACCATGGGCAGTATGTCCCATATAATCCTTATGAACACATCTGGCACATGTGGTGCATGGCCGCATGTTTGAAAAAGCATCAATACTGCAAAAGAAGCAGTACCAGCTCTCCTTTGTTGAGGAAGTCATACAATTGGTACCTACGATTTCGCCAACAGATATCCTACAGGGGGGGGGGGGCTTCTTTTTAATTTTCTGCAATGGTTTTTTGGAGGAAGGTTTTGGGGCATTGTTCAAATAGCACCTTGTTGAACAAAGATTTTACCACTTTGATGAGTTTTCAAATTATTGCTCGGCAACGTTGAATTTTCTTCTTTCTTACAGTTGTAATCGATGGGGACATAAGCTGTCCATATTGGGAACCGGTCGTAGTTTTACTAAATATTGTACCAAATGAATAAGGAAAATTATTTTAAGCAAAATATGAAATAGCAATCGAAAATATGTTTTATTAGCTTTCTAAAATACTCCACTTATCAACATTTAATGTAATTTTACCATATCTAATAAGAATTTAAGCTTACAAGTAATTAAGATCAGCACATCTCGAAATAACAAGTTTCCTCCTAAATGGCGAACAGCGCGCTTTTTTACATTTTCCAGACTTAATTATCTTTTCAACTGCTTTTCTTCGCGAAAATGTTTAGCCATCTCTCGATCAAAATTAATACCTTTAAAAATATTAGGGGTGTCCCTATTAAGAGCCCTGTCCTTATAGGGTACAAATACTTTACAAATCATTCCATGTGTTTGTCAAAATCATTGTAACGATCCTGGGGTTAAAACTAAACATCGTAGGAAAATACTATTTCGTTTTCGTTTTTGGCACAAAATCTGAGTTTCACCAAAAATTCTTTTTATTAAAAAATGCTGCCGAAAATTTCGACGGACCGAAACTACCTGTACTCCAAAACACTTTTTTCGTCTTTAGGAAATTTTCAATATTATTCCGAGCAGCACCGAAAATCACTTCATCGAGTTCATGGATAAAAATCTAGGATTAGTTAAATCTCGATTCACATATTAAAATGCAATCGATCTACCAAATCATATCTTGGTGGGGAGTGCCTAAAAATCTGATCTTAGCGGTTGACTGGTAGGTTTCTCTGCATGTTTTCATTTTTAGGTGCAGGAGAGAACAATGGTAAACCTACGAGTCAATCACTAAGATTGGATTTTAGGTCGTTTTCCACCAAGATATGACTTGTCAGGCCGATTGCATTTTAATATGTGAATCGAGATTTAATTAATCCTTGACTTTCACCCGCGGACTCGATGAGGTGATTGTATGTGCTGCCGCCTCCCAGTCTATCATCGATTTGAGCTGTGTCGACTCAAATGAGATTATTTATTGCTATGGACTTCATTGTTTATAATTATTGGTCATACTCTAAGTAAAAACTAACATTCTCAATTCAAATTCTTTCACGCGTGTTACCGAAGTTTTTTGAGCAATTTGACTGACATACGTAATTATGCCTGACAAATTATATTACTCAAACAGAAATTATTAACGATTTACTTTTATTGTGAAATATTGACCTTGGTAAGGGAGAAAAAAAATAACAATTTCTAAAAAGTGCTAAAAGTCACTGAATAAAGCTTTATAAGAGAGCTTTGTTTGCCCGTTACTATAACTATGAAATTTCCATTCGCAGTTCAAATTCTTTCACGTATTATCGAAGTTAAACGAGCAATTTAAGTGAAATATCATTTTCTTACAACTTACATAAATCAAAGCAAAATTAACAACGATTTATTTTTACTGTGAAATAATAATTAATTCAAATTCTTTCACTTGTGCTTTCGAAGTTAATTGAGCAATTTGAGTGACATATTTATGCCTGACAACTTACATTACTCAAATGGAAATCAATTACCATTTACTTTTA
The DNA here is from genome assembly GCA_964019185.1 of Maratus speculifer. Classification (NCBI taxonomy): domain Eukaryota; kingdom Metazoa; phylum Arthropoda; class Arachnida; order Araneae; family Salticidae; genus Maratus; species Maratus speculifer. The sequence continues at coordinate 110,450,127 of OZ025301.1, forward strand.
TTGTGAAATATTGCCTTTGATAAGAGAAAAAAAATCACAATTGATAAAAAGTGCTAAAATTCACTGAATAAAGCTTTATAAGAGATTTTTGTTTCCTACTATTATAACTAGAAAATTTCTATTCTCAATTCTAATTCTTTCGCGTGTGTTATCGAAGTTAATTGAGCAATTTGAGTGACATATTTTAGCGTGACAACTTTCATTAGTCTAACGGAAAATAATTACGATTTACTTTTATTGTAAAATATCGTCTGGTAATTTAATGTCTTTTAATGCAAATAGGCAAACGATATTTTTTATTAAGAACTTATTGTTCATTAAACTTATTTACTATTTTAAAATTAACATCATTTTTAAAAAGATTAATTAAAAAAAATATGAAAAGTCAAAATATTAGAATATATTTTCAAGTGGTACAAAATATAAGAATATTTCACATTAATTCCCTTTTAATTATCACCAATTCATAACTGGTGGCAAAATTGTTTAATTTAGACAATTTTAGATAAAATCTGCATTATTTTTGCAGTTTGTTTGCTTTTTCGTCTTAAAATAGATCGTGTGAGTGATATTGCTGAACCTATTTAAATTCCTATGGTTGATTTGTATCGGCACGGCAAAAATCAGTATTATATAGCGAAATATTTACATTGTTCGCAATCAAGCGCTAGTAAAATATTAACACAATATTAAAAAAAAATGTATATAATGTCAAAATAATCGCCAAAATTGCAGCCGAAAATCAAAAACTTTTGCTGGAGATGACAAGAAACTGAAGCGCATAGTTAAGAAAAAAAGTTTTCAAAAGAGTACGATTCTTGGACCGAAAATGGAAAAAAGAAGAAGTTGACGTTTTTACATTGACAACATTAAGACGTCTCCTAAATTTAAGTTTGAATCTCGTACACCGAAAACAAAATCTTTCATGACTGCAAAACAAAAACGTATAAAATTGAATTGGTGTAAATCAAAACATTTATTGAGCAAAGAAGAACGGAAAAATAAATTATTTAGTGACGAAAGTATGTTTTCTGTTTCATAAAATAATCAAGGTATTCGAGTTTGGGGAGTAATGCAAGCATTTGATAAAGAATGCCTTAAACGTTCCGAAAAAATTGCTATTAGTCTCATAGTTTGGAGTTGCATGTGTGCAGAAGGGAATGCAAAATTATGCTTAGTTTACGAAACGGTTAACTCTCAGATATATCAAGAATATTTTGAATAATACATGATTCCATCAGCAGAATATATATTTGAAGATGATTTCAACTTTCAACAAGATTTAGCATCACCGCATACCTCGGTGTCAACTAAGAATTGCTTCCGCCAACGCAACATTAAGATACTTCCTTGGCCACCACCTCACGAGACCTTAATCTCATCGAAACGTTATGATTTATAATGAAAAAAAAAAACTCTAAGAAAATCCTCCTGCAAGTAAAACTGAGTTAAAGGCACATATAAAGTCTGTTTGGGCTAATATTGATAAAAATATTTGTAAACTCCCTGTATAAGATCAATTCTACTTTATTAGGAAAGCTAAGGGGTATGTTACAAAATATTAACTATCATTTACTTCATGTTCATAAAGTAATACTATTGCGTAAAATAAAATATTCTAATATTTTGAGCCAATCTAATTTTCTTCTACTATTTTGATGCTTTTCAGAAAGTTGTATACCTAATTTATTGCACTGTATTTTATGCTTTGTAAATGTTAAAATCTTATCTAAATATTACCCATTTAGTTTAAAAGAAATTTAACTCCATTTACTTTGTATCAAAAATAAATAAATGAAAAATAATTTTTTCTTCTTCTTATTTTTTTTTTCAATTTTTCTGATAATTTGAATCTGTACATATTTATTTTTAATCATATTTAAAAGTCTCAATATTAAAGCTCGTTTTTTTTTTCTTACTTTTATTTGATACTTCATTTCCTCCTGTTTCTTCTATATTTATATTTATAGACATAATTCTTTATTAATATACTTATATTTAAAAATGAAGAGACAATTATACACCAAATTGAATTACTTTTTCAGATTTTAATTACTTTTGTAAAAGATTTTCTTCATAGAAATTGAAAGAAACGGAAATCTTATTTCATTATTTCCTTGAATATGGAAAGTTTATGCTTTTAAATTCTTGCCCAAATAAAAATTTATGCCTTTGTTTAATTGATCAATTATTCTTTTAAATTCAGATATAAAGAGAAATTCTTTATTCTATGATTTTAACTGAAAAAGGAGAAAAAAAGGTTTAAAATTTCCACAGATAACATTTTAATTTTTTTATTAAATAGGCAAAAGTTTTTTTCTTGAACCTGAATGGAATTTTAATTTAATTAATTAACATGTAGCACAAAAAGATGTACTATGTATTAATTTAATTAAAACTAAAAAAAGTTGTTGCTTATTATGAGGTGTATATCAAAAGGTTTTGTTTTTGAGTTACCGTATATGACTTTTGTTGGAAATGAGAAGATTTTGAATTATAAAGGAAAATAAAAAAAACTGATTTATATTGTATAAAATCACGTATGTTTTTTTTATTATTATTATTATTTCTCCAAGATTTATAGCAATAGTTTTTTCCATAGTATAATATAACCTAAGAAAGAGTTTCGTTTTTAGTACTTTAATTATTATTACTTTTTCACTGCAGTGTAGCACGACTGAACGATTATAAATGTGTGTATATACAGGGTGAGTCATAAATATTGAGACAATAGGCTATCGTCTAAATATTGCACCTAGATACTTAAAACTGCAAAGTTTCATCAAAAAAAATAAATTTTTTGCTAAGATAAGTTGCAACTCCATGGAGGGTCTATTTTAAAAAATACAGAAATTAAATTTTTTTACGGCCCCCGCAGGATAAAAAATTCCAATTATAAAAACTTTCCTTATGCAGTCTTGAATTAGATACAAAAAATTGCATCTTCATATCTTCAAAACTCGCAGAGTTATAGTCGTTTAAATAATTCACCAGGTTTTTAGGGATTAGACACAAATTGAAATGCACTCAATCCAAGAAACAATGTTTAACAGTTCCAGAAAACAAGCAAAAAATATATCTTTTGAATTAGAATTTTGATTTTTTTCTGTTTTTTTAGATGTTTAGTCATAAATACTGCTAACAAAATCACATCCTAAAATTTTTCATAAAATTTATAAACATTTCAAATGATTAGTATTGTTTTAAAAGGGATAATTTAAAACCGTTATAACTCGAAACATTATTCATTGGATTTCATTTTTTTTTTCATTTAATTAAAGAGGAAAGTCTTATTTTAGTTTTGTTCCAAGCTCTTTTTTTTTCGATATTAATTCTAAAACTACTACAGATATCTATTTTAAAAATGATGTAATATATTTTTTAAAAAAATGTATTTTCTAAAGTAAATAATTTTTCAAATGTGCCGAAACAAAATTAATGTAAAATAATCAAAAAAGGCATGTTCTAAAAGTTTGCACATTCTTTCTTTGAAGATTTTTGATTTTAATAATTTTAAGATGAGAAATGTTAATGGTCGTGACGGAGAAGGGGGGGACCATCATGCAGAAAAACACATTTAAAGTTTTAAATAAATACTACTAATAAAAATTCTTTTAAAAAAATTGAAAGTAAAAAATAACTCTTTTCTACAGCTCTAACTTTAATTTAATTTGATTTTTGCTTTGTCCAGCTCCTTTCTGTACTGTTTAAGTATCCGTCAGTTAATTAAAACAATGCTTTTACTAACATGCGGGTTAAGAATTTTCATAATTTTAACTTTCACAGCTTCAGGCTTTTTATCGCCGCGGAGATATTGTTAATAAAGTCAGTATTCTGCTCGCAGATCGAGTCAGGACCCGGACGGTACTTTTTTCTGAAGACTCGCCTAGCCTGGCCTAACGTATTTTTTCATACGGGACAAAATTTTCAATCCCCGTCGGGCAACCCGTGCTGACTGATCTATTGGGTGAGTGCAAAAGTTCATGCAGAGTTTGAGTGTAAAAGTCACACAGTGATTAGGCAAACAAAGTTCTTTGTTCAATCAGTGATATATACTTCATCGTTTTCTATCATCTGTTTCCAACGTTCTGGTAGCATACGAATGCCCCGATCTTAAAATTTCCGCGGTTTAGATTCGAAGAACGAAGACACGACGTTTTTAAAGGCATCCAAAGAGTCAAGTTTTTTTCCATTTAAATGATTTTGCTATTACCAGAACAATTGATAATCAGGTAGTGAAATATCAAAGGAATACGGTGGATGAGTTAGGACATCCCATTTCAGGCTGTTCAGTTTGCGCAGCGTCTGTCTCGAAACGTGTGGTTTAACGTCGTCATGATGAAAAACTTCACCCTTGCGATTTGACAAAATTGGACATTTCTGTTTAGTTTCTCGATTTATATTGGTTAATTGGCGACAGTACTTGACTGAATCAATCGTTAGGCCAGCGGAAAACAACTCAAAATAAATTATGCCCGTGCAATCCCACCAAACACACAGCATCACCTTTATTGAGTGCAAACTGGTCTTTGCCATGGCGTCATCATGCTCATATTGCTGAACATTGTTGTAAAGAACCCATTCCTCATCGCCCGTTACTAATCGATCCAAAAACGGCTCGTTTTTGAGCCGCCCCAGTAAAGAAACGACAGCAGAAATTCGCTCTATTTGTTCCTCTCGGTCAGCAAATGGGGCACCCTTATATGGAGCTTCAAATCGAATCTCATATTTTTTAAACGCCAAACAGCGGTTGATCGGTGAACGTTAAGTGCTGTAGCAACTTCCTCTGCTGAAATTCGCGGAGTATTTTGAAATAAAGTACGCACAATATCGACATCAATGTGTGAAGGTCGACCAGATTGTGGTTCATCTTCCAGGTTAAACTCTCCACAGCGAAATTTCGCAAACCATTTTTCCATAGTTAGTTTAGCTGGTGCTTGATTTTAATAAACCTCTTAATTGTTTTTTACGGCTTCTGCAACGTTTATTCCCTTCCGAAACCCGTAAAGCATAAAGTGCCGTAAATGCACCTTATCGACACTCATTTTGAAAGTAAATTTTCTTGAAACAGTTTGTATCTATACAAATTATTTTGTTTGAAATGAAAGCTGTATTCGTCGCCTTTCCAACGATCCGTCTTACGTAGATGGCAATATTAATGACAACACTTTACGACGCTTCAAACGACATCTATTGCACCTCCGCACGAACTTTTGCACTCACCCAATAATACGCATAAAATAAGTAAAATTTCAATCCCTGAAAATTTTTACGAAAAACGCATAGATTTTAAAATCACCCTTTTTTACAAAATAAATAAATAAATAAAATAAAATTCATTTTTTGAAGAATAGTATATTCAAAGGCAAAAAAATTACATGCGATAAAACCAGTGAACAAAACTTGCCTATGACGCAATTCTGTCTTGAAAGGAAAATATGATGATCGATGCAAAATGAATATAATAACATCTGAGAAAAAACTAACTAAATTTACACCTTATAAATTAGGAAAGCCTATAGGATTGTTTATAACACATTTTTTTTTCTTTCCTAAGTGATTCCATCTTAAAAGGTTTCCCTGTGTAGTATTTTTGAAAATCTCCAATACATGGAATATGGATTAACGTTATTAAAGTATGAGTGAAACATTTACACATAAATAGGGATTAATTGATAAAATAAATCTATCACAGTCTTTGGCGCTTATTTAACAATAAAAAGTATAAATATGAACAAATTGGAAATTGCACGTGAAGAGTAGCAAATGAGGTGCGTTCGTACGTTAACGAATTTTTAAAATATTCAGATCTTGCTGATACAGTAGAGAGTACTTTGGATACAGTATAGTGGTCGAAATCTTTGTGTTTCTGTAAATATGCAGGGAGTAATTTTTATTATACTTCATTAATGTATATCTTATTCATAAAATGCGAAGTAGTTTAATATAATTAAAACACATCCCAAACAATGTTTCCCGTATAACATTATTTAGTGGAATACATTTCTGTGGCCCTGTAATTTAATAATAAATATTCTTTGCATCACAGATTGTACAAAACTTATATTTTACTACATACTTCATAAATTCATGTCATTTATGTTTAAATGAGTATAACACCATTAAAATGCATTTGAAACTTTTCCCCCCATTGATCGTAATGTAACGGAATACTTTTGATTGTCCCTGTAATTGATCTATGCATCCGATTTTCATAAAATTTGAAATGACTCGACAAAATTATGTAATATGTATGTATTTTAAATTTCAAACGATTCGGTTGGGTAGTTTTTGCGTTGTTAAATGCGGACAGACTGACAGACAGACGGACAGACGGACGGACTGAGCGACAACAATAGGTGCTACGTATTTTCATAATTACGAACGCACCTAAAAACGAAAACATATAATAAGTATTTTTGTTCAGATCTCCTCCATACAAAACAATTTTTAACCATATCGAATTAGAAAACCATGTAGATATTTACGGTTGTGCCGGATAATGATTTAAACACTTTTCCAGGCCGGATCGGGTTATGATTTTAATATTTTTCCAGGCCGCATTAGACTATTTTCATACGAATCAGTTCGGGATCTACATATTTCGACCCGTGCATACTTCTCATGCAGATGTCACTAGCATATATTCATAAAAATTTAGCGTAAAATTTATACGCTGCTATTTAATGCCCAAAGAAAAAGCGCTGTCTTAAATCGATTTTTATTAACCGTTTAAACGCCAATGTCCCCAAATGGGAACATCACATTATTTGTAATACAAAACATATATTTTCCAACTTAATGACGATGTTCTTATTTTTCCTATAAAATATAAGATTGATTTCAACTTTTGAAATGAAAATATTCATGTTTAAACATTTATCACAGGCATTAAGGAATATGTATATTCATTAATTTGCATAAAAAGTATATTATTTGCTTTTATCGTTTCTCTTTATTACCTACATTTGATCGCTAGGAATCTAAATGTTTTTGAAATTCGAGAAAATACCCAAGAACAATATACAATAGCATATAGCGGAAAACAATTTGTTACATATTTGCATAGCTTGTCAATCAAAATTCACGTTCCAAAATGCGAACACTGAAATGAAAACACCCCAAAAAAAACTGCAGAAATATATTTTTTGTTATTTTCAAAATTTCTATGCATAAATTAAAACATTTGAAGCTGTAATATAGGGGAAAAAATTATAATTACATTGCGATATTAATTCGGCGTCTAAACGGTTAAAGCACAATTTGTGAATGTTCCCTAGCTAGCGATATAATTGAGTCAAGAAAGCACCGTTTAGAGGCAGGGAAAAGTGGTGTAAGTCAAGAATTTTTGAGAATTTTGGGTTTTAATATCTCAGTGAGATTTGTAGATATAGAGATTTTTTTTTTTTTGTTTAATTTAGGGATGGATAAGGAAATTTATCCTAATGGAAATTTTATCTAAGTGGACCGTATAAAAATAATTTTTGTATTTTCTCAAATAGACCCCTCGTAGAGTTGTAACATATCTCATGAAATTTTCCACTTTTTTTATGAAACTTTGCAGCTGGAAGTATGTGCCTAGGGACAATATTTCAAGAGATAGCCTATTGTTTCGATATTTATGACTCACTCTGCATATATATATATATATATGTATATATATATATAATCACATACATATATGGGGTGAATCTAAACTCTTGTGCAAAATTTTAAAATGGGATAGTACACATCAAAACAAACAATATTAAGTACAAAAATAAGGGTCCCAAACATCTTCCGAATGAGATAAGTGCTATTAAAGTTACGGTTCCAAAATTTCAAATGATTATAAAAATCGGAAAAATTGTCGATTCATTTGCGGTTTATTCTAAAACAATTTTTTATGTCAGTATTGTCTTGAAAATAAAATTTAAAGATAACATTCAAAAAATGTCGATAAAGGATGCTTTAGACTTCGGGCTATTTTATATCGTTATTTTTTTATCGCATTAAATGCTTTCAAAAATTTGGACTTAAACCTAAATTTTGAACTCAAAATCTGTATCGTTGATATATGAATCGTAGATATATGTACCTTTTTCATCATGATTCTTTTAAATGATCATTTGTTATAGAATTTTCTCAAAGAGTATTCGAAACACTTTTTCAGTTTACAACTAAAATTTTCCTATTACTATTAAATCTGTAGCTTTTAATGAGCACATGAAGAGTGTCTTCAAAGTTTAGTCATATATGCGTTGCTTTGTTTATAATTTGAAATCACGTCTTGAGTAAGTCACAAAAGATAATTATAAATAGTGATGTTCATAATAATAGATAAAGAATGTTTCATTTGAGCCGTTACAGCTCAAATCAATGAGTAATGATGAAAATTTCTGAAAAAAAACGAAATTTTTGTAATACAGATAGTTTTGATCCAGCAGAATTTTTGACATCATTTTTGTCGTAAATGAATTTGCAGAGAAACTTTTTTTTCTTTCCAATTAATCAGCAGGTCCTTACCTGCCGGGTTTTCCCAGGTAAAGTGATTTAATACGTGGTATCGGGGGGGAGCACCTAATAGCCGTGTCGCTGCAATAAGTGTCACAAGTGCAGAGATCTTCACCCCAACTGCAATGCTTATTGCTTACTAAGGAACTGCAAGAAGTGTAAGTCACCGATTTTGACGAAAGTGGTATCGTTGGAAAGATCTCATCAAGTGCAGTGAAAAACTCAATGGAACTATCCGTCGCAAATGAGCCGTTTTCGAGATATCCGACAATTTATGTCACGTAGCTAGTGCACACTTATTGGGGGACCGCAAAAAATTTTGTAATCGATTTTAACGAAAGTGGTATTGTTGAAAAGATATCATCGTGAGGATTAAAAATCTCAATGGAATCACCCGTCGGAAATGGGACGTTTTCGAGATATCCGACAATTTGTGTCACATTGCTAATACACACTGCTGGGAAACTGCATTAAGTGATATAAATTGTCCGATATCTCGAAAACGGCTCATTTCAGATGGTTACTTCCATTCAGTTTTTTACTTCTCACAATGATATCTTTGCAACAACACCATTTTTATCAAAGTCGGGAAAACAATTTTTTGCGGTCTCCGATTAAGTGCGCACTAGAACAGTATGCACTAGCTACGTGACATAAATTATCGGATATTTCGAAAACGGTTCATTTCCGACGGGTAGTTCTATTGAGTTTTTTCTCCCTCGTGATGATATCTTTTCAACGATACCACTTTCGTTAAAATCGAAACTAAAATTTTTTGTGGTCCTCTATTATGTATGCACTAATTATGTGACATAAATTGAAGATATCTCGAAAACGGCTCATTTACGGCGGACATTTCGATTGTGTTTTTTACTGCTCTCGATGAGATCTTTCTAACGATACCACTTTCGTCAAAATCGGTAACTTACACTTCTTGCAGTTCCCTAGTTAGTTGTGAACTTTGTTAATCCGGTTGCTTAATATTGTTCTCCTGTTGTTTTTGTACCTACTCTTTGCTACTCAAGTTGACCTCGTAATTTACAATCTTCGTCAGGTGATGAGACCTTAACATGGAAAGATGCCTTTAGAAGTATTATTCACGGGTAACTTGGAAGATGTTTGCACCCATGACGGATTTTACATACACCAGTCGCCATTAGTGTGCATGCCGGACATCCGTCTGTCTCCAATCCGATGATCAGATTCCTACTGCTTGACCAGATTCTAAAGACCTGTCTTGGCATACTGCCAAAATAATGGACCTTTCCGAAGGTAGAGAAGCAGTAGGGGGAGACGAAATTTCTCTCTATTTCCCCCAAAGCAATAGTAGGGGAAACTCTCTTTTCATTGCTCTCAGTCCTACACTGAGAAAAAAATATAGTTCCAGCATCTAGAATCTAAATTGTGGCTCTTGAAAAAATAGTTCTATGCCATCCTTATAAATTCTAGTTCACTATGCCAGAGAGTTCTGGAGTTCCCTATTAGAATTCAAGAGCGTTTTCTTATATTCTCGTTGTCAAATCTATTTAAAAATCTCTGAAAATAGATGCGAACACAAGAGGTTTAATTTGGTAACTAAAATTTTAGTATATGAAACCATTCCCAAAATCAAGCGATAATTTCTCGTTACTGAAACGATTCAATATCGTTTCGTCACCTAGAAAACACTAGACTTGCGTCTATTCAACATAGTTGTTTAATCTATTCGCATAGTTCGGTGATCTGTAGTTCCAGTTTGAGTATTCAGAAAGTGACTGACTTCATTCTAGGTGAAGGAGGTATATTTTTTTTCTCAGTGTATTATCAAGAATAGACTCGCCTAATTTAGACCTGTTATTCACGTAACCGGTCTTTAATGCTTGGCTCAGCACCAGATTTTTCTAGATAAAGAGTTATTCGTCTGACAACGGGGTGGTTGTCCTCCTGATCAAGTAAACAAATTCCCGGGCCGACCTAATTGCAGTGCCTGTTATTTTGATGAATGCCTCGTTATACCGGTTTATTACTAATTTATTTTGCTGATCTGACTTTGTTGATTTTAATCCTGCACATTGCACACACAAATCCTGAATTTGACTGAAAACGAACACGAATTTGAAATTTCGTTCAGTCTCTACTCATAAGTAATAATTTTCATCCTGATACACAAATCGTTACAGATTTTTTTTTAACTCTTTACTGCGAATTATAATTTAAAAGGATTTTCTATTCCAGTTATTTGAAATTTAATAATAGAAATGTTTTCCCATTTATGTCAGCATTTTGTATTTAATTTACGACTACAAAATCCTAGTTTAAGCATTTTCTCTTTAAACATAGCACAAAAAATAAAAAAATATGATTGTAAACTATGAAACATTTTATAAAAAAAATTTAAAACATGAGATATTCTTAATTTAAATATGTTAATTCTTTATTTCAGAAAAGGAAAATTGTGATTTTTTGATTGTTTAAGTTAAATTCATTCGCTTTTCTTTTTTAATTACGTTCCGTTAACTGCTGTTTCATAAAATAAAAATAAAAAATAAAAGATTATGCGTGAAGCATAGAATATGAAGCACTTTCCAACACATACAGAATAATGTAACAAAACTTCATTCTTTGAAAAATAAAAATATTACGCCTCATTTCACCATATGGAAATGTATAACGCAATTTAAAACCGAATTTCAGCTTTTCCCATCTACAATCGAAAAATCATCCAAATTTTTTAGCAGCCCTGTATATGATATAGAGATTTGTATCTATTAATAACAAGCATTTTTAAATTTAATTCACTTATGAGATACATATATATTTCAATTGAAAATTCCCCTTCAGCAATTTGCTCTAATAAGGAGATGCGAATACTTTTTTGCAGTCCAGTATATGAGGTATTGAATTTATATATAAATTATAACATGCAAGAAACTAACTAAGTTTAAAAGCGTACACCGAATCGTACACCGAAGCGTACACACTCTCCAGCAATTATTATACAAAAACAATATTGTAACTGATTTCTTTTGTGTGTCCCGTAAATTAATAACAAATGCTACGAATGCTCTGGGATAGCGTGATCGTAGTGAAAATTGGTGATTTATGTCAGTTTCAATACATTTGAAATTGCGTAATGTCATTAAAATACTCTAAAAACGATTTTTCCCCTATACCACAATGTAATCGGATTCTTTTGAGTGTCCCTGTAAATGAATCATAAATCGAACATCCTTCAGTTGCAATATCAAATATGCTTTGGTGGCCCTAAATAAGCTTTATCTATTGCATGAAAATGGAAGTATATTTACGGGAGTTAGAACCTACGCAGACGGACAGATAGAAAGGCAAACCGAATTTATAAGCATTTTTCAACTTTACTGGATAAAGCTAAAAATCATCTCAAATCAATGCAAAAGAAGTATTTATATCAAAAAGCTGTGAATTTCAGCTTAGTCGTTTATGTTAATTATTTACTATAGCATTAGGCAGCAAACTTAAAACCAATATTCTGGTTGGAGAAAAGTGATTAATGTATTATACAAATTACTCGGTGAATTTTCCGAAAATCGGTGACAGCAATATAAACTTTGTTTAAAACCTTTTCGTAACATGACCACGACGTAAAAACGTCATAATCGTATTTTTCCATCACTCACTTTTTGAATTCAAGGACTGATTTAATTCAAAATTGATATTAACGTTTTTTTTTTTCATTCCATAAGATAAACAAATATGTTAGGTAATCACAAATAAATCCTCATACAAATATTTTTCATAGCAATTATTTTATGAATAATTAAACATACATAAAAAAAATACTTCAGGACGCTTAAGGGGGTCCGAAGCACGAAAATCTTTAAATTTTCTAAAAACATTTTATTGCATTAAAATTTTCTTTGTTTTTTATGTTTAAAATGACGCTTAATCAAGTTTTTATCTTAATTCGAACAGAAAATATTAATTTTTATGTTTTTTTTTTTTTTTTTTTTTTTTTTTTTTTTTTTTTTTCAAATTCAACTTTCAAGCTATGTTTCACGTGGAAACGACTTCTTTTGAAAATGCGATTTTCTTCTTGATGAGGTTTTACACCATTTTCCTGTTTAAGTTGTTATAAGGAACCGTCAAAGATAAATGATTATAACTTGGAATATGCTTTTTCAATTCTTTTAATTTAATTTGTGATTCAGCAAATTTGAAAAAAATATTTATTTTTTAAAATAAATATTTTTTATTTATTATTATTTATTAAAATAAATATTATTTTTTTTAGTTACATCAATTTTTTTTTCAAATTTTTACTTTAAATATTTTAAATTTTTATTTATTTTATATTTTAAAACATGCTGTATAAAAATTAAAGCTTATACATTTCTGTTTATTTAAATTAAAAAAAAAAATAAATTCTACAAATAATATTTCGGATTTAGCGAATTTTAGTTTACGCCACCTTTTATTTTATAAATTTTAAATATTTTTTTTATTGTTATAAGAAGTTATATGCTTTTGTTTACAAATCAAATGATTAACCACCACAAAATGTTCCAAAATTTTAACTCAATAAATATATATATATATGTATTTAATGTGTCCCGGATCCCCTTAAAGGATAGAATAAATGCTTCTTTAAATATTGAAAACATTTTTGGAGGCTAAAAAACACTTTTTGGAATGGAGATTAACTTCGAAGGAGTTATTGTATATTTAATTCTTTGTAAAACACTTAGTGTAACATTATTCCAACAAAGAAATGGCAACATTGCTACTTCTAATTATGTGAAATAGTTTAACCCTTTAACGATCAAAGCATTTTCATTGCTAAGATGTCGAAATAAATGAATGACACCGGTAATTAAGAACAAATATATTTCTAAATAAGAAAACGTGATTTTTCACTTCCATAATAAAAGGGATATTTTTAGATAAAAATACCGGTGTCACTGTTGCATATCGGAATTAAAATTTTGTGGTTTCGTGGCGAAACCAATGAACGTTAAAGGGTTAACAGATATAACACAGACCTGCGAAAAAATACTTTTTGAAAATTGTTTTAATTTTGATAACTAATTTTTATGTTTTTTTCATTGCTGATTACAAAAATGAAATCCATTTTTTTCTATCACGTAAGGATTTTTTACAAAATGGTTGCATAATTTTTTAAAAAAGAGGTAAAATAACGAAACTTCAACATTTCGTTTTAATTTCATAGATTTATAAATCAATATAAATTACATTTATATCTGAATTAAAGTAATAGTTAATTATACATACAAGGTTGCAAGTCATCAGAGTATTATTTTTTCTTTCCATCAAAAGTTTTTTTGCCACTTTTCCTCTTGTGAATTTTGCAAGGATTGTCTCTTTGTAGCATCCAGCAGTAGTCAGCTATCATGCTGACATTCCACTTGCCTTGATATCGCCTCTCCATTTCCTTTATATCCTGGTGAAATCTTTCACCTTGTTCCTCACTAACTGCACCTAAGTTTTCTGGAAAATAGTCAAGATGTGAATCGAGAAAATGAATTTTTAAGCTCATATTACACCCTAAAATCTTGAAATTTGTTACCATCTCTTCTACAATAGACTTGTAGTTTGGGTCCTTTTTGTTGCCAAGAAATCTAGTAACAACTAGTTTGAAAGATTTCAAGGCTTTTCTTTCATTTAATTTCATTTTACTCTCAAAATTTTCATCTTTCATCAATTTCCTGATGTCTGGTCCTACAAACACACCTTCCTTCAGTTTTGCTTCGGATAAACCTGGGAACTGCTCACAAAGGTATTTGAAACATTCACCTTCTTTTGGTAAAGCCTTGACAAATTGTTTCATAAGACCTAATTTTATATGAAGCGGTGGAAGTAACACTTTTTTTGGATCCACAAGATTTTTACTTTGAATATTTTTGACTCCAGGATCTAATGTCTTCCTGATTGGCCATTCTTTCTTAATGTAATGTTGCTTTCTGTCCCATTCACAAAGAAAACAGGGAAATTTTGTGTACCCTCTCTGCTGACCAAGCAACATAGAAATCACCTTCAAATCACCGCAAACTGACCACTTGTGATCTGAATACGATATTTTATTTAAGACAAAATCAAGATTTTTATAGCACTCTTTAAGGTGAACAGAATGTCCAACAGGTACAGAAGCATATTCATTTCCATTATGCAATAGTACTGCTTTCAGACTTCTTTTTGATGAATCGATAAAAAGTCTCCATTCGTCAGGTTCATATTGGACTTTGAAACATGCTATGAGGCCTGGAATATTGTTACAATAAATAAGTTCCTCTTCTTTAGAAAAGAACGGAATAAAATCTTTTTCTCGATTTCTAAACCAATAAAATGACGTACCAGGAGTTAGCAAATTTTTTTCTCTTAGTAGAACCTAAAACTTCTGCCGAATCCTTAGACAGATTTAAGTCTCTGACTAAATCATTTAATTCAGACTGCGTGAAAAGTTTAGGTTCATCGCTAATAGAGTCATATACTTCATCAACATCATCATCACTTTCACATTCAGGCACAGTATCTGAATAATCAATATTTTCCACAGTTTCTGGAGGGGAAGGAACCGGAATACCAAGTCCATGAGAAACAGGACGTATAGCAGATGGAATGTCAGGATAAAATATTTCCTTTTTGTTCTTTAAATTGAATCCTTTCACATTACAAAGACAAAAATAGCAATCATCACTATGATTTTTAGGTTCTCTCCAAACCATTGGTATACCAAATCGAAATGATTGTTTCTTGCCTTGAAACCATTGCCTTAATTCTTCTACGCAAATACTACAAACTTTCTGTGGAGCCCACGGCTTATCTTGATCACCCAATTTCATGCCAAAATAAGCGAAATACACTTTTTTAACAAAATCAGAAATGCTTCTCTGTTTTTTTTCACTGTATAATTACCGCAAATATAACAGAAACAATTCGGTGAATTAACGCATCCTCTGGAAGTGGAAGCCATGTTCTCTAATGCAGCAATAACTAGAAGTTAAAATTACAACTATTACTATTAACTCACAGCTCGGAATAAAAACACATGTGTACAGCACAGAGTAAACAAAGACACTGAATCAGGAGTAGAGATAAGGACAGTGAAAAAGGGTGTGAAGAAGAGGGGGCGTACAGACACCTGCAAGCAGAAAAGATCCGATTTCATCTTGTTTCCTCTGTCTTGAATATTGTGTTTAATAGGCGGTTTGCCGGTTAAAAAAAATATTCTGCATTGAAATAGTTTTTTCTTTCTTTTTTATTAGTTAAATACACAAATTTACTACTTAAAGTCCATAAATTTATTTGACAAACTCATATAAATAATAGTTTTTTTGTTCGAAATTTGCTAAATTCATGAAATAATAAATTGCGATTTGTGAAGAAACTGTACGTGATGGAATTTTTTCAATATTTTTCTAGTAATCAGCATCCAAATAACTATAAAAAATACCACTTACTATGCCGACAATTTTTTCATCGCAGGCTTGTGTAATTGGTGTAACATTAGACCATAATAATTTGAATTCAGATATTTTCAAATTATTATAATGCAATATTATATCAGTTATGTCAATTTAAATTACACCAGTTATATCAGTAAATTGATAGCAGCAATGTTTCCACTACTTTTATGGACTAATGTTATACAAATGCTGTACAGTGTTTCGTGGATACATTTTATTTTTCTAGATTAAGAAACCTTTTTTATAGAGTTATTTTTGACCCATCAATAAAGTGTTAAACTAAGTTTAATTTCTTTTTTTCTTGAGCGAAGTTCCAAATGAAACTGTTAATATACTCAATTCGCTGTTAAAACTAGTCGCAGTCCCAAAACTATCTTCTGTGTCATGCATGTTAATACTTCAAAAGTTGCTACCACTGTGCCAAAATTAAATGAGAATCTATGCTCATCGTGAGAGATCTAAAGACAAAATTTTCGTGCATTAGTTCTTGAAATAGGATTATTGTGGATATCGGGAAAAATACAGCATAAAATCCCCACTTGATGGACGATGTATACTAAAATATAAACAGCAATAATATTTAACAAGCTATACCGAAATCTCCCACTCGTGGACAGCCAACCGCGAGGTATGGGAACAGTAAGTACTAACAAGCTATACACGAATCTGAAAATTGCTGAAAAAAATCGAGTATTAGTTCTTGAGATAAAGCTGTTGCAGGAATCTGGAAAATTCAGCATAGCAGCGTCACCTGTTAGTCTATTGACAACAAAAAATAATCCATGCATTAATTCTTCCGATAGAGCTATTGCGGAAATCATGAAAAATACAGTATATCAGCGCCTCCTGTCGAACGATTTACACCAAAATGTAAACAGCATCACTTCATGTCAAAGAGTAGCCGAATATGGAGTTTAATTGAAATCCGTGCATTAGATTTTGAGTTAACTGTTGCTTGTGCTAGCTGATGCGGAAATCGTAAAAAATGCAACATTGCCCCTGTTGAACGATTTACACAAAAAAAACTAATCAGCATTAGTTTATATCGGAAGCTACGTGAGTATAATTTTTTATTAAATTCCATGCATTAGATCTTGAGATAAAGTGCTCACAAAATTTATGTCACATATATACATACAGATAGACTAAAAGACAGAGTCATACACGTAAGGCATATTGACGTCACATCGACGTCGATGTGAAGTCACAGTGACTAAAATGTGAAGTCGTTATGGCTGTTTTAGAGCTCGTTTGTGACGTCCCATTGTGAGCACTTTGTGGAGTCACGGTGTGAGAAACTTGTGAAAAATGTGGCATTTGTGACTACTTTGACATTAACATTGTGACGAAACTGTGACAAAAGTATTTAAATTGCCAGAAACATGTTTTTTAAAGTAAATAACATGTTTTGAAGAATATTTGTAATTTTCTAAAAAAATTTAAGAAAGTCACATCTCAGTCACAATGTGACGTCACTGAGTGGTGGCATTTTGGTCACAGATCTGATGTGACCAAAGTGATTCACAGTGACGTCACTGTGACCATGCATGCTATGAGGGTAGATTCATAGGCAGACATTTTGTAAAACCATGTTTTTTGGAATTTCTGATCCCTAAAATGTTCAAGTCTGTAAAAAGCAGGAATTCGAAAATTTTCATGAATCCAATACTTTCTTCTTCTAAAGAGAGAAGAAAATAAGAAGAAAAAGAAGAAGAAATATTACATGAGAAAAAATTTGTTATACGAGCCATTTTCACCATTCGCTTACATTTCAGAATTTATTTTAATTTTTCAAACTGAATAATTTCCTTAAAAAATGTAGACAGGTGTTAAAATAAACGTTTAAAGTACATGAAAAAACGTATGCACTTTGCCCTATAATATAATATGTAAATGTTATTTAAAGTTGGCTTGTAAGACAAATTGTCAAGCCCGTTACTACACAAAATTATTGAAAATACTCAGCTTTAAATTTATTAAATTTCCTAAAATCATCTTATTTTAAAGTGAATTATGTTCCTAAATTTCAAAACATGGTATTTATCAATAATACTGAAATTAAACTGAAATGAGCGACACTTTTAGCCACAAGATTTTGATCACATAGAAATTATACAAGAACTTTTCTAATAATTACAGTATACATTCAAGTAAATTATTAAATTTTAAGAAAATTGCATATTTATTCCTTAGTTGAATAAAAAATAAAAGTAGAATGGTGAAAAAATGATAATAATTAAAAAATTGTGGGGTGACAGACTTGACATTTGGTAACGGACTTGACACTATGTTGAAAATGATCGATATAGTTCAGCAAGTGTAATTAAAATTCGTAATTTTTTATACCGGATAAGTAAAAACTGTAAATGTAATATTAAAATAGGGATGCATTTTTTTTTCAATATATTACTACTGTAAAAATACAAACAGACAAAAATTTCCGCTTGAATTTCTTAACACGTTCGCTGCCGCTTACGTGAAGATGTGATGATAGTTAATGCCGCACTGTAGAAGTGGGTTTTTCCCAGAAACCGATGTACTTTTTATAACAAAGAATCAGTGAAAGATTTTCCCGCGCCAGCGCGTGACTGGCTATTGAACATCACCCCACATCATGCGCTGGCGCATGAATGGCCCCTTAACGTTGGGGCCATATTACGCGCTGGCGCGTGATCAGCAGGGAATGTGTTAAACTCTGATAGCGAATTTATTTTTTCTTTTACTTCTGCATTATCCATTTTACTATATTTAACATATTCTAAACGAAGCGTTTTCCATTGAAGCATAATAAAGAAATTCTAAAAGTAATACCATTGCAAATCACATAAAATTCTTTCCAGAAATTTTTTAAGCTTATAAATTTTTTATTTGAATATTTTATTGCTTTATTTAAGAAAAGACAAATTTAAAACCTGCATTCTTCTATTTTACGTCATTAAATTCCTTTCCATTTTAAGCTGTGTTCATTATTTTTGTTTTCCTCTGGAATTCCATTAGCAGCTATTTCATGAAGTGAAGATAATTCATCGCAAATTGATGCAAAGAAAAAACTTACCAGAATTTTGAGAGTTTAAATTTAAGAAAACTCTAAAATAGCTCTTCTCAAGATAAAATACAGGATCTCCCAAAAGTACTTGTCACATTTTAAAATTCAATACAAAATCAAGTAATTTTCGTGCAAAAGTGCAATTTTGTCTAAGGATCTCTAAGGACTTCTCAGGAGAAATAGTTTTCTTCAAGAAAATAAAAATCTTAATTCCAAACTTCGCACAGTAGATGGCGCTCTACCTTAAATTGTCCAAAAAATAAAGCACAAAAAAAAAAAAAAAAAAAAAAAAAAAAAAAAAAAAACGCAAGACAATCAGTTTCAGATATTTTTATTTAGTCAATAGAAGTCAAACAACAATAATTTGTGCAATTCGTCAGCATAATTCAATTTATGCTCTATACCTGGTTCCACATACAAACGGAACTCCTATTTAATCCACGTGTTCGTTAGCGTTAATTGCGGAATTGACTTGTGTTATTCTCGACTACAGTACAGTCGAACCCCGTTATAACGAACTTCAAGGGACCTAATTTTTTGTTCCCTATATCCGATGGTTTGCTATATCCGAATCGTTAAGAAATGTTAGAGTTTACAAAATATTTATATAATTACCTGATATCTTATGTTCAATATTGATGTATTAAGAAAAAAATGTAAAATCTATTAGATATGATCATTAATGAATTAAATTGACTAAAATTGATTACATTAAACTGACACAATACTAAATAAATTAGCTAAAAATGAAGACGAATAGAAATGCAGTACAATGCCGACTATCCAATCAAGTCGAGACCGACTCTAGTTCGGATATATGTTAAAATAAATGAGCAGACAATTCGGAATAATCCTGACTATACTAAAATCTGTACACTTTATCCAGGCTTAGTGTGACTAACATTATTTATTCGCGTGTTATTTCTTATTTTTTTAATCATTTTCTGAACTCCAGAGATTATGATTTAAGGAAAAAAGCTTATGATTGTTGCTTGCTTTAAAGATGTTCTTTTCAATGCTGCCATATCTCGAGTTATTCTTAAGTACATTAGTTACTAAACAGCTATGATAGGTGAAATAAAAAATAACTGCCGGGTGGGAGTGATCACACCTGCAGAGCAGCTACTACAAAAGAGAAAGAATGCAGTTCTTACTACTTTTAATAAAATGAGTTACCGTTAATTTGTACCATGTTTCACTAACCGGCATGCATTTTCTTATAAAATTAATCGAAATCTTGTTTTCACAACAGCGGAAAAGTAAAAAAAGAAAAAAAGAATCATAGTCGATTGGAAAAAAGGTTCGTGATAACCGATTTTTAAGATTTCGGAGGTTTGCTGTAAAAGGATAAAAAAGCATTAAATACAATGGTAAAACGACGGGACCAAAATTTTTGTTCGTTATATCCGAGAGTTCGTTATAAACCGGGTTTACTATAATGGGGTTCGACTGCATTTCAATTTTATTCACACTTCGATTTTGTCCTTAAACCCACGAAAAAAAATGAATTGGAAAACTATCTAATGAAATATCAGCGATTGTTGTCTTGTGTCTAAACGTTCCATGATCGGATTCATAGCCGAAATCACTAAATTAGCTCTAAAATTGCTGAGATATATGTTCAACTATTTTTTTAAGCAGATTGGTTTATCTGCATTTTATGCTCCTACCTAAAATTGCTTCTGAGATATGGCGAAAACACCTAAAACTTTCGAACTCCGTGTAATTTATTTAAGGAACGAACTCTCAAAATCATTTATTGTTGCATATCAATACAACAGATTGCAATAACAGCAATCTTACTGTCAAAATTTCGTGATTATGATTTCAGTCGCTTCAGCTCTGCGTTGATGAGTGAATCAATCGAAAGTTCTCTCTTTATTATATTAGTATAGATTATTTTTAGTATATTTATGTACGTTTGATTGTTATTTTCTGAAAGGATATTAAAATTAATTAAATGTGTCTTCATGTGTGTTTTTGTCATAAAAGCAAAGAAGCAAGCGAACAAAACAAACTGCTAAAAAATAAAACATACTAATGTACTAGTTTTAATAGTTGAAAGGACGGATCATAGAATTGCTATATTGACATGTCTAACAGGAAATTTAAGTATAGAAAAGAGAAACATGTGGCTTATATTAAATATAATAGAAAAACCAGAACCCTAGCAAGATTATATAAACCATCTAAATAAATTTCAATGAAAGTATATAAAACAAGTCGGAAATTGCATGTCATTCGTAGCAAATGAGGTCCGTTTGTATCATAACGAAGTTTTAAAAATATTCAGATCTTGGTGTAATAGTGTACAGTACTTCGGATACAGTATAGTAACCGAAATCTTTTGTGTGTCCCTGTAAATACTATCTACCTTCTATTATACAAGAAATAAATTGTAGTAAACCTCAGCAATGTATATCAATTTCATAAAATTTGGAATAGTTTAATAGTATTAAAACGAGATCCAAACAGTATTTATCCTTATATCATTGTGTAATGGGATACTTTTGTTTGGTCCTGTAAATTAATAAGAAATATTAATTGCAAATTCTTTGAATATTCTTTGTATATTTCAGCTTATACTTCATAGATGCATATCAATTTTATTATGTTCAAGAACGTGTAATATCATTAAAATCCACTTGAAACTATTTTTCCCCATTGGCCATAAAGTAGCGGAATACTTTTGATTGCCCCTGTAATTAAACTATACAAATTATATTCATAAAAATTGGAAGGAATCGCAAGAAATGTTATGCAAGAAATGTATATTTTTAATTTCAAATGACTGGATTGGGTAGTTTTTGCTCGGTTATATGTGCACGGGCAGATAGATGCACGGACAGACAGGCAGACAAACAGACGAATGGATGTACCTTGCATAGAACAACGTATTTACATAATTACGATCGCAGATAAAAATAATGTTCATGATATGAACGAGTATACGTACAAATTTGAATGATGGCGTTCATAGACTGTGCAATTTTAGAATAGTTGTATTAATTTAGTTTGAAAATTACTTGTTAATTTGAATTTAGCTTGAAAATTTTAATTTACATTTTTTAGAAATTAGAATCATTGCTAAAGTTCCAGGCGTTGTCCGGAATTTCAACTATGTTTTAAAAAATCAATTTTAAAATTAAATTTACAATGTAATCAAACAGTGACACATTCTTTATTTAACCCTCTCATGCATAAATTATTTTTCATTATTTTTCATTATTTACAAAAAATCTTTTTTATGATAAATGAAAGACCCATTCTAAAATAATTTTATTATTGTGCTGCATGCTAGCTATTATCTTTCCACAAATCAGATCTCCATAAATGATTGCTCGATTTTTTTAAACTTAATAATGCAATAATTATCTGTCCTCATATGAGGCCCGTATGCATGAGAGGGTTAAGTTCTTCATTAAGAATGAGTTCTGGGGGATTTACACCGTTGTTGAAGCTCTAATATAGACGGATATTATACACGCTCATACATGGAATAAATTTTAAACTGGCAAAAACGAATTCAGAGAACCTAAAAATATTAAAATATGCAAATATTTCCATGATCGGAATTTTATCATGCTTCAGTGCGTTTTTTCATTTTACTTGTTGACGTCCATTATATTTCCAGTATGACGTAATATTCACTTTTTTTTTATTCGCCAAAATATTTATTTAATTTTCATTTTTCACGTGAAAATCTTGCAATTGAAAAGTAATCATTGTTAAAAGAATTTTACTGTTGATATTTAAATGTTGGCAACCGTTATAACGAAATATGTTTAATATTGATAGAAAACTGTTCTTAAATTGGTAGTTTTTTATTAATAAAAAACTAATTATAAATTATTTCGATTAATGATTACACTTTTAAAAAAAATTCTGAAATTCACGAACATTTTTTTCCTGAATTTCACAGAAAAGGTCCCTTTTCACAACAAAAGGGCATTTTCCGTTACAAATCACAAAATTCCATCATTTTTCCTGAAAATAACGAAACGGATGGAAATAGAAAAAAAAAAGAAAAAAAAAAAAAAAAAAAAAAAAAAAAACGGAGACACTCTGTTGTGTGGGGGGATTCATGGCCGAGTGGTCAAGGTACCACACCGACAATCGCCTGCGAGCGCAGACTGTGAGTTCAGGTCCCACTGGCGCCGCGTAATAATGAAAACTTAAAAAATAACTTTTAAATTACATTTTTTCTGTTTACTTTTCTCTCATTTCTTATTAAAAAAATCTTTTAATTAATTAGCCAAAAAAGTAAATAAATAAATAAATAGTGTACGACAATTTTAAAAAATAGTCTATACTTTTTTTTTTTTTTTTTTTTTTTGTAAAAATATTGGTAATAAAAACTTTTTTTCATTCATTCAAAAAAAAAAAACAGTGGTTTTAAACAGTGATTTTTTTAAATTTAAAATATTTAAATAATTAAAATTGATTTAAAAAATAATAAGTATTATGCATCAGTCTAAAATAAAATAAAATAAACCGTTTACAAATATTTTAAGGAATATATTTGAAAGGAAATCTTTAAAAAGCGCAAGATTTTCCCACTAACTCATAAAAGACATACTTTGTACAATCCGGCATCAGCAGCTTTGGCTCAGTTCGTAAGGATTTGTTCCGCTATCAAAAAGTCCCGAGTTCGATCGCCAGGACGGCGTGAACTAAATTATTCAAAATAACAATTAATAATAATTAAGTAAAATAACATAGCAGCTTAAAATCACTCGGTAATTTTGCATTCTTTGACGATTAATCGATTCCTTAATTTTAAAAACGATATTAAATTATTATGATTAAAAATCAAACTTTGTAACGGAAAGTTACTGCTTCTTCAAACGGAGTTTTCCTTTCTTGTATTTCCCACAACGGAAAATCTACTAACGGAACGGTAAAAGTTCGGCTACTTTGCTGCCAGTAGTTTCACCGTGAATTCACAGATTTATTTTTAACAGTGTACTTTAGTTGCCTCGGCCATGTTATAATACACAATATATCTCTATTATTTACGTAACATTTCACAATTCTATCTTCGAAACTGTGGATTTGAATAGAATTACAGACAGACAGACAAATTTTCATATTTACATATTAGATTATAAGGTGTTAATTTGATATGCATGAACAAAATATACTTTTTACAGAAAAAGACAAGGTATTGGCTTATGCATGCTGTTTAAAAAATATCACTATAAATTGTCCTGAACTAGAAAATAAATTTTTTATTTTTGTTATTTACATTAAATAAGATTATAGACAGACAGACAAATTCTCATTTTCATATATTAGATTACAAGGTGTTAGTTCACTATATAAAGGTGTTAATTCAGTATAAAGGTGTTAATTCACTATATAAAGGTGTTAATTCACTATATAAAGGTGTTAATTCAGTATAAAGGTGTTAATTCACTATAAAAGTATCACTGTAAATTGTCTTGGATTAGAAAATATAAATGACAAATTTACATCCGATTGCCCTTAAGACGAAAATTACTTTTTTTTGTTTCATAAATCGATAATGCAAACAGTTTATTAAAGTAGACTGGAAGTACCAGAAGTAAAATTGATCTATGCTTGAAGCTTATAATGGCAAAATCAATAGCAGCAATAAAGGTTGTTGCCTTGTATAATAACATTTTATATTTTCATCATATTTAAATAGCACAAAAAGTTGGCATTTACAAAATTCACTGCAAAAAAGAGCATATAATAGATCGTAAAATTAATATATGTATAGCTGCAATTTTAACACTTGATGTTTTTGAAGTCATAAAAAATTCTACTTAAAGTTGTTTTTATGGAAAATCGTTGAATATCAAAATAAAAACAAATACTCTTTGCTAAAAGGGTACCTTAAAAGATGACAGCAGTATGCAAAAGTTCGTATTACATTTAAAACAGTTTTAAAAACCTTAAAAAAGTACTATACGCCGAGTACTTTTGATCAAAACATGATTGTCTTTAAGCCTATTTCCATTGCGTGATGTAATCGAAACAGCCCTGAAGACGATTGTGTTCTGGTCGAAAGTACTCGGTGCAGAGTTAAGTTTTAAAAACTGCTTTAAATGTAATAAGAACATTTACATATGGTGTCCTCTTTACGTGCATTATTTTAAAAAAGATTACTTGTTTTTGTTTTATTTAATCCACAATGAATCTGAAATTCCAGTAATATATATTTCATGTATATATTTTGTGATCATTTAAAATATTTACATAAATACAGGGTATTACAGTAACTTTCATTCATATTTTGATTTCCGCTAATTCACGACAGACAAATTTTCATTTTTATATATTAGATTACATTGTTTTAATTTCCTATACATTAATAAAACATACTTTTCCAGGAAAAGACAGGGCGTTGGCTTATGCATGTGCTTTAAAACTATTACTTTAAATTGCCCTGAATTAGAAAAAAAGAATTACAAATTTACATCCAATAGAATTACATATAGATGCAATAATTTTCATTTTTATTTATTAGATTACAAGATGTAAATTCCCTATATATTAACGAAACACACTTTTTCAGAAAAAGAGAGAGCGTTGGCTTATGCATGTGCTTTAAAAATATCACAATAAATTGTCCTGAATTTGAAAGTAAAACTGACAAATTTACATCCGATTCTTTCTAAGACGAAAAATTACATTCTTTTGTTTCCATCAAGCGATAAAAAAACATTTTATTAGAGTGGACTGGAGATACCAGAAGTAAAATTGATAGCTTCTAATGACAAAATCAATAGCATCAGGGAAGGTTATTGCCTTGGATAATAACATTGGATATTTCTATCATACTTAAATAGTAGAAAAAGTATCCATTTACTATATATTCACTGCAAAATAGAGAGTATAAAAGATCGTAAAAATAATATATGAATCATTGCAATTTTTATGCATGATATTTTTTAAATCATAAAAAATTCTAATAATAGGGTAACATCCCCAGTAATTGGCACATTTAGGATCTGTCTTTAAACTT
Source organism: Maratus speculifer (assembly GCA_964019185.1). Classification (NCBI taxonomy): domain Eukaryota; kingdom Metazoa; phylum Arthropoda; class Arachnida; order Araneae; family Salticidae; genus Maratus; species Maratus speculifer. The sequence goes on from OZ025301.1 coordinate 110,476,099, forward strand.
GCTTCTATTTTCATTACCAAGAAATAAAATATTTACCTGCAAATATTTTTAAATCAAAGAGTGCATATCTGTGCATCTATTTTGCCCACTAAAAGCAAAAATATTTGAAAAAGTATTTTTATACAAATATATTTATAAAAAGCTGCTGTAAGCACCAGTAATTGGCGCTTAGATTTTTACACAATTAAAGTAACCCTTTTCAACTAAATAAAACTGTTGTCAATTAAAATTTAAAATGTACTATAAATCAGATAATAATAAATTGAAATGCATGTTTTTATTAAGCCATAAAGGAAGCATTTACAGCAAAAATGGCTAATTTGATACAAGCCATAATTGTTTCTCTTTCCTAGGCACTATTATCATCTAGTAGCATAGATCAAAGTTATAATCTGTAAAGTAAATGAGTATATGACTGGTATACGTTCTTGCATTTTTAAAAGACTGGATAGAAATTTCATTTTAGGACATTTTTGTAGGATGTGCCAATCACTGTTGCCTGCCAATTACTGGGGATGTTAATCTAGTTATTTTTTGCGGAAAATCATTGAACATCATAAAAATGTTTTTGAATTTACTAAGGAATGATTGTAAAATATAAATACAATGATATACAGAGCCACTGAAAAAATGGATACATAGCCGTCTTTTGATCGTAGTATCCAGAAATTTGGTTTCAGAAGTTTCAAGAGTTTTAGTTTAAATTAATAATTAATCGTATAATAAAAATACTAGGTTAACTAGAAAGCTGTTATATCCATTTATTAATGCAAATTGCTAAAAGAGAAATTTCAACCTGTTATGCGTTTATTGCTAAACTAAATTTTCCTATTATATAGTATTTATATCTTCCTACAGATCAAATAAAAGGCTGTTCAAAAGAATTTGAATGCATACTTAGCTATGGACGATAACTGCTCGATTATGTTTTTCAAATGTTCAAATTTACCTTACTTTTCTAAATAACGAAGTTTTGTTAAAGCATTCAGGTAGAGTTGGAAAGTATTTCATATTATATGTATAACGCATGATTTTTCTTTTTTTTTTTATTCTTGTGTCTGATTTATTCTTTATATTGTTTAATTTCCAGTTTAAATTTATTTCAAAACATTCAAAGATATAATTATAATACATAATTTGTTCAATAAATTACTGAAACTCTTCATTTTATAAATTCATTATGCAATAGCCTCTTTTTAAACTAATCATAATTACTCAGAATAACAATTACCTAGAGATAAAATACTGACAAAACGGAGGCATTAAAATAATTAATAACCTTTTTTCACTTTTACACAAAATCTTCACAAAAGAGCTCAATCAAATTGTCAAACTGTGGCTATTGATCATTTCTGCCTCATAAATCATAGTCCAATGCGAATAAAATAAACTGCGTTACTATTTCTAGACATTCATTCCGTTCTAATTAGTTTTAGATCAGTAAAGTTCTCTACTTTATCCTAAAATAAAATCTTTTTAGATTTTTAGATTTTTAAAATCTAATATTTAATAATAAATAAACATTTAAAAGTAATATTTTGGCTTTTTTCTTACTTTTATAGTCTTGTTCTTAAACCTATCATTCAGGAACTAAAGAAATATGTAGATAATTTTTCTTAAAAGTAAATTTAACACATAAGTCGTGATCATGACGATAAAGTAACAGAATAAAAAGCATGTCAAAGGATATTTTGAACCTGTGTTCACATATGTCCCACATGGGTTCACACCTTCCCGGGTGGTGGGGCACATATGAACAATTTTCTGTGTTTATAAAACTATTAAAAAATGTAAGAAGAACTATAAAAGTGATTTTTAAAAAAATTGCCATGTGTAAAAAAAGTTCTCTTCAGTGTAATCAGTAGTTTTTATACAGAAATTAACCCAATAATAAGAAAAAACTATATTTATGTGAACTTTTTATATGTGACCCAGTCTCCCTTACTCATCATGCAACAGTATCTTTTAAAAATAATCATAATTACTCATAATATAGTTGCTCATAATCATAATTACTCATAATAACAATTACCTAGAAATTAAAATAATGACAAAAGAGAGCCATTAAAATAATTAATAACCTTTTTAACTTTTACATAACATCTTCACAAAAGAGCTCAAACAAATTGTCAAACTTGTAATTTCCCGAACCGTTATATGCCTATTGATCATTTCTGCCTCATATATCATAGTCCAATGTGAATAAAACAAACCAAATTGCTATTTTTAGGCATTCATCCCGTTCTAGCTAGTTTTAAATCACTGAAATTCTCAATATTATCCTAAAATGAAATTTTTATAACGATTTCTGAAATTTAATATTTAATTATATAAAATTAATTAAAAGTAATGTTTGAATTTTTTCCCACTTTTATAATCTTGTTCTTAAACATATCATTCATGAACTAAAGAAATTTATAGATATTTTTTCTTTATAGTAAATTTAACACATAAATAGTATCACGGTGGCAAAATAACAGAATAAAAAGCATGACAAAGTACATTTTCCCCCTGGGTTTACAACTCCCTCGCTGTAGGGCACACGGGAACAACGTTTTGAGTTTATAAAACTATTTAAAAAAGTAAGAAGAGCTATAAAAGTGATTAAAAAAATACATCTGTAAAAAAAAAATTACTTCAGTATATTCAGTGGTTTTTTTTTATAGAAATTAACCAGTAATATGAAAAAACTATATTTATGTAAATTGTTATTATGTGTCCCAGTCTCCCCTACTCATTATGCAACAGTATCTTTTAAAAATAATCATAATTACTCATAGTATAGTTACTCATAATCATATTTACTCATAATAACAATTACCTAGAGATTAAAATAATGACAAAAGAGAGCCATTAAAATAATTAATAACCTTTTTTACTTTTACTCAACATCTTCACAAAATAGCTCAATCAGATTGTCAAACTTGTAATTTCCCGAACCGTTATATGGCTATTCATCATTTCTGCCCCATATATCATAGTCCAATGTGAATAAAACAAACCGAGTTGCTATTTTTAGGCATTCATCCGGTTCTAGCTAGTTTTAAACCAGTGAAGTTCTCCATATCATCCCAAAATGAAAATTTCTGGATGTTTCTAAAATTTTATGTTTAACAGCAGAAAAACAATTACCGTATTTACTCGTGTATAAGGCGCATTTTTTATCAAAAAATTAGGGCAAAACTCCTAGGTGAAAGGTGCCTTATACACGAAATATTTCTTTTACTGTTGGATACGGTCGAACTACATACATATGAAACAAGAAATTATTCAAAGAAGATATTAAAACTCGGAAAATGTAACTTAATTGAAGTATTACTTCCTATTTATTTCACTCCTTGCAGTTTTTTATACAACAGAGCTAGTGACATTATCTAAACGCTAATTAGCAATTCTCTTTACCGTCACTCATTCCTATTTCCCGTCATTCTCTTACAACCCGAAGTCTAAAAATGCATTTTCCTCTTGTTTTCTGGCCTGGTGTAATGTTTGTTTCGACTTTTTTTACTGAAATTTATTTGGTCATTCTTCTTTAGCATATCAAATTTATGGTGCGCGTTATACACGAGATTTTAAGAAATCGCCACTTTTACTTGTAAAGTAGGGGTGCGCTTTATACACGAATAAATACGGTAGATGAAATATTTCGATTTTTTCCCCACTTTTTAGTTGATACAATATAAATACTTATAAAATGTTTTTAATGAGATGCTTAATTTTTTAATAAAAGTTTCTTTTGTTTTATACTTCACATTAAAAAATTTTAAAAATATTTTTTTTTAATTTTTTGATTTTTTATCATAAAAATAAAACAAGTGTGTAAGTGTGATCGCAGATCGCACAGAGAGTTTCGCTTAATGTTTCTTTCAAAACAACTTATACTTTAATTAATGAATAAAAATTCAAAATTGTTAATTCTCAATTAATAAATTCTTACTTAGATGGTTTCACCAACAAATTAAACTTAAAAATAATTATGAAAGGAAGTTTTTTATTTTAATCAAATTAAAAATATTAAAATAAAATTATTTAAATAAAATCCAAAAATCCAAAATGAAAAAAAAATAGAGGAGATTTAAATAGAATTTTAATTTTCTAAAAAAAAAAGAAATGTTTAAACAAAATTTAAAATACTGGATCGTTAATAAATCACAATATTTTTTAAAATACCATATTTACTCTTGTATAGGTCGCACGCGTGTATAAGGCGCACCCCTACTTTACAAGTAAAAATGGCGATTTATTAAAATCTCGTATATAACGCGCACCATAAATTTGATACGCTAATGAAGAATGAACAAATGAATTTGAATAAAAATAGTAAAAACAAACATTACATTAGACCAGAAAACAAGACGAAAATGCATTTTTAGACTTCGGGTTGTAAGAGAATGAAGGGAAATAGGAATGAGTGACGGTAAAGAGAATTGCTAATTAGCGTTTAGATAATGTCATTAGCTTTTTGTATAAAAAACTGCAAGGAATGAAATAAATATGCAGTAATGATTGAAATAAATATGCAGTAATACTTCATATAAGTAACATTTTCCGAGTTTTAATATCTTCTTTGAATAATTTCTTGTATATCGTTCAACTGCATCTAACAGTAAAAAATTATTCCGAGTATAAGGCGCACCTAGGAGTTTTGCCCTAATTATTTGAAAAAAAAAAGTGCGCCTTATACACGAGTAAATACAGTAGAAGAAAATTAAATTTCAAGAAATATTATGAATATCAGATGAACGAAATCCTAGTAATATAAATCCTGAAATTGGCAAAAATGTGAAATTTCTTTCAATTAAATCCATCTTAATATGAGAATTTCAACTTTCAGCACCGAAGACCGAACTAACAAGCTCCTGTTTAACAGCGAGACACCTTACCTCCAAACTATAGTGCCTACACGTAAAACGCTCAAATTAAGGTTATGCTTTAAAATGTAAATCTCAAAAATGAACTGATTGCATTGATAAAATTAATTTAATTAAAATAACAGATTTTTTCAAAATTTTATGATTTGTCGTGCGACACGAAGTATTTAGCTGTAAGGTCATTTAAAGTCTCTGACTTAAACAGTTTTTGTGTACGGATTCCGTGAGAGATGAACTGACAGAGGACAAAGACGAATAGGGTTTCGTCAGATAAACGAAACCCTAAAAAAAACAGTGACAATTTATTAACATTAGAAAGCATGGAGCTAAGAAGGTATATGGAGGAGACATATCAATCTAGCATCATGGTGAGCCCCGACGCCGAAAAACCAGTTCTTTCCCCCTCTTTCATATCCGCCATGTTTGACTTTTACCGTAGTTGACTCGCGCCGCGAGGAGCTTCCTCAATACGACGATCGGTAGCAGACGGGAAAAGGGCAGCTTAGCCAGGTCAAATATGGCGGCCGCGGCGTTGTAACGGGGGGTAGGAAAAGCTTCAAGTGACGTCACACATGTCTCCTCCATATACGTTCTTAGCTCCATGTTAGAAAGTAATAATATGAAGAAAAAAGTAAAATGAAAGTTTCTAGAGATTTCTAAAATTATTAATTAATATTCGAAGCAACATCTGAAAAAAGCGTAGGGACTTATTTTTCTTATACATTGTTTCAACATTAATAAGAGATAGTGGAATGGAATGGGACAATGGGAGAAATGGGACAGTAGGTTTTTCTGTTTATGTCCTTCTAAGGCCCGGTGCACACGTACGGTTTTTTCAAAATCCAGCGCCGCTGCGTGCCCGCAACATGCGATGCACATGTCCGATTTTTCCAGCTGCGGCAGTAAGAATCAGACCGTCGACAACGATGGACGTGTATTCGAGAAAGCGAATGTCACCCAATGAAAAGTTCAATATCAACGTTTTCTACGTCCGCCATCCTTGCCTTATTTACGTATTTTACCGGACATGTGCAGCGCTCAGTAGACAACAAGGTACTAAGGAACCGGAATTGCGTGTGTGACGCCGCTGCGGTGTGGTGGGGAAAAGCTTGGGAAAACGACCGAAAGGTGGACGTACGTCGCCGCAACGGCGCCGGAGCTTGAAAAACCGGACGTGTGCACCGGGCCTAAACATTTCATCAATCAACAGGGTAGCAAGTGGTTTGGTAAAAACAGGCCGCAATATGCGCCGCATGTGGTCGGCTAACTTTTATGTGCAGCCCGAAACATAATCATTATATATTTAATGACATGTGCATAAGAAGACTTGAGCCTTCATTCTTCATTATTACTTTATATAATTTTACGGGAAGACAAAATTTGTTTTGTTATTTGTAATTTGTTTAAAATTATCTTGAAACATCTTAATAGGCATTTTTATAGACAAAAGCTTTTTTTTTTTTTTTTTTTTTTTTTTTTGCAGGTCGTTATATTTTTGCAATAGTATGTACGTTTCTTTATCTTCAACGCTAATCAAACGTTATGCTAAATTAATTAAATTTGCAATTGTATGTTTCTGCAATTAAGAAAAAAGGCAATAGAGAATTTTTTAAGATATATATAGTTTTTTTTTCACTTGGAAATTCTGTATTGTTATATTATATTTATATTTATTGTAGGGCTAAAACTGCGTTTTAGTGGTTAAACATTTGCCGCGTCAAAAAAAAAAATAACTAAGTTGTGTTTTATTTCTACAACTTTTGCAATAGAAGTCCGTCAGGAAGTTTATCTTTCAAAAATAGTGATGCAATAATTTTTTTGCTAAAATATCGTCTGAGACAAATGTTAAATACTACTGATAATAGTAATTTTATTATAATTTTTTGTTTAACTATTTATGAATCTTAATATTTTATTAGTCATTTTCAAGAAAAATGCTTGAGTATAACTGTTCTAAAGCAATACAAAAAAAAAAAAAAGATCGATCAGATTTTCAATCCAGAAAATGTAGAAACTTTACACTTTTTACACACGTTTTTACACTAAAATCAGATTCCATTATATCCTCCAATTTTATTTAATAATAGCGAATATTAAATCTAAAAGACAGAGTTATTGAGAATTGTGAAATTTAGAAATTATTAATTAATATTAGCCAAAATTTAAACAAATCATAAATTGCATGTCAAGCGTTGCAAATCAGATGCGTTCGTACTATGACGTTGTTAAAAAAAGCATTTAGAACTTGCGGTGTAATAGTATGCAATATTTCGGATACAGTATAGTAGTCGAAATCCTTTATCTGTCCCTAAATGCAATCTGCTTTCTATTATACAGGAAGTACTTTGAAGTAAAAATTAGCAACGTATATCAATTGCATAAAATGCGAAATAGTTATTATAACACTACGTCACCTGAGAATAATAAGGTTCTATCTGACATTTTTGAAAAAATTGACTTTTTGGCATAGGAATGCTCTATTTGTATCAATGAATGCATTTCTGCATTAAAATTTCTATATATATAATTTACTTCCGCTTGCGAAAGAGAAAAATATAGTTCATCAGAAATTTTTGAAAGAAGTCAGAATAACAGAGTTCTATGTGCAAAGCAATCGTAGACAGCATATAAGATAATATATTATTATTTCATTTTATAATATATACTGAAAATCGGCAATGTTTTCTTTCTTGTGTGAAAGAATATATTATTTTGATAATTAAATAATTTGTATAACTTGACGGTACATGCAACATGGAAGAAAGAAAAGAAAGCTTATTGTTGCTTGTGGACAGAAGAACTGTCAGGCAGAAATGGGAATGACATAAGCTTAGCTGTATCAGCGACTGTTCGGAAGATACTGCACTGTAAAAAAAAATTGGGAAAGTTACAAAAATTTTTCTAGTAGAATTGTATTCCAAGAACTTTTTATGTAAAGGCAACAATAAAAATTCATGTAACAGATACAGATTTGCACTTTGAATCAAACAAATTTTAAGGTTACTAAGAATTTCTTTGGGAAATCGTATTCCAAGAACTTTTTAAGTAACGATAACGAGCATTATAGATAAAATGTTAGTAAAGTTACCAAAATTTTAGTAAATTCTTTTGTAAAGTTACAGATGGTTTTAGTTTTGCTTACAAGTTTTGTAGATTGACATCATTTTCTTGTACAGTGTACACATAAAATTTTAGTAAGCATAAGAGATTTCGGTTAATTTAGATTACTAAGGTTACAGATTTTTTTTACAGTGTGGCAGACTTTCCACATGCTGATAGTTTAATTTTATATTCTGACAGTTGTGTTCCTCAGAATAGAAACCAAATGATATCTTATGCAATTGCAATACTTATACAATCTCATTCACACATTATGGATATTACTCTAAGATATTGTACACCTGGACATTCATGTTTGCAAAAATTGGATAATATTCAGACCCAACTAGAAAGAGCCATGAATGTAGCAGAATATTTTTTCACTCCTTTCTTTTATATGTCTGTTGCTGTGAGTAAATTGCAGTAATCCAATTACTCTGAGAATGAAATCAGTGCAGTTCTTAGATTTCCACTCGTGTAGCAAAAAATTTGCCTATAATCTCTCTCCGTATCCCAAGGTGATGCAATGATGATTCACACAACTTCTTTATAATGTTGAGTTTAAGACAAGCAACTGCTGTGACCACAATTTCACAGCGCTGAATTTGCAAAGGAGCCCCTACAAACAACGAGGAGTATCTACATTATCTCTATAAAGAACTTTACCAAATTTTAAAGTAGCACAGAGAAAGATGGATTGCATTAACAAGATAAAATAAATTAATTGCAAGTACGGTATTTCCTACACTGTACAAACTAAACGCTTTAAAAAAGTATTAAAGAAAATCAAAATTACTTTAAGAAACAAGAAATCAATAAATCCTCCATTGCTGGGACATAAACCATACTTTTGACTTCAGTTCAGCTAAAATAATTTCCAAACCTACTTCCATTCATGAACTTAATTTACTTAAAGCATTCCACATTTATAAAATTTTAAAAAATTTTCGCCATCCACCCCATTATTGGATTGCTAGAAATGTTATATGAAAACCTCTTTTTCTTAAATATTTTTTCCCTCTTTTGACACATTTCTCTCTCCATCGGTTCCTTTCTACGTGCGTTCGCCTATTGGCTAATATTTGCATTCCTATGCCGTCCTATTGGACAATCCCCCGTCTCTCCTATATATATATATGAGCAAATTTCTACCTTCTTCAGCACTGACGATGGTACACTACATGCAAAGGAAGTAGACTGGTACAAGAACCTCAGCTTCGAAAACACGTAACTATACCATCTGTTGGTACCTTTGTAATCCTGCGCTACCATGCATAGCAGGAAAGCAAACATTATAGGATGAAGCAGTGCGCGCGCGCCGCGCGCCAAGGACGAAAGATAGTTTCGTTGATATGCGCGCGCAGACGCCGCGTTTTTCATCCGATCAAGAACAACACTTGCTTGTTTAGCGTGGGTCAGCCATCTTGCTTTATGCTGGTACTGGCCGGCTCGTAAAAGCAATGGATTTATTAAGCATTTACAGCTTTTTAAAACAGGGTAAGTGACAGATGCTTATGTTGTAACGTTGTATACACGTTAAGTATCATTTGTAACGATTGGTTGGTCGTGGTGGAGGTTAAATGCAGACATACTCAGTAATTAAGATAAAACAACAAAGTTTATTAAAATGATGAGGGCTGAAGGGAAGTGGAGCAAGTCTTAATTTTGCACAACTGAGAATACTATGAAAAAGCTAAACGCATACTCACAGGCTCCGGCATAGCTCAATCGTGGCACCTTCTAATACTTCTCACTATCTCTTGGCTGAGCTGCTAGATAAAGCTTAATTAGACAGCCCGTGGCTGTGTGTAATTCTTTATTCACAAATAATCAAAATGAAGTTTCTTACCACGGCCAACTCTCAAGTCAAATATCGAAACTCCTTTACACTTCACTGGAGGCCCGCTGCTACCTTCAATTTGCTAGCACTTCGCTATCTAATGTCGATGCCAGAGATACTCACTCGCTGGCTAACGCCACAGATACTCACACGCTGGCTAACGCCACAGATGCTCTCTCGCTGGCTAATGCCAGAGACGCTCTCCCGCTGGCTAATGCCAGAGACACACACCACACACTCACACCCAAGCTTTTATATGCTGCAAACTGAGATACTTCACATTGACATATTATTAATAACCGCGAGCTAACTGCAGAATCCGAAAGAGCACACACACTCTAGAAAGTTAAAGTAAAAGAGAGGATAGATGTCGCTTTTACGCTTACACATGTTAAATTATTGACGTCACGATCTCAGAAATACTAGAGTGCCTTTATGACAAAGGTCACTCCCTCACAATATATATGTTATTTATTTAAATATTCCCATAAGTTTCAATTTTAATTTAAAGAACATTATCGCACTATTGTGTAGTTAAAATGTAATCTCTGCCATATATTATTAATACGTTATTATTACGTATTTTTATATTAGTATGCATTTATATTAGTATGCTTTTATATTAGTGTGCTTTTATATTATTATCTTGATAGTATATTTATATTTTAATATTATGATTACATTATCAGTTATTTGTATTTCACATATAAACTTCAGTCTCGCAAAAGTAGATACTACAAAATTTAAAACTTTTAATTCGACTTTTTTAATAAATTTAATAAGAAAGGGGAAATTTAAGTTTTAAGAATTATGAAGAGTCCATTTTTCTGAGATCAGATCTGATCTTGTGAAAGATAGATCGCTGGTAATGTACAATAATGTAATACTATAACAACGCAATAGTATTATTATTCTTTAATTATTATAGTAGTAATATATAGAATAGTATTATATAGTATAGTATTATTTAGTATAGTAGTATTGTATAGAATAGCATTATTATTATTGTTGTTCTGATCTTGTGACAGATCGCTGATAATGTGCAATAATTTAATATAATATAACAACGCAATAGCATTATTATTATTTAATTATTATATAGAATAGTATTATACAGTATAGTATTATACAGCATAATAGTATTGTATAGAACATCATTATATTCTTTTTTTATTACAAATTAAAATAATGATTTTATCACAGTCTTTTAATAAAAGTGGAAACTTGTGTTAATATTTAAATTACATATAAATGCATAAAAATCTGTCGCTTACATTTTAAAATGAAAAGGATGAAAAATCATATATTATTAACGTCCTCATAATTTGAGTGAAAATGATTAATTGCAAAGAATTTATTACTATCACGAATAAAATTTAAAAGAAAACAATAGTTTTCAATTGTTAAATATTTTTCTTTCCTTTAAGAGAATAGCATCAGTTCTTTCATATCTATACATACATTTCCCCTTAATGAAACAAAAAATAATAGACACTCATTAAATAATAATAATACTAGGACTTCCCTGAGAGGGATTAGTCTGAGCGATATTGCTGAGAATACACATTTAATAACTTGCGATAAGTAAAGAAAATGAGATGTTACCTTTAATTGATCATTCATAGTGATAAAATATGATGAAAATAAGCATATTGAATCATAGAATTACAAAATCTTATGTATAAAGTTGCATATACTATTTTTATACAAGAAAAGCAAACCATGCATGGATATAAAATTGGAAATATGCAAAATGTTAACTGATGATAAATGAAAATAAAACACCAAATTTTCCTATATTGGAAATATAACTCTTTGAAATGATGTCATGAGCATAAACAGAAGCTTCGCACCAATTTGAGAAACTATAAATAACATAAACTATTATGTTTGAAGAGAATGGAGTGTATTTTATATGGTGTGAAATCCGACCGAATAGTTTATAATGTTGAATATCTGTTTGCCACGGATGCAGTGAGGTTGTCGATAAGAGTTAAGGAATCCTTTTTTAAAAATTTGTCCTAAACGAGCACTTACATCTTATAAGTTACTGTGATGCCAAAGTTATAGTTTCTGAGCCCAACAGTATCCTAGAAATTGCAATATTCTCAATAAATTGGGTTTAAAACTTTTTCTAGAAAAATAAAATGTTTAATTTGTGAAATGAAATTGTCGAATGTTTTAGAAATCGTTCATAACGAGAATATATCTTAAAAGTTGCCACCAAAAAAAAAAAAAAAGATTTTAAATTTTTAGTCATATCAACATCAAATAATTCTCAATTTTAGAACTTTTTTGCTAGTGCATTGATGGTGATTATTGTTCCTACGCAAAATATAGTATATTTTGCAGCAAAGATGGTTACAAACATTTTTTGCCCACATTATTTTTTTAATCGGCTAGGTACTCCCAATGATAACGAAAACCACACAAATGTTAATGCTTTATAGCATAGAAATACAGAATCAAAAGCTATTTATCTCCTATTATATACACCTAAATTATCTAATTAGTGCTAGCAGATGCATTTTTAAATATACATAGATCAATATAATGCTTCATTTTTTTAAATTAGTATTTCTTAGTATTCATTTTTCATTTATTTGTATTATTCAGTAAAAAACTCACTTTCTTAAGCCCGAATTACGTCAAACTTTTTATAAAAGCACCTAAGTCCATATAACAGCGAAGTATTGTGAAGAGTATTAAATACAAGGTAGTAAGACACTTAGCCAAACGCAGGTAATAAATCGCCAAATATTGTTCTTTTCGCCCTCTCTCGAAATGCATTTTTTCCGTACATTTAAAAAACACGATTTTGAGTCATCTTATTTAAAATTCAAATAAATAAATAAGAGGAAGCAATAATAGCATAAGTCAAAACATTTTATATCAGCATCAAGGAATTGTATCGTAGTTACACAGGTGGAAAAAAGCTGCTTTTGGCCAAAAAACGTTGTCTTCACTAAATTTGAATCCGATTAAAAAAAGTACCGTGATTAATTAAAATGTTATAGGCAGAGCTGCCAAGTCTCCGGCATTTTGGATACCGGTATTTTAATACAGATAACGTTTTATTAAATTGGAACATTCTGCGGATTTAAAAAATAACTTTTCCTATAAGAAAAGTCTGCTGTGCAATAAGCGGGGGCTTGGCATCTCTGTATAGGAATATTTCGTAATCTACTTTTTAACCTTAAAAAGGAACGACCATTTTTCGGGTACAAAAAGTATTGCTAATTGTTCCATTTTGCATACAAGGTACTGATCGTAGTATTGATACATCTATGGTGATAAATTCACAATAATTTTTCAAATCCCATTTATTTCATTAAAAATATAAATCTTTTATTCATTTAGTTTAAAATAAATGGTTTTTAACTAATTTCATAATACTTTGAAATATCAGTTTTCATTAGCCATTTTTTAAAGCATTTAGAAAATGGTTGTTGTTTTCAGTCAAATATAGACTTTGGTCTGTCCGCATTTTATTTTATTATTATTTATAAATCGTGGAGAAATATTCACACTTAATCCCTTATGTACATAATATATGACTCTGTCATTACATAAGTCACCTTTTTATTATCAAAAAAATTATGTTTTTACTGATTTTTATTAACTCAATAGGAAAAATTTTGTGCTTTGAGCAATAGATGTCCGCATTTTATTTATTTATTTATTTTAACAAAATTCTTTGTATTTAGAAGAATTTTTATTTAAATAGGAAATCCAAATGTCGCTGTTAATAAAGAAGAAAGTTACAAAAAAAAGTTACAAAACGAGTAGACGCATACTATCAAATATGGAAAAACGACGAATCCAAAAAAGACGTCGTATGAAATATCTTCTTTTAAAGCAAAAAAACGATTTCTGATTATCGAGCCTACTGATTACAAAATGTGCATTACATTAAAAAAAAAAAAAAAAAAAAAAAAAAAAAAATACTGCAAATATTGATTTTTTTTCTTTCGTGCAGTTTTGGCTTCGAAAGATGCGCTATGTTGGAAAAAGATATAAGCGACTATGAAAACACACTTGGTAAACGTTCATGCTCAGTTTTACAAATAAATATGGCACATATATGCCCTATACACACCGAGGTACCTAATTGGTGTCAAAATGGCGTTCAGTTGCCTAACATGCTGGTTATCATATAAATGTTATAATAAATTGTTTGTTCTAAAAATATTATCATTTATTTGTTATTTCTTTTTTTTAATAACAGAAAATGTTTCGTTTATTCCTTTTTAATCATTTTGAAATAAATAAATAAAGTGTTATTACAGCATGCTATATGTATCTGGTAATCAAAACGATGTTTTCGCCTGATTGGCATAAAAAATCTCGCCAAACCCAGTGCTTATATCTCTAGTATATTATCTCAAGTATTTTATTTATGTACACTATAATTGTTTTTACATACCACTTACTTCTTCTTGTATATAAAAAAAAGTAAGTGGCTTCTTTATGCAGTATAAATTGTATAAATCTTTAAAAATAGCCCCCGTTGCCCCTTTTTGGATCGAATTAAAAAAAAATCAATGTCTAATTCCAGTATTGCTCCTAGGTATGCATACATATTCCAAATTTCAAAGTTGTATGCCAACAGGATATGGATGAAAAATGGGAAAAGATGTCACATATGCACCAGGGTACATAATTGGCGTCAAAATGGCATTATTTACCTGAGATGGTAACTCGGCTTTATTTATATATTATTTGTTTATTTGCTCATAAAATGTTTATTTACTCTCATTTCCTTTTTTTAATTATATAAAATATTTCTTTTTATAGTTATTAATTATTATTATTATTTTATTTACTGTAAGTTCTTTTTGAAAATAGAAAATAATTTAAAAATGTGTATGTAAGCGTTATTTGAAAACGAAGTTTTTGCCAAATGGGCTTTGAAAGAAATTGCGCCAAATCTGATGCTCTTGTGGTATCCGTGCCGAAAAATTAGTGACCAGAATTGACTTCCACACACAAACAAAATATAAGTTAAAAGAAAACATGCAATAAAAATAAATATAGAGGGAAAATGATGTCATAAAAGAAACTTTTTATTTAAAAACGTAATTGTTTCTAATTTTCACACGCGAAATATATAAAACTTTCTTTTAGCGATCAAAGTTTTTATGACATTTTTTTAATATAAAAAATAACAGTTTTATTTTCCTGCATGATTAAATTTTAAAATGTTTTATTGCATTCAATATTTCTGTGTGCGTAAATGATTACTATTTACTCCATGTACTGATTCGGTTATCTACGAAAATATCCAGCCGGTGAAAATCTCGCTCACCAGATTTCTATGACGTATGCAAATAAATTGTGCTTTTTTATCAGTTTTTTTAATATAACTTTTAAACTATTTGGAATTAATTTTTAAAAGTAGGTGCATTCACCAGATTACCTTCATAGGTACCTTCTGGTACAAACAGAATCGAAATCCGACAAGTACTTTTTGAGATTTGCTTGACGAAAGAATTTTTTTGACTTTTAATATCGTTACGTACTCTGAGTATAAGACTTCGCTACGCTCAGACAACAATATATACTATAAGATTGAAATGCGCGGGTCTCCCCCCTCCTGCCCCCCATCATGCGCTCCTCGCTGTGCTTCATCCCTGTAAAGTTTGTTTTCTAGCACTGCTCAAAGTAGCATAGATTACGTAGCGGTGAAAGAAGTCTGCGTTTACATTGCGCCAATGAGAGCTTTCTATCTTTTTCCCTCTCTAAGATCTTTGCTACATGCTACCAAAACCAGTTTGCTGCTAATTTAATAATATTTGGTGATTTTAACGTTGCTTACTTTTATATTCTAGAAAATAAAAGACCTACAGAGCGCTAAAGTAGTTTCCGAGAGATGAAAGGTTGCATTTACAAAATATGTTTAAGAGAAATTAGCCTAACTGTAATATAAAATAAAGCATGGTTTATGGAAAATTCCAAAATTTCGACTAACAAAAGAGTATCAAACTTATTTTATTGTTTTAATAAGAACAAGAAATTTTTTTTCCTTAGAGATATAAAGTCTTTTCTTTTGATCAAGAGTATACCTGACTGTAATATGAAAAATTTAATTTATAATTCATTTCAATTTCATTTATCAATATAATCATAAGTTTTTGTATTAAATTTCACTCCCCCATTGAAATAGCATACTAAAAAAGGAAAACTGTTGAATTCCTATCTAATTAAATATTTAAGCTATTTTATGTTCAGTTAATTAATATATTTAACTTAGGTACATTCATTAGTTTTGTGAAGATGATTTAATTAGTATGAATAAGTGGAAGCAGAAATTTGCTGTTATTTTGCTACAATATAGATATTAATAAATATTTTACTATCCACTGATGTTTACTTGAATTAATCAACGAAATTTCACTTTGTTAAATTATAGAAAATTACACAAATTAAGAAAAATATAGTTTTTTCATAATAGAACCATCTTAAACTAAGGAAAATACGACGTTTGAGAATAATATGGTTCTATCAATTTTTTTTAAATTTAAAATAATCCATGAAAATATCATTTAAAAACTTTGATTTTGTAGAAATACTGTCTATATCTGCATATAAACCTATTAATGCCAAAAGTTTTTTGTAAATTTTAATAGCTGCACGTACACAGCATGCTGATTTTCAAAATCTTTTAACTCGAAATTGATTTTTTGTCAGATAGAACCATCTTATTCTTAGGTGACGACTAGTTTACAAAATTAAACTTTTTGCCTGTTGCCGCGTATTCAGTGGTTGATAATGTTCACTTATGATTTGTTTTTGTCAAATCTAACCGGAAAATTTTTGAGCAGCTGGAGTTTACTCTGTTTTTTATTTTTATCATTTAAACATATGTATATTAATCGATAACAGCCTTATTTTACTGTGTTAAGATTAGTTCCTCAAGTTTTTGCGTCATGAGTAGTTCAAGGAGACGTTGTTTAAACAATACAGATCATTTTTGCTATATATGCCGAGAATATGTGTTTAACAATTGTAGAAAAGTTATATCAGAGTTGGTGACAAATATTTATTTTGAGTATTTGGGATACTCTTGGATAAAAATGAGAAGTCTTGGGCTCCCAATTGTGTTTATAAATCGTGTGTCGAATATTTAAGATTATGGAAAAGTGGTAAAAGAAGTGCCTTTAAATTTAGAACACCGATTATTTGGCAAGAACCACAAAATCATCTCGAAGACTGTTATTTTTGTATCGTAAACTTTAACGGTTTAAACACTAAAAATCGAGCTAAATGGCAGTACCCAAGTACTAGTTTTGTTTAACGTCCAGTGCAGCGTTCCAATGACTCTTCAGAGCCTAAAAATATGTCTGAACCATTAGAACAAGACATTGAAGGACAAAGCTCATCACAAAATGATGCTGATTTTGAAGGTATGTCAAATGAGCCAAAATACTTTTCCTAAAATGAGTTAGATGATCTTGTAAGAGATTTAAATCTTTCTAGACAAGCTTCAGAATTGTTAGCACCAAGATTAAAAGAAAAAAATTTGCTTGGACAGCTTTCGTCTCTGTGATGCAGAAATTTCTTGGAAATAAAAAAAAAAACTAAAAATTATATTGAACTTGTAGAAGACCTTCTGCTACAATAAAAAAAAAATATGGGCTGCAATATGGGCATAAAACTCTACTTCCTTCATAGTGAGCTGGACAGGCTTCCGGAAAATTTAGGAGATATGAGCAAAGAGATGGGAGAGCGTATGCATCAGGACTTACGCGTCATGGAAGAGTGCTATCAGGGTTTCTGGGATACGAATATGATGTCTGACTATTGTTGGTCTCTGATACGTCATTTTCCAAAGTCTACACATCGGAGAAGAGCTTTAAAACGAAGTTTTTTAGAACTCAATGATTAATTATTTTCTTTAGTAAAGTTGTTCTTAGTAAATAAATGTTTTTTCTGTTTAATACCTACATAGCTGAAACTCAGAAACTAGAGCTGATTAAAATATTCTAATTATATTTTTGAAAATGATATATCATATGTAGTCAGCAACAGCTAAAATTTTTTCGGTATAGATGTACTGTAAACTAGTGTAATAATTAAAACGTGCCTAACAGTGTTACCACCTATAACATTATGTAAGGAATATATTTCTGTGGCCCTGTAAATGAATTTAAAAATGTTATATGCACCTCAAACTGAACAGAATGTATATTTTAGTATGTACTACATAGATGCATATCAATTTTATTCTATTCGAAAGCGTGTATTATCATTAAAATGCACTTGAAACTATTTTTTCCCATTGAACCATCATGTAACGGAATATTTTTTATTGCTCCTGTAATGGAACTATACAACCGATTTTATAATACTTGAAACGAGTAAAAAAATATGCAACTATTATATATTTTAAATTTTAAACGATTCTGTAATTTTTGCTTTCTTTCTTTCTAACCGATGACCAGGCCCCTACCTGCCGAGTTAATAATCTCAGCTTAACGGGTTAGATACCTGGTATCGGGGCGGACGACCGCCTAATTGCCGCGAAGCGGCAATAAATGATGTACTGCACATGGCAACCGCAAGATGGTCTCGTAATTTAGAGCCTTGTGATAGAAACATTGCGCAATTCGTAAATAATTTCCTCCGTTGTGCAACAAGTGACAGTTATCATGGCATCATAAATAAAGTTAAGTGCTCGTTAGAGTGACCTTGGAAGCAGTGATTACGAGCGAACAATTACAGGTTTACAAAAACTGTCAAAACTTTCTAAATGACTCTTTTTTTATTAATAATTGTTTCTATATTATGATTTATGTATGTATCGATTTAAATTCATTCTGTTCTCTGTTTTTTAGCTTGATGTGAGCACTACCCTTTTGCTGTGTTTGTTTTTCTCGCGTGGTAAAAATTAAAAGTAGAAAATGAAGAAGTGTGTATACAATAATTTGTGTGTGTGTTTTACACTTACCATATAATAATATTATACGTCTTTATTAAGATGAATTAGTGCAGTGTATAGATCAAAATGTGAATATGCCCGGTTCCCTTCTCCTATGGTGGATTTAATTCTTGGATACTTCAATGAAGAAGAATTTATCGGGTGAGTACCTTTTACTCTCCTATTTAATTCTGATTAATGATAAGAAATAAAGAAAAACTATTGTATTGAGGTTATAATGACAACTCACGCCATTAATAAGACAAACGTCTTTCAATGATTATGAGAACGATTTAAAAAGTTATATCAATTTGATAACATAGTGATATACTAATTACACACAAATAAAAAATATTGAATAAAAAACAAATAAAAATATAAGATTAGAATGGCTACATTAAAAGATAATTATTCAATTGAAAAATTGACAGCAACGAATTACAGTACATGGAAATTTAAAATTGAAATGCTCTTAACTAAAGAAGAGCTGTTCCATGTAATAACCGATAATCCACCGACCCCTTTGACCGATCAATGGTCCAAAAATGATAGGAAGGCCCGGGCATTGATAAATCTAACTATCGATGATTCACAGATAACCCATGTTAAGAATTTACAAACTGCTAGACAAACATGGGATGCATTAAAAGAAATACATGAAAGATCAAATCTCACAAGCAAATTGTTTCTCCTTAGAAAATTATATAGTATAAAATTAGCAGAAAATGGAAATATGATAAATCATATTACAAAAATAATGGAGCTCGTTGATCATTTGGCAGCTATAGGCGAAATAATTGATAATCACCACATTTCCGCGCTCCTCCTGTGCTCTCTGCCCCAGTCTTATGATAATTTAATTACTGCTCTCGAAAGTAAAGAAGAAGCACAATTAACTCCGTCATATATTAAAAACAAGCTGATTGACGAGTTTAATCGTCGAAATGAAAACTATGAAAGTATTGATAATACAGCGAAAGCTTTTAAAGCTCAGAAAAAGTTTCCAGCTAAAAAAGAATCAAAATATTGTTCGATTTGTAAAATGAGAAGCCATAACACACAAGAATGTTGGCACAATAAAAACAAAACACACACAACACAACAAAATCAACACAACAAAAATTACAAAAAACACTATTCTACATCACTCGTTTTTCAAAGGGGTGAAAACAATTTTAAGAATGAACAAGCATCGGAATCGTATAACAGGTTTAATCGCTATGAAGGAAAAAACAATACATGGAGAAACAGCGAAAACAAAGATTATGCATTTATAACACAAGGGATAGAAAATAAAACATTCATTGTGGATAGCGGTAGCTCAAGTCACATTGCATCCTCTGAATCAATGTTTACAGCGATAAAATCGAGGGAAAAAACAAACGTGACTATCGCAAACGGAAAAAAACTTATCGCTTACGGTTCAGGCGATGTAAATTTAAATGCGCTGACATCGGATAATAAAATTCATAAAATAACACTTAAAGATGTACTTCTAGTACCTGAAATCGAAACGAATTTACTATCAGTCAGCAAAGCAACCCAAAACGGATGTGAGATTGTATTTAAAAATGACCGATGCTCTTTCAAACTTAATGGAGAAATCTGCTTAGAAGCACAAAAGGTAAATAACCTCTATGAAGTCCAGTTGGCTAACGAAAACCACGCGAACATTACACAAACGTGCAACAATAAAAATTGTCTAGAACTATGGCATAGAAGGTTAGGACACAGAAATCTAACATCGATTAAAGAAATTACACAAAAGGAATTAGTAAGAGGTATCCAGATAAACAATTGTAAACATAATATAGATTGCGAACCGTGTATTAAGGCGAAATTAACTGATGAACCCTATCCGAAAGTTGCTCAGTATAGAGCAAGTAAAAGGCTTCAACTTATTCACTCGGATGTTTGTGGATCTTTTCAGACACCCACGATTGGGGGGAAATCATATTTCTTGACTTTTATCGATGACTACTCGCGATTCACAATAATCTATCTATTGAAAAGAAAAAGTGAAGTCTATGAAAAACTCAAAGAGTTCATTGCGCTGATAAGCAACAAATTTGGTGAAAAACCGAAAGAAATCAGAACGGATAATGGGGGAGAATTTACATCAGATGAAATTGAGAATTATCTCAAATCAAATGGGATAAAACATCAACATACAGTCCCATATTGTGCAAGTCAAAACGGGGTGGCTGAACGGAAAAATAGGTCGTTAGTTGAGATGGCAAGGACAATGTTAAATGAATCAAATCTACCTTTAAAGTTCTGGGGGGAAGCAATCTGTACGGCAAACCACCTACAAAATAGACTGCCTACAAAAGCTAATGCAAAAACGCCATATGAATTATGGACAGAAAGACAGCCAAACTTAAGTTACGTTAAAGTATTTGGCTGCAAAGCCTTCGCTTATATTGATAAAGCCAGAAGACAAAAATTAGATAATAAAGCTGTTGAAGGTATTTTTGTGGGATACGACAATGAATCTAAGGGATACCGCATATATGTAGGAGGAAATGAAATAAAAATCGCGAGAACGGTAAAATTTCTTGAAAATAAATTCAAATACGTAAATGATAAGCCTGAAATTGAACAAAAACAAAATGAAGACGAAAAACGCAATTGTAAAAATCTCGTGGAGATAGAAATTTCGAACGGAAAAACAACACCATCTGCGTCTCAACAACAAATTGTGGAACCAAGGCGTTCAGATAGAATAAATAAAGGCGTACCTCCTGATAGGCTTATATATATTGTCAAAGACGACAAAATTAATGAACCAAAGGATTATAAGGAAGTTAAATTAATGGAAAACTCTCCGGTAAAACAGAATTGGATAGAAGCCATGGAGAGCGAAATGAATTCTTTAAGAAAAAATAAAACATGGTCAATTGTAGATCCTCCACCGAATAAGAGAATAATAGGTTGCAAATGGACTTACAAATTAAAGCGTGACAATACCGGAAAAATACAAAAATATAAGGCACGTTTAGTAGCTAAAGGATATACGCAAAAATTCGGAGAGGATTATGACGAAACCTACGCACCGGTCGTATCGTATACTACGATAAGAGCATTATTAATAGCGGCGTTGCACCAAAACTTAAATGTTAAGCATATAGATATTAACACCGCGTTCTTACATGGGGAACTTGATGAGGAGATATACATGTCGCAGCCGGAAGGATTCGTTGAACCAAACCAGGAAACCAAAGTTTGTAAATTAAATAAGGCAATCTACGGACTTAAGCAAGCCGCGAGAGCGTGGCATAATAAAATAACAGAAACACTAAAAAACATGAATTTCATTCAAAGTAAAATTGACACATGTCTTTTTACACAGAAAAGGAATAATGAAACAACCTATATAATAACATACGTCGATGACCTCTTAATTGCAGGGAAAGACGAAACCATTGAGGAAATAATCGCGAACTTAAATAAAGAGTATGAATTAAAGAATTTAGGGGACGTAAGCAATTATTTATCCATGAACATTCGAAAGGTAAACAAAAGCTACTTAATTAACCAAACTTCAAAAATTGAAGAGTTAATTAATAAATTCAATTTACAAGAAGCAAAACCATGTAGTACACCCATGGAAACAAATTACACTCACTTTAAAGATGATGACAATATTTTACCAAACAACACACAGTACAGACAAGCCATAGGTGCACTCTTATATCTTGCCACAGTGAGCAGACCAGACATTTGTGCAGCTGTCAACATCTTAAGCAGAAGGAACGAAAAGCCAAGAATGAAAGATTGGAACAGTGTAAAGCGGGTCATGAGGTATCTCAAGACAACAAAAACCTTTAATCTAGTTATAGATGGAAATTCAAAACCAACGCTAGAAGTCTACGCGGACGCTGATTGGGGTGGAGACACAGAATCAAGAAAATCGACAAGTGGTAATGTATATTTGCTAGGTAAAAATCCCATACTTTGGTCAACTAAAAAACAATCCTGCATAGCTTTATCTTCTGCCGAAGCTGAGTACATCTCAGCAGCTAATGCAGCTAATCAAGTCAAATGGCTGGTGAATTTACTTGAAGAACTCAATATCTCACAAACATATCCTATAGAACTCTTCGAGGATAATCAGTCGGCTATCAAAATGATAGAGCTTGAAAAACATTCAAGTAAAACAAAGCACATAGAACTTAGATATCATCTCATAAAACAACTGAAACAAGATGGCATAATAAAACTCGTATATTGCCCAACCAAAATCATGATAGCTGACTTATTCACAAAACCCCTGCCAAAACCTCTTTTTGAAATTCACAGGAAGAACTTGCATCTGAGTGACAACACAACTTCAGAAATTAAGGAGGAGTTGATAGAAACATTGCGCAATTCGTAAATAATTTCCTCCGTTGTGCAACAAGTGACAGTTATCATGGCATCATAAATAAAGTTAAGTGCTCGTTAGAGTGACCTTGGAAGCAGTGATTACGAGCGAACAATTACAGGTTTACAAAAACTGTCAAAACTTTCTAAATGACTCTTTTTTTATTAATAATTGTTTCTATATTATGATTTATGTATGTATCGATTTAAATTCATTCTGTTCTCTGTTTTTTAGCTTGATGTGAGCACTACCCTTTTGCTGTGTTTGTTTTTCTCGCGTGGTAAAAATTAAAAGTAGAAAATGAAGAAGTGTGTATACAATAATTTGTGTGTGTGTTTTACACTTACCATATAATAATATTATACGTCTTTATTAAGATGAATTAGTGCAGTGTATAGATCAAAATGTGAATATGCCCGGTTCCCTTCTCCTATGGTGGATTTAATTCTTGGATACTTCAATGAAGAAGAATTTATCGGGTGAGTACCTTTTACTCTCCTATTTAATTCTGATTAATGATAAGAAATAAAGAAAAACTATTGTATTGAGGTTATAATGACAACTCACGCCATTAATAAGACAAACGTCTTTCACCTTGATCAGATGACGAGACCTTCACCTGGCAAGGCACCTCCAGAGGTATAATTCATAGGTAACTTGGAGCACCCACGACGTATTTTACATGCACCAGGTGCTATTAGCGTCCATGATGGAATTTTAGCTGGCAGAGTGGGGACGATCGACGCAGACAAGTGCCGAGGTCGGCTGATTGTGGCTAACGGTTGCTGGACTTAGTAGTTTATTGCCTTTTTGAAAGTACTGAGTTTGGCGCCGCACATCACTCCCACTTGCCGTGCCAAGTGAAATGAGGCTGGAGCAAAAAAATTTTGAGCCGAGACGGTGGCATGTCTTTAGCAGACAACAGGGGGGACAATTTTGAGGGAGATTTAGAAAAATAAATAACCAAAACTAAAATGGCCGAAATGCTAATAGTTCCAGAGAAGGGAGAATTTTCGGGCCGAAATGCAAGGTAGTCGAATCGCTGCTGGTGGTGACGAGATCCCGCCTTTCTACCGTAAAAAAAAAGAAAAAAAATGCTTCATGGGCTGTCCCATTGGAGCGGGTTCGGTAGCTCGTGCGGACAGAGTCCAAATGCACCTAATAAAGAGGCGTACTGTCACTAGAAAAAAAAAAAAACAAGGGAAAAAAAGACCCGAACACGTTTCGGACCGCACAGAACTTGAGTCTCTGCGTCGATGAGGTCAACGTGTGCGGTTCGGGGTAGGTGGGCTGGTAGGTTGCTTCCCATTGCTCATTGGACCGCACAGGATCCCGTCGGCCCCTGCGTTAATGAGGTCAATTTTTGTTTTCTTATATGTGGACAGATGTACAGACAGACGGAGGTCGGACAGATTGACGGACTGAACGGCGATTACAGGTGTTATATGTTTACATAGTAGTACAATAGGTTCCGTTTAAAGACACCCACGGAGAACTCTCTCCCCCGGGTCTATATTCCTCATTGAAGAAGAAAAATATTGATAACTTTGTCAATTCGCAAGGTATCAAATCCACTTAAATTTATATTATCTACAAGTTTTTGATTAGACCAGCTCTTACAGAAAAAACTAGGGTTTCAAGAAAAAATTATTGATTAACATGTATAATGACATAACATGTATAGTAACCTAAAAACAACTTTTACAGAAAATTGAAATTAACAATTCGTCAAAAGTGGCGAGGGAAATTTTTGCAGTTGGGTTAACTTTAATCTTGTAAATGTATTGTTTTTGTTAGTAAAATTAGTATTTAAATTCGAAATCTACCTATGCCTGTAGGCTGAGCTGGCACGGATTTTTTCATACGAAGTATATTATAGATTTTCTTTTTAAAAATTTGGTTAACCCGATCTCTACCCGCAAGAACTAAATCCCAATTCGAAAATAATCCAAATCTGGAACAAATATAGTAATTCCAACGTGAACCCCAACCGCAAAGAAAAAAAGTAACATCAACCCCACCCAGTCCTAAGCCTGATTCGGGTCGAGTTCGGGTCGAATCCCTTAAATTATCCAAAACAAGACTCTATGTAGTATATTCTGAAGATTGTTTTTTCCATTATATAACACCGGTTGGGAAAAGAAGAGAAAAAATGAAAAATTATATTCTAAAATCAAATATAAATTCATATTACAACATTTATTTATCTTCTTGTAAATTTTATAGAAAGAAAACATAATTTTCATTGAGGTAGTTTCCATGAATACCATCCTAGTGACGTCATCACACCTACGTAGAAAAAATAAATGAAGTCGCGAAAAGAAACATTGTTTAAGAAAAGCACAGCAATGCGAAGTTTTTCTAAAGGAATTACAACTTTCAATATAAATAAATCCACCGAAGAATTTTGCTTTCTGGTATTAACACACATTTCAAGAAAGGATTATTCTGCTACGTCTTTGAAATAACAATGAATTAAATTTTATATTTCTGCTCCAGTGCAACTGTTTGCATTAAATAGTAGATTTTTTTTTTCGTAACGAAACATGATTAGTTTGTATTTTACATAAGAATATTTCTTGTAATGTTTAATTAAAACGATTTGAAAAAGAATGAGGTTGGATTAATTTTATTATTTTTTTAGTACTTTCTAACAAAGTTGAAAAATGCTTATGCATTCGGTTTGTCTGTCTGTCCGTTTATCCACACTCTAACGTCCGTAAATATTTTAAAATTTTCATGCCATTGATAAAGTTAATATAGGATCACAGCAGCCTGTTTGGTATTGCATATGAAGTATGTACGATTAACGGTTCATTTACAGGGACTTTCAAAAGAATTCGATTACATTATGGTAAAAGGAGGAAAATCGTTTGGAGAGGATTTAAATGACATTACGCTAATTCAAATTTATTGAAACTGATATAAATCACTGAATTTCACCACGATCACGTTAAAACAGAGCATTCATAGATTTTTTAGCACTTTCCAACAAAGTTGAAAAATGCTTATACATTCAGTTTGTCTGTCCGTCTGTCCGTCTGGCCGCGCTCTAATTCTCGTAAATATACTCAGATTGTCATGAAATTTTTGGACGTTATTTAGGTTTACCCTTGCACGAACCCTATTGAAAATGAAGTTTCTATCATGATTAATTTATTTACAGGGGCAGTCAAAATTTTCCATTACATTACGGCATATGGGGAAAAATTGTTTCAAATGAATTTTAACGTTTATAACACTTTCCAAAAGTTTGAAAAATACTTATTCATTGTTTGAAAAGTGCTTATGGATTCGGTTTGTCTCTCCGTTTGTCAGTCTAATCCGTCTGTCTGTCTGTCCGCGCTCTAACACCTGTTAATGTACTCGAATTGCCCTGAAATTTTTGTATATTATTGACGTTTACTCTAGCACGAACCCTATTGAAAATGAAGTTTCTACCACATTCAGTTTATTTATAGGGAGAGTCCAAATTTTTCCATTACATTATGGCCTATGGGTAAAAATCGTTTCAAAGGCGTTTTAAAGATGTTACACTCTGTCAAACATATTAAAATTTACATGCACTTAAGACGTGCACTAAAATATGCATTCTATAAAATATGCGGTGAAAATATAGCTATTATTCATTTACGGGGCCACACAAAAGAATTCCATAGGATAAAGGTAAAGACGGAATAGTGTGCGACATGTTTTAAATATATTAAAATGTTTCATGTATAATAAAATTGATATTTGTCACTGAGGCTTAATATAAATTATACGATACTGTCTTGCATAATATGAAGTACATTGCATTTACAGGGACACACAAAAGATTTCAAATAGTATATTCTTTCCGACGGACTGTATGTTTCCGTTGATGGCTTGATGGATGAATGTAATACATTTTAATTATGATATACGCATTTAAGTTTCACTAAATCTTTGTACATTATAAGCGTGTATAAATGTTATAGTTAATATACAGGTCTATCCAAAAGAGCTCGCCAACATTACTGAGTATTAGCGTAAATTACTTAAAGGTAATTCTTAAATAAGGTATACATTTTTACGCTGAGCTGCATTCAATTTACAAAGAAATGATTGTAGAATATACATAAAATGATATACAGGGCCACGCAAAGAATTGTGTACATGGACACCTATGAATGATAATTTATAACAATGTGATTTCAGTTGTTTTAGTTTAAAATGAATTTTAGCTTCTTACTGACGCGTAATAAAGGTACAAGGTAAACTACAGGGCTGAATAAAATTTTTCAAGTATGTTTCCCATTTATTAGTACAAATTGCTCAAAAAGAAATTTTAAGCTTTTTTTATACTAAACTAAATTTTCCCATTTTATAATATGTATATCTACTGACAGATCAAATACAAGGCTGTTCAAAGGTTTTGGAATACATATTTGGCTATATACCATTATTTACCTAATTAAAGAAGTTCTGTTAAAGATTTTATAAAGTGTTGGAAAGTGCTTCATAATCTATGCTTTATGCATGATTTTTCTTGTTTCTTAATTTAGAGGGACACACAAAATAAATCGGTTTCAGTACTGTCTTTGCATAATAATTGCTGAAGAGTATGTTTTAAAGTTCGATATGCATTTTTAAATATAATTATGTTTTTGCATATTACTCTTTATGTATAAATTTTATACCTCATATATAGGGCTGCACAAAAGTATTCACATGCCATTCGCAATATTAGAAGAAATTGCTGAAGGGGAATTTTCTGATATTTATGTATTTCTTAAATGAACTAAATTTTGTATTGCATGTTATAAATAGATACAAATCCCTATGTCATATACACGGCTGCTAAAACATTTGAATAATTTTCTGATTGTAGATGGGAACAGCTGAAATTCGATTTTAAAATGCGTTATTCATTTCCATCCGGTGAAATGAGACATAATGTTTAAATTTTTTAAATGGTGCAATTTTGTTACATTATTCTGAATGTGTTGGAAAGTGCATCATAAAGTATGCTTGATGCAAGATTTTTTTCTTTCTTGTCTATTATATAACACCGGCTAGAAAAAAAAAGAATTTTTTTTCTAAAATTAAATATAAATTCATATTACAACATTTATTTATCTTCTAGTAAATTTCAAAGAAAGAAAACATAATTTTCTTATAGGTAGTTTCCATAGATACCATCGTAGTGACATCATCACACCTACGCAGAAAAAATGAATGAAGTTGCGAAAGGAAACATTGTTTGAGAAAAGCACAGCAATGCGAAGTTTTTCTAAAGGAATTACAACTTTCAATATAAATAAATCCACCGAAGAATTTTGCTTTCTGGTCTTAACACACTTTTCAAGAAAGGATTATTCTGCTACGTCTTTGAAATAACACTGAATTAAACTTTGTGTTTCTGCTCCAGTGCTATTGTATGCAGTGAAGAGTAATAGAATTTTGTTTTTCTACTAACGAAATATGATTAGTTTGTATTTTAGTTAAGAATATTTCCTGTAATGTTTCATGAAAACAATTTTAAAAGAATGAGGAGGGATTAATTTTATTATTATCATTTTTTTGTATTTTCCTACAAAGTTAGAAAGTGCTTATTCATACTGTTTGTCTGTCCATGTCTTCACGCTTTAACGCATGTATGTAAATATACTCAGATTTTCATGTAATTGAAAAAACTTATTTAGGGTCCCCAAAGCATGTTTGACAGCGCATATGAAGTATGTACCGTTAATAGTTCATTTGCAGGGACATGTAAAATGATTCGATTACATTATGGAATATGGGAAAAATCGATTGGAGAGCATTTAAATGACATTACGCTAATTCAAATGTATTGAATATGATATAAATCACTTAATTTCACTACGATCACGTTAAAACAAAGCATTCATAACTTTTCTTATTAATTTACAGGGACACACAAAAGAAGTTGGTTTCAGTACTCTCTGTGCGTAATAATTGCTTGAGAGTACGTTCTAAATGACAGTATACATTTTAGAATATAATTAGTTTTTTGCATATTACTCTTAATGTATAAATTTTATACCTCATACACAAAGTTGCACAAAAGTATTCGCATACCGTTCTCAATATTAGAGGAAGTTGCTGAAGGGGAATTTTCTGATATTTATATATCTCTTGAATGAACTAAATTTCGGAATGCATGCTATTAACAGATACAAATCTCTATATTATATACAGGGCTGATGCAAAATTCGGAGAATTTACTGAATGTAGATAGGAACAGCTGAAATTCGGTTTTGAAATGCGTTATACATTTCCAATGGTGAAATGAGATGTAATCTTTTCATTTTTTAAACAGTGTAGTTTTGTTACATTATTCTAAATATGCTGAAAAGTGCTTCATAATCTATGCCTGAAGCATGATTTTTTCTTTTTTGTTTATTATGTAACACCGGTTAGAAAAAGAAGATAAAAAGAGAAAAGCTATTTTCTAAAATCAGATATAAATTCATATTGCAACATTTATCTATCTTCTTGTAAATTTCAAAGTAAAAAAAAACATAATTTTCTTGGAAGTAATGTCCATGGTTACCATCCTAGTGACGTCATCACACCTACGCTGAAAGAATAAATGAAGTTGCACAGAAAAGAAACATTGTTTGAGAAAAGCACAGCAATGCGAAGCTTTTCTAAAGGAATTACAAATTTCAATATAAGTAAATCCACCAAAAAAATTTTCTTTCTGGTATTAACACACTTTTCAAGAAAGGATTAATCTTCTATGTCTTTGAAATAACAATGAATTAAATTCTATATTTCTGCTGTAATATTATTGCTTTCGTGAAAGTAGTCGAATTTATTTTTCTACAAACGAAACATCATTAATTTGTGTTCTAGTTAAGAATATTGCATGTAAAGTTTTTATTAATCAATTTGAAAAAGAATAAGGGGGGATTAATTTTATTACTTTTTATTATTTACATACTACTGGGAACTTTGTCAAAGTACATGCATTGTAAAAAAAAATCCGTTAGTAAACACAATTTTTTTACGTAAAATTTTACAGTCAATTGGGAAAAGAAGAGAAAAAAAAATAATTTCTGAAATGAAATATAAATTCATATTACAATATTAATTTGTCTTTTTGTACATTTTATACAAAAAAACATAATTTTCTTGGTGGTAGTTACCATGGATACCATTCTAATGATGTCATCACATCTACGCAATAATAATAATAATAATAATAAATAGAGCTACGAAAAGAAACATTGTTTGAGAAAAGCATTGCAATGCGAAGTTTTTCTCAAGGAATTACAACTTTCAATATAAATAAATCCACCGAAGAATTTTGCTTTCTGGTCTTAACACACTTTTCAAGAAAGGATTATTCTGCTACGTCTTTGAAATAATACTGAATTAAGCTTTGTGTTTCAGCTGTAGAGCTACTGTTTTCGTGAAGAAATGTAGAATTTTATTTTCTACTAACGAAACATGATTAGTTTGTATTTTAGTTAAGAATATTTCTGTAATGTTATTATTAACATTATTCTATTATTCTTTTTTTTTATGATTTGAAAAAGGATGTGGTGGGATTAATTTTATCTTTTATTATTTACATACTTCTGCTAACTTTAACAAAGATGCATGGATTGATAATAACTTTTTTAGCACTTCCCAACAAAATTGAGAGGTGCTTATTCATTCGGTTTGTTTGTCCGCCTATAGTTTGTCCGTCTGCCTGTCTGTCAGTCTAGCCGTCTGCTCACGCTCTAACTCCTGTAATGCAATTGATAAGGCTTATTTGGAGTCATCAAGCATGTTTGGTACTGCATATGAAGTATGTACTGCATTTTACTACTATCACGTTAAAACTGAGTACTCATAGCATTTTTTGTTAGTTTACAGGGACACAAAATAAATAGGTTACAGAACCGTCTTTGTGTAATACTTTCTGGAGAGTATGTTTTAAAATTTAGTATGCGCTTTTAAATTATTTAATTTTTTACTTATTACTTCTTCTATATAAATTCTATACCTCATATCCAGGACTTCACATAGGAAACTTACAATTAACATCCCATAAACTTAATGTATGCAATCGTTATAAAAGCAAAGTCATTACATATTTTTTAAGCATTTATTCAACATAGGAATGTTGTGTAACAAAATCTTGTTCAATTTAAGTAAAACTACGTATTACGTTGTTAATACTGATTTATTAAATTACCTAAAATATATTTATACAGAAATGAAGATGAAAGTGTGGTAATTCATTTCCTTTACTAGTTATCTTAATGGTTTCTCAGACATTGTACTTGAAATACCTATGCTGAGAAAGCGCATGATAACCGTGCTAATTTTCGCATCTTCCTTGAATTTTATTACTTAAGGTATGCAAATTTTTATCCAGTATGAATGTGTCATTCTTTAAATATTAAAGACTTGACATTCCTGGAATGCATTAGTTTAGAAAGTTTTATGAAATTAAACGTGCTTATTAAGATTCATATTGTTATTTTCTAAGAATTACATTTGCAAATACCAAGAGAATTAATAAATAAGAATGCTTTTAAAAAATAGTTACGTACCTGTTATATTTTTATGACATTTGTATTGTTGCAGCGTATATGGGGTTCTTTCGATCTTATGGTTAGACAACTTCAAACTCTTTGCTCTTAGAAAAGTAGAAAATAATTTATTTACAGAACTTCAGAACAACAGAGTCTTCGAAACTCACAAATATTTCTAGATATTCAAAAAAATAATTGTTCAAATCTATCCTATACGTGCAGATATAGGTTCCAGAGACTCTTTATACAACGTCTCTACACTAAATCACATTCAAAATAACGTAAATAAGACTCAAGCAAACTTGCTTAACAAACGCGTTGTTCACTCAATGACTGACTGGTAAATAATAACAACAACAGCTCGTACTGCTCTCTTTATATAGGCTCGTAGCATGTGCTGGAAATTTCTAGAACCTACTCGAAAAATCCACGGAACAACAAACAATGTATCAGTATATCTAAAAGGGGGGTTACCATTGAGAGGGAAGGGTTACCATCGCCAACAATCGCCAAGTTTGTCGCCAACTTGGCGATATATCGCTAAATTTGGCGACCAAAATTAGTCGCCAAAAGTGATGCCAACCTGGCGATATCGCTAATATTTCGCAAAGCTGCAATAGACGTTCACTAAAAATAATAGACAAGTTTGCTTGATAACAGATACAATGTAACGAAAACTAATATTAGTAAAGAAATGGGGCTTAATAGGATTATTTACATTATTTTACAGTACAAACACTAACTATTTACAAAATTCGTAACACTACCCCCTCCTCAAAGACTGCACGTCCCGGGCAGTGCAATCCTTGAGTTAGAGGAAAACACTTAAAATAAATAAACAAATAAATAAATAAATAAATAATAACAATAATAATAAAATTTACATAAATAAAAACTAATTACTATTTACATATTTACAAAAAGTGACTTTCATGACCATGGTCTGAAATTCAAGTTTTGAATTTCTAATCACTTTGGCTAAAATAAGGGGCTAGCCGGTTATAATGTACGACCTTGGGCTTGGTGTGTGGCGATTTTCGTATGCGTACGACGACGTCATTCAGCCTGTTGACGACTGTGTAAGGACCGTCCCAGTTTCTTTGTAGTTTTGGCGACAGTCTCTTACGACGTATCGGATTCCACAACCAAACTTTGTCACCTTCGTTGAACTCATGTCCAGTTGCCTTTGTGTCGTACCGTGTCTTCATCTTTTCCGATGCCAGTCCAATTCGGTTCCTCGCTAGACAATGAATCTCCTCAATCCGTGCCTGGAGTTCATCGACATATTCCTCAGGCGATGAAGGAGCATCAGGAGGACGGCCAAACAAAAGATCAGCAGGCAGACGAAGATCACGACCAAAGAGCATTTGAGAAGGGGAGTAACCAGTGGCCTCATGAGTGGCACTCCTGTAGGCAAGCAGGAAAAGAGGCAATTTCTTGTCCCAGTCCTGTTGGTCTCACCAGGAGAGAGAGGCTATTTAGGATGGTACGATTGAACCGCTCCACCATGCCGTCCGATTGAGGATGTAGAGGTGTAGTTCGAGTTTTGTCCATGCCGAGTAGTCCACACATTTCCTTAAACACAGCCGAATCAAAATTTCTTCCTTGATCAGAATGGATTTGAAGAGGAACTCCGTATCTGGAAACCCAGTGTTGAACCAGTATGTCTGCTACGGTTACCGCCTCTTGATTAGGAATGGCGTAGGCTTCAGGCCACTTGGTGAAGTAATCCATGACAACGAGGATGTACTTGTTGCCATCAGATGTTCTAGGAAGAGGACCCAGAATGACTAGAGCATTTCGTTCGAAAGGAGCTCCTACATTATAACGTTGCAATCGTCCACGGGTGCGCCTCTTTGGACCTTTACGGGATACACAGGTGTCACAAGTTCGACACCAATTCTCTACATCACTGCGAACATTATTCCAGTAGAAACGCTCTCGAACCTTTTGCAGGGTCTTCATTACACCGAAATGGCCTCCTGTGGGACTACCATGAAGTTCTTGAAGGACCATAGAAATTCTCGACTTAGGGAGTAGTAGTTGCCATCTACATATCTTTCCATCGTCAGACTCCCATTTTCGGTACAAGATACCGTTCTTCAAATGTAGGGAATCCCAGAGAGCCCAATAACGTTTAGTCGTAGGATGGTAATGGGCCATGTCTTGCCAGCTGGGCTTCCTGTTGGACTCCTCTTTCAGCTCTAGAATTGGCTTAATTTCAGGATCAGCAAGTTGATCTTTACGCAGGCTCTCGTCACTCCACGTATCTTGCGATGATGTAGACCCAGTTGTAACTTGTCTTACTATAGGACCTTTGACATTAAATTTCTTCTCAACCCGGTCGCAGTATCTACAATTCTCTGAGCAGGGTCTTCTTGAGAGAGCATCTGCATTTCCATGTGATGAGCCTTTTCGATGGCTTATCTCCATATCGTACTCTTGAAGCTTTTGTATCCACCTGGCTATCTGGCCTTCTGGGTTCTTAAAATTCAATAGCCAAGTTAGAGAAGCATGATCAGCTCGGATCAGGAATTTTCGACCGTAAAGATAGTGATGAAAATGGTCTATGGCTTTCACTACAGCAAGAAGCTCTTTTCTTGTTACGCAGTAGTTTCGCTCTGCCTTTGATAAGCACTTGCTGAAATAGGCGATAACACGCTCCTGGCCGTCGCGTCGATTTCCTGGGACAGTACAGCGCCAATGCTTTCGTTGCTTGCATCCGTATCAAGTATAAACTGTTTATCGATTTGAGGATACGACAGAATTGGAGTGGATGTCAAGGCCTCCTTAAGCTTTTCGAAAGCAGCGTCACATTCCTGTGTCCACATAAATTTTTGATTGGCTTCTGTAAATTTATGAAGTGGTCTTGCAATCATCGAGAAGCCTTTGACGAATTTTCTGTAATAGGTGCATAATCCTAGAAAACTTCGAAGCTGGTGAACATCTGCTGGACGACTCCAATTTTTCACGGCCGATATCTTCTCCGGATCAGTCCTAACTCCTTCCGCCGAAATGATGTGTCCAAGGTAGGCGACTTCATTTCGAAACAAACTGCACTTCGAAGGGCTTAACTTCAAATTAGCTTCCTTTAATTTTTGTAGCACCCGCCTGAGGTTGTTCAGATGTTCATCAAAAGATTTTCCTATGATTATGATATCATCTAAATAAACAAGACATGCTTCATATGACAGCCCCCGGAGAACCGTTTCCATAAGCCGTTCGAAAGTTGCAGGTGCGTTACATAGACCAAAAGGCATTACCTTGAATTGCCATAATCCTTCTCCCGTTGTGAAGGCAGTCTTCTCGCGGTCGTCGGGATGGATCTCTACCTGCCACTAACCACTCTTCAGATCCAGAGTCGAGAACCAAGTGTTGCCCGCAAGTGTGCCGAGAGTGTCGTCGATCCTTGGTAGAGGGTAACTATCCTTTTTAGTGACGTCATTCAGTCGGCGGTAGTCTACACAAAATCTTGTTGAACCATCCTTCTTTCTTAGTAATACAATGGGAGACGCCCATGGACTTGTCGATGGTTCGATGACGTCATTTTCTTTCATATCCTTAATTAAATTCTGCACCTCTTCTTGCTTGGCAAAAGGTAATCGTCTAGGGTGCTGTTTAATAGGAGAGTGATCTCCCGTGTCAATTCGGTGTTGTGCCATTTTAGTTCGTCCAAAGTCTTCAGATGTTTGGGAAAATAAACTTTGGAATTCTCTAATTAAATTTTCCGCAGCTTCCATCTGTTTTGGATTTAAGTCTGTATTTTGTAACAAATCCTTGACTAAATTATCTGAAGATTTCTCAGAGTGACTGGAATTTTGACTTATGCACGTCACAGGAGCACATGACGCTATCACCTCTCCTTTCTTGATAGTCCTCGTCTTATCACTGATGTTAGCAATTCTGACTGGAATGGTCTTTTTCGAGAGGTCTACCACAGAAGATGCCACCAATACTCCTGCTTGTGTACTATTGTCTTCTGGATAATCTATATGGCCAAATCGATAATTAGTTTTATTTTTAATTACAGCAGGAACCAAACATTCTGTTCTTGCATCTAGATTAATGTCTTCTTTGGCTATTACTATTTGTTTACATTCAATTTCGTTATTTAATCCAAAAAGACTTATTTCTTCAAATTTTGAGATCATATTGTTATTTTTGAAATCAAGTCTGAAGTCAAACTTCTTCAGAAAATCTAGTCCGATTAAGCAAGGATCTGTTATGTCAGCCACATATGCCGTATGGTAATATTTCGTTCCTCCAAAGTTGATAGTTAAATTGGCCTTTCCATATATGCCTATCTTGTCGCCCGTCACAGTTTGCAGGGTAATGCATGGTGGAGTCCAGATGAGTTTAGATTTCAATTTTCGAGCCAAATCTTCTCTTATTATTGTCACATTGGCTCCTGTATCGACAATCATACGGCACTGAATTCCGTTAATAAAGCCTATCACATATAATTCATTATCACCGCCACTCATTTTTGATATCTGGAGGATCTTCAGGTGGGGCTTTTCATTCTCTGGCAACCTCCGCCCCGCGAGATGGCCAAAATTTAGTTTCCCTGCTGACTGTTTGAATTTATCTCACGTTCGTGGATTTTGGGGCAATTTCTTCGGAGATGTCCTGTATCACCGCATCCCCAGCACGTGAGATTCTGTCTTCTTGCGCTTGTTCTTCCATATTTTAAAGCTTCAATCTCTTGATTTAATTTCCTAATTTTTTCAAGACGTCGCTCTCAGTGTCTGAGCTTTTATTCACCGTTGCCCCTCGGACTGAATGACGATCTCTTCGGCTGGCTTGTGTAGCTGCTTCCAACTTTAAGGCATATAGTAGTGCAGTCTTTAAATCCTGTACATCTGCCATTCGTACCGCTCTCTGCACTTCTGGATCTTTTATTCCGTCTACAAAATATTGCAGTGAGAGCATTTCCCGTACATTTGTTGGACAGTCAATGAATGTTAAATTTGCAAGCCGTTCAATTTCCGAGGCAAACTCTTGAAGGGTTTCACTCGATTTTTGATGGCGGCTCTTCATTTGTATTCTCGTATAAACCTTGAAGAATTTTTCGCCGAATCTCATTTCAAGTGCACAACTTAGAGTCTCAAAATTGAGTTGCGTCATATCGGGCAATGTTTGCAGCACGTTTGCGGCTTCTCCTCTTAAAGATGCTGCCAGTTGACAAGCTTTCACCTCGTCACTCCATTTGTTCGCTTCGGCTACAATGGTGAATTGGGTCTTGTAAACTTGCCAGGAACTCTTTCCGTCGTATGTCGACAGCTTGATGTGCACGGGAGAAGCAGGCGGATTCCTAAATTCTTCATAATTACCACTGGACGCTGAAAGCTTCTTCTCAAGATCTTGTACTCTTTTATTTAGCTTTTCATCTACTTCAACTATTTTCCCTTCCATTTTCTCTTCAACATTTCTAACATCATTCTGAATTTTCTCTTCTACTTCCTCTATTTTCCTTTCCATTTTCTCTTCTACATTACTAACTTCATTCTGAATTTTCTCTTCTACTTCCTCTATTCGTCTCTCTACCGACGAGAACTTTTCTTCTAAAGTTTTCTTCATTTCTTCTTGGCCTATCTTTTCGGTCACTTCTTCTTGGCACTTATTCATTTTATCCGCCAATTCTTCTTGGAATTTATTTATTTTTTCCGCCAATTCTTCTTGGCCTTTATTCATTTTTTCCGCCAATTCTTCTTGGCCTTTATTCATTTTTTCCGCTAATTCTTCTTGGCCTTTATTCATTTTTACCGCCAATTCTTCTTGGCCTTTATTCATTTCTGTCTTTATGCCATTGATAGCATCTAACAGTTCTTTCAGTTGTCCATCCATTGTTCTTGTTTTCGCCATAAGATCCCGACTCCTGACACCAAATGTTGCAGCGTATATGTGGTTCTTTCGATCTTATGGTTAGACAACTTCAAACTCTTTGCTCTTAGAAAAGTAGAAAATAATTTATTTACAGAACTTCAGAACAACAGAGTCTTCGAAACTCACAAATATTTCTAGATATTCAAAAAAATAATTGTTCAAATCTATCCTATACGTGCAGATATAGGTTCCAGAGACTTTATACAACGTCTCTACACTAAATCACATTCAAAATAACGTAAATAAGACTCAAGCAAACTTGCTTAACAAACGCGTTGTTCACTCAATGACTGACTGGTAAATAATAACAACAACAGCT
The DNA here is from genome assembly GCA_964019185.1 of Maratus speculifer. Taxonomy (NCBI): domain Eukaryota; kingdom Metazoa; phylum Arthropoda; class Arachnida; order Araneae; family Salticidae; genus Maratus; species Maratus speculifer. The sequence goes on from OZ025301.1 coordinate 110,513,919, forward strand.
CGTACTGCTCTCTTTATATAGGCTCGTAGCATGTGCTGGAAATTTCTAGAACCTACTCGAAAAATCCACGGAACAACAAACAATGTATCAGTATATCTAAAAGGGGGGTTACCATTGAGAGGGAAGGGTTACCATCGCCAACAATCGCCAAGTTTGTCGCCAACTTGGCGATATATCGCCAAATTTGGCGACCAAAGTTAGTCGCCAAAAGTGATGCCAACTTGGTGATATCGCTAATATTTCGCAAAGCTGCCATAGACATTCACTAAAAATAATAGACAAGTTTACTTGATAACAGAGACAATGTAACAAAAACTAATATTAGTAAAGAAATGGAGCTTAATAGGATTATTTACATTATTTTACAGTACAAACACTAACTATTTACAAAATTCGTAACAGTATGTTTGGTATTGTTAAATTACACAGCATTTAAAAGTTAGAAAAACATTAGACATTTTTCTATGAAAAGCTTACTTGTGTTTACATACGTTAGTGCAAAATTCTTTATCTGTCTAACGTTCTACAATTAAATAACAACAACAATAATTAAACAACAATATAAAATCATGGTAATCAAAAATAAATTATGAAAATAATTTGATTTGAAAAATAATTTGTAAACTATGTAAAAAAAAAAAAAAAAAAGTGGAAGGACACATGAGTATTTTATATGAAAAAAATCCCTGTCTGCTTGGCCTACAAGAGGAGTTAGGTTTTGAAATTAAGTGCTCATTTCAACCACAAAAATTAAAATATGATTAGAGATAAACCCAGTTTAACAACGTTATTCGGCCGCTTTTGAATAAATTTTAATTTCATTTTCCTATAAGAGCGAGTTTTCTCACATTCATCTTAACCCCTGGGAACGAACAACACGTATACGTGCCACAAAAAGACTTAAGAATCTTTGTTTATCCCCATCAGTAAAATTTTACTGTAAAATTTGTCGTATTACATCGATTTTACATCGCAAATTTTCGATTTACTAAGGCAAAAATTTCTGTTTTTAAATACCGGTGACAAAATATTAAATATTTCGTAAAAAATTCCCGTCGCGAAGGGGTTAATCAAAATTCTGCTCAAATGTTCACTTTGTGATAGTTAGAAAAGCATCAAATACCTCATTTTAAACTATTTTTTCCATAATAACGCTTTTAGTACATTTAATAGCTAAAACAATTTCAATTAACATTCCACAAACTGAATGTATGAAATCGTTATAACAGCAAAGTGATTACACAGTTTTTTATGCCTATTTATCCTTTATTCATCTCAGGAATGTTATGCAGCTAAATCTTGTTCCATTTAAGCAAAACTACGCTTTGAATTGTTAATACTGATTTATTAAATTACCTAAAATACAGAAACGGGAATGTTAGAGAAAGTAATTAATTTCCTTTACTAGTTATCTTAATGGTTTCTCAGACTTTGTACTTGAAATCTCCAAGCTAAGAAAGAGTATGAAAGCCATCTCATTTTCGCATCTTGCTTGAATATTATCGCTTAAAATATGTAAATTTATAACTAGTGTGAATGTGCCATTCTTTAAATATTAAAGAGTTGTTATTCTTGGAATGCGTTAATTTAGTTTAGACAGTTTTAAGAAACTACATGTATTCATTAAGATTCATATAGTAATTTTCTAAAAACTATAACTACTGATATTAAGAGAATTAATAAACAAGGATTCTTTTTTAAATGTGGTTACTAAACTGTTACTTTTTTATTACAATTGTATGTTTGAGTTGTTGTTCTTGAAATGCGTTAACTTAGTTTTGACAGTTTTGAAAAACTAAACGTACTGTAATTTTTTAAACCCGTAACTGCAAATAGTAAGCGAAATAATAAGCAATGATGCTTTTTAAAATGTGGTTACTTACCTGTAATTTTTTATAACATTCGTATGTTTAATATTTTTAAATTACACTTAATGTGTGCAATCGTTATAACAGCAAAGTGATTACAATTTTTTTTCGCCTATTTATCCTATATTCATCTCAGGAATGTTATGTAGCAAAATCTTGTTCAATTTAAGTAAAACTATACGCTTTGAATTGTTAATGCTGATTTATTAAATTACCTAAAATATCTTTCAGACACGGGGAAGTTTGTGTGGTAATTAATTTCCTTAACTAGTTAGCTTAATGGTTTCTCAGACTTTGTACTTGAAATCGCTATGATAAGCTAGCGCATGAAAGTCGAGCTAATTTTCGCATGTTGCTTGAATTTTATCGCTTAAGATATGCAACTTTATAACTAGAATGGGTACTTCTAGGTTATCCCGTCGACCAAAAAATTATCGCCAAACTATAAGATTAAATGCCAATAATGGATGATCGTGAATGTCACATTCAAGGACATTAAATGCGATTCACGTGTTTAAAATGCCATTAAGTGATTTTTATTTCGACTTTTTATTAATATTCTACTAACTATTTATTTTTTCGTTATTTAAAATAAAAAATTATGTCAACATGTATAACTTGGCTATTAGTTTGGAGATTTTATAATTTGGCGAAATTGGTCGACGGGATAACCTAGAAATACCCTATAATGTAATGTGTCATTCTTTAAAGATTAAAGAGTAGCTTTCTTAGAATGCGTTAACTTAATTTAGAAAGTTTTGAAAAACTAAACGTACTTATTAAGATTTATATTGTAATTTTCTAAAAACTATAATGACAAATACTAAGTACGTACCATAGTACACCAATAACTACCCCTTAAGTACATCCCTTAAACTTAGAGTATGCAATCGATATAGCAGAAAAGTGATTAAATATTTTTTACGCCTTATTCATCTTAGGAATGTTACGCCGCAAAATCTTGTTCAATTTATCCATTTATGCACCGACGGTACTTTAAAGTACCATTGAAGGAAACTTTATATAAAACTTATTTATTCTGTCTATTAATAAAAGTTTTTTATTCTTTCCACATAAAATATTCTTCTTGATCAAATTTAGATAGAATAGAGAAACAGTCGAAGCTAAATATTTTCAAAAATTGGTAGTTTTATTATTCCATTTTTATAGGCATTTCTTTTCTTTATTTAAATGAAATTATGTAAAACATAAAACTGCAAAAGCGTTTCTAATAGAGATTTATAGAGAGGATCATATTGCATTTCAACTCGTTGCTTTTTTAAGAATTGTGATATTTTCAAAAGAGTAATTTTCGTTAATTAATCTTTTTTTTTTTGCAAGTACTTCACAAAAAAATTATAACTACCGATATATTTATTCAGTCAAAAAAAAATTTTCAAAATTCCACATTAGTATTATCTGAAAATTCCAATATACAGTAAAACACCGATAATTCGTATTAATTGGAACCACACCCAATCCGGATTATCGAAAATTCGGATTATCCAGAGAATTAGAAAAAAATGAAATGAAATAAAACATACTTACAGAAAGTCATCTTTATAATAAACTTATTGAATATTTATAGGCAGTAAAAATATTTACTTTGTAATGAAAGAGTTTGTAATTTTCCGCTGCGCCAGATTCTGCTGTGCTGTGATTTCTTATGACATTTCTAAGTGGTTTAAATAGAAAATTGGAATTGCCAAACTTAGTGATACATTATTGTTTCTTTGAAAGATAACATCAAAGAGTTTAAATAAGAAAGATTAAAGTACTCTTCTGGAAAGATTTTAGAAAAAAGTTTTTTTTAATTCAGAATACGACGATGAAACAAGTTAATGTTAGTGAAATTAGCCAATCACTTCTCAAACTTGAAAAAAAAAATGACCAAACCGATCCGGATTAACGGGGTCCGAATCAGCGGGGTTCTACTGTACCTTCAGATATTAAAGAAGATTATTATTATATGGATTAGTTTCTTGATAAATAATTCGGCAGATAAAGGGTTAACTAAAAGTACGCTTTGAATTTTTAATGCTTATTTATTAAATAACATAATCTATTTTTCTACAGAAACGGGAATTTTAGTATGGTAAGTCATTTCCTTTATCTTAATGGTTTCTCAGACTTTGTATTTGAAATCACTATGATAAGCTAGCACATGAAAGTCGAGCTAATTTTCACATCTTGCTTGAATTTTATCGTTTAAGATATGCAAATTCATAACTAAAATTAATGTGTCATTTTTTAAATATTAAAGAGGTGCTATTCTTGGAATGCGTTAGCTTAGTTTAGAAACTTTTGAGAAACTATACGTACTTATTATGATTCATATTGTAATTTCTAAAATCTATAACAGTAAATACTGAGAAAATTAATAAACAAGAATACTTTTTAGCATGTAGTTGTATAAATGTTGCACTTTTATAACAATTGTATGTTTATTATTGTTAAATTAGAAATCAGATATAAATTATTTTTTATTTCAATTCAGAAAATAGAATTACTTTACAGCTGCATAGCATATTTGAATAAAGGCATTTTAAAAGATTTCTTATAAGTATTACACAGTGTCTCAGGCGACCTATGTTTTTTATATTAGTCCAGATCCGGCAGCTGAAAAACCTAAGGTATTGGGTACAACAAAAACAAGTTGGAAATTGCACGTGAAGCGTAGCAAATGAGGTGCGTTCGTACAATAACGAAGTTTTAAAATATTTAGATCTTGCTGACATAGTAGAGCGTACTTTGGATATATGTAGTATAGTGGTCGAAATCTTTGTGTTCCTGTAAATATGCAGGGAGTAATTTTTATTATACTTCATTAACGTATATCTTATTCATAAAATGTGAAGTAGTTTAATATAATTAAAACACGCCCCAAACAATGTTTTCCCGTGTAACATTATTTAGTGGAATACATTTGTGTGGCCCTGTAATTTAATAATAAATATTCTTTGCATCACAGATTGCACAGAATGTATATTTTAGTACATACTTCATATATTCATGTCAATTCTATTATGTTCAAGTGAGTGTAACATCATTAAAATGCATTTGAAACTTTTTTCCCATTGATCGTAATGTAACGGAATACTTTTGATTGTCCCTGTAATTGATTTATGCATCCGATTTTCATAACATTTGAAATGACTCGACAAAATTATGTAATAATTATACCTTTTAAATTTCAAACGATTAAAATGCATTTGAAACTTTTTTCCCCATTCACCGTAATGTAACGGAATACTTTTGATTGTCCCTGTAATTGATCTATGCATCCGATTTTCATAACATTTCAAATGACTCGACAAAATTATGTAATAATTATACGTTTTAAATTTCAAACGATTAAAATGCATTTGAAACTTTTTCCCCATTGACCGTAATGTAACGGAATCCTTTTGATTGTCCCTGTAATTGATCTATCCGTCCGATTTTCAAAAAATTTGAAATGACTCGACAAAATTATGTTATAATTATGTATTTTAAATTTCAAACGATTCGGTTGGGTAGTTTTTGCGTTGTTATATGCGGACAGACAGACGGACAGACAGATGGACAGACAGACTGACAGACAGACGGACTGAGCGACAACAATAGGTGCTACGTATTTACATAATTACGAACTCACGTAAAAAGCCTTTACTTTATGAAAGAGTAGTAATAAGGGAATCGAATGATCCATGTCTACCGGAAGTGAAATGGTGCTCAAGCCTAAAGTTATTACCACTAGTCTTTTACTCGTAGGTTTATCATTGTGTTAGCCGTACAATCAAAAGTATGAAAACATGGAAACAGTGTTGCCAGTGGACTACCATTTTTTTAATCAGATTTCCTAATTAACACCACTTTTTTAAAATAGCAAAATACTGTTTGTTTCCATTGTTTGTTGTCATGGATCATTAGATTCTCCTATTACTACTCTTCCATAAAATAGAGGATTTTTCTTGTGCTGGATACCTTAAGTTTTCGTGCTATTGGCTCTTGGACTATATGTTCTGTTGCATTTATATGAATCAGTACTGTTAAATCAGTAATCTTTGTATAATGTTTATATGTTATTTGCAGTAGAAATCTGTTACAAACATTATTTTTTTTTAAGTGAAAAAATGTATAACAAAATATAGAACGCTGCGAACAGTTCTTGCAAGCACTTTTGTTTACAATATCAATTGTTTGAAAGGGAAATTAAACGACGATATTTTTGTTATTATTAACTTCGACGATATTATTAACTTCGAACCGTTTTTAAATGCTGAAAATTTAAAATATGCATTGTCTTAAAGAATTTACACGATCTTTAACTAAACATTAATGGCTTATGTTTGCTATAGGATCAAAATTCATCGTTCACATTTCTAACTTTTTAAAAAGCATGTATTAAATTCAAATCTCAGATTCTTAACGAAGAACTCCCAATACAATTTCATCTAACGAACTTCAGGCAAGCTTCAAGCAGGAACATGAATTTCGGAGTACACCCTTGACAAGATTATCCAAGATTTTTCTTTTCTCTAACGCCGTAAAATTTATTTTTATAATTATAATTTAAAAAAAAAACATTCGTAAATTCCTTTTAGAGTATTAAAAAAGATAGTCTTACCGAAATTGACAAATTAACTAGACTTTTATCATTAATATCTTCAAGGATAATTTTAAATCTCATATTTTCTTTATTTTCTGGCGTATCATTTTATTAGAAAAAAAAATTCCATAAAAATACTTAAATTGTACGCCCCCCCCCTTTTTTTACTTACCCATCATACGTAGTATAGGGTAAGTCTTGCAATCGTTTTGAAAATCGAAAAAAAATTTTTGACGGATTTACACGTTTTAGATAGTAGAGATTCCGAAAAACATATTTTTAGAAAAAAAATTTTGCCGTCCGTCCGTCTGTCTGTCTGTCTGTCTGTCTGTCTGTCTGTCTGTCTGTCTGTCTGTCTGTCTGTAAACGCTCTATCTCCCGAACAAATTGTGATAGAGACTTGAAATTTTGTATGTAGTTAGTATGTAAGAATGGGACGAACCCTATTTAATATCAGTAACCTCGATTATCCGGAACTATTTTTTTCGGACTCTCGAAAAATTCGTTCTGATGAAAGGTCTATAAAAATTTTCAAATTTTTTTGTTCTAAGGAATGGACGTAAAAGGCAATAAAATAACACACATTTTGCATATAGAACAAAGTCGATCGGATTATTAGTTGCCGAGATATTTGTAATCTTGTTTTCCACATTCTTCGATTTTTCATCACCCTGTATTTCATTCAAATTTCAATTCAGAAGTACATTTTAATTGGAAATGAGACGCTTAATCCGACGCAGTTAATTGTTAGTTGATAGAATTATTATTTTTGGAGTTATAAGGATGTTTCTTTTAAGCAGTTCGGTACTACTTGAGTAGTTTGGCGTTTTATATAATTTGTCGAAATTGGTACATCAGCAGTTCTTTAACATAGCATTACCATGTATATTAACAATATTTAAATTTTGTTTATGAATTGCAATGCATTGTATAAATAGTTTTCACATGTTTTATTTTCATATACATATCCATGATGGGTAAATATTACGGTGGCCCCCAACGACTAGTTTTACCTTGAGACCTGAACCATTTTACGACGGATGATTTTATGTGTAATATATATTCGTAGATAAATATATATATGTGTGTAGTACGATACACTATAAAGTGTATTATTATATATATATATATATATATATATATATATATATATATATATATATATATATATATATATGTTATATAAAAATTTTACATCGAGATGCTTATCTAAATTTTTCTAGTTTTTCGGCATATTCACTGTTTTTCTGTTTCTTAATAATATGTATTATTTATTGGTGTCTAATGTGTTTAAAACTAAAATGCTTGTATAAATAACGATTTTATTCAAAATCTTAATCAAAAATGTTTAATTCATTTATAATTTTTTATCATTACCCAAACTATAGTATTCTGAGAGAAGGTAGATTTTATTTTCGAGATGTTTTTAAAAGCAATTCTGCTATTTTACTTACCCATCATACGTAGTATAGGGTAAGTCTTGCAATCGTTTTGAAAATCGAAAAAAAAATTTTGACGGATTTACACGTTTTAGATAGTGGAGATTCCGAAAAACATATTTTTAGAAAAAAAAATTTGCCGTCCGTCTGTCTGTCTGTCTGTCTGTCTGTCTGTCTGTAAACGCTCTATCTCCCGAACAAATTGAAATAGAGCCTTGAAATTTCGTATGCCGTTAGTATGTAAGAATGGGACGAACCCTATTTAATATCAGCAACCTCTATTATCCGGAACTATTTTTTTCGGATTCTCGAAAAATTCGTTCTGATGAAAGGTATATAAAAATTTTCGAATTTTTTTGTTCTAAGGAATGGACGTAAAAGGCAATAAAATAACACACATTTTGCATACAGAACGAAGTCGATCGGATTATTAGTTGCCGAGATATTTGTAATCTTGTTTTCCACATTCTTCGATTTTTCATGACCCTGTATTTCATTCAAATTTCAATTCAGAGGTATATTTTAATTGGAAATGAGACACTTAATCCTACGTAGTAATTGTTAGTTAATAGAATTATTATTTTTGGAGTTATAAGGATGTTTCTTTTACGAAGTTCGGTACTGCTTGAGTAGGTTGGCGTTTTATATAATTTGTCGAAATTGGTACATCAGCAGTTCTTTAATATAGCATTACTATGTATATTAACAATATTTAAATTTTGTTTATGAATTGCAATGCATTGTATAAATATTTTCACATGTTTTATTTTCATATACATATCCATGATGGGTAAGTATTACGGTGGCCCCCAACGACTAGTTTATTCTTAATTTTATTCTACGTATCAGCTTCTCGCACGTTTGCTGGCGTCAGGCTTTTTACATCGAAATCTTTCCGCCGGCAGATAGCATTTTTGCCGATCCCACCGAAGTTAGCATAGGAAAATAAATACGGACTTCTGATTGGTTGAATAATTTAAAGAGCAATTGTTGCTTGTAAATAAATCATTTTGAATGTTAATATGCGTATTATTATGCATATAGGTATGTCATGTTAAAATAATAATTAAAAGAAATGACAATTTAAAAAAAAAGTAATATAGAACAATTGATTTTGTAAATATCGCATAATTGACACCGTAAAAAGAAAACGTGATTATTGTTTGTAAATAAATTGTCCTGAATGTGGATGTACGTATTAAGAATATATATATGAATATCATGTTAAAATAATTAAGAAGACATTCCAATTTTATTTTTATTTATTTATTTATTTTAATTAATACAGAACAATTGAGAACAGCATCATTAACTTTTTTAATTCTAAATTCCAGTAAATTTTTCTTTTTATATATTAATAAATATGTAAAATCAGAAGAAAAATAATCATAATCCATCTTTTAAAAGATTTTCAAATACAAATTGATGATTAAATAAACGCAAACCCAAACTAGTCGTTGGGGGGCCACCGTAATACTTACCCTTCATGGGTAGGCATATGAAAATAAAACATGTGAAAACTATTTATACAATGCATTGCAATTCCAAAACAAAATTTAAATATTGTTAATATGCATAGTAATGCTCTATTAATGAATTGCTGATGTATCAATTTCGACAAATTATATAAAACGCCAAACCACTCAACTAATACCGAACTGCGTAAAAGAAACATCCTTATAACTCCAAAAATAATAATAATATAAACTAACAGTTTGCTGCGTTGGATTAAGCGTCTCATTTTCAGTTAAAATATACCTCTGAATTGAAATTTGAATGAAATACAGGGTCATGAAAGATCGAAGAATGTGGTAAACAGGATTACAAATATCTCGACTACTAATAATCCGACTGACTTCGTTTTATATGCAAAATGTGTGTTATTTTATTGCCTTTTACGTCCATTCCTTAGTACGAAAACATTTGAAAATTTTTATATACCTTTCATCAGAGCGAATTTTTCAAGAGTCCGAAAAAAATAGTCCCGGATAATCGAGGTTGCTGATATTAAATAGGCTTCTTTCCATTCTTACATGCTAACTACATACAAAATTTCAAGTCTCTATCTCAATTTGTTCGGGAGCTGGAGCGTTTACAGACAGACAGACAGACAGAAGACGGACGGCAAAATTTTTTTTCTAAAAATATGTTTTTCGGAATCTCCACTATCTAAAACGTGTAAATCCGTCAAAATTTTTTTTTCGATTTTCAAAACGTTTGCAAGACTTACCCTATACTACGTATGATGGGTAAGTAAAATGAATCAAAACAAAATGCTCTTTAAATTACTCAACCAATCAGAAGCCCGTATTTTCTTCTCTGTGCTGGCTTCGGTGGGATCAGCAAAAATTCCGGCAGATATGGAACTCCTTTCCTAAAACGCTCCCCTTCTCACACTATTGGATGAGTACACATGGGACTGTCACTAAGTGGTTCGCTCCTAAATGTTGTATTCTAATCTGTTTTCCTAGGCAATGCAAATAAAATTAGCCAGCATAAGCTCGGAGAGCAGAGTTTTCTAGTTTTCCAGTGCTTCAAAGATGTTACCCGGTGTGTTACAGCTAAATAATGATAGCAATAAGTTTTTTAACCAGATATCTTTTTTTATTTAATTTTAAGAATGCTAAATACAAATCATTGTTGAGTTAAAAATATTTTACTATATCACCCAAACTTTAAGTCTTTATTCGGTAGTTCTTCAGATAGTGCGATAGCTCAAGTAATCTTTAATTTATAGGGATGAGAGTGTTCCGCGTTTTTACATACCAGTATAATATTAGAGTAAACATTGTTCTGTTAAATAGCAGCATTTTTCTTTTGAGTAAAATAAGATTTTCTCTAAAATTATACTGGTGGGAAAAAACGCGGAAAATTCTCATCTCTAAATTTACCAGTTAATTGAATGATTTTGCAGACTCTTTCTACTAGAGTTCTTAATCCTAAGCTAGCTGAAAAAGGAGCTAAGTTGATTTGAGGTGCTTCTGTTTTAGTCACATAATACGAGGATTCATAAATTGGTTGGATGTTTAAAATTTTTAACTGTTTAAACCATGATTTCCTTAGAAATAGCTAACTTCTTTCGGAAAATTTGACAAAACTTCAAGCACACATACAAAATTTTTCTAAATACTATTTATAGACAATAAATTCTGAAAATGTTATAGAAATCAAAAGCTGTTAGGTAGATTTCGCATAAAATGCTACCTATTGTGGTCGCTCCAATGTTGGAATTACTGAAACATTTTGCAGAACTACAGCGATCATGACCCCTAGACCCCAAAACTATCATCATTAAAGAACTTTATATGTATAGATCCAACTATCTTATCTTAATGATATATATATATATATATATATATATATATATATATATATGTGTATCACTTTGTTATGCCAACGATAGCTTCTATAATTCTGCTAAAATCTCTGCCGAACTGATACATAAAATCAATGTACATAAAATCTCGGTCAAGTTCTTTAATTTGCAAAATCGGACCAAGGAGGTGGAAATAGGGAGAGGTTTTGTGAAAGTAGGAAAAAACCCAAAATGTCTTGGTTAAAATGGATATCGAGTCAATTTAAAGTTTATGTTACTTCTAAAAAATGGGCCAAAAGTTTATGCATGATAGATTTTTGATAAAGTTAAAGTGGGCTCAATTGGCAAAAAAAGTAGGTTTTTTGGGGAGAAAAAATTCATAACTTCCACAATTCTCAAGATATCAAATCCAATTAAATGTATCATAAATTTTCTTAATATATTCTGAAACTTTTGTATTTACAAATTTTTGATAAGAGCAACTGTTATTTTAAAAAAAACATTAATAAATAAATAAAATAAAATAAAAATAAAAACGAAAACAAAAACAAAAACAAAAAGGGAGGGGGTAGAAAAAGAAAAAAATCCATAACTTCGTCAATTCTTAAAGTATCAAATCCGATTAAATTCACTATACATCTTCTCAAAAATATCTACAGCTTTTATACTGACAAGTTTTTCATTGGACCAATACTTATAGTTTAAACAAATTAAACAAAAAAAGGAATTGAAGGAAAAATCGTATTAAGACTGTAGTCAAATCCAAACTGCTTGTATTTTGACCCCTTCTTAAATTTATTTTGATCTCAAACACATCTAGTTGGCATGTTCTTTTATTTAGGAACTGTATAATGGACCGTTTTGGTCAGTTTTTCAATAAAAGTAGAGTATATTTCAAAAAATGCTGTCACAGTGGGCATTTTGAACAAAAAATTCGGAAACGATCATAGCTGAACATTTTAGGATATATTCAAATAACAAATTGCTTATTTTCTGACTCATTTTTAAATTCAATTTTACTCTCAAATGCATTCAATTAACAGTTTCTCTTATTTTGGAACTTCTCTTATTTAGGTCGAATTTTTCATAAAGACATGTATTTCAAAAAATGCTGTCAGATTGGGCATTTAAGCCGAATTTTCTTAAGGTGAAACTGATAAAACCAGCTCTTACAGAAAAATGAAATTAAAAATTCTTCAAAAGCCGCCAAATAAAGTTGTTAAACTGGGTTTATCTCTAGTCATATTTTATTTTTTGTTGTTGAAATGTTCGCTTAACTTCGAAATCTACCTTTGCCTGTAGGCCAAGTTGACAGGGATTTTTTTTAAATATATTTATCTAATTTTAACATTCTATTTAGGCTTTCAAATTGATTTTAATAGATATACTTCATTGCAAAAATTTTCTTATTTAATTTTTAAATTATTTAACAGCTTCAGAACACATTTGAATGTGAGCCTTTTAAAAGATACGATTTAATAGCCTTAGAAACACTCATCTCAATTTTTTAAAGACAATTTTTTCAAACATCATTTTTTGCACTATATTTTAATCCTTCCATCGCCAAAACTATAACAAAAAAATCTTCAATGTTTTTGATGAAAAAATTTTTGCCAACCTAAATTTTGAATATAAACTATGTTTTATTTTGTGATCAAAGTTTCTATTAATGAAAAAGAAAAAAGAAATATTTCTAAAATTCTGGTAGCAAATTCTGGTAGTTTATTTAAGCATGCTCGTTTATTTTTACCGGTTACAACGCTACAAAAGCGAATAATGGATTCTATTTTGCTACACTCTTCCTTCCTTAGTCCAAGCAATTTTAAAGAAAGTTTCTTTGTTATAATATGTTGCCGCCACCGATATAATTGCGTAATATCGGACACGCAATGAAAAGCTTATTGGAAGAATACTAACTTATTCAATTCAGCTTAAGTAATAATTTATTTGCATAATATTTAATAACAACAAAACAATATTTACAATTAAGAAATTGAATATAGGTGATCTGGTCCGACATTAAGTTAAATACAGAAAATATTTTCTGTGTACAGTTAAACTACTCTATGTATTGCTCACACTATGCTAGTAAAATCAGAATCATCGGAGATTACTCTTAATTTCTCAGTACATCGACTCTATTCTCCAAGAGCCTCACACAACTTAAAACACTCTCCACAGTAAAATCAACCTCTCACATCGAGATCTCTACCCCCACCAGACTAATTTTTCTCCGCTATACAATTCATCTTCAAAACAGCTTATCAATTTCTCTCTGACAACCCGGGCCATATCTCCTCATCGCCTCAATTTGTTATTTCTCCTTACTTCTATTATCTCGCTAGATAGCTAATGGGGTTCTTTTGTTTGCTTAATCTCAGGAATGCATTTTCAATGTCAAAAGAAACCCCACTTTATTGATACATTTTTCATCTAGTATTATCTAACTCAAACTAGCTGGAATTAATTTCCAGATATGAAAAAATGTTACGTTAAAATTCACAGTACACAGATAGTGGCACGAAAACAACCCACAGGTAAAAAGATAATATCATATAACGATAGTTCTAAACAGTATCTGTTCATCAGGACCTGAAATGTAATTTTGTGATTTAGCTAAAAAAAATTTATTGACTATAAAATATTAAATTATATATTAATTCCTATTAACTATTAATTTATTATATTGATGTAATAATTCTAAACAAACTTGAATTGTCATAAACTAGCATTATTTAACCATAATCTATACAATCAATTAAAACTCCAATGTGATAATATCTTCCTTGTTATTTAATTATCTTCGTAATTTATATTTTATTCAGCTTAAGATTTTTACGGGCAAAATATTACTTAATTTAAATATTTTCTTAGAGTAGTTGAAACCATTCTATTGCAGCTGTTTGAAGTTTAAAGTCTTCACCCAGAAATGCATACGTCGGTGTGATAATTTATTCATGATTCGAGTTGCTACTCAGTTTAATGATTTTGTAGATGCTTTGTATTTAAATCTTTCTGTTAAGTAAGCACACAGAGTTAAGTTAAGGTATAGTGCGTGTATTTTACATAACTAACTTCCGAAAACTTAAAAATGTAGTAAATGTCCTTTTTTAAACAATTAAGCTCTAATATATATTGGAAAGAAATTAGCTAAAATTTAGATAATTTAAAAAAATTTCAATGTATATTAAAATTCATAGAATAATTTTGTTTGCACGGTTGTTAAGTTAACATAAAAATATGAAAGTGTTAAAAGAATGAGATACTAAATATTCTTCCCTAAAAGTGGTGCAACGTTTTATTGATATTTGCAAAATTACAAATTTTGAGTGTTTTGAATTTATACAAATAATACTAATTAATTTAGAAATGCTGTTAGATATTAGTCGTTTAACAGTTAGCATAGTGTATAAATTATAATTAATAATTCGTTTTCAAAAGATAATAACTTTATTATAATACACGATACCTAGCAATAAAAAGATATAGTACAGTATTGTATAATAATAGTATAGCGTTTTTATCCTTTAAACAACTTGTTATGTTGTTGAAATCATAGTTTAACACAATATCCATAAAATAAGAGAAATACTTTTAAAAATTCTTATCGAGGAAAATATTATTCTAACTTCAGAAACAAATCATTATTTAAAGGTACATACAAATAAGTACAATAAATTCGGCAATTTTGGATATTTACACATCCATTCATAAAAAAGCCTGCCTGTTTTAACCATGAGATTTTCCATAGCCAAGCATCATCTACCTTTATTCAGGGAATAAATGTAGGAACAAATCTCAATTACTATTCATGGTCGATGTGACACAACTCTTACACTCGCCTGATCTATTACTAACAGATGTGGATAATCTTTCATAAGATTATCCAGATACTAAAAACCCAGCTAGTGCTGGAAGCGCGAGCAATATTGCTATGTGCTGTGCAGACTTCGAGTCGATTACAGAGGACTGTAATCGATTACGATTACAATTATTTTCAATTTCTAAAAACCGATTACGATTATGTCTCTTTTTATGACAGTTGGATTACGATTACGTTTAGATTACGATTACAATTTTTTGTTGGATTACGATTATGTTTAGATTACGATTACAATTTTTTTGTTGGATTACGATTACATTTAGATTACGATTACGGTTGTAATTTTTGCGGCTGCAGGTCATGTTGACTTTAAATGTGTTGGCTTGTGTTTTAGCCATTTGTGACTTTTATTAGGATTTACCCAATTTTTTGCAAAACAGTCCTAAATATTTTTTCGGGGAAAAAATGCATTCTTAAATATTAAGGAGTATTATATTTATGTATGTACGCAAGATAGCATAAATTTCTTATTTTATAAAAAAGATCAATTTCTTATTAGAGTAATTAATTAGAGCATCTTATTAGAGCAATTTCTTATTAGACTTTCTTATTAGTTTCTTATAGGTTAATATTATGATGAAGTATGTTGAATTTGAGTCGGGATTCGGATTGACTAAAAATAAAATTATAGGACTCTAATTTGGTTTAACCCGAGTCGTGCAAAGTTCTATGAAGAACAACTCTTGTTTCGAACTCATTGTTTGACTATCAGTATGCAATATTCACATTTTATAATAAGTTTTATAATCACATTTTATAATTATTTCAAAACTCCATTGTTTTATGGATGTTATTTTTTTATTGAATTTTGATCATTTTACTTCACAAATTCCCCCCAAAAAATTCAGCCTAAATCACATTTTTTTCATATACATATTATTATTCGATATTGGGAAAATACCTCTTTAAAGAATTTTGAGGTATTATTTTGAACCTTCTCATTCACATTATAAAATACATAAAATTTTCTTCTTTTTGTTAATTTCTGTGCCTATTAATATGCAGTGCATAATATAAAAAGGCTACTTCAGTAAGGCGAAAACAGCAGTTCACTAATGTTAATCCTTTGGAAGAAATTTTTTTAAATATTTTGTTCGCATTTTAATCTTTTAAGTTTTTTTTTTTCTTTTTCGCATTGTTTAGCTCAGATCGATGTATATAAAGACCGTTGTTTTCTACTTTTTTGATTTTATATGCATTCTTTTTATTATGGGTGTTTTTAAAGCAAAAAGGGCAAGTTTGAGACATAAGTTTTAATTTATTTTTGTTCAAAAATACATGAAACCAGCAGGTGTTGTTAATCAGAAACTATCTAATTGCACTCATTTTTCTGTTTTTTTTTTTTTTTTTTTTTTTTTTTTTTTTTTTTGGCAAACGCAATGGATATTTTAGAACAAGCCATCAAAGTTGACATTTCGAATGCTTTTTTCCGACGAAAGCAGAAAAACCAGTCAATGAAAGGGAGAAAATCACAAGATCACGTGACCAAAATAGCTCATAATTCGGTAGATAATTTAATTACCACAAAATGTAAGACTCAATTCGATTCAAATTCGCTTCCAATTTTTTTATCTTTCCATTAAAAAATGAATTTGTAAATGAGCCAAAACGTTTTGCGCTTGCTGAGCAAAGCAGTTGAGACCCTTAAAGATGTTCTTACTTTAGGAACCGGTTTTGAAAATGTAAATATACTAAAAAAACATGTAATGGAAATTGAAAGGGTAAAACAAAAATCGGTTTTCATACAGATATATTTCAGTTAGTCAATAAGAAAAACATTTAAAAATATTGAAATGCAAATGATCGTAAATTTGGTATCGTATTTTTTTTTTTTTTTTGGGGGGGGGGGGGGGGCTCATAAGATAAACTTTAGCGAAGAAGTGTTTTCGGATGACTGAAGTAGCGCTTTAATAATTATATTGCTTACCTCCGTAAGAAATGAAATGAAGAAATATAAACTAAAAAATTATACTGATATTCCGCATTTTCAAATTTAATAAATTTTAAAATAAATTTCAATTACATGAACAGCGTCGTAGACAGATGGGAGTGGGGAGTGGAATCCAGATGCACTGGGTACCACCAATTTTATAAAAGCTTTCTTTGCCTTATCTAATCAGAGAATTTCCAGCTATTACTCAAGGCGAAAACAACTTTTCGATTTTAATGGTATGAAGAGCAGGGAGCCCCGGGTCCCCTCTGGCTACGACTCTGTACAAGAAAGTCAAATGAAAAAAAACACATTGTCTTCTGGTAGGACAGAATTTAAGGGGAGTGGGAAGGGCAGAATATAATGTTCAATACAAGTGTCCGTAGTAAAACCATAAATAAAATAATTTTCTTTCTTTCCTTTTTTACTTTTTATCTTCACTACTTCCACTCAAATGACCCATACCTCTGGATTGACCACATGTTGTTTTATTTTCTTAATTCCCATATCTTTGACAAACTCCAGTCAAATACTATTTCTGTATCCTATTACAGTGTGCAGTATACATTCTGTTTTACTTTTACCCAATTAAAGGCTATCTCTGTCCCTCATGATCTCTGATCTTCACCCTCCTACTTTAGGGTCAGTTTGAAACGTGAACCGTACACTTCCTTTTCCGGTACAATGTTTAGCAAACCAAGTATATTTTCATTTGGAAGAGAAAGGAAGGGGGAAAAGAGACGTAATCTTAGAGCGTAATCGTATATTTCTGCGAGATTACGATTACATTGCAATTACTTAGGGTCCTATTATGATTAGATTATGATTATAATCGAGATGAAATCTCTAGATTATGATTATATTGCGATTATGTCGAAAACCAAAATCTATGATTACGATTACAGTGCGATTACACGGTTTTTGTAATCGATTATAATCGATTACGATTACACGATTACGATTACTCGAAGTCTGGTGCTGTGTCGAAAAACGCCGTTGCATCTTCTTCTATCCCATGATAGTATTTTGGGTCCTTCCAGACTAAACTTCCGGGGTACCTGTTTTTTCAAATCTATCAATCGTTGATTTTAAGCCATCGATTGACAAATGATCCTTACCTTAACCCTTTCCGACACGGGCAAAATCTGTTGGTAAAATCAGTAATTACTTTCATAAAGCTTTATTTATTTATTTATTTATTTATTATTTTTTTAATAAAGTGAGGTGTATTAATCCATCCTTCTTATAAAGCTTTTTTTGCAGCAGTTAAAATCGTTTTATTAAATTTTCAAAACTTTGACATCTTTATTCAGAATCCCTTATGCTAATGTAGTGATTCATGAATATAGTGTGTGTATTTTATACGCCAAACATATAAATAGAATAACTATTTAATTTTTAAATAATTTAATCATGAAATTTCTTAGAAATTGTCATAATTCTTATTTTTTGCAAACTATTTTTAATTTGAAGAATATGTAGAACGTGCTGTTATAAAATAACTTTAAAACTGGCAATATTTTTCTAAAGCTTTCTCACAGTTTTAAAATATTGCATTAAATTTTCATATGTGATCATAGTATTTGTCTATGTATGTTAACTCTGTTTTAAAAATTGATACAAGTTTTCAGTTTGATAAATTACAGAGTATTTTATTGATGTTTCTCGATTTTTAAATCCTTTACAAGGCTCAAATAAATGTTTGCGGTAAATCCTTAAGAAAAATATTTTCTTTTAAAAGTACTTAAATGGAATTAGCTAGGAAAAATAGTTATTATAATAGTAAAGTAAACGTAAATTTATTAATATTTTACTCTTCAAAGCAGTATTTTAAATTAACTTCCAAATTGGTTAATTGAAAGATATTAGAGAAATTTTCAAATAATTGTCAGCAAAATTCTTATATACATAAAATAAAAAACAAAATATGTTTAAAATATTGGAAAAGCAAACAGAATTAATAACACTTTATAAATATAAGTATTGAATAATTTTCATTATTTAATGTTATTTTTTTAAATCGCAGAGAATTATTTTAAAAACTTCACTGTGTTTGAAATAGAATTTAAAAAGATCTTCTGAAAAATTGTATTTGTATATTTCTATAGAAAAAAAATCTTACAAGGAGAGAACCCGAGTCCGAAGACACAAAATGCTTTGATCTTTTTTGCTTAGATAAACCCGCACGAAGGACATAGGCCCTAGGTGGAGTGTATTTCTAAGGAATCCTAACCCATATTTATGCAATATTTCTCAACGGTCGAAGAAAAGTAGGAACACTTCGAACGGTTAGACCGACGATTGTCGTTGGATTCGAACCATCTTTTCAACCAGCTTCGAGAGCAGACCTCTCAGTCATTGGTGGGGCGATTACATAATCAGATAAATTACAGATATTTCTGATCGGTTTGGGTTGGCAGAAAGCCAGAACTCTAACTTTTTTCTCTCAGAAATTTGTGGGTTTTATTCCCCTACAAGGTTTTTCTTTTCACTATGAAAGACTTGTAAGACTTTTTCTTTTCGCTTTTATCTGTTGTTTTGTTTCTGAGAGAAGTGAAATGTAATGGATCTTCGATTTTGTGCAACATTTATTTTTTTAACTGCATGAAGCATGGTAGATTGTCGTAATCTAAAAAGTTTTTCGTTGAGTGAAAAAGTTAACATTTTACGGAAATTTGACAATAACGTTGGACCACAAATATTAGCACAACGCCTTGAAAACTCCATATCAACATTAGCAATATTTGTTTAACAACGAACAGAAATTGAAAAGACATCAGCAGAATATGGTAAAAATTCGTAGCAAATAAGAAAGTCTGAAGAGCTGTGAAAATCTATAATTCTTTCTGTTCTTGAATATGACCTAATGGAATGGTTTAATGTTGTTCGTAAAATATAGCCATCGGTAGGTTTTTGATAAAGAAAAAGGCACTTCAGTTTGCCGAAAAGCGTTATGTGAAATATTTTTCTGCATTCAATAAATGGATTGAACGTTTTGAGAAAGTGTGTTCAAAAGAAAGTGTGCGAAGAAAAGGCGGATGCAAATGAAAATGTAGAAAATGATTAAGGAGAAAAGTCGCTCAGCCTGCTTGAAGTATATATTCATCATCGGGCAGTTACAGCGCAGATGAAACATTATTGTTTTATGACTTATAACTAGACAAATATAAAAATGAAAAATGCTTTGAAGGGGAAAAACAAAATTATGATTACGGTCTTCCTTGTGGTTAATGCTGATAGACTAACAAATTGAATCCATTTGTGACAGAAAGTGCAGAAAAACCGTGATATTTTAAAAACGTACAGACCTTCTGTTAAAATAGGCAGCAAACATATAATCATGGATGATTACCTCACTTTACATTCTGACGTCCGTCGTTAGAGAAGTCTATGCAAAAACAAAATAGAAACATTCTTTCGTTTATTAATCAATGTCTCACTCATCCTTATAATTGCAATTTAATTAATGTCAAAGTTTTTTTTTCGGAAATTGCACAAGTGTGCTTCAGCCACTAGACCTTGGTATTATTCGTTCTTTAAAAATTAACTACAAAAAGTTGCTTATGAGAAAAAATATAGCATCTTTGGGCAAAAATGCGAAGAAAAGATACAAAATCAATGTTTTGGATGCTGTATATTTTGTAAGATAATATTGAGGCCAGTTTCTAAAAATACTATTGAAAAATGCTTTAAGTAAGCGGAATTTCAAGGCATACAAGTGGAAAGTGAGAAAAATTAAGAAGATATCGTCCCTTCGCAGAAAAAGTTACATGGAAAGAAATCGTCCCTGCGATAAACTTTAACGATTATTTCACACGTGATGACGGAGTGTCTATTTGTGCAACTTAACTTAATGAAATAGTCAATTTGTTGGAACCAATGAATAGCGATTACGATGCAGAAATCAGTAATGAAATTCCTATTAAAACTGTTACTCTTTCTCATGTTGTATATGGTTTGTAAGCTGTGAAAATATACCACATGCAGCAGGACATAAATGACTCCATATTTTTTTCTCTCCATGAAGTCGAAAAACAATTTTTTCTAATCAGGAATTAAATAAATTCTTAATCATCTATTACAAACTATTTTAAATTTTTAAATTAATTAGTGAAAGTTATTCGCTGTATATTTTTGTTTTGCGGCTTATTAAATCTTTTCCATAAGATAAGTGCAGAATTTTTATAATTTTCTTTTTGGACCCCGATTTAACGAATAAATATTACGATCTCGATGAATTCGTTAAAGTGGGATCCGACTGTATATGATTAAAAAATTATTTAATGTAACATTCGATGCATCTAAAAATCCATACGCAGTTTTGTGTATTACCCATTTGAAAATATTTTTTATAGATGGGTTAAAACATCAATATTTAAAAAAAGGAATAGGTATTTTAAAATAACTTTTAAAGCTTTTTAAAATTTGAATCAAATATGAGTTTTTCTTTAATTTTTTTCTTTTTTCTTTTTTTAAATGTGCTTTAGTTGAACATTAAAATGCAATGAGTTCAACATTTGAACAATATTTTAAAAAATTAACAAAATCTTTGAAACGATAGATTATACTCTTAAACAGTTAAATTTTGAAGTTACAATGTTCTGATTGTGCTAGAAAGTGTTTAATAGTCTACGATTGAAGTACGGTTTTTCGTTCTTGTTTAATATGTATTCCTTATTCCGTCATCCCTCTGACATTAAAAAAAACCACAAGTGTTCAAAATGAAAGGGATGTAACAACCCCATAACAACTATTTTATCCTCCTAGCATCAAAATGCAAATGTCAACGTAAAAAAATTATGTTCACTTTTTCAAAAAGAAGACAGAAATGCCTTATTCTCTATAATTAAGTAGGTTACTACAGTGATAAGGAATATTTTGACAATATTAAAACTCTACATCAATCTACAAGGTTGTTGAGAAAGAACATGTCGTAGTATTATGAAATATCTTTATGTTGAAAAATGTAACACAAAATTTCTTCAAGGAGTTTATACATCATTCTTCTTATTTTACAGCGTATGCGTTTATTCATCAGTAAAGAAAATGATATTTAAATTCGCTGTATATAAAGTAAATTTTTGAACTGTCCACATTTTTGAAAGTTGAAGGGACATTTAAGGAAGTTACATTTTAAAGAATTCAAATTTTTATAAACTTTTTTAAATTTTCAATTAAGTATGCAGTTATATTTTTAATGCACTTTTTGATAAATATTGAAATGCAGTTAGTTCACTATTTGAATCATATTTTAACAAATAAACAAAATTATTGAAAATGTAAACCATACCCTTAAAGAGTTAAATTTTGTTACAGTATTCTGAATGCTCTGGAAAGTGTTTTATAATCTGTGGTTGAAGTACGATTTTTCTTTCTTTAATATTTGGTCTTTATTCACTCATTGCTTTTACATTGAAAAAGAAGTCATTCAAATATAAAGAGTGTAACAGCCCCATCACAACTATCCTATCCTCCTATTTACAAGGAAGAAAAAGAACAAGCTGTAGTGTTACAAAATACCTTTACGGTGAAAAATGTAAAACAAAAATTCTTCAAAGTGTTTTTACATATTTCTTCTTATATTATGGCGTATGATATTATTCTACAGTAAAGAATGTGATATATAAATTCTTTCTATATATAGTAAATTTATGCTCTATCAGCATTTTAAAAAGTTGTAAAGATTTTTTTAAATTCATATTTTTATAAACTTTTTTAAAGTTTCAGTTAAGTATGCAGATATTTCAATATGCTTTTTGATGAATATTAAAAAGAAGTGTGTTTACCATTTAAAACATAATTTACAAAATAAACAAAATTGTTGAAAAAGGTAAACCATCCCTTAAACAATTCAGTGTTTGTTACAATATTTTGAATGTTCAGAAAAGTGTTTCATAATCTGTGGTTGAAGTTGGTTTTTCACTCTTGATTAACATTTCGTCTTTATTCACTCATCAATTTTACGTAGAAAAAGAAGTCATTCAAATTTAAAGAACGTAACAGTCCTATTACAAATACGCTATCCTCCTAATTGCAAAATGCAAATGTCAACGTAAAAATTTATGTACATATACTTCAAGAACAGAATTTTTAAAACATAGATGCCTTAAACACGAGAAATAAGTTGATTACTACAGTGATAAGAAATATTTTGACACAATATTCAAACACTTGAAAAGGAACATGTCGTAGTGTCACGAAATATTTTTATGTTGAAAAACGTAAAAATAAAATTTTCCAAGGTGTTATTATATGTGCTTCTTATTATTTTATGGCATATGCTTTTATTCTTCAGTAAAGAAGGTTATATATAAATTTACTGTATATAAAGAAAAATTTTTGAACTATCAATATTTAAAAAATTAGTAGGGATTTTTAAAAATTCAATTTTTAAGTGTTTTAAAAATTTTAATTAAATATAAGTTATTTTTTAACGTACTTTTGGATGAAAATTGAAATGCAGTGAGTTCGAAATTTGATTCATATTTTAACAAATAAACAAAATTGTTGTAAAGTTAAACTGTCTTCTTAAACAGTTGAGTTTTGTTATAGTATTCTGAATAAGATAAAAAGTGTTTTATAATCTATGTTTGAAGTACGATTTTTCGGTCTTCTTTAACACCTGGTCCTTAAATACTCATCACTTTTACAAAAAAAAAAAAAAAAAAAAAAAAAAAAAGGAAGTTTTCAAAAGTAAAAAAATGTAACAACCTCATAACAACTATGTTATCGTCCTAAATTCAAGATGCAAATGTTAATGCAAAAATTCATGTGCATATTTTTCATGAAACAGAACATTTAAAACAAAAAAAGGCCTTATTCGTGAGAAATATGTGGGTTACTATAAAGATAACTAACATTTCTACACCATTAAAACTATAGTTTGACTTACAAGGTAAAAAAAGAACAAGCGTTAGTATTACGAAATACTTTTATGTTGAAAAATGTAACACAAAATTTCTTCAAGGGGTTTCTACATACTTCTTATTTTATAGCGTATGATTTTATTCATCAGTAAAGAAGATTATATTTAAATTTCTTGCGTATAAGCTAAATTTTTTAATTATCAATATTTTAAAGGATAGTAAAGATTTTAAAATTAAAACATTTTTAAGCGTTTTAAAAACTTTAATTAAATATTAGTTATTTTTTAATGTACTTTTTGATGAATATCGAATTCGAGTCCCCATTTGAACAATGTTTTAAAAAATAGACAAAATCTTTGAAAAATAAACTATCCCCTTGAACAATTAAGTTTTCTTACAGTATTCTGAATGTACTGGAAAGTGTTTTATAATCTATGGTTGAAGTACGAATTTTCGTTCTTGTTTAATATCTACTCCTTATTCACTCATCATCTTCACATAAAAATACAAGTCTTCAAAATGAAAAAAGTGTAAGAACTCCATCCTACTAAATTCTAAATTTAAATTTCAACGTAAAATTTATGTACATATTTTTCTAGAACAGAACTTCTAAGACAGAGATGCCTTATTCGCGAGAAGTATGTGGGTTACAATAGTGATATGTAATATTTTGACAATATTAAAACTCTAGATCGATTTTCAAGGTTGAAAAAGAACATGTCGTAATGTTACGAAATATCTTTATGTAGAAAAATGCAAAAAATTCTTTAAAGTGTTTTTTACATACTTCTTATTTTATGGTGTATGCTTTTATTCTTCAGTAAATAAGGTGCTATTAAAATTCGCTGTATATAAAATAAATTTCTGTACTATCAATATTTTAAAAAGTTTTAGGGATTTTAAAAAACTCAAGTTTTTAGAAATATTTTAAAAATTTCTAATAAGTATGCAATTACGTTTTTAATATACATTTTGATGAATATTGGAAAGCTATGAGCTCACTATTTGACCAATATTTTACAAAATAAACAAAATCACTAAAAAGGTAAACCATCCCTTTAAACAGTTAAGTTTTTTTACGAGTGCTTGAAAGTGTTTTGTAATCTATGGTTGAAGTAAGATTTTTGGTTCTCGTTTATTATCTGGTCCTCATTCATTCGTCACGTTTGCATAGAAACACAAGTCCTTTAAATATAAAGAGTGTAACAACCCTAAACAACAACGCCATCATCATAAATGCAAATTGCGATGTAAAAAATTATGTACATAATCCTCAAGAAGATAATTTTTAATACAGGGATACCTTAAACTTGGGAAATAAGTTAGTTACTATTGTGATAAAAATATTTTATGAATATTAACATATTCTAGATCGATTTACAAAATCGAAAAATGACATACCGTACTGTAAACACTTTTGTGTTAAAAACTGTAAAATAAAATTTCTTCAAGGTGTTTTTTATATACTACTTCTTATTTTATGGCGTATGCTTTTATTCTTCAGTAAAGAAGATTATATTTAAATTTGCTGTATATAAAGTAAATTTTTGAATCATCAATATTTAAAAAAGTAGTGGGGATTTTTAAAAATTCAATTTTTTAAGAGTTTTAAATTTTTAATTAAATATGAGTTTTTCTTTCAATGTACTTTTGGTGGAACATCGAAATGAAGTGAATTCACCATTTCAACCATATTTTACAAAATAAACAGATTTGTTGAAAAGATAAACCATCCCCTTAAACAGTGAAGTTTTGTTAAAGTATTCATAATGTGCTGGAAAGGGTTTTATAATCTATGGTTCAAGTACGATTTTTCATTCTCCTTTAATACCTGGTTCTTATTCACTCATCATCTATACTAATAAAATCCGTGCGCCTCTGTCTGCTTGAAGCCGATTACAGTTCGCAACGCGGGCGAGTTGGAAGTCGCGAGAGGTGTCTTTCGATTGGAAAAATTCCGGGGAAGTCATTTCGGGCATTTTCGAGACCGTGGGACCAAAATTAAAAAAGTTATGAATTAAAACCCCTTGGGAATCGGAACGAAAAATGTCTCAAATCCCAAACGGCGCTCAAACGGAGCTCTGAGGCAGAACACTGCGCCACCTTGGGGTGAAGAACCTGAACTTTTCCCCTTTGGCTAAAAGAAGAAGCAGTCGAAAACCTCTTTTTCTCCCTTTTTTGCGCGTTTTTTCTTAAACCATCATGCAGGCAGTTTTTAAAGTAGAAAAAAACTGATTACATATTCAGAATCTGCGTAAAAGTCTGCTTCAGATGAACCAAAAAATACGAGAAAATGTCTTATGGGCGCGCAGAGCCAACCGTACAAAACCAAATATTTTTAATGGGACGATGGCGACCATGGAGCGTAGAGCCCACTGTGCGAAATCACATATTTTTAACGGGATAATGGGCGCATAACAACCATAGCTCTTTAATTTACTTTTTTTGTGCTTGAGGATTCGAACACCAAGACTTGCTTATAAAATGAATTTTTTTGTTTATTATATATTGCTTAATATCGAGGTTCGTTTGGAAAAACTGGCCCAGCTATCGGGCGTAGCTCGCTAGTATTGACATAAAATTGGAAGTTTTCAAAATGACAAAAAGGGTAACAATCCCATAACAACGACGTTATCCTCCTAAATTTAGAATGCAAATGTCAAAGTAAATAATTATGTACATACAGTGTCTCACAAAAGTGATGGGACACTTGTGCTTTATAAAAAGAAACTGCAATAAAATAAATAAACAAACATGTGCAAAAATTTTTTGGGTGTGTTTCATATTTAAAGTTAGTAACAATTATTACATAACATACATTTTGTCAAAATATTAAAATATTAATTTAGTAAAAATACAATTGTCCAGAAAGGAGCAAAAAATGGCTCACATAAGTGATGGGACACTTACTTTTCCATCAAATATTTATCCAAAAATTTTACTTTTTAAAAGGTTTTAATATTTTGTTGGATTTCCTTTTACTTTTAAAACATGATTTAATTATTTTGGGACGGATTCAACTAATTGTTTTGTGATTTCTGGAGTGATTTTACCCCATTCTTCTTGAAGCACCGATTTTAGTTGTTGTTTTGAAGAAATGGTGTGTTTGCAAATTCTTGATTCCAATTCTTGCCAAATATTTTCTATGGGATTTAAGTCTGGAGATTGTGGTGGTGTTTTTATTATTTCAGGACAGTTATATAGCAGCCAGAGTCTAACGTTCAGAGCAGTGTGCTTGGGGTCATTGTCCTGGTAGAATTTAAAATCGTTATGAAGGTTCAATTTTCGTGCTGAAGATTTCAAATTTTGCTTTAAAATACCAATATACTTGTACTGATCCATTATACTGTCAATAAAAAACAAGATTACCAACTCCAGCGGACGACATACACTCCCATACCATAACTCCTCCTCCACCATGTTTTACTGTTGGTACCAAGTTCTGTTTGCGAAATTCTTCATTGGATTTTCTCCACACCAAGATTCTACCGTCAGAACCAAATATATTAAATTTACTCTCATCAGCAAATATAACTTTATTCCAGTAATCAGAATTCTTATTTATGTCGTATTTTGCGAAAGCTAGTCTGAGTTTTCTATTCTTTTCACTTACGAAGAATTTTTTCCTGGCTACTCTACCGCGATATCCAGTAGATCGAATTACCCTTCTAATAGTCTCAGGATTAACAATTATTCCATATAATGCTTGTAAATCAGCAGCAACTTTTGAAGCACTATTTCTTAGATTTTTTTTAATATTTCGAACGATAATTCGCTTTATTCCATTGGATAGCTTTGATGGTCGGCCAGGTCTTCTTTTATCCTGAATCATATGATTCTTTTTATATCGTTTAATGATATTGAAAACTATTGAACGACTCAAGTGAACTGTTTCAGCAGTTTTTCTAATAGATTTTCCACGTTCAATATGCAAATTAATAACTAATTTTCGAATTTCAGGCGAAGTTTCTTTTCGTTTAGCATTCATGGCTACACAGAGCTAAAAAACACAAAAATTCCAAATCAAACTGGAGAAAAATACTGCAGACGATTTTATAAATTATTGCCAATTGCTTTTAAGTAAAAATAAAACCCCAAAAAATATTTTTAATGCTTATTTCAGACGATTTTTGTTGCATATATAATGGTATCCCATCACTTATGTGAGCTATTTTTTGCTCCGTTCTAAACATTTGTATTTTTATTAAATTAATATTTTAATATTTTGACAAAATGTATGTTATGTAATAATCTTTACTAAATTTAAGTATGAGACACACCCACAAAAAAATGTGTACATGTTTTTTTAATTTATTTGATTAGTTTCCTTTTGTAAAGCACAAGTGTCCCATCACTTATGTGAGACACTGTATATTACAAGAACAGAAATTTTAAGACAGAAATGCCTTATTCTCTAGAAATATGTTGGTTACTATAGTGATAAAGAATATTTTGACAACATTAAAACTTTAGATCGATTTACAAGGTTGAAAAAGAACATGTCGTAAAGTTACGAAATACCTTTATGTTGAAAAATGTAAAACAAAAATTCTTCAAGGTATTTTTACATACTCCTTCTTTTTTTATGGCATATGTTTTTATTCTTCAGTAAAGAGGATTATATTCGCTGTATATAGTAAATTTTTAAACAATCACTATTTTAACAAGTTGTAGACATTTTAAAAAATTCAAATTTTTATAAACTTTTTTAAAGTTTTAAATAAATATGCAGCTATTTTTTATTTTCTTCTTCTTTAATAGAAGTATTGTAATCAAAATTTTTTTACTTCCGGTTTTCAACGGATATACACGTTTTAGGATTCATAGATTCCAAAAAACGTGTTTTTACAAAATGTCTGTCTGACCGTATGTGTGTGTGCCTATATGTGTGTCCGTATGACGTCATTATATTATCGGAAAGTGTATTAAGATATGCATAGAGTCGAACCAAATTTTTTGTATATTTTTTTGGCTGTGATAGGCAGATATTCCTTGAACTTGGAAATATGTCGCCATAAGGGGGCATGCTAATAGCGATTTTTGTGCCATTATCAATACTGTACCATCGAAAAGTATATGAAGTTATGCTTAGAATTGAACAAAATTTTTGTGTAAGTGTTTGGCTTTGGCTTGTAGGTCCTCCCTGAATTTGAAAATAATCCGTCGAAGGGGATGCTGAAATAGCAATTTTTGTGCTCTTTTCTATATTGTACCACCGAAAAGTGTATGAATTTATGTACAGAATTGAACTAATTTTTTTATATGCTTTTGACTGTAGCCAGCAAATATTCCTTGAATTTGGAAATATTACGTGGGAAAGAAGCATTTTAATAAATATCATGATCCACATTAACTGGTTTTTACTCCGATTAATTGACTGAAGCAGAATTTTAAGATGAAAATCAAAGTTGGTATAGAATTGAATTAATGATAATAAAATATAAACAGTGTATCTACTGTTTGAAATATTAAGATATATATAAAATAGAAGAAAGTTTCTCGATTGGCACATCCAACTAATTTAATTTACTTTTTGATAAATAATGAAATGCAGTGAGTTCACCATTTTATCCACAGTTTACAAAATCTCTGAAAAGGTAAACTATCCCCTTAAACAGTTAAGTTTTGTTACAGTACTCTGAATCTGCTGGAAAGTGCTTTATAATCTATTGCTTATGCACGATTTTCCATTCTTGTTTATTGCGTGGTCCTTATTCATTCATCACTTTTATGTAAAAACAAAAGTCTTCAAAATGTAAAAAGTGTAACAATCCCATAACAACTACGTTATCCTCCTAAATCCAAAATACAAATATTAACGTAAGAATTTGTGTATATATTTTTCAAGAGCATAACTTTTAAGACAGAGATACCTTATTCGCTAGAAATATGTAGGTTACTGCAGTGATAAGGTATATTTTGACAAAATTAAAACTCTAGATCGATTTACAAGGTTGAAAAAGAACTTGTCTTAATGTTACGGAATACCTTTATGTTGAAAAATGTAAAAAATTCTTTAAGGTGTTTTATGTACTCCTTCTTATTTTATGGCATATGCTTTTATTCTTCAGTAAAGAAGAAATATTTAAATTAGCTGTATATAAAATAAATTTAGATGAACATTGAAATGCAATGAGTTCATGTTTTGGAAAATAAAGTTGTTGAAAAAAGTAAAACATTCCCATAAATTTTGTTACAGCTTTGCACTGGGAAGTGATTCATAATTTATGGTTGAAGTGCGATTTTTCGTTATTGTTTATTACCTGGCCCTTATTCACTCCTCACTTTTACATAAAAAAACACAAGCCTTCCAAATTCTAAAAGTGTAACGATCCCATAACAACTACGTTATCTTCTTAAATTCAAAATGTAAATGTCAACGTAAAAATTTATGTACATACTTCTTATGAACATACTTTTAAGGCAAAGATACCTTATTCGTGATAAATATGTAGGTTTTTATAGTGATAAGTAATTTTTTGACAATATTAAAACTTTAGATCGAATTTCAAGTAAGAAAGAGAACATATCGTAGGGTTACGAAATACCTTTATGTTGAAAAATGTAAAAGAAAATTTCTTCAAGGTATTTTTATATGCTCCTTATTTTATGAAAATACTTTTATTTTTCATTAAAGAGGGGGGCATCTAAGTTTGCTGCATATAAAGTAACCTTTTGAACAGGTTAAATAAAAATGTGGTTTAAAGTTCTAATATGTTAGTAGAACAGTAGAAAAACATTCCATGAAAATACGGTTAAGTTTAAGGCAAAATTTCTATCTTTTAACCAAATTTTCATGAAATAAATGGA
The DNA here is from genome assembly GCA_964019185.1 of Maratus speculifer. Taxonomy (NCBI): domain Eukaryota; kingdom Metazoa; phylum Arthropoda; class Arachnida; order Araneae; family Salticidae; genus Maratus; species Maratus speculifer. The sequence continues at coordinate 110,544,622 of OZ025301.1, forward strand.
AAATTTTCTTTTATCCTTACCCTTTAAATGCCAAAAATTGAAATGTTCCTTTCAAGACGAAAAAACGGATATATTCTTTTCAATTTGAACCAGAGTTCTTTCGCAATAAAGAATCGGAGGATTTTGGGTGTATTAGTACCGGAAATTTCTTTTATACGGTCATTATATCTGAAGATTGATTTTTTTTTTAAATAAGGCATATATTACAGGACCCTTAACGTCACCGTGTACCACATCTGGCACATACCTAAAAACTATGTAAATCTCAATGTGAATTATAAAATTTTGATTACGCCCATTAATAACTACAAGGTAGAACCCGTCGAATTTCGACGAAAGAAAATATTTAAAAAGTAGCTGTTTCATTGACTTATAATAAACGAACAAAATTAGTTACAATAAAAAATGCTCCTTTTATTGGTAGTCTAACTATTAAACAAATGATATTTAACCGAAAGTCAACAAAATACTAATTCTATAAAACTCAGTTGTATGAACTGTTAAAATTAAATTCTAATCGTATATGTAAGGAGTAAAAAATAATATAGATTTGTTATTATGATAAAGTTATCAATTAAGGCTCTTATGCTAGTACTCCAAAATGTAAAAAAACAAATTTTATTCCTTTTGACTCAATCATAGAATATTTCCCCCGTTAAATTGAACTCGACATAATTTTCACCAAATCAAAACTTACATGTGCGACTTATCTGTATTCACCTTAAAAAAAAAAAAAAAAGCATTTTTATTTAATTATTTTGATCAAAAACTTGAAGCCTCGATGCTATTAGCTGAACAGATACTGAACTATTTATATTATTTTAAGTGTAAATGAAATTTTCTAAATGAAACCAAAATTCACCATGTTTTATAACAAACGATATTCTTCACAAATTTAAATTTTTTTCTCTTTTAATGAGAAAATGGCAACATAAAGATACAGTAATCATTTTTTTCCCTTTTCTTCTTTCCTTTTAATAAGGTATTTCTGCTGCCACAATTAGAAAAAAGTATTAAAAACTTTAAAAAAAAAAATTAATATTTCATAAATAAGTTAACATACAGTTTTCAAATAAATTGCACTTAAAAGTACATTTTTTTCTCTAGATGATGGTATAAAAATTTAAAATATGCGCTATTTAGAAGTTTAAAACTTGCAGCTGCAAAAATTGCAAAACCGAAATTGCATTTCAAATTTTAAAGTGTTGCCATTCGCAGTATGACGTATGCGTTACGCACAGATACGTTTGGCCTTTATAATATAGATATAATAATAATAATAATAATAATATATCTATAACAGAAAGCTAAGAACTTATATTATAAATAATTATTGTGCCCATAAAACGTGACTTTAAAAATATATCATTTAAAGTATATAAAAAAATAACATGTATAACGGGTATAAAATACAGTGCCATCGAAAAATAGTGCCTTATTTAAAAAAAAAATCATAACATCGGAACCTTTTATGTTAAATGAGTAATTCTTTCACTACACGATAACTGGTGAACGCAAGTTTGGTTTTATTTAAACGGAATTCGTTTGCGTGTCTGTGTTATGTGCGGATTAGTTACGCAGTCTTCCGAGCCACATATGGTGCTCACATGGAAGCATACTAAGGTATGAAAAAAAAAAAAAATTGCCGCACATTATAAGGCTAAAACCAATAAATTATCTATCATAATTTTTTGTGGCAGTTATCTAAAATGTAGGCATTATTTTTTTAATGACTCTGTATAACTGAGGGAAAACAGCTTTATACAGACTGAATGAGAAAAAAAATTAACATACTTCTTAATGAGAGTAGAGTTATTTACAGATCTAACTTTTATTTAAAGTTATTCATAAGAGAGTCCACTGAAATTTATTTTAAAAGTTCACATGTTTGTAATGATACGCGAGTATATGGATTGAATGGTTGGATGGTTCGCAGGATAACTGCATAGCAGGGACACGGACGATGTCGAAAACATAGAGGGCGTTATATTTAATTTAAGTTCAATAATTATTTACTCCACTTTTTCACGTTCATTCTGTTTGAAATTTTATATTTACATTCTGAAGATGATCAATGAAAATGAGTTTGAACATGTCAATTTTTAATATGTTTCAAATGTTTTATTATTAAAATGAAGTCATATAAGCTAGATAATTATTTATAATATAAGTTCTTAACTTTTTGTTGTAGAATATATATTATTGTTATTATGATATAACTGTAAATCTCATTATGTACTATGAATTTGGGCAATATGGTCTCTGAAACCGATCTTGAACAGTCCAAAGAATGAAATAACACTTATTTTGTTCATTCATTTGAGAAAAAATTAGAATTTTCTCTTTAGATACAAAAAAAAAAAAAAAAAAAAAAAAAAAAAAAAAAAAAATCTATCAAGCTATTAAGGCAAAATTTATTTTTATTATTTTTACCGAATACTAAAGAATATTAATGTAAAGGAGCTTGAAGAGTATTAAGCAGATAAAATTAACTAATTAAAGCCCATTCAATTGCAAAATATAGCAATACAATATTCTGAAAAATCACTTGTGAATGTAGCGTACACGCCATAAACTATCGAATTATTGCTGAAAATTAAAAAAAATAACTGCTTTTCCCATTATTAGATCGATGTATAGATTTCAAAAAAAAATTTCATAAAAATAGAAAAAAAAACGTGCAGTAAAGGGTTAGCAAAAATTCATGGTAAAACGTCCTTGAAAGTCCTTGAATCATATGAACCATACGAACAGAAAAATTGCAGTTAAATTTTCATAATTGATGGTTTGGCGTGTAACCATGTCATTGTATGTAGCTTGATGGTACAGAAGGCAGAGCATTCATTTTCTAGAACCGAGTATCGAGGTTCGATTCGCTGGAAGGTAAAGCGATGAACACGTTTTCCTTTTTTGTCCGTACCACAGAGTACGGAACTGAGAATCAGCTTTCATACACTGTAATGGCAACTTGTTTAACATGGGATTACGCATAGACAGTAGCGACACGAGCGGACCACTCTGAAACTACGATCATAACATAAGAGAGGTTGCTAATTCGGCGAAACATCGCTTCCTTGGCGACAAATGATAAGGGAAAAAAATACAGCGACGGCTTGCTGCTTCTTGTTTTGAAATTTATGAAAGAATTATGAAAAAACTTTGACGTATTCGTCTTGCAAACAATGCATGTGTCTCTTCGTAACATAACAATCTAATAACTTAAACTTGAAAATTCAAGAATAATAACAGTAATAATTACGAATCAATATAAGCGCGGAAATCTAAAATCAAATAGCACACGCACATGTGCAAAGTTAATCAAATCAGCATTCAGCAAGAAGCGCCAAGCATAATAAGGTTACAGTTAAACAGAAATCACAAGGATAAAAATCGCCAACGCGATGGTTTAGTTTTTAAGTGATCCACTGAAGGCGCTCTTTTCAAGCCGAGTTGAGGCTCTGTTACTACCCTGTGGAACCAAGTATCGAGGTTCGATTCGCTGGAAGGTAAAGCGATGAACCCGTTTCCCTTTTTTGTCCGTACATCGCCGTATGGGAAACGTGTTTTTGTCAGTCATGATTTTCCCATACCAACTAAGGCATTCATAATCCAATCATAATTTATTATTCTCACTAGTAAAATTTTATTGTAAGTTTTGTAATATTTAATCCGAGCATTTTTAGGTGCGTTCGTAATTATGTAAATACGTAGCACCTATTGTTGTCGCTCAGTCCGTCCGTCTGTCTGTCCGTCTGTCCGTCTGTCCGCATATAACAACGCAAAAACTACCCAACCGAATCGTTTGAAATTTAAAATACATAATTATAACATAATTTTGTCGAGTCATTGCAAATTTTATGAAAATCGGATGGATAGATCAATTACAGGGACATTCAAAAGGATTCCGTTACATTACGGTTAATAGGGAAAAAAGTTTTAAATGCATTTTAATCGTTTGAAATTTAAAACATATAATTATTGCTTAATTTTGTCGAGTCATTTCAAATGTTATGAAAATCGGATGCATAGATCAATTACAGGGACAATCAAAAGGATTCCATTACATTACGGTCAATGGGGAAAAAGTTTCAAATGCATTTTAATGATGTTACACTCATTCGAACATAATATAATTGGCATGAAGCTATGAAATATATACTAAAATATGCATTCTGTACAATCTGTGATGCAAAGAATTTTTATTATTAAATTACAGGGCCACACAAAAGTATTCCACTATATAATGCTATACGGGGAAACATTGCTTGTGGCGTGTTTTAAATATATTCAACTATTTCACATTTTATGAATAAGATATACGTTGCTGAGGTGTAATAAAAATTACTTCCTGCATATTTACAGAAACGTAAAGATTTCGACTACTATACTGTATCCGGTGTACGCTCTACTATATCAGCAAGATCTGAATATTTTTAAAACTTCGTTATCGTACGAACGCACCCCATTTGCTACGTTCACGTGCAATTTCCAACTTGTTATGATTATGTTAGGAAAAAAAATTCTAACATGAAATTTCTTCAAAAATTTTTGAAAAACTGGTGATAAAAAATTAAAAATTCAGTAAAAGACATGAAAAAAATAGACATAATTTGAAAGTGTTTTTTTTTTCAAAAACATTAAGTGGTTAAAAAAATAAAAGAAATAAAAAACAGGCGTGATAAAATTCTATTCAAATACAGTTATTCGGGATAACTTTGACCTGCATTTTCTCTATTTTTAGATATGCCATTCTTATTTGAAGAACATTGTTGCACCTAGTGGCATGAAAAGGAAGAAATGCTCCTAAATTATTGTTCCGCTATCAAAAATTAAGAAATAATAATGATATAAACAATGAAAAATGAATTTTTAACCTGATTCAAAGTTATCCAGCTATGTAGGGTAACTTTGCACCATATTAAAAATTTCGGTACTACTCTGCTATCCCGTCGACCAATTTCGCCAAACTAATAACCAAATTATACAAATTGACATAATTTTTATTTTAAATAACGAAAAAACAAATAATTAGTAAGATATTAATAAAAATACAAATAAAAAGTCGACATAAAAATCACTTAATGACGTTTTAAACACGTGAATCGTATTTAATGTCATTGAATGTGATATTCACGATCATCCATTATTGGCATTTAATCTTATAGTTTGGCGATAATTTTTTGGTCGATAGGATAACCTAGTAGTAAATTCCATTTAAAATAAGTCATTATAAAAAAATCTTTATAGATAGAAGACCTCTGAACAAAATAAGAAAAAATCAATTATTTATAGACTTTTATTTACATTTCCCAACATCACAAGATTTGTATAATTTATGTTGTTGCAATGAATACTATGAATAAGAAGAGTGGAAGGGGAAAACCATGAATATTTAGGGGAGAAAGAACTAAATTGTTTATATAAAACATAAAAATGCAGTGAAAAATAACTTTCAGTGTTTTAACTCAATAATACATCTGTAGCGGCTCAGGTCTAGCTCGGCTGTAATTCTCTCCGCGTGGGAGAACTTTTTACTTTCAACGAATGGCAACTCAATTAAGGGAATTACTTTTTAATGAAGCGCTCTCTCATTCTCGCAGTGACGTTTTCTCGAATATTTATTGTTGTGTTTGCGAAGTTATTAAAGTCTTTTTTTTTTTTTTTTTAATTCTTCTGATTAATGAGTCAATAATATTTAGCCAACATATGACCTTCGCAAAATTGGTGACTACGGACACTTGAACTGTTATTTTTTTCATCGAGCTTTCGACGAACGGCTAATACTAAAATTTCTTCTCGCTAGAAAAATGGCAATTGAAGCATCTGCAGTGGTCATTCCACCGTATATTTTTGTCGATCCTAGCTTATGGTTTCACATGCTGGAATCTACTTTTGAATTAGCTATTCCTAAACCAATATCTGAATTGAAAACTAAGTACAATTATGTTGTAGCTCATCTACCGCTTGCTACCGCTACTATGGTTCGTGATATTATTATGACTCCGGATCCATCTAATCCATATGAAACTTTAAAATCTAAAGTTATTGAACGTTGTGGTGAAAGCCGTACCTTAGAATTCCGGAAACTTCTAGCTGGAGATAGCCTAGGTGATAGAAAGCCGACTGAATTACTTCGATTGATGAAACGGTGAGCTGAAAGCAATAATATCAGTGATGAGCTTCTGTTAGAGCTTTTCACTCAGAAAATGCCAACAAGTGTTCAAATTATTCTAGCTTCCATTGAAAATATTACTCCTAATAAAGCAGCTGAGATTTCAGATAGAATTCTGGACTTAACACCAGCAAACATCAGCTTAGTTTCGAGCCGATCAACTTCGTCTGATACGCCAACACCGACAACGACAGAAATGCTTCTGAAAGAAATCCAAGCCTTACGCCAAGAAGTTGCTCAACTTCGACGTTCAAGAAGTGTGACAAGAGGTGATTATAAGCAACGTAATCGGTCTCATTCCCGACATAGAGATCCTGAAATATGTTGGTATCATCAAAAATTTAGTGATAAAGCTAAAAAATGCCTTCCATCTTGTTCTTACTCGGAAAACAGGGAGCGGGAAGAATAGCTGCGACGGAATTCTCCCCAGTACCTTCACGTCGCCTTTTTGTTAGAGACAGAAATACAGGTATGTGTTTTCTCGTTGATAGTGATTCAGATGCTTCCATCGTGGCCTCGAATAAAAATGATAAAACAAAACCTGTTCTCCAAAATTTTCGTGCTGCTAATGGCACCAAAATTAATGTATATGGTATTAACTTAGGTTTGCATAGAAATTTTACTTTTTCATTTTATGTTTGTGATGTTTCATGTGCTATTTTAGGAGCTGATTTTTTGCATCATTTTAATTTAAAGCTTGATTTACGGAATCGTCGTCTTATTGATTCCACTACCAATTTAAAAGCTCCTGCTATATTTAATATTTGTAATATATTTTCTGTGAAATCAAATTTTTCGAATAATATATATGGTAAATTATTACTTAAATTTCCTGAAATCACAAAATTACCTGATCCTAACCAACCGGTTAAGCATAATACTGTGCATTATATAAACACTAAGTGGCCTCCAGTAGCTGCTAAGCCTAGACGGCTAGCTCCAGATCGACTAAAAATTGCCAAAGCTGAATTTCAGCACATGCTACAGCTCGGTCATATTAGACCTTCTAAAAGTAATTACTCTTCACCTTTGCACCTGGTGCCGAAGAAAGAATCTGTCGACTGGAGACCTGTTGGTGATTATCGTGTTCTAAATGCACAAACTGATAAAGAGAAATATCCTACACCCTGTATCGCAGATTTCACTGCGGAATTACAGGGTAAACAAATCTTCCGTCACATTGATCTAATAAAAGCCTACCATCAGATTCCTATCAATTCTGACGATGTTCATAAAACTGCAATTTGCACTCCCTTCGGACTTTTTGAAAGCACGTGAATGCAATTTGGCCCTTGCAATGCTTCCTCAACATTTCAAAGATTTATTGATGGCATAATTCGTGACTTAGGATTTGTTTACGCATTTCTTCATGATTTGCTTATTGCCTCTGAAAATGAAACTGAACATTTAGAACATCTTGAATTGTTGTTTTCTAGACTTAAGGAGTATGATCTGTGTATCAATGTTGATAAATGTAAATTTGGTCAATCCACTCTTGAATTTTTAGGATTCAAACTTTCACCTGCAGGAATTGAACCTTTACCTGATTGCGTTCAATGCATCTTAAATTTCCTCCAGCCCTCTACCTTAACTCAACTAAGACGTTATTTAGGCCTTTTCAATTTTTATCGACGTTGCATTGCCAAAGCTGCCGATATTTTAGCTCCACTTGTTAAATTTTTAGAAGGGCACAAAAATAAAAAATCCATCCCCGTTCCAAGGCTAACAAAACTGAGCAATTAAAATGGAACGAAGAAGACAGTCTTTCCTTCACTGACACTTTATTGCGACATCTAATTTCTGGCGCCCAGTTAAGTTTATGGGTCGATGCTAGCAATGTCGCAATTGGTGGTTCTTTAATGCAACTCTCCGAAAAACAGTGGGAACCAATCGCATTCTATTCCTGTAAATTGAATAATTCTCAGAGAAATTGGTCTACTTATGATCGTAAATTATTTGCTATTTATAGTTCTATAAAAAAATTCAGACATATGCTCGAAGGTCGTAATTTCATTATTTATACTGACCAAATACCCCTTATATACGCATTTCAACAAAATCCTAATAAATGTAGTCCTCGACAATTGAGACATTTAGACTATATTTCACAGTTTTATACTGATATTCGATATACTAAAGGCTCTGATAACACCGTGGCCGACGCATTATCACGAATTGAAATTAATTCCATTTCTCTTAATGTGCTAGATTTTAAAGAGTTTGCCACTGCTCAGACAAATGATAAAGAGCTAAAACAACTTCTCGAACTCGGTACCACTTCTTTAAAATTAGAAAAACACTATTTTCCACTCGAAGATGTCCATTTATATTGCGATATGTCACAAAAACATCCCAGACCATTCGTTCTTAAAAGCATGCGACAATCTGTTTTTTCTACCTTACATTATTTCTCACATCCAGGTTTCTCAGCTTCATTAGATTTAATTTCCAGACGATTTGTATGGTCTGGCATGCGTAAGAATATAAAATGTATGGTTCGCAGCTGTACGAAATGTCAAAAAGCTAAAGTCTTCCAACATACCAAATCGCCAATTGGCACATTCTCTGAACCTGATGCTCGTTTTGCCCATATTCACGTTGATTTTATCGGACCTTTACCATACTCCTATGGCAATCAGTATTGCATGACCATCATTGATAGGTTTACGAGATGGCCCGAAGTTATACCCACACCAGACATGACTGCAGAAACAACTGCTCGTGCACTGATACACGGTTGGATATCCAGATTTGGCACCCCGGTTACTATACTACTGATCAAGGTAGGTATTGCAAGTCTTCTCTTTTTAAAGAACTTACTAATAAATTAGGATATAGACGCATAAAAACAACGTCATATCATCCACAGTCTAACGGTCTTATTGAGAGATTTCACCGTCATCTTAAGAGTTCGCTTAAAGCGCACAATCAAACTCAGAGGACTGAAACCCTTCCCATTGTTTTACTTGGTTTGCGCACAGCTTTTAAAAACGATATCCAAGCTACCTGTGCTCAACTTGTTTATGGGACAAATATCAGACTACCCTATGATCTCATTAACAGTGAGACTGTAAATCAACCACTTACTCTTACCTATGTGACTGAGTTGATTGAAACAATGAGGGCATTAAATCCTGTTGCCACTACAAGGCACGGCAACCCCAAATTCTATGTAAATCCTTCATTGCAAACATGTTCTCATGTATTTTTAAGATCAGACAAAGTGAATCCTCCTTTATCCCCCTCTTATTCAGGACCCCATAAAATGATCGCCAGATCTAATAAAACGTTTGACTTAGAATTAAACGGGAAACGCTGTATTGTATCAATTGATCGCATCAAACCGGCTTATCAATTATCAGATTCTTTTCCATCTTCCCAAACTCAAAAACAACATGACCCCATAAATGCACCTCCTATCAAACAGCCTACTACGAAATCTGGTCGCAAAGTTCGTTTTCCTCAACATCTCGTAACTGATTATATTGTATAAATATTTCGTATATATTTTGTAATGTGTGTACAATATTTACTTGTCAATTTATGTTTTTTCCTAATGTACTGCATATATATATATTCTATTATTGCATCATATGTATATTTACTCAAGACCTATCTCATGTATCTGTATCAAGTACTATTCTTTTTTGTAATCGTGACTACGTCACTGGGGGCATACTCTATAGCGGCTCAGCTCTAGCTCGGCTGTAATTCTCTCCGCGTGAGAGAACTTTTTACTTTCAACGAATGGCAACGCAATTAATGGAATTACTTTTTAACGAAGCGCTCTCTCATTCTTGCAGTGACGTTTTCTCGAATATTTATTGCTGTTTTTGCGAAGTTATTAAAGTCTATTTTTTATAAAAATCCTTCTGATTAATGAGTCAATATTATTTAGCCACAATATGACTTCGCAAAACATCCATAGTTACAGTAATACGTACTAGTAATAATATTATTCCAAAAAGAATAAAAAATGTCGAATGTATATGGAATATCAAATATGAGTAGCTCTGCCCCAATAATGTCTTTAAATGAATTTTGCGTATTTTACACATATTTTTGAAAATATTTACATATTATATTTATACACACTTTTGGCATCTATATATATATTACGCTAACGTATGTGGCACAAAAATTGCGGTTATTTGTTAATTGTTTAATGACAATACCCGAATGAGACGCATCTAGGCCGTGGTAAATTGGGTTCATTTACGTTTTGTTCTTTTGTTGCAGTTATGGAGCTTCAAAATATCGTCTTTTTTGTTTTGTTTTTTTATTCTACTGGCTTAAAAATAAAGAAAATTTTAAACGTTTCAGTTTCAAATGTAAATTATGTTATAAATGAAATGAGTGAAAGGGTTCTATTATTAAATATATTTAAAATGAAATTCAAGAAATACAAAAAAAAAAAAAAAATGCCACGGGTGCAATATTTGATGATGCGCCAAGTTAGAATAAGAATACCGAGTGTTTGATTTATTGACACAGATATCATATATGCACCACATTGGTGTGATTTTTTTTTTCTGATGCCAATTTGATAAAAATTTCGTTTTAAATACCAGTTGTATATATTTTAAACTCTTTTCTATTATTTTAAAAAGTAAATAACAATAATAAATAAAAAAGATTAATTAATAATTATAGAACAAAGCAATTTACATCATTTTAAAAAAGGAAATAAAACACAATAAACAGTTTATTAAAGAATAAATCACGACTGCCGTGTTATCATGTGAGGCATATATTTGCCTTTTTGTTGCAATTGCGCCAATGTGGTGCGTACATGACATCTGCTCCTAATTCTTTAGCAGAATCTTATAATTTGGGAAAAAAATTATCAATTAAAATAAATTATAAATAAAAGCAATATGATTTAATGTTCAGGATGCATTTAAGGGAGACCAAACTGGTCAGCAAGGGCGGCTAGTTTGTATAAAACGCACGTACACATATTGGGAATTTCTTACAAGAAAATGGTAATTTTCGTATAACCATAAGATGGGATTTTTATTTTTATAATCTTTTTAATCATTGTGTCACATATTTCTTAGGAACAGAAAAGTATACGATAATACCCAGCTACGGGTCATTGGTATCTACATAACCTCGCAAGAACTTAATGGTATGAATGTCGGTGTAGTAATATTTTAAAAATCGGATTTTATAAAAATTAAAAAAAAATATCTGATAAAATATCAATGATCTCATGAAGTCGATGTAGTAATTTAGAAAATCGGATTTTATAAAAATTAATGCATATATATATTTATATATTTCATAAAATATCAATAATCTCATGAATGTCGGTGTAGTTATTTTTAAAAAATCGAATTTTATTTTAAAAAAACTTTTAAAATATTAATATGATGATAATAGAGGAATACAATGTCAGATAGGAATCTAAATCTGAGGAAAACCGGGAAATTTAATTAAAAGGAATGTTTGCAATGCTTACCCATATATGCCCTTTATTACCTGCATATACTTCAGTTAAATACATACATTTACTTACATTTTTATTCTGCATATAATTTGTTAGTAGTACCTATTATTAATAAACCATAAACCTACACGTAACTTTTAGCTGGCTCAAGTTATACTAAAAATGGCGTAAAATAGCAATGCCTTCTTATTTTACATTTTATTAACTATTAATAAATAAATAATCACAAAATATTAACGCATTTACAACACTTAGATAATAATATATCTGATAAATGAGTAAATTGTTACTTACTATGGCTATTATGTATATTTAATTAGATTATAACTTCAAAACAACATTCAAAATTAACTTCAAAACAGTTCTTCACATTAATAGTGGAATGATGCAATTAAATACGTTCAATGTTGCTATTTTATTTTCTAAAATAATGAATAGAAAGACCAGTTTAGAACGTTGCCAACAAAGTGCAGCACTGGAGTTTATCCAGCCTCTAGAAATAAAATAAAATAAAAAAAAGGACGTGGTATAAAGTTAACTTTAAAAGTTTCCTTGAATGACTGTACATCACTCAAGTTAGATTCAAATGTTTCCTTGAATAACTGTACATCACTGTAAAAAAACGGACGATTTTACGGAAATACTACTGGCAGTCTGAACGTCAGTACAATTAACTGTTTTTTAACGGAAAATTTCCCGTAAAGTCCAGTAAAAAACGGATTTTTTCCTGAATTTACGGATATATTTCTGTTAAAAAACAGTAAATTATACTGGCGTTCAGATTACCAGTAGTATATCCGTAAAATCGTCCGGTTTTTTTTTTTTTTTTTTTTTTTTTTTTTTTTTTTCAGATATATTTTGTGCAAATGTGCTTTAATATATGAAATGTTTTTTATTTTAAAAAAAATAATCGAATCTTTACAAAGACTTGAGAAATTTTACAGCGTTCTAAAAGACGACAACAGCTTGTAAATAATACAGGAAATATATTGACGAGCCCCTTTTGTTTAAAATACTGAGAATTTTTTTTTTCAGTGTATGCAAATTCTGAAAAAGCCAAAGTTTTATTTTAACTCCATCGCTTGTTTTCATATATTTATTACAGGATTTATATCAAAACTGACCGGAAATAATAAAACATTGCAGTGTGTAGTTCACAGACGTTGTTTTTTACAATATTTTATTTAATGTAACTTCGCTCATATTATATAAGGAGGAAGTTTTGTGATAGGTTTCTCATCCATTCCCTGACATGGTAGTATTATCAAAATTTTGAAAGCACATGAGTTCCCGACGACAGTTCAGGATTTGAATACTTTATATAAAATATATCAAGGAAAGAACACACCTCAGTGACATATATAATTTTCAATACGTTTAAAATACTTTAATATTATTAAAATATACCACAAACGATTTCTCCACATACACCATACTGTAATAGAATTCTCTCGAATTTCCGTTTAAAGGAACCTTCAATTCTGTACTTTTAATTTTCAATACCGAACTGGCCGTGGTACATTAAAATAACATGCATAAATTTCATAGCAATAGGACCCTAGTTACTTGAGATAAAGCACGGACAAACCTACAAACACACCAAATTTATAGACACTTTTCAACTATGTTGGTAAGTATTAAAAAAAAAGATAACTGGGAAATTAATTAATCATTCATAAAATAACCATAAATCAAATCAAATCTTACTCAATTCTTTAAAGTACTCTAATTAATTATCAATAAAAAATTAATTTTATGCTTTGCATTTTTTACAAATAAAACTTTCGCCTTCGTCTTTGATTAACTACGTTTTTTAAAACATTCAAATGTGAAAAGCAGCAAAGTTTATTACATCATATTGCACAATGGCACAAAATAATAAAATCGTTTGCGGCTCATTGTTGCCATTAATTCATTACAAGAAAATTAATTCCTTTCTAAGAAAGGAGAATTCATCTTCACAGCAATCCCTTTTGACTGGTTTGCAAAATTTTAATTAATTGCTATGAGCTCATGAGACAAGAATAATGCAATTACATAATAAAATTTTCTCAAATAGTATCAGAAGCGGAACAAAAGATAGAATAGTTGTATTGCATGTGGATAAATTAAATTAATATTAAACATAAAAGCAAACAGGAAAGTAACAAAAGATTTAATTTACATTAAGGCCACATTTAATAATACTCTAAAAAAAACTTTTTTTAATGTATGTATAGTAGTATATGTATAGAATTTGCATAGAAGTGTAGAAGAGTGCAGTATATGCATCTAAAGGGGTTTTTGAATCCATTAATAATTTACGTTGCTACAGCTTGTTGAATGTACTGGTATTTTAACTGCAAAGAGATGAACGCATCATAAAACTGAAGATATTGTTGCATGTATAAAGCTGCAAAATTGTTTAACCTCTTCGACACCATGGTTGCATATATGCATACTAAAAAGATGCTTAAAGCACTTGCTTTTGAAACTACTAAAAAAAGAAAAGTAAAATTTTCTTTATTTAATTAAGACCCTTTTCTTGATCGATTAGTTAAATTTAATTATTTGACAAAAAGTAGTGTAAACTGAATAAAATTCATGTATATGCTGGACCCGAAAGGATTAAAGTGGAAATATTTCCTTTATCAATAATAATGCATGTTTTGATAATTTTTGTGTGTCTGTGAACCAATTAGTTAGACAATCAATGAGGACAAATGCCGTGTTCTCAGCTCATCAACCAGTGCTGCGAAAAGTTCTCACGTCGATAGACGAGAACAACAAAACACTGATAAGCAAATGTATGCAGCAGAGGAAAGACTCTTGTATGGCCCAGGAATGCCCGACTAAGTCAGGATTGAAATATTTTCAAATATGTATATGTGTACATATTTTTTTTTATTTTTTAATTTTAAATACCTAACCATAAATTTCCATTCAACAACCCCAAGAAATTGTTTTTGAGAAGAGCGGGCAGGAAAGTTTTCCGCGGCAACGCGGAAATCCGCCTTTTTGAAATCTATTCTATCTGTTTCTGGGATCGATGCAAATCTGTGGAGAAACTGAGATCGAAAATTGGGGGGAGGGGGGGGGGCTATCTCAATACCAAATTCTTTCTCCAGCGTTGGCATTCCGCAGTTATAATTTCTGGCTACTCTGCTGCGTACATTCGTCATCTTTCTACTGGGAGGCAGAGCTATTATTGTCGCGCATTCAATTCCTTTGAGGCTGCAAATGTACCAAATTTTATCGAATGAACTGTGATAGCAGAAATAAAATCGCGAATATTGTCGGACGATCGCAAATTTCGGCAGCCTCCGGAATAAAATCACAAATGTCGTTGGACTGTCGAGAAATAAAATCGGATATTTCTGGAAGGATCGCCTAAAAAAAATAATAATTTTCGTCGAACAATTGCAGGAATTGATCGCGTATTTGGTCAAAATGCCAAGTAAAAAATCGCAAATTTTGTCAAACAAATGCAGTAATCAATCGCAAATGCAATTCCTTTGAGGCTGCAAATGTACATTTCCTCTTTAAAAATCGTTAATTTCGTAAAGAGATCGCAAATTTTATCGAATGAACTGTGATAGCAGAAATAAAATCGTGAATATTGTCGAACGATCGCAAATTTCGGCAGTCTCCGGAATAAAATCACAAATGTCGTTGGACTGTCGAGAAATAAAATCGGATATTTCTGGAAGGATCGCCTAAAAAAAATAATAATTTTCGTCGAACAATTGCAGGAATTGATCGCGTATTTGGTCAAAATGCCAAGTAAAAAATCGCAAATTTTGTCAAACAAATGCAGTAATCAATCGCAAATGCAATTCCTTTGAGGCTGCAAATGTACATTTCCTCTTTAAAAATCGTTAATTTCGTAAAGAGATCGCAAATTTTATCGAATGAACTGTGATAGCAGAAATAAAATCGCGAATATTGTCGAACGATCGCAAATTTCGGCAGTCTCCGGAATAAAATCACAAATGTCGTTGGACTGTCGAGAAATAAAATCGGATATTTCTGGAAGGATCGCCTAAAAAAAATAATAATTTTCGTCGAACAATTGCAGGAATTGATCGCGTATTTGGTCAAAATGCCAAGTAAAAAATCGCAAATTTTGTCAAACAAATGCAGTAATCAATCGCAAATGCAATTCCTTTGAGGCTGCAAATGTACATTTCCTCTTTAAAAATCGTTAATTTCGTAAAGAGATCGCAAATTTTATCGAATGAACTGTGATAGCAGAAATAAAATCGTGAATATTGTCGAACGATCGCAAATTTCGGCAGTCTCCGGAATAAAATCGCAAATGTCGTTGGACTGTCGAGAAATAAAATCGGATATTTCTTGAAGGATCGCCTAAAAAAATAAAAATTTTCTCGAATAATTGCAGGAATTGATCACGTATTTGGCCAAAATGCCAAGTAAAAAATCGCAAATTTTGTCAAACAAATGCAGTAATCAATCGCGAATTTCATCAGTAATAGAAAATATGATAGTAATTGAATAGATGCAATATTTTCTAAACGATTGATCTAATACGAAAATTTCTTTTTAAAAATTACATTTTAATGTAGCATTTTAAATGTTAGATTAGACATTTCTATTGGAATAGTAATATTCTAAAAAGTCAATACTTCTTGACACAAAGCTAAAACTTATATTAAAAATATTAAAAGAACACAGCGATGATATTAACTAATACCCTGTTCTCTTAACTCGCCGAATAAAAGAGCGTCATTTGAAAACGGAAACTGGGTGAGAAAATGCATAAGTAATGTTAAATTAATCTGATATGTTGAATAAATATTTAATTTCTTAGCTCTAACTATTTCAAAACAGTGAAATTTTCAGCAACCCCTCGTAATTTCTATGAATTTATGAAGCAAATATACGACAATTAGATAACAAAAACTGCTTCGAAAGAAAAAAGGAAGCCTCATCAATACATAATCAAAAGGAAAATTTATATGAAATGCAATTTTTAAAGGATAACAAAAAACTAATTTCGCATTTAATCTTGCTTAAAGAGGAAGCAATATGAATATTTTATCCCATATGTAACTTTATTCAAGCGGTAGAAATATTTTCATTATTTATTACCAATCGAAAGCAATAGCTTTAATGCTTATTATACCGAACAGTTAAAATTTCGTCTTAATCATTTATTAAATATATATTTATTTTACATGTATTTGAGAATAAAAAGCAGCAAAGCACTTTATTAAATCATATCTCATAGGAAATTAAAATAATGAAATTATTTGCCCATTATTCTATTTAGAAATACATTACAGAAACGTAATTGGTTCTGAAGAACAGCCTGTAACTTTAACTTCGCATTTTAAAATTGTGAATGTAAAATTTTAATTATTTGGTGCAAGCTTATTGCTTTATGTTTAAAAGAAATTATACAATCAAAGGTACTTCAAAGAAATATAAGAATCGGTAAAAAGTTAGAAGAGTTACATTCCTTGGTCATAATTAATACTAATACAAATATTTTTAAAAATCGAAAACATACCAAAAAACTAATTTCACATTTAATCTTTTGTAAATGTCAGTTGACATTAACAGCAGTAGAAATATTTTTACGAATAATTTATCATTTGTAAATATATACATATATACAGATACAGAGTGATTCAAAAAATGTTGACAAAATGATATGACAAATCAAGCATACAACAAGGATAAAAAATCACATAGGGTCGCAAACTTCTTATTGAGTCATAAATACAGGGTGCTACTCTAGCTACACAATTCTAGCTAATTCATAATTCTAGCTACACAAGGTTTGACAGCAATAATTTGGAGTAAAATAAAAACACTGTAATGAAAATGAAACGATCTATACCTTGTTTTGTGTAAAATATGATAACGCTACGAAAAGAATCTGGAAAAACATATTGCATAAGCATTCACTGATACCATATAAACTGATTATCACAGTCGAAATTGGGGGTGTCAAGTGCATATTGCTGGCGAGCATAATGCAACTTTCTACCACTTTTGTTTGGAGTTATCATATTTAAAACAAAGCAGAGAATGTGTGTTAAATATTTTATTATAATATACTTCAGTTTTCTGAAACTTATTACCGTCAACCCGAATTGAGTTAGGATGAAAAACCTTGTATTTGTGACTCAATAAGTGGTTTGAAGCCCTATGTTTCAATGTGATTTTTTTTCCTTGTCGTATGCCTGATTTGTCATATCAATTTGTCAACTTTTTTTTAATCACCCTGTATTTATAAATGTATATATATATTCATACTTTTCAAATGGTACAGTCAGATATACAATCTTGTTTCTCTATAGCAGATATTAATTTTCCAGTCAAATTTATGCATTTTTTAATGATCCCTTTTCTTCTGCGATTCCTAGTCCACGTTCTTCCGATCTGCTATCAGAGTTATCGGTTGCCCTATTTAGCACAATGTCAGCAATCTCGCTCTTTGCCAATCCATTCCTTTCGATCTCGAAGTTTTTAATTCGTTAACGTTTGTTATTTTTCTTTCTCTTTTAAGTTTGAAGTGTAAAAACAGTAAGTAAAGGTGTCATTTTGATGCCCAATTTTCGAAATGGCCTGATTTCTGAATACTGAATTTTTGAGGACACACTATGCATATATTACCAATTATTTATAATTTTAATATATAAATTATGACTTTCTATATTTTTGTATTCACTGTGGAATGTTTTGCTATAAATAAACAAACGCAATTCAAACGAATAATTGTTTGACCCCAAAAATCTAAATTTAATGAATAGCTATTTATTTCGAATTTGATTTCTATCGCCACAAAGGAAATCTGATTTTTGATTATTTTTGCTTTCATTCACATTGACATTTAAAAAATAATGTGTGATTTCTTAATTAATAACTGGTTAATGGTGAATCTGAATAAAAACATATTTACATCAAAATACTGAAATATTCGGAAATTGTACAAAGGAAACATATTTTACAAAGGAAATATAATGAAAAGAATGATTACTTTTTATTTAAAAATCTTCATCTATTGAAAGATTTGCCCTTTGTGAATTTTACACTTTTTATTCGTTAATAAAAAGGGATTTAACAAGTTTTATTCCCTTATGAATAGATTTATTAAAGGAAAATATCTTCTAATTTTTATTATCTGCCATATCAACTATGAACGTTATTGTACTTTTTTAGCATTGCTGGGAGCATTAGTCTTTTATATTTTTAAAGAATATTTTTTAATAAGCTTAATATATTTCCTTTCAGATTATGTATAAAAAATAGAATTTTTTCATTAAAATATCTCCTTTGAAAATTTTTATATTTTCTTGGTTTTGTTTTAGAATGTTATTCACTTCAGTGTATTTTTTTCTTATTAGGATTGATTTATTTTCACTCATTTTTTTCGTGTTTTATTATTGTGTATTATTATTCATATTATTTCAAAAGAAATTTAATTAATTGATTGATTGTTATTTATTACTTTTTTAAATCTATCGTGGTTTTTTAATTATATTTTCATTTATTTATTTATGTTAATTTGCGATTTAATTATTTTGCATTCTTTTTTTTTTCTTTTTGTTCTATGGTATTTAAAAGTACAAAAGCTTCAAATGAAAAAAGAACATTTTAAAATCTACATTTTTTTTTTCTTTTTTTCAAGTTTAATTTCTCCTTCACTTTTTGTTTGTTTGTTTTTTTTATCAAAAAAAATGGGTTTTGAATATTTTATGTTATTATTCCCCTTTATATGCTATGATATCTTAAACTGCAGAAAATTGAGATAAAAAAAAGAAAATTTTTCTTTTTTACTTTTTTTAAGTCCGTTTCATAGTTTCTTACTTTCTTTCTTTTTTCTATTTCAAGAATATCTAATCCAGTTGTTTTTAGTCTTCCTTTATTTTTTACTGTATGATTCGCAGGGGAAATGGAACACATCGGGATAACAATAACATGCATGTCATTTAATTAACATTAGATAAAGATCGTTAAAAGTAAAAATTTGCATAATAATCTCTATATTTAAAAGACAATTCTGTTTTTATTTCTTTCCTTTTTTAGTCATTCGTCGTATATATTTTTAAATATAATCCCATTTTTGTATTCTGATTTTAATTTTTAAGATCCTTTGTGAAATTTCTTCACATTGATGGCAACAGGGTTACTTCCATTGTTGATGAGAGACGTGAAACAATGAAAAAAGCACCATATCATTACAGATACTATTTTTCGTATTACAATTTAAAATGACTTTTTAAAAAAATTTTAATAAAAAATCAGGTCAAATAGGAAATAACGTATTTTTACTCACAAAGCTGTTACATTTCAATATTTTTTTTCATACTGAGATTCAGACACTCATCTAAGCGGGCATTAGCAGATGAAAATGATGTCATAATAATTATGAATTGAGATTTTTATTTGATGAAACTGGATATTTTATTCCAATTGCATTTAAAAGTAAATTTCTGAATTTCTCCAGCATTCATATTAGAACCTCATTCAATATGAAAAGTATACTTGCAAATTTTCTTGAAAAGCATGTTATTTTTAGAATTTATTGAAAACGAAAATCATAATTCGGTCATAGGGACGCAATTTTGGCCAATTTTGCATTACGCAATGTCAGAGATCAAAGCCTCAATTAATAACTTCATAATTTCAATACCTTAGTTTCATATTATTGATGATGTATAGGAATAAAGTTTATGTTTTAACACTTTCCAACAAAGCTAAAAACTGTTTATGATTTCGGTTTGTCTGGCCGCCTGTCTGCGCTCTAACTCTCGTAAATATACTCATATTGCTATGGAGTTTTTGGAAGTTATTGATGTTTACTTTAGCACGAATCCTATTTCAAATGAGGTTTCTAGCATGATTAGTTTGTTTATAGAGACAGTCAAAAGTGTTTCGTTAGATTATGGTCTATGGTAAAAAATCGCTTCTGGAAAAGTGATTTAAATAGTTTTAAGAGTGTTTTAGTTTGAACTAAATTTTACCTAAATAGTGGCGTGTAATAAAGGTACTAGATAAACTACAGGGCTGAACAACAGTATTGAAGCATGTTTCCATATATTAGTAGAAATTGCTGAAAGAGAAATTTCAACTTATGCGTTTTCTTGCTAAACTAAATTTTCCCACTATATAGTATATATGTAGCGCCTTGACCATAACTAACTTTTGCAACCGTTTTATAATTTTTATCACGTTACTCAGGAACCTCTCCACTCCACTCAAGCTCCGCGAGATTTGCTGGAACAAGTTTTTTATCTAAGTTGTACTAACTGCTCATCTGTAAAAACTATTTTTTGAATGTTAAATCTCAGCGATGTATTATATTATTTGTAATAATTGTTTTAGTAAAACAATATGTGTGTTTAGGAGTGGACTAGTGCTTCAGTGGTGACCCGCACAAGCACGCAACTTTCAAACAACCAGTGCAAAATTAATTAAGTGATAGTACATCAAAGAGTTCGCTTTTGATTGAGGAGAGATTGGATATCAGGTCAGTTCTGTTTTCTGTAAATTCGAGAGAGATTTTTTTTTAAAACTTTTTATCATGCTTAATTCATATTATTATTAAGGTTATTGCACATAAAACACATTGATATTATAACTGAGCATAGATAGCATAAATTTATAGATAGCTGGATATGCAAGGCAATGAAATTAATAGAATTGCACTTCGCGTGCCGCCGTTTTGGAAACAAAATATTCAATTATGGTTTTCACAAGTAGAAGCCGCGTTTCAGTTATCTGGAATTACAAACGATGACACCAAATATGCTAGTCTAATTTCATCAATCGACTCTGAAAGTTTAAATTATGTTAGTGACCTTATATACAGTCCCCCACAGCAGGATAAATATGACACATTAAAGCGCAGGCTTATTGCAGAGTTCGCGGACTCTGATGGAAAACGCTTAAAAAAACTTCTGAGTGAATTGCAGTTGGGAGACAGTAAACCGTCTACATTACTCCGCCAAATGCGCGATTTGGCTGCAGGCCAACTCAACGATAACTTTTTGCAGAGCTTATGGTTACAGAGATTACCACCAAATATTCAAACCATCTTATTGGTATCGAACGAAAATTTACCTGAACTTGCGGTTTTAGCCGACAAGATATACGAAACTACAGCAGATAACACGCAGGTATATTCTGTTGCAAAATCAGAACCAATTGCGGCAACAGGCCAGCCATCTATTTTAGACATGCAAAAACAAATTGAGAAGTTGACATTGCTTGTCGAGAAACTTTCCGAAGAAAAAAGTCAATATAATTCAAGGGGCCGAAGATTCACATTCCGAGGCCAATCTAGGAATGTAAGCCGAAATCCGGCTTATGAAAACAATCAAAATTATTGCTATTACCATAATCGGTTTGGTCGTTTTGCTAGGCAGTGTAGGCAGCCTTGCTCGTTCACCCAGTCGGGAAACGAGTAGACGCTACCACTCAAACAAGTGCCGTGGGTGGTAGCGATGTTTCGGTAGCTAAAACTAATAACCGCCTTTGCGTTTATGACAGTGCTACAAATCTGAAATATTTAATTGATACCGGTAGTGATGTTTCGTGCATACCAATAAAAAGAAACCAACACGGTTACCAACGCTCTCCTGACTCCTTTGAATTATACGCCGCAAATCAGTCAAAAATAAAAACCTTCGGTACAAAATTATTACAATTGAATTTAGGTTTACGCCGGGTTTTTAAATGGAATTTTATAGTTGCTGAGGTCTCGACACCCATTATTGGAGCAGACTTTTTGAGACATTTTAATCTACTTGTCGATATTAGGAATAAAAGACTTATCGATGGAATGACAAATATAGGCACCTCGGGCAGTTTGGATAATGTGCAACAAGGGGCAGTTAAAGTCATTATAGAAAATTCCCGTTATCACGCCTTGTTAAGATCTTATCCAGATATTATAACCCCAGATCCCAAATTTGGGAAGGCCAAACATTCCACTGTGCATCATATTGAGACAGTTGGGCCGCCAGTCCATAGTCGCCCTAGAAGATTAAATCCAAAAACCCTCGATGTCGTTAAAAAGGAATTTGAATTTATGATTGAGAAGGGTATTTGTCGACCATCCAAGAGCCCCTGGTCTTCACCCCTTCATGTTGTGACTAAATCCACAGGTGGTATACGTCCTGTTGGCGATTATAGGCGCTTAAACGCAAAAACAATTCCAGATCGTTATCCCATTCCTCACTTACAAGATTTCTCCTCTGCTCTCCATGGCAAAACTATTTTTTCAAAATTAGATATTTTTCGGGCTTACCATGCGATTCCGGTAAACGAAGAGGATATCCCGAAAACTGCAATAATAACACCCTTCGGCCTGTTCGAATTCCCCTTTTTAAATTTTGGTCTCTGCAACGCTGCCCAAACTTTTCAGCGATTTATCAATGAAGTTTTAAGGGATTTGGCATTTTGCTTTGCATATTTGGATGACATTTTAGTTTTCTCTGATAATGAAGAGCAGCATGCAGAGCATTTACAGCAATTATTCCAAAGACTCAGCGACTACGGGATACAACTAAATACATCTAAATGTGTGTTCGGGGTCTCTGAACTTTCATTTTTAGGACATTTGATTTCAAAAGATGGGACCAAACCCTTGCCAGAAAAGGTTCAAGCGGTATTAGATTTTAAGGAACCGAAAACTGTAAGGGATTTACGCATGTTTTTAGGCTTAATCAATTTTTACCGTCGATTCTTGCCACATGCTGCGGACAAACAGGCCATCTTAAATGAGTATCTTAAAGGAAACAAAAAAGATAACAACCATATCGAGTTGACTGTGGAAGATAAACAAGCTTTCGATGACTGTAAACAACAACTTGCAAATGCAGCTTTACTTGCTCACCCTTCAGAAACGTCGGGTTTGGTTTTGTGTACTGATGCTTCAGATTTTGCTATCGGGGCTGCACTCAATCAAATTACAAATAACCAATTGCAACCTTTGGGTTTTTTCTCCCGGAAACTGTCTCCCACTGAAAAACGTTATAGCGCGTACGATAGAGAATTATTAGCAGCCTATTCGGCTATTCGACACTTCCAATACATGCTTGAAGGTAGAACATTTTGCATCTATACCGATCACAAACCTTTAACTTTCGCTTTTCGTCAGAAATCAGATAAAGCATCCCCACGTCAAAACAGACAACTAGATTATATATCACAATTCACAACAGATTTGCGTTATGTAAAAGGTTCAGATAATATCATAGCAGACACTCTCTCTCGAATTGCAGCCATAGAAATGCCTTCGCCAATTGATTATACAAATCTGGCCAATGCACAGGCGAATGATCCTGAATTACAAGACTTATTAAATGAAAGCACTTCTTTGAGACTGCGTAAAGTTGTTCTACCAGACGGAGAGATTTATTGCGACTATTCAACAACTACCATCAGGCCTTACGTTCCAAAAAGCCTACGTTTTGAAGTATTTAAATCTCTTCATAATCTGTCCCATCCAGGAATAAAGGCTACAACAAGACTCACTACCAGTAGATTTGTGTGGCCGGAAGTGAACAAAGATTGTAGAAACTGGTCCCGTGCTTGTATTGCATGCCAAAGATCTAAAGTGCAACGTCATGTCTCCAGTCCTCTGGGATCCTTTAAGACCCCAAATGAAAGATTTGAACATGTCCACATGGACATAATTGGACCTTTGCCACCATCTCAAGGATACTGCTACGCCTTGACGATCATAGACCGATTCACGCGCTGGCCCGAAGTCATTCCCATAGCTGATATCACAGCAGAAACGGTTGCACGGACATTTCTTTCTGCCTGGATTTCTCGTTTCGGAGTGCCTACATACATAACAACCGATCAAGGTCGTCAGTTTGAATCAGAATTATTAAAGGCTCTAGCTCGACATTTCGGAATAACGAAGCTTCGAACGACTTCATTTAACCCGAAGGCTAATGGCATTGTAGAACGTTTGCATAGGCCATTGAAAACTGCCATCAAATGCCACATGACAGAACGATGGGTTGATACATTGCCACTTGTTCTGCTCGGCCTTCGTTCTTCCCTGAAAGAAGACATTGGTGCAACAGTTTCAGAATTGGTTTATGGAACTACCTTGAGACTTCCAGGTGAATTCTTAGGGCTGCGACCAACTTCGGACCCTGATCCTAAACCTTTCGTGGATAACCTGAGAGAGGCAATGAGAAAATTGCAACCAGTACCTCCTGCAAACCATGGACGTCATACACCATTCATCTATCAGGAGTTGAAAAATTGTTCCCACGTTTTTATCAGACATGACGCAATCAGAAAACCACTCCAACCTACTTACGACGGACCATTTAAAGTCCTTTCCCGTACAGACAAATGGTTTACACTTGACGTTAAAGGTAAAAAGACAACAGTTTGTCTTGACCGACTAAAACCAGCATTTTTGCTCAGTGTGCCTGAAGAAGTTCCGCCAAAGGAACCCGTCAATAGCCAAAGAAAACCTTCAACAGCCAAAGAAACTCTTCAACAGCCAAACACGATAGACCAACAAAAGAATGAACCAGAGAAAATAACCAAGTCCGGTAGAAAAGTCCGTTTGCCAATCAGATTCCGTGTCTGAAGACACTGGGGGGGGAGTACTGTAGCGCCTTGACCATAACTAACTTTTGCAACCGTTTTATAATTTTTATCACGTTACTCAGGAACCTCTCCACTCCACTCAAGCTCCGCGAGATTTGCTGGAACAAGTTTTTTATCTAAGTTGTACTAACTGCTCATCTGTAAAAACTATTTTTTGAATGTTAAATCT
The DNA here is from genome assembly GCA_964019185.1 of Maratus speculifer. Lineage (NCBI taxonomy): Eukaryota > Metazoa > Arthropoda > Arachnida > Araneae > Salticidae > Maratus > Maratus speculifer. The sequence continues at coordinate 110,570,011 of OZ025301.1, forward strand.
CAGCGATGTATTATATTATTTGTAATAATTGTTTTAGTAAAACAATATGTGTGTTTAGGAGTGGACTAGTGCTTCATATATATCAACTGACAGATCAAATACAGGGTTGTTCAAAAGTATTGGATACATATTTTTCTATAAATAGTGACAACTTATTTCCCAAAGTAACGATGTTTTGTTAAAGATTTCAGGAAGTGTTGGAAAGTGTTTTATAATCTATGATGAACACATGATTTTTCTTACTTGTTAATATTTTGAAAAGGTAAAATTACTTCAGTTAAAGTAATTTTACCTTATTTTTAAAAAGTACTTCAGTTAAAAATAATATTTGTTTTAAGAGTTAGACTAATCAGTATAATATTAATTAATTATTATAATTATTTTTGTTAATCGTTTATGAATTCAGCCAATCAGTTCTTTTAAAGATTTTCATTCATCCAATTCGATAGGTTTCGACTTGCTGTTTATATCAATACTATATTGTTGCAGCGTATATAGGGTTCTTTCGATCTTATGGTTAGACAACTTCAAACTCTTTTCTCTTAGAAAAGTAGAAAATAATTTATTTACAGATCTCCAGAACAACAGAGTCTTCGAAACTCACAAATATTACAAGATATTCCAAAATAACTGTTTAAATCTATCGAACAAGTACAAATATAGGTCGCAGAGACTCTTTATACAATGTCTCAACACTATATCACATTCAAAACAACGTAGATAAAACTCAATACATCAAGCAAACTTGCTTGGACAATCTCTAGTAGCTCACTCAATGACTGACTGGTAAATAATAACAACCACAGCTCGTATCGCTCTCCTTATATATAGTCTCGTAGCATGTGCTAGAAATTTCTAGAAAAACCTGGAAAACCACGGAACAACAAACAATGTATCAGTAGACCTAAGGGGGGTTACCATAAATAGGGAAGGGTTACCATCGCCAACAATCGCCAAGTTTGTCGCCAACTTGGCGATATATCGCCAAATTTGGCGACCAAAATTAGTCGCCAAAAGTGACGCCAACTTGGCGATATCTCAAATATTTCGCAAAGCTGCCATAGACATTCACTGAAAATAATAGACAAGTTTGCTTGATAACAGAGACAATGTAACAAAAACTAATATTAGTAAAGAAATGGAGCTTAATAAGATTATTTACATTATTTTACAGTACAAACACTAACTATTTACAAAATTCGTAACAATATATTAATCTTACCAACTATCAAAACTTTTAAAACATTTTATCTGTCGTTAACCCTCGAAGTTTTTGGCATGTAATATCCCGTTCACGTTTCTCTACAATGTAACCAATATTTAAGATAATATAATTTGAAAGATTTAATGAATTTTCAATTCATTTTAGAATGATTTATGCTATTAAGTATTATATTCATATTTGTAATTAAGTTTCTTTTTAATTTTCAAAGAATCTATTTTCTGGGCATTTAAAACGAAATACAGAGTAAACAGCATTACAATTTTACCCATTTGCAAACGCTCAGAGAGTTAAATATATGAAATGGATGTTATTCATGCGTTCTCCTTTTCCCCATGCTGTCAAACCTTCTGATTTTTGAATATCGCTATTTAAAAATTGTCTAATAGACCGAGAGGAGGCAGCACAGACAATTACTTCATCGAATGAAATTCTAGGATAAGTTACTGTATTTACTTGTGTATACCGCGCACGCGAGTATAAGGCGCACCCCTACTTTACAAGAAAAAATGCCGATTTTTTTAAAAATCTCATATGTTAACGCGCACCATAAATTTGATAAGCAAATGAATGAATGTCTAAAGGAATTTCAGTAAAGAAAGTCGAAAGAAACATTACATCATGGCGAAAACACATTTTTAGACTTCGGGTAGGGAGTGTGTGAGGGTATGAGAATTACTAATTAGCGTTTATATAATGTTAATGTGTAAAAAAAGCGCAAGGAGTGAAATAATGATGCAGTAATATTTCATTTAAATAAGATTCTCTGAGTAATTATGTTTTTTTAGGTGCGTTCGTAATTATGTATATACGTAGCACCTATTGTTGTCGTTCAATCCGTCCATCTGTCCGTCCGTCTATCTGTCTGTCCGTCCGTCCGCATATAACAACGCAAAAACTACCCAACCGAATCGTTTGAAATTTAAAATATATTATTATTACATAATTTTGTCGAGTCATTTCAAATTTTAAGAAAATCGGATGCATAGATCAATTACAGGGACAATCAAAAGGACTCCGTTACATTACGGTCAATGGGGAAAAAAGTTTCAAATGTATTTTAATCGTTCGAAATTTTAAATACATAATTATTACATAATTTTGTCAAGTTATTTCAAATTTTATCAAAATCGGATGCATAGTTCAAATACAAGGACAATCAAAAGTATTCCGTTACATTACGGTTAATGGGGAAAAATGTTTCAAATGCATTTTAATGGGCCATGTCTTGCCAGCTGGGCTTCCTGTTGGACTCCTCTTTCAGCTCTAGAATTGGCTTAATTTCAGGATCAGCAAGTTGATCTCTACGCAGGCTCTCGTCACTCCACGGATCTTGCGATGATGTAGACCCAGTTGTAACTTGTCTTACTATAGGACCTTTGACATTAAATTTCTTCTCAGCCCGGTCGCAGTATCTACAATTCTCTGAGCAGGGTCTTCTTGAGAGAGCATCTGCATTTCCATGTGATGAGCCTTTTCGATGGCGTATCTCCATATCGTACTCTTGAAGCTTTTGTATCCACCTGGCTATCTGGCCTTCAGGGTTCTTAAAATTCAATAGCCAAGTTAGAGAAGCATGATCAGTTCGGATCAGGAACTTTCGACCGTAAAGATAGTGATGAAAGTGGTCTATGGCTTTCACTACAGCAAGAAGCTCTTTTCTTGTTACGCAGTAGTTTCGCTCGGCCTTTGACAAGCACTTGCTGAAATAGGCGATAACACGCTCCTGGCCGTCGATTTCCTGGGACAGTACAGCGCCAATGCTTCCGTTGCTTGCATCCGTATCAAGTATAAACTATTTATCGATTTGAGGATACGACAGAATTGGAGTGGATGTCAAGGCCTCCTTAAGCTTTTCGAAAGCAGCGTCACATTCCTGTGTCCACATAAATTTTTGATTGGCTTCTGTTAATTTATGAAGTGGTCTTGCAATCATCGAGAAGCCTTTGACGAATTTTCTGTAATAGGTGCATAATCCTAGAAAACTTCGAAGCTGGTGAACATCTGCTGGACGATTCCAATTTTTCACGGCCGATATCTTCTCCGGATCAGTCCTAACTCCTTCCGCCGACATGATGTGTCCAAGGTAGGCGACTTCATTACGAAACAAACTGCACTTCGAAGGGCTTAACTTCAAATTAGCTTCCTTTAATTTTTGTAGCACCCGCCTGAGGTTGTTCAGATGTTCATCAAAAGATTTTCCTATGATTATGATATCGTCTAAATAAACAAGACATGCCTCATATGACAGTCCCCGAAGAACCGTTTCCATAAGGCGTTCAAAAGTTGCAGGTGCGTTACATAGACCAAAAGGCATTACCTTGAACTTCCATAATCCTTGTCCCGTTGTAAATGCAGTCTTCTCGCGGTCGTCGGGATGGATCTCTACCTGCCAGTAACCACTCTTCAAGTCTAAAGTCGAGAACCAAGTGTTGCCCGCAAGTGTGTCAAGAGTGTCGTCAATCCTTGGCAGAGGGTAACTATCCTTTTTGGTGACGTCATTCAGTCGGCGGTAGTCTACACAAAATCTTGTAGAACCATCCTTCTTTCTTACTAATACAATGGGAGACGCCCATGGACTTGTTGATGGTTCGATGACGTCATTTTCTTCCATATCTTTAATTAAATTCTGCACCTCTTCTTGCTTGGCAAAAGGTAATCGTCTAGGGTGCTGTTTAATAGGAGAGTGATCTCCCGTGTCAATTCGGTGTTGTGCCATTTTAGTTCGTCCAAAGTCTTCAGATGTTTGGGAAAATAAACTTTGGAATTCTCTAATTAAATTTTCGGCAGCTTCCAACTGTTTTGGATTTAAGTCTGTATTTTGTAACAAATCCTTGACTAAATTATCTGAAGATTTCTCAGAGTGACTGGAATTTTGACTTATGCACGTCACAGGAGCACATGACGCTATCACCTCTCCTTTCTTGATAGTCCTCGTCTTATCACTGATGTTAGCAATTCTGACTGGAATGGTCTTTTTCGAGAGGTCTACCACAGAAGAAGCCACCAATACTCCTGCTTGTGTACTATTGTCTTCTGGATAATCTATATGGCCAAATCGATAATTAGTTTTATTTTTAATTACAGCAGGAACCAAACATTCTGTTCTTGCATCTAGATTAATGTCTTCTTTGGCTATTACTATTTGTTTACATTCAATTTCGTTATTTAATCCAAAAAGACTTATTTCTTCAAATTTTGAGATCATTTTGTTATTTTTGAAATCAAGTCTGAAGTCAAACTTCTTCAGAAAATCTAGTCCGATTAAGCAAGGATCTGTTATGTCAGCCACATATGCCGTATGGTAACATTTCGTTCCTCCAAAGTTGATAGTTAAATTGGCCTTTCCATATACGCCTATCTTGTCGCCCGTCACAGTTTGCAGGGTAACGCATGGTGGAGTCCAGATGAGTTTACATTTCAATTTTCGAGCCAAATCTTCTCTTATTATTGTCACATTGGCTCCTGTATCGACAATCATACGGCACTGAATTCCGTTAATAAAGCCTATCACATATAATTCGTTATCACCGCCGCTCATTTTTGATATCTGTAGGATCTTCAGGTGGGGCTTTTCATTCTCTGGCAACCTCCGCCCCGCGAGATGGCCAAAATTTAGTTTCCCTGCTGACTGTTTGAATTTATCTCACGTTCGTGGATTTTGGGGCAATTTCTTCGGAGATGTCCTGTATCACCGCATCCCCAGCACGTGAGATTCTGTCTTTTTGAACTTGTTCTTCCGTATTTTAAAGCTTCAATTTCTTGATTTATTTTCCTAATTTCTTTCAAGACGTCGTTCTCAGTGTCTGAGCTTTTGTTCACCGTTGCCCCTCGGACTGAATGACGATCTCTTCGGCTGGCTTGTGTAGCTGCTTCCAACTTTAAGGCATATAGTAGTGCAGCCTTTAAATCCTGTACATCTGCCATTCGTACCGCTCTCTGCACTTCTGGATCTTTTATTCCGTCTACAAAATATTGCAGTGACAGCATTTCCCGTACATTTGTTGGACAGTCAATGAATGCTAAATTTGCAAGCCGTTCAATTTCCGAGGCAAACTCTTGAAGGGTTTCACTCGATTTTTGATGGCGGCTCTTCATTTGTATTCTCGTATAATCCTTGAAGAATTTTTCGCCGAATCTCATTTCAAGTGCACAACTTAAAGTCTCAAAATTGAGTTGCGTCATATCGGGCAATGTTTGCAGCACGTCGGCGGCTTCTCCTCTTAAAGATGCTGCCAGTTGACAAGCTTTCACCTCGTCACTCCATTTGTTCGCTTCAGCTACAATGGTGAATTGGGTCTTGTAAACTTGCCAGGAACTCTTTCCATCGTATGTCGACAGCTTAATGTGCACGGGAGAAGCAGGCGGATTCCTAAATTCTTCATAATTACCACTAGACGCTGAAAGTTTCTTCTCAAGATCTTGTACTTTTTTATTTAGCTTTTCATCTACTTCACCTAGTATTTTCTCTTCAACGTTACTGATTTTCTCTTCAACTTTACAAACTTCATTCTGAATTTTCTCTTCTACTTCCGCCATTTTCCGTTCCATTTTCTGTTCAACATTACTAACTTCATTCTGAATTTTCTCTTCTACTTCCTCTATTTTCTGTTCTACCGAGCCTATTCTTCTCTCTACCGACGAGAACTTTTCTTCTAAAGTTTTCTTCATTTCTTCTTGGCCTTTATTAATCTTTTCAGTCACATCTTCTTGGCATTTGTTCATCTTTTCCGCCAACTCTTCTTGGCCTTTATTCATTTTTTCCGCCAACTCTTCTTGGCCTTTATTCATTTTTTCCGCCAACTCTTCTTGGCCTTTCGTCAATTCTGCCTTTATTCCATTAATAGCTTCTAACAGTTCTTTCAGTTGACCATCCATTGTTCTTGTTTTCGCCATAAGATCCCGACTCCTGACACCAAATGTTGCAGCGTATATAGGGTTCTTTCGATCTTATGGTTAGACAACTTCAAACTCTTTTCTCTTAGAAAAGTAGAAAATAATTTATTTACAGATCTCCAGAACAACAGAGTCTTCGAAACTCACAAATATTACAAGATATTCCAAAATAACTGTTTAAATCTATCGAACAAGTACAAATATAGGTCGCAGAGACTCTTTATACAATGTCTCAACACTATATCACATTCAAAACAACGTAGATAAAACTCAATACATCAAGCAAACTTGCTTGGACAATCTCTAGTAGCTCACTCAATGACTGACTGGTAAATAATAACAACCACAGCTCGTATCGCTCTCCTTATATATAGTCTCGTAGCATGTGCTAGAAATTTCTAGAAAAACCTGGAAAACCACGGAACAACAAACAATGTATCAGTAGACCTAAGGGGGGTTACCATAAATAGGGAAGGGTTACCATCGCCAACAATCGCCAAGTTTGTCGCCAACTTGGCGATATATCGCCAAATTTGGCGACCAAAATTAGTCGCCAAAAGTGACGCCAACTTGGCGATATCTCAAATATTTCGCAAAGCTGCCATAGACATTCACTGAAAACAATAGACAAGTTTGCTTGATAACAGAGACAATGTAACAAAAACTAATATTAGTAAAGAAATGGAGCTTAATAAGATTATTTACATTATTTTACAGTACAAACACTAACTATTTACAAAATTCGTAAGAATATATTAATCTTACCAACTATCATAACTTTTAAAACATTTTATCTGTCGTTAACCCTCGAAGTTTTTGGCATGTAATATCCCGTTCACGTTTCTCTACAATGTAACCAATATTAAAGATAATATAATTTGAAAGATTTAATGAATTTTCAATTCATTTTAGAATGATTTATGCTATTAAGTATTATATTCATATTTGTAATTAAGTTTCTTTTTAATTTTCAAAGAATCTATTTTCTGGGCATTTAAAACGAAATACAGAGTAAACAGCATTACAATTTTACCCATTTGCAAACGCTCAGAGAGTTAAATATATGAAATGGATGTTATTCATGCGTTCTCCTTTTCCCCATGCTGTCAAACCTTCTGATTTTTGAATATCGCTATTTAAAAATTGTCTAATAGACCGAGAGGAGGCAGCACAGACAATTACTTCATCGAATGAAATTCTAGGATAAGTTACTGTATTTACTTGTGTATACCGCGCACGCGAGTATAAGGCGCACCCCTACTTTACAAGAAAAAATGCCGATTTTTTTAAAAATCTCATATGTTAACGCGCACCATAAATTTGATAAGCAAATGAATGAATGTCTAAAGGAATTTCAGTAAAGAAAGTCGAAAGAAACATTACATCATGGCGAAAACACATTTTTAGACTTCGGGTAGGGAGTGTGTGAGGGTATGAGAATTACTAATTAGCGTTTATATAATGTTAATGTGTAAAAAAAGCGCAAGGAGTGAAATAATGATGCAGTAATATTTCATTTAAATAAGATTCTCTGAGTAATTATGTTTTTTTAGGTGCGTTCGTAATTATGTATATACGTAGCACCTATTGTTGTCGTTCAATCCGTCCATCTGTCCGTCCGTCTATCTGTCTGTCCGTCCGTCCGCATATAAAAACGCAAAAACTACCCAACCGAATCGTTTGAAATTTAAAATATATTATTATTACATAATTTTGTCGAGTCATTTCAAATTTTAAGAAAATCGGATGCATAGATCAATTACAGGGACAATCAAAAGGACTCCGTTACATTACGGTCAATGGGGAAAAAAGTTTCAAATGTATTTTAATCGTTCGAAATTTTAAATACATAATTATTACATAATTTTGTCAAGTTATTTCAAATTTTATCAAAATCGGATGCATAGTTCAAATACAAGGACAATCAAAAGTATTCCGTTACATTACGGTTAATGGGGAAAAATGTTTCAAATGCATTTTAATGGTGTTACACTCATTCGAACGTAATAAAATTGATATGCATCTATAAAGTAGATATTATAATATACATTTTGCATAATCTGTGGTACAAAAAATATTTGTTATTGATTTACAAGGCCACACAAAAGTATTCCATTGCATAATGGTATAGGGAGAACATTGTTTGGTGCGCATTTTAATTGTAATTATTTACAGTTTTATGAGTTTGATATATGAGAGTGATATTTGTAAAACTTCGTTATCGTACGAACGCACCTTATTTGCTATGCTTCACGTGCAATTTCCAACTTGTTTTAATACATTTCTTTCATTTGATTCATATGTACATCGTGTGATTACATCTAGCAGTACACTCTTAAAACGAAAGAGCTGATTTGGCTTCTCATGAAAGAGCTGTAATTTTTTCGATCATAAAAGAGTTGTTTTTCGAACGATTAAATCTTCTTGATCTAAATTGGTTATTTAAATAGCTCAACTTCATTTAAATTGGTTAAAACTCGAGTTATTTCAACTCTTTTTTGAGAAGCTGCCTTTCAACATTGAGATGAGTGGATTTCAGCTCAACTTGAGCTATTTTGTGGCTGACTTTTTAAGAGAGTAAAAAATTATTTCATGTATAACGTGCACCAAGGAATTTTGCCCTGATGTTTTGAAAAAAAAAATGCGCGTTATGCACGAGTAAATACGGTAAATATAGATTTGGATATTAAAGCGCAATCAATCTGCCAAGTCATATCATGGCGGAAAACACCTAAAAACCCAATTTTAGTGGATGTCTCATAGATTTACCATTACGTTTTCCTGCTCCCAATCATCCATGTTTTCGTATTTTTGGATGCAGGAAAGTGCAATGGTAAACCTACGACTCAGCCATTAAAATCGAGTTTTTAGGTGTTTTCCACCAATATATGACTTGGCAGATTGATTGCGTTATAATATGCGAACCCAGGTTTAACTAGCCCTAGATTTTCATCCGTGAATTCAATGAAGTGATTGTGTGTGCTGCTGTATTCCGGCCTGTAAACTTAGTATTACTTCATGGCATTTTTTTTTCATTACATTAAACAAATATATCTATTTGGAAATAATGGTATTCAAGAGATGTAAAGATTTGCAGCCACGATGATATCTTGAAATTTAGTAAGTTGTTAAGGTAAAATACAAATTTCGAAATCTGAATTTATTTAAAACTTTTTACTTTCTTCCATCTTAACAGGAGGGAAAGCATTGGATTTGTGAAAATTTTCGAAATCCTTTTTTCGACGGATTTACATGTTTTAGGGGTCAGAACCTGAAAAAGATGTTTTTACAAAGTGTCTGTCTGTGAGTCTATGAGTTTGTCTGTCTCTATGTAATGTGATAAAAAATTTTGGAGCACTCTATCTCCAGAACTAAAGCACGGAATTTCACAAAAATCTAAATTCTGAAGGACTTTGATATAAACTAAATCTGATTTGTTTTTAGTGCCTATCACTCAACAGGTAGCGCTGGATGCTGCATTATTTACAATTTCCACAATAATCATATCGCAAGAATTAGCGCATGCATTTTCATAAAACTTTATAGTTAGTACTTGATATGATCGTGATGCTGATTACCTTTTGGTGCAAATCGCTCATCAGGTAATGCCATAGTGTGTTATTCGTGATTATCTCAATAGCGCTATCTCAAAAATTAATGCAAAATTAATTAATTTTCTAAAACTTCAAATTCAGTTAGTCCCTGATATTAGTATTGTTTCGTTTTTGGTGTAAATCGCCTTACAAATTGCGCTGCTAAGTTGCATTTTTTATGATTTCGCAATAAATATAGCTCAAGAACTAATACAACAATTTCAACAAACATCAGTTTGAGAATAGTACCTCGTAAAAAAAAAATTCATCCTGTTTAGTTTTGGGGCATATCACCGAACATGTGCACTGTTATACATTTTTTTTTCTAAGATTTTGCTACAGCTCTATCTCAAAACCTAATGCACGGATTTTTATCAAACTTCAGATTAAGTTATAAATTGACATAAGCTATTTCTCATCTGACTAGATTTTGATTTAAACCAATGAGCCAGTGGCGCTGCATTTTTCCGAAAGTGTTAACATACATAATATAAAAGAAAGTTTTGCGATTGCCACTGATTAATTTTAACCTTAAAATCATATAGCGTGTCTATCAAGGTCTGACATATTTTCACGATTATAATTCATAAAATAATGGAGTTAGATTTAAATTAATAACATTAATGGTTATTCAAAAAGTTTTAATATCCTTATCGATGAATTTCCACATGTGTCAGTTCACTTGTAACACCCCGTAAAGCATGGTGACGTCACTGCAACGTCGTTGTGAAGTCACATTGTGACTTTGTGACCATTGATTGTCGATGTGATGTCACGTGACGTCGATGTGAAGTCACAGTGACTAAAATGTGAAGTCGTTAGGCCGTTTTATAGCTCTTTTGTGACGTTTCACATAGTGGTCACAATGTGACAAATATTTGTGAAGAATGTGTCATTTGTGACTAATTTTACATTAACATTGTGACGAAACTGTGACAAAAGCGACGATATTTAAATTGCCAGAAACATGTTTTTACAAGTAAATAACATGTTTTGAAGGACATTTATAAATTTCTAAAGATTTTTAAGAAAGTCACATCTCAGTCACAATGTGACGTCACTGAGAAGTGGCATTTCGGTCACAGATGTGATGTGACCAAAGTGACTCACAGTGAAGTCACTGTGACGTCACTATGACCATGCATGCTATTAGGGACCATAAGAGAAAGTACAGACGTTATTGTAGTTCATCGTAACGATATCAATAACATAAGCTCGAAGAAGTTACAGATTAGTATACCAGAAAGATATTGCATCTATAAACTTGAAATGGCTGAAACAATTTACTGGAATAGCAGCGCAAGTAATGCTGATGTTGAGCGTGTCAGACAGATATTCTTTCACTGTCTTAGAAAGTCTGTGAGATTAGCCGCAAGACAATTGGCAAGTGTAGAAATTCCTTGACAAGGGCCATAAAACTTTTAAATCTATTTAATCATTATTGTAATTTGTTTGATTGTATCTTCATTGTTATGTGCGTTCGCAATTATGTAAATACGAAGTACTTACAGTCGTCGTTCAGTCCGTCTGTCTGTATGTCCGTCTACATATAACAAAATCATAACAAAAACATCCACATATAGCAAAAACTATCGTACTGAATTATTTGAAATTTAAAAAATATAACTATTGCATAATTTTGTTGAGTTTTTTCAAATTTTATGAAAATTGGATGCATAGTTTAATTACAAGGACAATCAAGATCTGCGTGTCCTCACAAGCTTAGCGTCCCCCTTGAGAAAGAAAAGTCGGGGGAAGCTTGAAATAAAATAAAAAAGTGGGGGTATGCCGTCCCCAAGGTCCCCCCCCCCTCAACTACACTATTGGTGACAATCAAAAGTATTCCGTTACATGATGGCCATTGAGAAAAAAGTTTCAAGAGCATTATAACGATGTTACACACTTTCGAACATAATAAAATTGATACACATCTATGAAATACATAGAAAATATACATTCTGTGCAGTATGTGGTGCAAAGAACATTTTTATTAATTTACAGGGCCACACAAAAGTATCCCGTTACATAATGTTATAGGGGGTAACTCTGTTCAGACGCATTTTAATTATATTAACTATTTCACATTTTATAAAATTGACATATTTCGGATACTACAACCCTTGGCAAAAAGTTTCTGATCACTGTTATCAAGTTTATGAGTTTTGTATTTCGAAGCGTATATATAGCGATTCAAGAACACAGGAACGTTTTGCAATATGCCAAATAAAAGAAAGAATGTTAAAATATAAATAAAAAGTGAATTCAACATTGCAATCATATAATTTATAATTATAATGCAGGCAAAAATGTTTCCTAGTGAGAAAAAAAATATCCGATCAAGATCGAAGTTGGAAAATAGTAATCGATCACTGAGGAAAAAAGTTTGAAATTTGCATATTGAAGATAGATTAGAGTGCCTGCACATGCGTATGATACATGAATCCTATTTAAAAGAAGAAATCTTTCAGTTGCGAGATCAAAAGCAGCTCTGAAGTGCTGGAAAATGACTCATGTGAAAAACCTGTCTCGCGATTTAAAAATCCGCATGATTTAATTATTGGAAGAAGTAAATTTACAATGGAAAGTTGCTGATTTATGAAATTGTGCTCAAAGTACAGTATGCGATATTTGGAAAAAATATCAGTTGATTAATAGCGTGGAAAATTTACCTCGAAGTGAACGACCACGAATGCCAATACCTAGGAAGGAAAAGAAAACTTGTGAAAATATCAAAAAGAAAGCGGTGAGCAACCTCAAAACAACTTGATTCCGAATGGTCTAAGTATAACGTAAACGCATGTGACCGCAGTACGTAATCATCTAAATGTAGCAAGATTTAAATCTTGTAAAATTAAAACAAAATGTTACATGATAAAGATGCATAGAAAAGAGCGCCTGCAATGGTGTAAAAAACATGTGCACTTGTCATTTGATACATGAAATAAAGTTATTTTTAGCAATAAATTTCGCATATCTATCGGTAAAAGTGATGACTGTGGAACATTTGTTTGGAGCAGAGTTGGTGAAAAGTTCAATTAAAAGTGTATCAATACGAAGACTAAATTTTCACCTACATTTGCAGTTTGGAGTTGTATTACATCACAAGGCGTCGGCAAGTTGTGTATTGTGTTACGTACAGTAAGCTTTGAAGTTTACATTGACATTTTAGTGTTTTTTTTTATTCCCAGCATCGATCAATAGTTCGGAAATCAAAATGACTTCTTATTTCAAGATGACAATTAGCTCCCCATCGCACCAAATCAATGAAGATATTTCTACAAAATGTAAATAATATACCAATTCAAACCATGACGTGACCGCCCAATAGTCCGGATCTTAATCTCATCGAAAATATGTGAAATATATTAAAAAGAAAAATCGATTTTCCATGAATTACAAATACCATAGAACTTACGTAAAGCTATAAGAGAATGCTGGGATGAAGTTGCTCCCAATGAGTGTAAAAATCTTAATGAGTCCAGTCCACTAACAATTTCGACTGTCATCCGAAATAAAGGTGGATTTACGGAATATATAATTACAGTGATCGGTTATTTTTTTCCAAATCAAAGCATGATCGGATAATTTTTTCTTTGGTGTCTAAATTTCAATCACAATTTTTCTGTTTATAAATTGATGAATGGTGATTTTTCTTTATTGCATATTGTTGTTCATTATATGTAACACAAATGTATTATCGCTAATAGTCGTTTCATTTTTATGCAGTGAGAATAAATAATCTTTTCTTACAAAAGATGGTAGTGTTTATGTAATGATCGGAAACTTTTTGCCAAGGGTTGTATATTGTATTCGAAGTACTGTATACTATTACACCAAGATCTGAATATTTTTAAAACTTCGTTATAGTACAAACGCACGTCATTTGCTATGCTTTAAGTGCAATTTCCGACTTGTTTTATAAATTATTAAACATCAAAATTTTCCAAATCTTTTATAGGCACTTTCATATTACGCGTTTACATTTTTTCTGTGGTACTTTTGAATATAATGTGTTGAAATGCAATAAAAATATTAAATTTAAATTTTCACAAAACTATTTTCAAATTAGTCAAATTTTCTAGCCCCTTTCCTTATAAACCAACAGCATGCAAAAATGTATGCTAAAACTCCATTCCTCACTCTTCAGAGGAATTTTCTTGCAAATCCTGCCAATCACTTTTACTCGCTACTTACTGGTTTTTTTTTTTTTTTTTTTTTTGTCATTTTCTAATAAAGTTGAAAAAATAACTAATAAAATATAGTCATAATTTTACTCAGAATTCCATGTAATTGATAAGACTTATTTAGAATCACTAACAATTACATTATATACCAATTATTTTAACACAATCAAACTGATTGGTAAAGTTATCATATGAATTGACTATTTCCAGCTGAGCGAAAAATTGCCCAGGCCGGGAATCGAACCCGGATACTTGGCTTATAAGGCCAATGCTTTACCTATTAAGCTATCTGGGCGATATCCGGCTGGGATTTTTCGCTCAGATAACCTTATTGGTCATAACATCCGGTCTGTCATTTGAAACAGCTCGGCAGAATCAAAAGCAGGTAATGGAACTCCATATAACGATGGATACGTAGATATACCAATTATTTTAACACAATCAAACTGATTGGTAAAGTTATCATACGAATTGAATATTTCCAGCTGAGCGAAAAATTGCCCAGGCCGGGAATCGAACCCTTATACTTGGCTTACAAGGCCAATGCTTTACCTATTAAGCTATCTGGGCGATAGCCGGCGATCCGGGTTCGATTCCCGGCCTGGGCAATTTTTTGCTCAGCTGGAAATATTCAATTCGTATGATAACTTTGCCAATCAGTTTGATTGTGTTAAAATAAATGGTATATCTACGTATCCATCATTATATGGAGTTCCATTACCTGCGGTTGATTCTGCCGAGCTGTTTCAAATGACAGACCAGATGTTATGACCAATAAAGTTATCTGAGCAAAAAATCCCAGCCGGCTATCGCCCAGATAGCTTAATAGGTAAAGCATTGGCCTTGTAAACCAAGTATCCGGGTTCGATTCCCGGCCTGGGCAATTTTTCGCTCAGCTGGAAACATTCAATTCGTATAATTACATTATAGTTTATGGAAAAAATCACTTGTAGAGTATTTTAATGACTGTAACGCTATTTTTAAATGTATTGAAACTGGTATAAATCACTGAATTTCTCAACGACCACGTTAAAACAGAGCATTCATAGCATTTTTTATTAATTTACAGAAAGACACAAACGAATAATTTCTGGAGAGTATGTTTTAAAATTTGGTATGCGTTTTTTAATTTATTTAGTTTTTTACATATTACTCTTTATATATAAATTTTATACCTCATATACAGGGCTGCTCAAAAGTATTCGCAAGCCATTCTCCTTATTAGAAGAAATCGCTGAAGGGAAATTTTCAACTAAAATATATGTATTGCTTAAATGAACTAAATTTTGAAATACATTTTGTCAATATATATAAATTTCCATATCATATACAGGTCTGCTATAAAATTCGGATAACTTTCCGATTGTACATGGGAAAGCTGAAATTCAATTTTTAAATGCATTTTACATTTCCATATGGTAAAATGAGACGTAATATTTTAATCTTTTAAACGATGCAGTTTTAATACGTTATTCTGAATATGTTGGAAAGTGTTTCTTAATCTGTACTTGACGCAGGATTTTCTCTCTCTTTTTTTTTTTTTTTTTTTTTTTTTTTTTTGTTTATTTCTGAAGAATTCTGTCCGCTACGAGCAAGAAAGGCCGACTGTAAAGACTGACTTCAACTATCTACTGAAGACATAAATATTCAGTAATATCAAAATGCAAATGAGTTATTGGAAGCAACTTATCCAGAAGTTTGGCATTAGATCTCCAGCGTCATCGTGTAAAAGCATAGGAGCCTTAAGGACCGGGCACATAGCACTAACTTCTTGTGGTCAGGCTTCGCTATTTTTGATCTTTCGTTGCTGCGCTTTGATGTAAAACTGCTTTTTCAGTGCACTGAATCTGAACTTCAAGAGAGAAATCGAACTCGAAATCAGTTCACAGCTTTAGGACTGAAGATGGAAGGAGATAAACGTTCCCTTCCTTTGTCAATTCAATAGGCTTCCTACCCCAAAAATCATCTAAAGAGCATCCAAAACTAGCAAGCTTTTGTTCCGTTTGGAAACAAAGATAAATTTATTGCTCTTTTAGTGTAACTGAAAGTAGTGCTGTTTGCCCGCAGCCTTTACCTTGATGGCATGATCACGATAGGAAAGAAAAATACCTTTTGTCTCTGATTCAGACACCATAATATCGCTAGTTGACACATAGACTACAATTATACGGCAAAAAAAATTTTAAAACAGTAAAATTAAATTTGTTGTCATTATAAATATCACTCAAACTGCTGAAAATTAAAATTAAAAAAATAAATCATAAGATCACAACTGTAAAATAAATGAGATAAATGAATTTCTAAGCTCCTTTATTTATTTCTTTGTTTTTGAATAAAAAGCTAATGGGGAAGTAAGATAAACAACAAATTGATTTCTACATTTAATATCATATACTACTGTAATTTTAAGTACTTTTAATTAATTGTTTTAAATTGGTTGAAAAAACAGAACAGATTGGTTGAAAATGTCTGACATAGCGTAAAAGCTTTAATTAAAGACCATTAATTTATTTATGCAAAAATATTTTAATTATTAATAATCTAGAAATGAGGATTATATAACATATTCAATATTTTTGACAGCTTCCTAAAAATCTTATAATTCATAGCAGTCTCTAAGGAATATTTGATATTTTAAAAAAAAATGACGATTTAAGATTTTTTATAATCTTTTCTTGCATATTATAAGATAATGAATCTAGAACTGACATTTTATTGAGTAAAATATAGTTTTGAAGAAAAAGTAAAAAATAAATAAACAAGATTACTTTAAAAAAAATTTTCCTTTTTTTTTTTTTTTTTTTTTTTTTTGTAGTAAACAGATTTAAATATTTATTTGTCATTATTTTGTTTATTGTACCTAAAGCCTTCACCGACATGTCTTTTTTTATGCTTCTGAAAAACTTAAATAATATAACTCATTCATAATGCTATACTAAATAGTACACTAAATTTCTGACATAGGTTAAGTGCTTTAGTTAAAGCTCATTAATTTATTGATGCGAAATTAGTTGAATTAGATATACTTTAAAAAGGGTATTATACCACAGATTTAATATTTTTCACAGCATCCTTAAAATCCCTTTAATTTATGACAGTACTTATAAAGTCTCTGAGAAATATTTCACATATTTGAAAAAAAAATAATGATTTAAGATTTCTTATAATCTTTTCCTGCATGTCATAAAACAATGAATTTAAAGCAGTCATTTTGTTAAGTAAAAATACATTTGAAAAAAAAAAGTTTAAAATAATTTAAAAAAAAAAAGAAGAATCTCTATTTATTTATTTATTTATTTATTTATTTATTTTTGTCATAAAGCAGATCAAAATATTTATTTGCTATTATTTTCTTTATTGTTTCTAAAAAAATGCCACATTTTTATGTTTGTTAAAAATTTAAACAGGTCATATACATAATACTATTCTTAACAATGCACTGAGGTTCTGCCATAACGTAAGTGCTTTAGTTATCATTCATTAATAGATGCAAAATTATTTTAATTAGCAATGTTCTAAAAAAGGGAATTATTTAACAGATTAATATTTTTGAAAGTTTTCTCAAAATCTTTTTAACCCTTTTATGGTTCCGACGCGACGATTCTTTAAAGTACCATTAAAGTAACTAGTTACAAATTTTTTTTAATACATCGACTAATAATACAGTTTAGAATGAGTTACATACACTTTATTTTATCTTTTTTTCAAAAACATTATTGGTTGCACAAAAGAAAAATATTTTTTAAAAGGTAATTTATTTTTTGTTTGTATCTTTTCACAACTCTTGATGTTAAAAGTTTGTGGGGAAAAAGTTTCACTCAGCAAATACCTCTCTATTTCTTTTGTAATAGCATTATATTTGTATATTTCCTAATTCTAAAAAAATTAAGAAAAAGATTTTAAGTAAAAGATTTGAGTAAAGCTATAAATATCAAATTCAGATTCAGATTTAATTAATAAATTTTAATTAACAAAACTCCTCCAAAATTTAATTAATGGTTGTGTATATTTCCATTTGTAATCTCAACAAGCTGGAAATTGAATGTGAAGCGTAGCAAATAAGTGCGTTCGTACTACAACGAAGTTTTAAAAATGTTTTGATCTTACTAAAGAACTGCAAGAAGTGTAAGTCACCGATTTTGACGAATGTGGTATCGTTGGAAAAATATCATCGAGAGCAGTAAAAAACTCAATGGAAATACCCTTCGCAAATGAGCCGTTTTCAAGATATCCGACAATTTATGTCACGTAACTAGTGCACACTTAAAGGGAAACCACAAAAAAATTTAGTCTCGATTTTAACGAAAGTGATATCGTTGAAAAGATATCATCGTAAAGATTAAAAAACTCAGTAGAATCACCCGTCGGAAATAAGACGTTTTCGAGATATCCGACAATTTGTGTCACATTGCTAATACACACTGCTTGGAAACTGCATTAAGTGAAATAAATTGTCGGATATCTCGAAAACGGCTCATTTCAGATGGTTATAGTTTCTTTGAGTTTTTTACTTCTCACAATGATATCTTTGCAACGACACCATTTTCACCAAAATCTGGAAAACAATTTTTTGCGGTCCCCCATTAAGTGTACACTAGAGCAGTATCCACTAGCTACGTGACATAAATTATCGTATATATCGAAAACGGCTCATTTCCGAAGGTTAGTTCTATTGAGTTTTTTCTCCCTCATGATGATATTTTTTCAACGATACCACTTTTGTTAAAATCGAGACTAAAATTTTTTGCGGTCCCCCATTAAGTATGCACTAGTTACGTGACATAAAATGTCGGATATCTCAAAAACGTCTCATTTGCGACGGGTAGTTCCATTTAGTTTTTTACTGCTCTCGATGAGATCTTTTCAACGATAGCACTTTTGTCAAAATCGGTGACTTACACTTCTTGCAGTTCCCTAGTTAGTGTAATGCAAATACTTCAAATACAGTATTGTAGCCGAAATTTTATGTGCGTCCCTGTAAATACTATCCCATTTCTGTTATACAGAAAGCAACTTGTAGTAAATTTTAGAAACATATATCACTTTTGTAAAATATGAAATAGTTTAATGAACGCTCCCCAAACAATATTACCATTATGCAATTAAAACTAAAAGATGACTATAAGTGCTTCATACTTACATAATTACGAATGCGCCTAAAAATTCACGAAAAAGGTTTTAAAAGATTAAATTTTTATAAATTCACAATTTGGAATATAAAGGAATAATTCAAAATAGTAATGTAAAGAATTTAAGAACTACACATATTTTAAAAATATATGATTTAAGAATTCTTGAAATTTTTTTTAATTTTCTATTTATCATAAGATAATAAATTTTAAGCAGTCATTTTTAAGGTTTCGTTTATCTGACGAAACCCTCTGTCCGTTTGCCACAGAGTCCGTACACAAAAACTGCATGAGTCAGAGACTTCAAATTCTGTATACTTACTGTTGTATATCTCGTGTCGCCACGACAAATCAAAAAGTTTTGAAAAAGTCGATTATTTATCTTAAATAAATTTTATCAGTGTCATCCGAGCATTTTTGCGATTCAAATTTTAAAAGAGGACCTTAATTTTAACATTTGTTATGTAGACATCATAACTTGGACGTAAAAGTCTCGCTAGTAATCAAGGGATTCTTATTTCAAATCCTGGTGCTGGACCTTCAAATGAAATTTTCATACTAAGGTAGATTAATTAAAAGAAATTTAGCATTTTTTTTTCTTTGCCAATTAAAGGATTTTTTTTTCTTTTTTTAATTACTGACTTTCATAATATTTTTTGGAATTCACTTTTCTTTCTATATAAAAAAAAACTATTGTGATTTATTAATGATTCAATATTTTAAATTTAGTTTAAACAGTTTTTTCCGTTTTTAGAAATTAAAAATTTTATTTATATCTCAGCAAACTTTTTTACTTTTTTCTAGTTCAGCTTAACATTAGTTCTCAGGCTTTGATAGCCTTTCAGCTAAAAACTACCCTCATTTCAATTTGTTTTGTAACAATTACAAATTATTTGAAGATTAGGTTAACCAAAATTTACACTGACATAATTCTTAAATTACTTGACTGAATAACTTCTCGTTAAAATTTGTCGAATATGCCGAATAAGATCTCAAATTTAGGTGTTCATATTGAAAACGTCAATAGGTGATATAATTTCTGTATGAAGATAAAGGCTTATTTTTTTAAAACTTTAAAAAAAAAAATCGAGTCTTCAATATAAGTTTTCTGCAGGTATTTAACAATTAAAACTGTATTTTTTTAACTAATATTTGTAAGTTATTATTATAGAACTTGAGTGGGCGCACAGACCATCTCCTTTTTAGGTGCGTTCGTAATTATGTAAATACGTAGCACCTATTGTTGTCGTTCAACAACAATCAGTCCGTCCGTCTGTCCGCATATAACAACGCAAAAACTACCCAACTGAATCGTTTGAAATTTAAAATATATAATTATTACATAATTTTGACGAGTCATTTCAAATTTTATGAAAATCGGATGCATAGATCAATGACAGGGACAATCAAGTGTTCCGTTACATTACGGTTAATTGGGGGAAAATGTTTCAAATGCATTTTAATGGTGTCATACTCATTCGAACGTAATAAAATTGATATGCATCTATAAAGTACATATTAAAATATACATTTTGCATAATCTGTGGTGCAAAGAATATTTGTTATTGATTTACAAGGCCACACAAAAGTATTCCATTGCACAATGGTATAGGGAGAACATTGTTTGGTGCGCATTTTAATTGTAATTATTTACAATTTTATGAGATTGATACATGAGTGATATTTTTAAAACTTCGTTATTGTACGAACGCACCTCATTTGCTAAGCTTCATTTGCAATTTCCAACTTGTTTTAGTTGGCGACAAAAATTCCAGGACTAGTTAAAACTCGATTCGCATATTAAATTGTGAAGTGGTCTGCCAAATCATATCTCGGTGAAAACCCCTGCAGACCCGATTTTAGTAGTTGATTGGCAGGTTTACCATTGTGTTTTTCGGCTCCTAGTCCTCCATGTTTTCATACACTATTAAAAATCAGTAGCTTTTTGGCGCATACTCACTCCACCACTTTCATAGAATATCTTTATTCTGACCAATGAGAACTCTCCATAATAGTGTCAAGTAATCGTTTTCTATAAAAGCCTTGGCATGCAGCAAAAGCTACAAATTTTTAACAGGTTACCTTTGGGTGCAGGAAAACACAATGGTAAATCTACAAATCAACCATTAAAATCAAGTTTCAGGTATTTTTCCCCCAGATATGACTTGACAGACTAATTGCATTTTAATATGCTAATCGAATTCAGTCAAATCATAACATCTCAGCCGTCATCTCGATGCAGCCACCATCCAGTCTATTATAATAGAAGCCATCCATAAATGATGTCACGTTTGAAGTGGGGGAGGGAGGTTCATGAAATCCTGACAGTTTGTGATAAGGGGGTGGGAGGGGGTAAGAAGAAGTCACACATTTTGATTAAAATAAAAGCATTAAAAATCAGCGGATGAAATTATGAAGTTATTTTAAAATTAAAGTATTTTCTGTTCATGAAGTAAAAATAAGATTTTAAAAGCCAAAAATATTCAAATTCCAAAATACTACTGTTTTTAATTGCTCTTTCATATTAATATTTTATAACTATTCTATATTATTTGTGTTTTTTGTTGTACATCTTAACATTGTTTCAAAGAAAACAAGTGCATGAATCATTTTTATTGTTCTGCTCACAAATGTCGTTAAAACATATAGTTAAAGTTTAAAAATAAAGTTTAAAGTATGATCTATAACAATATGCTTTGTTTCTAAACCACCAGTATATGTTTATTTTTGTGACAAGAGTGATGGAAGGGAGTTAAGAGCCTACAATAGTCACAGGAAATTACACAAAAAGACCCGGATGATCATGTAAAGTCTATGGGAGCGTTCTTTTCTAATATCTCGTTCAAATTTTAATATTTTGACATGATTTTTTTTGCATAAAATAGTTCAAGACGATCCACAACCGGGCTAGTTTTTATTTTTTAAATTTTGGTTTTAGATTTTTTTTAAAAAATTATTTTAATTTTCAAAACCGGTTTAAACCGGTTCTGAAACTGAAACTGTCATAATATAAAAAATATATAACCAAAATCGAAAAAGTAAAAACTAGCCCGGTTGTGGATCGTCTTGAACTATTTTATGCAAAAAAAATCATGTCAAAATATTAAAATTTGAACGAGATATTAGAAAAGAACGCTCCCATAGACTTTACATGGTCATCCGGGTCTTTTTCTGTAATTTTCCTGTGACTATTGTGGGCTCTTAAGAGCGTACACTAGTCACGCGGTAAAAGCCGAGCGCTAATGTAAAGTCTATGGCGGCGTTCTTTTCAAATATCTCGCTCAAATTTTAATATTTTTGCATGATTTTTTTGCACAAGATAGCTGAGGGCAATCCACAACCGGGCTAGTTTTTACTTTTTCGATTTTGGTTATATATTTTTTATATTACGATAGTTTCAGTTTCAGAACCGGTTTAAACCGGTTTCGAAAGTTAAAGTAATTTTTTAAAGAAAATCTGAAACAAAAATTGAAAAAGTAAAAACTAGCCCGGTTGTGGATTGCCCTCAGCTATCTTGTGCAAAAAAATCATGCAAAAATATTAAAATTTGAGCGAGATATTAGAAAAGAACGTTCCCATAGACTTTACATGGTCATCCGGGTCTTTTTGTGTACTTTTTCTGTGACTATTGTGGGCTCTTAAGTGAAATGTAACACTTTGTGACAAAAAGGGGGAGGGTAAAAAATGTTGAAAAACGTGTGACGTCATTTGCGGACAGCCTCATATCTGATTTTTATTGCATATTATGTAAGTTATTAGGCTATATTCTAATATCTGTGTGAAATATAAAAGCAGTAAATTTTGATTACGTCCCTTAAGGCGCAACACTAGTCACAGAAAAAGACCGGGGTGATAATGTTAAGTCTATGGAAGCGTTCTTTTCAAATATCTCGCTCAAATTTTAATATTTTAACATGATTTTTTCTTCGCATAGGATAGTTGAGGACGACCTACAACCGGCCTAGTTTTTACTTTTTCGATTTTGCTTATACATTTTTTATATTATGATAGTTTCAATTTCATAGCCGATTTAAACCGGTTTTGAAATTTAAAGTATTTTTTTTTACATATGAAACCAAAATTGAAAAAGTAAAAACCAGGCGGTTGTGCATCGTCCTCAGCTATTCTATGCAAAGAAAAAATCATGTTAAAATATTAAAATTTCAGCCAGATTTTTGAAAAGAACTCTCCCTTAAACTTTACATTATCATCCGAGTCTTTTTCAGTGGCTAGTGTTGCATCTTAACAGCTAGATCATAATAAAAATATATATTATTCTACAATGAAAAGGTAAGAACTTATATCATAAATAATTATTTTGCTTATAACACGTCACTATTTTAATAAAAAAAATTAAAATATATTAAAAACTGACATATTTCTCTCAACTCACTTTATTAGTAAAACACTTAAAATATATTTAAAATTTACTCGTTTCAATTCAACTTTATTAATAAAACATTTAAAAATTATAAAAAAAATTGACATGTTTCAACCCATGGATAACTAAATTGTTGGAACACGGCCAATGTTATAGAGGGCCAGTGTTATAAAATATAGAGGGCCTTATATATTTAATTTAAATTCAGTAATTACTTACTCCAGTTTTTGACGTTCATTTTGTTTGTAATTTTTCTAATTACATTCTGGAAATGACTCAATGAAAATGAATTGAATCATGTCAATTATTAATAAGGTATTTGTATCCTATATAGACAGGGCTCTCAATATGGACACCCCTAATATTTTTAAAGGTAATAATTTTGATCGAGAGATGGCTAAACATTTTCGCGAAGAAAAGCAGTTGAAAAGATAATTAAGTCTGGAAGTGTAAAAAAGTGCGCTGTTCGCCATTTAGGAGGAAACTTGTTATTTCGAGATGTGCTGATCTTAATTACTTGTAAGCTTAAATTCTCATTAGATATGGTAAAATTACATTAAATGTTAAAAAGTGGAGTATTTTAGAAAGCTAATAAAACATATTTTCGATTGCTATTGCATATTTTGTTTAAAATAATTTTTCTTATTCATTTGGTACAAGATTTAGTAAAACTACGCCCGGTTCCCAATATGGACAGCTTATGTCCCCATCGACTACAACTGTAAGAAAGAAGAAAATTCAACGTTGCCAAGCAATAACTTGAAAAGTCATCAAAGTGGTAAAATCTTTGTTCAACAAGGTGCTATATGAACAATGCCCCAAAACCTTCCTCCAAAAAACCATTGCAGAAAATTAAAAAGAAGCCCCCCCCCCCCAGTAGGATATCTATTGGCGAAATCGTAGGTACCAATGGTATGACTTCCTCAACAAAGGAGAGCTGGTACTGCTTCTTTTGCAGTATTGATGTTTTTTCAACATGTGGCAGATATGTTCATGAGGAATATGTGGGACTTACTGCCCATGGTGAAAAAATTTCTATTTGTCCATGCTGCGAGGACTGAGTAATAACAGATGTAAATTCGCAGACAGATGCAATAAAGCTAAGTAAAACCAACAATATTACTTCATAATATTTACTAGTACCTAAGGGGCTTTGCATGGGTCTTCGAAGGGTAAAAACCGAGAATGCCCAACCCGCTTTCTAAAATGCATGTTCTGAAGATATTTACTGTACCCCCTCCTCTTCGGAATAGTTTAAGATACATTTGTTTTATTCCCTTTCCTCTAAAATACCTTGGAAATGTGGCTCTTCCATACACACCGTGTAGAAAGTCTATAAGGAAGCACCTGTCCATAATAGAGATAGGTAGTTCCTTATATGGACACTTGTAAACATTTTTTTTGTTTTTATCATTTAAATTAAACCAGAATAATTACAAAGTCGCTAATTTTAATAATGATAGTCAGTAGTCCAAGGATAGTGTTCACATATTTTTGGAGTCCTATGACTTGTACATGGGGGTGAAAAAAATACATTTTCCTTAGAGTGTCCATATTGGGTACAGGTACCTTATATTTTAAAGTTTTATTAATAAAGCAACGTCTTGTAAGCAAAACACTTATTTATAGTGTAAGTTCTTACCTTTTCGTTGTAAAATATATGTTATTATTAAGGTAAATGCACCAGTAGTGGGCCACTTAAGGACATTTATCTAATTATTATTAAAGAATTAGTGAATTTTAAAATATAAATATATTTTTTTAGCCTAGTCCTTACCTTTATGTATCAGAAATTTTTAAAATATATTCTCTAGGAAAAATGAAAAATAAAAAATGTTACCTTGCTCTACGCTCCAGTAGTGGGCCATAGTAAGTTTCTGATGCTCCAGTAGGGCCCCCCTAGAAGTGGGCCACTCCATTCTTGAGTTTAATACATACAGTACATAAGTTATAATTTTTTTTTACATTTCTACATTTAAATATACACAATAATGAAATCATATTTAGAAGTTTTGATGATTACGTAAAATAATTTTGCCTTCTATTTAGTTTTTTCGTATAGTCTGTAAAAACACCCTTCCAGCTCAAAAACTATGAGAATACTGAAGTTGTCTCTTTGCCTAATAACAGATAAGGGTTCCAGCCAATCAGCAATTAGTTTGTTATCTGACAGCGGTGACTAGAAAACTCGTTTTTCAATTTTGAAAACTGGTGGTCCACCATTGGTACGTGGCCCACTACTGGTACACTTACCCTATTACAATATATTTTCTAATATTTCTTTTAATAAAATCCAAAATTGCCAGTCTCAAAATTTTAAAAGTTATTCATAAGAGATAATTCTATAAAAAACAGTCATTAAGAAATTATTTTCTTTAAATTAAATCTAAACATCTCATCTTAAACATACAAAAGATAACTACTTTTAAATAAAAAATAAAACATTGGAGAAAACATACTAATGTTAATGGAAATAAATTAATGTAATACGTCCTAACATCTCTTCTTTACTTTCTTGCCTTTGAATAAAAAGTTAATGAGAAAATCATTTTCATTTGTGAGATAGCCATTAAAAAAACTTCCACTAATATAATGGGTTTTTATAAGTGATATAAAAAATTGTTTTAAAATATCAGACAAAATACCTGGAACAATTTGAACGGATTTGACTTTTTTCTTGTTATTTTTTCTTTGTTTTACAGACAATTTTGCATAATTAAACATGTTAAAAGAGGTTTTTAGAAATCATACTTTAAATTACATAAATCATTATTTTTAAAAATTTATAAAAAAATATATATACTTAATTAAAAATAAATATAAATTAATTTAAGAAATAATTTACACATCTAAATGAGTATTTTTATAAATTTCAAAACAAAACAATTATTTATTTATTTATTTCCTTGAACACATATATCTGATTTGTGTACTTAACATAAAAGCTTGCTTATAAGTCATCGGCAATATACAGGGACGAGATAGCACAAGGAAACTTTAAAACTCGAAGGAAATATAGCCGGGAACTCCACGCAAATGGCATGTGCAATCGAGCCAGCAGCAATCGAACCCACAAGCTCCTACGCTCGCAGGCGATTAGCAGCGTGGTGCCTTGACAACTCGGCCACAATTTGTTTGGATTTTTTTTTTCAACTTTTTTTAGATGGAAATTATATTGTCTTCTTGGATTTAACTTCAAGTTCCCAGTTTTGTTTGATTTATAGACATCGGGATGACTTAGCTAAAATTTGTCTATTTTTTGAAAATGTTCGTCTGTCTTTGTGTTGCAAAAATTTTTCGTGAGCTGTATTTCAAGAAGCAATGCACACAGCTCCTTGAAATTTTATTTAGCTTGACCTTAATACTTTGTAGAAAATAGATATTGGTTTACATAGCCGAATTATAATTTTATATTATGCTTCAATGTCCTTACTCCCGATTCACCAGATAATTGAATTTCGACTTATATGCAGTTTTCTCGCTGCCGCTCGCCATTGCGCCAAATCACAACAAAATCCTCTATTCGGCGAGTAAAACAACAATCAGACTCGTCAAATTGCGAAGGTTTCTGCTTCTTTTTGGTGTGTATGTATATGTGCCTATACAATGAATATTCTAATCCACGTTGCTGAACGATTAGATGTTGCTTTACGTTTTCAATCGCACCATGCCATTTACATTGTTCTATTTATAAAGATACTGACTCAACACCAATTCTATTTAGCAACAATCAAAGACAGAAATGATTATCGATGTATATTTATTATCAGTTAATCACTATCTGTGTACTGGTATCGTACCGGTAAAAACACAAACTTAATGACTCGCATCAAGCGCCAAACAGAGAAAAGTTTTGTTGTAATGCGGTGCTGAAATACCGTAAAGTGGGGTGAATAGGAACAGCGGGGTGAATAAGAACGAAACTTCCCGGTTATACAAACAAATTCATTATAAATGTATGTGATCGTATTTTTAGCTGCCAATTTTTTTATAAGAAGATAATAAAATTAGAAGTTGGGAAATTCAGTTCTGACATGATGGCACCACTATGGGAGTATAAAAAAAAACTTCAAGAGGATCCTTAAAAACCTCATTTTTTCAACGTCTTCAAAACTTTGTATGTAACTACAGCATTTTTCGTAATCTAAACCTAAGAGTGGGGATTTTTAATTAATGATACTCCTGTAAACGATATGCTGTATTAAATTCCACTTATTTCTAAACTACATAATGAAAAAATAAAAAATGGCTTGTAACATCAGAGGTTTAAGATTTACGGGGTGAATCGGAACACGTTTTCTCTCATGGTTTATTTTCTATACTGTAATAGTTTCATGTAATGTATGAAAACATATGTATGAATATGTATTATAACAATATTTGTTTGTTCTAATTACTTGAAGAGTTTAAAGGTGCCGAGAAATTACTTTGTTAAACAAAAAAAGTCCACGCCTTATCCAACAGACATGGAATACACAATAAAATAATTCAAAAATAGCAAATTAATTAGAAAAACTGCACAAAATTATTCTCTGACATTCACAACATTGCACAAACATCTCAAAATGAAAAAACAACTAAAAAAGAAAGGGATGCTAACAGTACCAAGGGCTGGGGATGAGGGCCTATTAATAGATCGTATTAATACATGCGGCAATTAGGGCTACTCAATAGATTCATTTACCCAATGACTACTAGTAAAGGATAACACAGAAAAAGGCTGAATTTGTATTAAATTCTACTTCTGCAATTCGAATATAATTTCTTTAAATAAATTTTAATTTTGCTTGATTTCAGAGTTGTTTTCTAATTTTTAAAAAGCCATATCTTTACCTGTATATAAAATAAAGGCTTGGTTTCACAGTAACTACGTGTTCCTATTCCTCCCTTATCATTATTATATGTTTTTATTAACCCTATTAAAGTTTGAATCGGAATAAATAATGTTCATAACATTACCATTAAAAAAATGAATAACATATATATAAACAGTAAAAATGTTTCGTTTTTGCTTAAAAAGTAAAGAACAAAACAAGACCGAAGTTTCTAGTAGTAAAATAAAAATAATAAAAAATCAGTTATAGCTTTTTTTAACGTTAAAGTTGAAAAGTGTTCCGATTCATCCCATTTTACGGTATGCAATTTACCATACTATTTATTAGTTGTGTGGAAAGTAATCATTGGCCAATCAAATTTTTGTACCGAGTTGAAACCTCATAGCAATTTTTAGCATATGTTTTCACAACGGTAAATCAACGATAACTGTTTTTAATTTTTATTTAAATTGCTAAAATAATATCTGAAATATTTATATATTTAGGACTAGAAGACTTTTAGCATGTACTCCTTTGTAATAGTTTTTTTTCAGTAGATAGTTGAATTTTCTTTTTATATGCAAATACAAAAAATTAGGTTATTTTGGAACATTTGGCAAACAGGTGTACAATAAGAGGTTAAAGATATATTTTTCAGTGTTTCACACCAAATCTGTTTTGTTAACATTTCTTTGCATTTGGCTACTATTTTTTATTTCTTTTTCGCCAAATCCCTGATGCTGCTCAGAAGCTAGCGAGAACACTACTTATATGAGATGGAATTGTGCGAATTTCAATATATATGGCAGTTATTATAAGAAACTATGCAAGTATAATATTGGCTTTGAGTATTCAACAGATTTTGTTGATGTGCTATCTATTTTGCGATGAATGCTGTGGCAGATAATAATCTATTTGTTATGAAATTGCTGTTTTAAAAATTTATAAAATAAAATCTCGGAAAAAGAAAAAAGTAAACACTCCCCAACAAACTCTGCAAAAAATTATCATAGAAGAAAGTTTCTGCCCCCAAATGAAGTAAGTAAAATCTACTTTTAAATGATGTATACAAAATTTGCTTAGGGGGACATCTACATATTACAACGAGCCCTAACTTTGTCTTTTTTGTTAGAAGTACCCATTTTGAGAGCATAAATGAACACTACATTCTTCAATTAGCCTAAAAATAAATTTTCATGCAATTTGTAGGGAAAATTTCCAAGAAATTATATTAAAACGAGCATAATTTAGGGCCTGTATTCAAATTGAAGTTCGGTACTCAATTGTTGACTGACATAGACCTCTCTTTGATCAAGGCATTTTAGGTGCCACTCAAGCAGTCATTGAAGACTGCCAGAGGAAAGTACAAGAAGTTTCAAAATATCTATTCAATTCTACCGTAGAAGGCCCCTTAAACCATCATTTTGCATTTTTTAAAGCATAATTTTAAAACTACTTGGAAGAAAATTTTTAAATTTTGGATTTCCATAAAACAAAATTAAATAAATCTAAATCCATTAAAATAATTCTAGGTTGCAATTCATATTTTTTTTCGAATATTATCTATCATTAAATAATTATTATCAAAATTGCAAATTCAACGTACTTATGTTCGAGTCTTTTAGTATTAGTGCTGAATAAAAAAATCGCAAATTAGGTTTCAGGAAATATTAATAAAAATATGAAAATGTAATTTAACTTTAAAAGCACGAAATTTTGATTGTTTATAATTCTAAAACTTATTGTTCAAATAATTTGAAATTTGATGTCGAAGCATAGTTTGAACTGAAGATTTGAAATATCTTGCTAAAAGTGTGTATTTCCTTTGATAAAAATGACACTTCGATCCGTTTTAGTACGTAGATGCCCACCCCCCTTCACAAATTTTATATACAGTCGAACCCCGTTATAACGAACTTCAAGGGACCGAAGGTTTCGTTCGCTATATCCGATCCGTTGGGAAAAAATGTTAGCATTCACAAAATGTGTATATTTTTAGCTACTATCTTTATATCCAATAATGATGTACTAAGAAAAAAACGTAAAATCTTTTAAATGTGATCATTAATAAATTAAATTGACTAAAATCGGTTACATTGAACTGACACAATAGTAAATAAACTAAATAAAAATGAAGACAAATAGAAATGCAGTATAGCACTGATTATAAGCAAAGGTTAAGATATTTGGGCAGACAATTTAAGGAATATTCCCGACTGTACACTTTTTCCAGGCTTGAGATTCCAACACTAATTGTTGCTGGCGTGTTTAGAAATCGTTTTATTTTATTTATTTATTTATTGTCTGTTTGTTTACCTTTTTATCATTTAAATTTTCTCTTTTGATCATCTTCTGAATTCCAGAGATTAAGGAAAAAAGCTTTTGCTTCATAGAAGACTTTCTTTTTTATGCTACCATATCTCGAATTATTCTTAAATAAGTTAGTTGAATACGTTAACGTTAATTACATTAATGAACAACTATGATACGAGCAATGTAAAGTGATAGGCGTTCGGGCATGATCACATGCAGAATGGCTACCGTAAAAGAGAAATTATTTCTATCCTTTAATAAAAAGACTTATCTGTAATTTGCACCATATTTCACTAGACGGTATGCATTTTCGCATTTTCTTATAAAATTAGAGTTGGAATCCTTTTTTCATAACTGCAGAAAATTAAAAAAAAAATCGTGGTCGAATGAAAAAATGTTTGTTATAACCGATTCTTAAGATTTCGGAGGTTCGCTATAAAAGAATAAATTGGCATTAAATACAATAGGAAAACGGTGGGACCGAAATTTTAGTTCGTTATATCCGGGCGGTCGTTATATACCGGGTTCGCTATAACGGGATTCGACTGTACAACATTTAAAAATAGACTTTATTTCCAATCGTTCGGTACCAGTAACTTTCTTCTCCAACAATTTGATGAGGGATTAATAGAGGGTGTTTACTTTTTTTTCCAAGACTGTATCAAAGTTTAAATTTTTGGTTTTAAATTAAATATACTCGTATGTATGTATATAGCTATATGTTCGTCAAATTTTGTTTTTGAATGAATGAACCAAATTTTATATTTCAGATTTTAATTAAAAGTAAATGCATGTTCGTCAAATTTTGTCTTTGAATAAATCACGAAAAGCCTTTACAACAAACCCCTTCCCACTTCACTCCATTCGCCATCAAGAAGATTTCTCTACCACATCCCGAATTAAATGGTACTTACAAGGAAAATTTCCGTACAAGACAACTCAGGGTATTTTTTAAAAAAATACTACTTAAACTACTCATTTATGTAATAAAGGATCAGTGAAATTTAGCGGCGGAATTACAGTAGAAGGATAGTAAAAAAAATAAAATACTTTTGAATATTTGGCGTGAAAAGATGAAAGCGGCAGGCGATTTGGCGAGATGCATTTTTCCACGCCAAAAGAGTACTATTTTAATTTAACAGAAAATTGTTTGTTAATAGATTTTTAGAATTCTTGTAAGTAGTATTTAATAAAATTAAATACTTCTTGTTGCTGGACTTGTTTAATTTATCCTTGAAAAAATATTTTCATACATTTAAGTGTATTTAAAAATAAAAGCCAGATAAAGAGTGTGGCTGTGGTACAATCCAATATATAAGAAGTGGTTTCTATAACTACAAAATTGAATCGATAATGATCAATTGGACTCAATTTTGAGCTTAAAACGATTTCAGTTATATTAAATTTTGAATTTCATTTTAATTTTTAATAATTAAATTTTAATATAAATACATATAAATATCGATATGACAAAATTATAGTTAAACAAAGTAAAACTGTCAAAATTAAATTTACTTAAAGTAACTTTATTGCAACAAGTTACACACGAAACAATTCTTTTTTTCTTAAAAGTGCATTTGACATAAAAAAGTTTTTTTTTTTTCTTAATTGTATTCCATCGCCAGCCGATGAAAAATCGGCAAGTAACGAGATTTTCTTTTTTTTTCCGGTCTCTCTACCGAGGTTCCGTCCAATTTTTTTTAAACATATTATATCCTCATGAGAAGAACATTCTGTAATTTTTTCAGATTTTTTAGAGTATTCCTATATGGAGACCTTCATTGTAAGTATGCTAACAGCTAAAAAATAAAACCTAGTAATTATTTTACAATATTTTATCAAAAATATGAAGCATTTGTTTTATTCCTTTTACCTGTTCAATTATGTATTCGTTATTTTTTGTGTAAATATTCTTCAAATGTTAAGGGCATATTAAAGAAGGGAACTTATATCAAAAACCATTAATTAAAATTTTATTATTTTTTAATTATGTCTTTTAATTATAACATCTCAAATAACACAAAATAAAAAATATTTTTAATGAAATTGAAAATCTTAGAAAAAATATACTAATATTAATTAATGTAAAATAAGTTAAAACATTCTAGATTTTTTTTATCTGTTTTATAAAAAAAATAACAATAATGAGGAAGTTATTTTAATGTGCCTATGTTTACCTAGAAAATCTTTAAAGACCAATTATAAATTCTCTACCAAAATTTTAAGTAATATAAAAAAAACTTGAAATAATCTGGCATAATATAAATAGATTATTCTTTTTTTATTAGCAAAATATACTCTTTTTTTTCTCCAATTAACGCTGTAAAAAGCAGTTTTTACATTATAAATCAGCAATTTTTTTAGGTAAAGCTCTACTTAACTATTAAGTAAATGTAAATTAATATGAGAAATAACAGACATTATAGAATTAATTTTCTGAAGCTTAATTATAATCCTTTTCCTTTAACATAAAATAATTAGTTCAAAAATGTCATTATGTCTAGTGATTATAAATATAGTGAATAAATAAAGGGTTTTTTTTATCAATTTTTTAAAAAGTTCCTTAAAAAATAGTTTTCAATATTTAAGTACATTTTCTCATTCGTATTTAATAAATTTCAAAAATTTGTTGAGCAGTACATAGCCGTATCATACAAAATAATTATTTTCGGTAAATTAAAATGAATCGACACTATTCGAAATTAAATAACTAAAGGATTACAGCTTTTAAAGGTATTCTTTCAAAATATTACTTGGTGAAATCAGCAGTTCCTTTTCTATGCTTTCTTGTTTCAGTTTAAAGCAACGCCAATAGATGGCGCAGTATTAGTAAAAAGTAATTTAACTAAAACAATAAATAGAGTTTTTCAAAATTATATGATTTGTCGTGTGACAAAATTATATGATTTGTCGTGTTGTTTGTTTTCTTTTGTTTATGCCGGCCAATTATCTACGCATGGGATAAAGGCCCTAATGGGTGGGATGCCCTCCGTGGGGGGTCTTTCTAAAGGAACCTAACACGTATTTACGCAAGGTTCGAAGAAAACCACGGAAAACTCCGAACGGTTAGGCCGACGGTCGCGATTGGGTTCGAACCCAGCACCTACCGTCTACCAGTTTCGAGGTCAGAACCTCGCGGCCACTGGTGGCGCTGTGACACAAGGTATTCAGCTGCAAATATACAAAATTTGAAGTACCTGAATCTGACTTATAAAGATTACGAACTCCGTGACGGACGGACAGACAGAGGACAGAGACGAATAGGGTTTCGTAAAAAGAACGAAACCCAAAAAAGCAAAGTAGTATAGAAATTCCTCAGTTCATCCATTACTCGCATATGGTAAGAACTTCAATAGCTATCACCATTTATACCATATGCACCACAGATTCATCAAAACTTTAATCGTTTAAAATGAACAATTTATATTAAAACTTTCGGTTTACACGAATCAGATTAAAAGAAAATCTGATTCAATCATTTATTTATTATTATTATTATTTAAATACAATAAAAAAGATTGTGGTTGAAAAAAATACCGATAGATGGCACTGGTAGGAACAGATTACGAAGCACATTCATGCAAATCATGCTGTCAGTAACAAACCCACTACACACATCACACATATTCTTCATTCTATGCCACCAGTATGCTATCGTTGCAGATCGAGTGTTGTCGGTTCAATTCATTTACTGGAATGTGGACTGCGTAACCGGCACATTGTGAACATTCCGCGCGACTCGAGGACTCAAAACTACAAAAAGTTTCTTTTCGTAGGCTGGAACACTGAAGCTAATCATATGTTTAGAAGAAATAGTTCTTTTGGAGCAGGGCCGTCACTATAAACTTGGAGGCCCCGGGGCAAATTAGTGAGGCCCCTCGTGCCCGTGGCAAATTAAAACTTTGCCCTAGGCGCAGTTTTTTTTTTTTTTTTTTTTTTTTTTTCGCACGCAGCTGTTTAAACGTACACAGTATGATAAGCCCAAAATGACTAAAAAACGTAGGATTGGGCAACCCTACTCGGCAGGCACATGGCCGATCGGACTTCTGATTGGTTGAATACTTTAAAGAGCGTTTTGTTTAGGTTCATTCTTGAGTTTATGTAACTTAATCATACGTTTCTGTTTAAAAACCTTTTAAAAGATGGATTTTGATTTTTAAAAATTCAATTTTATGTATTTATTAATAAATAAGAAAAAAGATTTTCTAGAATTTTTAGATGCTTTTTATATTATTCAACCGATCCCCAGAAACCCATATTTTCTTCCTTATACTAGCTTCTGTGGGATCTACAAACAAGCTAGCGCGACATGACACATTCGACTCCACATTCTGCTGTCTGCTCTAGAGTTGATTTAGCATGCGAAGATTATGGAGTATACCGACGGACACGCAAAAACATTTACTTTTGTTACACTTTGATTTTTTTAATTACTTTTTAGCTACGTGCTGGGCATTTCATAGGAAGTTAGACTAGAAATTAAAATCTATATTTTTTTAACCATCAGTTTGGGGCCCCATAGGCTTGGAGGCCCCGGGGCAGCGCCCCGGCTGCCCCGGCGGTAGTTATGGCCCTGTTTTGGAGAATCGTCCACAAAGTAGATAGGCCTTCCTTGACATATGTTTCATATTATGCATGCCAGTGCCATGTATCTGTAATTTTTGAACTCCAACTTTCTATAATTGATAAATATCTAATGAGTCAAATCACAGTATTAAGAGCAATGTCTTCATGCAAATTACACCTTGTTATTAATGTAAATCTTAAAATATGCACATAATTACTTAAAAGGGTTAAAAAGTAGATATTATTTATTTATTATATAACTTAGATCTTTCGGATGCACTCACATCCATTTTCAAAGGACGAAAAAGATAATGAAGATAATGATTATCTTTTTTGTCCTTTGAAAATGGATGCGAGTGCATCCGAAAGATCCAAGGTATATAATAAATAAAACATACCTATTTTTAAACGGTTTTAAAGTAATTATGAGTATATTTTAAGATTTACTGCAACTTACTTTGTTATAAAAAAAGGGAAAATACTATCTTCTTATCTCATTCGTGAAAACCGCAATTATTTTTGCATCATTTGTTCCTTTTTAATGAATATCCAAAATTTTTAATGAATTTATGAAGTACCAGTATGTTACTGAATTTAAGAAAGTTGACAATTCATAGAAATTTACCTCATAAACTCCTACGTATGTTACAAGATGAAAGTTAATATGCCATTAAGCATTAATAAACTGTTGAATGCATTTACAAAAAGGTATACTACTGCTTATTTTACAGTTATAAACTAAAGCCCCAGATGCCAGTATTATACTGTAAAATCAGCAATTATTTTTTGCTGTGTACTGTAACCAATCGCTTTTGTGTGTTCCTGTAAATGAAAAACAAATGCTGTGAATTCCCTACGCTATCGTAATCATCTTGTACGGAAATACAGTTATTTATGTGGAATTACCTACGTAATTACTGGCGGTAATTAATACTTACAGGATGACTCTTTTATATAAAACAATACAATTTTTAATCTGATTATGCAGAAATTGTATATATACAATACAGAAAACTATGTACAGAGTCTTCGTCAACTGAGAATAATAAGGTTCTATCAGTGTTTTTGAAAAAATTGACTTATCAATGTAGAAAGGTTCTATTTTTATCTATGAAGGCATTTTTGCATCAAAAGGATGTTATATATAATTTACATATGACATAACGATTATATTATAACATCATTTTAATTCAGAAATGCCTTCATAGATAAAAATAGAACATTTCTACATTGATATGTTAATTTTTCAGAAACACAGATAGAAGCTTGTTATTCTCAGGTGACGACTTATAAAGGAGAAAAGGACGATTGCGTCGGAGTAGATCCGGTATATTCTGCTTATGTCCCAGTTCCTCCCGGAACTCGGATCGAGGTAGTGTCCGAAGGAATCTCTTTCATCTTAGATTTTGTTCCCAGATCGGAGTATAAACTTACCAAGTTATCAAATTCATTGAGCTGACATTTTTTTTTTTTTTTTTTTTTTTTTTTTTTTTTTTTTTTTTGCTGACGTTTGCTAGGTCTCACGAGGAAATAATGCACCTATTTCCGTTGTAGTTAGATTGCTTTGGGAAAAAGCAGGCCTCAACGCTACATCTACATTTATATCAAATACATTTCAATACACTTGAAATAGTATAATGTATATAAAATACTCAACAGACAGTTTTTTCCTATGTACCATAAGATAATGGAATTTTTTGAGCGCCCCTGTAAAGCAGCTTTTAATTCTACACATTTCATATGCATTACCAAACATGCCACGGTAAGAATCATCAACATTTTTTAATTGTATGAAAGCTTTAATAAATTTATTGAAGTTAAAGCGTGAACAGACAGATACACAAATCGAATTCATAAACACTTTTCAACTAAGATGGAAAGTGTTAAAAATGCAGAAGTATTTATTAATCTTAATCACTTTAGCGTGTGAATAAAATCTGGCTAGTTTCTTACTTTTTTTTTCATTTTTAAGTTTCAGTTCAGTAACCCAATGCAAAAAAGTTTAATTTTCCACTTACTTCATCCGTGTCGTGTTGCTCTTAGCCGCAAATTAAAACACTAAAAGAATATAATTAAGTTAGGAATTATTTCACGTTCGCTTAATAGTGTAAAATTTATTTATGAAGCTTCTTAACTTCTAATCTGGAAAATGATAAATTGAGTTACGGTAATTGTTCCTTCGTTAAGAACCGGCATTTATATTCTTCAGCGCAGCATTATTTTATCTTGTAAATATTCCTCATATTTTAGTGAAATAAATAAGAATGAAAAATAATCTGTAGTATATGAAATACTGAAACATTGTCAGAAATTAAATACTTAAACATTGTTAGATAAACATTGACAAAATTCCAATCACCAATTTAATTTTTCATCGACTAAAATTATTCAAAAATGTAGTTCAGTTTTTTATTTAGATTATTACGAATAATATTACATACGTGTACATAAATAATCTTCTTCCTTAATACATGACATGACTAGCACCACTTTTCTTTCACTTGTGTGAAGAGATCCTGCGTATTGTATCCTAATTTTCAGTTTTTCCTGTCAGTTACGTCATTTCCATCGAATACGAGGCTACCGAAAAAGAGAGGTTACCGCGGTTCATTTTACAGGTCTTTTTGTATTGACCACTGGAATCATGTAATGCTCGAATGCACAAACGCAAGTCTACGAAAATAGCATCCGTCACTCAAACGGTCTGTAAAAAATACACTGTGGAATGAACCGATGCAAATCACTGTAAAAATATGACTATTTTGCTACATCGTCACTCCACCGCTTTTATAGAAAACGACTACTTCAGGCTATCACGGAGCATTCTCATTGGCCAAAAGAATGATATTCTATGAAAGCGGGGGAGTGACGATGCAACAAAATAGTCATATTTTTTACAGTGAATTGTCTTTTCTTTTGTTAGAGTCGTACCGTGTATATAAACTTTTGCTTTCGCCACTTCAGTCAGTTCATTAGCCAGAACTTTATTACATACATCACTGTTGGAAAATTACAGCTTTTGCTCTATAGTCACTCCATTGCTTTTATAGAATATCTGTATTTTGGCCAATGAAAATGCCGCAAAACACAGTCAAGTAACTGTTTTCCATAAAAGTGGTGGCCCCACCAGTGGCCGAGAGGTATGGACCTCTCAACTGGTAGACGGCAGGTGCTGGGTTCGAACCCAATCGCGGCTGTCGGCCTAACCGTTCGGAGTTTTCGTGGTTTTCTTCGAACCTTGCGTAAATACGGGTTAGGTTCCTTTAAAAAGACCCCCACGAAGGGCACTCCCCCCTGGTCCTATATCCCTAGCGTAGATAATCGGACGACAAAAATAAACCAAATAAATAAACCATAAAAGTGGTGAAGAAAAATTGCTGCAAATGCTGCAGATTTTTTATCAGTGTATACATAAACATTCTACTTCCTTGCAGAGGCGGATTACCCATTAGGCTGAGTAGGCTGAAGCCTAGGGGCCCAGAAGAAAAGGGGGCCCGGTGCTAAAACTTTCCTTATATAAAGAACAAGAAAATATTATTTTACACTGGTCGGACATTAATACAAAAGACAAAAGATGCGCGAAACACTTTGTCGTAATCTTTTATATTTTAATCATCAATGATTTTTGAGTTAATGGAGCAAGCATGTGTTTTAATTTTTCCAGTATATACCACTTTGAAGGAGTGAAAGGGGGCCCTCAGAAAGTCAAGCCTAGGGGCCCGGGTGGTAGTTAATCCGTTTCTGCTTCCTTGGTAAAGGATGTTGGCTAGCATACTTTTTCTCTCCATTTGTGAGGATATATCCTGCTTATTGTATCCGTATTGCAGCCTGTCTTTTTCGTTAGAGTCGTATCAGATAGGGGAATGGTTGTTGCAGCAACTAAGAGCCACAAAATTGGCGCATGCGTATTTGAGCGCTGATTTGTCGTATGCTCCGAAAACAAGATCGAATGTAATCAGCGCTATAGTTTATAATCGGATGAATTTCCCTCATTGGCAAGTACCTCCGTAACATGGTCTGCAGTATACAGGATTAGAGATTTTTCTGCATGAGTTCGAATCCCGCTCGCGCTTATTTTCGGAACGAAAATTTATTACTCTGTTAAAAATAGTGGATTGTGCATTGAAATAACTAAAAATAATTTTAAATAACAACAAAAAAATTCTGATCTATAGTCATAAACATTTCTATTTTTTTCATTGTTTGTTTATTTTATCATACATTTTTTTATTTCTCATTGCATATTTAAATATGCAAAAATTCTTAGTTGGAAAACCATTAATATGCGACAAAACGTACATTTAATTTACATTTTTTGTAAATTTCAATTATCATACATATTTTTTCAATTGTGGTTCGAAAATAATTTATGAAAATTTTTGTTCGAAAAAATAAGTCCAATTTATATTTCATCAATATTCCGCTCTGTTTCGATTTTCGAGCAGACGACAAATCAAAGAGCGTATGCACCAACTTTGTGGCTCCCAGTTGCTTCAGTGACCAGCTCCCTATCGGATATATAAACTCTTGCTTCCGTTACTTCAGTTAATTCATTAGCCAGAATTTTATTGCATACATGTACATAAACATACTACTTCCTTGGTAAATGACGTGACTAGAACCCCTAACTATCACTTGTGTGAAGAGATCCTGCGTATTATATCCTATTTTTCAGACTTTCTGTCTGTTACGTCATTTCTATCGTATACCAATCTAACGAAAATGATGGGTTACCGCGGTTCATTCTACGTATCTTTTTTTACAGACCACTGGAGTCACGTGATGCTCGAATACACTAATATAGTTGTAAGAAAAGAGTATCCGTCACTCTAGCGATCTGTAAAAAAGATACATGGAATGAACCGCGACAGCCTATTTTTAGGTGCGTTCGTAATTATGTAAATACGTATCACCTATTGTTGTCGTTCAGTCCGTCCGTCTGTCCGCATATAACAACGCAAAAACTACCCAACTGAATCGTTTAAAATTTAAAATAGATAATTATTACATAATTTTGTCGAGTCATTTCAAATTTTATAAAAATCGGATGCATAGATCAATTACAGGGACAATCAAAAGGATTCCGTTACATTACGGTCAATGGGGAAAAAAGTTTCAAATGCATTTTAATGGTGTTACACTCATTCGAACGTAATAAAATTGATATGCATCTATAAAGTACATATTATAATATACATTTTGCATAATCTGTGGTGCAAAGAATATTTGTTATTGATTTACAAGGTCACACAAAAGTATTCCATTGCATAATGGTATAGGGAGAACATTGTTTGGTGCGCATTTTAATTGTAATTATTTACAATTTTATGAGATTGATATATGAGAGTGATATTTTTAAAACTTCGTTATCGTACGAACGCACCTCATTTGCTAAGCTTCACGTGCAATTTCCAACTTGTTTTCGTTAGAGTCGTATCTAATATAAAAACTCTTGCTCTCCCCACTTAAGTCAGTTCATTAGCCATTACTCGGCGCTATAATCGAGGAGTTCTTTGAACCTGTATTAAACTTATATTATTATTCGCATTAAGGAAGGGGATCAAAGAATCCTTGAAACAGTCGTATGCGGTATTTAGTGCTGCATGTACCGGATGTCCCAAAAATGACTGATGGATTTTTAAATTCAATAACTTGCAAACGGTGACAGCTATTTAAAAAAACTTTGCAGGAGGGTTATGTATAATGCCAGAAGTTTTTTTTACCGTATTTTTTTATTTTAGTTCGAATTTCAAACAGTAGGTGGTGCTGACGGCGATTAAAGGCCAGGTCGACGCTTCACTCAGCACTGATCACCTAGCCTTCAATCGCCGTCAGCGCCACCTATTGTTTGAAATTCGAACTAAAATAAAAAGTTACGGTAAAAAAAACTTCTGGCATTATACATAACCCTCCTGCAAAGTTTTTTTAAATAGCTGTCACCGTTTGCAAGTTATTGAATTTTAAAATCAATCAGTCATTTTTGGGACACCCGGTATTTGTGCATTTGAATATAATAAAAAAAATTTTAGCTTACATCTTAACTCGCACAAAATACTTGTTTTATTGATACAACACATTGATAGACTACATTAGACAAGCGAAGAAACTCGATTAGTTTTATTAAACCTTTGAAAACACTTATTGTCATTTTAATAGTTTTAATCGATTTTTAATAGGATATCTGAAGTCGATATCTATTGTTTTGCAGTTGCACTTCTTTTAATTTGTTTACAGTTTTATTTTTTATTTTTTCATTTATTTATTTATTTATGCCGACT
This sequence comes from Maratus speculifer, assembly GCA_964019185.1. Lineage (NCBI taxonomy): Eukaryota > Metazoa > Arthropoda > Arachnida > Araneae > Salticidae > Maratus > Maratus speculifer. The sequence goes on from OZ025301.1 coordinate 110,611,387, forward strand.
ATTTCAGTTTTTGAACCGGGTGGATCAGTTTTGGAAATATAAGTTACGTACTTTAAGTGAAATGGGTGAAAGACTTGTATTTTTAACAAAAGTAATGCCATACGAATGATGGTTAGAGGAACAACATTTGACGATTTATCACTTGCACCCGGCTAACGTAAAAATACGCATTTTCAATTAAACAGGAATTTTCACCTTACGTCTGTACACAGGCAGTATGTCCTGTAACTTGATAGCCAGAGATTGATCACAAGAATTTATTATAAAGTAAATAATATTCAAATAAGTTATTCAAAATCAATATAACATCAATTTTTTTCTTTCAAAAGGACCACCTAAATTTCTTATGAAAAAGATATAGTTCATTAACCCTGCGAAAAAGATAAATTTTCCTCTTAATTTAAACGTCTGAAATGCTGCAAAGAAAAATGACGATAATTATGCTAGGAAATTTTTGCGTTCCCCTATACTTTGATGAAATTTAAACATGGTTTCTCAAAATATCTTTAAGAAAATATAAATCGAATTAGGGAAATATTTTCCATTTTTACATGCTCATCACCTAAATTGCCATTTACATTTTCTTAAAAATATTTAAAGTGCTTTACAAGACCTATTATTAGCTTTTATAAAAAAATAAAAAAGGTCAAAAAATTGCTTTTATGTTTTATTTCTATTTTTAGAAGATAAATATATACTTTGATAAAATTCAATAAGTCTTACAGATCTTTAATTTTAAAATGTTGCTTTTATTAAATTTTAGTGGAATTTTATTAAAAATAATACGTATTGTATTCAAAATCCATACAACACAAGTCTCTATGTGGAAAAGAAAAAAGAATTGAATATTTTATAAATATATATAGTTATAGTTCCATATCACATCAAAGTACAGTAAAGTCAAGTCTCGATTATCCGTGTCCCACTCAACCGAGTCTCAGAAAAAAAAAATAATAATAATAATACGTGTGGCACTCGGGGACTGCCGAGGTAAAGCTATTGCATAGCATTTTTTATCAACTTATGCAATTATAATTATTTATTTATTTTTTATTTATGCAGTTTTTTTTTTTTTTTTTTTTTTTTGTCTTTGATATTAATTCAAGTTTTTTTCTTTTTCTTTGATATTAATTCAAGTTACACTTTTTGAGCGTAATGACGGATAAGAAAACAATTTTTTTTCTTTTATTGGATAAATGAGAAGTCTACCGAAGTCTGTCGAAGTGCCGAAGTCGGCCGAGCTGAAACGGCGTTAGCCGGAGTGTGAGGGTTTTTTTTTCTCTTTACAGAATTTCTAGATTCGGTCGCCGCGCTCAAAGCCCGCAATAAAAACTATGCAATAGCTTAAAAAATATTTTGACTTATAAAATAAGAATTTTATTACTTCTCCAACACCTCCACATTACACTTCATTATAAATGACAGTTTCTTACCCTAAAGCAACTAATGGTGAAACTCAATGCAACAACTAATGGTGTACAACTCAATCAATGGTGTACTCTTAGATTACCTGTCTTCCCATTTAACAGTGTACAGGATAAAGAGGAGTATCAGTACTAAACAAGCGGACTTATATTGAATAATTGACGGAATTCCAAGCTCACACAAATCAGTCTCAAAGCGATTTTCACGTTAAGTTCGTACACCGGGCAGTATGACCTGTAATTTGGTAGTTCGGTATAGATTATATGAATTTATTATAAGGCAAATAATTTCTTGAAAATCAATATAACATCATTTTTTACTTTCAAGGGGGCCGCCTGAATCTCTTATGGAAACGATATAGTTCATTAATCCTACGTAAAAGATAAATTTTCCATTTAATTCAAATGTCTGAAATAGTTAATAAGCTGCTAAGAAAAATGACAATAATTATGTTCGGAAACTTTTGCGTTCACCTATAGTTTGATGAAATTTATCCAAGCAGTTTCTCAAAATATCTTTGCGAAAATATAAATCAAATTACGGAAATACTTTCAAATTTTACTTGCCCATAACCTAAATTACCATTTACATTTTCTTAAAAATATTTAAAGTGCTTTACAAGACCTATTATAAGCTTTTATAAAAAACTAAAAAAGAACAAAAAATTGCTGTCATGTTTTATTTCTATTTTTAGAAGATAAATATGTACTTTGATAAAATCTAATAAGTCTTACACATCCTTAATTTTGAAATGTTACTTTTATTAACTTTCACTTCGGAAAATTTTGCGTTCCCCTATAGTTTGATGAAATTTATCCAAGCAGTTTCTCAAAATATCTTTAGAAAAATATAAATCGAATTATTGAAATTCTTTCGATTTTTACATGCTCATTACCTAAACTGCCATTTACATTTTCTTAAAGCATATTTAAAGTGCTTTACAAGACCTATTATTAGCTTCTATAAAAACTAAAAAAAATTGCTTTTGCGCTTTATTTCTATTTTTAGAAGATAAATATATATTTTGTAAATTTCAATATAAGTTTGACATATCTTTAGTTTTGAAATGTTACTTTTATCAATTTTCAGTTTAATTTTATTTTCAAAAAACGCGTTTTGTATTTAAAATTCATACAAAACCAATCTCTACTTCCAAAAGAAAATATTTTTTGAGTGTTTTATAAAAATATTTATGCAGTGAAACCTCCAAGTAAGGGGCACTCCGATTAAGGGACACCTCTATTTGAGAGACAAAAGTTCCAATCCCAGTCTCTTAGTATAAGACTTGTAGTGTATGTACCTCTAAATAAGGAACACTTGATTTAATGGACACCTGTGAAAATGAAAATAAAGAAGCTGGTTTTTGCAATTATGATAATGAAGTAGTCTGTGAAGAAAATGAAAATACAGATTTTTATGAAATTATCAATGAGATGGGCAGTCATATTTATACAAAGCCATACAACACAATTCAGGAGTATTTATTCATCCATAATTCAAATAAAGATATCAATGCGTTTATTCCTGTTGAAAATAATGCTGCAAATTGTAAGGATGATTCTAAAAGGGAAGAAGAAATGAAATTTATGAGAGAAAGAACTTAACAGATGTTTTAAGATAATGTAAAGCAGTTGAGAGTACTTTTCTTGTAAATACTGCTCATAATAAAAGACTAAAACTTATAAGTACGGTAAAAGAACATTTGAGAGGTTTGTAGAGCAAAATTGAAATCTGCAAAGCAGTCACTTTTGATCGATTACTTCAAGTAAAATTCTTTTAAATGTTATTGTAATTTTTGCATGTACATAAATGTTTATTTAAAAAATACAAATCAATAACTCTACAAATCATCTAATGTGATAATTGATTAAAAATTTAAATTAATTCTCCTTTTCTTTTTTTGGCCTGATTAACATAATTTATAGTCTTTGAATACATTTAGGCTTCACCTTTATTTTTTATTATTTTTTATATCTTTCTAAACGATTAATTTAAAAAAGGTAAAACCTCCGAATAAGGCAAACCTCTATTTAAGATACAAAAATTCTGGTCCGTGGGTGTCTCTTATTCGGAGATTTCACTGTAGTTGCATATCCACATCAAAGTACAGTAGAATTGCGATTTTCCGAGTTTTGCACTACCAAGTTTCGGTTAAACCGAAAAAAAAGCTTTTTTTTTTCTTTTTTATTATAAAAACGGAATTTTATGCCTTTTCTTACGCTTCCACCTTACACTTCATTGACAAGGACAGTTTCTTACCCTATAGGTTAATCTCAAGCAGTGGTGTACTCGTAGATTTCCTAGCTTTCAATTTAACAGAGGAGTATCAGTACTAAATGCAAAACAGCTTTATTTCTCTACAGTATACATACTATCCGCATAAAAATGAACACAGTTTATAACAATAAGCCACTTAATAATAATTTACAGTTTGAACGCTTTTACTACGTTAGTTTTGACAGGATTATCCCAAAGATATTCGTTCCCAAAGATATTCAGTCCCCTATGGGGTTTCGGGAAAACATTTACATGCATGAACTGTACTATTATGTTTACACACTTAGGGTTTCAGGATAATTCCTATTGTATTTTTCTAGATACTTAACAAAATGTCTAAAATCACAAGAGGCCGGTCATATTTGGCCGTATAGTGCACTTAATGCAAAAATTCGAAGCAAAAAATGTTTAATTTTCCTATTAGTTCAAACGTTTAAAGAAGTTAATAAGCGTCAAATAAAAAAGAAGATAATTAAGTTAGGTAACTCTCAAGAAATATTTTCTGTTCTATTTTACTCATACTTCAATGAAATTTAATCACGTAGTTTCTCAAAATATCTTTTGTAAAATAACAAATTGAATTAGGAAATTACTTTTGATTTTTAGATGGTCGTTATCAAAATTTCTATGCACATTTTCTTACGGCATATTTTAAACGCTTTACAAGGGCTATTATTAGCTTTTATAAAAATTAAAAAAGAACAATAAATTGCTTTTACGCTTTATTTCTATTTTTAGAATATATATATATATATATATTGATAAACTTTAATAAATCGTAGATATCTTCAGTTTTAAAATGTTACTTTTATTAATTTTTCTGAACAAACGTGTAATTTTAAAAAATACGCATTATATTCAAAATCCATACAATATCAGTTTCTTGAAAAAAAAAAGAATGTTTTATGAAAATACATCTACAGTTGCATACTCCACATCAAGGTATCTTTAAATTTACTACTAATTCAAGTATCTTAACTAGTTAATAAACCACAAAAAAGAAGAAAGATACTGGAAGATAATTAAGTTAGCCAAATCACGAGAATTATTTATATTATTCAGATTATTTGATAGAATTTATATTTTACCATCTAGTCTCTTTCTTTGCAGCTTATTAACTGTTTCAGACGCTTTAATTAGGAGAGAAAATAAAAATATTTTTATCTGCAGTGTATAACGTTATAAATATATAGTTCTAAGGTATTCAGAAAGTTGTTTATTTTAAAGCAGAAAGTGTTGTTACATGAATTTCAAATATATTTAGTACTTTTGAAGAACATTCAGAAAATTATCAAGAAATATTTGAATTACCATATATTTTTTTTTTTCGCAGACACACTAATAATATAAAAATAGAGAAAGAAAATAATCACATTTTGATCTACAGTGTGTAACTATATAAATATAATAATAAAACATAGAGTATTATTTATCTAATGTAACCACACTGTTTAAAGAAAAAAAGTCTTTAAATTTATGGCGGAAACTGGTGGGAGTAATGTTGCCATCAGTTTTTGCCATAAAAAATTGCAGAAAAATTAGATTTTTTTTTTTTTTTTTTTTTTTTTTTTACTACATCTAATTTTACAGCAATTTTTACGGCAAAAACTGCTGGCAACATTGCTGCGCCATAAATTTAATGGATTTTTTTTACAGTGTATATAAATATATAGTTATAAGATATCTAAAAAGTAAAAAATGATGCGATGTACCTGTAGATTTCAATTAAAATGAGTACTTTTTTAATAACATTCAGGAAATTATCAACAAATATCTGAAAATCATACATTTTTTTTTTTTTTTTTTTTTTTTTTTTTGGAGACAGATTATAATCTAAAATTAAAGAAATAAAACAAACATCTTTTGAACTGCAGTATGTACGTATACTTATAAATATGTAACTATATGATATTCAGAAAGCATTTTTTTTTTAAGTAGAAACTGGTACTGTATGGATTTCAATTAAAATAATTATTTTTTGAATAACATCTAGATTATTATCAATAAATATTTAAGAGTGCCATATATTTTTTCAGAGATTCACTTATATTAAATTTTCCTTATATCTAAAAATAAAAAAACCTTAAACAAAATATTTTACAACATTTTTTTTTTTTTTTTTTTTACAAAAGATGATAGTTGTTTATGAAATATTCTGTAATAAAATTTAAATTTCAGCTTAAGTAACAAAGCTGTAAAAATTGAAAGCATTTTTGTCATTCAATTTATCTTTTGATAAAAAGTTTTTAAAAAATAGCGTGAATAAATTTTATCAAAAAAAATAAAGAAACATGAAATATGTCTGGAGAATTTCTTAACTTAAATAGGTTCCAGTCTCTCCCCTTTTTTTAGTTAATTAACTACCTGACATGCTTTGAGATAGAAAACAACATTTTTTTGATCAGCAGTGTGTAACTATATACTACGTTACACATTAAAATAGGTATATTGATGATACAAAAACGATTTGTCTATATATGTAAAAAAGCCGTGTAAATTGCCAAATACATATATGGTGTATCAATTTCAAAATACACATTTTCATGTGTAGCGCATTAAATTGTTTAAGTATTCAGAATGTCTAGTAGATAACTCACAAATACACATTACGAAGAGTAAATTGTACATGAATATATATGTATATCTGTGTAATATACAAAAAAGATGGATTTTATGTACATAGTTCATAATCTTGCAGCTTGGGATGTAAATTTTTAATTAAATATCCTTGTGGTCGCAATAATTTGCATGAAGAACAAACATGTGTGCTCGATGTGATTTTTTTAGTTTACAGTAAATTTGTTTCTAGACCACAAAATAGTACAACCTTAATTTACAAAAAGAATGATCGTCTGAATTTATATTTATTTTATACCATTCTCCGTTAAAAACGTTTTGAAACTTTAAAATAGTATAGAAATAATTTATAAATAGAATTTGTATAATTTAAAAAAATATACTGCATAATAAAATTTTCAAAAGTACAAAATTCGTGACGCTGGTATTTTTTCTCTGTTTTGCCGTATTTTTCTTCCTATCTGTTTGAATCACAAAATTTTAAAGATACATCTGCACCAGAGCAGAAACTCTTTTTTAGTTCAATCCACGGAAAAAATAAATACTTATTGAAATGGGATTTGAACTCACGATCTGCGAATTTCTAATAATCGTATTCGCCAACTACTTCGAACCCGAGTTATACCGAAAACACCGGTCGAACGTTCAAACGGTATTCTCCTTCAATCCTGATTGGACATCTCCTTTGTAATGTCCAATCAAATTTTACCATGAATTTCATTTGAGCGTTCGGCCAATGTTTTCTAGATTGGGGTAGATGATGAATACGAGTATATGATATTAACTGTTTATACGCCGACTTAATATCGCAATGTAATTATAATTTTGTTTTTCCTATATTATAGCTTCAAATGTTTCAATTTATGCATGCAAATTTATAAAATAATAAAAAAATTTCTTCAGTTTTTTTGGCTGCTTTCATTTCAGTGTTCGCATTTTGGAACATGATTATTGATTGACTATGCAAATATAACAAATTATTTTCCGCTATATGCTATTGTATATTGTTCTTCAGTATTTTCTCGAATTCCAAGAATATTTAGATTCCTAGAGGTCAAATGTAAGTAATATAGAGAAAATGATAAAAGAAAATAATATATTTTTATGCAAATTAATGAATTTTCATTTTCTTTATATCTGTGTTAAATGCTTAAACATAATTTTTTTTTTTCAAAAATTCAAATCAACCTTACATTTTATAGCAAAAATAAGGACATCGTTATTATGTTGGAAAATATATGTTTTATATTACAAATAATGAAATGTTACCATTTGGAAACATTGGCGTTTAAACGGTTAACTTGACTATTTAGTTACTATTACACAAGCCAAGTTTTCAAGTATAATTATTTATTATCTTTGCATAACTGAACATATTTATATGTGATAAGTTGATTTTTCAAAATATGTTCAATTTTTATGCAGTCATTATCTAAATTAGCTTTTAGAAAACTCAAGGAATATTTCTAATACTTCATAAATAGCCTTGATCATCTGATATGAAAATAATAAATAGAGAAAATGGTATTTTGATGCCATTTTTCCTATTTTTAGAAGATACGTTTATTTTAGTAAGAATCAATAACTTTCTAAATTTTTCGTTTATTGAAATATATTCTAGATACTTATTTTGCCATAAACCAATTCTTTCATATATTTATATTAGTTTAACATATCATATTCATATTATGTAACTTTCTTATACTTAGTTTAAACAAAAGATACATTTAAGAAATTCTTTCAATTTTTGTGTAATGATTACCTAAAGTAGTTTTTAGAAATTTTAAAGAATTATTGTAATATTTCATAAATAGTCCATGTTGAGATTTTAGACTGCATAAAACATAGACTTGATTTTATTATTGTCAAAGAGAGATTTATTACCTGAGCAATTCTTCTTAGACGGCATCTGGCAGGTCACAGGTATAAAAAAGTATCGGTTTCTTAACTTCAATAACTGTCTTCGATTTTATGGTTTCTTATGTCTTGAAAATAGCTATTTAAGGAATTTTGCACACTGGCAATATTATATCCTTTACGTATGGTTCTTCATACACACACAAAAAAAAAAATGATTTAGAGGGATTTAAAGAGGTTTAATAGACTTAGCAAAACGTAAACATTCTTTTGATCAGAACATTCTAAAAACAGTTCCGCAGTCAACTGCAGAATAAAGAATACAATCTAAAAAGATGGATTAGAGATGAATAAATACAAATTATATCTATGAAAAAACATATTATGAATTTTAAAGTACAAATGAATGAGAATTAATGAAATATAATATTAATTAAAGTCAAAATAGTCTCGTTTTATCAAGATCAAAAGTTTTGGTGCTGCCATCTACAGTCATATTTCCGAAATAATTAATGTCTTTTTACTGCAGATTTCTTTTTAGTTCTTTTTAGGATTTAACATCCTCCGCCCCCGGCAGTAGAGGGGATACCTTTGTAATAGGACGTTTGATGTCACCGTCCGCTGTTTTAATCAGGACGACACGAACTCGATTGTCCTGTCCTGGGAAAGTTTGTAGAATGCGGCCCATTTTCCATCTCATGGGCATGGATCGTTCAGGAATTATTACCAAGTCTCCTTCTCGTAGATTAACACTTGGAGTAGTCCATTTAGGACGCTGTTGTAGATGTTGGAGATATTCTCTTGACCATCTATACCGAAATTGGTTCTTGGCCCTTTCAATAAGGCGCCAACGAGCATTTAATGATAGAACTCGCGAATTAGAAGCTTCTGGAATATCAAGGAGCGGTGCTCCAATTAGAAAATGACCTGGAGTTAATGCGCGCGGATCTGATGGATCTGATGACATCGGCGTTAGAGGTCTGGAATTTATGCAACTTTCTATTTGACACAGTAAAGTGGATAATTCTTCAAAATTTAAAATACTGGATTTACATGCCTTTAACAGATGATTTTTTGTAAGTTTTACAGCTGCCTCCCATAGCCCACCAAAGTGCGGCGCATATGGAGGAATGAAATGCCAACTGATTTTTTGGCTCGAAAGAAAATCTTGAATTTCTCTGTCCCTCAAATATTAGAATAGCTGCTTTAGTTGATTTGCTAGACCTACGAAATTTTTCCCATTATCTGAATAAATATCAGACGGCAGGCCTCTACGTGCAATAAATCTCTTTAGGGCTGCTAGCAAGGCTTGCACAGACAAGTCTGATACCACTTCCAGATGCACTGCTTTAGTGCACATGCAGACGAATACACATATGTAAGTTTTTATTTTTATCTTACTTCTAGGCAAATTTGGCTTGGTTATGCAGGGGCAGGCAAAATCTATGCCAACCTTGGAAAAAGGACGAATTGGGGTGATTCTGTCAACGGGAAGATCTCCCATCATTTGTTGACAAGCTTGTGTTTTTAGGCGTTTGCAAAGTACACATTTGTTGAGTTCTTGTCGCACAGTAGAACGACCATTAACAACCCAAAACTGTTGACCTATAATAGAAAGTACTAGCTGTGTACCTGCGTGCAAATGTTTCTCATGTACATGCTTTATTAATAGTTTAGTGACAAAGTTATTTTTTGGGAGTAGCATCGGATATTTTTTATCGAAGGTTAAAGACTGATGTTGGGACAAACGGCCACCTACTCGAATGATATCACTTGAATCTAAAAATACATTTAGTGGTAATAGTTTACTATTGCTTGGTAAGGGTTTTCTTTCCTTTAACAACTTAAGCTCTGTGTTGAATTCAGAACTTTGAATTAATTTTACAATGCATTGAATTGAATTAGAGATTTCTTCTGAACTTAGATTTCCAAATTTTTTCGATGTACTATGTCTAGCATTATGAATAAATCTAAGACAATAAGCTGTGACTCATGACAGCTTAGAGAATTTCGAAAACTAAAGAAGAAAGTCAGGAGGTGCACTTACTTGTGTTACATTACTGACAGAGTCAGTTACTTGATTTAACTCATCTATTGGAGCAATGAGTTTAGGTATTGGGATTTGCTCATTTGACAGTAGCCAAGGAGGCCCATGCAACCACAGAGAATGATTAAGAAGCTTTCGTGGAGGAATTCCCCTAGAAGCTACATCTGCAGGATTTAAAGCACCTGGAATATGATTCCATTCATGGGAAGGCATTAATGCCTGTATTTGGCATACTCTGTTAAGTACGAATTGATTTCCCTTTAAAGGTGGTGCTTTTAGCCAACTGAGAACAATTTGGGAATCCGACCACAAATAAATATTGTCAAATTTTACCTTTAATGTGTCGATAATTACAGAACATAACTTAGCTAGCAAAAGAGCTGAACAAAGCTCGATTCTAGGCAATGTTTGAGGTTTAATTGGATTTACCTTAGTTTTTGCAGCAATCAAATTAACAAATACCTTTTCAGGTGTAATCACACGTAAATATGTAACAGCAGCATAGGCTTTATTCGAACCGTCGCAAAAACCGTGCAGTTGAATTTGAACAACTGCTTCATTGAATAAATTTATGCATCTAGGAATTTCTAACGATTTCAATAAATGTATTTCAGATGAAAATTCATTCCAAACATGTTGTATGGCAGGTGGGATTTTCTCATCCCAAGAAATCTTATCCTTCCAAAGATCTTGCATCATGATTTTTATCTTTATTGTTGTAGGAGCTAGGAAACCCAGAGGGTCAAAGATTGTAGCCACTACAGATAACAAATCTCGTTTTGTTTGTACATCCTTTAAATCAGCGAACCTAATTTGTAAAATATCTTTGGAAGAGTCCCAAAGTAAACCAAGCACTTTAACAGTATCATCTTCCTGAATGACCTTTTTTGAGGAAGCCTTCATTTCATCAGGTAAGTGAGCAATTACATCAGGATCGTTACAGGCCCACTTTCGTAGATTAAAACCTCCACTTTTCATAATACCTATTAGTTGTGTAACTAAATTCTGAGCATTTTCTCGTGAATCGGCTCCAGATAGGAGGTCATCAACATAAATTTCATCTTGAATGATTTGGCAGGCTTTTTGATTAGATTGTTCATTATCAATGGCCAATTGGCGTAATGTCCTAATGGCCAAAAAGGGTGCACAGGTAAAACCGTATGTAACGGTCAACAGCCTGTATGATTTGATAGTGTCTTCTAAATTAAATCTCCAAAGAATGCGCTGATAATCAATATGATTCTGATTAACGAGTATTTGTCAAAACATTTTTTCGATATCAGCACTAAAAGCAATTGGATTCATTCTAAACTTTAATAATAAAGGAAATATTTCCGGCTGCAATTTCGGACCTATCTCTAGATAATTGTTTAAAGAGCGGCCTGATGAACCAACTGCAGATGCGTCAAATACTACTCTAAGTCGTGTAGTTGAACTATCTTCTTTTAATACCCCGTGATGTGGAAGATAAAAATGATCCGGATTTGAGATTTCTGAATTTGGTACAAGTTCCATGTGCCCCAAATCGATATATTCTTGCAGGAATGCTAAATATTGCTCTCTAAGCAAAGGGTTTTGGTGGAGTTTCTTCTCCAATAAATAAAACCGCTTTAGAGCTTGAGATTTTGAATCTCCGAGGATTGGCTTAGATTTAAACGGCAAGTTTACAACATATCGTCCTGATTCTGTGCGTGAAACGGTTTTAGAATAACTATCTTCAACAAGAGAAATTGGATCAGAACTGGGAACCGACTCAAGTTCCCAGAACTTTTGCAGCTGAGAAGTAATCTGCGTAGTAACATGACAACTAACAGATGAATTTTGGTTTGATTCATTCGAATAAATAATTCCCGATAATATCCAACCCAGTTTAGAATTAATAGCACTCGGTGATCCTTTAGGTCCAAAAATAGACTCTCCTATTATGATATTAACAAACAAATCTGCACCTATAAAAAGATCAATGGGACTGGACACATGGAAATTTGGATCCGCAAGACTCAAGCCTTCAATATGTGGCCAAAACGTAGTCGTAATCAGAAAATTTGGTAAATTTGTTGTTATCTGGTTAACAACTAACGCGTCTAACTGAAAGATTTCATCATTAAAATGGGGAGAGAATGTTAAAGAAACTTCCTGAAGAGCTGTTTCTGCAACTAAATTATTTATACCTGAAATTTTATGATTTGTAGGCCTTGATGGAAGACCTAATTTTTCACAACAAGTTTTAGAAAGTAGGCTCTTTTGAGAACCACAATCGATCATCGCCCTGCAAGGAATGAATTTGCCTGATTTGGACTTTACACGTATAATGGCAGTAGCCAACAATGTTTGAGAATTTCTACTAAACGATTGATTAGTAAAACAATTTGATTCATTTAAATTACCTACAGCATTTGAGATTGTTGTTACATGATCTTGTTGTCCAATAATTTGTTGTTGTGCAAGGGCAGATTGATCACGATGAAGGAGTGTATGATGTTTCGAATTGCGATGTTTACATGTGGTATTTATCAAACAATTAGCAACAAAATGGTTAGAACGCAAACAGTTCGTACATAAATTTTTACATTTTACTAAATGCCAGCGTTGCTCAACAGATAAATTCTGCATTGATGGGCATCTGTGAAGTTGGTGGGGTTCATTACATTTTGGACAAATAATTTTTTGTGATTTATTCACATTATCCGTTACGACAGTATTCGATACCGATCTTTTTGGAAAATGTTGAGATTTAGGATCAAATTTATTATTAAACTTAGATTCAGTTTTAATAAATTCAACATTACAATTCTGCAGACTACGTGCTTGTTTTTCAAGAAAACTAATTATCATTTCATAAGTTGGAAAACAATCATTATTTAATGATAATTCCCACTGTTTTCGTAAATTATCATCAAATTTTGTTTGAATTAAATAAACTAAAATCAAATCAACAAATTCATTAAATTCAAATTTTAAAGATTTCAAATTTCGAATAACTTCATTGCAAGTGTCCAATAGCTCTAGAATTGATTTTTGCGTAGGTGATTTTAATGATTTAGCATTAATGAATTTTGACAGTAATGAATATGCCAAATTCTTACGATTATCATAGCGATTAACAAGAGTTTCCCACGCTTGTTTATAATTATCACCGGAAATTGATAAATCCCGAAATTAATTTAGCAGGATAATTTTTTACACTCGCTATTAAATAAGAAAATTTTAACTGATCTGATAAATTTTCATTATTATGAATTGCAGTCAGAAATGTTTCCTTAAAAGTAATCCAATTGTTGATATCTCCATAAAATATCGGCAACTCAAATTTAGGTAACTTTAAAGCGTTATCCTTAACAGAAATTGAATTATTACTGGTTTCATTCGTAATTTCTTGTATTTTTACAACCAAAAATTCCTCGATTTTCACTAAATCGTCAACAACTATGTCCTTCGCTTTTGTAAATGAATCATATAAATCATTAAGACTTTCTTCGGCGATTCCAAAATAAGATTTCTTTAAATCAGCTTCTAAGCTAATTAATTCTTCTTTAAGCTTCTCAGTTAATTTAACATTTTTATTTTCTATTGCTTCAGCTACTTGAATGTTATATCTGTTAATTTCTTTTATAGTGAAATTAAATTTCTGTTCATTTTGTATTTCTACTTTTGTTTTCATTCTGAAGTAATTAACTTTTAAAATTAAACTTTAAAAATACGCTAGACGCTGCGGCTAAGGACGGACCAGAAAATGTATTTATGCTGAGATTTTAGACTGCATAAAACATAGACTTGATTTTATTATTGTCAAAGAGAGATTTATTACCTGAGCAATTCTTCTTAGACGGCATCTGGCAGGTCACAGGTATAAAAAAGTATCGGTTTCTTAACTTCAATAACTATCTTCGATTTTATGGTTTCTTATGTCTTGAAAATAGCTATTTAAGGAATTTTGCACACTGGCAATATTATATCCTTTACGTATGGTTCTTCACACACACAAAAAAAATGATTTAGAGGGATTTAAAGAGGTTTAATAGACTTAGCAAAACGTAAACATTCTTTTGATCAGAACATTCTAAAAACAGTTCCGCAGTCAACTGCAGAATAAAGAATACAATCTAAAAAGATGGATTAGAGATGAATAAATACAAATTATATCTATGAAAAAACATATTATGAATTTTAAAGTACAAATGAATGAGAATTAATGAAATATAATATTAATTAAAGTCAAAATAGTCTCGTTTTATCAAGATCAAAAGTTTTGGTGCTGCCATCTACAGTCATATTTCCGAAATAATTAATGTCTTTTTACTGCAGATTTCTTTTTAGTTCTTTTTAGGATTTAACAGTCCATATCATACGTTATAAAAATGAGAATGAGAACAAAATAATGCTTTGGTGATTTATTTTTAGATGAGAGGTTTATCTACGTAAAAATGAATAATTTTCTATATCTTTTAATTCTTCATTATCATTTAAATATATTCTAAGTGTTTATTCTATTCCTAGGCAGTTCTTTTATAGATTTAGTTTTGAATGTTTCCTTTTAGAAATTTCTGCCAAATTTTATTAAAAAATACGCCTTTTTTCAAGTAATGTAACATAGCTCTCAAATTTCAAAACAGGATTTTTTGAATATCTTATAGCTTAGTATCCCGTTTATTTTATTAAAACATAAGTATAATTTTTGAAATACTTCCATTTTTATATGTTCATTACCTAAAATATGTCTTAAAAATTTCAGTAAATATTGGAAATATTCACTGAACATAAATACTATACATACTATTCATAAATAGGCTTTATCATCTGACATGAAAATAAGAAAGAGAGCATAATTTTGTTTTGATACTACCTTTTTTTATCAAAAAATAAGTTTATTTTCGTAAAAATCAATTATTTTCCCCCTATTTCTATCCTTTTTTTTTAATATTTCGTTGTCCTTTTTTTATTCTGAGTGGTTCTACTGTCCTAAGACGATTGGTTTATATATTTGATCTATTTCTTTTATAAATTTCATTTGAATTTTATTCAAAAATCCTACATTGATTCAGAAAACAGTGTAACACCATTCTCTTATTTTAATACAGAACTCATTTAATAAGTTCCAGTTTAGTATCTCATTTACTTTAATGACTTTCTACTTTAAAACAAAACTGCTTACGATCTTATAGTTTAGTACCTCATTTACTTTAGAAAAACATACGTTAAATTTTTAAAATACTTTCTATTTTTTTTTTTTTTTTTTTTTTTTTTTTTTTTTTTTTTTTAGTTTATTATATGAAATATAGAAAGTAGAGAATGAAGTATTACCTGAAGTTGAATACTAATTCCATAAATAGTCCTTATCTTCTTTTATGAGAAAGAAAACTAAATGTTGATTTCAGTTTTTCTTTAAAATTTTAGAAGATAGATTTTACTTGGTAAAAATAGCAATTTTTTTATATTTGTTTAATTTTTCGTTTTCATTTAAATACATACTAGGCGTTTATTTTATCCTATCTTTAGTTCTGAAATATTTCTTTTACAAAATTTCAGCTCCATTTTATTCAAAAAGTAAATATTTTACTCAAAAACAGTGTAACATAATTCTATACTTTAAAACAAAACTTCTTGAACATCTTATAGTTTAGTACCCCATATACAATAGAAAAATATACGCTGAATTTTTGAAATAGTTTCAAATTTTATGAGTTCATTACCTGAAATAGCTTTTAGAAAGTTTAAGAAATCTTTATGATGCAAATAAATAGCCTTTATCATCTTCCATAAAAATAAGAAAGAGAGAAAAATCTTTTCACACTCTTTTTCTATTTTTAGAAGAAAGTTTTATTTTCGTAAAAATCAATAATTTTCCATGTATTTTAAGTTTTTATTGTCATATACAAATATATTTTAGGTGTTTATTCTTCTTAAAGCAATCCTTTCATATATTTGGTACTGATTTTTTTTTTTTTTTATAAATTTCCGCTCAATTTTAAACAAAAAGTACATATTTAATTCAAAAATAGCGTAACATCAATTTCTAGATTATAAACAGAACCCATTTAATACCTTACAGTTTAGTATCTCATTTACATCAATGAAACATAAGTTGTTGTTGTTTTTTATTTATTTATTTATTTTCATTTTTACACGACCGTTAACTAAAGTAGTTTTTAGAACGTTAAGGAATAAGGTATTTGTTCCCAATATGGACAGTGCTCTCAATATGGACACCCCTAATATTTTTAAAAGTAACAATTTTTATAGAGAGATCGCTCTACATGTCCGTGAAAAAAAAGCTGTTGAAAAGATAATTAAGCCAGCCAAGTACAAAAAAGCGCGCTGTTCACCATTTAAAAAGAAACTTGTTGTTTTGTGGCGTGCTGATAGTAATTACAGGTAAGTTTAAATCCTTATTAGATATTGTAAAATTATTTTAAATATTAAAAAGTGGAGTTTTTTAGAAAGCTTTTAAAACAGATTTTCGATTGCTATTGCATATATTGCTTAAAAACATTTTCTTTAATTATTTATTACAATATTTAATAAAGCTACTCCCGATTCCCAATATGGACACTTTATCTCCACATTGGAAGAACAGCAGGTGAATCTTAATATTCACAAAAATAGAAAGATAACCAAAACCAACTACATTATTTCATAATATTTTGTTGTAACTGAGATGCTTTGCATCGGTCTTCGAAGAGCCACAATCGAAAATGACCCCCGTTCTAAAGTGCATGTTCTGAAGATATTTACTGTGCCGCAATACTTTAAGATATATTTTTTTATCCTCTCTCATCTAAAATTCCATAGAAGAGTGGCTCATTCATACCCCCTGTGCAGTAGGTCAATAAGAAGCCACCTGTCCATAATAGGGACTAGTGGTTCCTTATATGGACATTTGTAAACATTTTTTGTTTTTATCATTTAAATAAAAACCATAATAGTTACGAGGTCGCTAATTTTTTAATAATGATAGTCAACAGTTCAGGGATCATGGTCATATATTTTTGGAGTTCTATCAAGTCTACATGGGGGTGAAAAAAATACATTTTCCTGAGGGTGACCATATTAGGCAAAGGTATCTTATTTATAATTTTTCATAAGTAGCTCTTATCCTGTGTTATGAGAAAGAGAAAGATATATTAATTTTACTTTAATGTCTTTTATTTTAGAATACAGATTTATTTTTAAAAAATCATTAGTTTTCAGTATTTTTCAATTTTTGTAACTGTATTAATATATATTATAAAATAATAAAATGATGAATGCGATTTTTGTTATGCAAAATATTAATATGAGATCAACTTAGTTTTAACAGAATTCAAATTGAATTCAAGTCATCTAACAAAAGGTTTGGGTTTTTAATATTTAAGATTTTCGTATCGTCTTCAAAAATAATAACTCACAGGTCATAAATTGTACAAACAATTCTGAAGCGTTTTGTACCTTGTCGCCTTTGGTTTCATCTCTAACAGTTTTACTTAAAATGTCTAATATTTTCTTTTTGATATTCCCCCACTCTTCTCTTAATTTGATAATTTAATGAGTCCACATTGAAACAGTTTAGATACACATTGTAAGAGTTTATTCAATTGGTTATTTTCCAATTAAAAAAAAAAGAAGAGAAAAACCCAGCTTGCATAAATTCGCGTGTTTTGTTAAATTCATCCTAATATGTTTTAGAATCTCAATCAACGCCTTGGCAGAAATATACTATTGCGTGCCATTTTGGCACGTGTGCCATAAATTCGCCGTCCCTGTTCTAGGTGTTTATTCTGTTCTGTTGTTGTTCTGTATGGCGATTCTTACATCCCGTAAAGCATACTGACGTCACTGCAACGTCGTTGTGAAGTCACATTGTGACTTTGTGACCATCAATTGTCGATGTGACGTCCCGTGACGTCGATGTGAAGTCACAGTGACTAAAATGTGAAGTCGTTATGGCCGTTTTAGAGCTCTTTTGAGACGTTTCACAAAGTGGTCACAATGTGACAAATTTGTGAAAAATGTGTCATTTGTGACTAATTTGACATTAACATTGTGACGAGACTGTGACAAAAGCGACGATATTTAAATTGCAAGAAACAAGTTTTTTAAAGTAAATGACATGTTTTGCAGGATGTTTATAAATTTCTAAAGATTTTTAAGAAAGTCACATCTCAGTCACAATGTGACGTCACTGAGTGGTGGCATTTTGGTCACAGATGTGATGTGACCAAAGTGACTCCCAGTGACGTCACTGTGACCATGCATGCTATTAGGGATATATCTGATTTTTTTTCTTTTTTTTAATTTCAGCTCAAATTTATTTAAAAATCTCACTTAATTCAAAAACAATGTAACATCATTCTGTACTTTTAAAGAGTTTCGGGACAAATTTTAAAATAATTTTTATTTATTGGGTTAAAATTTTGAATTTTGTTGTGATTTATAACTATAGCATTTGTAGACAAAATTACACTATAAAATTTCTCATATTTACAATTTCTCAAAAATAGTGAAAAAAAACTCATCATGAAGAAAAAAGCCTTTTCACGAAGTCATTTCCAAGACAACCATAGCTTGAAAGGTAAATTTCGAAAACAAATCAAAACAAAAAAATTAATATTGCCTCTTCTAATTAATAATAAATAGAAGTTTTCTTATACGTCCATTAAAAACGTTTCAAAAATATATATTAAAATATTTAGTTGATAAAAAAGACGTCAAATACAAATAAAATACATTAAAAGATCTTAATAATTTGAAATGTTTCGATTAAATTTACTCAATCATCATCAGACAACAAAACAAAATATACAAATAAACACAAAGATGGAAAATGACAATGTTACAAATGAAATTTAAAAATAAATAAAAATCACGCGCGTTATATTTTAATTATGTTTCACGTTGCTTAATTTTAATTTTCAAATTATCTAACAATTCAAGTGTGCGATGACTCCTTGTCATTTCAAATACCAAATATTTGGGTTAGATAATTTGAAAATTAAAATTAAGCAACGTGAAACGTAATTAAAATATAATGCGCATGATTTTTATTTATTTTTAAATTTCATTTATAACAGTTTATTGTCATTTTCCATCTTTGTGTTTATTTGTATATTTTGTTTTTTTGTCAAATTTTTCAAATTATTAAGATCTTTTAATGTATTTTATTTGTATTTGACGTCCTTTTTAGCAACTAAATATTTTAATATATCTTCTAATTAAGATAGAAACATGATTTAAAAGCGTCGTTTTAAGCATAAAAACAGAGAAATTTTTATACGAAAATTTCTTTTTGGAAAATTTGAATACTTTTTGTCTCGGACCTCCATAAACAGAACTTTTCGGATATCTTATAGTTTGGTACCCCATTTGCCCCATTGGTGAAACATAAATTGAATTTTAGAATACCTTTATTATTTGACACCTAAAGTAGCTTTTATAAAGTTCAAGGAGTATTTCTAACATTTCATAAATACACCTTATATCATCTATAACGAAAACACGAACGAAAGCAAAATGTTGCTTTGATGCTTTTATTTCTTCTATTTTTAGAAGATAACAGACCTTTTTAAAATCGTGTAAGTATTTGTTACCATTTCAATATATTCTAGATTTTTACTCTGTTCTGAAGCGATTCTTTCATACATTTAGTTCTGAATTTTTTTATAAGGTATTTGTACCCTAAATGGACAGGGCTCTCAATATGGACACCCCTAATATTTTTAAAGGTAATAATGTTGATTGAGAGATGGCTAAACATTTTCGCGAAGAAAAGTAGTTGAAAAGATAATTAAGTCTGGAAAGTGTAAAAAAGCGCGCTGTTCGCCATTTAGAAGGAAACTTGTTATTTCGAGATGTGCTTATCTTAATTACTTGTAAGCTTAAATTCGTATCAGATATGGTAAAATTGCATTAAATGTTAAAAAATGGAGTATTTTAGAAAGCTAGAAAAACATATTTTCGAGTGCTATTGCATATTTTGCTTAAAATAATTTTCCTTATTCATTTGGTACAAGATTTAGTAAAACTACGCCCGGTTCCCAATATGGACAGCTTATGTCCCCATCGACTACAACTGTAAGAAAGAAGAAAATTCAACGTTGCCAAGCAATAACTTGAAAAGTCATCAAAGTAGTAAAATCTTTGTTCAACAAGATGCTATTTGAACAATCCCCCAAAAACCTTCCTCCAAAAAACCCTTGCAGAAAAATAAAAAGAAGCCCCCCCCCCAGTAGGATATCTGTTGGCGAAATCGTAGGTACCAATGGTATGACTTCCTCAACAAAGGAGAGCTGGTAGTGCTTCTTTTGCAGTATTGATGCTTTTTCAAACATGCGGCCATGCATCACGTGTGGCAGATATGTTCATGAGGATTATGTGGGACTTACTGCCCATGGTGAAAAAGTTTCTATTTGTCCATGCTGTGAGGACTGAGTAATAACAGATGTAAATTCGCAGACAGATGCAATAAAGCTAAGCAAAACCAACAATATTACTTCATAATATTTACTAGTAACTAAGGGGTTTTGCATGGGTTTTCGAAGGGTAAAAATTGAGAATGCCCACCCCCCCCCTTTTCTAAAATGCATGTTCTGAAGATATTTACTGTCCCCCCTCCTCCTCGGAATACTTTAAGATACATTTTTTTTTATTCCCTCTTCTCTAAAATCCCTTGGAAAAGTGGCTCTTCCATACACACTGTGTAGAAAGCCAGTAAAGAAACACCTGTCCATAACAGGGACAAGTAGTTCTTTATATGGACACTTGTAATTTTTTTTTGTTTTTATCATTTAAATTAAACCAGAATAATTACAAGATCGCTAATTTTAATAATGATAGTCAATAGTCCAAGGATAGTGGTCACATATTTTCGGAGTCCTATGACTTGTACATGGGGGTGAAAAAAATACATTTTCCTTAGGGTGTCCATATTGGGTACAGGTACCTTATGTAAATTTCACCTCAGTTTTATTCAAAAAATAAATATTTTACTCAAAAACTGTGTAGTATCATTCTCTATCTTTATAACAAAAGTTCTTGATTATCTTATAAATTGATTCCTCATTTATTTTAGTAACACATAAATTGTATTTTAAAAATTCTTCCAATTTTTATGCGATTATTATCTAAAGAAGCTTTTAAAACATTCAAAGAAAAATTCTAAAATTTCATAAATAACCCTTATCATATGTTATGAAAGTTAGAAAGGGAACAAAATTTTGCTCTGATGCTTCTTTTTCTATTTTAAAAAATAAATATTTGTTGATTTCAGTAAGTCTTACATATTTGTAGCTTTAAAATAGTACTTTTAATAATTTTTGACTGAATTTTATTTATTTTTATTTATTTATTTTTTTTTAAATACTGCATTCAAGGTTTTTACATCAGATTCTGCTTTCAATAGAAAAATTTTTGATCATGTTGTTGCATACTCCACATCAGAATATCTTTAAATTCACTATTAATTCGAGTATCTTGGGTCGTTAATAAACTGAAAAAAAAAGATGGAAAATAATTAAGTTTGAAAATTTTCGAGAACATTGTTGTGTTATCAAGATTCTTTGATGAAATTTGTATTTTATCTTCAAGACTTTTTTTTTCTCCCTAGATTATTATTTATTTCAGATGCACTAATTAGGAGGAAAAATAAATATTCTTTGATAAGCAGTATGTAAGGATGTAAATAAATAAAATATAAGATATTCAGAAAGTTTCATTTTCAAAGTAGAAACTGCTGCTGTGTAGATTTCGA
Source organism: Maratus speculifer (assembly GCA_964019185.1). Lineage (NCBI taxonomy): Eukaryota > Metazoa > Arthropoda > Arachnida > Araneae > Salticidae > Maratus > Maratus speculifer. The sequence goes on from OZ025301.1 coordinate 110,633,292, forward strand.
TTAAAATAAGTATCTTTTTAATAAACTTCAGATGATTTCCATCAAATATCTGAGATTGTCACGTAATTTTTTCATCTGGATATTTTGTCTAGAAAAAAAGTTAGAAAAACCTTAAATAAACTTTTTTTACTTAAATTGAAAAAACCCACATTAATTTTTTTTTTTTTTTTTTTTTTTTTTTTTTTTTGCTATTTTTTGACAAAAGATTCTAAGGTATTTTTATAACATATTCTGTGACAAAAATTTATAAACCAGTTTAAGTAATGAACCTATATAAATTGTAAGTATTTTCTTCATTTAATTTTACTGAAGAGATTGTAAGAAACTGCGTGAATAAATTTTATCAAAAAGTAAAGGAATGTAAAATATTTCACGAGAATTTCCTAACTTAATTAGGTTTTTCTCTCGTATATTTTCTTTATAGTTTTATAAATGCTTGAGATTCGTTAATTAAGAGGGAAATAAACGTCCTTTGATCTGCGGTACGAAACTATTGATAAATATTCAAAAAGTTCTGTTTTTGAAATAGCGACTTTCTCTACATGAAATTTGGATAAAATAAATACGTTTTAAATAAGTTTCAGATGAAAAATATGAATTTTGTATGTGCAGTCAGAAAAATCTCTTTATTAAAAGATAAATAGAGTAAAGGAAATATTATTATAAAGTTTGAAATAAAGTTTTCAATTTTGTTTAAATAAAATAGCATCAAAATTTACTATATTTTACATATTATTTTATTTAAAAAAATATAAATAAAGATATAATAAAGCATCTTGTTTAATGTTGGTTATTTTAATTTTCGCCGAAAATCCAATCTTCATAAAAATCAAAAAACTTATTATAGTTTTATTAAATATTATTCGAACTTAAAATAGTTTGAATGTCTAATTTTATAGCAGAATCTTCAGAATATCTCTTATTTAAATATCTCATTTATCTCAGTTAAATTTAAATAGAATTGTAATTTATAACTATTATCTAAATATTTTCAATTTTTATGTATTTGTTACTCAAATTAAAATTTTCAAAATTTTACGGTATATGTCGAATATTTCATAACTTAGTCCTTATCTTCTGTTATGGGAAAAAAAAGCTTGATGTTTTTCCCCCCTGTTATTCAAGATAGATTTTTCTTTGTAAAAATCGATAATTTTGTACAAAATGCACAACTAAGTTTTTTTTTTTTTTTTTTTTTTTTTTTTTGAGGGGGGGGTATACATGAAAATAGAAAAATTTCAGGAGAAATACAAAAAATGGTTTAGTGAATGTATCATCTCTCCCCTCATAGCATGCATGGTCACAGTGACGTCACAATGACGTCACTGTGAGTCACTTTGGTCACATCACATCTGTGACGAAAATGCCACCACTCAGTGACGTCACATTGTGACTAAGTAGTGACTTTCTAAAAAAATTTTCACAGTTCGTCACAATGTTAATGTCAAAGTAGTCACAAATGACACACTTTTCACAAATTGGTCACATTGTGACGTCCCAAAGACGTCACAAAAAAGCTCTAAAACGGCCATAACGACTTCACATTTTAGTCACTGTGACTTCACATCGACGTCACGTGACGTCAATGTGAAGTCACAGTGACTAAAATGTGAAGTCGTTATGGCCGTTTTAGAGTTCGTTTGTGACGTCACATTGTGACCACTTTGTGAAGTCACGGTGTGACAAATTTGTGAAAAGTGTGTCATTTGTGACTACTTTGACATTAACATTGTGACGAAGCTATGACAAAAGCGACGATAGTTAAAATGCCAGAAACATGTTTTTTAAAGTAAATAACATGTTTTGAATAATATTTGTAATTTTCTAAACAATTTTAAGAAAGTGACATCTCAGTCACAATGTGACGTCACTGAGTGGTGACATTTTGGTTACAGATGTGATGTGACCATGCATGCTATGAGGGTAGCTACACATTTTTGCCATCTCTCTAACAATATATGAATACGGTGACGATAAAACGACGCGTCTTTGAACCGAAACCATTTATCCAATCTATATTGCACCTCTTCGAAATTAATCAAGGATTTCCCAGCAAAGCCATGCGCCATCGATCAAAACAAGTGATAATCGAAAGGGGCGAGGTTTGGCAAATATGGCGGGTGCAGTATCAGATCCTATTTTAACGTTTTGATGGTGTCCTAAACGATGGAATTACGACTGCACGGAAAGTTGTCGAGCTTCAAGATCACTCGTTTGTTTCTCATGTCCCATCCTGGCTGTTGTTCGAGCAATGTATGATTCAAATTAATTAGTTGTTGTCAGCAGCTATGCCCATTTTGTTTTTCGCCGGGTCTTCAGGAGCTCATAATACATGATTCCTTCCTGGTCCCACTAAACGCTAGGCATTGTCTTTTTTCCGGAGAGATTTGGCCGTGCCGTTCGATGTTGATGTTTCGTCTGGTGAAAGGCACGTTTCTTTGCATTTAGGGTTCTCTAAATATAGCAACTTTTCTTCGTCAATTGCATTCATTTCAGGAAACTCTTTATTATGTGCCGCAAACACAATATTTTGATAACGGCTGTTCGATTTTTCCTCTGTCTCTCTGTCAACTCATGCGGAACCCATTTTCCTTCATTTTAAATTTTTTCCATGGCATGTAAGCGTTTGGAAATACTCTGGCGAGTCCTGTTTAGTTCCCCCTCAAATAATCTTGCTTTTTTGTTATTTTTCTCCAATAATGCTTGCAGATCTTCATCCACAAATACTTTGGTTTCCCGGAGAAATCGCCGCTTCTAAAGCATTTAAACAATTTTTCACAGGTATTTACCGACAGTGCATGTTCACTGTAAACCTTCTTAATAAACAATGTCCTTAAAACACTTTTTTTCAGATTAAAGCAGAAAAACAAAACTTCCCGCAAATGCTGTTTATGCATGCGGGAAGTTATGCACATTATTAAGGATGTAATGCACAAAACTCGTTATCTTCGTTGTTAAAAAAAATATTTTTGGGTTGCGATATATATTGGTATAACGAAATAATATTGTTTAGATGTCCAAGCTATTAAAAACATTACCTCAGACATGTATGTCATCGACATGTATCTTTAGCGCCATCTATGCGTGAAACCCAGAAACTTAGTAGCGCACTTAGTATGTATTTTTTTTCCTTTTCATTTAAATATATTCAACGAGTTTATTTTATCCTAATGCGTTATTTCATATCTTTAGTTCTTAAATATTTCTTTTACAAAATTTCAACTCCATTTTATTCAAAAAGTAAACATTTTACTCAAAAACAGTGCAACATCATTCTCTACTTTAAAACAAAACTTCTTGAATATCTTATAGTTTAGTGCCCCATTTACTTAAAATATATATACGCTGAATTTTTGAAATATTTTCGATTTTGTGAGTTTATTATCTGAAGTAGCTTTTAGAAAGTTTAAGAAATCTTTATGATATAAATAAAGAGCTTTTATAATCTTCTATAAAAATAAGAAAGAGAGCTTAACCTTGTTTTGATGCTTTCTTTCTATTATTAGAAAAAATATTTTCGTAAAAATCAATAATTTTCTATGTTTTCTTTTAAGTTTTCGTAGTCATACAAAAATATTCTAGGCATTTATTCTGTCTTAAATCAATCCTTCCATAAATTTAGTTCTGAAATTTTCCTTTTATAAACAGGGATGTAGTGGATGGTGTATATGGGCGTATACGCCGTATACCTTCTGGATTTTTTAAAGGAACACCGTATACTCTCTACTTCTCAAGAAAGCTATAGTATACTAGTGCTTGCGATAGGATACGTATAGCAGCTATTACGTTTAAACGATATACGTATATCCGTATAATACGTTTTTCTGCTATACGGATAACTTAAAATATACGTTTAAACGTATCCGGATACGTATAAGGTGTATCAGTTAAACGTATATTTTAGAATACGTATATTTAATGTATACGTATATTCCACGTATCGTATCTAATTTAAATATTGGACTTTATCAGTCTTATCTCACTGAATGAAGAATAATTTGGAAATCGGTGACGTTACGAGAGGAATCCGTATAGTATGCCTTATATATACAAGATCAAGCAATGAAAAGCGTATATTTTTTAAAACAGTTTGCAAAAATTTTACAAAATATCAGACTCCTGATTTGCCAATCTCGTTTCACTAACAGTGAAATATCTATTTTCAAAATAGCGAGTTATTACTGTGAACTGCCAAAGTATTTTGCAACATTGTACTTTGAATTTATTTAGATTTTTTTTTTTTTGTTGTTGTTGTTGTTCATCTCATGGTAATGAGCTCAGATACCCCGTTATTTTACATTTTGTGAAGGTAATGTATACAAATTGTATCCATTGTAAATAACCAGCAAAATTAAACACTTTTTGAGGAAAGAATGAGAGTATAAATGTTTCAGATTTATTGTGAATTCTTGTTAAATTTAGTTTTTTCTTTTTAATTATTTAAAAATTCTTTATTCGCTTATTGTTCTACACTCAAGATTGCACCCGAGCGTAAATCTATTCTTTCCATGGAGCTAATATTTTCTAACTCTGTTAATGTATAATGAAATTTCATTTTTTTAATCTCGACATTATCACCAAAACATACATAGAATCACTTTATATCAAGCATTAACTGAATCTGTAGTTTGATGAAAATCCGTGCATTAACTCTAGAGATAGAGCTATTGCAGAAATCGTAAATAAAATACAGCAAGGCAGAGCCACCTGTCGAACGATTTATATACAAAGCTAGTCAGCAACAATTTCTACCAGGGACTACATTAATATATAGGGGAGACTGGAATGTATGTGAACAGTTCACATAAACATAGCTTTTTATCATAACTGGGTTAATTTCTATAAGCAAAACTACTCTATATAGTAAACAGAACTTTTTTTACGCATGGTATTTTTTTTAAATAACCTTTACAGTTCTTCTTACTTTTTTTAATAGTTTATTCAATAAAAAAAAAATGTTCATATGTGCCCCAACGAAAGAGCAGTTGTAAACACATAAGGGAAACATCTGAACACAAGGAAAAAAAATTTTTGACATGTTTTTATTACCTTTTTCATATGTTACCTTAATCATTAGTTGTACTATCTATTAAATGCACCATAAAGAAAAATATATATGTATATTTATTTAGTTTCTGAGTGATATGTTTAAGCAAAATATTATAAAATAAAAATAAGTAGATTTGGGGGGAGGGGGGTGACTTAGATAATTGATAAAATATTGTTGCAATATTAAAAAAAAAAAAAAAAAAAAAAAAAAAAGAAAGAAAGAAAGAAAGAAGTAAACTTAAGAAAATAATTAAAGAATTTAAATTTTGCTTTGGGCTCTTTTGTTTGAGGGAGATTTTAGGGAGGGGACATTTGGATAATATTTATAGGAAAACTACCAAAAGGCGAAAGATTCTCATTCCTATATTTTCCTTATTTGCCTGTAAATTAAGGATAAAAAAATTTTTACATTTATAAGCTTCCTCCAACTTTCATTTCTTTTGCTTTTAAAAGAAAGAGGGGAGTCAATAATGGAGATTTCACGGTAGCTATAAGTTTAAAAAATTTATTTTCTTAATATATATATCTATTTTCAAAACACCAAATAAAATAGCTGTTTTAGAAATGGAAGTAAACTAATACTACAAGTTTGCAAGAAATGAAACAGAAAAATTTGTAAAGTTGTTAAACGTAATATTTTTTGCATTAATGATGCATAAAAAATAGCAATGAAAACTGTAAAATAAAATAATGTATAGCATTTATTGCAATTTAGAAAACATGAAATTTATTTAAATTGCAAAATTGAACGTAAAGAGCTTGTTGCTTTTTATGTATTTGCTGACATTTGTGTTTGTAGAAATTTCTATTACACAAAATCAACTTTATATGATAGAAATGTCTTTTATTTCAATAAAAATATAGGTAATGGAGCTGGCATTATTTTCACGAAGTTAACTAAAAGGAATAAAATCACTGAATGATTATTAGGCAATTTAATGACGCGTTCAGATCTGCCCCAACCAGACTCTTTATAAGTGTCCCACATTCCCACAAGAGTTAAAAGGACAAATCATTAGCATTTCTCATTTTTAAAAATAAAAATAACATAAATATTTATTAGTATTCATAGTATATGTTAAATTAAGAATAAAAGAATAAATAAATAAAATTATTCTTTTATCAAGCTGGAGATTTTACATTTGAGTACAGTAAGCAGTATTTTGGCTCCTGGGGACAAACAAAATGTCGAAGAGTTTCAAAAATTTTTTCCATATGTCTATAGGTGCTCCCATCTTTGGTAATTTTTGAAATAAAAACATATAATAACTAGTGAAAATGGCAATGTTCTCATATGCCCCATTTTTACATGTGCCCCAGTCTCCCCCATATATGTTACTTAATTCTGTGTATTAGGTTTTGAGATAAAGAACCCGCAAAATCCATGTCACATACAGACAGACAAAGTCACAGACTCATAAACTGACATGCAGATATTTTGTAAAAACATGTTTTTCGGACTCTCTTACCCTTAAAACGTGTAAACCCGTCGGAAGTATTCCCGAATCCAATACTTTCTTCTTCTAAAGATACAAGAAAATATAAAAAACATAAAAAACATAAAACAAAATATAAAAAACATAAAAACAAAATATAAGAAAAAACAATAAACAAAATATAAAAAACATAAAACATAAAAAAAATATAAAAAAGTACTGTGTCGCAGATTTTCCAAAGATTAGTTTGATTCTACCCACAACTAATGTAAGACATTTTAAAATAAATAACTTAGTTTTTTGGAAAAAAAACAAAAAATAAAACTAAATTGAGGAAGTATTCAGATTTTTTTTAAGAACCTGCATAACAAGTAGTAGTTAAGTAAACACATCGTAGTTCTTTGAACAAAGTATCGCGATGGGGATACTCTACCGGATATTTCTCAATGTCTCTAAACCGCAAAAAAAATATTGAAACATCAAATTTCATACATTGAATAAAAAACGTTTAAACGTTTATACGTTTAACCGCTTGGGTAAAATCCGTATATACGATGTACCGTATATGCTGTTTCGTATAATACGTATAACTGCCGATACCGAATTATACGTATATCAAATACGTATTTCGTATAATACGTATTATACGTATACTCGTATAAACGTATAATCGGGAGCTCTATAGTATACACACTCTAGGGTATAGCCTCTGCCTTGAGCGTATATCCTCTACATAGAGCGTGTGTTCTCTGTTATTTTTACGACTAAATCCCCGCTCAATTTTATTCAAAAAGTACATATTTTATTCAAAAACAGTGTAACATCATTCTCTACATTTAAAAAAAAAGACTTCTTGAAGTCTTCTTATAGTTTAATAAATCTATTTACTTTAGTGAAACATAAGTTGAATTTAAAAAAATCTGCCAATTGTTTTGCGATCATTATCTAAAGTAGCTTTTAAGTAACTCAAGGAATATTTCCAACATTTCAATAAATAGACCTTATCTCTTGTTCTGAAAATAAAAAAGAGGACAAAAAGTTGTTTTGTTGCTTTTTTAATACTTTTAGAAGGTATGTTTATCTTGAGTAAAAATCAATATTTTTTTATAATTTTCAATTTTTCATTATCATTATAATATAATATTCTTTTAATCTGTCCAATTGCGATTCTGTCATATACAAGGGGTAATCAAATGAAAAGGTACGAAACGACACGGTGGGTACAGATGTAGACTTTATTCAAAATATTCACCATAGGCCTGAGCACAACGATCTCACTGATGAACAAGTCGCAGGATTCCTTGTTCCCAGAATTCCTGTGGCCGTGACGAGACACAGTCCTTCACAGCGTCCTTGAGTACGTCGTCCAAATTGAAGCGTTTCCTTTTCAGGTGTTTCTTCAATGTTTGCCTGGCCTGGTCTTGGGTCATCACTCAGACTCTCACGGCCTGCACGAAAATAGGCGCTCCATTTTCTGATATACTTGCCAAAGACACATTTCTCCCAGTAAACTGTCGCCATCCGGCGATTAATAGATGCCGGTTTCGCACTTTCCGCTGTCAGAAATCGGGTAACACTTCGCTGCTCCTCAGTCGTCGAATTTTGCAACGCGAACGCCATCCTGTCCTCGTACGGACTGCCGCATCATTTGGACGCCTCTGCTCTCTACTGTGCATGCGAGCGCCCGCGTATGCTCTGATCCCATTCAGAGACTCCAATCGCATCCCGAGATGCCTCGCTACGTTCTCCCATGGCAGAATATGCAAATATTTAACTGTTATGTATTTAGGTCGTTTCGTACCTTTTCATTTGATTACCCCTTGTATTAATTCAGAATATTTTCTTTTATAAATTTCAGCTTCGTTTTATCAAAAGATATGTAATTTATTCAAAATGGGTGTAACATCATTTTCTTTTTTTAGAAGTCCGGAACGCAAAAATCTACAGATTAAAAAAAAAATATCGCATGAAATCTTTCGTTGTTTTTATGCTTATAATGACGTTTAAATCAGATTTTTATATTAATTAGAAGAGAACATTTTTTTTTCGTTTTGGCATGTTTTTAAAAAAACGTTTTTACAAATGGTACGGTTAATCATTACAAAAAATTCAAAACTTTAACTCAATATATAAAAAATATTTTAAAATGTGTCCCAGATCTCCTTAAGGACACATGGAACATCTCGACACGAAAAATGAAGCAGATTTTGCAAAATATTTCACATCATTTATTTTACTTAAAAATAGAGATAGAAATTAATTAATTTTTCAGTAAATGTACACCTAATATCCCATATATAATTAATAAATAATAATAGTGAGGCACTGACGTGGAATAAATAAACGCATGCTTAGTGAAAATCTCAAGCTAAATGAATTGAAGTTTAATAAATTGATCGAACATGATATATAATTATTAATAATAACCGATTAATTTGATAAATTAGCATATATTAATCATATTAATCGACTTATTTAGATAACATTTAGTAAATATTAATTTTAACCGGTTATTATTAATAATGGTACTACTCTGTTATCCCGTCGACCAATTTCGCCAAATTATACAAATCGCCAAACTAATAGCCAAATTATACAAATTGACATAATTTTTATTTTAAATAACGAAAAAAGAAATAATTAGTAGAATATTAATAAAATTCAAATAAAAAGTCGAAATAAAAATCACTTAATGACATTTTAAACACGTGAATCGTATTTAATGTCATTGAATGTGACATTCACGATCATCCATTATTAGCATTTAATCTTATAGTTTGGCGATAATTTTTTAATCGACGGGATAACCTAGTAGTACCTTAATAATAATCAAATAATAAAACTGACATGCATATATATATATACACTAGTGTGCAAAATTTAAGGACGAAGGGATTTTCAAGCGATAATTTTCACGCGAATATTCAACAGGAAGTAATATAATTCGAATAATTACTATCCCTGCATAACAGCTAGTCCATATAACATCTCATTCAGGTCACACATCGTCACAAGAGTCACAGACACTACGGCGAAACAAAACATAGGAAATTTCACGCGTCTCTTTTATGAGTTTCAAATGACTATTATATGTGACACCACTGTCAGGTCACTGACACTGCTGCTTTATGACGAGTCACCAGGTGACTAAACAGTGTCGTTTTGTTGAGAGTTTCATGTGACTGTTTTTTGGAGGCTCAATTTCAAAGTCATTATGAATGTTGCATTATTATAAATAACCAAATAAGGACACATTAAAGTCACATGGTGACTTTCTGTCACAAGACTTTGTCAAATGGTAACAGAGACCCTACTGTGAAGTAACCACTGTGAAAAGTGGTAAAAACTCACCATGTGACTTTAATGGGACATTGTTTGGTGATTTATCATAGTGCAACATTCACAATGACTTTGAAATTGAGCCTCTAAATGACAATCACACGAGAGTCTCTATAAAACGACACTGTAAAGTCACCTAGTGACTCGTCACAAAGCAGCAGTCACAGTGACCTGACAGTGGAATCACATATAGTAGTTATTTGAGACTCATAAAAGAGACGTATAAAATTTCCAATTTTTTTTGTTTCACCGTAGTGACTGTGACTCTTGTGACCATGTGCGACCTGAATGAGAAGTTATATGGATTAGCTGTTATGCAGGGAGAGTAGTTATTCAAATTATATTACTTCCTTTTGAATATTCGCGTGAAAATTGTCGCTTGAAAATCCCTTGAAAGTTGGCATTTTGGGACTCCTTCTTTAAATTTTGCACATTACTGTATATATACAGTCAAACCCCGTTAATACGCGCCCCGCTTAATACGCGAACCCGCTTAATACGCGAATTTTCTTTGGTCCCTTGAAATACCCCAATCTTTCGCATATAAAAAAACCCCTTTAATACGCGAATGGTTAATACGCGAACCCGCTTAATACGCGGAATTTTATCGGTCCCTAGAAAGAAAAACCTACGTTTAATACGCGAATGAGCTTAGTTCGAAACATACGAGTTTTTAGATGAAGTATTTTCCCAAGCATTTTATACAACAATTGATTAAACAATTATTTAACTTATTTTTTTATACGATAATTATTTGCAGCTAATTAAATTTAGCATTTTCCCCCTCAAAACCACACGCTGATTAGATTTGGACCCCGATCTGAGGCCAATATTACAGTTCCCGTGGCAAGTGTTGTGCAAAAGTTAAAGACATTATATCTGCTTTGAAAAATACCTGTTTTTATATGGAAAACATATAAAACCACAGTGTAAAATTTTAATGGAAATTCATTTTTTTTTTAAATACCGCATTTAGAGATTTTTAACTTATGTATTTCGGCTTATCATGAGACGCTAATTAAAAATATGTACATTGAAAATTAATTGATACAAAACTTTTTCAAATCAGTAAAAACCTGAGTGTTTTGTCGTGATTTCACTCGCTTTTTGTTCGCATAGGCTCAAAAAATCCAATTACGCAAAGCAGAATGTATCTTCAATTCATAACTTTTTTTGTGATTTTTGTCCTTTAAAAATATAAATGTAGACAAAAAGGGAATTAAATTTATAAAATTATACAAATTTGAAATTCATGTAAGTTTTATTCATTGCGGGCGCGGGCTGCGCGAGTCAGCTAGTTTTTATAAAAGGCAAAAATGAAAAGAATTTTTCCCCATAATTAAGGAATGATGTGACCCCCCCCCCTCTCCTAAATTATAGCGGCAGAACCGATAGATAAAGCATACGCTACAATCGCAGATTAATCATGTGAGTCTTTCAAATCGCTATTTCATCAGTGCTGTGATATTTTTAAAAGAAAAAAGTCGCTTGTCGCTCTCACCATTATCTAGTCTACGATATCCACCTATGTTTTTATAATTTAGTCTAAACTATGACGGAAGGAGTAAAACATATTAAACGAAAGGCCCTCTCTATCACTGAGAAGTTACAAATTATAAATCATAACGATGCCCAAGCTGTCTCAAAAAAGTCTGGGTTCGCAAAAAAGGCATACTTAAGTCAACTTTAAGGACTTTGTTAGAGAATAGGAATGCCATCGTTAATCAAGCTGTGGTTGGAAATACAAAGAACAAGAAAAGTTTTAGGACATGGAAAAGGGCCTTCACGAGTAGTTTGTTCAAGCGCTTTCTACGAATATCCCAATAATAGGCTTGTTAATACAAGAAAAAGCTTCTGAAATCGCAGCAAAAATGGGATTGCTAGATTTCAATGCCAACTGGATGACTGGATCGATTTAAAATTTGGTACGGCATAAAATTCAAGCAAGTGTGCGGTGACTAAGCTGCAGTCAACATTGAAGATTCACTGTCGGAAAATTAATGAGCTTCCGCAGCTTGTAAAAAAGTACTCAATTCGGGATATTTACAACGTGGACGAATTTGGGTTTTTTTACAAATTGACACCCAATAAAACAGCAGCCATGAAAAGAAAAACATGTCATGGAGGCAAATTGAGCAAAGAACGTCTTACTATTCCGCTCGGTGCCAAATCTGATGGATCAGATAAATTAAAGCTGCTGGTCATAGGGAAATCACGCAACCCGCGATGCTTTAAAAATGTCAAGAATATCCTTTGCTTGTATGAAAGCCAGCGTAGAAGCATGGATGACGAGCAATTTTTTTACAACATGGCTTCGTAATTTTGATCAACGTTTGAGAAAAGACTCGCGAATATTTGAATATTTGAATTTTCAGCTTTCAAACGTTCCTGCTTAATAAGTACATAATGATTAAAATAAATAAAATGTTATTTTATGTCTTAAAAATGCTAAAAATCAACAAAAAATGTGTTTTTCTATCCTATATTGCTATTAGATAGACCTTCGACGAAAATTCGCGACCTTCGGTTAATACGCGAACCCGTTTAATACGCGAATTTTGATCGGACCCCTGATTCGCGTATTAACGAGGTTCGACTGTATATATATATATATATATATATATATATATATATATATATATATATATACAGGGTGTCCCTAAACAAATGGTATATACCTTAGGGGGTGATAGAACACATCAAGACGAGTAATAGTAAATAGGAAACCAAGGGTCCCAAACGTTTTCCAAAGGAGATAGCCGCCATTAAAGTTTGGGGTCCAAAATTTCAAATACACATAAAAAACGGAAAAATTGGTCGATTGATTTGCGGTTTTCACTAAAATTATTCTTTATGTTGGTATTTTCTTGAAAATAAATTATAATGATAAATTTCGAAAAATGCCGATAGAGGGCGCTTTAGACTTTGAAGTAATGAAAAACTATTTTTTACCGTGATTTTTTGCATCTCATTAAATGGTTTCGTAAGCTTAGACTTAAACTTAAATTTTGAGCTCAAAATCTGAATAGTTGGAAGCGGTTAAGTAGCACAAACTTAACTGTGTTCAGAGGGTTTAAATTTCAAATGATTATAAAAAACGGAAAAATTGGTCGATTGATTTGCGATTTTCACTAAAACTATTCTTTATGTCGGTATTTTATTGAAAATGAATTATAAAGATAAATTTTAAAAATGCCGATAGAGGGCGCTTTAGTCTTTGGATTAACGGAATAATCCATCCTAATACTATTTTTGCCGTTATTTTTTGAATCTCATTAAATGGTTTCGTAGGCTTAGATTTAAACTTAAATTTCGAGCTCAAAATCTGAATAGTTGGGAGTGGTTAAGTAGCACAAACTGAACTGTGTTCAGAGACTTTAAATTTCAAACGAAACAGAAAACTGTAAAAAAACGGAAAAATTAGTCGATTCGTTTACGGTTTTTGCTAAAACTACTCTTTAAATCAGTGTTTTCTTGAAAGTAAATTTTAAAGATAAATTTCACAAAATGCCGATAGAGGGCGCCTTAGACATTGGAGTAGTGTACAACTATTTTTAACCGTTATTTTTATTAATCTCATTAAATGCTTTCAAATGCTTAGATTTAAATTTTGAGATCAAATTCTGAGTCGTTGCGAGTGTTTAAGTAGCGCAAAAGTGAACTGTGTTCGAGGGGGGGGGGGTTAAATTTCAACTCCTGAACACACTTCAGTTTGCGCTTCTTAACCCCTCCCAACGATTCAGAATTTGAGTTCAAAATTTAAATTTAAATCTAAGATTTCGAAAACATTTAACAAGTCACGAACAACTTTCGAAAGCATTTAATTAGATACAAAAAATAACGGTTAAAATTTGTTGTTGGTAACTCTGAAGTTTAAGGCGCCCTCTAACGGAATTTTTTGAAATTTATCTTTAAAACTCATTTTTAAGAAGATACTGACTTAAAGAATAGTTTTATTTTAAACCGCAAACGAATCGACCAATTTTTCCGTTTTTTATTATCATTTGAAATTTGAACCCTCTGAACACAGTTCAGTTTGTGCTACTTAACCACTCCCAACTATTCAGATTTTGAGTTCAAAATTTAAGTTTAAGTCTAAGTTTACCAATATATTTAATCAGATGCAAAAAATAACGTAAAAAGTAGTCGTTTGTTACTCCAAAGTTTAAAGCGCCCTCTATCGGCATTTTTTAAATTTATCTTTATAATTCATTTTCAATAAAATACCGACATAAAGAATAGTTTTAGTGAAAACCGCAAATCAATCGACCAATTTTTCCGTTTTTTATAATCATTTGAAATTTAAACCCTCTGAACACAGTTAAGTTTGTGCTACTTAACCGCTTCCAATTATTCAGATTTTAAGCTCAAAATTTAAGTTTAAGTCTAAGCTTACGAAACCATTTAATGAGATGCAAAAAATCACGGCAAAAAATAGTTTTTCATTACTTCAAAGTCTAAAGCGCCCTCTATCGGCATTTTTCAAAATTTATCTTTATAATTTATTTTCAAGAAAATACCAACATAAAGAATAATTTTAGTGAAAACTGCAAATCAATCGACAAATTTTTCCGTTTTTTATGTGTATTTGAAATTTTGGACCCCAAACTTTAATGGCGGCTATCTCCTTTGGAAAACGTTTGGGACCCTTGGTTTCCTGTTTACTATTACTCGTCTTGATGTGTTCTATCACCCCCTAGAGTATATACCATTTGTTTAGGGACACCCTGTATATATATATATATAGTTATATTTAACAGATCGAAAAATATTTAACTAAACCATCTCTGGCAGATAACAAACTACAATAAAAAGAGAGAGTAGAACCTAATTATATCAGAAAATATGTAGAATTTTTTCACGTTCTTTTATTCTTTCATAAAATTTATTCAGGCAGTTTCTTAAAATCTCTTCAGTAAAAAGTAATTGAATAAAGAAAATACTTTCAATTTTTACAAGTTCGTTATTAAAACTGTCATACTAATTTTGCTTCGGAATAATTGAAAAACAGCTTTTAGAATATTTTATCAATTTTTTAAAAAAGTAGTAAAATATTTTCTTTATTTTTTTTTCCTATTATTAGATGATAAATCCGCCTCCATAAAAATCAATGATCTTCAGTATTTGTTTAATGCAAAAAATAAATTGTATAGCTGCAACATTTTCTTCTGTTGCAAGATCAGATTATAATGGGTATCTTGTTCAGTGCTTTATTTATTTTAGAAAAAACATAAATTAAACTTAGGAAATACTTTCAATTTTTATGTGTTTATAACCTACAATGGCATATGTATTATTAATAACCAGTGAGTCAGTTTCATGAAATGTGAAACCATTCACAAATTATTACTTTCTGTAGGATCATGAGGGGTAATTATAACAACTTTGTACATTTTCAACATTTCTTTTTCTTAAATTTGGGATCTTAGTACATAGAAAATTACTTTGAAACTAAGCACCACTTTAAAGCTTAAATTTTCATAGCCTTTTTTTTAGGTTAAAAAATAGTTATGATTACCCCATGAAAATCTCCCAATTACAAAATTTTGGAGAAATTAAGACCACTAGTGAAAAAATTATGATACCAATATTTTCTCTTTACACTTCTCTGTAACATTTGTTTGTGGCAATTGCGACCATTAGAACTCCAAACTGACAAATCTTTTTATAAAAAAATTTAGTAGATTTTGTTTCAAATTGCTATTATATATCAAAAATGCTTTGTACTAAAGATAAAGAATATCTAAAATGAAAAATAAATAAATTATGAGATCAATATCTAAGCATGAAACAAAATTTTACCGTTCGCAGTTTTTTTTCAAATACGGAGGTGGTCATACCTCCTGGTCCCAATTACCCCAACTAGCCCTAATTGTAAAACGTATTGTGATAGAAATTATATTCGACAGTTTTAGACGGATTTACAAGTTTTAAGTATTAGAAATCCTCCAAAACATGCTTATACAAAATATCTGTCTGTTCGTGCGTTCCTATGTTGCCACTGTTCCATCGAAAAGTGTACGAAGCTATAATAATATTTGCTACTACTTGGTTATCCCGTCGACCAATTTCGCTAAATTATACAAATTGCCAAACTAATAGCCAAATTACACAGATTGACGTAATTTTTATTTTAAATAACGAAAAAACAAATAATTAGTAGAATATTAATAAAAATACAAATAAAAAGTCGAAATAAAAATCATTTAATGACATTTTAAACACGTTTATCATATTTAATGTTATTGGATGTGACATTCATGATCATACATCATTGGAATTTATTCTTATAGTTTGGCGATAGATTTTTGGTCGACGGGATAACCAAGTAGTACCTAATATTTATAATAGAAAACATTTAGTATTTATAGGAACACACAAAGGATATCGAATACTGTATTGTATCCGAAGTACTATATATTTTAAAAACATTGTTATTTGACAAACGCACTTCATTTACTAAGTGTGACGTTCAATTCCGACTTGTTGTACAGTTTCTCCATTTTTCGTAGTTCTGTTCTATACATCGACTGCTCGTGAAGTGACGGGAACTTCGCGTCTAGCTAAATCCGCTATTCACAAACAATTTATGTACAAACAGAATAACAAAATTCTATTCATTTTAATAAATATCAGGATCGAGATTAATTCGTTTTTATTCCGATTAATTGACTGAAATAGGAATTTAAGAGGAAAATCAAAGTTGGTATAGTATTCAACTAATATTAATCTTTCACTGCACCGTGACACATAACTAAAAACACTATAATCCTTAAAAATACCCGTAAAGCATGGTGACGTCACTGCAGCGTCGTCGTGAAGTCACATTGTGACTTTGTGACCATCGATTGTCGATGTGATGTCACGTGACGTCGATGTGAAGTCACTGTGACTAAAATGCGAAGTCGTTATGGCCGTTTTAGAGCTCTTTTGTGACGTTTCACAAAGTGGTCACAATGTGACAAATTAGCGAAAAATGCGTCATTTGTGACTAGTTTGACATTAACATTGTGACGAAACTGTGACAAAAGCGACGACATTTAAATTGCCAGAAACCTGTTTTTTAATGTAAATAACATGTTTTGAAGGATATTTATAAATTTCTAAAGATTTTTAAGAAAGTCACATCTAAGTCACAATGTGACGTCACTGAGTGGTGGCATTTTGGTCACAGATGTGATGTGACCACAGTGACTCACAGTGACGTCACTGTGACCATGCATGCTATTAGGGTATGTACTAAAATAAGGCACAGATGTCATATACGCACCACATTTGCACGTGTTTTTTCCTCCCGCCAATTTGGCATTGCACATCTGTGCCAAGGAGAAGATTCGTTTAATAAGTTTATAACAATTGTTAGAAAAATAAAATGGGAAAACTTACAGATTTCAATGAAATGTGCTGATTAAATGATAAAAATGGTACTACATGCATTCAATATGATGCAACTATTATTTACGATTTATTCTGATAATTATATTTACTGTTTTGTTAATTATTAAGTTTATTATTTATACTTGTTCATTTATCGTTTCCTTTTTTTTATTAAATTCATGTTTATTTACTCTTATATATATTTTTTAATTCTTTTTATTATATACTACATTGAAGAAAAAGAATTGCAGTTAGATGGCGCTACGCGCTATGCAATTTCTTTAACTTCAACTTCCACTTTTAGAACACGCTGATGTTTGTAAACAGAGTGCAGCCGATTTTTGTTTTGATTCGAATGTTTTGATTTCGATAAAAGATGTGACAATTAATTTGAGAATAGATATGAAATGGAGCATTGTGTCTCCAGATGATTTAAAGTTGTGTAAATATGTAAATAGAATTGTAAATACTTATTTTTATCTCATTAAATAATTAGTTAAAGAAACGTTCGAAGAAGATTTTTTCAGTTTCGATTTTCACGTATGATATGCATTGTGGATTCATACGATAGATTGTTCCTTTGAATTCAGAATGTTTTTATAGATTTTATGATTACATATTTACATATGATTTACTCGACTTAGATACCTTCGAATGAGAAACCTTGATTTGAAGACATGATATATATATTTTTACAACATTAATAATTATTTGTATCAAATTATCATTTATTTATTTTTATTTCCTTTTAGAATCTCTTTCATTTTTTCACATTATTTATTTTTCACATCTTTTATCGAAATCAAAACATTCGAATCAAAACAAAAATCGGCTGCACTCTGTTTACAAACATCAGCGTGTTCTAAAAGTGGAAGTTGAAGTTAAAGAAATTATTGCGATAAATATTGCGATATTGCGAAATATTGCGATAAAAAATCATCTTCTGTTACTGCATGCAATTTTTAACTAATGTTCAAAAACAAAATTTTCGTCAAATTGGCGGGAGGAAAAAACGCGTGCAAATGTGGTGCGTATGTGACATTTGTACCTAAAATAAATACACATTATTAAATGGTAGACTTATAAAAAGAATATATTTAAAACACACCTAAAAATAATCAACATTTCATTCGCTTCTGCGAACATCGTCAGGATACAATAGAAAGATGTTAAATATAATTTAAAGTTTCAAAATGTAAACACATACGTCCAAGAGCATAGTTGAGTTGAGAGTGCGTAAACTGCTTAATTAATTATAGCATGTTATGCCAGTTTTTATGAACGGAGTATGATAAATGATCATTACAAGCTCGCGGTCCCAGCTTAATGATTTTAATGGATTCTAAAATTTTATTGAGATATAGATTTTTGCATGGAATTGTAATTTTAGCAAATTTTAACATTGTTATTAAACAATAAAAAATTTGTAATTTTAACATTGATTATTTTTAGGTGTGTTTTAAATATATTCTTTTTATAAGTGTACCATTTAGTAATGTGTATTTATTTTAGTACATATTTTTAGTATAATTTATGGTGCAATTGTCCAATTCATAATTACTGCAATTCTTATTATGGGCCATGAATTTGTTAAAATAGCAAATGAAGCCTTTGTGCAAAAATGTTTAAAGATAGAAAACCAACGATCATAAATGCACAAATAAAGTATGAGAACTTAGCAAACAGCTGTTTCGAATCTACTATCGAGATTCTTCATCAGTGCAAAACTCAGCGAGCTAAAAAAAAAGGAACACTGATCAAAGAGACAGAGAGACGCAGGCTTATATACCCGCTACGGGAACGATCCCGCCTAAAGAAAAGTAACCAATGATAAGAAAGCAGCCAGAACAACTGGGTGGACAAGTAGCGACATCTATCGGAGAACGAACAAAACTAAAACTAAAAAACGAGGGGGGGGGAAGCATTAAATTAAAGATTTCCAAATGCTTGGGAAATGAGGAATACTTGATAAGTCATTGACTAAGGAGTGAGAATGTTTTATGATGTGGTAAGCTTCCCAAAAATCAAGTTCAAGAATGGAAAGACACTTATGGATGATGGTGGCTGAAGAAAAGTTAAACTTATGTTGTGAAAATCAACAATGTTGAACAATAGAAGAGAAATGAATTTGGCAAATATGATCACCGTAACGGAACAAGAGCTGTCCAAAAAATGGGATAACACTAAATTTTTTCCTATCAGATGGCTGCATCTGACGATAAATTCAGAATTTGTTCTTCAGAAACAAAAGATGTTGGTTCAATCTATTAAGACAAAATTTATTTTTAATATTTTTACTGAATATTTATAAAAAATATTAGTATAAAGAAATTTGCAGTATGTCAATCAAGTAAAATTAATTATTTTGAGCCCATTTAATTGCAAAATATAGCAATACAAAATTTAAAAAACTCCAATTGTGTACATACGATTCGCAACATGAAATAGCAAATGATGGCTGAAAATTTGAAATTTATTTTTTATTTATTACTATTTTTCCTAATACTAGGCCAATATATAGATTTCAATTTATTTTCATGAAAAAATATAAAAAAACTGTGAAGTGAAGAGTTACTATTAAAATATTAACATGTGTAACTATTTTTTGAAATAGTTACACAGTTAGTTTTTTAAGATATATGATATAGAAAAAAGTTTTGAAATTGACACATTTAACTAGTTACATGATAGATTTATCCTAGTGAAAATTAACAAAACTTACCTACCTCTATTTTGAAATCTTGCTTTTATAATTTATGTCTGAATTTTAATGTGAAAATCATATCATATTTTAATTCAGTACAGCATTATTCTCTACTTCCATAACAGAATATTTTGAACGCCTCATAAAAAAAAAAAAAAAAAAAAAAAAAAAAAAAACATATATAGTTTAATGCACTTCTGCAAATTAGGTTGAATTTTCCTATTAATTCAAGCGCTTCACGCAGTTATTGAACTGCAAAGAAAGCATCTAATAGAAGATAATTAAGTTACGGTATTCCCTCGAATTATTTCATGTTAAAATTTACTCACGCCGGCCGTTTCTCAATATCGCCTTTGAAGAATATAAATTATATTAACGCAATATTTTCAATTTTTACTCGTTAGTCTCCTAAATTGACGATTAAGCTTTTTCTACGCCTTATTTCTAATATTTCATAAACAGATATTAACATTTTTTATGAAATTAATAAAAAATAAAAATCAGGCGTTTTCTCATAGACTATGAAACACATACCTTCTCTTCCACAACACCATAACGGTAACTTCTAATTAAATAAAGTTAGATTTTGAGAAATTATGTTGAATTTTCTTATTAATTCAAGCGCTTTAAAGAGTTAAAAAGCTGCAAAAAAACAGCATTTAGATAAACAGAAGATAATTAATTTACGATATTTCCTCGAATTATTTCATGTTGAAATTTACTCACTCCGTTTCGCAATATCTCCTTTATAGAAGATAAATTAAGTAACGCAATATTTTTAATTTTTACGTGTTATTCTCCTAAATTGATGATTAAGTTTTTTCCACGTCATAATATTTCATAAATAGCTTTGAACATCTTTTATAAAATTAATAAAATAGAAAAATCAGGCGTTTCACACAGGCTATGGAACGCCTTTCTTCATTTCCGAACACTGTAACGAAAACTCGCTATTAAATAAGGTAAGATTTTGAGAAATTATGTTCAATTTTCCAATTATTTCAAGCGCTTCACCCAATTAATGAGCTGCAAAAAAAAGCATCGAATAGAAGGTAATTACGTTACGATATTCCCTAGAATTTTTTCATTTTAAAATATACTCACGCCGTTTCTCAATATTTCCTTGTAGAAGATAAATTAAATTAGCGCAATATTTTTAATTTTTACTCGTTAGTTTCCTAAATTGGTGATTTAGCTTTTTCCATGCAATAACATTTCATAAATAGCTATTAACATCTTTTATAAATTAATAAATAAGAAAAAAACAGCCGTTTCACACAGACTATGAAACACATTCCTTCACTGCTAGAACACTATAATAAAAACACCCTCTTAAATAAAGTTAGATTTTGAGAAATTATGTTGAATTTTTCTAATAATTCAAGCACTATATGCAGCTAAGAAGCTACAAAGAAAGAATCTAACAGAAGATAATTAAGTTACAATATTCCCTCGAATTATTTCATGTTAAAATTTACTCACGCCGTTCCTAAATATCTCCTTTATAGAAGATAAATTAAATTAACACAATATTTTCAATTTTTACTCGTTAGTCTCCTAAATTTGTTCTTCAGAAACAAAAGATGTTGGATCAAGCTATCAAGACAAAATTTATTTTTAATATTTTTAGTGAATATTTATAAAAATATTAGTATAAAAAATTTGCAGTGTGTCAATCAAGTAAAATTAATTATTTTGACCTCCATTTAGTTGCGAAATATAGCAATACAAAATAAAAAAACTCCAATTGTGTACATAGGATTCGCACCATAAAATAGCAAATGATGGCTGAAAATTTGAAATTTATTTTTTTATTTTTTTACTATTTTTCCTATAATTAGGCCAATATATAGATTTTTTTTTCATGAAAATATATTTAAAAAAAACTATGCACTGAAAGTTAATATTAAACTATTAACATGTGTAACTATTTTTTGAATTATTAAGATATATGAGATAGAAGAAAGTTTTGAAATTGACACATTTAACGAGTTACAAGTTAGATTTATCCCTAGTGAAAATTAATAAAACTTACCTATCTCTATTTTGAAATCTTGCTTTTATAATTTCCATCTGAATTTTAATGTGAAAATCCTATTTTATTTTATTTCAGTACAACATTTTTCTCTTCTTCTATAACAGAATATTTTGAATGCCTCATTAAAAAAAACATACATAGTTTAATGCACTTCTGCAAATTATGTTGAATTTTCCTATTAATTCAAGCGCTTCACGCAGTTAATGAACTGCAAAGAAAGCATCTAATAGAAGATAATTCTGTTACGATATTGTTACGAATTATTTCATGCTAAAATTTACTCACGCCGGCCGTTTCTCAATATCTGCTTTGTAGAACATAAATTATATTAACGAAATATTTTCGAATTTTACTCGTTAGTCTCCTATATTGACGATTAAGTTTTTTCTACACCTTATTTCTAATATTTCATAAACAGATATTAACATTTTTTATGAAATTAATAAAAAATAAAAATCAGGCGCTTTCTCATAGACTATGAAACACATACCTTCACTTCCAGAACACCATCACGAAAACTGGCAATTAAATAAAGTTAGATTTTGAGAAATTATGTTGAGTTTTCCTATTAATTCAAGCGTTTCAAAGAGTTAAAAAGCTGCAAAGAAAACAGCATTTAGATAAACAGAAGATAATTAATTTACGATATTCCCTCGAATTATTTTATGTTGAAATTTACTTACGCCGTTTTGCAATATATCCTTTGTAGAAGATAAATTGAATTAACACAATATTTTTAAATTTTACGTGTTAATCTCCTAAATTGATGATTAGGTATTTTGCACGCCATAATATTTCATAAATAGCTTTGAACATCTTTTATAAAATTAATAAAATAGAAAAATCAGGCGTTCCACACAGGCTATGGAACGCCTTTCTTCATTTCCGAACACTGTAACGGAAACTCGCTATTAAATAAGGTAAGACTTTGAGAAATTATGTTCAACTTTCCAAATATTTCAAGCGCTTCACACAGTTAATGAGAAGCAAAAAAAAAGCATCTAACAGAAGATAATTAATTTACGATATTCCCTAGAATTATTTCTTGTTAAAATTTACTCACGCCGTTCCTCAATATCTCTTTTATAGAAGATAAACTAAATTAACGCAATATTTTCAACTTTTACTCGTTAGTTTCATAAATTGGAGATTTAGCTTTTTCCATGCAATAATATTTCATAAATAGCTATTAACATCTAGTATAAAATTAATAAAAAGGAAAAAACAGCCGTTTCACACAGACTATGAAACACATTCTTTCACTTCTAGAACACTATAATAAAAACACCCTCTTAACTAAAGTTAGATTTTGTGAAATTATGTTGAATTTTTCTATAATTTCAAGCACTATATGCAGCTAATAAGCTACAAAGAAAGAATCTAACAGAAGATAATTAAGCTACGATATTCCCTCGAATTATTTCATGTTAAAATTTACTCAAACCGCCGTTCCTCAATATCTCCTTTATAGAAGATAAATTAAATTGACGCAATATTTTCAATTTTTACCCGTTAGTCTTCCAAATGGGCGATTTAGCTTTTTCTATGTCATATTTCTTATATTTCATAAATAGCTATTAACATCTTTTGTGAAATTAATAAAAAAGAAAAATCAGGCGTTCCACACAGACTATGGAACGTGTTATTTCATTTCCAGAACACTATAGGGTCATTCCATGTCAAGTGTCCTAAATTTTGGCATGGTTCCCGCTCGACCCCCCTCGATTTTTATGAAATTGATACAGAATATACATGTAGGTATATGATGAACATTTGAAAACTGTTTAGTGTAAAAAGTTGTATAATTGGAGAACCAGGGGTCCATTTGTACAAATCACTATTTCATGCTTGTAGAAAAAACGGCCAAATCATGAAGTTTGGCATCATATTGCTCATGATATATGAAACCTTAGTTATTGAAAATAGGTGATCTAGTACAACTTTTTGTGCTAAAAAATATAATTGCAGTATTAAAAATCACAAATCAAAACTATCGTAATTACTAGGCCTCAAAGTAGGCCATATGGTTAATCTGGTTGAATTTTACCCTTACTTTAACATGCTGTAACTACTGCAAATATTATTTTAAAAATTTATCGCTTTACAAACTAATTACCTATGAATATATCGTAAAGCCGCTGTAGTTGTTTTTTGATTGCTTAAATATTCATTAAATTATTGATGCTCAAAATCTAATAAAAATTTAAAATCGTCGATTTTGCCCCATATTCAGGAGCGTATATCTCAAAAGGGACACTTCTGATTTGGTTACAATTAGTACCACTGGAAAGATCATATCTTAATTTATAAAAAAAACTTTATTTCATTTTGGGCCTCTTAGATACAGAAGAAAAATAATAAAATTCAAAAACCTGTTGTACCAGATAATCCAGATATATACAAGAAAGGTATATATTACGACAGGGTCTTTCAACATATTTTGAACCATTCTTTTTTATTACAACGATTAATGCATATAATAATTATCACTTTTTCTGGTCATAGTTACTTCCCCTTTACCATTATGAGTGATTTGTAGTCGCATTGTCAATGAGTTTTATCCAATAACCAGGCAAAATTAGCTCCTGGTTGGGTATTGCATGTTTAACAAGATTTATACAAAATATTCCTTTTCTCTTTCAGTTTATCTTTACATTACTGTTAAAACATTCTGTATCAAGATTTTAGCTCTATGGATTCTCATGATTATGATCTTGAGTCAATGCAGCATTGGCTGTGCTGATAATTCTCAGTGCCATTTGACGACTTGTTGTGCACATAAAGGTTTTAAGCTTTTTAAAGAATTTTCCTCTGAAGAACAGGAGTTAATTAATCGCCAAAGTTTATTGCATCTTGAAGAAAATTCTCAAACATGCTTTCATCACGAAACATTGCTTTTGCATAAATTTGAGTTTCTTCAGCGAACATGCTGTAATCCTTTCACTAAAGACAATCATTACGTACGAAAATCTTTGCGGTGCATCAATTTAGAAAGTTTCAATTGAGAATTTGATAGACTAAGAGACTAAGAAAATGTAAAACCAGACCAAAAAATATGTAGATCATGCAGAAAAGAATTCGAAGAAACAAGAACAACATGGTCCTCAAGCGAATTGGAGCAAGATGAAATAGATGTAACAGAAACGTTCAACGAAAGTCTAACAGCTATTAACTCCTTTAAAATTTCAACGAACATCAACAAGATATATTAAAAGCTATGCAAAGCGAAAGATAAGTGAAACTGAAGATGTGATTTCAAAGAAAATAGCAATTGTTGCTGGTATAGATCCATGTAAATCAAGACAACCTACTACATGCAACCAATGCTTAGACTGTTTAGTTTATAAAGAGCTAATTAAAGAATTGAAGGAGAAGTTACAGTTGTACAAATATTAACAATGGCACCTCAAAGTTGGACAATAAAAGAAGTTATGGAAGAGTTTGAAGCTTCAGAAAGAATGGTAAAAGCAGCGCGAAAATTAAAAGCAGACATCGGGATATTGGCTTTACCTAGAGCAAAGTTTGATAAGAAATTGCCAGAAAACATAGAAGAAAGAGTATTAATTTTTTTTCAAGATGAAGAATTTAATCTAATATGTCCAGGAATAAAAGTTTTCATTTCTGCTCGGATAGATGGAAGGAAAGTTGAGATGCAGAAGCACCTATTACTAAGCAATTTGAAAGAAATGTTTGCAGTCTATCCAAGTAGTAATGGACCGGAAATCGTATTCTCCAAATTTTGCGAGTTAAAACCAAAATGGTGTGTGACTGTCTTTACAGCAGGTTCACATTCCCAATCTGTGTGTAAAATGCATCAAAATGTGAATTTGATGCTAGCAAGCTGCCCAACTGATGTAGATTATAAATTCCTTATAAGTAAAACAGCTTGTGACTTGAATTCTAAAAATTGTATGCTTCATCGCTGCGACGAATTCCTGAAACAGATGATTTAAAATTTTTTTTTGGAAAGTATTTTCGAAGATAGTGATCCAGAAGACGCCATAGAATTTAAACAATGGGTTCACACAGATCATGACACGTTAGAAACGAAGCAGATGACAATTGAATATTTTATTGAAGAATTGGTATTGAAAATCTCAGCAACGATGTCTTAATAAATTTTATGCACCCTCATGGACCTTCAAAAACATTTTATTAGCCCACTAGACAAAACCTCTGTTGGATTCCGGAAGAGCATATAATTACTGTTCCATTTCCAATAAAAACAAAAATTAGTCAGCAATACAATTTACCGAAAGCTGTTGCAATCGCAATCAATTAGAAATTTGACAAAATGAACTAGTGAGTAATGTTTTTTATAGATTGGGGATCAGGAATCAACATAATGGGAGCTTGGAATAATCAAAACATTTAGTCTATAAAAGTCTATGGATCCCGTTAGTTACCCGCATTCAAAATTTAAAACATGCAATACCCAACCAGGAGCTAGTCTTGAATAGTTATTGGATAGTTATTGGATATAACGCATTGGCAACGCGGTTACAAATCATTCATAATGGTAAAGGGGAAGTAACTGTGACCAGGAAAAGTGATAATTATTATATGCATTAAGCGTTGTAATAAAAAAGAATGGTGCAAAATATGTTGAAAGACCCTGTCGTAATATATATCTTTCTTGTATGTATCTGGATTATCTCTTACAATAGGTTTTTAAATTTTATAATTTTCCTTCTGTATCTAAGAGGCCCAAAATGAAATAAAGTTTTTTTTATAAATTAAGATATGCTCTTTCCAGTGGTACTAATTGTAACCAAATCAGAAGTGTCCCTTTTGAGATATACGCTTTTGAATATGGGGCAAAATCGACGATTTTGATTTTTTATTAGATTTTGAACATCAATAATTTAATGAATATTTAAGCAATCAAAAAACAACTACAGCGGCTTTACGATATATCCATAGGTAATTAGTTTGTAAAGCGATAAATTTTTAAAATAATATTTGCAGTAGTTACAGCATGTTAAAGTAAGGGTAAAATTCAACCAGATTGGCCATATGGCCTACTTTGAGGCCTAGTAATCACGATAGCTTTGATTTGTGATTTTTAATACTGCAATTACATTTTTTAGCACAAAAAGTTGTACTAGATCACTTATTTTCAATAAGTAAGGTTTCATATATCATAAGCAATATGATGCCAAACTTCATGATTTGGCCGTTTTTTCTACAACCATGAAATAGTGATTGGTACAAATGGACCCCTGGTGCTCCAACTATACAATCTTTTGCACTAAACAGTTTCCAAATGTTCATCATATACCCACATGTATATTCTGTATCAATTTCATAAGAATCGAAGGGGGTCGAGTGGGAGCCTCTAGGCCAGTTGACATGGAATGACCCTATAACGAAAACTTGCTATTAAACGAGTTAAGATTTTGAAAAATTATGTTCAATTTTTCAAGCACTATATGCATCTAATAAGCTATAAAGAAAGAATCTAACAGAAGATAATTAAGCTACGATATTCCCTCGAATTATTTCATGTTAAAATTTACTCAAGCCGCCGTTCCTCAATATCTCCTTCATAGAAGATAAATTAAATTAACGCAATATTTTCAATTTTTACCCGTTAGTCTTTTAAATGGGAGATTTAGCTTTTTCTATGTCATATTTCTAATATTTCATAAATAGCTATTAACATCTTTTGTGAAATTAATAAAAAAGGAAAATCAGGCGTTCCACACAGACTATGGAACGTATTCTTTCACTTCCAGAACACTATAACGAAAACTCGCTATTAAATGAAATAAGATTTTGAGAAATTAATCTAACATAAGATAATTAAGTTACAATATTCCCTCGAATTATTTCATGTTAAAATTTACTCACGCTGTTCCTCAATATCTCCTTTATAAAAATAAATTCAAATAAGGTATCCGACCACGTTGAAAATGCAATTTTCGACCAAAATTTTCAAAACTTTTTTATTTTATTTTTATAAAGACCAACTTTTTACCTTTCCAAAACTGTGTTTATTTTTATTGTACGATAAATAGATCCGGAGTAATAGCGATTATTAAACTACTCAACAGCTGTCACTCAATCCGGAAGTGCCGTTTAAAAGGTCGTGTGTTTGGAAAATTTTCGAGGTTTTGGTAGTTTTTTTTAATAATTATAAGAAATGAAAATAATATGCTGCATGGACAATATTTTTGGGGGGGTTCGAGGCTAATTTGTTTATTATAGATGCACATTACTGTAAATTCTTGAAAATCATAAATATACACTTTAATTGCATTTTTTGGAAAATGAAATTTTCAATGAAAATTCCAAACGCAAAACACGATTTCTCAAAAAGTTATAGGAATATCACCATGAAATTTGAAATATATGTTATGTACACTATTGTGAAGGGAATGAACTAAAGATTTAAATTTAGAATAAATATTTTTTGTTTTATGGATGTTTTTGTGGAATGACATCGATGAATTTTATGAAAATTAACATGTAAACAGGTACGATACGCTATAAGTTTTGAAATACTTAAAGCATCTCCTAGATTTTAGTTCATTCCCTTTGCCAATGTCATAAATATGAAGTGTAAATAGGAAATTATGATACATACAGTAGAATTTCCTTTAGAGCGTTTTGCGTTTTGGGTCAAATATCATTATATTTTGCGATAAATTCCTACATTTATCAAAATTTTATCAATGAATAAAATATTTTTTACTTTTTTTCGCAATTTTTAGTCATATTCTTAGTAAAAACAAGGTTAAAAAGTAATTTAATCGCTTTTATGGAAAAAATTGCTCCGAACGTGGTCGGATACCTTAATGCAATATTTTCAATTTTTACCCGTTAGTCTTCTAAATGGGCGATTTAGCTTTTTCTATGTCATATTTCTAATATTTCATAAATAGCTATTAACATCTTTTGTGAAATTAATAAAAAAGAAAAATCAGGCTTTCCACCCAGACTATGGAACGTATTCTTTCACTTCCAGAACACTATAACGAAAACTTGCTATTAAATAAGTTACGATTTTGAGAAATTATGTTCAATATTTCAAGCACTGTATGCAGCTAATAAACTACAAAGAAATAATCTAACAGAAGATAATTAAGCTACGATATTCCCACGAAT
The DNA here is from genome assembly GCA_964019185.1 of Maratus speculifer. Lineage (NCBI taxonomy): Eukaryota > Metazoa > Arthropoda > Arachnida > Araneae > Salticidae > Maratus > Maratus speculifer. Next base: position 110,662,345 of record OZ025301.1, read on the forward strand.
TATTTCATGTTAAAATTTACTCCCGCTGTTCCTCAATATCTCCTTTATAGAAGATAAATTAAATTAACGCAATATTTTCAATTTTTACTCGTTAGTTTCCTAAATTGCCAATTTAGCTTTTTCTGCGTCATATTTCTAATATTTCATAAATAGCTATTAACATCTTTTATAAAAATTAATAAAAAAAGAAAAATCAGGCGTTTCACACAGACTATGGAACGCATCTTTTCACTTCCAGAACACTATAACGAAAACTTGCTATTAAATAAGGTAAAAGTTTGAGAAATTATGCTCAATTTTCCAATTATTTCAAGCGCTTCACCCAGTTAATGAGTTAAAAAAAAAAAAAAAAAAAAAAAAAAAAAAAAAAAAAAGCATTTATCAGAAGATAATTAAGTTACGATATTCCCTCAAATTATTTCATGTTAAAATTTACTCACGCTGTTCCTCAATATCTCCTTTATAGAAGATAAATTAAATTAACGCAATATTTTCAATTTTTACTCGTTAGTCTCCTAAATTGGTGATTTAGCTTTTTCTGTGTCATATTTCTAATATTTCATAAATAGCTATTAATATCTTTTATGAAATTAATAAAAAAGAAAAATCAGGCGTTCCACACAGACTACGGAACGCATTCTTTCACTTACAAAACACTGTTACGAATACTCGCTATCAAATGAGATAACATTTTGAGAAATTATGTTCAATTTTTCAAGGACTATATGCAGCTAATAAGCTACAAAGAAAGAATCTAACAGAAGATAATTAAGGTACGATATTTTCTCGAATTATTTCATGTTAAAATTTACTCACGCCGTTCCTCAATATCTCCTTTATAGAAGATAAATTAAATTAACGCAATGTTTTCAATTTTTACTCGTTAGTCTCCTAAATTGGCGATTTAGCTTTTTCTGTGTCATATTTCTAATATTTCATAAATAGCTATTAATATCTTTTATGAAATTAACAAAAAAGAAAAATCAGGCGTTCCACACAGACTATGGGACGCATTCTTTCACTTACAGAACACTATTACGAATACTCGCTATTAAATGAGATAAGATTTTGAGAAATTATGTTCAATTTTTCAAGGACTATATGCAGCTAATAAGCTACAAAGAAAGAATCTAACAGAAGATAATTAACTCGAATTATTTCATGTTAAAATTTACTCACGCCGTTCCTCAATATCTCCTTTATAGAAGATAAATTAAATTAACACAATATATTCAATTTTTACTCGTTAGTCTCCTAAATTTGTTCTTCAGAAACAAAAGATGTTGGATCAAGTTATTAAGACAAAATTTATTTTTAATATTTTTAGTGAATATTTATAAAAATATTAGTATAAAAAATTTGCAGTGTGTCAATCAAGTAAAATTAATTATTTTGACCTCCATTTAGTTGCAAAATATAGCTATAAAAAATTAAAAAACTCCAATTGTGTACATAGGATTCGCACCATAAAATAGCAAATGATGGCTGAAAATTTGAAATTTATTTTTTTATTTTTTTACTATTTTTCCTATAATTAGGCCAATATATAGATTTTTTTTTCATGAAAATATATTTAAAAAAAACTATGCACTGAAAAGTTAACATTAAACTATTAACATGTGTAACTATTTTTTGAAATATTAAGATAGAAGAGATAGAAGAAAGTTTTGAAATTGACACATTTAACGAGTTACAAGTTAGATTTATCCCTAGTGAAAATTAATAAAACTTACCTATCTCTATTTTGAAATCTTGCTTTTATAATTTCCATCTGAATTTTAATGTGAAAATCCTATTTTATTTTATTTCAGTACAACATTTTTCTCTTCTTCTATAACAGAATATTTTGAATGCCTCATTAAAAAAAACATACATAGTTTAATGCACTTCTGCAAATTATGTTGAATTTTCCTATTAATTCAAGCGCTTCACGCAGTTAATGAACTGCAAAGAAAGCATCTAATAGAAGATAATTAAGTTACGATATTCCCACGAATTATTTCATGCTAAAATTTACTCACGCCGGCCGTTTCTCAATATCTGCTTTGTAGAACATAAATTATATTAACGAAATATTTTCGAATTTTACTCGTTAGTCTCCTATATTGACGATTAAGTTTTTTCTACACCTTATTTCTAATATTTCATAAACATATATTAACATTTTTTATGAAATTAATAAAAAATAAAAATCAGGCGCTTTCTCATAGACTATGAAACACATACCTTCACTTCCAGAACACCATCACGAAAACTGGCAATTAAATAAAGTTAGATTTTGAGAAATTATGTTGAGTTTTCCTATTAATTCAAGCGTTTCAAAGAGTTAAAAAGCTGCAAAGAAAACAGCATTTAGATAAACAGAAGATAATTAATTTACGATATTCCCTCGAATTATTTTATGTTGAAATTTACTTACGCCGTTTTGCAATATATCATTTGAAGAAGATAAATTGAATTAACACAATATTTTTAAATTTTACGTGTTAATCTCCTAAATTGATGATTAGGTTTTTTGCACGCCATAATATTTCATAAATAGCTTTGAACATCTTTTATAAAATTAATAAAATAGAAAAATCAGGCGTTCCACACAGGCTATGGAACGCCTTTCTTCATTTCCGCACACTGTAACGGAAACTCGCTATTAAATAAGGTAAGACTTTGAGAAATTATGTTCAACTTTCCAATTATTTCAAGCGCTTCACACAGTTAATGAGAAGCAAAAAAAAAAGCATCTAACAGAAGATAATTAATTTACGATATTCCCTAGAATTATTTCTTGTTAAAATTTACTCACGCCGTTCCTCAATATCTCTTTTATAGAAGATAAATTAAATTAACGCAATATTTTCAACTTTTACTCGTTAGTTTCATAAATTGGAGGTTTAGCTTTTTCCATGCAATAATATTTCATAAATAGCTATTAACATCTAGTATAAAATTAATAAAAAGTAAAAAACAGCCGTTTCACACAGACTATGAAACACATTCTTTCACTTCTAGAACACTATAATAAAAACACCCTCTTAAATAAAGTTAGATTTTGTGAAATTATGTTGAATTTTTCTATTAATTCAAGCACTGTATGCAGCTAATAAGCTACAAAGAAAGAATCTAACAGAAGATAATTAAATTACAATATTCCCTCGAATTATTTCATGTTAAAATTTACTCAAACCGCCGTTCCTCAATATCTCCTTTATAGAAGATAAATTAAATTAATGCATTATTTTCAATTTTTACCCGTTAGTCTTCTAAATGGGCGATTTAGCTTTTTCTATGTCATATTTCTAATATTTCATAAATAGCTATTAACATCTTTTGTGAAATTAATAAAAAAGATAAATCAGGCTTTCCACCCAGACTATGGAACGTATTCTTTCACTTCCAGAACACTATAACGAAAACTTGCTATTAAATGAGTTACGATTTTGAGAAATTATGTTCAATTTTTCAAGCACTGTATGCAGCTAATAAACTACAAAGAAATAATCTAACAGAAGATAATTAAGCTACGATATTCCCTCGAATTATTTCATGTTAAAATTTACTCACGCTGTTCCTCAATATCTCCTTTATAGAAGACTAGCGGCCTTCGCCCGCTACGCTGGTCGGTTTATCTAAAGAAATCTTGAAGAAGTAGTTAGATAAGGTTCAGACATACATTAAAAAAAAAAAAGCAAGTCGATCATTCAAAAAACGTTGGGAAATATCAAATATTTACTGTAATTTTTTAAGAAAAACAAAGTTTCGAAAAAAAAAATTAAATCGAAAAAAAAATTACACTGACATATTAATGCAAGGAAATTTTCCCAGAGAGAAAATTCGCCTTGAATACAATATTTCAAATTCTTTTAATTGCTTATAGGCGTTAATGCCAACATAGTGAAAAAAAATTCCATGCTGGGAATCGAACCCGGGCCATCAGTATGGCGCACTGACGTTCTACCGACTAAACCACATGGAACGACAGCCAGCTTGAAACTTTCTCATACTTAAGTAGACTGCCGAAAACATAACGATAGCGCGTTTTAAAATCGCACAGTGACATCTATTGGATTTTATATGTACTAAAAAACGTGAGCAGCGCACCTAATAGTTTCTTTTGTTTCTTTTTGTTACTTTTTTGTCTGTTGTCCGATTTTGATGAAACAAAGCCTATACACTGCCCGGGAGTGTGCATTCTTCATTAGTGAAAACCGCATAAAAATCCATTCAGTAGTTACGAAGATAACCTCGAACAAACAGACAGACAGACAGACAAAAAATTCAAAAAAATTTTTTTTGTGTTTCATTGGTTTTCTTTTATCGCCCTGACTCCATTTTTGTCAATTATCTTCAATGTACAGACACACCGGGTCCTACTGTTTTATTATATTTATAGATAAATTAAATTAACGCAATATTTTCAATTTTTACTCGTTAGTCTCCTAAATTGCCAATTTAGCTTTTTCTGCGTCATATTTCTAATATTTCATAAATAGCTATTAATATCTTTTGTGAAATTAATAAAAAAGAAAAATCAGGCGTTCCACACAGACTATGGAACGCATTCTTTCACTTACAGAACACTGTTACGAATACTCGCTATTAAATGAGATAAGATTTTGAGAAATTATGTTCAATTTTTCAAGGACTATATGCAGCTAATAAGCTACAAAGAAAGAATCTAACAGAAGATAATTAAGGTACGATATTCCCTCGAATTATTTCATGTTAAAATTTACTCACGCCGTTCCTCAATATCTCCTTTATAGAAGATAAATTAAATTAACACAATATTTTCAATTTTTACTCGTTAGTCTCCTAAATTTGTTCTTCAGAAACAAAAGATGTTGGATCAAGCTATTAAAACAAAATTTATTTTTAATATTTTTAGTGAATATTTATAAAAATATTAGTATAAAAAATTTGCAGTGTGTCAATCAAGTAAAATTAATTATTTTGACTTCCATTTAGTTGCAAAATATAGCAATAAAAAATTTAAAAACTCCAATTGTGTACATAGGATTCGCACCATAAAATAGCAAATGATGGCTGAAAATTTGAAATTTATTTTTTTATTTTTTTACAATTTTTCCTATAATTAGGCCAATATATAGATTTTTTTTTCATAAAAATATATTTAAAAAAAACTATGCACTGAAGAGTTAATATTAAACTATTAACATGTGTAACTATTTTTTGAAATATTAAGATATAAGAGATAGAAGAAAGTTTTGAAATTGACACATTTAACGAGTTACAAGTTAGATTTATCCCTAGTGAAAATTAATAAAACTTACCTATATCTATTTTGAAATCTTGCTTTTATAATTTCCATCTGAATTTTAATGTGAAAATCCTATTTTATTTTATTTCAGTACAACATTTTTCTCTTCTTCTATAACAGAATATTTTGAATGCCTCATTAAAAAAAACATACATAGTTTAATGCACTTCTGCAAATTATGTTGAATTTTCCTATTAATTCAAGCGCTTCACGCAGTTAATGAACTGCAAAGAAAGCATCTAATAGAAGATAATTAAGTTATGATATTCCCACGAATTATTTCATGCTAAAATTTACTCACGCCGGCCGTTTCTCAATATCTGCTTTGTAGAACATAAATTATATTAACGAAATATTTTAGAATTTTACTCGTTAGTCTCCTATATTGACGATTAAGTTTTTTCTACACCTTATTTCTAATATTTCATAAACAGATATTAACATTTTTTATGAAATTAATAAAAAATAAAAATCAGGCGCTTTCTCATAGACTATTAAACACATACCTTCACTTCCAGAACACCATCACGAAAACTGGCAATTAAATAAAGTTAGATTTTGAGAAATTATGTTGAGTTTTCCTATTAATTCAAGCGTTTCAAAGAGTTAAAAAGCTGCAAAGAAAACAGCATTTAGATAAACAGAAGATAAATAATTTACGATATTCCCTCGAATTATTTTATGTTGAAATTTACTTGCGCCGTTTTGCAATATATCCTTTGTAGAAGATAAATTGAATTAACACAATATTTTTAAATTTTACGTGTTAATCTCCTAAATTGATGATTAGGTTTTTTGCACGCCATAATATTTCATAAATATCTTTGAACATCTTTTATAAAATTAATAAAATAGAAAAATCAGGCGTTCCACACAGGCCATGGAACGCCTTTCTTCATTTCCGAACACTGTAACGGAAACTCGCTATTAAATAAGGTAATACTTTGAGAAATTATGTTCAACTTTCCAATTATTTCAAGCGCTTCACACAGTTAATGAGAAGCAAAAAAAAAAGCATCTAACAGTAGATAATTAATTTACGATATTCCCAAGAATTATTTCATGTTAAAATTTACTCAAGCCGTTCCTCAATATCTCTTTTATAAAAGATAAATTAAATTAACGCAATATTTTCAACTTTTACTCGTTAGTTTCATAAATTGGAGGTTTAGCTTTTTCCATGCAATAATATTTCATAAATAGCTATTAACATCTAGTATAAAATTAATAAAAAGGAAAAAACAGCCGTTTCACACAGACTATGAAACACATTCTTTCACTTCTAGAACACTATACTAAAAACACCCTCTTAAATAAAGTTAGATTTTGTGAAATTATGTTGAATTTTTCTATTAATTCAAGCACTATATGCAGCTAATAAGCTACAAAGAAAGAATCTAACAGAAGATAATTAAATTACAATATTCCCTTGAATTATTTCATGTTAAAATTTACTCAAACCGCCGTTCCTCAATATCTCCTTTATAGAAGATAAATTAAATTAATGCAATATTTTCAATTTTTACCCGTTAGTCTTCTAAATGGGCGATTTAGCTTTTTCTATGTCATATTTCTAATATTTCATAAATAGCTATTAACATCTTTTGTGAAATTAATAAAAAAGAAAAATCAGGCTTTCCACCCAGACTATGGAACGTATTCTTTCACTTCCAGAACACTATAACGAAAACTTGCTATTAAATAAGCTACGATTTTGAGAAATTATGTTCAATTTTTCAAGCACTGTATGCAGCTAATAAACTACAAAGAAATAATCTAACAGAAGATAATTAAGCTACGATATTCCCTCGAATTATTTCATGTTAAAATTTACTCCCGCTGTTCCTCAATATCTCCTTTATAGAAGATAAATTAAATTAACGCAATATTTTCAATTTTTACTCGTTAGTTTCCTAAATTGCCAATTTAGCTTTTTCTGCGTCATATTTCTAATATTTCATAAATAGCTATTAACATCTTTTATAAAAATTAATAAAAAAAGAAAAATCAGGCGTTCCACACAGACTATGAAACGCATCTTTTCACTTCCAGAACACTATAACGAAAACTTGCTATTAAATAAGGTAAAAGTTTGAGAAATTATGCTCAATTTTCCAATTATTTCAAGCGCTTCACCCAGTTAATGAGCTAAAAAAAAAAAAAAAAAAAAAAAAAAAAGCATCTATCAGAAGATAATTCAGTTACGATATTCCCTCGAATTATTTCATGTTAAAATTTACTCAAACCGCCGTTCCTCAATATCTCCTTTATAGAAGATAAATTAAATTGACGCAATATTTTCAATTTTTACCCGTTAGTCTTCCAAATGGGCGATTTAGCTTTTTCTATGTCATATTTCTAATATTTCATAAATAGCTATTAACATCTTTTGTGAAATTAATAAAAAAGGAAAATCAGGCGTTCCACACAGACTATGGAACGTATTCTTTCACTTCCAGAACACTATAACGAAAACTCGCTATTAAATGAAATAAGATTTTGAGAAATTAATCTAACATAAGATAATTAAGTTACAATATTCCCTCGAATTATTTCATGTTAAAATTTACTCACGCTGTTCCTCAATATCTCCTTTATAAAAATAAATTCAATTAAGGTATCCCACCACGTTGAAAATGCAATTTTCGACCAAAATTTTCAAAACTTTTTTATTTTATTTTTATAAAGACCAACTTTTTACCTTTCCAAAACTGTGTTTATTTTTATTGTACGATAAATAGATCCGGAGTAATAGCGATTATTAAACTACTCAACAGCTGTCACTCAAACCGGAAGTGCCGTTTAAAAGGCCGTGTGTTTGGAAAATTTTCGAGGTTTTGGTAGTTTTTTTTAATAATTATAAGAAATGTAAATAATATGCTTCATGGACAATATTTTTGGGGGGTTCGAGGCTAATTTGTTTATAATAGATGCACATTACTGTAAATTCTTGAAAATCATAAATATACACGTTAATTGCATTTTTTGGAAAATGTAATTTTCAATGAAAATTCCAAACGCAAAACATGATTTCTCAAAAAGTTATAGGAATATCACCATGAAATTTGAAATATATGTTATTTACACTATTGTGAAGGGAATGAACTAAAGATTTAAATTTAGAATAAATATTTTTTGTTTTATGGATGTTTTTGTGGAATGACATCGATGAATTTTATGAAAATTAACATGTAAACAGGTACGATACGCTATAAGTTTTGAAATACTTAAAGCATCTCCTAGATTTTAGTTCATTCCCTTCGCCAATGTCATAAATATGAAGTGTAAATAGGAAATTATGATACATACAGTAGAATTTCCTTTAGAGCGTTTTGCGTTTTGGGTCAAATATCATTATATTTTGCGATAAATTCCTACATTTATCAAAATTTTATCAATGAATAAAATATTTTTTACTTTTTTTCGCAATTTTTAGTCATATTCTTAGTAAAAACAAGGTTAAAAAGTAATTTAATCGCTTTTATGGAAAAAATTGCTCCGAACGTGGTCGGATACCTTAATGCAATATTTTCAATTTTTACCCGTTAGTCTTCTAAATGGGCGATTTAGCTTTTTCTATGTCATATTTCTAATATTTCATAAATAGCTATTAACATCTTTTGTGAAATTAATAAAAAAGAAAAATCAGGCTTTCCACCCAGACTATGGAACGTATTCTTTCACTTCCAGAACACTATAACGAAAACTTGCTATTAAATAAGTTACGATTTTGAGAAATTATGTTCAATTTTTCAAGCACTGTATGCAGCTAATAAACTACAAAGAAATAATCTAACAGAAGATAATTAAGCTACGATATTCCCTCGAATTATTTCATGTTAAAATTTACTCACGCTGTTCCTCAATATCTCCTTTATAGAAGATAAATTAAATTAACGCAATATTTTCAATTTTTACTCGTTAGTCTCCTAAATTGCCAATTTAGCTTTTTCTGCATCATATTTCTAATATTTCATAAATAGCTACTAACAACTTTTATAAAAATTAATAAAAAAAGAAAAATCAGGCGTTCCACACAGACTATGGAACGCATCTTTTCACTTCCAGAACACTATAACGAAAACTTGCTATTAAATAAGGTAAAAGTTCGAGAAATTATGCTCAATTTCCCAATTATTTCTAGCGCTTCACCCAGTTAATGAGCTAAAAAAAAAAAAAAGCATCTATCAGAAGATAATTAAGTTACGATATTCCCTCGAATTATTTCATGTTAAAATTTACTCAGGCTGTTCCTCAATATCTCCTTTGTAGAAGATAAATTAAATTAACGCAATATTTTCAATTTTTACTCGTTAGTCTCCTAAATTGGCGATTTAGCTTTTTCTGTGTCATATTTCTAATATTTCATAAATAGCTATTAATATCTTTTATGAAATTAATAAAAAAGAAAAATCAGGCGTTCCACACAGACTATGGGACGCATTCTTTGACTTACAGAACACTATTACGAATACTCGCTATTAAATGAGATAAGATTTTGAGAAATTATGTTCAATTTTTCAAGGACTATATGCAGCTAATAAGCTACAAAGAAAGAATCTAACAGAAGATAATTAACTCGAATTATTTCATGTTAAAATTTACTCACGCCGTTCCTCAATATCTCCTTTATAGAAAATAAATTAAATTAACCCAATATTTTCAATTTTTACTCGTTAGTCACCAAAATTGGCGATTTAGCTTTTTCTGAGTCATATTTCTAATATTTCATAAATAGCTATTAACATCTTTTGTGAAATTAATAAAAAAGAAAAATCAGGCGTTTTCATATAGACTATGAAACACATACCTTCATTTCCAGAACACCATAACTAAAAATCGCAATTAAATAAAGTTAGATTTTGTGAAATTATGTTGAGTTTTCCTATTAATTCAAGCGCTTCAAAGAGTTAAAAAGCTGCAAAGAAAACAGCTTTTAGATAAACAGAAGATAATTAATTTACGATATTCCCTCGAATTATTTCATGTTCAAATTTACACTCGCCTTTTTGCAATATCTCCTTTGTAGAAGATAAATTAAATTAACGCAATATTTTTAATTTTTACGTGTTAATCTCCTAAATTGAAGGTTAAGTTTTTCCACGCCATAATATTTCATAAATAGCTTTGAACATCTTTTATAAAATCCAGAACACTATAATGAAAACTCGCTATTAAATGAGATAAGATTTTGAGAAATTATGTTCAATTTTCCAATTAATTCAAGCGCTTCACGCAGTTAATGAGCAGCAAAAAAAGCATAGAACAGAAGATAGTTAAGTCACGATATTCCCTCGAATTATTTCATGTTAAAATTCACTCACGCCGTTTCTCAAAACCTTCCCTGTAGAAAATAAATTAATGCAACATTTTCAATTTTCATCATCAATCATTTTTGTTTTTTCTACGCCATAGTTGTAATATTTCATAAATATAGCTATTAACGTCTTTTATAAAGTTAATAAAAATGAAAAATCAGGCGCTCCATACAGATTATGAAACACATTTATTTTCTTCCAGAAAAGTATAACGAAAACTCGCCATTAAATAGGGTTAGATTTCGAGAAATTATGTTCAATTTCCCTATTAATTCAACGTATAGTTAATAAGCTATAAAGAAAGAATCAAACAGAAGATAATTAAATTACGATATTTCCTCGAATTATTTCATGTAAAAATTTACTCACACCGTTTCTCAAAATATCCTTTCTAGAAGATGAATTAAATTAACACAATACTCACAATTTTTACGTGCTCGTCTCCTAAATTGGCGATTTAGCTTTTTACACGCCATATTTATAATATTTCATAAATAGCTATTAACAACTTTTATGAAATTAATAGAAAAAAACCAGGCGCCCCACATAGAATGAAACACGTTCCATCACTCCAGAACACCATAATGAAAACTCGCTATTAAATAAATTTAGAAAAGAGATATCTAAATAAACAATGAAACCAATTTCGCCAAATTATACTGATCAACGTAATTTTTATTTTAAATAGCGAAAGCAGAAATAAATAAATAGAATATTAATAAAAATACAAAATAAATCGAATTTAAATTCAGTTGATGGCGTAACAAACACTTATACGGTATATCGTGTTTAATGTCGAGAGAATAAGACATTTACGATCATCCATTGTTGTCATTTAATCTTATAGTTTGGCGACAGTTTCTTCGTCGATAAGATAATCGAGTAATACCTAAATAATTTAGAAAAAGCATAACGCTGTTAAACGCTCCATTTCAGCAATTAGCGATCATAGAAGATAAGAAATTTGCATTATTTTGATCAGCTATGCATATGATCTGTTGTATTGGTACACACACCTCATTTTACCTAAAATATAATTCAACAGTAAAACGCATAAAACTTTTATAAATTTATTTTCATAACTTACCGCCCATAACAGGAAATTTGACATTTTTTGCGCAGCCTTGTATATATAAATCATCTATAGGTTTTTATAATCACACGTACTAATCTACTAATTTATTCAAATATTAAATGTATTTCACAATTAAAATTGAACTTGCAGAAACTACCATTTATAGATGACAAAATTTTCAGTTTTTTGAGTAGACCTGTATGAATATATTTATACTCAACAAACATATCTTACAAGGAAATTCTCCATAAGCAAATACATGGAAAAATTAGAAAAAAAATATAGAATGTTTTTTCCATGAGGCTATATAAGATTATGAAAATTTTTCGATATAGCATCTGTCGGCATATACGATAATGGTATCTGGTGCATATAAAATCCGTCGTTTGTTCAAAATCCTCCAAGTTCCTTGTGAATTTTACCTCTGGGTGTACCTAGTCAGGTGATGATATCGTTATTTGACCAAGGTTCTACATTACGAGATCAAAATCGAGTAGCGGTTGCCGCCCGTATGAGGCGGCTCGTATGAGTTTTGTAGAAGAGTTAGCAATTCCCCCCATCTCGCTTTTAGGTAGATTTCGTATGAAATACTGCCTATTACGGTCGCTCCAATGTTGGAATTTCTGAAAAAAATTTGCAGATCTACGCCGATCATGACCTCTAAACCCCAAAACTACCGTCAGTAAAAAAGTTTATATCTATATCTATCCATCTACCTACCTATATATATGTATATATATATATATATATATATATATATATATATATATATTCTAAACTGATACATAAAATCAAAGGGTTTAAAATCTCGGCTAAGTTCGTTAATGGGCAAAATCGGTCCAAGGGGGTGGAATTAGGGAGGGTTTTTGTGAAAACCGAAAAAACGCCATAACTTCTTAATTAAAATAGATATCGAATCAATTTAAAGTTTATATTACTTCTTAAAAATGAGCAAAAGTTTATGCGTGACAGATTTTTGATAAATTTAAAAATGGGCATAAGGGACGAAAAAACAGGTTCTTTGGGAGAAAAAAATTCATAACTTCGTCAATTCTCAAGATATCAAATCCAACTAAATTTTGTATAAATTTCCTCAACATTATCTAAAATTTTTGTTTTTACAAGTTTTTGATAAGACTAATTCTTACCGGTAAAAAAAAAAAAAAAAATTAAAACGAAAACAAAAAGGGGCGGGGGGAAAAATACAAAAATCCATAACTTCGTCAATTCTTAAACTATCAAATCTTATTAAATTTATTTTACATCTTCTTAATAAATATCTACGACTTTTATATTGACAAATTTTTCATAGGAACCAATTCGTATAGCAAAAGTAAATTAAACAAAAATAGAAGTTTCAGAAAAAAACCTCAAATCCAAACTGCTTATATTTTGACTCATTTTTAAATTCCTTTTTGATTTTAAACGCATCAAAATGGCAAATCCTCTTATTTAGGAACTATATAATGTGACGCATTGGTCAGTTTTTCGATAAAGAGAGAATATGTTTCAAAGAAGCCTGCCAAAAACGGTATTTTGAACAGAATTTCCCGAAGCGATCGTGATTGAAAATTTAAGGTATTCAAATAACAAATTGCGTTTTTTCTGACTCATTTTTAAATCCATTTTTGCTTTCAAAAGCATCCAGCTTACAGGTCCTGTTATTTAGGAACTGTATAATGTGATGCATTGGTCATTTTTTGATAAAGTCAGAATGTATTTCAAAAAAGGCTGCCAAAAAGGGTATTTTGAACAGAATTTCCCGAAGTGATCGTGATTGAAATTTGAGAAAGCATTCAAATGACAATATGCATTTTTTCTGACTCATTTTTAAATTCAGTTTTGTTCTCAAACGCATCCAATTAACAGGTTCTCTTATTTAAGAGCTGTATAATGTGTCGTATTGGTCAGGTTTGTTTTTTTAATAACGGCTGAACATATTTAAAAAAATGCTTTCAAAGTGGGCACTTCGCACAAATTTTCACGAAACGACCATGATTAAGAATAGAGATTGTATTCAAATAACAAATTGGTTTTTTACAACTCATTTTTAAATTTAATTTTGCTCTGAAACGCATTCAATTGACATTTTTTTTTTATTTACGAACTATATAATGTACCGTATTAGTCGATTTTTAGTTAAAGTCATAAGATATTTCAAAATATGTTGTCAAAAAGGGCATTTGAGCCAAATTTAGCTTAAGATGTTTCTTATAAAGCAAGTTCTTGCAGAAAAATGAAATTAAAAAATTTTCAAAAGAGGCCAAATAAAGTTGTTAAACTGGGTTTATATGTAATGAAATTTTATTTTTCGTTGTCGAAATGAGCACTCTTCGAAATCTACCTCCGCCTATAGGCCAAGCCGACCGGGATTTTTTTCTTTTTAATCTCTTCCATTTTTTTACAATTTACGAACAAATCCAAACAGTATAATTAAAAGTAATCTGGAAAAAAACAACACAGTAACAAATGTAATAGAAAGTGAGTAGCGATACAGCTACAATCAGGTAGATCTCAGCTTGTGGCAATCAAGCGGCTACCGCCTCGCGGCAGGTACAAAGCTCGTTAAGCTAGGCATATTGCCCAGCATGTAGTAGGCCTGGTCTGTGGTATAATAATAATAATAATAATATAAAGCCTGTAAAAAAATGTAAATTTCGTTTTCTTGGCGTTTTATCCCTAAATGGCGACACATTGGAATAAAAAGAGAAAAAAAACGGTTTCATGATAGAACTTTTTATAATCTTCGTACTCAATTTGTTTAAGTATATTTTGCTTAAATAAATAAACAATTTTAACTACGGTTTGTCATCTACATTTATATGTATAACGAAATTTAACAAAGGTTTAGAACAAAATTTAAATGAAATAAATTTGCTTCAAACTCAAATTTAGCTCCATCAGTAAGCACTGGCTATTTGACTTCAATGTTGTTAATTTCGAAGACAAGAGAATAAGCAAGAAACAGCAGCTTATTCAAGCTCAGAATCTATAAAGAGAGTTTTCTTCATCGGGCTTATACTTAAAACAAATACAAAATTATTATTAATTATGAAATACGTTAAACTTATTCAGCCTATCAAATCTCGTAAACTATTTAGTCATCGAGATTATTCCCGATTTAACAGCTACATTTTGCAACTGGTTTATAAAATGAAGTGGCGGGAAAACTGATGTAATTTTAATTTTATTCAAATAATTCAGCTTTAAAACACACTTTTTATACTTCATTGTTCTAATAAATATATAAGTTAAATAATCTTCTTGGTCTATAAATAATTCTTTACATCTTTTATTTTATTTACTTTGATGGAACAGAGCAAGGTAGATAGGAAACTGTAGTAGACCTGCCAAAAGAGGACGTTTATTAAAATTTGTAATGAAATTGTATTTAGACTACCAGAGCTACACATAGCGCAAGTTCAGATGCCGGGAGTTTAACAACTAACAAATGATAATGTACGACGCGAAAGTTAATAGAGTTCAAATCATAATCTCAGTAATCATTACAATGCTCTCCAATACAATAATGTGATGACAAAAGAGCATTTTGATTCCTGCTGTCATAACGGTCTCATTTTCATATCAAACTCTACTATAAATGATCAAATTAAAGAGATGGTTGTTAATTGCCCAAATTTTGTCCAAGACATACTATAATACAATACGCAATGACGTTGGCTTAGTTTTCAGCAATGCGGAAGGACATTTCAGGGGATGGTCTATACTGATTTAAAAGAAAAATTTTAAACCATCATTTTGTTTGAGTCAATGTTTGTTTGGGAAAATGGACCAGCGCTCTCGACATTGCCTGGTAGTTTAATATATTTCTTTACAATACGCACTAACAATATGAAAAATCATATTTGCATGAATTATAGTAATTTGTTTAAATAAAGTTTTTAAATTTATTAAGAATGACTTTATATTAAACTTTCACCAAAAACTAGTCGTTGGGGGCCACCGTAATACTTACCCATCATGGATAGGCATATGAAAATAAAACATGTGAAAACTATTTATACAATGCATTGCAATTCCAAAACAAAATTTAAATATTGTTAATATACATAGTAATGCTCTATTAATGAATTGCTGATGTACCAATTTCGACAAATTATATAAAACGCGAAACTACTCAACGTAATACCAAACTGCGTAAAAGAAACATCCTTATAACTCCAAAAATAATTATAATATAAACTAACAATTTACTGCGTTGGATTAAGCGCCTCATTTTCAATCAAAATATACCTCTGAATTGAAATTTGAATGAAATACAGGGTCATGAAAAATTGAAGAATGTGGAAAACAGGATTAGAAATATCTCGGCAACTAATAATCCGATCGACTTCGTTCTATATGCAAAATGCGTGTTATTTTATTGCCTTTTACATCCATTCCTTTGAACAAAAACTTTCGAAAATTTTTATGTACCTTTCATCAGAACGAATTTTTCGAGAGTCCGAAAAAAATAGTTCCGGATAATCGAAGTTGCTGATATTAAATAGACTTCGTGCCATTCTTACATACTAACTACATACAAAATTTCAAATCTCTATCTCAATTTGTTCGGGAGATAGAGCGTTTACAGACAGACAGACAGACAGACAGACAGGCGGACGGCAACATTTTTTTTTCTAAAAATATGTTTTTCGGAATCTTCACTATCTAAAACGTGTAAATCCGTCAAAAAAAATTTTTCGATTTTCAAAACGATTGCAAGACTTACCCTATACTACGTATGATGGGTAAGTAATTAGTAGCTACAGAATTTGCAAAGATGGCTATTTTAAATCAGACTTTTTTTATTCTTATCATTTTTGTGGTTTAAGTGCATAGTTTGATCACATGTCATTAAATTGTATTTTATTTATATTTTAATATTTTATTTATTGGTCGATGAATGTTTTAATTTCGTTATGGAGGTGGAAACAAATCCAGAGATATTTAGTACAAACGAATTTATCCGTATTAATCGTCTGCACGTGATTAGACATGGATTTTTTTTTTAAATCATGCTTGAAAATTATTTTAAGTACAATAAAAATTTATTCAATAACGATTCATTTTAAAAACAAGTTGCGATACAGATTTCAAACAAATTTGTTTTCAAAGTACATTTTTTTCGCTATTTGCTAGAGTAAAAATTTAATATTTGTTATGTTTATAGATATGGAATGAAACTAGTCGTTGGGGGCCACCGTAATACTTAACCATCATGGATATGTATATGAAAATAAAACATGTGAAAACTATTTATACAATGCATTGCAATTCATAAACAAAATTTAAATATTGTTAATATACATAGTAATGCTATATTAAAGAACTGCTGATGTACCAATTTCGACAAATTATATAAAACGCCAAACTACTCAAGTAGTACCGAACTGCGTAAAAGAAACATCCTTATAACTCCAAAAATAATAATTCTATTAACTAACAATTAACTGCGTCGGATTAAGCGTCTCATTTCCAATTAAAATATACTTCTGAATTGAAATTTGAATGAAATACAGGGTCATGAAAAATCAAAGAATGGGGAAAACAAGATTACAAATATCTCGGCAACTAATAATCAGATCGACTTCGTTCTATATGCAAAATGTGTGTTATTTTATTGCCTTTTACTTCCATTCCTTAGAACAAAAAAATTCGAAAATTTTTATGTGCCTTTCATCAGAACGAATTTTTCGAGAGTCCGAAAAAAATAGTTCCGGATAATCGAGGTTGCTGATATTAAATAGAGTTCGTCCCATTCTTACATACTACATACAAAATTTCAAGTCTCTTATCTCAATTTCTTCGGGAGATAGAGTTCGGGAGACAGACAGACGGACGAAAAAAATTTTTTTTCTAAAAATATGTTTTTCGGAATCTCCACTATCTTAAACGTGTAAATTGGTCAAAATTTTTTTTTCGATTTTCAAAACCATTGCAAGACTTACCCTATACTACGTATGATGGGTAAGTAAAAAAATGTAATAATAAATAATTTTTATTATCTGCTGTTGCCATTCGACGAGGCTTACGAGAAAAACAGGCTACCGCGGTGCATTTCAGGTATCTTTTTTTTACAGACCGCTAGAATGACGTAGTGCTCTATTCGTGCATCCGCATTGGTGTATTCGAGCATCACGTGACTCGAGCGGTCTGTAAAAAAAGATACGAGGAATTCACCGCGGTATCCTGTCTTTCTCGTTAGCCTCGGCCATTCGCAAAATGACGTCAGAATTAATCCCTTCATTAGCCTTTTACGAAATTTTTAATGTTTTGTCACCGGTTTATAAAAACAGAAATTTGTGCCTTTTTAAATCGAGAAAATGCTCCGATTAAATAATCAAATTTTACGATAAAATTTGACTGGCGGGGATAAACACGAATTATTAAGCCTTTTTGCGGCACGTATAAGTGTCGCTCGTCCCCAAGGGGTTAAGCCCGGACATATTTGTCCTTTATAAAGTAAATAAACAGATAGACAGTTAATGTAATAAAAAGAATACTGCCCAGTTAAACTGATGGCCTTGAGCTCACAGGCTACGCATACTAATTGCACATTACAGCCTTATATTTTCAAGGGTTATTTCCGATCGAAAAAAAATCAAAGGAGGGGAAACAGCTCCCCCTTTCCACCTTTTATACTTAATCATTGAACCTCCTAAACTAATCAGGGACATGCTTTATCATATAAAAAATCTATATCCAAAATTCAGAGCAAATCAGAAAATTCTTAATAAAAACCCATTTATATAATTTAAGAGGAGTTATCCCTCCTCTCTTTTATACTTAACTATTAAACTTCAAAAACTATTCAGAGATTTGAACGAAATCTGATTATTCTGCATGAAAAACCCATTTATATTAATTAAGGGGAGGGGCATTAGAACCACTTTTCCCCCCGTTTATACTTACAATGAACACCTAATACCAGTAACTTAGACGCCTCATTAGAATGATCTTATACATAAATTTTGAACGAAAACTGATAATTCTGAATGAAAAACCCATTTATATCAATTAAGGGGAAGGGCATGAAACCACCGTTCCCCCCCTCTTATACATATCGAATGAACTCCAAAAACTAATCAGGGAAGCGCCTTATCAGGATATACCTGTATACAAAATTTCAAGTGGATAGGATACTTTTATCATGAGTTATCGCGTTACGCACGTACGAACGTACATACAGAACGGACGGGCACATAAGCTCTCAGGCTATGATAGCCTGTGAGCTAAAAAATCTATTAGATTTTTCAGTTATAAACGATTTTTTCTTACGCACTTCTCACCGATCTGTAAATTATAGTACAGATTTAATCGCCTTTTTCAAATAAATAACCACAAATTTAGCCAATAGATCAAGTCACTGTGTATTATAAAATTAGCTTCAGAGTACTTTTGTTGACTATTGCTATCTCTTAATAAATTTCTACAAAACTCATTTACAAAATGCCACAGCTTATTTCGAAAGTAGCCTTTAAATCCTTACCCGATCTTTTAACCTGCCATTTGAGAGTTCATATGAATTAACATCCACCAGTACATTATATTCCCAGCGGGAAAAAATGTCAAAGAAAAGCACGGTTTCATTGGCGTTGTCATAATACAATTCTTATTAGGATATACATTAGTCTTTGCTGTGTGTTCAGCATAAATAGTAACATTATAAACTAGTCACCAAAACTTAATCTTTAAATTTACTAATTTATTATCGTTAAATGCTGCTAAATGGACATTAGGTTGGGCCGAAAAAAACTTTTTTTCGATTTTCGATAATGGCGGGTGCAGAAAAGTGGCCACTGGTGGCACTCAGTTCACACAAAAAATTTCAGATTTTTTGGACAATTCCTTACCCTGCCGCAAATGGCTTGAAGTTTTGCCAAAATACTGATTTTTGAACTTTTTTAGCAAAAAAAAAAAAAAATTAAATATTAAATTAAGCTTTTTTTTGGTGGTATTTACTTTAAAAGATGTATTTAATGTGCCAAATGCTTAAGTAACCTCTAATTAAGCATTAGTTTAGTGCTATGTTCTTTAACCTCCTGACTGCCGCCGGCTGATTTTTTCACACACTAAGCTGCAGGTTTCACTGGAACATAAGCAATATTTAAATTAGTATAATTCCACAAATAAAACCCAGTTCTGAAAAATTAAGTTAGGATTGATGCTATCAAAGATTATACACCGATACGAATAACGTATTTTGCATCAGGTTGGAAAAAACATCTTTTTTTTATATTTTTAATAAATTACAGAGAAAACAACATGACAATATTACCCTTTGGCTGGGCAGTTAGGGGGTTAAAAATGTACAGATTTTAACTTGTTTTGCGTTCCGTACCAACGGGAAACAACCGAGAACTCCTCGCGTGGATGTCGTAGCTGCACGCCGAGTTTTACTCGCCTATAAAAATCGGCTGATTTAAAATACACCTAGCAAATAAATAATGCATTATCAGAACTTATTTAAACATTAGATACGTTAAGTATGCCTTTCCAAGTAAAAACAGCCAAAATAAAATTAATTTAATATTTTAAAAGTTTTTAATAAAAAAGTTCAAAAATCAGCATTTTGGCAAAACTTCAAGCCATTTGCGGCAGGGTAAGGAATTGTCCAAAAAATCTCAATTTTTTTGTATGAACTGAGTGCCACCAGTGGCTACTTTTCCGCATCCGCCATTATCGAAAATCGAAAAAAAGTTTTTTTCGGCCCACCCTAATGGACATACTTTGTCTGTATATTCTACATTTCAAAATTGATCTCATTTTTTTCTTTATTTACTTTCTCTGCATATAAACAAATGAACACATATTTCTTCCATAATTTACGACATTATACACTGCATAATCATTCTTTAACTCCTTCAGACGCGAGCCTTTTACGAAACTTTTAATATTTTATCCCCTGTTTATAAAAAATAAATTTTTGGCTTATTGAATCGAAAAAATGCTTCGATTAAATAAAGCAAATTTTACAGTAAAATTTTACTGGTGGGCATAAACAAAGATTGTGATCACTTTTTGTAGCACGCATAAACGTTCCTCGTTCCCAATGGGTTAAATTATCCGTTTTATTTTGTGATTGCAAAAATAATATTTATATGAATTTATATGAATATATTTATTGCTATATACAATCAAAGTAACATCCTGTTCATTTCAGAGAAACGAAAAGCGTAATTTGATTACATGTTTTAAATTTGGGTTTAATTTTCATTTTATTGTTTTATCGTTGGACCGATGAATATTTTAATTTCGTCACAAATTTGCGCTAAGATCAAATGATGCGTTACTTTATATTAATTTAAGTGCAAATGGGTTTAACTTTCGTAGCCGCCTGTGCGTTAGCAGTAGATTTAAAAAAAGAAATCATACTTGAAAATTAATTTAAAAGCAATAAAAACTGAGTAAATTGCGATGCAGTTTTAAAATAAATTTCGGTTTAGTTTTCAAATAAATTGCATTTTTAAATATATCTTTTAACCTATTTGATCGTGTAAAAATTAAATGTGCAACTTTAGAAGCTTAAAAAAGTTGCAGTAAAAATGAAATAACTATAAATTTTGCTGGCAAATCAAGTCATTATACATTATCAAATGAGCTTAATACTTTTGCCTACTATTGTTGTCTCTGAATAAATCACCACAAAGCTCACATACAAAATACCACAGCTTCTTTCGAAATTAGACTTTAAATCCTCCCTCTATCTTTTCACTTGTCATTAGAGAGTTCGTATGAATTAACATCTACAATTCATTATCTTCCCAGAGGGAAAAAATATCATAGAAAATTATGGTTTCATTGTCGTTGTCATAGTAATACAATTCTCATTATCAAAATCATTAATCTTTGCAGTATGTTTAACATAAATCCTGGCGTTAGAGAAACTAATTACTTGAACTAAATCTTTAAATTTGCTAATTTATTATCACTAAATGCTATTAAATGGACATAGCTTTGTCTGGCGTATTTCTACATTTTGAAATTGGTCTCATTTGTTTTTCTTTATTAACTATCCCTGCATATGAAGAAATGAACTTAAATTTCTTCCTTAATTTACAACATTATTCAATGCATAATTATTCTTTAAATTATCCTTTGTTTATTTCGTGAATGCAAAAGTGATCATATTTATATGAATATATTTATTGCTATTTAGATTTAACCTTTTTGAGGCGGTTCTTTTGAGTGGACAAAAAGCGTAATTTGATTAAGTGTCTTAAATTTGAGCTTTCTTTCTTTCTTTCTAACCGATGACCAGGCCCCTACCAATCGAGTTAGGTCAGCTTAACGGGTTAGATACCTGGTATCGGGGCGGGTGACCGCCTAATTCCCGCGTAGCGGCAATAAACCTGATTCCTTCGCTTCGCACGTCATCATATCTGCAGTACTTGCTTCTCGTTTGAGCATACTTTGTTTTGTCGGTTGCTTAAGGCCCCCATCCCTGGCCGAGGAAACGCTCGCGAGCTAATGCTATTCCTATGGGGAAGCATTTTTCTAATAACTCTTTCGCATTTTGACATTTTTTAATTTTTTTTTTTTTTGCGTTGGATTGCTGAGATGCATGCCGACAGCGCAACTTTTTTACTTTTTCGACTTTGAATGGAGATATTTTTTACAAAGTTAGTTTCACTTTCAAAACCGAAAGTGCTTTTAAAAAAAATATCTGCAACCAAAATCGAAAAAGTAAAAAAGGTGCGCTGTCGGCATGAATCTCAGCTATCCAATGCAAAAAAAAAAAAAAAAAAAAAAAAAAAAAAAATTCAAAAATGTCAAAATGCGAAAGAGTTGTTAGAAAAATACTTGCCCATAGGAACAGCATTAGCTCGCGAGCGTTTCCGCGAGCGAGGACAGGGGCCTTAACGTTACATCCTGTTGTTTGAACCACAAATGGTTACTCAAGTTGGTCTCATAATTTAAAACGTTGATCAGATGGCGAGACCTTCACCTGGCAAAGCACCTCCAGAGGTATAATTTACAGGTAACTTGGAGGACCTTTGAACCCACGACGGATTTTACATGCACCAGGCATCATTAGCGTACATGTTTAAATTTGAGCTTTATTTATAGACCCGAAGGCGGCAGCACGGACAATCAGCGCACCCAGTTCACGGCTGAAATTCCAGAATTAATTAAAAATCAATATGCATATTAAAACATAATCGGCCTGCCAATTCACATCCCTGTGGGAAATGTCTAAAAACCCAATTTTAGCGGTTGACTCTTTGATTTACTACTGTGTTTTTCTGCACCCAAAGATAGGAAACGTGGAGGACTGAAAACCGGAAAACACAAAGGTAAATCTACGAGCCAACTGTAAAAACGGGTTTTTAGACTTTTGCACCATTTCTGGCAGACCGGTTGCTTTTTAATACGCGAATCGAGTTTCAACTTATTCTGAAATTTCAGCCGTGAACTCCATAAGGTGATTGTCTATGATACCGTTTCCCGCTCTATTATGTTTTATTTATTGGCTTGATGAATGTTTTGAATTTCGTCATGGAATTTAAGCTCGGAATTAAATGATGAATTATCTTCTATAATAATAAAAAGAGTTTGTGAGTATGTCAGCGCTATTTTGAAGAGATCTCTGCACTTTGAGTTACAAAATTTGAACGCAAGATATCTCTGTGTATGCAGTTTTGCACCTCGAAGTCCGATTTTCGATTTTTTGATTAAAATTTTTTTTTATTTAATTTTTATTTGATTTTTAGCGTTCTTTTTATGTGTCGAGGCGATTTTTCCACATTTGTGAACAGAATGTGCTTTCATTCTTTTAACCCAAAATAGTAAATTTAGTTCTCTTTCTAATAAAATTTATTCGGAATTCGTGCTGTGATTTTTGAATTTTTAACGAATTTTTTTATTGCGATTTTTTGTATTTTTTCGCATTTTGCGTTTATTTTTTGACATTGATTTTTAAAAAAATGTTTCAAACATGTAGCCGAATTTACTGAATTTTGTATGTTACGATTTTGGAATTTCATCGATTTTTAATGAGATTTTCAGTGCGATTTTCGAAATAATTTTTAACGAGTTTTTGAGTTTTTATGTTTTTAGAATCGATTTTTTTTTTCATTTTTGTAAATATTATAGGATTTATGCATTATGGCTATCATGGACCCGGGTAACGCCAGGCGGGTCAGCTAGTATTATAATAAATTAAATGCAAACGAATCTATCTCGCAATCGAGATAGATTTGAAAACAAAAAATCAGGCTTGAAAATTAATTTAAAAACAATAAAAACTGAGTAAATTACGATACAGCTTTTAAATAAATTAAGATATTGTTTTCAAAATAGTTGCATTTGAAAATATATATTATTTTACCTATTTGACCGTGTAAAAATTAATATATGCAATACATAGAAGTTTAAAAAATTTGCAATAAAGGTGAAATCTGATGTTCACTCAAAAAATGACGGACAGACAGATAGACAAACCCAATTCATAATTCATAAATGCTGTTAAATTATATTGGAACATGTTAAAAATTCATACGCCAAGCACAGGTTATTAAATACTTTAAAATACAGTCAGAATTCTGTAACTAAACTTCACGATTTAAGAAGGTGAAAGATTATATCGAAATAAAGAACTTTCAATGAGCGTGATACAATTAAACACACAATTTATGAAATTACCCTCGACAGTCTGGAAAAAAATCTGAATTCTTTTGTGCGGTGCTGTATATAATCTACAGTTCAAAAAAATACAAAAAATTAGTTACAGTTAGGAAACGCATAAAATAGTTGAAAATTATCCTTCAGTAATTTCCATTGTACTCGATTTTCTTTATGCAGTTTTTTATATGATCTACAGAATTCATACCGGGTGTCCCAAAAATGACTGGTTGATTTTAAAATTCAATAACTTGCAAACGGTGACAGCTATTTAAAAAAATTTTGCAGGAGGGTTATGTATAATGTCAGGAGTTTTTTCACCGTAATTTTTTATTTTAGTTCGCATCTGAAACAATAGGTGGCGCTAACGGCGATTGAAGGCCAGGTCGACGCTTCACTCAGCATTGATCACTTCGCCTTCAATCGCCGTCAGCACCACCTATTGTTTGAGATGCGAACCAAAATAAAAAAATTACGGTAAAAAAAACTCCTGACATTATACATAACCCTCCTGCAAAAATTTTTTAAATAGCTGTCACCGTTTACAAGTCATTGAATTTTAAAATCCATCAGACATTTTTGGGACATCCAGTACATACCATGTAATATGCAAAAAGTCTTGTTACATTTTAAACCGTATGCTATAGTTGAAAAAACACTTCAATCAATTATTTCTCAAAGACAGTGGTGTGTAACCAAATTCTTTTGTGTGTCCCTGTAAATGAATGATAAATGTGTTGCACACCATATTCTATAAGCATTTAATTGCACCTCAGTGATGTAAAAATTTCAATATAGTTGAAATAGCATAACATCAATAAAATACGCTGCAAGGGATTTTTCTCAAATACCATAATGTAACGGAATTTCTTTTGAGTGCCCCTGTAAACAATATATAAATTCTACAGAGGTGCAATGCCGAACATATAAATTTCAATAACATATATAAATTACATGGCGATCTCAGTATATTTAGCCAGTTAAAGCATAAACAGATAGCGAGATGGATAGACAAACGGGCAGACAGACATACCTAATTCCTAAAGATTTTTCAACAATGTTGTATGGTCAATAAGTTAACGCAGTTTCTTGCCCTATTTTATGCTCCTAGTTGCAGTAGTGGATCCAAGGGGGAGGTCATGGGGGTCATAACCCCTTCTCCTCCTGAATGAAGACATTTTTTGAAGGAAATTAAAAAAATGAAATATATATTGAATTTCTTCAAATGTATCTCTTGCTTCACAAAGAAAATCTTTCTGTCTCTATTAAAGCTGTATTTAAACTCAAAGTAAGTAATTTTTGAAATATCCATGAAGTATTTTTTAATCTTAAATGCAAGATGCATTTATTCAGAGCAATTGTGATTAAATAACGTTTTCCATTTTTCAATAAAGGCAAAGAATCTTTCGCAAAATCTCCATAAACTCGTGACAACCATTTGCTCCTTCATGACGACTTTTTGCAGCCGTCATGTCTTAAAAATTTGCATAAAATGCTCAATTTCTTGAATGATCGTTTGATTTTATATGAAAATAGAAAAATCTTCAATTTCTTGGCATCTGAATAAAATGTATATATTTATATTTTTACGAATATTTATGCAACTTTTTTGATACGAATGAAAATAACTTCCCACAAGTATCAGAAATTTAACTACTTTGATATGGGGACAGGCTTTAAAGTAAAAATTGATTGAATACCTCCCTCTTCAAAAGAAAGAGCCATGACCCCTTTCTAAAAGGAGGCCTGCTAGTTGCCACAATCCACCCTTGCCTAGTTGCAACACTATTCTTAAAACAAGTGGGTAAGTGTGATCGCAGATCGCACAGAGGGTTTCGTTTAATGTCTCCTTCAAAACAACTTATCCTTTAATTGATGAATCCAAATTGTTAATTTATTATTACAGTAAAACCCCGATAATTCGGATTAATTGGGACCGGACCCAATCCGGACTATCCGGAGAATTAGAAAAAAATGACATAAAACAAAACATACTTACAGAAAACCACCTTTATGTTAAACTATTGAATGTTTACAGACAGTAAAAATGTTCACTTAGCTTAATTCTTCCGAAAAAATTTCAGAAAAAGTTTTTTTTTTTTTTTTTTTTTTTTTTTTTTTTAATTCGGAATACGACGATGAAACAAGTTAATGTTATGGAATTTAGCCAATCGCTTCTCAAACTCGAAAAAAAATATGACCAAACCGATCCGAATTATCCGGAGATCCGGATTTACGGGGTCCGAATTAGCGGGGTTCTACTGTATCAAATTCTTACGTACATGGTAGCACCAACAAATTTAATTTTAAAATAGTTATAAAAGAAAATTATTTATTTTGATTAAATTAAAAATGTTCAAATAAAATTATCTATCTATATAATATAGGCCAAACGTATCTCTGCGTAACACATACGCCATTTTGCAAATGGCAACTCTTTGAAATTTCAAATGAAATTTCAGTTTTGCATTTTTTGCTACTAAAAAATTTTAAACTTCTAAACATTGTACATTTTTAATTTTTACATCGTCGTATAGAGAAAAAAAAATGCACTTTTAAATGCAATGTGCCAAAAAAAGTATTTTTTTTTTTTTTTTTTTTTTTTTGTAGTTTTTAATATATATTTTTTTAAATTGTTGCAACAGAAGTACACCATTTCTATTAAAAGTAAAAGTAAAAATGAAAATAATTTTTACACCTATTTAAACTTGCGTGCAACAATTAGAAGAAAAAAAAATGAGCTAATGATAATGCTTTTCTGGCACACTGTACCCGGTCTGGGATATCTAATTTTAATTCCAAACTTGCAAACGGCACCAATTTTAGTAAAATTTTGCTTTTACAATAAAAGTTTTAATTAAGGAATTCAAAATATCTAAAAAAATAGTTCATGAATTCTGGTGTCAGTCGATAATTTCTCGTTTTATGGCAGATTTTGCCCGTACCGGAAAGGGTTTAAAAAATATTTTAATTAAAATAATAGTCTTTTTCAAAATTGTATGATTTGTTGTGTGAAAATAAGTCTGTCAGTTTACAAAAATTGAACTGTTATGTACGAACTCTGTGATGTTGAATTCAGACACTTTTCTCCGGGAGGGACTTCTGTGGATCGAGGGGGGACACAATAGAGTTCCGGGGAGGGGGAATTACAATTTTTTACCATTGAAAGCACAAAACCTCAAAATTTCCGGGGGTGGGACATTTGATAGCTCGGGGAGAAAAAGGCTCCCTCGGCCACCCCCTGAATGAACCCCCTAACACTGGTGACGGATGGACAGACTAACAGACAAACAGAGGACAGAAACGAATAGGGTTTTGTCAGATGAACGAACCCGGGAGCAGAAATTTAGGGTGCGCCAAATTTATACTACCAACGTCATTTTTGGGGGGTTAATGTTAAGTTATGGGGGGGGGGGAGGGTGCCAGATTGAAACTTTGTCCCGGGCGCAGTTTTCTCTTAGCACGCCCCTGAATGTGGCTTATGAAAATAGAGAAAATGCAAATTAAAGTTACCCTGAATGACTGTAACATTCTTGTATGATTAGTAAAACATAACATTTATCCGAAGAACGTCGACTTTGTAACAAGAATAAATAATTACATCTCTTTAGGAATTCAAATCTAAAAAGCTCTTGAGACATTTTACAAAGTGGATTTACGTTTAGTGCTGCCATCTATATACTTTATTTTAAAACAATTGTTAATCGCCACAACTCTCCGCCACAATGCTATAAGTTCGCGGAAAATCTATTCCATTTTGATCGTCAAAGTACTTGTAAAAAGCAAGAAGAATTATTATTTTTCGCAGGTTCTGCTAAAGTTTTAAAATTTTTAGAAAAAGAATTTAATATTCAAAGGGGCTGCAACAGTTAAAAACATGTTTATGATCTGGAATTGTACTTATCAAATCAGAGTCAGTTATGGTAATTGGATTGGGATTTAAAGCAGGTCCTTATTACCGCATGGGCAAATCGGGACATTTCCCATGGACCCCGGAACTTAAGGGGGCACCCAAAACTGTGCATTAAATAACAAAATATTTACTTTCTTTTTCCAATTCCAACTCTTCCATATGTTGAAGTTATTTAATTCATCGTAAAGTAATATAACAAATTGCTAAAGTTATATAAAATAATTTTATTTTGCACTCAGAGAAAAAAATTCTTTTATTAACTAAGGTATTTAATATAGAATTGACGGAGCTAAAAATCTTTTTCTATTTATATGTAAGGTACGAAAATATGTTTATATCTTACACATACACATATGAGTGACCATTAGTTCTATTTGAATAACGCTGCAATGATTCATAAGGGGCCCCCTAATTTACCTTTTCCCAGGGGGCCCCAATTACTCATAATCGGGCCCTGATTTAAAATATTGAGATGCGAGAAAGATGAATCAGCTGATTGGAAATCTAGAGTTCGTGAAATAGCATCGAACAAGGCAGTGTTGAATTCAGACACTTTTCTCCGGGAGGGACTTCTGTAGTTTGGGGGGGGGGGGGTCACATAATGTTCCGGAGGAAAATCCCACTTTTTTGCCATAGAAAATACAAAATCAAAAATTCGGGGGGAGGGGAGGATATTTCATAGCTCCAGGGAGAAATGCCCCTACCCCCCTACTTGAATTCAACATTAGAATAAGGAAATATTATCCTTACTATTTCTATGATTTTCTAATTCTAGAAAACTGGAGTTAAGAAATAAAGTAAATTTTGTCTAAATGGAACCTCCATGTAATAGGGAAAAAACTGTCAAAACAATATCATAAAATTATAAGGAAAAACATCTGTTTAATACGGACATTTTTAGGGGGACACTAGCGATCCCTTATAAATAAATTTGACTGCATTTTGTTGTTGTTATATAACAAAAAAAAAAAAATCCCTGTCGGCTTCACTTATAGGTGGAGGTAGATTTCGAAATTAAAAGCTCATTTCAACAACAAAAAAAAAATAATAATAAAATAAAATAGGGTTAGAAATAGACCCAGTTTCACAATTTTATTTCGCCACTTTTGAAAAAAATTTTATTTCATTTTTCTATAAAAGCTGGTTTTATCAGAATCATCCTAAGTGAAATTCGGTTCTAAATGGGAGGATATTTCGGAGGAGAGGGATATGGAGGGGAGGATATTTCATAGCTCCAGGGAGAAATGCCCCTACCCCCCTACTTGAATTCAACATTAGAATAAGGAAATATTATCCTTACTATTTCTATGATTTTCTAATTCTAGAAAACTGGAGTTAAGAAATAAAGTAAATTTTGTCTAAATGGAACCTCCATGTAATAGGGAAAAAACTGTCAAAACAATATCATAAAATTATAAGGAAAAACATCTGTTTAATACGGACATTTTTAGGGGGACACTAGCGATCCCTTATAAATAAATTTGACTGCATTTTGTTGTTGTTATATAACAAAAAAAAAATCCCTGTCGGCTTCACTTATAGGTGGAGGTAGATTTCGAAATTAAAAGCTCATTTCAACAACAACAAAAAAATAATAATAAAATAAAATAGGGTTAGAAATAGACCCAGTTTCACAATTTTATTTCGCCACTTTTGAAAAAAAATTTATTTCATTTTTCTATAAAAGCTGGTTTTATCAGAATCATCCTAAGTGAAATTCGGTTCTAAATGCCTACTTTAAGGGCATTTTTTGAAATATATTCTGATTGTAGGAAAAAATCGACCAATACGGCATATTATATTGTTCCTAAATAAGCGAGACAGTCAATTGAATGCGCTTGAGAACAAAACTGAATTTAACTAGTTGGATGTGTCAATCCCAAAACTTTCTTCTATCTCATAAGTACATTTTAATATTTTAAAAAAAACGTGGTGACCCCAAAGTTACCCACTATCGAATTTCCTCGAACATTCGACCTAGCCTAATGAGATTCTGGTATCCGAATAGCCTAAAACGCAAAATTTAATTAATATTTTGAGAAAATGAGCTTAGTAGTGCCTCATGTTGGGTAATTTATACTAAAACCTAATAAGCATCTATTTATGTCAAGACCTAACAGAATCTGAAATTTGATGGAATTTCGTCCATCAGTTCTTGAGATATAGTTATAACAAAAAATCTGCAAAACGTAGCACAGCAACACCATATCTTGGACAATTTATGCCAAAACTTAAAAAAGCGCCTAATTATGTTATGGTGTAAAAGAATCTGAAGTTTGATGAAATCCTGTGCATTAGTTCTTGAGATATAGCTAGTTTAAAAAAAAGCACGTAAAATATAGCACAGCAGCACCATCAGTTGAAGGATTTATAACAAAACGTAATCATCGTGTAATTATGTTATATGTCATTTTGTAACAAAATCTGAAGTTTGATGAAATTCTGTGCATTGGTTGTTGAGATATAGCTATCGGAAAAATCGTGCAAAATGCAGCATAGCTGCACCACCTGTTGCAAGGTTAATACCAAAATGTAATCAGCGTCTAATTATGTTATATATTCTAGTGTAACAGAATCTAAAATTTGATGAAGTTCTCTGCATTAGTTCTTGAGATATAGCTATCGCAAAAATCTTTCAAAATGTAGCATAGCAGCGCCACCTATAAGGCAGTTCACACCAAAACCTTATCAGCGGCTATGTATAACAAGGGGTCACGGAATCTGAAGTTTGGTGAAATTCTGTGCATTAGTTCTTGAGATATAGCTATCATGAAAATCATGAAAAACGTGGCATAGCAGCACCACCTGCTGGCCAATTTACACAAAAACTTAATCAGCGTCTATGTATATCAAGGGGTCACAGAATCTGAAGTTTGGTGAAATTCTGTGCATTAGTTCTTGAGATATAGCAATCTTGAAAATCATGAAAAACGTAGTATAGTAGCGCCACCTGCAGGCCAATTTTCACCAAAAACCAATAGGCACTAATTCATATCAAGGTCTAACTGAATATAAAATTTTATTAAATTTCGAGCATTAGTTCTTGAGATAAAGCTCCCACAAATTTTTGGTCACATACAGACAGACAGACATACATACAGACAGACAGACAGACGGACAGACTTACAGACAGACATTTTCTAAAAATAGTCAAAACGTGTTCAGAACCTTCTAAAACGTATAAATCAGTCGGAAACCGGAAGTCGAAAATTTTCATGAATCCAATACTTTCTTCTTGTAAAGATAGAAGAAAGTAAAAATGAGTCAGAAAGTAAGCAATTTGCTATTTGAATAAATGCTCGATTTTTCAGTCACATTCACTTCAGGAAATTCTGTTTAAAATACCCAATTTGACAGCGCTTTTTTTTAAAAATATATCCTGTCTTTATCAAAAAACTGACCAATAAGACGCATTAGTTCCTAAATTTAAAAAAAACCCTCTCAATTGGACGCGTTTAAAATCAAAAATGAATTTAAAAATGAGTCGCAATAGAAGCAGTTTGGATTTGAGATTTTTTTTAACTCCTAATTTTGTTTAATTTATTATTTTTATAAGGATTGATCCTATAAAAAACTTGTCAAAGCAAAAGTTGTAAATATTATCGAGAAGATGTAAAATAAATTTAATCGGATTTGATAACTTGAAAATTATGAATTTTTTTCCACCCCCTTTTTTCGTTTTCGTTTTCATTTTTATTTTATTTTATTTTATTTTTTGCAGCAATAGTTGGTTCTATCAAAAACTTGTAAATACAAAAGTTTTAAATAATATCAAGAACGTTTTAAAAAAATTAAGTGGAATTCATATCTTGAGAAATGACGAAGCTGTGATTTTTTCTTCCAAAAATCCTTTTTTTTTCGCCTTTTGAGCCCATTTTTAACTTTATTAAAAATCTGTCATGTATAAACTTTTGGCCCATTTTTTAGAAATAATATCAACTTTAAACTGATTCGATATCTATTTCCATTAAGAAATTATGGTTTTTTTTTTTTTTTTTTTTTGTTTTTTGTTTTTTTTTTTTTACAAAAACCTTACCTATTCCCGCTCCCTAGGTCCGATTTTGCCCATTAACAAACTCGACCGAGATTTTATGCCCGATTTTATGTATCAGTCTGGAGGTAATTTGAGCAGAATAATAGAAGTTATCGTGTGCATAAAAAAGCGATATTATAAACATATAGATAGATAGATAAACTTTTTTACTGATGGTAGTTTTGGGGTCAAAAGGTCATGATCGGTGTACATCTGCAAAATATTTTCAGAAATTCCAACATATGATCGACCGTAATAGGTAGTATTTCATATGAAAATCTACCTAAATATTGTAAAACAGAATTGCTAAGAAAAAAATTCCGCTTTAATAGGAATAATTTTATACTTCTTCCATTGGGACATGAAAGGCTTCTGTTAAAAACAAACACAGCAATTTTTTTTCACAGGTTTTATGGTATTTTCCTCCCACAAAAAGGCTTTTGTAAATTTACTTTGAAGAGGATAAAAAAAGAAATAAAGTTTAAAAATAAATTTTTAGAAATCTTATCAAGTTTTAAATTCTAAACATGTTCACGATTCCGTTAAAAAACTATCTTACACCGTACTTGTAACCTGTTGTAGAGAAATTTGTCTAAAACCTGCCTTGTGTTTAAGCAGAAGCATATGCATTTACAATATATATATATATTTTTTTATTTAAATAAAAAATAGTTTGTGTCATTATGTACCCACTCCCTTAAAAATGTTCTGTACAACCTCTCCAACACATCACACAAATCACGTTACAGTGTTGCATTCAGGGGGTGGCCCGCAGCGGACATTCCCCCTCGGAGCAATGAAATATCCCCCCCCCGACAATGAGATTTTCTGTTTTTAATGATCAAAAATTGCAATCCCCTCCCGGACCCACAAACGTCCCTCCCGGAGAAGAGTGTCTGAATTCAACACTGTCACGTAATGTGATAAAAGTCAACCAAACCTGTCAAATTTCAGGAAAATTAAGTTCCGGTTATAGAAATTTTCGCTTTAATTTTTTTATTACCAATCTGGAAATCAAGATTATTAACCAACTACACAAAAAGAATTATTTTGAAAGATTTGTTGTTTACGTGGAAATATAATCCGGTGTTGACTTTAAACACTTTTCTCTGGAAAGGATTTGTATGTCTCCGGGCGGCATTTTCAGAAAGAATCACGTTTTGAGCACCTTATCGCCAGAACAATGATTGGCGCGGAGATGAAGTCAATGCTAGGCACCCGTTCTTGTTTGTGACGTCAAACGCCTAGCGAATAGCAACCCTTCCTTCTGCAAAGAGATCGCGCTTATTGTTCATTTGTTTTTCCGTAAATGTTATGAAGCAAAGACTATAATATGAGGGAATGTTATTCACCGTTGTTTACGATTAAAACATAGTTTAAAACAAAGTGCTTTTTCAGATTAAAATGCTTTAAATTTCACAAAACATCTAAACATAGATTTTTTTTTCTCAATTCAAAAATATTATTTCCGTAACTCGCTATGTTCGAAGAAATTTAAAAGTTAGTTAAAAACAGTAGTAAAGATTCTCTTGTAATAAATATAATTCTATTAATCATATGTTTTATGACACATTTGAACTTAGTTTATTTTGTGTTTGACGATGCAGCTAGCTGAACGTTCTCGCTTTCGCCAACTCGCCAAGGCTAGTGCTCAAAACGCGATTCTTTGTGAAAAAGCCTCCGGGCGGGAAAGGACATTTTAGAGTTCCAGGGAAGAAATTGCACTTTTTGACCATTGAAAATAAAAAATATCAAATCTTCCGTTGGAAACCTCCCATTGTTCTCACTGATAGAGTTCAACGCAGATGGGATCTGTTTTCTAACTTCAGAGCCCACACTACTGTGTGAAAAAGACCCAGGTGATAATGTTAAATCTATGGAGGCGTTCTTTTCAAATATCTCGCTCAAATTTTAATATTTTTACATGATTTTTTTGCATAGGATAGACGAGAACGATCTACATTCGGTGAGTTTTTACTTTTTCAATTTTGGTTTTAGAATTTTTTTTTTTTAAAAATTGCTTTAATTTACGAAACCGGTTTGATCCGGTTCTGAAATTAAAACTATCAATAATATAACCTAATATCAACTAACCCATAAAAAATATATAACCAAAATCGAAAAAGTAAAATCTAGCCCGGTTGTAGATTGTCCTCAGCTATCCTTTGCAAAAAATCATGCAAAAATATTAAAATGTGAGCCAGATATTTGAAAAAAACGATCTCAGACACTTAATATTATCATCCGGCTTTTTTCACTCAGTAGCGTAGGCTCTTAGTGGTTGTCTACGACAGCGGTTCCAAAACTATGGGTCGCGACCCACTGGTGGGTCGGGGCGAGTATTTTAGTGGGTCTATGATGGCAAAATATGAGAATAATGCCGCCCTTTATGAGATTGGCCGGATCGTATTGCAATATTGTGGAGAATACCAGGTTCACATTTTACTTATTTTCTGGAATAAAGTGATTCACTCATTTTCTGATGAAGAAAACTCAGCTCACAAACATCTTGATTAAATTGTTTTTATTTTTGAAGAATACCAGAAATAGGAGCATATCAAAACACTTGGAACGCAGTGTATTCCCACCAAACGTTCACAATCATCGGTACAATCGGTTACAATCGGTATTAAAAGAAACATCATAATTTTTCGACGACCATAAATTGTGCATGTTGACATGTCCGCAATAATACGTAATCTAAATGATCGTCCACATAAGAATGCAGCACACTAACATTAATGTCATAGAACATAATAATGAAAATATTTGTCATTTTTGACAACAGCGAGAATGTGTGTTTACTTCACCAAGACAAAACGTAAAACTGACAAAATTTTCACATTTCACAAACGCCAAAAAAAAAGTCTTTTGGTATAGAATAGATTTCTAATCCGAGCAAAAAAATGTACAGATAAAAAGGACCGTTATATGATAAGCAAAGGGGAAATTTAAAAAATGAGTGTTGTCAAGAATGCAGCATTTATCGCCAGAGGCGAAAATGCGCAACACCCAGAACCCTAAACGAAATTACACAACCGGTAACAAATTAAGTTCTTTATACAAGACAAAATGAAATGATTGAGAACTAAAAAATAGCAGTTATTTAAAACAGAAAAAATATTTAATTCGTTTGATATCCGATCAACTGAAGAACAAGAAAGAAAAATCTAGAAATGAAATGATATTTTAAAACTAATTTATTATGTTTTTTTTAATGTATTAATTATTATTTTATATGCAATTGGAGACGAACACACAATAACAATAACTATTAAAAATGCTTTTCTTTTAAAATTTAATTTTAAAAGAGGGGGGGGGACTAAGATTTGAAAAATTAATAGAAATATATATAATAGAATATGTGTTACATCACAAAGGTCGGAGCCAGTATTTTAGTGGGCCGTGGAACAATCAAGATTTCTCACAAAAATATAACTTTTATTTTATCTGTTTAAAAAACATAACAATTTTAACAGCAAATATTATTTCAATGTAAAATACTCAAATTTCATCTTTATAAATATAATATACCAGCGGAATATCCACACATGTCTAAATCAACTTTGAATCTCTTGATGAGGTTCTCTTCATGACGGAATGTGTGAACATGCTTTTTTTATTTTCTTGTTTTTAGGAAAAACAAAGTACCGAAACAAACTGCATTACAAAGTGACTTAATATTAAAATTAATCACTTTTAACCGTGATATAAATGTCCTCATCAGTAAACAAAAGAGTCAGAAATTTCTCTGGCCAAAGTGTACTCATTTGATAATAATTAAATGTATTTTTATTTATCTTTGTAGTTTGTGCGTTGTTTTAATTATTGTACTGTTTCCTCAGATCGGGATTATTATTTCCTGTCTTTGTTAATAGTATATGTTTCTTACATTATTTAAAATTTTCCTTTTTCGTTGATAAGATGGTCGATAGCTTAAACAGGTAATACAACAAATTCCATACAGATTTACATCCTTATATTAAGTGGGTCGCGAAATTTTTTTTAAACTTAAAAGTGGATTGCATACCAATAAAGTTTGAGAACCGCTGGTCTACGATATGAAATAAATGTGTGGTGCTGCCATCTTCTATTGTCAATTGTTACTAATTTCATAATTTAATATTGCTATTTATTACTTTAATCGAAATTTTTTCGACTTCCGTTTTTCGACGGATTTTCACGTTTTAGGGGTCAGAGATTCCAAAAAACCTGTTTTTGCAAAATGTCTGTCTGTCCGTGTGTCTGTGTGTGCGTGTCTGTGTGTATGTCGCCATTCTACCATCAAAAAGTGTATGAAGTTATGCATAGAATTGAACCAATTTTTTTGTGTAAGTGTATGGATATGGCTAGTTGCTCCCCCCTGAATTAAAAAAAAATCCGCCGGAAGGGGATGTTTGTGCCATTTTCAATATTGTACCGACCAAAAGAGTATGAAGTTATGCATCGAATTGAACCAAATTTTTTGTGTAAGTGTATGGCTATGGCTAGTTGATCCTACCTGAATTTGAAAAAAATCCGCCGGAAGGAGGCGCTGCAATAGCCAATTTTATGCCATTTTCAATATTGCACCACCTAAAAGTGTATGAAGTTAGTCCTAGAATTGAACTAAAATTTTTGTATATAATTATTTTTTGGTAAGGCAAATAGGTCCTCCCTGAATTAAAAAAAAAAAAAATCTGCCTATCATTCTATTGTTCATCGGCTCGTGTAGAGACGGAAATTCGGTTTTACTCCAATTAATTGATTGAAGCAGAAATTTAAGATGAAAACCAAAGTTCGTATGGTATTGAATTAAAATTATTAAAACATTAAAATAAGTAACCATTTTTTTAAAATATTAAAATGTACGTATGAGATAGAAGAAAGTTTTGGGATTGGCACATCCAACTAGTTTCTTTACTCTTTCCGGTTCACTGAGTCCAGACGGGGAAACCTAATTTTAATTCCAAACTTGAAAAAGGCACCAATAATATTTTAATAAAATTTTGCTTTTACAATGAAAACCTAAAATAAGGGATTCTTCATGTCTAATAAAATCGATTATATATATAATTCTGAAATAAATAAGGTAATACATACACACACACACATATATGTAAATATATATATTCGATGTTAAAGAATACATTGGGGGACAAGAACTGCATGCAGTTTTATTTGTTTTTATAAGGTTTTTTTAAGTAAAAAATGATGTTTATCTTTTTTTTTCCATTAAATAAAGTTATAAATTGATATTATTTAAAAAACATGCACTGATCTTTAACCCGTTTGGGAACAGTAACCGCTATACAGTGTTCTATAAAAATGATAGTACAGAGTAATTTTTGAAAAATGTGCAAATTTCACTGCGGTAAATAGAAATAAAATTAATCAATACTCTCAAATAATTAATTAGCAGCCTTTATTACATTGTACAATGAAATGTTGATCGAAATATCTCCGGAACATACTGAAAAATCATTATAAAATTATTAAAGTTCAAAAATATTTCCACAAAAGTCATGATACACCGGGCCGTAACTAAGAGGGTGCAAGGGGTGGCTCAGTCCCCTCCCCCCAACCTAAAACATTTTGAGCCTCCTCTGTAAAAGTTCCCAAGATAGCTAAACGAATTTCTATTCCGAAAATCCAAATGAAATTCGGTTCAAAAATCTAATTTAGTTTTGAGACCCTTTTACAATTTTGCAGAAATACTAAATTGCAGCTAAAATGTGTGTTTGAACACTTACTCACATTCTAATTACGATGAAGCTAGCATGATGTTTAATATTACACTAACTATACACTCGAATTTTTCACAATCATATTCCTTTCTTTGCATAAAATAAAGTTATTACGGCAGTTCAAACATTTTGAAACAAAAAGGCGATTGAAGCTGGCCAGTGAACTCGGTCAAGACATTAGTATGTAGTATGTACACACCAAGTTTCATTCAAATCGGTTCATAAATACGATAGTTACAGATGAAAAAGATCAGATATATACATACAGTCAGTATCAGTTATATGGTCACTCGTGCGGTCCTGAAAAATAAGACCTTATAAGCGAGGTGGCCTTATATGCGGTGTAAGCGGAAATTTTACTTTAAGCAATAAAATATTATTAATAAGTTATTTAAATTAGTAAAATAATGTACAAATAAGCAATGAAGATATAATTAATAATAAAAAAGTTATAAAAAATTGTTTCTCATTTAAATTTTTGAATAAATGAGTATACTCGTATTAGTAAAACAATCTTTTTTGCAGGTTTGTTTTTATCGTAATTGTTAAAACTACCTTTTCTTATTCAGTCTTTCTTATTTAAAATTTACTTATCTAAAATGTTCCTCTGTGCTTTTATGATCAGTTTAAAAATTCTGAGAAAACGCTTTAACCCTTTCAGGCGCACTACTCTTTAAATTAGAATTTAAAGAAAAAAAAATTTAGGCAATCTATTTAGACCTAGAGGAGTACACAGGTATAATTTTGTAAAGATTGCACAAACCATTTTAATTATACAGCTCTTGCCGAAGTGGTAACACCATGCAAGTACAGCATTGATAAGCGCAGTGAGAAGAGCATTGCTGTGAAGCGCGTATTAGAGTAAAATATTTTACCTATTATTTGATCTGTGTGGTTCTGCCATCTAGAACTCACAAGAAAGATTTAAAGGAGCCATTAGAATAGCTTTTTCAAGTAGTTTTTGTGTCTCTAAACAAGGGGAACTTTAGGTGTTGCCGACCTGGCAACACTGCGCCGGAAAGGGTTAAAAGCTTCTGCTTGTGTTATCGCTTCAGCTTAGCACTTACTGTAATTATTATCGTTTCCATCAGAGTTTACATTTAAAACATTGGAAACGATTTCCAGTATAAAAGCTTCACCATGGCCTCTACCCATGTCGCACACTGTAAAAAATATCTGCAAAGGTACTAAACCTTTTCTAGGAAACTGGGACTCCAAGAACTTTTCCTGTAACGGTAACAGCAAAAATTCAAGTTTCAGAATCGATTACATGAATTTTTCCTGTTATCGTTAAATGAAAAGTTCTTGGAATCCCACTTTCCTAAAAAATGTATAATACCTTCACAGATTTTTTTTTTTTTTTTTTTTTTTTTTTTACAGTGCATTAGCTGCGAGTATCTAGAAAAGAAAAGCAATATGCATGAAGCAAATTTTAACTCGAATTCCCCTTCGTCCAATAAACAATCTTATTCGCAGCGTACATAATAGCAACAGCAAAGGCGAAACTGTTACCGCTCTTATTTGGTAATACAGTGCCCCATTAGTAACAGCCTTATTGTTAACAACTGCTTATGTCAGTTCGTCTCGCATTGATCAAACGGCATTCAATAATTTTTGCGTAAATTCAAATAGGGGTACATCATCATCAACGTCATCATCGCCTTCAAACAATAATTCTTCATATTCGGGAAACCAATTATTCCTAAGACAATCTTTAAATGTCTTCATTAATACCCTATTCCAATTTATAGTGAAAGTTGAGGAGAAATTCCTAGAACTTTGGAAATTCTTACCGACAGAGAAAAGTGTCGACGCGCATCTATCATGCAATCTTATCGCTATCTCTAAAGCTCCGCTTAAAAAAAAAGACGTGTGGCACTCGGAGACTGCCGCGGTAAAGCTATTGCATAGCATTTTTTATCAACTTATGCAATCATAATTATTTATTTACTTTCTATTTATGCAGTTTTTTTTGTGTTTGATATTAATTCAAGTTATACTTTTTGAGCGTGATGACCGATAACATTTTTTTTTTCTTTTATTGAATAAATGAGAAATTAATATCGTTTAAAATATTTTAATTATCTTACAATACATGTAGGTTAATCAGGAATTTTTATCATTGAAACTATACGTTTATGGTGTCTGAAATAAAAAACATAAGTTTGAGACTTGATATTCTCAAAATATCTGAAATATACCGCTTTAATGTCTGCCGAAGTCTACCGAAGGATACCGTGCCGAAGTCTGCCAAACTCAAGCGACAATAGCCGGAGTGTTAGGTTTTTTTTCTCGTTACGGAATTTCTAGATTCTTTCGCCGCGCTCAAAGCCCGCGATAAAAGATATGCAATACCTTAATAAATTACCAAACAAAATTTGGCCGCACTACGAAAATTAGATCGCGAGTTATAAGCATTTTAAATTTTTCGACTCTCACCATGGGGGATCTCCTGTCACTAAAATTAACATTGTCTCATTATAAATTACCAAACAAAATTTGGCCGCGATACGAAAATTAGATCGCGAGTTATAAGCATTTTAAATTTTTCGACCCTCACCGTGGGGGGGGGGGGCGTTCTCCTGTCACCAAAAGTAGCACCGTCTCATAATAAATTACCAAACAAAATTTGGCCGCCCTACGAAAATTAGATCGCGTGTTATAAGCATTTTAAATTTTTCGACCCTCACCGTGGGGGGGGGGGTCTCCTGTCACCAAAAGTAACACTGTCTCACAATAAATTACCAAACAAATTTTGGCCGCACTACGAAAATTAGACCGCGAGTTATAAGCATTTTAAAATTTTCAACCCTCACCATGGGGGGTCTCCTGACAGCAAAAATTAACACTGTCCATAATAAATTACCAAACAAAATTTGGCAGTGCTACGAAAATTGATCGCGAGTTATAAACATTTTAAATTTTCCGACCCTCACCGTGGGGGGTTTCCTGTCACCAAAAATTAACACTCTCTCATAATAAACTACCGAACGAAATATGGCCGCGCTACGAAAGTTAGATCACGAGTTATAAGCATTTTAACTTTTTCGACCTTCACCGTGGGGGTTCTCCTGTTACCAAAATTAACACTGTTTCATAATAAATCATTGAACAAAATTTGGCCGCGCTACGAAAATTGATCGCGAGTTATAAGCATTTTAAATTTTCCGACCCTCACCGTGGGGGGTCTCCTGTCACCAAAAATTAACACTCTCGCATAAAAAATTACGAAACAAAATTTGGCCGCGATACGAAAATTAGATCGCGAGTTATAAGCATTTTAAATTTTTCGACCTTCACCGTGGGGGGTCTCCTGTAACCAAAAGTAACACGGTCTCATAATAAATTACCTAACAAAATTTGGCCGCGCTACGAAAATTAGATCACGAGTTATAAGCATTTTATCTTTTTCGACCCTCACCGTGGAGGGTCTCCTGTCACCAAAATTTAACACTGTTTCATAATAAATCATTAAACAAAATTTGGCCGCGCTGCGAAAATTGATCGCGAGTTATAAGCATTTTAAATTTTTCTACCCTTACCGTGGGGGGTCTCCTATCACCAAAAATTAACACTCTCTCATAATAAATTACCAAACAAAATTTAGCCGCGATACGAAAATTAGATTGCGAGTTATAAGCATTTTAAATATTTCGATCCCCAAGATGGGAGGTCACCTGTCACCAAAAGTAACAGTGTCTCTTAATAAATTACCAAACAAAATTTGGCCGCGCTACGAAGATTGATCGCGAGTTATAAGCATTTTAAATTTTTCGACCCTCACCGTGGGAGGTCTCCTGTCACCAAAAATTAACACTCT
The DNA here is from genome assembly GCA_964019185.1 of Maratus speculifer. Lineage (NCBI taxonomy): Eukaryota > Metazoa > Arthropoda > Arachnida > Araneae > Salticidae > Maratus > Maratus speculifer. The sequence goes on from OZ025301.1 coordinate 110,704,132, forward strand.
CTTATGATAAATTACCAAACAAAATTTGGCCGCGATACGAAAATTAGATTGCGAGTTATAAACATTTAAAAATTTTCGACCCTCAGCGGGGGGGGGGGGGTCTCCTGTCATTAAAAATTAAAACTGTCTCATAATAAATTATCAAACAAAATATGGCAGCGCTACGAAAATTAGATCGCGAGTTTTAAGCATTTAATTTTTTCGATCCTCACCGTGGAGGGGGGGTGTCTCTTGTCAACAAAAATTAACACTGTCTCATAATAAATTACCAAACAAAATTTGGCCGCGCTACGAAAATTAGATCGCGAGTTATAAGCATTTTAAATTTTTCGGTCCTCACCGTTGGGCGGGTCTCCAATCACCAAAAGCTACATTATCCTACCTTATTTTATCTAAAGACGATTTTTTTCTATACATATTCTATCAGGAATTTTTATCATTGAAACTATAGATTTATGGTAACTGAAATAAGAAAAATAAGTTTGAGATTTCATATCCTCTAAATATCTGAAAAATACCGCGTCAATGTCTACCGAAGTCTACCGAAGGATGCCACGCCGAAGTCTGCCGAGCTGAAACGAAGTTAGCCGAGTGTTAGGTTTTTTCGTTAAGGATGTGTTAGGATTTTTCGCGTTACGGAATTTTTGGATTCGGTCGCCGCGCTCAAAGCCCGTGATAAAAGCTATGCAATAGCTTAAAAAAGGTCACCACCCTATTCTAAAACAATAAAAATGTTAAATGGTCTTTCTTTACATACAGAAGTTCGTACTTGAGGCTTTTAACACAAGCAAGGAAGACTCAGCGATCGGAAAAAATAGACTAGAAGGAAAATGTTCCTCCTTCAGTATGTCTATCCACTTCTTTCTAAAGCTATTAAAAATGAAAAACAACGCGTGACCGATACAAAGAAGTCAACAATTGAAGATAGTTGAATGATACGTCCATTTGGCACTTTACAATCTAAGAAGAAAAGGAAAAAGCATAAAATTATAAGATAATTACCAATAAAATGGTAGAGAAACGGTGACCATATATCCGATAGAAGCCATTAGAAACTGACCATATAGGAGGTGTAATTTAACACATAATACCTATTCTGTCAGTACGGACTTACGAAAAATGACCTTATAAGCGTTCCTTATAAGCGGTTGACCATATATCCGGTACTGACTGTATATATACAAGGTGTTTCTAAATTCATGGTCCAAACTTTAAGGGGTGATAGTACACATCAAGACAAACAGTATTTAAATAGGAAACCAAGGGTCCCAAAGTCTTCCGAAGGAGATAGGCGCCATTAAAGTTTAGGGTCCAAAAATTCAAATGATTATGAAAAACAGAAAAATTGGTCGATTCGTTTGCGGTTTTCACTAAAATTATTCTTTATGTCAGTATTGTCTTGAAAATAAATTATAAAGATAAATTTCAAAAAATGACGATAGAGGGCGCTTTAGACTTTAGAGTAACGAACAACTATTTTTTACCGTTAATTTTTGCATCTCATTAAAGGTTTCGTAAGCTTAGACTTAAACTTAAATTTTGAGCTCAAAATCTGAATAGTTGGAAGCAGTTAAGTAGCACAAACTTAACTGTGTTCAGAGGGTTTTAAATTCAAATGATTATAAAAAACGGAAAAATTGGTCGATTGATTTGCGGTTTTCACTAAAACTATTCTTTATGTCGGTATTTTATTGAAAATGAATTATAAAGATAAATTTCAAAAAATGCCGATAGAGGGCGCTTTAGACTTTGGAGTAACGTACAACTATATTTTACCGTTATTTTTCGCATCTCATAAAATTTTCTTAGAAGCTTAGACATAAACTTAAATTTTGAGATGAAAATCTGAATCGTTGGGAGCGGTTAAGCAGAGCAAACTGAACTGTGTTCAGTGGGGGTGGGGAGGTTCAAATTTCAAATTATTTTAAAAAACTGAAAAATTGGTCGATTCGTCTGCAGTTTTCGCTAAAACTATTCTTTATGTCAATATTTCCTTGAAAATGAATTTTAAAGATTAATTTCAAAAAATACCGATAGAGGGCGCCTTAAACTTTAGAGTAACCAACAACTATTTTTAAGCGTTATTTTTTGTATCTAATTAAATGCTTGCAAATGCTTAGATTTAAATTTTGAGCTCAAATTCTAAATCGATGGAGGGGTTAAGAAGCGGAAACTGAACAGTGTTCAGGAGTTAAAATGTTACCCTCCCCACCCCTCGAACACATTTCAAATTTCCGCACTCAATTACTCAAAACGTAGCAGATTTTGAGCTCAAAATTTAAGTTTGAACTTTTACAAGCATTTAATTAGATACAAAAAATAACGGTTAAAAATAGTTGTTGGTTACTCCAAAGTTTAAGGCGCCCTGTAACGGTATTTTTTAAAAATAATCTTTAAAATTTATTTTCAAGGAAATATTGACATAAAGAATAGTTTTAGCGAAAACGGCAAACGAATCGAACAATTTTTCCGTTTTTTATAATCATTTGAAATTTGAACCTCCCCTCCCCCATTGAACACAGTTCAGTTTGCGCTACTTAACCACTCCCAACGATTCAGATTTTCATCTCGAAATTTAATTTTATGTCTAAGCTTCTAAAAAAATTTTATGAGATGCGAAAAATAATGGTAAAATATAGTTGTACGTTACTCCAAAGTCTAAAGCGTCCTCTATCGGCATTTTTTGAAATTTATCTTTATAATTCATTTTCAATAAAATACCGACATAAAGAATAGTTTTAATGAAAACCGCAAATCAATCGACCAATTTTTCCGTTTTTTATAATCATTTGAATTTAAAACCCTCTGAACACAGTTAAGTTTGTGCTACTTAACTGCTTCCAACTATTCAGATTTTGAGCTCAAAATTTAAGTTTAAGTTTAAGCTTACGAAACCTTTAATGAGATGCAAAAAATAACGGTAAAAAATAGTTGTTCGTTACTCTAAAGTCTAAAACGCCCTCTATCGTCATTTTTTGAAATTTATCTTTATAATTTATTTTCAAGACAATACTGACATAAAGAATAATTTTAGTGAAAACCGCAAACGAATCGACCAATTTTTCTGTTTTTCATAATCATTTGAATTTTTGGACCCTAAACTTTAATAGTGCCTATCTCCTTCGGAAGACTTTGGGACCCTTGGTTTCCTATTTAAATATTGTTTGTCTTGATGTGTACTATCACCCCTTAAAGTTTGGACCATGAATTTAGAAACACCCTGCATACAGGGTGTATCTAAACTACTGGGCAAAACTTTAAGGGGTGATAGTACACATAAAGACAAATAATATTAAATGGGAAACTATGGGTCCCAAACATCTTCCGAAGGAGATAGGCGCCATCAATGTTTAGGGTCCAAAATTTGAAATGATTATAAAAACGGAAAATTTGGTCGATTCGTTTGCGGTTTCACGAAAATTATTCTTTATGTCAGTATTGTCTTGAAAATAAATTATAAAGATAAATTTCAAAAAATGACGATAGAGGGCGCTTTAGACTTTGGAGTAACGAACAACTGTTTTTCGCCGGGTTTTTTTGCATCTCATTAAATTTTTTTAGAAGTTTAGACATAAACTTAAATTTTGCGCTCAAAATCTGTGTTTAAGTAGCGCAAACTGAACTGCGAATTTTTTTAAAACCCTTCTTTATGTCAGTATTTGCTTGAAAATAAATTTTAAAGATAAATTTTTAAAAAATCCGTTAGAGGGCACCTTAAACTTTAGAGTAACCAACAACAATTTTTAACTCTTATATTTGTATCTAATTAAATGCTTGCAAAAGCTTTGACTTAAATTTTGAGCTCAAATTCTATATCGTTGGGAGGGATTAAGAAGCGCATGCTGAACTGTGTTCAGGAGTTGAAATGTTATCCTGCCCACCCTACGAACACAGTTCAATTTTTCGCTACTTAATTACTCACAACGATTCAGATTTTGAGCTCAAAATTTAAGTCCAAGCTTTTAAAACTTTTATTTAGATTAAAAAATAATGGTTAATAATAGTTGTTTGTTACTCTAAAATTTAAGACGCCCTCTAACGGAATTTATTGAAATTTATCTTTAAAATTAATTTTCAAGGAAATACTGACATAAAGAATGGTTTTGGAGAAAACCGCAAACGAATCGACCAATTTTTCCGTTTTTTATAATCATGTGAAATTTGAGCCCCCCCCCCCCCCCCCCATTGAACAAAGTTCAGTTTGCGCTACTTAACCACTCTCAACGATTCAGATTTTCTCAAAATCTAAGTTTATGTCTAAGCTTCTAAAAAAAAATAATGAGATGCAAAAAATAATTGTACGTTGCTCCAAAGTCTAAAGCGCCCTCTATCGGCATTTTTTTAAATTTATCTTTACAATTTATTTTCAAGACAATACTGACATAAAGAATACTTTTAGTGAAAACCTCAAATCAATTGCCCAATTTTTCTGGTTTTTATAATCATTTGAATTTTTTACCTGCCCACTCCCATTGAACACAGTTCAGTTTGCGCTACTTAACAACAGATTTTGAGCTCAAAATTTAAGTTTATGTCTAAACTTCTAAAAAAAGTTAATGAGATGCAAAAAATAGCGGCAAAAAACAGTTGTTCGTTACTCCAAAGTCTAAGGCGCTCTCTATCGGCATTTTTTGAAATTTATCTTTATAATTTATTTTCAAGACAATACTGACATAAAGAATAGTTTTCGTGAAAACCGCAAACGAATCGACCAATTTTTCTGTATTTTATAATCATTTCAAATTTTGGACCCTAAACTTTGATGGCGCCTTTCTCCTTCGGAAGACGTTTGGGACCCTTAGTTTCCCATTTAATATTAATTGTCTTGATGTGTACTATCACCCCTTAAAGTTTTGCCCAGTAGTTTAGATACACCCTGTATATGGGTTATTGCATATTCATTATAGATGTTAAAGAGTAGTATTTTATAATGGTTATATATATATATATATATATATATATATCAATATATATATATATATATATATATCAATATATATATATATATATATATATATCAATATATATATATATATATATATTGGGGTCAGGGGGTCATGATCGGTGAAAATATGCCAAAACTTTCCGGAATAATTCCTCTGGACGGCTGCAGTAGGTAGCTTTTTAATTTTTGTGATGAAGACTACCTAAAAATATGACAAAGGTTTACTAATTTCAGCAGTTTTTTTTATTATTATTATAGTTATTATTTCATTGTTAGTTAGATTATAGATCTGCTACACTATTAAATTGAAATATCTAATAGGTTCTATTACGTTTAAAATACTTTTTGTGTTCCTAACTAATGATACTAAATAGAAATTTATATGAAAAATATCTATTATGCATTCAAATAAATTTTAAAGTTTACTAAAAATGCTATTCTCGCGTTAACAGCAGGACAACTATTAAGAGGGTCCGGGATACAAAAATCTTCAATTTTTTAAAAAATATTTTACTGCATAAAAAAATTTTCTGTTTTTTAATTCTTATAATGACGTTTAAATCATATTTTTACCTTAATTAGAAGAGGGAATATTATTTTTTTCTTCGTGTTTTTTTGTTTTCAAAATTTAGCTTTTAATAAATTGTTGTCATAGAAATAAATTAATCTAAAATGCGTTTTTCTTCATGATGAGTTTTTTCACAATTTCTCAGATTTTAAATTACTATAACTCAAGAACCGTTAAAGATAAATTGTTCAAACATGGAACATGTCTTTTTTATTGTTTTACTTTAATTTTGATTCAACAAATTTGAAAAAAATATTCGCTTTTGAAAATGGGATTTTTTTTAAAAATAAGCTACGTCATTTTTAGTCACAAATTTACTTTAAATATTTTTTTAATTAATATTTTTAAAAATTCTGAATCAAAATTAAAATCTAGGTATTTTTGTTTATTTAAATGTAAAAAAATTAAAATTCTACCAATAATATTTTGAGTTATAAAAATTTTAAATTACCGCGCTTTTTTAATAAATTTTAAATTAAAATTTAAAAGAAAATGTGAGAAGTTTTATTATGTGATCTTTTTACAAATGATATGATAAATCATCGCAAAAAAAAAAAAAAAATCAAAATTAAAACTCAATAAATAAAAATTGTTTTAAAATATGTCCCGGACCCCCCCCCCCCCCCCACAATAGAAAAATAAATCGCCAAAGATTTCACTGACTGCAGCAGTTTTTTACTTACCCATCATACGTAGTATAGGGTAAGTCTTGCAATCGTTTTGAAAATCGAAAAAAAAATTTTGTCGGATTTACACGTTTTCGACACAGGAGATTTCAAAAAACATATTTTTAGAAAAAAAAATTGCCGTCTGTCTGTCTGTCTGTCAGTCTGTCTGTAAACGCTCTATCTCCCGAACGAATTGAGATAGAGACTTGAAATTTTGTATGTACTTAGTATGTAAGAATGGGACTAAGCCTATTTAATATCAGTAACCTCGATTATCCGGAACTATTTTTTTCGGACTCTCGAAAAATTCGTTTTGATGAAAGGTACATAAAAATTTTCGAAATTTTTTATTTTAAGGAATGTCCGTAAAAGGCAATAAAATAACACAAATTTTACATAAAGAACGAAGTTGATCGGATTATTAGTTGCCGAGATATCTGTAATCCTGTTTCCCACATTCTTCGATTTTTCATGACCCTGTATTTCATTCAAATTTCAATTCAAAGATATATTTCAATTGGAAATGAGACGCTTAATCCGACGCAATAAACTGTTAGCTAATAAGGTTATTATTTTTGGAGTTATAAGGATGTTTCTTTTTCGCAATTCAGTACTACTTGAGTAGTTAGGCGTCTTGTATAATTTATCGAAAGAGATTCATCAGCAACTCATTAATACAGCATTACTATGCACAATAAAAATATAAATACACGTTTAAATTTTGTTTTGGAATTGCAATCCATTTTATAAATAGTTTTCAAATGTATTATTTTCATATATTATATATGCATATATATGATGGGTAAGTATTACGGTGGCTCCCAACGACTAGTCTTTTATTGTAATTATATCAATGCTAGCTCGATTATGCATCTGCTTAGGCGGTGTTTTATTTATTTATTTTTAATAAAATTTTAATTCCTGTATGGAATACTATGCGAATACAAATGCTGAATTATTCATATCGTCTTGCAAACTAATGTAACTAGATTGTACGTGAGAGAGAGAGACTTTTCTTTTTTTTAATCATGCTTGATTTTTTTTTACTAATGAATTAAACTTTAGTTATTAGAAAAAAAATCATCTCTACCCAGTGATGTAAAAAAAGCAATTATCTGCGGGTATGTTGTTGCTTTATAACACAAATTTAAACGTGCTTGACAATAACCCTTGTTTACTCTATCAGCATAAGCACAATGTATCTGCGGAAAAATTATCAGTGCAAAAAAAAAGTAACATTAAATCTTATCAGTTAATCAACAAAAACCAGAACTGAAAATCGATACTTAATTTAAAAGTAAAATCATTTTATAACATTGTCCTTGTGGAAATAAAATTTTGAATGTGATCAAATACGCAACAAGACATTGGTATGTGCTATCGATTTTTTTTTTCTGAAAAGTATAAAACTTAGCTAAATCAGACAGATTGTAAAAATAATACCTGTTAATTATAAAGATACTTCTTAGCTGGCAGTTTTTAACTTTTATAATTGTTTCCGGTATAAACTTACCTACTTCATCTAAATAGCTGTTAGCTGTAATAGCTTTAAAGAATACACTGAAAAATTTATTTAAAACTTTTCACATTAAATATGACTTTAGCAGAAGACAATTGTGTATTAATTGTCGACCAGTTTCCAGATGATTTTTTAATGGAAGATTTACCATTTGAAAACAAGCTCACTAGTGTTCATGTAAAGCTGGAGAAAAACTGTTTTCTCAAAGTTTTATTGAAAGGAAGAGGAACAGAGGAAATATATTCAGACTCCACATGTTCAGTTGCATATTTTTCTTTGAACAGTTTGCTGTTGCTTCACTCATACGTAATGTTATATACAGACGATGGAGTGACAACGCTAGACGATTTAACTGTAAAAAAGCTTAATGCGGAAATAAATCATCCTACTTTTAGAATCATAAGAGAATATTCTGACAATAGAGTTATAAAAGTTATAACTCCTTTCAAATGCCGAAACTTCAGTAGTTTCCACAGATACATTACTACAACTTTGGTAAAAGGAATAATAAATATTATGAATACTAATCATTAGATAATGGTATTCATTTAGGTATTCTTATTCAAAAATTATCAAAAGCGAGACTAATCTCAGATGCAAAATTTTGACTGTTTAATAATTTTTTTACAACACATTTATTAAGGTATCTGACTATCTTCAAAACATCTATTTTGATGAAAAATCATTTTTAATTTTATTTTATTTGCTTAAAGAACATATAATTTTTTGTTCTAAATATGTTTTTATTTTATCTTTACGGCTGTTAGAAATAGAATTACAGTCATTTAGAAAAGATAAGGAAATGTAGTTTTAAACTCATGTGAAATCTTTTACCACCTATCTATTTTTTTTTTTTTTTTTTTTTTTTTTTTTTTTAGTAAAATAAATTGAAAATATGGAACAGATACCACATTTTAAGCTAGAATATTTTTAATATTTAGTCTACACATTTTTGCCATTTAACAGTATGAAATTGTATTTAAAAAAATTAGTGGTGTCCAAATAGCTATAAGTGATGGATCAAGCAAACTCTTCTTGTACGAGCGAATCTGCTAAATGGTTAACAACATATTTTGAAAAAGTTAATCTGAGGAAATATATTCAGGCTCTACTTATTCAGTTGCATGTTTTTCTATGAAAAGTTTACTTTTGCTTTACTCATATGTCATGTTATATAGAGATGAAGAAGTTATAGTTGGAAGATTTAGCTGTACTAAAGTTTAATGCAGAAATAAATCACCCTACTTTTAGAATCATAATACCCTGTTCACACTACGGATAGTTAAGATATCTCAGACCTGGAACTCACAAGGAAGGTCTCCATACGGGCATACTCAGAATAATCTGAAAAAATTGCAGAATGTTCTTCTCATCTAGCTATATATGTTTATAAAAAAAATTTCGGCGGAACCTCCTTATAACGTCCGTAAAAAAAAAAAAAAAAAAAAAAAAAATATTCGTTTATTTGGCGATTTATCTCCGGTTGGCGAAAAAACGAAATTTTGAAAAATACGCTTTTACGTTTCGAATACTTTTTAAAGAAAAAACTTTCTATGTTCAATTTATTTAAATAAGTTTAGTTTAAGTAATTTTAGTTTTGCATTTTGACTTTACTTTAAGTGTAATTTTGTCATATACGTTTATATGAATTTATAACAAAATGAAATAAATATATTTTATCATTTAAAAAAAATTTAAATTGATTAAAATTGTTCCAAATTGAAAAATACACTGTTAAAAATCTGCTGGATTTTGTTGCAGCGCACTCCCTTGCTTGTATAGAAAACGGTTACTTTGCCGTAAAATGGAGCTTTCCCATTGGTTGGAATAGAGATATTATATACAAGCGGTGGAGTGCGTTGCAGCAAAATGCAGCAGATTTTTAACAGTGTTGCAAAAGCTACATCACCGCTAAAAATCTGTACCATTTTCTGCAGCGTCACTCCACTGCTTTTATAGAAAACGGTCAATTCACCGTGCTATGAAGCATTCTCATTGGTCAGGAGAGAAATATTCTATAAAAGTAGTGGAGTGACGTTGCAGTAAATGCTGCAGATGTTTAACAGTGAAGTCAATTAAAATCAATTTTCAGATTCGTTAAAATCGTCTGCTTTTGGCGAGGAAATGCACTGCTCGCCAAATCCCGCTTCGCTTTCAGCTTTTCACGCCAATTATTCCAAACTATTTTATTTTTTTACATATCTAATAATGTTATTCCGCCTCTAATTTTCACTGATCCATTATTACCTACATGAATAGTTTAATTCGCATTTTTTTCAAAAAATTCTGAGTATGCCCCCAATGGAGACCTTCCTTGTCAGAGAGTTCCACAGACTCTCTCAGAGAGTTTCAACTTGCCCGGGCTAGATACAGGAACAACCACTCACTCTCATTGGCTATAAAGCTTCGCTTTTACTGATTGGCTGTTGCGGCCGTCTTTACTTCAAGCGCATGCGCCAACATTACATTTTTTCAGTTCAGAGATACAATGACATTCGCTGAGATATCTTAGGTAAGTTCTTCAATGTGAATAGGCATCCAATTCCGGGAGGGTCCGCTTCAAACACGGCGATCTTAAGATACCTTATGTTTGTAATGTGAACAGGGTATAAGAAAGCATTCTGACAATACAGTTATAAAGGTTAGAACTCCTTTAAGATGCCGAAATTTCGATAGATTCCACAGATATATGACTACAACTTTGATAAAAGGAATAGCAAATATTGTGAACACGAATCTTTAGAATAATGGTATTCATTTAGGCATTTTTATTATTCCAAAGATATCAAAGACAAGACAAATCTCAGATGCAAAAGATTTTACTGTTTTATCAACTTTTTACAACATCTTTATTAAATTGAATGGAGAATGTCGCGAATATGTGTGTTTAATCATTTAGTGACATTTGTGTTTTCATTTTATTGATATTGTTTTATAATTTCGATATAAATATGCTTAAAAATAACCCTTGTTTACTGTATCAGCATAAGCAATATATCTACGGAAAACTTATCAGTGAAAAAACATATCACTAAATCATATCAGTTGATCAACAAAAACCAAAACTGAAAATCGAAGCTAAATTTGAAAATAAAATCATTTCATAGAACTGTGTTTATGGAAATATAGATTTGGATGTGATAAAATAAACAATAAGACAGTGTTATGTACTATTGATTTTTTTTTCTGAAAAGTATAAAACTACGCTAATTCAGACAGGTTGGAAATATAATACTTGTTGCTTATAAAGAAAATACTTCTTAGCTGTAAGTTTTTATCTTTTATAATTATTTCTAATTTAAACTTATCTACTTTATTTGGATAGCTGTAACAGTACTTTAACGAATACACTGAAAAATTTGTCTAAAACTTTTCACATTAAATATGACTTTTGCAGAAAACATTTGTGTATTAATTGTCGACCATTTTCCAAAGGATTTTTTAATGGAAGATTTGCCATTTGAAAACAAGCTCGCTAGTGTTCATGTAAAGCTGAAGAACAACTGTTTTCTCAAAGTTTTTTTGAAAGGAAGAGAAACACAGAAAATGTATTCAAAGTCCACATGTTCAATTGCATATTTTTCTCTGAACAATTTACTGTCGCTTCACTCACAGAGTTGCCAAGTCTCCGGCTTTTTGAACACCAATATTATTTTAGGGAAAATGATGTTCTTTGAAATAGCCGAAATGTTCCAATTAAATAGAACAATATTTTCTGTATTAAAATACTGGTATCCAAAAAGCCGGAGGTTTGGTATCTCTGCACTCATATGTTATGTTATATAGAGACGAAGGAGTTATAACACTAAAAGATTTAACTGTAGAAAAGCTTAATGCAGAAATAAGTCATCCTACTTTTAGAATCATAAAAGAATAGTCTGACAACAGAGTTAGAAAAGTTAGAACTCCTTTCAGATACCCAAACTTCAATAGTTTCCACAGATACATTACTACACCTTTAGTAAAAGTTTTAATGCATATTATGAATACTAACCTTTAGATAATGGTATTCATTTAGGTATTCTTATTCCAAAATTATCAAAAGCAAGACTAATTTCAGATGCAAAATTTTGACTGTTTAAAAATTTTTTTACAACACATTTATTAAGGTCTCTGATTACCTTCAAAACATCTATTTTGATGAAAAATCATTTTTTATTTTATTCTATTTGCTTATAGAACATATAATTTTTTTTTCTAAATCTGTTTTTATTTTATCTTTATGACTGTTAGAAATGGAATTACAGTCATTTAGAAAAGATAAGGAAATGTAGTTTTAAACTCATGTGAAATCTTCAACCACCTATTTTTTTTTTCTTACGTACAATAAATTGAAAATATGGGATAAATACCACTTTCTATTAGCTAGAACATTCGTAATATTTAGTCTAAACATTTTTGCCATTAATTAGTATGAAATTGTATTTAAAAAAATTAATGGTGTCCAAAAGCTGTAAGTGATGGATCAAACAACTCTTTTTGAATAAGAAAATCAGCTAAGTGGTAAGATGCATTTTTTTTTAAATTTAATCTGAGGAAATGTATTCAGACTCTACTTATTCAGTTGCATGTTTTTCTATGACAATTTTCTTTCGCTTCCTCATATGTAAGGTTATATAGAGATGAAGAAGCTATATCATTAGAAGATTTAGCTCTAAAGAAAGCTTAATGTGGAAATAAATCATCCTACTTTGTGAGGGAGTGCCCCTTTGTAATAAAGACACTCTGGTGTTTTTAGTGAGATTGTGACGTCTATGTTCTAACATGTGTGGCGCAAAAAAATGACATCTATCCTTTATTCAACTTTAATTTTCCTGAGTGCGTGTGGCGTCCTCGATCTACAGTTAACTGCGGTTATGAGTTTTATGCAAATTTCTAGGCCCGTCTTCAGTTTGCAAGGTATAATTGCTGTAAGTTGTGTATGGTGTATGTTGTGTGGCGTGGTGAGCCGGGATAGCCTCCAGCAAAGAATAGCAGATCTGCTGTGTGAAGGTATAGAGGAGCCTCAGCTATCTAGTTGGGTAAGAGTTAGTTTAGAACTGTGATTATTTGAGAATAAAAGATATTAGTGCAGCCACGGGCTGTTTTATTACAGGTTATAGTAAAAGTAGACCGCGACCTGAAAAGAAGAGCCAGGTTAGTGCTTCGAGCTTAGTCGTAAATGTGAGTATGAGTTACAGTTTAATCTCATAGTATTGTGTTTAGTTGTCAGAAATACTGAACTTTGGCTCCACTCCCCATTTCTCAACTCCAGTAAATAAAAGTGTTGCATTTTAACTTTACTTAGACTATGTCCTCTTTTGACCGATAAGTCACAGGCGACATCCACTGCCACGTCACAACTTTTAGAATCATAAGAAAATATTCTGACAATAGAGTTATAAAAGTTATAACTCCTTTCAGATGCCGAAACTTCATTAGTTTCCACGGGTACATTACTATAACTTTAGTAAAAGGAATAGTAAATATTATGAATACTAATCATTAGATAATGGTATTCATTTAAGTATTCTTATTCCAAAATTATCAAAAGCAAGACTAATATCACATGCAAAATTTTGACTGTTTAAAAAACACACTGTTTTTACAACTGTTTTTACAACACATTTATTAAGGTATCTGACTATCTTCAAAACATCTACTTTGATGAAAAATCATTTTTTATTTTATTTTATTTGCTTGAAGAACATATATTTTTTTCTAAACATGTTTTTACTTTATCGTTACGACTATTAGAAATGGTATTACAGTCATTTAAAAAAGATAAGGCAATGTAGTTTTAAACTCGTGTAAAATCTTCAACCACCTAACTCTTTTTTTTTTTTACTTACGATAAATTGAAAATATGGGATAAATATCACTTTTCTTAAACTAGAATATTCGTAATATTTAGTGTTTACTTTTTTGCCTATTAAACAGTATGAAATTATGTTTTATAAATTATACTCACTTTCTTTTGCCAATTACTTATGCTGGAAAAATACATCTAGTATTGTATTTTAAATGAGATGAATGAATCTGATATACATATTTTTTAATCTGTGTTATAAATAAAAGTTATGTATTTTTAAATGAAATAAGTTATAGTTTTATGTTTCAAATGAAACTGGCATATGGCATAAAATTTGGCAAACCTGCACTCGGCTAGCATAAAAGCACCAAAATGGCAATCATGCATATAAAAATGTGAAGTGGGGAGACTTGGAAGTGTTAATGACATTGGGCTTTTATAATATAGATTGGCGACTTATCACCTGCGCTGGCTGACATGAAATTGGCTGCTTAGTATATAACGAGTGACGTGGGTAAGCCCGGAAGTGTTGACAGTCACATGACTTAGGCTTTTATTATATAGAGGATTAACCCTTGAAGACGAGTGGCTGGTATGCGTGCCACTTAAAATTCCCAGAATCCTTTATTATTGCCATCAGTTATTTTTATTGTAGAGTTTACCTTATTTAATTGGAGCATTTTCCCAATTCAAGTACAGAAAATTTTATGTTTTTAAAAACTGGTGGTTAAAGATTAAAAATTAAGCAAAGTGCTCTCATCGTGAAGGATTTAACTGTATCATTAACCCGGGAGAAAGCGCGCTTACCCCAGGGTATGACTGGTTTTAACTTTATCACCAATAAAATCAAACTAAAGCAGTCGTTTTATTCAGATGGAGACAGTTCTTACAAATTTAGCGATAAAATAAGTTGAAGATTACTTTTAAAAAATTAGTGGTTGCAATTGTAAAAACCATACGCACTCCGGGTCTTTTAGGCCTTACGGGCGTCCTCCCGGGTTAAAAGAAAATCATTGCTCAAAGCATAATAAGACTTTGTAAAAAAAAAATTCAAAGTAGGGCTGGTTATAGCTATATATACTAGAAAAATATGAATGGGTATACTATAAAAATTCAAAGAGATACGAAGCCTAAATAATATCAAATACTGCTATTCTGTATAACCAGGGCTCCCAAATGGTCCGCGAACTGAACATCAGAATTTTTTTGAGACATTTTCTTTTTAGATTTTTTTTGCAAATTGTCAAGAAACCACGTTTGGAAGTTGATTTTAGCTCAAACGTATTATGAAATTTTCTGTTAAGAAATACTGATGTTCAGTTCGCGGACCATTTGGGAGCCCTGTATAACTCTTTTCTTTTCTTATCCTTGTCCATTTATAAGGATCTTAACTCAGTACTGAGAATAAAAGATAGTGGAAATTGAAACATTTGGCATTTCATAAAATTAAATTCAGCGTAGTTATAGCTTTTTCTCTTTTCAGTGTAGCTAACACAAAATCGTTGATCAATGCTTAAATTTGGCACTGTGCTAAAGGATCTTGCGTAGAAAGGAGCTCGCAAATTTGCAAATCCGCTTTCGTACGTGACGCTTTTTTACAGATAGGCTTTTAATTAACTTTTAAATACACAAGAGTCATAATGAGAGACCCACTCAATGCAAACTAATCGCGAACCCCATCGTATTTATAAAGGATTCGTAAACATTTAAAAGTTAAAAAAGAAAAAGAAAAAAAAGGACATTTTAATACGAAACATTTTGTGCCGTACACTGTAAAAAAAAATCTGTAAAGATATTAAACATTTTCTAGGAAACTGGGATTCCAAGAACTTTTCATGTAACGCTAACAAGCAAAATCCATGTAACCGATTCTAAAACTTGAGTTTTTGTTGTTACCGTTACAGGAAGAGTTCTTGGAATCCCAGTTCCATCTGTAGTACCTTTACAGATTTTTTTTTACAGTGTAGTGGCCGCTATATCCAAAATTAGGAACGTTTTGCTTTCGATGAGGCGCAAATAATATTTTTTAAAAAGTCCTGGTACTAAAATGGATATTTTTTTAATTTCTTATGCGTACGAACTCTGATTTATGTAATTAATTCTAATTAAATTAGTATGTTTGCAACAATATGAAGCTTTTGTTTTTTTACTGCTACTGTGTATTGCATTTTACAAATATATTATTAAAAGTTGTTAAGTAGTCTTTAAAATCCCTTAGTATGCAGAGTATGCCGGTCCCGACATTATTTATGTCCAAAATGTCCCTGTGTTTAAGCTCACGGCTAATTAATGACGAATGTTTTCAAAAATCATTATCACTAAAGTTTTTATACTTTTTCTACAATATGTACCTCCAACGCTCCTCAACATCTTTGCTCAACGCCCACAAATCGAAATTGTGTATAAGAGAGAAATATGCTTTTCTCAAAAACTATGCGATCTAAAGTTTTCTTGCAAGGTTTAAAGTAACATCTATCACCTCTGATTTTTTTTTTTTTTTTCATAATTTTAGTTTCAGTAGATTCAAAATTAGATGGAAGGAACATATTTTTGCTCTATATTTTCGACGATATCTCTGAAAATATAATACCTAAAATTAAAAGAAATATATTTTTGAGTTTAGCGTAACAAAAGCTTTCACAAGATATCTAACAGAATATACAAAGAAAATGGTTCCGTTTTCACATTATAGGTACGGAACTCTAAAACGTTCTAAAACTGCGATTTTTGCGTTATTGAATAAATGCATGAAATTTGGCATGTTAATTATTTATAAGATATAAATGCATTTCCTAAAGAATTTCTAAAAACATTTCCTAAAAAATTCTAAATTTAAAATAGCTCACAATAAGCAGTAAGCGTTCTGAAAACGTCTTAAATTGCGATTTCTACACAATCTCATGAATTATCAAACAGATTTTTTAAAAAATGGTTGCACATTAATGGTGACGGCCGTTGCTCCAACATAGGCTCTATTTCATGTAGTTGCAAGAGCAAAAAATGTTCTAAACTGTGTTTTTTGTGCAACTGAGGGGTCTAGCAGTTTGAAATTTGGTATGGTATGTTACTTAAGAGAAGCAAATATTTTCTAAGAACTTCCAAAATTAAAAGAATGAAGTGAACGAAAAGCGTTCGAGAAACGTTCTAAATTACGAATCTTATGCAATCATAAGAAGTACAAAACAGAATAAAAAATATAACGATTGCAAATAGGTGTCAATAGAAAATGTTCAAACACAATCTATATTTTACTATGATATCACTAAAAATAGACGATTGCACTACGCTGTAAAAAAAAAAAAAAAAAAAAAAAAAAAAAAAAATCAGTAAAAGTACTAATCATTTTCTTGGAAACTGGGATTCCAAGAACTTTTCATGTAACAATAACAGGAAAAATCCATGTAACCGATTCTAAAACTTGAGTTTTTGTTCTTACCATTACAGGAAAAGTTCTTGGAATCCCAGTTTCCTAGATAAAGTGTAGTACCTTTACAGATTTTTTTTTTACAGTGTAGTAAAATAAATCCTAAATTGTTACTTCTATGATACGAAAGAGGCTAGAAACTTTAAATATGGCATGATTGTTATTTATAAAATATAAACGCCTTTTAAGAACAATTGAAAAAAAAATTGACATATAAAAGTTGTAAAGCGATTTGAAAGATTTAAAAGCATTCTAAAAAACTCCTAAACTGGGATTTCTACGCAATCTCAGGAAATAATAAACCGATTTTAAAAGTAACGTTTGCGAATCAAGGGTGCAATAACTGATCCTACCTCGGCTATATTTTATGCCTGTACCTGTACTACCTGGGTTTTACAGGAGAAACAAACTTTCGAAAAAAAAAAACCTTTAAAAACTTTCTAAATTACGCAAGTACCGAACCGATTTCAAAATTAATGTTGGTAAATTAATGATGACATCCTCTTTTAAACATAGACATTTTATGTTGGTGTCACTATCCGTAGAAATTGGCAGAGCGTTAGACAAGAAACTTGGAATTTGACATAATGGCTAATTTTAAGATGTAAGTGCATACTAAGAAGATAATTTTTAAAAAATTAAAACTTCAAATGAATAAAATAAGCGTATGAATTGAGCATGAAAGTTTTAAAACATTTTCTAAATTATCATTTTTTTAGAATTAGCCTTAGTTCTAACTAATTCAAATCACATTTCTACCTAATGCAGTGTAATAATGAAGTTGGGTCAACCTGTGGCTTAAATAGTAGTTTTTGAACTATTCCTAAAAGTTTATTTTCTTCTAATAAAGATTAGACATACAAATATCACTTGGCATAATTCAACTATTACGTGAGCAAAGCCGCGGGGTATGCTAGTCTAGAATAAACATTGAAGAGTGTCAGGAATAGGGTTGTTTTTAGCATTTTTGAGGTCTATATCGTACTGTCTAACGTTTACATTTGTCCCATACGACAATTTCTTCTTTTTCTTACCACATCTTACTTTTGAGAATTTCAAGTTTTTTTTTTTTTCTTTTTCAGTTTTTTTTCTCCTTTTGAGGAAAAAAAATCACATGCACGCGCATAAAATGTAAAGCAGCTTGTTTCCGACCAGGATGAGAAATTTTTTGGAAGATATCTTAACATTAATTAAGCATATGCGAACTACTGAAACTAACCGCTTAACCCAGTATGCATCACTGTAGCATTATATCATCTGAACGTGATACTATTATGCACTACAAATACCGGGTGTCCCAAAAATGACTGATGGATTTTAAAATTCAATAACTTGCAAACGGTGACAGCTATTTAAAAAAAAAATTGCAGGAGGGTTATGTTTAATTTCAGGAGATTTTTTACCGTAATTTTTTATTTTAGTTCGCATCTCAAACAATAGGTGGCGCTGGCGGCGATTGAAGGCCAGGTGACCAGTGCGGAATGAAGCGTCGACCTCCATTTAAAATCCATCAGTCATTTTTGGGACATCCGGTATATGCACTGTAAAATTTAAAATATAGTGCATGCTTTGCTTGACTTATTATTACTTTTTATACTTAAATACAAACAAATATTTTTATAGTGTGTCCACTATAAAAAATTTTACATTATCATAACTGATTTTTAGGATGTTTTGATTTATTTTTGTTCTCTACTTGCAAAATTAGCTAAACAATGTTGATATAATAATGTAATCCAAATATAGTTAGAACATTTACGATTAAAAATCGACTTATTGATACCGAATTTATAAAAAAAAATTACCGAAAACAATGCAGACACATGCTGCATAGTTCAACAGTTTGGTGTAAAAAGTGACGTGATGAAATCAAAACTAACTAGTGTCAATCAAAATCTTACTTTTTGCCTTCCAGAAAACTAGCAGCCTAGTCAGGAAACTCTTCCAGGATTCAAATAACGAGGTTACTTTGCAATAATGATTCGTTGATAGGGAAAAAAAGGAGATACAGAAAAATAGGAAAATAAATGCTTTAAAGATATCGGTCAGACTAGTTCTATAGAAAATCCAAAGATTACTTTTCTTAGTAAGTGGATTTAATATTTATGAAGTATTATGTCAGGAATATGATCAATGTTGCACTTTTGTTTGAGTTGGAACTTTGTATTTCAGTGTGTGTGTCTGTGTGGTTAGGGGGTGTATTGTTTTCAGTAGGAAAATTGGATTTTTATACCATTAAAAAATAAAAAAGTTTAAAAATTCAGAATGGCGGGATATTTCTTCCTGAATTCACCAGTAATAATGATTTTCTTTTTAAAAAAAGCAGTTAACGATGCATTTCGCAAATTTTGAAAAAAAAAGTTTTATGGGTGCATTTGTATGATTATTTTGCTATAGAATATTAAAGGCTGTCGCCAAAATCGCCAAAATCTAACTTTTTTCGGATACCAAATCGCTAGTTTTGTCGCGATAAAAAATCATGAAAAAAAAAAGAAAGTTTCCCCAGTTTTAGACTAAAAAAAAAGTTCAATATACTATACGGCCAAAGGTGACCGGTCACTCGGGGAAAAAATCTTCAAGGTAACGTATGACCTATACCTGTTGTGCTTATACACCTGGAGTTTTAGGAAAATTCCTCATGTATTTTTCTAGATACTTAGCAAAATGTCTAAAATCGCAATCCGGTCACCTTTGGCAATATAGTGTTTAAGGTTCATAGAGTGCATTTCCAAGATTATGCAATGAAACATTGAAGACTGTCTTCGAATTCTAACTTCGTACAGATAACATAACACAAGTTTTCGTCGAAATAAAAAATCATAGAAAAAAAAAAGAAGTTTCACAAATTTCGGGAGAAAAAGTAACGATTCAGCAGAAGATTTATACAATACTAGCTGACCCGCCCGGCGTTGCCCGGGTCCGTATTAACAATATTAAACGAACTTGAAATTTGTATGATTTTATCAATAACTGGAAGCATGCAGAAATGCATTGTCTGAAATACGTTGCAGCTGACTTTGTGAAAAATCGGTTTTAAAAACAACAACTAATATTAAGCTCTAAAAATACTTAAAATGAGCAATGAGAAACACGGGAGGGAACATGTATCCAACGATTGCGTTAGTTTCGTGTTAAAGTGTTGATATTTACCCGTAAAAATCACTGTTAAATCACGTAACTAATTATTTTTTTCACATAGAAATCCCAAGTGAAATATTTTGAATTTCAAACTAATTATATCATTCTTAAATCCGACTATACCTTGAATGAATCGATACGCGATGATAAAAGATTGGTATATAGTATTATAATTTCAGAGCCATTTAACAAAAGTGTATATTTTTAATCAAAGCATGCGTAATGTTGACTCTGTGGACAAATTCCTAACCGTAAACTTTTGTACCATAACCATAATCTGTCTGTAACCTAACTGCGACTTAACATTACCCTACCGTAACTTAAATATAACATAAATGTAACCTAGCCGTCACTTTGAAATATCAATATAGAAGCATCATTTAAGATTTTGCTTGAAAAGTTAGCATTCTTTCGTTAATGTCTTAAAATCGTCTGCACTCTGAAATCTAGATTTTAGACTAATATTTGTTATTTAAGTTTTCGCGCATGATTTTAAAAGAATGTTTTCATAAATATATTTTATATATTGATATAGAGTTATTAATATGTTGTTATATTAAAACCATATTTTCATCTACGTTATAAAGTATTAAAAAGTTCTGAAAAAAAAAGAAACCTTTTAGTAATACAATTTTTAGTTCAAATCAAATGTTTTCAATATTTTATTTTATTTTATTTTGACATTTAATTATTTCGAATTTATCAATTTCAATTATTTTAAAAGCAAACATTTTTTTAAAAATAAATAATATAATAGAAAAAAGACCATTTTAAAAAATTACTATTTCTTCATAAAATACGCTTCGGCTGTAATTCATTTCTTTCAATTCGTCTTATTAATACAAAATCACTTCCACATGCTTTTGTTTGGGACATTAAAATTTGAGCGATAAATGATTTAATATTGCAACCCTTTTTTCGGTTCACTTCACCACCACCTATCTTTTTCCTCCATGGTTTACAACCGCTGTGATAAAAAATCATCATTTAAACTGACAGTTTGCCAGTCTATGAATTTTAAAGGTCTATTCCCAGCTTTTTTAATTATTTATGCGAAAATTTTATGCAACCAACCAACCATAACTGAATGAAGAGAAAAAAAGAAGAAAAAAGGCGATTTTTTATGAGAGTGATCTTTGGAATTTAATTAATTACTCAGTTAATAAATAGAATTTCGAAATTCTGAAGCTCAGGTGCATCAGGAGAGATATTGGGCTACTCTCATAAAAATTTTGAGCTTCGTACGTCCCATAGATTTTGCTAGCCATCGCAGACACACACACACACACACACACACACACACACGCGCGCAGACAGAGCGATTTGTTATTTTATTAGTATAGATATTTGCAAGATTATGCTATTGTTATGCAGCGAAATATTGAAGACATTCCCCAAATTCTAACTTTATTTGGATAACATATGTCGCAAGCTTTTGTTGCGGTAAAAGATCCTAATAAAAAGTAAGATTCGCAAATTTCTGCCAAAAAAGTGAAGGTTCAATAAAAGATTAATACAATACATTTGCAAAATTACGCAATGAAAGATTGAAGATTTCTAACTTCGTTTAGATAACATATCACAAGTTTTCGTCGCGATAAAAAATCATAAAAAAGAAGTTTCACAAATTTCGGCCAAAAAAGTAAAGATTCAGTAGAAAATTCATGCAATAAATTTGTAAGATTACGCTATTATTATGCAGTGAAATATTAAAGACAGTCCCCAAATCTTATACTATAATGCGAGCAAAAATTGTGTGTGTGTGCGTGTGTGTGTGTGTGTGTGTGGGTAAATTTTATCTCAAAAACGGCTCTAACGATTTTCGCAAAAATTTGGATTTTACCATTTTCGGGCACGAAAAGACCATTGGGCTAGGTCACATGTTCGAGAAAATTGGATTATTGGGTCATTTTGGGTCATAATGGGTCAGGATCAAGTTATTTATATCTAGAGAACGGCTGGATCGATTTTAAGGAAATTTTGTATCCAATCGTTTTTTGGCACGAGAAAACAATTGAGCTGGGTCACATGTTCGAAAAGTTTCGATTAGTGGGTCATTTTTGGGTCATTGTGGGTCAAGCCATTTTTATCTAAAAAACGGCTCTAACGATTTTGACCAAATTTTATATTTTATCGCTTTGGATTACAAGAAGACCATTGGGTTCGGTAACATGTTCGAGAAAATTCGGTTAGTGGGTCATTTTTGGGGTCATTGTGGGTCATGCTATTTTTATCTAGAGATTTTCTCACGCAATTTTGACTAAAAATTGGATTCTATGGTTTTCGGGCACGAGAAAAACATTGGGCTAGGTTACATGTTCGAGAAAAAAATTTAATGGGTCATATTGGGTCATTAAGAGTCTGGGTCAAGCTATTTATATTTAAAGAACGGCGTGATCGATTATAACGAAATTTTGTATGTAACATTTTTTTGACATGAGAAAACTAATGGGCTAAATCACATGTTTGAGAGATTTCGACTATGAGGGTCATTTGTGAGTCATGATGGGTCATAATGGGTCATGGTCAAGCTATATCTAAAGAACAGGTGGATCGATTTTAATGAAATTATGTATGCAACATTTTTTGGCACGATAAAATCATTAGACTAGGTTACATGTTCGAAAAATTTCGATTAATGGGTCATTTTGGATCATAAAGGGTCTGGGTCAAGCTATATATAATTAAAGAACGGCAGGTTCAATTTTAACGGAATTCTGTATGTAACAATTTTTTGACATGAGAAAACTAATGGGCTAAATCACATGTTTGAGAGATTTCGACTATGAGGGTCATTTGTGGGTCATGATGGGTCATAATGGGTCATGGTCAAGCTATATCCAAAGAACAGGTGGATCGATTTTAACGAAATTTAGTATGCAACATTCTTTTGGCACGATAAAATCATTGGATAAGGTTACATGTTCGAAAAATTTCGATTAATGGGTCATTTTGGATCATAAAGGGTCTGGGTCAAGCTATATATAATTAAAGAACGGCAGGGTCAATTTTAACGGAATTCTATATGTAACAATTTTTAGAAACGAGAAAACTAATGGACTAAGGCACATATTCGAAAGCTTTCGATTATAAGGGTCATTTGTGGGTCTTAATGGGTCAAGGTCAAGCTATATCTAAAGAATGGGTGGGTCGATTTTAACGAAATTTTGTATACAACATATTTTTGGCATGAGAAAATCATTGGGGTAGGTCACATGTTCAAGAAATTTTAATTAGTGGGCCACTTTTGGGTATTCTAATTTTATCTAGACAACGTTTTGCGCAATTTTGACTAAATTTTGTATTTTATCGTTTTCGGGCACAAGAAAATCATTGGGTTATGACAGATTTTTGAGGAAATTCGATCAAGGGGTGATTTTGGATCATAAGGGGTCAGGGTCAAACTAACTATATCTAAAAAACGGCTCAATCGATTTTATCTAAATTTTGTATCGAATGTTTTTCGGCATGCTAAAACTAATGAGCTAGGCCACACGTTCGAGAGATTTCGATTATAAGGGTCATTTGTTGGTCATGATGGGTCATGCTAATTTTATATAGAAAATGGTACTCACCATTTTGACTATACTTTGTATTATATCGTTTTTGAGCAAGAGAGAACTATTTGGCTTGGACACATGCTCGCGAAAATTCGATTAGTGGGTCATTTTGGGTCTTAATGAGCTAGGGTCATTCTAATTATATATAACAATGACTCAATCAATTTTACATAAATTTTGAAACAAAACGTTTTTTGTCACGAGAAGGCTACTGGGCTGAGTTGCATGTTAAACAAAATTATATTAGTGGGTCATTTCGCTTCATTGCTGAATGCTGCCAAGCTAATTTTACCTAAAAAATGGCTTAAACGATTTTGATTCAATTTTATATTCTACTGTTTTTGATTACCTGAAGACGATTGAGCTATGTCACATGCTTGATCAAATTTGATTAGTGGCTCATTTTGGGTAATACGGGTCAGGGTCACGAGAACATGGCAACAGCCAATAACTTGGTGATGTCTGACAAAATATTGGCTACATATGGCCAAAAAATCTACTATAAAAATTACGAAAACTAAAACACGTATTTGGAGCCAAATGAAAGAATGACTCAAAATTTGGCTATATCTAGCAAAAAAATATTTTTTGTCTTTCAGAAATGTGAAGAATTTTTTTATACATTCTTATGAGGATTCGAGATGCATAGTTGAACAAATCAAAGTCGAACTAAAAAAGTGATTTAGATCGATGTCCTTTCGTTGTAAATTTTAAAATAAAGTAAAATTTATAAACATGCGCATAAAAACACAGTTTTCTTATTGATTGTTTTTCTAAATAAACATGTTTTACAGTAATAATACCGAGTGAATGACACAGTGAAAATACTATATCGAGTTGAACACAAAGTTAATTTTGACCGAGCTAAGCTCGGTCTCCCCTGCTAGTTCTAACTTAACTCGGATAACATATCGCAAATTTTCGTTTTGCAAAAAGATCTTAATAAAAAATAAGTTTCTCAAATTTCTGCCAAAAAAATAAAGATTCTATAGAAGATTCATTCAATACATTTTAAAGTTATGTAATTAATTTGCAAATAAATATTGAAGATTGTCCTAATTTTCTAACTTTGTTCGGATAACGTATCGCAAATTTTCGTCGCAATAAAAGATGCTAAAAAAAGTTGTTTCTAAAATTTCGGCCGAAAAAGTAAAGTTTCAATAGAAGATTCACACAATACATTTGCAAGATTACGCTACTATTATGCAAAAAAAATTGAAGACTGTCCCCAAAATCTAATTTCGTCCGGATACGAAATCACTGGATTACGTCAATACGTTTTCTGAGTGGTCTGATTTTTAAATTATCGCTGCAGTGTTGAGAGGAGAATGGGGTATACTTATAAGGTAGTATACAGTGGCGGTCATATGTTTCCGGCCAGCAAAAATTTTTCAGTTAATTTGTAAATATACCCATATGAAAAGGAATCTCAAAGTGATATTTATACATTTTATTGACATAATAGTTAGAACTTACTTATAGAAGAACATGTAAATGTCAATAAATTTAACTGACAAAATTAAGTATAAAGGAAAACGCATGTTCTCAAAAGTTTTCGGCCACCTTCACAAGTTTGTAAAAAAGTGTTATTGTAATAGAAAATTACAGTGATCAACAATATTTACGATTAGTATTTCATCGTATTACTATTTTATTAGCTTTAGCAATAAGTACTGCGACGCAGCAACGTGACATTCATACAATCAACGGTTAAAGATCGTCTGTGGTACGTTTTTCCCACATTTCTTGCAATTTTGGCGAAATTTCGGCTGAGTTGGAATATTTATAGTTCCGCAGACTTTTGTCAACTTCTTTTCAAAGATTTTCTATTGGATTCATGCTGGGTGCTTGGGCTGATCATTTCAAAAACGAAATGTTTTCTGCGAAAACCATTGCTTATCGAGGTTTGCAAACATTATTTATGTCGTTATCATGTTAAGAAAAATAGATGCGACAAAATTTTATTCTCTAATAAGGCAGAAAATAGTCTTGCAAGATATCCTTATACATTGTATAATTCACCTGGCTGTGGATTTCAAATAACGGACCGACACTTTTTGAGGAAAATACTCCCCACGGCATAACGTGTCCCCGCCATGCTTCATTGTAGGAATAACATAGGTCGAATCATATCTTTTGTTGTTAGGTCATCGGACGTTGTGTCTGCCATCACTTCCAAAACTGTGTCGAATTCGATTGATGGAAAAATAGAACTTTTTTCCAGTTTTCACTTGACCAAACTTTGTGTTCCTTGGAAAATGAAAGTATGGTACGTCTGTATTTTTTTTTCACCTCTGAAAATTTTTTAACACCGACTCTTCCATAAAGTTCTGTATCACGTCAGCATCATATCACGGCAGACTAACTTATTTCAGCAATATTTTCATTCCGTAAATCGCAGTACATTGCAACGGATTTTTTATGCGGATTATCAATGGTTTTTCTCCTGATAATTCTGTCCACAGGAATAGTAATTTTCCGAGGTCTCCTAGACCTCTGAAAGTCCTGAAAACCATGGCCATCTTTATATAATTTTTAAATATCGTTTATAGTCGATTTTACCGATCGATAACTTAGCCGCAATATCTGGAGAAGATTGGCCTTTTAACAACAAGCTAATCGCTCGTTTATGAATAATATTTGTAATAACTTTTCAAATTTGACTTAATCTATGCTATACACGTTGATTCATTCATAAAAACAACCAAAAAACACTTTACGGATAGTAAAAATCTAAAGAATGGTAAGTGGCCGAAAACTTTTGAGAACATGCGTTTTCTTTTATACTTAATTTTGTCAATTAAATTTATTGATATTTACACGTTCTTCTATAAGTAAGTTCCTAACTAATATGTCAATAAAATGTATAAGTATCGCTTTGAGATTCCTCTTCATATGGGTATATTTACAAATTAACTGAAAAATTTTTGCTGACCGGAAACATATGACCGCCACTGTACGTCGTATACCAATAGGAGACATTTACTTTCTAGATTTTTCAAAGAAACTCAAAAGTCGCTTCGTAACTGTAACGTATAAGGTAAGAGCAGCTGACGACACTGTAAAAAAAATTAATACAGATTCAAAGTAATTTCCTGCCCGTATTTACTATTACTTTACGCAAGAATTCAGATGATAGGATTGATCTACGATTAACAGCTTTGTGGAACGGTTTGTCAACGTTGCCGTGATGATTCCTGCAATAATCGCTAAAACAAAAATGTGGTTGGAAGATTGGTTGAAGCAAATGTTTGTAAACATGCCCTTTTCTTATACTCTTTAGTGTGTACTCTCTACTTATAATTTATACGACTATAGTTTTTGCAAGTAAACAGCGGTTTTGAATACTAATATTTCTAAACAATGATCTTCAGAGAAGTTTCCCAGAAGGTAGATAACGATACCACCGCATAAAGACGATAATTATTATAGAAATATGCTGCGATTATCGTTGAAGAATAATAATACACAAAGAGGAGACAATAACAGCCCAATAGTTCATTAAAACAATAAGAAAAGGTAATTACGGTCAAAAAAGAAAATGTTAATCAGAAAAGGAAAAATTCACTAGATTGCAACATTAACGTAACAAAATTTATAAAAACCCGTTATCAAACTTCAGTCTAAAAATGTTTATTCTTAATTGCTCATATTAACAAAAATTAAGAGATTCAGCCTCTGTATGTATCAAAAATCATAGCATTTACTACCTTAGCTTACCTTCTACAGTTACATCTTTTACAGCTTTTTCGTTACAGCTTTTAGTTACAGTTGCATTTTTAACGGTGGTATATAGCGTACGCTTTAGGCGACCGAGAAGATAAAAATATTTTTACTTTTTTAATGACTACTGTACTTTTTATAATGTAGTACTTTTGACATCAATTTTCAGGTGCCTGTGAAATTTTTTCGCCGGATCAATTGTCCCCTGGTTTCAATACTTACGGCACTGATTTGTGGTAATTTTTTGTCATAAAACATTGCAGCTTCATTCGGTTACCAAATCACATGGTTACATCTCGATAATTTTTCATTAAAAATATAAAAATAAATAAAAATAAATAAAGAATCAAACATAAGAAAAACATAGCAAATTTCATCCGATAAAAAGAGGAAGTTAAATTGCCATTTAAGAATTACTAAACTTTGTTCATAAAAAAGTGCATTGAAGAGATAAAAAATAACTTTAACCGTGGCATAATAAAGTAGCTGCACTGCTTATCTTATCGGTGCGGAGCAGAGCCTTTGATGCGGAGAGCGGGAAAACTCACTTTAAGAATGACCGCCCAACCAAATGATTGTCGACTTTTTGTCTACGATAATTCTCCAGCTCGAGTTATTGAAATATCTATGGTTGATAATTGGATTTTATTTATAATGGTAAATGATGTAGAATCGTTAAATTTATATTCAGATGCTGCTGAGGAAGCTGAAGTGATTTTTAAATCTACTGCTGATATACCTCTGAAGATTCTGATGCAAGCTCGTAAGGTTTTAATGTTATACAGTAATAAATCATCGGAAGATACAGCTATGGATAAGTTTATATTTTATATTTCCTCTCCCGAAATTAATTTAAATTATAATAAAACAATAAATCGTGTTAATTTATATTTTCAAAGTATTCACGATTTTCATAAATGGATAAATAGTAATATATTTGAAGGTGTATATCCAAGTATACAGATGGATTGCACAGTTGTGGTTGAAGTGAGAGTGGCTTCCGAGCAAAAAACATGCCCGATGTTTGTATACAGTTTATCCGAAAACGATGATTTAGATGTAGATTTATTTACAATTGAAGTATTAGTACCCGACAATGCTTGGAAATCCCCTTTAGTAATAAAATATAATAAAACATTATTAATTTATTCAAATTCTTCTGAAAACCAGGATACAGCTGATATACCGATAAAAGTTTTGAATCAAATTCGTGATAAGTTAATTGTATATAATAATTCTGATATTACACCTGTAGCATTAGAAGATATGGCTTTAGATCAGTACATACATATCATTGATAATTTAAATTATTACATCCCAATTAATTGCAATCTTTTCGAAAGTACGAATCATTTTCATAAATGGATAAATCGAATTTTAACAAGAGAAATATATTTAATATACTTAACAAGAAAAATATATTTAAATATATATAATAAAGTTATTTTAATTATACGATTAATTTTACTATTATTTGTATGCTATTTTAATTGTTATAATTTATAATTTAATTCATTCATATATTCACTTTATTATGCACATTTTTTATATATGACAAGACTTGTAAAGCTGTTAATACGCATGTTTTTAATTTTATGATATTTTATGAATTGTATAAAGAAGTTTTTTAAAAAATAAATGTTAGTTAAATCTAAATGTATACAAATTTAAATATTTAATGAATAAATAAAGATGAATATTTATATCTATATGATCTAGTTTATTAAAATTTAACAGCACGGGTTATTTATTTCATAATCCAAATTTAATGCTTATGATAAATATATAGTATATGAAAGGTATATTGTATGTATAGGACTTTATTTATGTAATCATGGAAAAAAATTAACAGACTGTAAATACGCGGATTTTTATATCATGATGTTTTTCTGAACGGTTTAAAGAAGCTTATGAAATGCATATTCAAAATAAACATATTCAAATTGAAATATTTATGATTAACAAAAGAATAATATTTTTATCTCGGTGATTATATGAAGTGATAAAATTGGAAAAATGATTAAAAAATGTCTTTTTTTTTAAGATTGAGGCATATTGTTTGATACAATATTTTTTAAAATGGGGGAAAAATGCATATCTTAAATTTCTATATGTAGAAATAGTATATTTTTCAAAAAGTTAAAGTTAAATATTTTGTTAAATCAAACATAAATTCAAAATAAACATATTCAAATTGAAATATTTATGATTAACAAAAAAAATTATATTTTTATCTAGGTGATTATATGAAGTGATAAAATTGGAAAAAATGATTAAAAAGTGTATTTTTTTTTTAAGATTGAGGCATATTGTTTGATACAATATTTTGTAAAATGGGGGGAAAATGCATATTTTAAATTTCTATATGTAGAAATAGTATATTTTTCAATAAGTTAAAGTTAACTGTTTTGTTAAATCAAACATTGTTTTGTTATTGAGCTCAAGAAATAAGCTTTATAGTCAGATTTAAAATAATCAATATTTGTGCAGATGTTTTAAAATAATTCTGATGTTTCGTTTACATGTAAAAATGATAATTTAGATAAATAAGAATAGACTTACTGTAAAGAATAGAAAGTATAACGAATTACAGTATTATTATTTACATGTAGGCATACGATTGCACTATTAAGGGAGACCCGAACCCCATTTTCGGCCAAATATCATCAAAAGTTCAAAATTTTTATTTTTCTCAGAAAACGATAAATTACATACTTGCGAATATCCATGTAAAATTTCAGAACTCGGGGACACTTGGAACAGGTAGAAAATAAGCTTTTTAAATTGTACTCACTATAGAGTTTAAAGGACTAGCGGCCATTTAAAACGTGTTTTCCTGAAAATGACTTTTTTTAAAGTGCTTTTCAAAGTTCAAAGTGCTAAGGCTCAGTGGTAAAATGATTTAGAAACAAAATGTTTATGTTTTTAGAATCTTAAAAAAATTTGCAACAAAAGTAAGGAGAGATATTTTTTTAAAACTATTTCTGAAAATTTTATATAAATTGGTAAACATGAAAATTATAACGAATTTAAGGAAATTTACCATGCGTATTTATTTATTTATTTATTTATTTTTAGCCGATTAAAATAGAAAATTAAAAATATCTCTCCTTAGTTCTTTTCTATATACTATAACACTATTTAAGAAATTTTAGTAATACCAAAATATTAAAAATTGAATGAGGAGTAGTAATTTTAAAAAGTGTATTTTTCGACAAAAAAAAATCATAAAAATTCCCATAAAAAATATACTTTTTAATAAAAAGTGAATTTTTTTACTAATTATTCCTTACAAGAAGATTCTTAAATAGTACACCAAAATTCATTACTTTAAAATCAATAATAAAATTTTGGGTTTTTTCTTACGGGTCTCCCTTAAGAATCAAACATGAGAAAAGATTTTAAAAAGATATGGATGTTTATCTAACAAAAGAATAATGCAATATAATAATAAAAATATGCAAATTGAAATATTCAGGATTAACAAAAGAAGAATATTTATGTCTCGGTGATGATTATCTGCTGTGATAAATGTGGAAAAATGATTCAAAAAGTCTTTTTTTTAAGATTGTGATATTTTTTGATACAATATTTTAATTTCTATATGTAGAAATATTACTTTTTACTAGTTAAAGTTAAAAATTTTGTTAAATTAAATATTCTTTTGTTATTGATTTCAAGAAATAAGTTTAGTAACCAGATTTAAACTAATGAATATTTGTAAGAATGTTTTAAAACAATTCTGATGTTTCGTTTATATGTACAAATGATAATTTAGATAAATATGAATAGATTTACTATAAGGTATAGAAATTATAATGAATTACGCTATTATTACTGCTATTATTAAGTTATTACTGCTTTATTATTACTGCTATTATTATTATTGTTATGAAAAGAGTTTAAGAAGGTATGGATGCTTATCTAACAAAAGAATAATGCAATATGATAATAATAACCATCTATAACGTGCTGAATTTATTTTTCTGCGAATAATTTTAGAACTAAGAAATTTAGCCATACAAGAATTTTTTCAACACTGATAGATTTATTTTATAAAATTTATTAAAGTTGCAAAATAAAATAGATTCTTATTGTTTTCTAATAGGTTTTAATTTCCGTTTCCTTTATAAACAATAAGGAAACAGATTGCAACCAGATCATGCTTAGAAACTCTTATTTTAATTATACTGTAATTTATCTGTTAAATTTTGATTACAAATAATAATGCAGGGGGGAGGGGGGTACCTTTGAACATTTTTTCAGAAAATCAATATATTTCTTACTTGAATTATATTTATTGAGTTTAAAATATTGCAACGAATTTCTTCATAATATGAACCGTAAATTAAACATTTTCCAAAGAAATTAAATAAGTTGTGAGAATTTAAAAAGTTGAAAAATTTTTGTTCAAACCTGCCCCATGTAGGGGTACCTTTGAACAAGCAAGAGGCACCTTTCAACAAATGAATAAAATATGAAAATATTGAGAGTTTTTATAAAAAATTGCATATGTTACAGAAATATAATGTAATATGAATAAAATTAAATAACTACATGTTGTTGAAATTACTAATTTTTTTGTTATTTAACCAAATTTAAATTCATCAAAGTTGATGTCAAAACTCATTGTTGATAAAACACAAAGTGTCCCACTAGTTGTGTTTGGTTGTCAAAATTTTTTACAATATTGTTGAAATACACCAGTGTGATATTTAATGCTTCTGGAAAATTAAAATTTTTCATTCGCTATTTTTTAAAGAGACCTGATATAAAACTCCGTTTTATCCGTTACAGTAGCCATAAATAAAGTTTGGAAACCTGTTAAATCATGAATATTTAGTATCCAGGATTTGCAATTATCCAATAAATGAATTTAGATTTGATTCAATTTAGATTTGAAACTTTCCATCACTGATACATACAGAGGTTGGAACCTATGTGTGCAGTAATGGGAATTCTTAGCAGTATAAATCCATATTCTTTGACATTCTTAATTAACCTCTTTTCACATAAAATATAATCAGAAATAATAATATTTAGACTCATTAACAACTCTTTACTTCATAGGTTTAAGTGTTCTCTTTAAATTATTTAAATTATTATTTATCACCTGTTTATTCGGTGTTTTTTAGCTGTTCAAAGGTGCCCTAACTTTTTTTGTTCAATGGTGCCCCATCACATGTAGTTCAACATTACAACGGTTTACTCAATTCGGCTGAAAAATTTGAATTAAAAAAAGCATATAAACTAAAGCTAACATCTTTGTTTAAACATTGAATAATAAATTAAAATTTTGGGAATTGAAGTTTGTAAAAAAAAGTCTTACAAGTTTATTTCCTTAAGTTAGCTTCAAGAGGGAGAAAAATACATATCTTGTTTAGACAGTACTGTTCATACACATTAGTACAGCTTTGTATAATTATTCCCTTGAAGCAGCAGTAATGTATTGCCATATACATTTTATAAAATAATGTATTTCAAGGAAAATATTTAGAGTGTTCAGAGATGTTCCCAGTTCAAATGTGCCCCCTCTCCCCCATAAGATAAAAACTACATTTTAATGCACAAATCTCATACATACGTAACCCTTAAAATGTTGCATTTTTTAACTTATGTATTTAAATTTGCACAAGGTATTACAATTTTGATTACAAATAATAATGTGTACTGATTTTATAAAATGTTATTTTACAGGAGCATATTAAAATAACATCAAATGAGCGCTGGTTATCAGGTATTTTAACAACTAATAATGTTTTACCTAGTGTTTTTCAAAAATTGACTATTTGGAATATTTGACCGAATACTTTTAAAAATATTCATTAGAAATCGAATTGACTATTCGGTATTTGGTCACTTAAAATATTTTTTAATGTTTACAAAAATATATTTACAAACCCCATAACTAATATTTAGTTGATCTAATTATTTTTGCCATGATACAATAATTGTTACTTCTATTCGAAAACACTCTTTAAAATTTTCATTTCACAGGAATTTAATATTTGTATGTAGTATGCTTGTATATTAATGAGTATTCTTATTCTAGCTTACTTTGTTTGGAAAGAAAGTTTAAAAGAAACTGAAAACGTGTCATTTTTTTCTGAAAATCCTTCAAAATGGTGACCAAAAACCTATTTAAGATGCCATAGATGCGGAATATATAGTACAACAGCCACTCATGGAATTCCTAAATCAAGACATGCAAAATGGGAAGACACTGCCCTGCGACAATCGAGATGACAGAAACTGATATACAGTGTCAGCAAAAAAAAAAAATCTTGACACTTGCGATTTTAGACGTTTTGTTAAATATCTAGAAATATACATAAGGAATTATTCTGAAACTCCAGGTGTGTAAACAAAATAGTACAGGTTATATATTTTCGCGAAGATTTTTTTTTTCCGAAATCACATAGGGGACCGTCAACAAATTGAAAAAGAACGAACATCTTTTGGATAACCCTGTCAAAACAAGAGCGCTAAAAAGGCTAAAAAGTTAACTCTAAAAAGTTTGAACGCTTTTGCTACATTAGTTTTGACAGGGTTATCCAAAAGATTCTTTTCAATCTTTCATTCTTTTTCAATTTGTCGATGGTCACCTATGGGATTTCGGAAAAAAATCTTCGCAAAAATATATAACCGGTACTATTTTGTTTACACACCTGAAGTTTCAGAATAATTCCTTATGTATATTTCTAGATATTTAACAAAACGTCTAAAATTACAAGTGTCAAGATTTTATTTGCTGACACTGTATGTGTTGCAGTTTTCCATTACAAAACAGATGTCGGCCATGATTTGGAATATTTTGGAATATTTTGATATCAAAAAATTGGCAAAACTGATAAAGAGATTATAAAAAGTATGTTTATTTTTCCAATGCTTGTATTTGCTTCATATATGTTATAATTTATTGCCTCTTATGCAGTAAATCTCGTTTTACCTTAAATATTTTCCTGAAAGGATATGATTTTAACATTTTGCTAACATTATAAAGATTGACTCTTGACTACCTCCTCTATCATAAAGACTTAAATGTTGAATTTTTTATTTTGATTTTTTAACATTTCTAAAAAGAAACTGAATTAATCCAAATAAAACTTATTAATTTATTTTAACTTTTTTTAGGAACAGTTCTTAATTGAAAGCATATTAAAAATATTTATATCTATTTTTTATTTATATATTTTTTTTTCATCTTCTTTTTATTGTTTAAAATATGATGGCTGCAGTTTCAAGCAAATTGGCATATTGTAGGGAGCATAGTTTGACAATTACTTTTATTATAGCTTTTCATAAACTTATAATCAGTTTAATTGAAAGAATAATAGTTGATTAAACATTTTTAGTGCTGTAAAAGTAACGACAAAATTATAACACATATGATGTCATTATTTCCAAACTCGCTACTCATTAGAAAGTATTTGTTACTCATTACTTTCATTACTGTTCAGAAATTAGATATTAATAACCATCGTATTTGCTATAAATTGCAGTAAATTTAATTTCATACCATAAAAGAGTCTTTGGAAGAATTCTTTGCTATTTTGTACAGCCATATGTGTGCAAAATGTGCATTGAGTTAAGTTTTTATGTTTTATTGAAAAAAAATGTAAACAATTCGAATACAATACATAATAGTGTATGTATCTAAATTGTAGAATTTGTTACTTATAAAAAATAAAGAATAATCAGAGTAAACGATGTAGGAAGAGTAAAAGTTTACCAAATTTATATATAATAAAACTATGAAATATAATTACACAAACAAAATATTTTTACAGGCAAATTCACTAATTTTACGCTAAAAGTACACTGTAAAAAAATTCTGTAAAGGTACTACACTTTTTCTAGGAAACTGGGATGCCAAGAACTTTTCCTGTAACGGTAACAGCAAAAATTCAAGTTTCAGAATCGGTTACATGGATTTTTCTTGTTACCGTTACATGAAAAGTTCTTGGAACCCCAGTTTCCTAGAAAATGTTTAGTACCTTTACAGAATTTTTTTTACAGTGTAGTGATAGATTATAAAGATTTATTTTCTGGAATAGTTGAAAATTATTTTTAATAAATGTTAATTTTTTACGCGATAACATCGTACTTCAATAACATTATTATTTCTGAATTTTTTTATTTATATTTAAAAAGACTTTTTTTTTAAATATGAAATTGACATGTTTCTATAGGGGAGGGAAAGTTCAGAGACCATTACCCATGGTAACTGCTACGACAGGATTTTAATAATTCCTTTATGTAACAAGTACGTACATTGCATACATTCGGTGCATATTTGGCGGCGGCCAGCATCGAACCCAGGTACTCTCAGCCTGGAGTTCGATGCTATGACCACTAGGCTATCACGACCACATCAAGTGTGTTTTAGTAATAGCTATTAAAAATGTAAAACTATTAACTCTATTCGTTGCTAGCTTTTTTCTAGTAATTCTTAGAGATTCCTTGTAACCGAGTAAGATTACTAAAAAATTTTTAGTAATTACAAGGATCACTAAAATTTTTTTAGTAGATCGACCCTTTTTTTTTACAGTGCATTCAAATATTACCTAAGCATATTTTTACTCGTTTTTTACCCCCTTCATTTGGTAAGGAAAAATAAGTAAATGCTAGATCCCTCATCACCACCACCCTTTTGCTTATGTAAGATTTTATGACATTCAAGACATACATTGGTTGTGATATCGAAGGTAACCAAAATTAGTTTAATATATTGTTACTTATTGCATTAAAATATTCATAGAACAGAAAATAATTTTAAAATTTATACTGAACAAAAACAAAAAACTTTAAGAAATACATAAAGGCCCTAAATTATTTAGGCACATAATTAAAATTTTTAATAAGAATCACAGGAATATTATGGGTTTAGCATTTATATTTGTAATCTGTGATCCAAGATCCTTGAATCAGGGTTGCTATTCAACCCTGAGAACCTGGAAAAATCAGGGATTTAAGAAATAAGCCACATAAGTCGGGGAAAAGTCATATTTTTCCTTAAAACCTGGAAAAGTCGGAAATTTTGATAAACTTTCATATTAATCTCTAAAACAGTTTGATTGTTGTGCGGCCAGAAGTGAGAATCTTCCATGATTTGGCAAACTGAAAGTTTTAAAAACCGGAAAAAAAATTGTCTACCCTTTTTTTTAAGTTTCCTCTTTTATCCTCCACATTTTATATTTTTAATACTCATTAATACAGATTTAAAAAAAAAATTTCCAGCAGTTATTTTCATGTAACAATAAGTAATTATCCCAAGCCTCCATCCCCTTTGTCCCTGGTTGAAAATAAATTTTAACTAGACAATGATTTAGGGATATAGTTAACGAAATGAATATTTGTGAACTCAGTGCACAAATATTTGTAGCAAGTTTGAACAGTTTGTAGGAAACTTTATTTGAAAGCTTCCCGTAAGACATGGTGACGTCACTGCAACGTCGTTGTGAAGTCACATTGTGACTTTGTGACCATCGATTGTCGATGTGACGTCACGTGATGTCGATGTGAAGTCACAGTGACTAAAATGTGAAGTCGTTATGGCCGTTTTAGAGCTTTTTTGTGACGTCACATTGTGACCACTTTGCGACGTCACAATGTGACCAATTTGAGAAAAGTGTGTCATTTGTGACTACTTTGACATTAACATTGTGACGAACTGTGAAAATTTTTTTAGAAAGTCACATCTTAGTCACATTGTGACGTCACTGAGTGGTGGCATTTTCGTCACAGATGTGATGTGACCAAAGTGACTCACAGTGATGTCATTGTGACATCACTGTGAACATGCATTCTATGAGGGTTGTAATCATAAATTATTAACTAGAGCTATTCCAATTGTAAACTTCAAAGAATGATTGTTATTGATTTGAGAGAGGAAATGGAATAAACAGCTTTAGCTCAGAGATTATTAGCAACTCTATTCAATAAATTTTAACTTTTTCTTTCGCGCTACACTAGAATTTTCTTGAAATACACCTGGAAAACTCAGGGAATTTCATTCTTCCATATGAGAAGCAACCCTGTAGAGTTGTTACACAATCTGGAAAACCTGGAAAAGTCAGGGAATTGGGAAAATAGCCAAATAAGTCAGGAAATTTCAATATTTTTTTCTAAAACCTGGAAAACTCAGGGAATTTGATAAACTTTAATTGTGATCTCTAAGAGAGTTTGATCGTTGTGCAACCATAAGTGAGAATCTTCCATGATTTGGCAAACTGCACATTTAAAAATAAAAGAAAAATAATCTAAATTACCTTTTTTCATTTTTTAAAAATTTCCTTTTTCATCCTTCACATTTTATATTTTTTAAAACTCATTATTACATATTTTAAAACTTTTTCCAGCAGTTATTTTCAAGTAACGATAAGTAATTATCACAAACCTTCACTCCCCAGTGAAACGTAGGTTTCCTCTCCTTTTTTTGCCTCCTGCCCACTTCAGCCTTGTAGGAAATTTTATTTGAAAGCTTGCAATCTTAAATTATTGAAGAGAGTAATTCCAATTGTAAATCTAAAAGCAAGATTGTTATTGATTTGGAAGGGAAATTGGTATAAAGTGCTTAAGATTATTAGCAACTCTATTCAAGAAATTGTAGTGTTTTTTGAGTAATATAACATTTGTTTTACCCTCAGCATGTCCACTGGTTGCTACATCAGTAGATAAAATTCTCTTGAAATACACCTGGAAAAGTCAGGGAATTTCATTCTTCCATGTTAGCAACAACCCTGATTAAATTACCTTAAAAAAGTTGTAGTGTCTAGTATTAATCTATTTAATATATTTTTTTTCCTACTCTATTAATGAAAATGGTCACAATGTCCCTGGTTGCAGAAAGTTCGAGACGGCAGACGTGCATACAATATTTTCTTTTTCATCAAGCCTTTATTTCGGCTTTATATTATGTTTAGCCATTTATTATTTAATACAAAAAGTTAAGAGTGTTAATAGAAATTTATAAAATGCTTAAAATCACTACAGGCAAATTACTGATTAATTAATTCTACAATTGTAAAAATATTTTACTTGCAGATTATTTTTTGCCCTTCGGTATCGGAGGCAGACATTTGAAAAATTTTCTGCTACTGGAGTAATGGCCAATAAATGGCTACTAAATAAAAGAGCCAGAGTTGGCTATTGAAAAGGTCATCTGCTGGTCAGCAGCAAATAACAAAAATTTCTTGTTTCAGCTTTGGTGATTCAAACCATCAATTATAATATGTTACTGTAAAATATACTATGATAAAAAATGATTCAAATCATCAATGATAAAATGTGACTGTAAAACTTCCTATGATACAATTGCTATTGCTATAATTATTGGCTATTGATGAAATTGGTCAGTTTTTCCCATTGCCATGCCAGTGACAATTTATTGGTTATTTAATTGTTAATTTTTAGTAAAAAAGATAATCTTTTGTGATGTGTATTTAGAAAAGTATATGCTAAATTATTTTATTTTACTTTGTTAACAGGGAAACATGCTGATGGAGTTCCGTTTGAAAATGATTTTAGATGAAATTAGAAATATTATAGCAGGAGGATATGGCAGACAGCATTCAATATCAAGACAAGATCTGCATAATACTCGAAATTCTTATAATCTGCTGAAACCTGAAAGATATCAAGGCAATGATATTTTTAGTGTACATAAATTTGTTAACAAAATGAAACCTTCTCCTGTGGAATTTTTCAGATCCCAGGGAGTTCAGTCAAATGATTTAGATGTAGATGATTTTATGCTTGTACAATTTTCTCCTTTGTCATAAATATATGTTTGATAAATTTACAAATGACAAAATTTGTGTCGAAATATTTTAAAAAAAAATCAACAAACACATTCAAACAGGCACTTGTAGAACCTATTTATAAATGATTTTTATATGCTAAATATAAGTTATGGGAATGATTATTCATATTCAAAACAACCAAAATAAAATTTAAGCAGCAGCAGTTAAATGCATTTAATTATAAATTTTAATAATCATCGATTTAATTTTTATGTAGAGGGAGGGGTATATTTTATATATGTTTTGTTACTGAAATTTTTTAATGCAGCGCAATTTTATAAGTTAAGTTGAAAGTTAAGTTTTGAAAGTTAAGTTGAAGAAATCTCCATGTTTATGCACAGTACAGCAAGATAGCGAATGCTGTAAATTTATTTTAAATATTGTAGATTAATCTAAGACGTTAAAAATAAATTATGGGCTTAAAAAATGCTAATATTTACTTTTTCTCTAGATGTATTTTCTATCTAAATTTTTGCTTATTTTATGCATTATTATTTGTCCTAATAAACACTTGGTCTAGCATTGTTGAATCACGGATAAATTTTAATTTGCTGCAAGTTCAATCACTACATTTTACTACTGGGTGTTTATATGTTAATTACAAACATCACCTGGCTCTTTGTTTCATAAATAATTTTTGGAAATTTTGACACTTGAATAATACTATTATTGGGTGTGTATCGGTTTCACTGTATGTATCTTTTTAATGAAATGTAAAGTTGTATACTGTACAATTGCAAAGTGTTTTTTTCCTATAGTATACAATATTTTTTTAGAAATTATCATATGACACTTGTATAATTTTGAAATTTTATAATTAATTTAAATGTAGCACAACAGTTTCATGATATTGACTCTTGTAAATCTTGACTAAGCCTTTATAAAAAATATAATTTAATCTATGCTAAAAATTATTATGCCTATATCATTTTGAAATTTTATAATTAATTTAAATGTAGCACAACAGTTTCATGATATTGACTCTTGAAAATCTTGACTAAGCCTTTATAAAAAATATACTTTAATCTATGCTAAAAATTATTATGCCTATATCATTTTGAAATTTTATGATTAAATTTTAATGTAGCGCAAATGTTTCACCGTATTGACTCATGCAAATCTTGACTAAGCTGTTGTGAAAAATATACTATGATCTATGTTACATATGTTTATTGAGTTTGCTAAAAATTATGACACCGGCATCATTTTGAAATTATATGATTACATTTGAATGTAGCACAATTGTTTCACGATATTGACTCTTGCAAATCTTGATTAATCTGTTGTGAAAAATATACTATGATCTATGTTACATATGTTTATTGGGTTTGCTAAAATTTATGACATCTGCGTCATTTTGAAATTTTATGATTTAGTTTGAATGTAGCACAATTGTTTCACAATATTAATTATTGTAAATCTTGGCTAAGCTTTTATAAAAAAAAATACTATAATCTATGTTACATAGGTTGATACAATTTGCTAGAAATTATGATATCTCCATCTTTTAGACATTTTGTTATTAAATTTTAATGTAGCACGATTGTTTCACAATATTAACTCTTGTAAATCTTGACTAAGCTTTTATAAAAAAAATTACTTTGGTCTATATTACATATGTTTATTGAGTTGACTAAAATTTATGATGCCTAATCATTTTGAAAGTTTATGATTAACTTTGAATGTAGCGCAGGGTTTCGCAATATTGACTCTTGTAAATCTTAATTAAACTGTTGTGAAAAATATATTATGATCTACGATAAATATGTTTATTAAGTTAGCTAAAAATTATGACACCTGTATCATTTTAAAATGTTATGATTAAATTTTAATGTAGCACAATTGTTTCACGATATTAACTTTTGTAAATCTTGACTAAACTTTTATATAAAAAAAAAAATACACTGGTGAATTAAATTAAGAGAATTTGCATATCTTATCGAATTGCATGGAAAGAATTGAACTGAAGGAAAAACCACTGCATCTATAATACGTAAGCGGAAACGTGTATGTAGTTAAAGCCAGCTGAAAAACAGGCTTTATAAGCGCGTAGAGGGTAAGAAGAATTGCATTCGCTAGAACACCTCGGCGAATTTCTTGGTGTTATGTTGCAGAAATTGGTTAAATTCACATAGAAAAAGTAAAAATGATTAACCACCAACGTTTAGATGATGAAGTGAGGTGGTTAATTGTGGGGGGGAGAGGTTAGAAGGCAGGCCAATCACAATTCCAGATATGCAGAGAGTTTAATTTAACACCCAGCGTTGCATGTAACCTATGGAAACAGCTCCAGGATATTGGATCCATCGAAAGAAAGCCTCGGTAAAATCGTCCAAGAGCCACGACGGCCAGAGAAGATTGCCATTTGTCCATTTTAACGAGGCGTAACAGAGAGACTACAGCTTCTAAGATCGCTCGGGACCTGTAAGCAGCCACAGGAACCCCTGTAACAAGAGTGACTGTTTCCAAAAAACTGAATGAGAGAGGGTTGTTTGCCAGAAGTCGGGCTGTCTGCGTCCCGCTCACGTCTACGAACAGCAGAGTCCGATTAGCATGGTGCAGACAGCATAGTGATTGGAGTATGGAACAGTGGGAGACCGTTCTGTTCACAGAATAGTCCCGTTTTAGCCTAAACACCGATTCTTGTCGTACTTTCATATGGTGAGAGCCAGGGACTCGCTACCTACCTCCAATGTCCACGAAATTAACAATTATGGCGATGGCGGTGTAATGGTTTGGACATGCATCAAGTTGGACGGCCGCCCACCTCTCCACGTCTTTGACAGAGGCTCTGTGACTGGTGTGACATATAGGGATGAAGTCTTAGAGCTTTATGTTCGCCTTTTCCGGGGTGCAGTAGGCCCCGAGTTCATCACACAGGACGATAACGTAATGCCACATACAGCTCATCTGGTCGGCGAATTTCTCGTAAGTGATCATATACGCAAAATGGATTGGCTAGCCAGATCTCCAGACCGCAAACCCTATAAAGCATGTCTGAGACACTCTGGAGAGGTCAATTACAACTGGCAACCCCCCTCCCCTCCGTAGACCATCCAGGAACTGAAAACACCGTTGCTTAATGAGTGGGACCGATTGCCACAGGCAATGATAAACTTCCTTATTTCCAGTATGACATCACGATGCGAAGCCTGTATAGCTGTAAGAGAGAACCATACCCTCTATTTACCCATTGCTTTTGTGTATTCTGCAACCGCTGTTTCAGACCTTCAGACTCCCATGAGTGTTACGTACGAAAATGTCTGTTTATTATAACTGATCACATTAAACTTAATTAAAATCTGTCCAGTAATTCTGGAGATCGTAGATCAAAACTGAAAACTCTAAATTTTTTACGCCAGTGTACTATGATCTATGTTACATATGTTTATTGAGTTTGCTAAAAATTATGACACCTGCATCATTTTGAAATTTTATGATTAAATTTTAATGTAGCACAATTGTTTCACGACATTATCTCTTGTAAATCTACACAAAGCCTTTATAAAAAAAAATAATAATATGATCTATGTTACATATATTTATTGAGTTTGTTAAAATTTATGATGCCTGTATCATTTTGAAATTTTATAATTAAATTTAAATGTAGCACAATTGTTTCACGATATTGACTTTTGTAATATTGTCTAATCTGTTGTGAAAAATATACTGTGATCTACGTTACATATATTAATTGAGTTTGCTAAAAATTATGACACCTGCATCATTTTGAAATTTTATTATTAAATTTGGATGTAGCACAATTGTTTCACGATATTAATTCTTATAAATCTTGACTAAGCTTTTATAAAAAAAAAATTACTATGGTCTATATTAAATATGTTGATTGAGTTTCCTAGAAATTATGACACCTGCATCTTTTTGATATTTTATGATTAAATTTTAATGTAGCACTATTGTTTCACTATATTAACTCTTGTAAAT
Source organism: Maratus speculifer (assembly GCA_964019185.1). NCBI lineage: Eukaryota > Metazoa > Arthropoda > Arachnida > Araneae > Salticidae > Maratus > Maratus speculifer. Next base: position 110,747,217 of record OZ025301.1, read on the forward strand.
CTTGACTAAGCTTTTATAAAAAATTACTATGATCTATATTACATAAGTTTATTAAGTTTGCTAAAATTTATGATGCCTGTATCATTTTGAAAGTTTATGATTAACTTTGAATGTAGCTCAAAGGTTCCGCAATATTGACTTTTATAAATCTTAACTAAACTGTTGTGAAAAATATACTATGACCTATGATACATATGTTTATTAAGTTAGCTAAAAATTATGACACTTGTATCATTTTAAAATTTTATTATTGTTTTTCACTGTATGTATCTTTTTAATGAAATGTAAAGTTCTATACTGTACAATTGCAAAGTGTTTTTTTTTTCCTATAGCATGCAATATTCTATTTTAGAAATTATCATATACACTCGTATAATTTTCAAATTTTATAATTAATTTTAATGTAGCGCAATTGTTTCACGATATTAACTCTTGTAAATCTTGAGTAATGTTTTATAAAAAATTACTATGATCTATATTACATATGTTTATTGAGTTTTGTAACAATTATGATGCCTGTATCATTTTGAAAATGTATGATTAATTTTTAATGTAGCGCAACTGTTTCAGGATATTAATTCTTGTAAATCTTGACTAAGCTTTTATTTAAAAAAATACTATGGTCTATGTTATATATGTTTATTGAGTTTGCTAAAAAAATGTGACACCTGCATTATTTTGAAATTTTATAATTAAATTTGAATGTAGCGCGACTGATTTCACGATATTGACTCTTGTAAGTGTTGACTAACCAGTTGTTAAAAATATATTATGATCTATGTTATATATGTATTATTGAATTTGCATAAAATAATTGAAATTATATTTTTATTTGAATTTTTTAATAAATTACGGCTAAAATTGGTATTTATTTTTCTGTGAAATGTGATCAAATCAACTAACTCTGTAGTATTTATTGTCTATTATTTGCATGCATGCGATGTATTAGCAAAACTCAAGTATCATGAGCATAATTAGATTGTGTGGAAATTGTCAATAAAAGAATTGGCTGTGCTCAAGAGATATTATATAAACAATTGTTTAAAAGTGAATCCTTATTGACCGAAGAAACCAGTTAGAATACATTTTAAAAAATTAAATTCATATTTTTATGAGTTCAGCATTTTATTATTTGAATACCTATATAAATTAATGCTTTACACATCACCTTACTACTGTGTATACAGTATACTGTGATGTATAATCATACTGAATGAACTTGGTAACGTTATAACAAATTTTTTATATAATTAAAAGTAATCTTTTTTTATATATTTTTTTTTGTTCTATAAGAAACAATAAGAAGTTATTTAAGCAAAATAAAATACATTTATATTTAACTTAAATTTATATCAGAATTAAAGTTTTTTGTGATAGCTGATTTCTTAAATTTGCATTGGTATTGCTTTTGATAGAAATTTCGCAACTGTTACTTAAGCTTGATGTGAGTAAAATATTTTTTCTCAACATATCTGTATGTTTCTTTTTGTATTAACTTGTATGCTTTTGTATTCAAACTGAAAATTGTAACTTATTGAAATATATATTTATTATCTGATTAATAAATGTATTGTTTTACTCAAGGGGTCTTTTATCTTTTGTCTAATAAAACTTAAGCATTTCTTTTAATTTTTTCAAATTAATATAAAAATTCTTATAAATTTTTATTTAATTCCATCTTTTAATTACAGCTGATATTTATAAATAATTATAGATAAAAGCAAAACCAGCCATTTGGGAAATCTTTCTTCTCGCTGGCCCACACACCAAGCCCATGCAGAGTTCTAACCCAAATAGTCATCTGTTACAGACATACCGTTTTCTGTTACACATGTAATTGCAAACGTTATATTATACGAGGGCCACAGAAGCCAAGGGATATAAGTGACAAAATTGAAAAAATTGAGTTAAGTGCACAGGGTATCTGGAAATATGCTTTTTTCATTTCAGGTAAAGAAATATAGGTCATTTTCTGATTATTTGGGGAGTTATAGAGATAAACCACTTTTTTCGAAAAAAAAAACAATATTGATTAATTATACATTGAAAGAAAATTGTACTCTATTTTTTTAACAGTTATTGAAATGAGAGTTCAAAGATTAGAATGCAACAAGCAGATGTTTCCTATTTCAATTTAGTCAATTGTTATTGATGTTCCAATTTAACATCAATTATCTTTAAACTCAAATTACTCCAAATCGAAATTTTGTCACTTGTACCATAAAATGGGGTGAATAGGAACAGTGGGGTGAATAGGAACGAAACTTCCCGGTCATACAAATAAATTCATTATAAATATATGTGACGATATTTTTATTTGCCAATTTTTTTATAAGAAGGTAATAACATTAAGAGTTGGGAAATTTAGTTATGATATGCTTGCACCACTACTGGGGTATATAAAAAAAGCTTCAAGAGGACCCTCAAAAACCTCATTTTTCCAACGTCTACAAAACTTTGTATGTAACTACACTATTTTTCGTATTCTAAACCTAAGGGAGAGGATTTTTAATTAATGATAGACCTGTAAACGATATGCTGCATTAAATTCTACTTATTTCTAAACTACATAATTAAAAAATGAAAAATTCCTTGTAACATCAGAGGTTTAAGATTTACGGGGTGAATCGGAACATGTTTTCTCTCATGGTTTATTTTTCTATAAAGTAATAGTTTCATGTTATATGTGAAAGCATACGAATGAATATGTATTGTAACAATATTTTGTTTGTTGTAATTACTTGAACAGTTTAAAGGTGCCGAGAAATTACTTGGTTAAACAGAAAAGTCAACGCCTAATCCAACAGACGTGTAGCACACAATAAAATAATTTAAAAACAGCAAATTAGTTAGAAAAACTTCACAGAATTATTCTCTGGCATCCACAACATTACACAAACATCTCAAAATGAAAAACCAATTAAAAAAGAGAGGGATACAAACAGTACTAAGGGCTGGGGATGAGGGCGTATTAGTAGATCGTATTAATACATGCAGCGATAGGGGCTACTCAATAGATTCACTTACCCAATGACTACTAATTCACCCAATTTTACGGTACCCCTTGACTTCTGTGGTCGTCATATATTAAATTAGCCACGTAATTGTCCTCTCAACTAAATCTTTGCTGAAAAATCAAGCATATTCTTCACATCATCTCAGAAGTTTCAAGTACAATCAGTATTTTAATAGATATTCTATAAAATGTGTAAAATTGAAAGCATCTATTCTTTGGCTCTTAATGTTTGGTCACAAGCAGAGATGCAACTGACGTAATTTTGACTGGAAATCCAGTTATCCGATCGCAATATGTTTTGAGCTGTTTTTGTAATTTTTATCAGCTTTTAAAGAAGTTGAATATAATATTTACATGACATTAATGTTATTTTCTTTACAATCTATTTATTTTTTTATTTGTATTACCAATTATTGTTACAATTATTTAAGATTTAGTATCAATATGACATTTTTAAATCATTTGTTATATCAGATAAGTAGGTTAGAAATAATTTTATGAGAGCAAAAGACTTGCAACTGATAAATTTAGAAAGATATTTATCTTCCCCTTTCTGTAATGTAAAGGACAAAGATATTCCTAATTGAATACGTATTGGAAATATAGCAGAATGTTTTATTTCACATCTTTCTTTCCTTTCTTTTTTCTCCACGAACTTTATTCCATATATCACTTTACTTTATGAAAATAAGTTTTGTGCTGCGAGAGCAGAAAAATTTTTTGCTATTAATATGCAGAGTAAAATAAGACTTTTTTTTTCGTGAGTTATTCTAAGATTTTTTTTTTCTTTTTATCTGTATCCGTACTAGGGATGCACCAGATATTGATTTTGCCGGATACTGGATATCCGAAGCTACTTTGCCTGCCGGATATGGATATCTGGCACTAGATATTTTTAAATAATGGTGAATATTTCTTTTATAATGCCATGTCAAATATTAAATTACAAAAATGCTTCATACACCATTAAAACATTTTTAATTTTTGAAATATAATTTACAAAAACAAGATCTCTCTGAATATAAGTGCTTGAAATTCAATTTTTTACAGAAGATTTTCCCTCTTAATATTTATAAATGCAGAGGAGTTGAATTGTTTGAAAGGAAAAAATCTTTAAACTGTTATTTTTTACATGCCATTTAAAGATTTAGTCATACAGGCGTGACAAAATACCATTAAAATAATTTAAATCAACAACTCAAATTAATTATCCAAAATGTTTATTTTGATTTTTAAAAAATGAACAGAACCAAGCCTTATACACTATATTGCCATTAATTACTGGATGCTTTCAATTTTAGACATTTTTTGAACATATAAAATTTTTCTTGTCTGATTCTTATGGAACTTCGGAATTATAAAAACTATCTTTGGCCTAATATTTATCAACGTCGATTTGATGAAAAGAACGATTAAGGGCCAACAAAAGTTTTCCCCTACAATTTCTTGTGTCGCCAGCCAATTTTCTTCAACATTAGTTTGCTGCTTAAATGATATCCTCGCTACTTCCGAAATCCGCTTTTTGAAAGCAGTTTGTAACTGTTGTTGTTGTGACACTCTCCTATGCTGCAGTAAGCATGTGCATAGCGTCGAGGACTGTAATTGGACGACACTGGTAGCAAGAAGGATTGCTGCCGTGTTCCATTTGCTGAAGATATCGTCGTACGACGTGAGTCTTGTAATTTATTTTGGCGCTGTTAATTATTCCTTGGTCCATTAGCTGAGTGACACTAGTCTAATTTGGAGGTAGAAATTCTACTTGGACATTATTCGGGTCTTCGTTAACTTTTGGATACGCAGGGCAGTTGTCCACAAGCAATAACACATGGTGTGATTCTTTTCTCATACCCGATCAAAATTACGAAGCCATGTTGTATGGATGTTGCCCTTCATCCATGCTCTACGCTGGCTTTCGTACTGGCAGGGGAAATTCTTGACATTTTTAAAGCATCGCGAGTTGTGTGATTTACCTATGACCAGTAGCTTTAATTTATCTGATCCATCATATTGGCACCAAACAGAACAGTAAGACGTTCTTTGCTCAATTTGCCTTCATGACATGCTTTTCCTTTCATGGCCAATGTTTTTATTGAGTGTCAATTTGTAAAAAAGCCCAAATTCTTCCATCTAGTAAATTTCCCGAATTGAGTAGTTTTTTACAAGCTGCAGAAGCACATTAATTTTCCAACCGCGAACCCCTCCAATGTTGACTGTAGCTGATGCAGCACACACTTGAATTTTATGCCGTACCGAGTTTTAAATCGATCCATCCATCCATTTGAGGCATTGAAATCTAGCAATCCCATTTTTTGCTGCGATTTCAGAAGCTTTTTCTTGTATTAACAAGCCGCTTATAGGGAAATTCGTAGAGCGCGCTTGAACATACCACACGTGAAGGCCTTTTCATGTCCTCAAACTTGGATGTTTTTATTTTCTTGTTCTTTATTCCACCAACCACAGCTTAGTTAACGATGGCAATCCTATTGTTTAACAAAGTCCTTGAAGTTGACTCAGGTATGCCTTTTTCTTTCCCGACCTCAGACTTATTTGAGACAGTTTGGGCATCGTATTGGTTTATAATTTGTAACTTCTCACTGATGGAGAGTACCTTTCGTTTAATATGTTTTGCTCCTTCCGCTATAGTTTAGACAAGATTATAAAAGCATAGATGGATATTGTACACTAGATAATACTAGGAGCGGCAAGCGACTCTCTTCTTTTAAAAATAACACAGCATTGATGAAACAGCGATTGTAAAGACTCACGTGATTAATCTGCGATTGTAGCGCATCTCTATCTATCGGTTCTACCGCTCTAATTTAGAAGAGGGGGTCATATCATTTTTTAATTATGGGAAAAGTTCTTTTCCTTTTTTTCTTTTTATAAAAACTAGACTCGCGCAGCCCTTTCAGGGGCGTGTTATTTTCGCTCCAAAAATATTTAAATAATTGATTTGCACCGCAATTTACGAAGAAATTTATTAAAAAAGAATCGAGAGCTCATTTTCACGTAAAAGAGATCGAAATTATACTAAAAATTTACTGGTGCCAATTCGCATTTGGAACAGCAAAATTAATCGTTTGCAGACTGAAAATGGTGCCCTTGAAGGGGTTAATGGGGTAATTTCTAGTTTTACTTTCAGAACCAGTTTCTAAAGTGAAAGTAAATTAAAAAATCTGCAAAAATTTTTTAAATGGTAGATGCATGATATGTACAGTCAATTTATACAGATACCCACAGTTTATTATATACGTACAGTAGTGGTTCACAACTTTTTTGCCAGAAAATTCTTTGCCAACAGAATATTTGAAACATGAAATTTGTTTTATTTAACAGCAAAGTTTCTATTCTAAGAAAAAATTTTCTGCATGAAAATTGTGGTAACTTCGTGTCCTGGGAAAATCAACTAATTATATTTCCTTAAACAATAATCTAATTTGATATTAAAGTCTTTTATTTTAATCTAAACGACTATTGTAATTTACGCAATTCATGTTTACTAAATTCCTGTAAAATTAATTCCTTAAATCAGAAAACATTAAATTGTATTTACTTTTACATTAGCAATACATAATAGACCATAAAAAATTAAGCAATAAGTGACTTACTTTTCATAATAGATGGGCAATACAGCAAATATAATCTTCAGAAAAATTAAAGCTTCCAGCAAGAATCCAAATGAGATCTGGCCTGCAAGTTTGCATCCCAAAAGACCAAAGATTATTTCTAACCTATAGCCTCCCGGGCGCATTCCAGCGGGCCAACGCAAAAGTAACCAAGAAGCTGCAACAGTATTAGAAATTGGTTGAACATGCACACATGAAGAAACCATACAGCGATACAGTTTACTATCTATTCACACGATCCTTGTTGCATTTCTATCATCAATTGTAGCATCTAAAGCATCTATCAAATTAAAAAAGAAAAAAATGTGCACACATATACATAAATTATATTTTCAAAAGAAAATATTATTTACGAATGAATAATTAACTATTAATCAGTTAAGAAATTTAAATTTAATTGTTTAAAACTATCAGACAAAAACAGAAAAAATATCCTACAGTACCATTAAATATTATAGGAGACAGCTAATTTCAGAAAAAAAATCCGTTTAAAATGTTATAAATATTAGAATTAATTTATTGCATGGTATTTCAAAAAGGATGTGTTACTGTAAAACTGTTCTTTTATTTACATTACATTTTCATCACGTTTTACAGTAAAGTTGTAATAAAAATCCACAAAAGACAAGCCTCAACACCTTAGGAATTATAAATCAAAATATCTTATGGACAGTATTTTAAAAATGAAAAACAAAATATAATACAACGAAAATTAAATATTTGATTCAAATGGTAAATATCAATTTTTTTTAATTAAAGTACTACTGAAAATAAAATATGAGAAACTGAAAATAACCTATTATGTATATTTATTAAAATAATATCAATTGTAATATTAACAAACACATCATGAAAGAGATTTATCTTCCCTAAGCAATGATTTATAAACTTACCCACATGCTTCTACTTGAATCAGGCCTAATTCCATTAACTATCACAAGATTTTAATAAAACTACATTTAAAAATAAAAATAGTTACATTAATCTTTTAAAAGATGGAGAAGTTTGTTTTATTGGCACGTGCTTAAAATTATTCTAGTGGGCTTTAAAGTCTTTCTGAAAAAAATAAAGTTTATTATATATGTTACCGTTAAAGCATATAATCAGTTATTTCATAAAATACCTACTTATTTCATGAAATAACTAACCAATTCCTTTAAAGTCTGTAAAATTACTGAATTTTACAATTTAACTAGTTATTTTATAGAATAACGATTGTCTAATCGTTAAATTATTAAGCACAACACTGTAAATTGGTTTCAACCGATTCTAGTTGGTTTTAGTCAGTTTAGAATCGTTTATTGCTGTTTTGCAGTGAGCATGTATATTAATTTCTTAGACCTCTTTTTCGTTAATAGCTGTCATTGGGAGTGCATGTTTTGTCAATATGTGCACTGAGCTTGCAAAAATTTATACGTGACATATTTATGTTGACGTTTTTCATTTGGGATTATTCATAAATATTTCTGAAACTTTTTATTTTAAAAGAATGAGTTCTACAGGAATGAGAGATCAATCGTTAAATTAAAAAATATTTATGCAAGAGCGGTTGAAATCCTTGTTAACTCTTTCCGGCACGGGCAAAATCTGTACTAAAATGAGAAATTATCAACTGACACCAGAATTCAGAAACGAGTATTTTAAATATCTTGAATTCCTTAATTTAAGCTTTTATTGTAAAAGCAAAATTTTACTAAAATGTTACTGGTGCCGTTTGCAAGTTTGGAATTAAAATTAGGTATCCCAGACCGGGCACAGTGTGCCGGAAAGGGTTAAATAAGCTACAAACAAACAAAAAAGATAGTGTTAAGTAAGGTAGTGTTAGTGTAAAGTTACTTACTCGTGAAAAATTATTACATTTTAAAGAAGAAGAATATATTGGAGAAGAAGAATATACTGAAGACTAAAGAGATAGAATATACTAAAGAAAAAGAAAATACTAAAAATGCACCCCCCCCCCCCCAAAAAAAAAAAAAAAAAAAAAAAAAAAAAAAAAAAAAAAAAAACGTGATTATTGATTAATTAACATTGTGATATCCTAGAAGTTCAGGGGCAGAAAAGTTAATAGTGCAAGTGGCAGATGTAAAACCCGGTGTCTCATTTTATCGCTCTAGTGATATGCTGTTCAATATTTCTTCGGAAACGCATATATCATCTGTACATAGCGACAGAGACTAAAAGAATTTAACTGAATAAAAGAACTTAACTATAAAAGAACTGAATCGTTGTTATAAAAACATTATTCAGATCAGTATAAAGCTATATTTTAAATGTTTGTGACCTTATCAAGAAAAATTAAACATGGTAAATACATTTTTCTAATGACTTTAACTATTTATCATCAGTTAATTTATAAAACAACAGATTAGTTCTTTATCTTAAACTTTAACGGTTAGACAATCGTTAATCTATAAAATAACTAGTTAAATCATAGAATCCACTAATTTTACACACTTTAACGGACTTGGTCATTTATTTCATTAAATAACTGAATTATGCGTTTTAAAGGTAAGATATATATTAGATATATGTATTAAGTTTTATAGAAAAAAAATTGAATTTTTTAATTGAATTAAAACTTAGTTAAAACAATTTTTTCTAATTAAGTTAAACTGAAAATCATTTCTATTTTAACATTGCATTTAAAAAAATCTTCGTTTACAATGAAATTTATTTTGGTAATAGAGACAATTTAAACTGCAGCTAATTGTATCATGTGTTTCCACAAAAAATAGGCAAGTCTTTTAAATAAACCACTGTTTTATTTAATTTTTTTTCCGGAGAAAACTGTTGTGTTAGATAATTTCATATTTACGCTGAAAGCTACTATTTTGAATTGCATAGCAAATTTCTATAACAATGCAAAGCACGTCATTTAATACTTTGAAACTAATATCAGTTTAAATTATTTAATATTTTGTTTACTTTATGTGATAGATAAATCATCCTTCTGAAAAAATCTGGGACGCTAAGACCTTGTAATAGGTACCTTGTAATGGATGTTTTATACTATTTCCATAATTTCAGACAATCTGTTTTGATAATTTCATACACAAGAATTATCACTTGTAATTAAATTTTGTTTAGTAGCTAGAATAATTTTGAATAATAAAAATAATTATATCACAAAAGGAATATAAAATCAAAAGATTTATAAGGCTTATCAGTTTGCTAGCTGACCTGCTTGGCGTAGCCCAGGCTTATGATAATAATCTTAAAAAACTTTAGATTTATATGATTTTATTTTTTTAACCCGATTTTGAATTAACTTATATTTTGAATTGAAAAATTGGCAAAAAAATATTGATACTTAATGATAAAAACGCTTGCAAATAGAAAACTTTTTCTAGTTTTCTTTTCTCGTGGAATTGTTTTATAATTAAAAAAAAAAGAATGATGATTTAAATTTTTACGAGTTTATTTCCATTTGTAATAATAATAACAGTAGTAACGATAATGATAATAGTATATATAATACAATTTTATTTTCCTCTGAAAGGTTGATGAGTTTGTATGGCTTATCGTTTACTAGCTGACAAGCTTGGCGTTGCCCAGGTTTACGAAATAATCTTAATAAAGTTCAGATTTGTATAATTTTATATTTTTAATACGATTTTGTATGAATTTATATTTTTAATTGAAAAATTCTTTTAAAAAATATTCATATATAATAATAAAAACACTCATAACACTGATAAACATTTTTTAAGAAATTTTCTGTTTCTCTATATATATTGGGTGTTTCTTATAGATTTCAAGCTGCTGAAAAAGAATATGTTTGTAAAAATTTTCTATCACCCTCCAATTTTGAGAAATTTCATTTATACGTTTTGGAGTATGTATGCATCGTATAGGCATCATAATTATATTACATTATTCTCTTCTATGTATTTGATTCACACAAACATTCCTGTTTCTTATTACAATGATAGAAGGTACTGCAAAAGAGTAGAAACAGATGTCCCCCTAATAAATTTTATGTTAGCGACCTTGAACAAACAACTCTAGCTACCCCCACAGTATTTGACTGCAAATCCATGACAGTTGAAACTTTTGGGGCTAGTGTAGTACTATTTCTTTGTTCTGTAAGACTTTTTTATTAATTTTTGATTATAATTATCCTATTTTCCTCTACAATATGTAAAATATGTCTAGAGGATGCGTTAACGAACCCGATTCTTTTTGCTATGTGTGCGGGGAGCTAACTTTGAAAAAGCATCGATGCGTTTTCCGCCGTTATTATAGACTGCCTATCATATGTACTTTTGATATAAAGTAGGTGAACAAGATAAGAAATGAGCACCTCATTCTTGTTGTACACGATGTGCTGCAAACCTCCAGGCGTGGATGAAAGGTACAAAAACTGTATGTCCTTTGCTATACCCATGATATGGCGTTTGCCGAAGGATCATATAACTGACTTCTACTAATGTATTACAAAAATTAAAGGATTCTCTGCAAGAAGTAAACATAAAGTTAAGTATCCGAACTTAGATTCAGGAATGTGACCAGCATTACATAATAATGATTTACAAATACTGAAACCTCCAGAGAATTTTACATATGGCGATGCAGCAGTAGAAATGGAAATTGATGAACAAACTTTCTCTACATCTGATATGAACTATTCTCCTGGCATAAATGAAGAACCACACCTAATTACTCAAGAAGAATTAAATGATCTTGTGAGAGACTTAAATTTATCAAAGAAAAACTCTAAATTACTTGGATTAAGATTGCAAGGTTAAAATATCTTGAAAAACAGTATAAAGATATATATTTATCGAGATTGACATAAAAAATGTTTGGCCTTTTTTTTTCAAGAAAAGATTATTTATGCTATTGTAATTATATAAGTGGCTTAATGTCTGCACTGTAAAAAAAAGGGTCGATCTACTAAAAAAACTTTAGTGATCCTTGTAATTACTAAAAAATTTTTAATAATCTTAGTCGGTTACAAGAAAATCTGTAAGAATTACTAGAAAAAAGTTAGCAACGAATAGAGTTAATAGTTTTATATTTTTTATAGCTATTACTAAAACTCACTTGGTGTGGCCTTGATAGCATAGTGGTTATAGTAATGGACTCCAGGCTGAAAGGTCCCGGGTTCGATACTGGCCACGGCCAAATACGCCCCGAATGTATGTAGTGTAAGTACTCGTTAATAAAGGGATTATGAAAATCCTGTCGGAGCAAGTAGCAATGTTTGGTGCTGCCGTCTATTGCGGTTTTTCCGAAAATCTTCCGCTTCAGAAGTCTCGATGAAGCTCGAAGGAAGCTCCTGCCCTTCGGGCGCACGTAATGGTTATTAAAAATAATTTTGGAGCTATTACTAAAATTTGCTTGGTGGCTCATACTAAAAATTTTTAAGTTAGTTATACAAAAAATTCTTTTGTTCAGTTTACAAAAGAAATGCTTGTTTCACTTGCAAAAAAAAGTTTGTAATGGTTTCTAAAAATTCTGTGGAATACAAATTTACTAAAAAATTTTTATTAACCTCTTGAAATTTTTTTTTACAGTGTGCTTTAAATTTTTAATATAACTCGGAACAATGGCCTATAAGAGAGCAGCCAGAGATAAGACATTTACCGCTATTTAAAGTATGAAATTTCTTTTTAATATAATTTCTTTTAAAAAAAAATTCTTCAATATTTTTCTGAAACTTTATAAACAATGCATACTTCCAGTGTTTTAAATATTAATTTTAAGCTTTATAAGTATTTATTTAAAAGTTTGTCATTACTAAAATACCAAATGATAAATTTCATATGGTATATGTGTTGAATAAATGCTACAAAATTCAGATTTTCAAGATTTTGATTTTTCAAAAAATCTGTGGGTGATGGAAATTTTTTAATGGCATATTCTTTCACAGCACCACCTAAAATATAAAATTCACTACGTACTTAGTTAAAAACAGAAACCTTGTTTATCAGTGAATTAGAAGACTTTTCCTATTTTTTTTCTCGTGGGATCGTTTAACAATTTAAAAAAATAATGATTTATAATTTTTAGAAGTTTATTTCCATTAATAATAATAATAGTAGTAGTAATAACGATAACGATTATAGTAAGTATATAATTTTATTTCCTTTGAAAGGCTCATGAATTTATATATAGAACATAGAATATTAAATATAAACTAATTTTATGTTAGAGCAATCATTAGATTTAAACTAAAAATAACTTTGTTATAGTTTTGAATCATGTCAGTGTGAGCTTTTTCATTATTTAATTTTGCCAGATCATCATTCTTGAAACATCATTTCTATAATAATAGAATTAATAATAAGTTGCATCGGTTTAAAAGACGCAATTAATGAACAATTTAGTAATGAACAATTAGTAATAATTAGCATTTAACTTAAATGAATTTTAATAATTAAACATACTTTGTAACTCAAAAGAAATATTATTTACAAATAACAATTTAAAATATTTTATCAAAATTATATATATATATATATATATATATATATATATATATATACATATATATATATATATATATATATATATATATATATATATATATATATATATCGATTATAATTGTAAAATATCAAGCAAATATTAATGTTTGTAGTACATATTATATATTTTATTTTAAAAATTAAAGATAATAGAAACAAAATAAATGTATACATTTTCTATAATATTAAAAATACCATTAAGATAATAAGAATAAAAAGCAAAGTAAAGTAAATATATTTCGAAAATTAAAGATAATAAGAATTAATGTAAAACATTCTCTCTATCTTCTATGATATTAAAAAACTATTAATATAATAAAAATGAATTCCAAAATATCGAACATATATTTAAAAAAAAATGAAGGATAATAATAATTAAATATATCTAAATTTTTTTTCTTAATTTCCATTAGATTTATGACGATTGATTCAATCTAATGGTAATAATAGTGGCTATGATTATGTATAATATGATCATTACTAAAATTTGATGGTTCTATCCTGCAATCATAAACTAGAAAATCTATCCGAGTTTAACAGAATTTTAACCCTTGAAAACCACTATTCAGATTCCCTGCAATTTCGAGGTCCTCCTCGACAGTACTTCTTCTTCGGTTGTAGCTCCAAGCTGATTATTTCCTGGAAAATACTAAGTACTTTGTTTTTTAAAAAGTCAAAATAAATTAATTTTTCATTCAAAATTCAAAAATTAAATTGAAGTTTAAAGGGGTTTGGAAGTGTAACGTTATCAAATTTTCGTTAATTTTGGATGCCCTCTCCCATTTCCGATATCATAATTTACCATCCCTCGACCCCCACCCCCAACTCCCCTTGTAAGGATATCGTTATCAAAGTATAAGATTTTTTTATTTCTAGAATTTATTTCTTTGTTTGAAGTGATATACAAATCTGGTTGCATTTATTTTTCACATACTCTTATGATTCAAATGAAGAGAAGTCAATAAAATATAATTTTGCATATGAAAAAACTTTATATCATATAACACTTAAAAGAAATAGTTGTTTTTTTAAAAGTATTTTTAAATAACATTTTGTTGCATAATGCATTCGACAATAATAAAGATCTGTAGCACCATCACCGAACGGAGGACTGGTGGGAGGGGGGGAGGAGATAGAAATTCTTATCAACAAAACAATTATTTATTAGTAAACACAAGCTTCATTTCAAATATACTTCTCATATGGTTTCTCGAACAGCGTATATATATATAAGCATACATTTATTAAGAAGAATAGGAATGTCAAACGTTGGAGTGTTCCATATTTTAAGATTAAATAATTTTATATTAATTAAAGGATTTTAATAAAAACCTTATCATAAAAATAGGTAACAGGCTAAAAAAAAGCAAGCTATTTTGTAACAAAGTTCATATTACAAATGAAAAGAGAAAATTTTGACTGCATAAAATATCATATCGATATCAAAAGACAATCCCCTTCTCCTAGCGATATCTTACGATATCATATGCCAACCCCCCTCCTCCCCTAAAATGATAATGTTATGTTTGCATAGTCCATAAATGCAAAGTTTTCAAGTATATGCAAAACATAAATTGTCACGATTATTTTAGCAGTACATTTCCATTTGCAAATAATGTTTTAAATGTTGTTCTTTATCTTCTTAAATTTATTTAATAATTCCTTGAGTAAAAGTTAAAGAATTAAAACTTTCATATGTTTTTCGAGTTCTATACGTTATATTTATAATAAATATGTCCACGTGTAAAAAATAAAATAAAATAAAATAAAAAAAATAAATAAAAAAAATAAACGTTGCATAGGTTCCATTTTGGAAACGGCTTTTCTGAAACGAATAGATTCATTTTGAGAATGAAACGTTTTAAGTTAATAAAGATAAATAACTAAAAATACGGATTGTAGTAGAAAGATTTCGGATCGTTTTTGAGATGTACTGTATTCAAAACGG
Source organism: Maratus speculifer (assembly GCA_964019185.1). Lineage (NCBI taxonomy): Eukaryota > Metazoa > Arthropoda > Arachnida > Araneae > Salticidae > Maratus > Maratus speculifer. The sequence continues at coordinate 110,762,280 of OZ025301.1, forward strand.
AATAAAATGAAACCTGATATTTCGTTTCAGAAGTTAAACGTTTAGCTTCAGATTTGAAAAGTTTCTAAAATATTTTACAGTGCATGCTCTAATAAATAAAACAAAATAAAATCAATTTTTATCAAGCGAAAACTTTTCCGACTTACAATGTTTCGAATTTTCGGCGTTTTCTAGCAGTAACAAGAACGGAAAACCATACTTCAAGCACAGATTATAAAACACTTTTCAACACGTTCAGAATGCAGTAACAAAACTTTGAATTTTAAGAAGATGAAATACGGATTCCAGTAAATAATTATAAAAACATATAACACATTTCAAAACCCATCTACAACAATTATCATCAATATTCCGAAAAATATCCGAATTCTTTTGTGCAGCCCTGAGTCTGATTTATATATTTGTATGCTAAACTTTAGTTCATTTATGAAATGCTTTGAATATCCAATACACGCAATAAACGGAAACGCATTAAAGACGTTTGTGCGGTTCTGTGCAAGATTTATAGAAGTTATACACACATCAAGTAATATGCAAAATAATATTAAATTTTAATCCCTTCATCATAAATTATTGTTCATTACTTATACGTGTGTAAAATACATGCGAGTAATCATAAGTGGAGCATGCAGTTATCCGTTACCCGATTAAGTGGGATTGACTGTACTCGGTAAGTTTTGACACAAAATAAAATTATTTTTTTCTAAATTGTTAGAGTATGGAATACATTCTTTCTAAATGTAAGATCGAAGGACCATATAAAAATTTATGTTTCGTAACTTTTATACAAAAATACCTATTTCACTTAATGAGAGATCTTAATCTCTATTTTGAATCTTCTTAAATATTATAAAACTGTAATGCAACACAAATAACAATATTCTTGTAGATTGAGATACATAATACCTGTTGGTTAGAAAATATTATTACTGTTAAAATAATTATTACAAACAGCGGACTCAGATGGATCCACGTTGAGAAAAATAGCTATTTAATTAAAAATCTGAAAAATACAGCTGTTTTTATTTTGAATACATCATTTATGTTAAGTATTCATTTTACGACTCCAAAAATATAATTTAAAACTAAGAGATTTAAACTTTTATCATATAATCAACATAAGCATTTATAAAAATGTATATTGGACATATTTAGAGTAGTCTTATGAAAGAATTTTTATATTTTATACAATAAATAAATAAAGTTTTCACTACTATAAAAATAAATATGAAGGGCATTTTCTGAATTTTCTAGTTTCCAGCAGTTATAAATCTATACGGGTTATTCTCCACAATACTACAAATTTGACCAAGCAGTCTGAGTTGAATGTTACATAGGTAAATTTTCATAAAAATTGGATGGTCAATTGTTGAAGATTTTAATAGCAGCAGAAATCGTTATAAAATTTTAAACAAAAGTACATATTCCCCATTCACTTTATCATTAACTCATAACAATAAATGTGAGGGAATGACGAGTGAGTGGATGATGAAATTAAGATGTTTTCACTAATTGTCATGAAAAATGCAAAATTATGGAAAAAACCAAACTGATTCCTTAAAGAAGAACACATAATATATAATGTATGATAAAATTAAAAATTTTGAAAATTGCTAAAAATTTAGCATTCTGTGTGAGGGAATGACTGCTAATAAAAATACTCCTCGATTTTCTGATTGAAAAAAATTTCTAGAAAATTAACAAAAGCTTATACCACCAATTTATTTTGCTGGACTAACAAGTACTCAAATTAGCTTCCTCTCTGTGAAGAATGCTAGACTGCTGCTCATCTTTAGTGATAGGATATTTGCGATAATAGCAAGGTGTGAGGGAATGATGGTCTAACATGGGGAGACATATAATTGATTGAGTAGACTACATAATTATAGTAAAAAATAATGTTTTTTATTTTTTGTAAGGTACCAATTAAGAACTTTATTTTGCTTAGGGTGTTTTTAATTATTTTTATTTCTGAATGGAAAAAATCAGGCAGTAAAGTATGGTAGTATGGGTAGGGGAGAGGTGAGGGAATGATATTTGCATGACATATCTTACATTTTTAAATATTAAATTTGTTTATTTTTAAATTTTATGCCCTGCGCCTAATGAACAAACTTTAGACTTTCTAATAAAAGTATAAATAAATAAAAATAAAATGAAATTTAGAGCATTTATGTGGCTGGAAAACACTTTTTGCACTATTGCAGAAAATAACCCATACGCTGGAAAAAAAATCCGTTAAATTGACGGCAAAAACTGCTGGCAGCAATGTTATCAGCAGTTTTTGCCGTAATAATTTCAGTAAAATTAGATGTAAAATTTTTTATTACATCTGATTTTACTGCAATTTTTACGGTAAAAACTGCTAGCAACATTGCTGCCAGCAGTTTTTGCCGTCAATTTAACGGATTTTTTTTTCCAGCGTATTTTCTGCCATTTCCTATAATACTTTCTTTAAAAACATTTTATAAACACTGTTATTACTCAAAAATAACTGTACATTTCATAATATTTTTTATTATTTTATTAATATATAAATTAGCAAACAACAGTTTAAATAACGGTTTTAATTTATACAGCACAATAGTTTACAAAAGAAAAAAAAATTATTATTACAAATTCATACAAAGCGCTTCAATATCGCTAAAAGTCTTCCTGTTTTTTAATTCACCAGTTTCGAGTTTTTCTTTCACCTGTTTTACAGGCTTATAGAATCGTTCTGGTGACTCTGTAAACTCAAATGTTTACAGTTTATCCCTTTTCATTTTAAAAGCCTTCTTAATAGCGCTTTTAAAATGCCCTAGAAATATTTTATTGATTTGTTTAATATGTAGACAAATGTGGATTTAAATATAACAATATGTTGATTTTGTTTAATATGTATGCAATAAAATTTGCATCTGATTCGGCCAAGTAATTTTCTATTAACATAATCAAACGTATCCCCGCGCAATCGAAGTTATTATGAGTCAAACTTAAAAAAAATACGTACTCCGAATTATTAATTTCATTATAAAATATTCTAATCACTATATCAAGCAATGACATAACAGGGGATTCCCTATATAACAGTAAAATTTCGCAAAATCGGAATCAAAACTTTTAAAGGCCTATCAATCAGTAGACATAAAAAATATATATTTAACTGCAATTTCTTTGATTCTGGATATAAATCATAATAACAATTTTTTTCATTTCGCCTAAATACTGTATAATTCCTCGTCTTACATACACTGTAAAAAATTTAAATCAAACTGTAGACCAAACGGTTATATAACTGTAAAGTAACTCTAATCAAACCCTATTATTGCCCATTTTATGGTCTAAACGCAGTTAAAAATGACTGTTACATAATAAGGTTTTCTATAAAAAATGGTCGAATAACTGACAATTTGCTGAAAAAAAATTAACGGTATATTTTTTGTTTTATAATTACTTTTTTAAGTAGTATTCTTTCAATAAAATCATTTTCCTAAAATGAAAATGACACCCAATATTTCCCCCGAATACTTATATTATAACTTTATAAAATTTTATAACTGTAAATTTCAATATTTACAGTTACCCAGATATTTTCTCCATTTAAAAGCTGCCAAAATTATTTATAAATAGGTTCTATACGTATGTTTTTCGTTGTCTGTAAAATATTTTTTAACAGATGCATAACGGTACATTTGTATGCATAATGGTACATTTAAAAAATTGTTTTGTACATACAAACATACATTTATATCACCTGTCAATTTACATAATACTTTCTTTTAAGCCTCTGAAAATAAACATTATTACAACACAAAAGATGCTGTGTATTTTCCATTTATTTTTACTATTTTATTAATACTTAAATAAATAAACAATGGTTTAGTAATAATAATAATATAGTATAGCTCGATATTTTACAAAATAAGTACAAAAATAAAATGTTTCTAGCTATAAAAATAAACATGAAGTACTCATATTAAAAATCTTTCATTTTTTTAAATTTCCATTTTCCAGTCCCTATTATAAACTTATATTCTCTGCCATTTCAAATAATGTATATTTTTAAACCTTTGTAAATAATCTATTACGACACAAAAAAGTCATAGATTTTTTTTTTTTTTTTTTTTACTATTTCATTAAAACTGAAATAAATAAATAACAATTTAGTAATAACAACAATAATAAAGGTCGGTACTTTACAAAATAAATAAATAAATAAAACGTTTCTGAGTATAAATATAAATATGAAGCACTCCAATATTGTTATAAGCTTTTCTACTTTCTTAATTTCCCAATTTCCAGCACTTATTAAAAATATTTTTAATTCTCTGCTATTTCATACAATACTTTCATTTAAACCACAATAAATAAAAATATTTACTTACAAAAAGAGATACTACGCATTTTTCATTTTTTTATTAATATCTAAATTATTAAATAACGGTTTAAATAATAACAATACAGCTTAGTATTTTACAAATAAATAAAAAAAAAATAAAGTTTCAAATCATAAAAAAATAAATATGAAGCATTACAAAATCGTCAAAAGTCTTTCTATCTTCTCAATATCCCAGTTTCGAGTTTTTCTTTAATCTTTACTACAGGCTCATAAAATTCTTCTGGTGAAAACTCAAATATTTACAATTAAATTCTTTTCATTTTAAAAAATATTTTGATAACACTTTTAAAATGCTCTTAAAAGGTTTTATCAATTTATTTAACATGTACATAAATGTGGATTTATATCTAATAATATGTTGATTTGGTTTAATAGGTAGATAATAAAATTTACATCTTATTTCTTTAAGTAATTTTCTGTTAATACAATCAAGCATGTCCCCCACACTGACGAAGTTATTATGAGTCATATTCTTAAAAATTATGTAATTCGAATAATTAATTTCATTATAAAACTTTCTAATCGCTATATCTTGTAATGACATAACAGGGTATTCTCTATATAACAGCAAAAATTCGCGAATCGGTATCAAAAATTTTAAAGGCATATCAGTAGACATAAAAAAATATAACTGCGATTTCTTTGAATCTGGGTATAAATTATAGCTGTAAAATTCTTCAGTTCGCTTAAATACTATAAAATTCCACTCCTTATCTATTTTTTTGTTTAATAATAACTTTTGTATGTAGCATATTTTTAATTAAATCGTTTTTTGGGAAATCATTAACTATGAGTACACACCTGTTTCCTTTAGAAATCATCTCTGTAATGATCAACGTGGACAGTTTACCAATTGGTTGATACTGATCTAGGTCAAAGTGGAAGTAGTTTTTCTTTTATTGCTTTAGTTTTCTAAAAAATCGTGCCATGGACAATATTAATGTGACGTCATAGAAGGAATCCAGTGGCGTTAAACTAGCGAAGCGCTTTTGTTTATATTATTTCATCCTTTGATACACCATAAATGTGAAGGTAAATGTATGACTAAAACATTTTAGAATTATTGTGTATGAATTACTAATCAATAAATACAGATTAGAAAATTCATATATACGAACTCAATAATTAAAATTAACAATTTTCATTCTATAAACAGCATTAAAAATATGTATGAACTTGCAGTAAAATAGAGAAAATAATTCATTTATAAACTATATCTGTTCTTGAAAATATCTAAAACTCGATATAATCATAAAATATGAGCATAAAGTTTTCAAACACCGTGCCTACTACACAGCGGTTTTGTATACTAATATTTCTAAACAACGATCTTCAGAGGAGTTTCCTACAATGTAGATAACGATACCACCATATAAATACAATAATTATTATAGAAATATGCTACGATTATGGTTAAGGAATAATAATACACAAAAAAGAGACCATTAATAGACCTGTAATTCATTAAAGCAATAGGAAAAGGTAATTACGGTAAAAAAAGAAAATGTTTATCAGAAAAGGAAAAATTCACTAGATTGCAGCATTAACATAACTAAGTTTATAAAAACCCTTTATAAAACTTCAGTCTAAAAGTTTTTATTCTTTATTCCTCACATTAACACTAGAACCGCGGGAAAATTCATTCAAGTTTTATAAAAAAAATTCGCACCGGAATTTTCATTTTAAACTGTTTAAATTATTTATTGGAAACATTTCTGCTCAGCATACATTTAGATTATTTTATTAAGTGTTTTCTGGTTCGATTCGACATCTCTCCATGTGATACGGGTCAAAATGACCCGTCTCCGCGGTTCTAGTGTTAACAAAAATTAAGAGGTCCTTGAGGTCCTTGTTCTGTATGTATCGAAAACCATAGCATTTTCTACCTTAGCTTACCTTCTAGAGTTACATTCGTTACAGCTTTTAGCTACAGTTGCATTTTTAACGATGGTAAATAGTGTGCGCTTTAGGTGACCGAGAAACTAGAAGATATTTTCACTTTATTTAGTGACTACTGTATTTTTTTACTTTTTAGTTCTTTTGACATCACTTTACAGGTGCCTCTGACATTTTTTCGTGTGGGTAATTGTCCCCTGGATTCAATACTTACGCCACTGATTCGTGGTAATTTTTTGTTATGAAACATTGAATACGGTCCGTAAATTGTAGTTTCATTCGGATACCAAATCACATGATTAAATACTTAAATCTCAATAGTTATTCATTAAAAATATAAAAATAAATATAAATAAATAAATGAAAGATAAGGAAAACATTATGAATTTTACCCCATAAAACGAGGACGTTAAGTTGCCATTTTAGAATTATTTTACTTTGTACATGAAAAAGTGCAACGAAGAGAGAAAAAAATAACTTTAACCGTGACCTAATTAAGAAGCTGTCACTACTTATCTTATCGGTGCGGATAGCTGGGCAAAGCTCATTTCAAACATGGCTGTCGAACCAGACGATTGTCGGCTTTTTGTCTACGATTCCGCAATTCCCCATTCGATTCCCCAATCGATTGAAATACCTATGGAAAATAATTGGATTTTATTTATAAAGGTAAATGATGTAAAATCGTTAAATTTATATTCAGATGCTGCTGATGAAATTCCTGTGTTTTTTCGATCTACCGCTGATATACCTCTAAAAATTTTGATGCAAGTTCGTAATCATTTAATGTCATATAGTAATAAATCATCGGAAGATAAAGCTTTGGATAAGTTTATATCTTATATTTCCTCTACCGCTATTAATATAAATTTCAATAAAACAATAAGTTGCATTAATTCAGATTTTCAAAGTATTCACGATTTTTATAAGTGGTTAAATAGGAATATATTTGAAGGCGTATATCCAAATATACATAAGCATTGCGCAGTCGTAGTTGAAGTGAAAATAGCATCCGAACAAAAAACATGCCCGATGTTTGTATACAGTTTATCCGAAAACGATTTAGATGTAGATTTATTTACAATTGAAGTATTAGTACCCGACGATGCTTGGAAATCCCCTTTAGTAATAAAACATAATAAAACATTATTATTTTATTCAAATTCTTCTGAAAACCAGGATACAGCTGATATACCGATAAAAGTTTTGAAGCAAATTCGTGATAAGTTAATTTCATACAATGATGCAGATATTCCACCTACATTAGAAGATATGGCTTTAGATCAGTCCATTGATATCATTAATAATTTAAATTATAACATTCCAATTAACAGCAATCTTTTCAGAAGTACGCATGATTTTCATAAATGGATAAATAGAATTTTAAGGAGCGAAATAGATCAGTATAATTGTAGAAACGTATAGGAATTTAATTTAATTATATATTTACTTTATTATGCACATTTTTTGTATATGATAAAACCTATAAAGCTGTAAATACGTGTGTTTTTAATTTTATGATATTTTATAAGTTGGATAAAGAAGTTTTAACAAAATGAATGTCATTTAAATCTAAATGTATACAAATGTAAATATTTAATGAGTAAATAAAGAGGAATACAGTAGACTCGTGATTTTACAACCCCCGAGTTAGCGACCCCTCGCGATTTAGCGACCACTGGAGAAGTCCCGACCATTTTCCAATACTTACAATGTTTTTTTTCGCTCGCTTTAACGACCTGCAAGTAATCCGAATCTTGATTTAACGACCTTTTCACATCTTCCAGAAATTAAAAATCTAGAAACAGTATGGATAATTTTTCTTTCCAACAAATATTACATGCGTTTTACAGCGCATGGATCAAGGTCCTGTACAATGTTAAAAAATATATATACCGAAGAAACTAGTCAGTGGTATTCTAATCAATTTAGAAATAAAGAGAATTCACAAAAAGAATTCTTATTGGCTATTCATACAGCAAATGATTTTTGGCAATCAGTTTCTCAGGACACAGTTTTGCTTCCATTCCACCGGATATTTAAAGACCCAAGCTTGGGAACTTGAACCTGCTGCCCACGGGTTGAAAAACAGAACACCGAAACAGAAGATTCCAATCATGTAATATGCAACCATTATAAAAACATGTTGTTTGGCCGCCAAAATCTTACATTTGAAGATTTTTTTGACATTGATGACAAGTTTAAAACAAAAAATATTTTCATAATATGATTTAATCTTCACCCTTTTCAATCCTGATTGGATATTCTAAATAATTCTTTCGCTTGAGAAGTTTCCATGTGCCATTTATAACAAAAAAGCATAACATGAATATTTGAAAAATGTTAATTAACTAATAAGTCAATTTTTTATTTTGTAAAATGCTTAAATTCTTATAAAATTATTTCATACTTTTTAACAATTTTCTAAATCTAAAACCTGCATAAAGAAACAGAGGATGTCATCAAGTTGTATGGAACATTTACATCAAGTTGGATGGAAAGAAAGGAAATTCTAACGATTACTTTAAGAAGTTTCCAAGTGCCATTTATAACAAAAAAGCATAACATGAATATTTGAAAAAATTTTAATTAACTAATCTAAGTCAATTTTTTATTTTGTAAAATGTTTAAATTCTTATAAAATTATTTCATAATTTTTAACGATTTTCTTAATCTAAAACCTGCATAAAGAAACAGAGGATGTCATCAAGTTGTATGGAACATTTACATCAAGTTGGATGGAAAGAAAGGAAATTCTAACGATTACTTTAAGAAGTTTCCAAGTGCCATTCATAACAAAAAAGCATAACATGAATATTTGAAAAAATTTTAATTAACTAATCTAAGTCAATTTTTTATTTTGTAAAATGTTTAAATTCTTATAAAATTATTTCATAATTTTTAACGATTTTCTAAATCTAAAACCTGCATAAAGAAACAGAGGATGTCATCAAGTTGTATGGAACATTTACATCAAGTTGGATGGAAAGAAAAGAAATTCTAACGATTATTTTAAGAAGTTTCCAAGTGCCATTTACAAAAAAAAGCATAACATGAATATTCAAAAAATGTTAATTAAGTAATCTAAGTCACTTTTTTTATTTTGTAAAATATTTGAATTCTTGTAAAATGATTCAAAACTTTTAAGAATTTTTTTAATCTAAAAATTTAGACTGAATATACTACAAATATATTCTTTAATTGTATAACTCAGTAGTTTTTACTACATTAGAATGCTAGGTATTTTTCAAGTGCATTATGATCAACCAACATTAGCTTCATTTAAATTTAACGATCATTCAATTTAACGTCTTATTTGCCGAGGTCCCGTGAAGGTCGTTAAATTGCGAGTCTACTGTATTTATATCTATATGATCTATTTTATTGAAATTTAAGAGTATGGATAGTTTCGTAAATCCATAGTTAATGAATGACATATGTATGTGTGTGATAGGTATGTTGTATGTAGAGGAATTTTATTCATTTATTTATTTATTTATTTATGTAATCATGGAAAAAATCTTCACTAAATACGTGTAAATACGTGTATTTTTATATTATATTTTTTCTGAGCGGTTTAAAGAAGTTTAACAAAGTCTTTTAAAAATAAACATTAGCAAATTGAAATAGTCATGATTAACAAAAGAAGAATATTTATGTCTCGTTGATTATTTGCTGTGATAAAAGTGGAAAAATGATTAAATTAGGGATGCACAACCTGTGGTCCGCGAATTTTTTTCAATTTATAAATGGAAAAAATTGAAGTTTTTGAGCATGGGTCGCTGAAAAAAAATCCGTAAAATTCGTCAGTTTACCGTGGAAAAACATAAAATTTCATCAGTTACTTAAGAATCGCAAATTTCGTTGAACGAGCAAGGAAAACTCGTGAAATTCATTGATCGAGTGTGGAAAAATAGCGAATTTTTTTCGATGAGGCACGTAAAAATCGCAATCGTTCGAAATTCGTTCATCAGGTATGGAAAAATCGCAAATTTTACTCATAAAAATTGGAAAAAATAGCGAATTTCGCAAAAAATCCGAAAAAATTGCGAGTTTTGTCGGTCAGACGCGAAAAATCGCATATTGCATTAATCGGTCAAGAAAAGATGCCAGTTTTGTTCATGATGCACGAAAAAATTGCAAAATTAAATTCTTCGACTAAGGAAAACTTGCATGTTTTCTCGGTTTATCGCGTGAAAAAATACGCGAATTTCGTTGATCGGGCACAAAAAAAACTGGAATTTTGTCGATCAGGGACGAAAAAATCGCAATGATACGAAAAAAATTAAAAATTTCACTAATCGGCAACGTAACAATCGTGTGTTTTGTTAGTTTATCAAGAAAAAAAAATCGCATTTCCTCTTGCCGCATAAAGCAATGCAGTTTTTGCCAAAGATAGTTAAAAATCACGAATTTCGTTGATTGGGCGCAAAAAATGCGTGCTTCGTCAATTAAGGGCGACTAACGTACAAATATCGTCAATCGGACACGAAAAAATTTCGAGTTTTTTGAGCGGATTTTGAAAAATTGCAAATTTCATTGGTCGGAAACTGGAATATCGCAAATTTCGTCAATCACACACGGAAAAATTGTAAATTTCCTCTATCAGGTTCAAATAAAATAAGCAAATTTGTCCATCGACTTCGTAATAATCGCAAATTCCGTCCATCAACTTCGTAATAATTGCGAATTTCGTCGATTGACTTCGTAATAATAGCGAGTTTCGTCGGTCAGGCTCAGAAAAATCAAGAATTTTGTCTATCTGATGCGGAAAAATTGAGAATTTCAACGATCATGCGAAGAAAAATCGCGAATTTTATCGATCACGGGAAGAAATATCGTAAATTTAGTTGATCATGCGAAGAAAAATCGTGAATTTCGTCTATTAACTTCCTAAAAATCGCGAATTTTGTCGATTGACTTTGTAAAAATCGTGATATCGTCGATGAATTTCAGAAAAATTGAGAATTTCGTCAATCAGGTGAGAAAAAATCGTAAATTTCCGATGGTCGATTGGCTTCGTAAAAATCGCAAATTTCGCCGATGGGCTTTGTAAAAATCGCTAATTTTGTTGATCAGGCTCAGAAATATTGTTAATTTTCTCAATCGGTTTCATAAAAATTGTGAATTTCGCCGATCAGCTTCGTAAAATCGCTAATTTTGATGATCAGGCGCAGAAATTTCTAAATTCTCTCATTCGGCTTCGTAAAAATTGCGAATTTTGTCGGTAGGATTTGTGAAAATCACGATTTTGTCGATCGACTTTGAAAAAGTCATGAATTTTTCTGATGATCCGGCCGTAAAAAATTTATAATTTCGTCGACCAGGAACGTAAAAATCTTGAATTTTCACGATCATATGAGGAAAAATCCAAATTTCGTTGATCGGCTTTGTAAAAATCATGTATTTCGTCGATCGGCTTTGTAAAAATTGCGAGTTTCGTCGATTCGATTCGTAAAAATTGTGAATTTTGTGTACAAAAACCGTGAATTTTCTCGATTAATTTTGTAAGAATCGTGAATTTTGTTGATCAGGAATTGAAAGATCGTGAATTTTGTCGATCAGTATAGTGTAGAGCGCAAATTTCGTCAATCAGGCGTGGAAAAATTGTAAATTTCGTTGATCAGGCGCAGAATAATCTGGAATTTCGTTGATCAGGTACGGAAAAATCTTGTTGATTGGCTCTTTCGTTCATGAAATTCACATTTTCTTCGGCACCAGCCACTTATGTTTGTTTTTAGCACTTTTAATTAAACGAAATTTACTCTCCTGAATAAATTCAATGAATATTGTTACATCTTGAAAATAATCCTTGCTATATCTGTTATATGTTCAACGTAAAGCTGCTGATACATCTTCACCAACTGAATTGGATATTTTGACTACGTAAGCGAACTTAAACGGGTAACTCCCCACTCCCTTTTGAAACCATATTTTTTATCCAATTTTAGGCCTCAAAATCGAATTTTTTACTCATGTGGCCCTCGACCACCCAGATAAGTGGCCCTTCTCTTCAAACGGTTGTGCACCCCTAGATTAAATAATGTCTTTTTTTTAAGATTGAGATATTGTTTAATACAATATTTTGTAAAATGGAAAAATATATATATATTAAATTTATATATATGGAAATATTATTATTTTTCACCAAGTTATAGTTAAATATTTTGTTAAATCAAATCTTCTTTTTGTTATTGAGTTCAACAAATAAGCTTAGTAATCAGATTTAAACTAATGAATATTTGTATAGATGTTTTAAAATAATTTTGATGTTTCATTTATATGTGCAAATGATAATTTAAATTTATATGAACAGATTTATTATAAGGAATAGAAAATGTAAAAAAAAAAGTGTCATTTATTCTCTGTATCGATATTAAATATATTCATAAAAAACCCTGAAAATAATAAATAATGTATAAAATTGTAATAAATTGTAATAAATAATAAATAAAATTGTAAGACGTCAGTGTCGGCTTATTTTTATAAAATTTATAATATGTATCCTAAATGTGTTTCTAATCGAATGATCTGTGTTATAAATAAATTCCGAAAACAGTATCATTTATGTATTTTTTCTTTATGCGGGTTGAAAATTAAATGTATAGAAACAAAAATAGAAAAAAATATTATATCGTTACAATAAAATATGCGGAATTCACTGATTTTGATGAAGCTTTTAATATATTTCTTATGTAAATTAATAAATAAAAAATATTTTCATTAATAATACAATCAAAATTTTATCTAAAGTGACTGCTTAACAAATTTTTTACATAAGAAAATATTAATATTTTTATCCAATCTTAATGTATGAAAATAAAAAAAATATACACAAGTTAAGTAGCGTATAAGTGTCAGTAAAACTAAGATTTGAAACGGTTGTATAATAAAATTAAATTATATTTACGAATTATTCGTTGATATAAATTTGATAGAATGTCTTCAGTACTTGAAGATATTAAATTAGGAAATTAAATTATCTTGGAGTTATCGTATGTTTCTTTAAATTATTTACTGACAAAAAAGAAAGTAAATGAAAAAAAAACTTTATCGAGGATCAGATTTAAGGAAAGATGTTTATAGAAAGCTACTTTAAGATTAGATACAATGATCAAATATTTCACGGCCTTTAAATTTCTCAGTATGTTAAAATGTAAGATATTAAACTGCACAGTTAACTTAATTATATATGATCAAATTGCTACTTGAATTTTTAATGAAAAAACAATTGCCTCAGATTTGAAACATGGTATGTCAGCAACATCTGAAGAAAGTACAGTTTTTTTCGAAATGAAATGATAAAAAAATTGCTTCTCAATATGTTAGATTAAAAATTACTCACATATACTTACACAAAAATTTGGTTCAATTCGATGCATAACTTTATATACTTTTGGTCGGTACAATATTGAAAATGGCACAAAAATCGCGATTGAGGCGCCCCCTTCCGGCGAAATATTTCAGAATTGAAGGCTGCTTTCTACAGCCAAAAACATTCCCAAAAGATTTGGTTCAATTCTATGCACATCTTCATACACTTTTTGATTGTAGAATGGCGACATACGGACACACACACACAGAGACATGCAGACACACACACGGACAGACACACGGACAAGACAGACATTTTATAAAAACATGTTTTTTGGAATATCTAATCCCTAAAACGTGTAAACCCGTCGAAAATCGGAAGTCGAAAAAAAATTTCGATTATAATACTTTTTTCTATTGAAGATAGAAGAAAGTAAAAATATATAGAATCCGAAAAAAAATGTATTTTTAATGTATGCTATTAAACATATATATATTTTAAGACTTCTGCATATATAATTGTTATTTTGAAATTTATTTTAATTGTTTATAGCTAAATCATCTAATAGTTGGTTACAACCTCGTATGCATTCTTTAATTTAATGATAATTGTATCTTCAGTTTTTTAAAATTATTATTAAATTGAATGCAAATTATTATTATTATTATTATTACTGCTGTTGCTGTTATTGTAGATATAGAAGCTTCAAGAATGATGTGGCGATTGACCCTGACTTGATGCATATATATAAAAAATATGTATTTTTTTAGTTATTAACATCTAATAATCATTAAAAGATAGATTGAGCTTACATTTTATTGTTGTGTACTCTAAAGAAGTCATAATACTATTATTTGCCTAGAAATTATTACTATTGTTACTATCATAATTATCATTTCAAATGTAAGACACTGTATAAAAATCGTAAACCTTTCGAAAAAGTAACCTTTTTGTGATCTGTTTATATATATATATATATATAATTTAATTTTGCATAATTAATAAATATTGTACCTTCCAAAAATATGTTACTTGTAAATTCTTTCACTATATAATAGGCCCTATTATTGATCTAGGATAAGCAAATAGTAAAAATATCTATATTGAAATATTATTTCTAGGATTTATTATTTTATTATAATTATATTATTATATTCTTTATTATTATATTCATTCATTTATTATTATTATACATTCTTTTTATTATTAATAAATATTCTTCCCACAAAAAAAGTATAATTATTGTAATCTCTGCGATTATATAATTACCACAACTAATGGTGTGAAATAGATAAATAGTAAAAAAATCCATCTGTTTTATTATATTTCAATTATAATCGATTTTTAAAGTAATAATATTTGGTTTATAAGTAGTATATCATATTTAGAATGTAATATATACAATACTTGCCATTCATTAGTTTAAATTTAATGCTAATTGTTTAAGAAGTTATTTGCTAAGTTTAATATTTAAATAGAATGAAAGCTATTATTATTAATTATAATATTAAAACAATTATGCATATACATATACATGTAGGTATAGATATAGATATAGATATAGATATAGATATAGATATAGATATAGATATAGATATAGAAGCTTCAAGAATGATGATGCAAAAAAAATAAATAATGAAAAGAAAATCACACTGACTTGTTGCATAAATACAATAAAATTGTTTTTAATTAAAATCATTCAAAAAATGGAATTAGTTTATATTTATTTTTGTACGAGAAATTTTATTATTATTATTATTATTATTATTATTATTATTATTATTATTATTATTATTATTATTATTATTATTATTATTATTATTATTATTATTATTATTATTATACACAAATTTTCATAAAAGTATTTTCAATAACTATACTTTTCTGATTCACAATTTAACAAATAATTATATTACATTATTATTATTATTATTATTATTATTATTATTATTATTATTATTATTATTATTATTATTATTATTATTATTGCTATAGAAGCATCAAGAATGAAGATGTGGCAAAATTAAAAATGAAAAAACTCACGCTGACTTGATGCATAAATACATTAAAATTATTTTAAACTAAAATCTGCCAAAAATAGTAGTTTATATTCAATGTTGTACAATAACTGGCATTTAAAACCCTGTCGATCTTATCGTAGCAGTACAATTGAAACCTGTTGTTTTATTATTATTATTAGGTGCGTTCATAATTATATAAATATGTAACACCTATAGTTCTCGTTCAGTCCGTCCGTCTATCCGCCTATAACAAAGCAAAAACTACCCGACCAAATCGTTTGGAATTTAAACCACATAATTTTTGCATAATTTTGTCGAGTCATTTCAAATTTTATGAAAATCGGAAGCATTGTATGAATGCAATTACAGGGACAATCAAAAGCATCCCGTTACATTATGATTAATGGGAAAAATAGTTTGAAGTACATTTTAACCCTTTAACGCGCAGTGTTGCCGGGTCGGCAACACCTAAAGTTCCCCCTGTTTAGAGACACAAAAACTCCGTGAATATTTCAAAAACTACTCTAATGGCTACTTTATATCTTTCTTATGAGTTCTAGATGGCAGCACCACAGAGATCAAACTCCACTGTTTTTAAGTAATAGGTAAAATGTTTTACTGTAATACGCGTTTCACAGCAATGCTCTTCTCACTGCGCTTATCAATGCTTTACTTGTGGGAGGTTACCACTTCGGCAATAGCTGTATAATTAAAATGGTTAGTGCAATCTTTACAAAACAATACCTGTGTACTCCTCTAGGCCTAAATAAATTGCCTAATTTTTTTCTTTAAATTCCAACTTTAAAGAGTAGTGCGCCGGAAAGGATTAATGCTGTTATATTCTTTCAAGCATAACAATATTGATATGTATCTATGAAGTATATATCAAAATATACACTCTGCACAATCAATGACGCAAAGAATATTTGTTATTCATTTACAAAGCCACACAAATGTATTCCATTACATAATGGTATAAGGGAAAACATTTCCTGGGGCGCCTTTTAATACTAATAAGCTATTTCAAATTTTATGAAATCGATATACGTTACTGGCGTTTACCATAAGTTACTTCCTGTATATTAGAAAGCAAATAGTATTTACAAGGATGCACAAAAGATCTCGGCTACTATACTGTATCTGAAGTACTGTTTATATTACACCAAGATCTTACCATTACACTAAGATCTGAATATTTTTAACACTTTGTAATAGTACGAACGCCCCTCATTTGCTACACTTGACGTGCAATTTCCAACGTGCTATTATTATTACTATTTTAATAATTTTTCGCAAAACTCTTTTGAATAATTTTTTTCTTGATACATAGGTTTTCCATTATGAAATCATATTAGTATACCTACAAAAATGATAGCCAAATATTAGTGTCATTTATAGAAATTTTCTAAAGAA
This sequence comes from Maratus speculifer, assembly GCA_964019185.1. Classification (NCBI taxonomy): domain Eukaryota; kingdom Metazoa; phylum Arthropoda; class Arachnida; order Araneae; family Salticidae; genus Maratus; species Maratus speculifer. The sequence continues at coordinate 110,779,306 of OZ025301.1, forward strand.
ACTTAAAAGTTTTAAAATAAAAAATGTTATTTTGAAAATAAATGAATGCTTTAAATAATATTTTTAAAAAATATGTATGTTGCGATAGTGTAACTGCTGGGGTTTAGAGGCGATAATCAAATTTCCAATAGTTTGAATACTGTGTAGCAACAGATCAGGGAAACACAGACGAAAAAGAATATTGTACCAGTATTTTCTTATTGAAAAATTCATCTTATTTAATGGCACAAATAATTAAAAAAGACTAATTTTTCTACGACAAAATTCTAGCATTTCCCTTTTTTATAAAATGTTTTTTTTTTTCCCTTATCTGTTGCCACCTGGAATGCCATTATTTTTCAATAGTATATATCTCTTTCTTATTTTATGGAAACTTTTTGCAAGGGTTTTTAACCTTTTATTATATTATACGGCATTTTTAAAAAATAGTAATCCTTTTTATAATTAATCGAAATTTTTTGGTTTAAATATGCCGAATATTATATTATAAGTCATAATTTTTTAATAGTAATATTTTTTTTATTTAGCCGAAACTTTTGTTATTAAATAATTGTATTATAAAGCATTTTTTCAGTAATATTTTTGTTATTTAACCAAAACTTTTTGTTGTTAAATAAGGCGAATATTATAAGGCATTTTTTTAATAGTAATCTTTTTATTATTTAATCGATATATCTCTGTAATTAAATATTTACATTTTAAGATATTTATTTATAAGATATTTATACTATTATTTTTTAAATAGAATTTTTTTCTCATTTAATCAAAATTTTTCTCATTAAATAATTATATTATCAGGCATAATTTTTTATTGCGCCCTTTTGCTTATTTAATCCACACTTTTTGTCTCAAATACGATGATTATTATATTATAAATCATTATAGTTTTAATAGTAATCTGTTTTTTATTTATTTGAAACTTTTTGCCATTAAATAAGGCAAATATTATACTATAAGACATTATATGTTAATAATATTTTTTTATTTGACTGAAACTTTGGTACTACTCTGTTATCCCGTCGACCAAAATATTATCGCCAAATTATAAGATTAAATGCCAATAATGGATGATCGTGAATGTCAATCCAATGACATTAAGTACGATACACGTGTTTAAAACGTCATTAAGTGATTTTTATTTCGACTTTTTATTTGTATTTTTATTAATATTCTACTAATTATTTTTTTTTATTATTATTATTTAAAATAAAAATTACGTCAATATGTATAATTTGGCTATTAGTTCGGCGAGTTCTATAATTTGGCGAAATCGGTCGACGGGATAACAGAGTAGTACCGAAACTTTTTATTTAACTAAGGCGTACTGTCTAGTATGTTTACTATTATGTTTTTCTGTAGCTACAGATAAGAAAACATGGAGGACTGGGAGCAGGAAAACACAATTTTAAATCTTCAAGTTAACCACTAAAATCGGATTTCCGGGTATTTTCCACCACGCTATCATTCGACAGACCGATTGCGTTTAAATATGCGAATCGAGTTTTAATTAATTCGGTAATTTCAGCCGTGAAATCGATGAAGTGATTGTCTGTGCTGCGGCTTCCCTGTCTATATCGTTACAATTAAATTTTTCTTTTCTCGGATGTTGACTCCATAAGCGAGACATTAAGTTATCAATATACAGAAAGAAAAGCAATCACTAAACGATTAATGCTGGATGCAAAACATTTTTAGGTGCTTTCGTAATTATGTAAATATTTAGCACCTACAGTAGTCGTTCAGTCCGTCAATCAGCATATAACAGAGCAAAGCCTACCCAAACTGAATCGTTTGAAATTTAAAATAAATAATTGTTGCATAATTTTGTTGAGTTATTTCAAATTCTGTGAAAATCGGATGTATACTTTAATTACAGGGACAATCAAAAATATTCCGTTACATTACGGCCAATAGGAAAAACAACGTTTCAAGTATATTTTAATAATTTTATGCTCTTTCGAATATAATAAAATTGATATGCATCATGAAGATATACTAAAATATACATTCTGTACAATATGTGGTGCAAAGAATATTTGTTATGAATGTACAGAGTCACACAAAAGTAATCCATTATTTAATAGTAAAAGGGGAAGCATTGCTTGGAATGTGTTTTAATAATAATATTAAACTATTATTGATATACTTTGCTAAGGTATATCACAAGTTACTTTATGTATAACCAAAAGTATATAGTATGTACAGGGACACACAAAAGATTTAGATTGTTACATTGCATCTGATGTACTCCATACTACCGCATCAAGATCTGAATGTTTCTAAAATTTCGTTATAGTACAAATGCACATCATTTGTTACGTTTGACGAGTAATTTACGACTTGTTTTAATAATAATATCTTGTTTATTTCAGAATTAATCAGAATCATGAATATCGGGAAAAGAAAATAAAAGTTTTCAATTGTTCAGTTTGCAAGGAGGACATCATCACAGCCGAACGAGGACTTGTTGGTTGTGTGGATATTAATATGTATTTTAGCGCAATTTACAAGTCCTCTTTCAGCAAGGCACTCCATTTCCTTACAGCGGTCCATCCATGATAACTTTTTTAATGATTGGAGACATCTTCTATGAAGGAAACATGCATGAGTTACTAAAGACTTTTCACCCTGCTCCTTTTTAGTAAGAATGCTATACATTAAAAACTTTGATTACTTTAAAAAAAACTTCTTCAAGTAATTAAACGTAATAATAAACTGTAATATTAAACGTATTTTTTTAATTAATTAAACATAATAATAAATTATGATATTAAACGTAAAGTTTTTAATTAATTAAATTTAGTTTTTAAGTAATTAAAGTAAATTTTTAAAAACTCTAATTTAATTAGCACAATTTTCAAGTCCTCTTTCAGCAAGACACTCTATTTCTTTATCATAGTGCATCCATTTCAACTTTTATAAAGATGGAAGCGATCTTCTATGAAGGAAACATGCATGAATTACTAAAGACTTTTCACCCTGCTCCTTTTGTGTAAGTATGTTATACATTAAAAACTTTGAGTACTTAAAAAAAATTAAAGTAATTAAAAGTAATAATAAATTTTAATATTAAACGCAAATTATAATATAAATGTAAAATTTTAAAAGTAATTAATTTTAATTTTTAAATTAAACTAACTTTTAAAAACCTTTAATTTAATTAGCACAATTTTTAAGTCCTCTTTCAGCATGGCACTCTATTTCCTTATAACAGGCATCTATGTTAACTTTTGTGATGATTGGAGAGATCTTTTCTATGATGGAAATAAGCATGAGTTGCAAAAGAAGTTTTATTTTGCTCCTTTTTAGTAAGTATATGTTAAAAACTTTAATTACTGAGATTCAGTTTATTTCAGAATTGTCAAAAATTAAGAATAAGTAAACAAGGTTCTATAACGGCGATTTCTCATCGTATAGCGACATTGCGATTTGAAGTTGCAGTTTCACTCCAGAATTCGTAAGAATCCCTGAATATTGAAGACGAATACACAGTGAGAACTCTACATTTTTTGAGACAAGTCTTTTTATTTTTCTTCACTGTTCCACGAATTAATTCCGTGGCAGAGAGGGACCATAACAAAAATAGGTCCGATTCCCTCAAGATACAGAGAATGAGGGGGGGCAAATACATTTTTCACATTTGCTAAGTGTTGGTGCGGTACATGTACATAAAAATAGCCAAGAACGACTGATACACAAAAATTGCGATGAGATAAGGCAGGTGCAAGATTTCCGTTACATAGACTTTCAATGACAGAAACCAAAGTGAATGATTTGAAATAATTAACGCCAAGTGCGTATGTCATGGAAAACCATAAGGAATGAATTCCTTACAGAGGGTTACTGAAAGTCCCACGGGATGAGAAGAGAAATGAACGTTAATAAAATAAAATAAGAGACTAACATGATACATCTTATTTTGAAGCAAGTAGTGTTTAAACATGAATCAATTCTGCCTAGAAACAAGGCCTTATCAAAGGTTGGTATTTTGATAAGGCTAAAGGAAAAATACATACAGTCACATGAAAGAAACGAATCTACGTTGCTGTTATAAAGAATCATTTTTAGAGATAACTGAAATCATATTTTAAAAGAAAATGGCCGTTACCAAATGAATAGAATTAATGGGATTAAAAATTTAGCTTATTAAATAAAGTTATTAATTTAGAGAATATTGTAATTTTAAAAATGGGGGGACTACCATTGTTAAATAATATGTAAAGGGAAACACCTTTACAGGCTCAACTTATGCTGGGGCAGGCGGGGCAATAGCACCGGGCTCCCCTCTTTAGGAAGACCCCATGACAGTAATTAGGATTTTCGCTAAAAAGTGCCAAATGATTAAAATTAGCCAAAGGGAATCAAAAATCATGTATTTTCAAACATTTAGGAAAGTAAGAGAATCATCATCACAAATCAGATTGGTCCTCCTTCCTCTCTTTGCTTCCAGTTCCCTTCATTCATCTATGCGAAAAACAAACTACATTAGGGAATTAATAATTAAAGTTTTATTATAACAACTTAGCATTCTATTGTTTTCAAAAGAAATTCTTTATTAGCGTTTTCCTCGCAGCTTGGCAAGTTAAAACCATTAATTATGATCAATTTGCGATATTTTATTTCAGCCATCTTATAACGAACATAGATAAGCAAAATAAAAGTTTGCGAAGAGATACTTCTTTCATCCAATCTATCATTTTTTTTATAAAATGTATACAGATGTGAACTACACTAAGTACAAAATTTATATATGCGTACAATACGTATGAAGTTTAGTACTAATACCTTATTCACAAAAAAAAAATCAATCGATAGACAAAAGCCCCCCCCCCCAGAATGATGCGTACCCCCATAACTTTAGTCGGGACCTGTAAATGATGATAACAGATGTCCTTATAAGGGGCTTAGCGTGTACTTAAAATAAATAAGTTTCAAGTTATGTCATACCATAACAACCAAATAGATAACCTCATAGACATTTTGTTTGCTCATCGGTTTTTCCAGTTTTCTTCGACTTTGATTTGTTGAATGATAATATCAGCTAAAATATTTAAGGATTTTGGTTTATTAAGAAAACATTTGGGGTATCTGGTCACGTGGTTGTAATTGAATAACTATAATAATAAAGGTATTAGGTAGAATTAAATGCAAAAATATATATGAAAATTTTCTTGAACGATTATTTAGTAAGTATGAAAGAAAAAAATCCTTAAAAACTTCATATAAAAAATGCGCAGTAAAGCCTTTCAAAAAATTGTTGTCTTTCTTCATCAGGTACAAATAACACGTGCTACCACTTTGAAAGCAGGAGAAGGACTGGTAGGAAATGAAAGGGAAAAAGGCAAGTTGAAGAAACAGCCAACAGGAAAGCACAACGCATCTCAATCACACAAAACCTTACCTAAAAAAAAATTTACACAACTTCTTCAATACACAATTGCTTATTTGTGTCATTTCACGCCAGCTTGTTCAATATTTCAGTGTGATTATTTAACAGCGTGAAGGGACTTACTACCATTTAATTTTTTTTCACTTACTTATCATGCACTTACCTATCATTTTTCACTTACCTATCATGCATATTAATCGATGTTATTGCTTGATAAATTCTGTTTAACTAGCAAAAAATTATTTTGTTAGTATAATTAAAAGTTTTTAAATATCTCGAAAGAAATTCACCGATTTTTAAACATTTTCATTTCTTTCAATTTGTTATTACTCGCACAACACGTCATAAGAAAGGGGGAGATAATTAATTAATTCCACACATAAACACCATAATGACCACAAACTCTAATCATTTCGCTAGCGCATTTTATTTACACGTCTTCCATCATCGCTGTCCAGAGCGCATATATACAGGTACATAGAGAATTAAAACAGATTCACTACAGGCGCCATCTACAGGCTCTTTCCACATAACACTGAAGATATAACATATTAGGATGTAACATACTGGGCGTAACATACTGGGGCCCCATGACCACGTCATCATCATAAATAAAATAAATATATAACAAATTGACACATTAATACAATACACAATGTAAACATAAAAATATATAACAATAATATTACACAATAAATTCACATTTATATCTAGAAATTTAAATAATTTCACAAAGAAAAGTTAATTTTCATTTATTGGCAGTTTGACTAATTTGTGGATTGGTCTTTTAAGTTCACCTATGGCAGTTTTTAAATTCACTGATCTTACTCTGCTGTCAGAACTTTTGAAAATGTCAATTATTCTTGCCATTTTCCATTTCAACGGAGGCAAATTATCATCTTTGATGAGCACTAAGTCGTTTACACATAAATCTTCTGTCGGAAATTTCCACTTGTTGCGCACTTGCAACTTTTTAAGATAGTCCTTAGACCATGCTTTCCAGAATGACTGGGAAATATTCATAATCAATTTCCATCGATCTAGAATTGAAATTTTCATATTTGTAATGTCTGGTTCGGGAACACTCTTTAAATCTGACCCAATGAGAAAGTGACCTGGAGTGAGGACTGAAAGATCATTTGGGTCCTCCGAAATAGCGACTAATGGGCGAGAATTCAGAACTGCTTCAATTTCCGCCAAAACTGTTGCAAATTCCTCTTGAGACAAGATCTGCGACCCAATAATTCGACTCATATGGTACGTCATTTATTTAACCGCTGCCTCCCAAAGACCTCCAAAATGGGGAGCAGATGGAACATTCGTAGTCCATTTTATACTCTCATTGTGCAAGTAGTTGCCGATTGCTTCTGATGCAGCGACTTTCAAATAATTCTTTGCTCCTATATAATTAGCACCACAGTCACTGGAGATCTCTATTGGCTTACCTCGACGTGCAATGAATCTTTTCAACGCAGCTATACAGGCGCTGGCACTCAGATCACTAACAAGTTCCAAATGAACTGCTTTGGTAGAGAAACATACGAAGATACAGACGTACATTTTGACTGGCTTTACTCCCCTACCACGTCGAAGACTTATTAGAAAAGGTCCACAAAAGTCGGTGCCACAATCGCCAAATGAACGCTCAATGAGGTGCCAAATGAACGCTCTTCCTTAGCTCACTCTTGATGTTGGTAAATCAGCCATGATTCGTTTCGAGAATTCGCTGCGAAATCGTGCACAGATAACACAATTTTTTATTGCTTTACGGATAAGAAACTTCGCACCCACAATCCAATAGGTTTGTTTCACGGCAGAATTTATTAGCTGTACTCCTCCATGTAAGTATTTTAAATGATAAAATTTAATTAACAAGGTCGTAACTGGGTGATTTTTAGGCAAAACTAAAGGATATTTTGCAGTCTCTGGTGTGTTGGCATTTCTTAGCCATCCACCAACTCTTAAAAACCCAGGATTGTCCAAAAAAGGATTTAAGGAATTTAAATTGCTGGTTTTTAGAATTTTTTCCTTCTCCAAGTTGGCTATTTCGTTTGCAAAATTCGCTCTCTGGACTAACTTAATTATAGTATCATGCGACCTTTTCAATTCCTCTGTTTGCAAAAACGGAACTGCAATTTTATTTCTCTTTGCATTATCGATGAATCGCAAGCACCATGCAAGCACTCTTTGCAATTTAGTCCACGATGAAAATTTACTCCACAATTGTTCAACTAACTCTAATTTACCGACCAAATTTTCAGCAAGCTTGACCTTCTGCTCTTTCAATACATCTACACTATTTATTTCCGTAGACGTTCTCAATATCTGTTTGGGCCAGCTCTCATTATTACTTCGAAGCCAAGCTGGACCTTGCCACCATTTCTCGTTGTTAACTAAACTTTCAGCAGCAATTCCTCTTGTTAGCATATCGGCCGGGTTGTCTTCCGTAGGACAGTAGTACCAATCACTAGGGCTGGTTTTCTCTTGGATTTCTAGAACCCTATTACCTACAAACTGTTTCCACCTTTTCGCACATCCTTTAACCCAATACAATGCAATGGTGGAGTCACTCCAATATACTACTCTTTGAATTCTATCCTTAAAAATATTCTTCACATAATTTCCAACTCTAGCACCTATTACAAGACCCATCAACTGTAAACGCGGCAAAGTTAATTTCTTTAACGGTGCTACTCTATTTTTTGACAAAATAAATGACACTTTATAATTTCCACTATTATCACAATATCTAAAATAAAGAACTGCTCCATACGCACTTAATGAAGCATTACAAAAAACATGTGCCTCTACTTGTTCATCTTTACAATCAACTAAACAAAATCTGGGAATAGTTATATAATATATTTTCTCAATTTCGTTGCACCACTTAAGCCATTTTTCCCGCAAATCATCGGGCAACTCTTCATCCCAATCACAACCTGTTTCCCAAATTCCTGTAACAATAACTTAATACGAACAACAAATGGCGAAATCAGGCCTATGGGATCAAAGATACGTGCTGCTGTTTTCAAAACACACCTTTTACTGTTTTGCAACGTTTCCCAAGATTCTATTAAACCCTTAACTTCCAATGATAATTCATCTTTCTATGGACACCAATTTAAACCTAAAATCTTCAACTGCTGAACACTTTCTTTCTCTATATCCTTAAAGCCTTTTTCTATCCAGAGTTTTTCCAACTCTCTACTATTAGACCTCAGTTTTCTCAAATTAAATCCTCCACTCTTTAAAATATTTACAGCGTCCGAAGATAATTCGAACGACTCACTCACAGTACTTCCTCCAAAAAATAAATCATCTACATATAGAGCTGAATTTAACATTTCAAATGACTTAGGATTGCTATTTTCAAAATTTTTAATGTGATGTTTTATAGTAGCACTCAAAATAAAAGGATACACTTTACAGCCAAATGGTAATCTTTTCATTCTCATGATTTCGTAATCTTTATTAGGATCATCCGAATACCAAAGAAATTTTAAAAATTTTCTATCTCTCTCTGAAATTCCTATCATTAAAAAAGCTTTCTCTATGTCAGCATTAAACGCTATTTTATGTTTCCGAAAATTTAGAATAACATCAAGAATATTAGGATTTAAATTAGGACCAGTTTCTAGACAATCATTCAAAGACAAATTATTTTTAGATTTTGAACTACAGTTAAATACTATCCGAACCTTAGTTGTTTCTTTATCTTCTCTAACAACTGCTCTATGAGGCATAAAATATTCTAGCTGATCCCTCTGACATTTCTCAATAATCCCGTTTTTCAATTGATCGTTTATTATTTCTCGATATTCATTAACAATCCAATTGTTTTTATAAAAACCCTTATTTAACTCATCAAATCTTTTTTTTGCCAAAAAATAATTACTTTCTAATTCATCACAACTAATTTTCCATAATAAATCAGTTTCGTACCTCCCATTCACAAAATTTAGATTTCTTTCAAATTGATCTATCAATTCTTTATCCGCTGAATTTAATTCTTCATTTTCTTTAATACCTAAAGTCTCGAGTTCCCATAAATTTTTCATTGTTTCATTTAAATCTGAATCCCGTATTAACCCACAATGTATATTACCATCATTTATCTGTTCGATACTTCCACTAGCCACATAACCAAAACAAGTATTCTGTAATAGAAGTCGCGGATTTTTTAAATATGTTTGCCCTGGTCTCAACAACTCATAAAATATTTCGGCCCCTAATAATACGTCTATTTTTCCAGGGATATTAAACGTATGATCAGCTAAAGCGACTGACTCAGAAACATTCACCTGTACTTGAAATACTTTATGTGGAATAAGATCTGTTATTTTGTTCACTACCAGCATGTTTATATCTCTTTGAAAACTCTTATCTCGGTTAGAAATCGTAGTATTTACACACCCATTAACACTTAAAGATGAATCATTTAAACACGATATTACCGTATTCGTTTTATCTGGTTTCAATTGCAAACGATTCACACAGTCTCTGCTTATTAAGCAAGTTTGACTCCCGACATCTAACAGGCATCTCGCTTCATACCACTGAGAATTTTTATCTTTAATCAAAATCAAAGCTGTACTCAATAAAACATTTTTTGTTTTATTTTTTGCCAAACTACTAGCGACCACAGACCTATATGACTGACTGGGAGGGATGGAAGGAGAAAGCGCATCGTTACTTTCCCCTCTCTGATCTACATTATTGGAACCAGATGTGAAGCTGGGCGATTTTTCTTTACTCGACTGAATATTTATATTTTCTTTTGGATAGTGGATTAACTTATTATGGGGTTTTTTACAAAAACAATTTTTGCTCTTACAAACTTTTACACTACAATTGGGATGCAAACATTTAAAGCATAGTCTATTTATTTTAACATCTACTCTTTCCGGAATTGGAAGACTTTTAAATTTCGGACAAAAATACAGTTCATGATTTTCATTTTTGCATAAAACGCAAGTTTTTGTTTCAGAAAAGAACACATTCGAAACTTTCTTTTGAAACGTTGGATTTGGCGATTTATTTCCAAAAAATCTTTTATTTTCATTTCCGTTTTGTTTCCTAAACACATTATTGTCAGTTTTTATTTTATTTTTCGTAGAAAGAAAAATATCCCATTCACGACCTAATTGTTGCGGTTTAAAATATGATTCTCCCTGTTTTACTCCAATGTGAGACATTAAATTACTATCTAATGAACCAAAAATCTTATCCGAAACAATTAGCTCACACAAAGATTTAAAATCATTCACTTCACGTAACTGACAGTAATATTCGAATGCTGCACTTAATCTTGACGCATATTGGACATAACATTCTGAAGGTAATTTTTGCGCCTTACGGAAATTATTCAAACACTCCTGCGGAGTTGGTTGAAACTCCTTTAACACTACATTTTTTAATTTATCATAATTACACAAATCTTCCTCTGACGAATAAATCATTATATTATTTGCTTTTTCACCTAACATATTCAAAAGTATTTCAGCTTTAAATTCCTCAGGTACATTTTTTGTTCTGAATGCTTTTTCTAAGGACTGAAAGAAAAGGCTAAATGACTCTACCCTAGATGGCACAGGTATCGTTAAAGTTGTAATGCTCTTAATAAAACTTTCTACATTATTTATTGACTCCATTTCACTTTTTACCGATGAAAATGAATTATTTTGAAGCGATTCCTTCCGAATATTAGCGATTTCTAACTCCTTTTCTAGCTGTGCTAACTTTATTTTTTCAAACTCAGAGTATTGTGAAGATTCTTTACGAACATTAGCTAGCTCTACTTCTTTTTCTAACTGAGCAAGCTTTATTTTTTCTAATTCTAATTTTGATTTTTCCGATTCTTTTTTAATTTTAATTTCTTCAACCACATATTCAACAACACTTTTAACTAAATCCAAGTTATTTAAAAAAGAGTCACTTTTTTCAATTAACTCTTTTAATTCAATAACTTTAGCTCCTTCAGGAATTATTAACCCTAACTCTTCAGCGACGAGTTTTAACTCGTCTTTTTTCAACTTATCTATCACTGACATGATTAAATATATGAATATATTTACACTAATAACACAAGAAATCACAAAATTATTGAAACAACACTGCAAATCTACCAGAAATAACTAAATAATTTTCTTAAAATAGTTCCTACAACTGACACAAAATCACTAGTTACGAATAAAATATACAACTCAATACACAACACTAATTAGTTAACATAAGAAAACCACAATTTATACAACTAAACTAAATCTCCGAAAAACCAAACTACATATTACTCACCCCTTTTCTTCGCAACAAAGAAAGTGCGCAAATATTTTGCGCCGTTCTATACACAGACAAATCAAAACGTGTGACTCTTACCACCACTCATGACACCATGTTACTACTCGCACAACACGTCATAAGAAAGGGGGAGATAATTAATTAATTCCACACATTAACACCATAATGACCACAAACTCTAATCATTTCGCTAGCGCATTTTATTTACACGTCTTCCATCATCGCTGTCCAGAGCGCATATATACAGGTACATACAGAATTAAAACAGATTCACTACAGGCGCCATTTACAGGCTCTTTCCACATAACACTGAAGATATAACATATTAGGATGTAACATACTGGGCGTAACACAATTTGCAATATAATATACTGATTTTGTTTTATTCCATAACGTTATGTATTAATTTTACAATTAATAAATAAATTTTCTGAAAAAAAATGCATATTGATATGTAAAATGATGACAAAAAGACAAAAACTATCGTTTTTTTATTTCTAATTTTTTCTTCATCTCATTTATATTGCAAAATACAGCCTTAATTTTATTAAGTAGATCATGCTGAATGTATATAAAAAATAATTAAAGCATCTGAAATATATAATTATTAATGTTTTAGTATTTTTAATATATCAAGTTTTCAAAATAAAGCTAGCTGTGAAAAATTAATTTAACTATTTTATTACTGTATAGTATTAAAACAATTCTATTTTTCTCGAAACTAACTGAATATCTTCACTGTAAACATTTGTGTAACGTTAGTCCATAAAGTTGGTGGCAGCCAAGTTTCCACCAAGTTTATGAAGGATACCGGTTTTATCAAGATAACCATTGTAACATTACACTAATATGTAATGTTACACCAGTAACATATGTTTATATTACGCCATTATATAAGTGAAAAAAAAACCCAGCTGCCACCAGTTTTATGGAGTAATGTTACACAAAAGTTTTACTATGTTTGCTCTTTCTATACCTCATGTACCTGAGCATTTTATGCATAAACATTGTAGTGAACGTGATTTTTAAAGAACTTGCAAAAAACTAAGTGTTTTTACTACAATTGTAATTCTCAGATTGCTTAAAAATTTCAATCTAGCGGTACCAAATTTATTTTTAACAAAAAATCTTAACTTTTTTTCCATCGTTGATGATTTGAAGAGTACTACGTCTCCGTAAGGAAAAATTCTCCAAATAAAAATTGATTATCAGGGAATTTTCAGAACTCTTGTCGTGTATAAATAATGCGCATTTAAACAAAGGGTTTTTGTAATTGAATTTATTATACTTTCACATAAATATATAGATATGAATGTTTTTACATAAATATGCCGATACTTTAATGCATTAAAACTCCTTCAAAGTTCCCTACGAACGGTGTGCATAGTAAACCAATGCAACAGATTGCGTTTTTAGCGATTATCTGAAACAAAAAGTCACACGGATTCTTAAAATATATTAAAATGACTGAATGCCAAAACTCAAATTGAAAAAATAAACAAAAAGTTTTCAAAATGACTGCTATTTTAAATTTTATGCCAATTTTTGGCGCAAAATTTTTATTTAATAAACTGTTTAAAATAGCGAAATTATTACAAATTTTAATTTTTCGAAGGTCTGTCCTTCAATGAATTACGTCTAGTTTAGTTCTTAAAACACAATTCATCAACAGGTTGAATGGTTGAAAACAGATACTGATTTTTAAAAATTACTTCAAAGAAACATATTTAAAGCTTTGATAAGCTCTTTTACCTCAGCAGTGACAAAAGTCAATTTTTATCACTGCTCTCTGGTCTCTTTTTATTAGATATCACAACGTAAATGTTGAGAATGGAAATGAAATCGAAAAACTGATTTTATTTTTAAGCTTATCAGAAGAAACTCCTCTTATCCTCTTCAGAACACAGGGTTTATTTATGCACTTTTTTAAAATTTCAGTTACGTTCATTATGTCATTTGAACATATGTATATATGGTTGTTGATTATGTCATTTATATTAACAAACCGATAACTAAAAATGATTGAACAGTTTGGTTGAATAAATTGAATGATTGAATAAATTGAAAAAAATGTACATAAAATCTGATGATACATGAGGACACAAAAAGTACATTTTTTGACATTTTTTAGGATTTTTTAAATTTTATTTCACATTTTTGCATTGAAAAGTTACTGAAAATTATAAAAAAATATATATTTAATAACTTTTTATAACTAATCGACTCTACAAAATGTTATCTTAACGCACAGTAAAATTATTCAAGTTTTCATTTTAGTATAGGGGAGACTAGGAATGGTTGACCATAGGAGGCTTAACTCACCCATCCATTGTCATATTATGTGTTTCTTACTTTTACTGCTAGCTGGCAACCAAAGCTTATGGAATGATAAAATAGCAACCTTCATTCCATGCAGATAATTGAAACATGTGTAGATACAATCATTTGGGGTGTGTTTTCAACACAAAATGTAAGTTTTTTAGAAATAATTTTTAAGAGGTTTTCAGATAAAATATGTCATGGAAATTAAAGTAAATAGGTTTTAATTAATGCACAACTATTGAGCTTTCATTCTAGGTATGAAGTTTGCGAAATAAATAAGATTTAAAATAAGTATGAACATTTGTAAGAAAAACTAGATTAATTAACATCCAATTTCATGTAATGATTTGTTGTAAATCGTCTAAATCAGGATATGTAAAAAGTTGAGTTTTTATTGATTCGACCCAAGGTCTAACTTTCCTAACTTTTGACCTTAACATAAGATTTTAGGTCGTTGGAACGAGATTTTGCCGGTTTAATCTCTGTTTAAACCTAAGCACAGCTAACTCAAACGCAACCAATTAGAATAGAGTTTTCAACTAAATATGGCGGCGGGTTAATTTGGTATAAATATAAAAAATATATTTTACATCGTTCTTTTTTATTTAATATTACTCTGTTTTTTCATTAAATAAGGATCTGTTTTTTTTTTTTTTTTTTTTTTTTGTGATTGCAGAAAAGTGGTAAGTTTTATTAAACTATGTCTGGTATAACATTTTTAATTAACGTCTTTTGATTTAATAAATAGTAATCGATAAGGATCGTTCAAAAGTTGCATCTTTGTAGAAGGAACCATATAACTTGTTTTTGGTAATCATTCAGATGCATTTTATTAATATACAGGGTGTCCGAAAAGTCTGGAAACGGTCGAATAACTCGAGAAATACATATGAGATTGAAAAACGTAAATATACGTGTTAAATATTTTTAAATAAGCTACTCAGTGATACCAAATTTGACCTTCGTAACCGACCCCCTGGGGGTCAGAGGGGATCCAACTTTGAAATCTTAAATTATAACCCCCATTTTTTATTGCAGATTCGGATTCTACGGACAAAAATACGTAACTTTTGTATTTGATGTTTATTTCGAATCCTCGTTTATCACGGTGTAATTGAGCATATTAAATCAATACATATTTCGGCTTTTCCAACGGGATTTTCCCTAATCGAAACTAATTGGGGAGAATTTATGACATCAAATTCCTCGTCTTTTGCAATAATAGCGTTTCCTGAAAATCACCCGTGCCGATTATTTCGGTAGTGCTACACAGTTAAAAATTTGATCCATTTGCTGTAGCGTCACTCCACAGCTTTTTATAGAATATCTCTTTCATGACCAATGAGAATGTTCCATAACAGAGTAAAGTACACTGTAAAAAAATTGACCCTTTTGCTGCATCGTCACTCCACCGCTTTTATAAAAAACGATTACTTTACTGTGTTATGGAGCATTCTCATTGGTCACAAAAGAGATATTCTATAATAGCTGTGGAGTGACGCTGCAGCAAATGGGTCAAATTTTTAACAGTGTAGCACTATTGAAATAATCGCCACGGGTGATTTTCAGGAAACGCTATTCCTACAAAAGACGAGGAATTTGACGTCAAAAATTCTGCCCAATCAGTTTCGATTAGGGAAAATCCCGTTGGAAAAGCGGGAATATGTATCGATTTAATATGCTCGATTACACCGTGATAAACGAAGATTTGAAATAAACATCAAATACAAAAGTTACGTATTTTTGTCCGTAGAATCCGAATCTGCAATAAAAAATGGGGGTTATAATTTAGGATTTCACAGTTGGACCCCCTCTGACCCCCAGGGGGTCGGTTTCGAAGGTCAAATTTGGTATCACAGAGTAGCTTATTGAAAAATATTTAACACGTATATTTACGTTTTTCAATCTCATATGTATTTCTCGAGTTATTCGGCCGTTTCCAGACTTTTCGGACACCCTGTATATTAAATACTGTATACTTAATTTGCTCAAGGATTTCGTTTCGGATAATAATGATGATATAATACGCTGTTCGCAAAATTATTTTATTTAAAGTTAACAGCGCAAAGAATAAAAGTACTTTTTAATGAATTATTAATGAATGTTCTTTAAAATTAATTACTTACTTTATTGATTATATTCGATTATTTGATAAGGTATTTTTGATCAATTTTGAATTAAATATCTCTTTGCTCACTTAAAATAATTGTAAGTATTAAGAAATATTTGTTTGTTGTATTTCAGTGGCTTTTAAATGAAAAATTAGTTGAACTCAAAGCTTCAATACAGTTTTATTAATATTTTTGGATTATGCATATTTATGAAGACTTGTAAAAAGAAACCTTCGTTAAAATAATTAAGCGACTTTATTTTCCTATTCTTTTTTGTGAAAGAAAGATTTAATTGGAAATTACTTCTTGCTCTTCAATCATATTCAGAGGTACTTATGAACATTGTCTACAAAGAAAACCCTGCTGTTCTACTTTTTATTTTATTTTCAATGCATTTTACCTACAGATGTGTTTTTTTTTTTTTTCATTCTTGAATCTACGCTGAAATTTCTATGAGGATTTACATCTTTGTATGAAATTTAAATCGATTGAAATCATGTATAGCTTTTTTTTATCTGGGTATTTCTAGGAATTTGTATGCATTATCATGTTTGGTTTACTACAAATTCAACAATGTTTTTGTGTATTATTACAGTATGATAGGCTTTTAAATTTTATTTCACTAGAGTTTATCTACAAATCCTGTAAGTTTGATCAAAATTAATGCTCCCTTAACTTTGTTTTAGAATTGCTTGATATTCTTTTAATATGAACTGATGAAACTGAAAACTAAACAGTTGAATTTATAACATATTCATTGGTTGTTCAATAAGAAAGTAACAAGTTTAAAATTATAAATAAGGATTATTCTCCTCAGATCTGATGTCGTCTGGAGGCGACTCTAAAAAACACCCTTTAAATTAATTTAAATGCTTCTAAAACTGCTATTATTACATCTAGATACTTTTAATAAATGCGTGCATGTTAGAAGCATCGGTATATAGACTGATGAATCTTTGGAGATACTTTATAATAATTTATAACTGTTTTTTGTAGTGCCACGTAAAATATTTCACAATACTCAGGAGGTTATTAAATTTAGATTTTTTTTTTTCAATGCTTTTTAGTTTTATTGTTTTGTTAATAATTATAAATGCAGAAAAAAGATTTAAAACGTGAATTCTTTATTTATCTTTTAGAAAATTAGATTGAAAACAATGATTTCTAAAACATATAACTTACAAAAGAAAGAAAATACATCAATAAACAAACTGTCGTCTTGTATGTATTTAAATAAACAAACTGCCTCCTTGCAAATAAAGTTTAAGAAAATTAATGATAAGGTAATCTTTCATAAATTAAAAAAAGATGATACAGGGTCTGTATTTTAAGTAATGAGATTAAATACAGAGAAAAAAATGTATTAGCAATATCGGTGCAACACTTCAATATTCTTTGAAGTATGTTCTTTGAGCATTAATACACTGCTGCAGGCGACTTTTCCATGCTTCGGATGCTCCCTGGAAGTCCGCAACTCAGATGTCCCTTAAAGTACCCGTGCAAGCCGCTTTCAAAGTATCCAGGGTTCCATAATAGCTTCTTTCAGGGCGGTTTTCACTCTGGGAAAAAGAAAAAAGCCTGCAGGGGCCAAGTCGGGACTGTAGAGAGGCTGGGGAATCGTTGTGATGCCATTTTTCGTCAGGTACTCGCTGACCCTGCAGCAGGTGTGACATGGAGCGTTATCGTGGTACAGCTTCCACTCTGCAGCAATTTTGGTCGCACTCGATTGACCTGTCTCTTCAGTCTTTTCAGCACTTCCACGTAGTAGGGGCCATTCACTCTTTGTCTTTCAGGCACAAATTCCGAGTGGACCACAACTTTCGCATCAAAAAACATGATCAGCATTGTTTTGATCTTGGATTTAGACATGCGAGTATTTATCTGTCGTGGGGACTGAGGTGTGTGCCATTCACTGCTCTGTCGTTTTGTTTCCGGGTCGTACTCAAAGATTTTCCAAGGCGAGCACAAAATTTGATCGCGTAACGCTGTTCAATACTTTACTGCATCTTCAGCTTGTACACACTTTTTTTAGACGTATACGCCGAGTGAGATCCTGCCTAAACGAAAGCTAGCAGGCGAATGTCGCATATGGCGTTTTCAAGGTTAACCCTCCCACTACCAACTCCAACCAGATGGAGCACGCTATCACGCATTGTTGCATCACAACAAAATTATTCTCATTACTTAAAATACAGACCTTGTAGAAAAAACTTTCTAATTAGAGATGGGTCTTTTATATATAAACTTAATCTTTGTCTGAAAGATTTTAAAGCCCACCAGAATAATTTTAAGGATGTACCGATAGGATAAACTTCTCCAACTTTTATAGAATTAATATAACTTTTTTTGTATTTAAATGTAGTTTTATTAAAATCTTGTGACAATTGATGGAATTTAGGCTTAATCTAAGAAGAATCATATGTGAAATTTTATAAATCATTGCTTAGAAAAGATAAAAATCTTTTATTGGTTTTTTTTATTAATAATGTTATAATTGATACTGTTTTAATAAATATACATAATCAGCTATTTTCAGTTTTCCATATTTCTAAATAGCCCTTTAATTAAAAATATCAACATTTGCCTTTGAATCAAATATTTATTTTTGTTGTGTATTATATATATTTTTTCTTTTTTCAAATCTTATGTATAAGATATTTTGATTAAAAGTTTCTAATATTAAATCTTCTAAAGGTTTGCTTTTTGTGAATTTATATTACGACTTTCTTCTAAAAACTCGATGAAAATGTAAATAAAAGAACAATTTTACAGTACCGTCAGGGCCTGATTAATGCGCAGGCCTGCGGGGCCTTGGCCCTGGGCCCGCTAATTTCAGGAACCCACAAATTATGTAGCTGATTTTTTTCCCTTAATTAAATACTTTTCAAATAATATTGTTTTATAAAATATGAAACGTAGAATTTAAATATTCTAAATGACTCAATAAAATTTTTAGAAGCTTTTAACTTAGGCACTTTCTACCCAAACAACTTTGTCAACTCGTCAAATAAATATTCTTTTTAGTGAAAGTGTCGCTGAAAATGGGTGGGTAGGGGAGGGGGGCCCAACTTTTTATCAGGCCTTGGGCCCAACTTCAGCTTGATCGGGCTCTGAGTACCGTTCCTATCCTTTTAAAATAACATGGTATAAATTTATTCCAATAGTTATAGTATTTTAAAAGTGGTTTTTCATAATTAGTATTCTATTATAATATTTAGATGCAATAGCAAGATAATTTCTGTTTTCGTATAATGGTTTAACCCCTTGGGGACGAGCGACACGTATACGTGCCGCAAATAGGCTTAAGAATACGTGTTTATCGCCACCAGTAAAATTATACCGTAAATTTTGCTTTATTTAATCTGCGCATTTTCTCGATTTAATAAATTAAAAATTTCTGTATTTTAAAACCGATGACAAAACATTAAAAATTTCGTAAAATGCTCCCGTCGCGAAGGGGTTAAACATAAACAAGCATACTTAAATTTCTTAGCTGGTTAATAATTAGTTATTCATTCGAAAATAATATTTGTGTTTCAAAAACTAATTTATGTATATGTTTGCACATATTAAATTCTTTTCTCTCTTTTAATTTCCTAGATGCTTTGGCTGCTACAGTTGGTGACGGAAATGCAACATGAATAGCGAGAATAGATAGCTATTAAAGCTGTATCACTGTAATGGTCCGCTTATTTGTGCAAATTCAACTAGTTTCTAGCACAGTTGCAGCTTTTTGGTTACCTTTGCGTTGGCCCGTTGGAATGCGCCTGGGAGGCTATAGGTTAGAAATAATCTTTAGTCTTTTAGGATGCAAACTTGCAGGCTAGGTCGCATTTCGATTCTTGCCGGTAGCTACACTTCTTTTTTAATTTGCTGAAGATTATATTTGCCGTATTTTCCATCTATTATGAAAAGTAAGTCACTTATATTGCTTTAAAAATATGTTCAATTTTGTACGGTTAATGTAACCGCAAATTCAATTTAATGTTTTCTGATTTAAGGCATTAATTTTGAAGCAATTTAGTAATTATAAATTGTTTAAATTGCAAGAATCACTTAGATTAAAATGAAGACTTTAATATCAAATTAGATTACTGTTTATAGAAACATGCAACTATAAGCATAAAGAAAATTAAAGCACCTTTTTAGTAGCCTACTCGAAATAATATAATATTTATAGGTAATGTAGAGTTGAAAATAAAAATTATAAAAACATGTGGCATTGGCAGAAATATTTGGTTGAATTCTGGAACAACAACAAATATTTTGAAATGTGATTTCCAACAGAGTACCAACGATGCTGGAGGTGCAGGATTACAATCACCTATACATTTGGCATGTTTTTTAGATATTTCGATAATGTTTTATTTTGTTATTTTGTTAAACACAAATTAAATTTTTACTAAAAATCAGTTGTACAACTTGATTATCTTGTTAAACAATTTCACTAATTTATAGAAATTGGCAACAAACTAACATAATTTTTCTTTTAAAAAACGGAAGAACATATAAATTAGTAAAATATTAATAAAAATACAAATAAAACTTCGAACTAAAAAACACTTGACGACGTAACAATGGCTGATCATAAATGTCACATCAAGGTTTGACTAACACTCGTCAGTCCGGCCCCAGCACGGAGTAAAAAAATTCGACGGACACAAAATAACTATATCAAAATGAGAAGAAACTAGTCGTTGGGGGACCACCGTAATACTTACCCATCATGGATATGCATGATATAAAATATGAACATAAAACGCATGTAAACTATTTATAAAATGCATCGCTATTCCAAAATAAATTTTAAATGCATATTTAAATAGTTTTAATATGCATAGTAAAGCTCTATCAATGAATTCCCGATGAGCCGATTTCGACAAATTATTAAAAAGAAAAAACCAAAATACTCAAATAGTACCGGATTACGTAAAAGAAACATCCTTATAACTTAAATAATAATAATAACAATAACTAACAATTTACTGCGCCGGATTAAGCGTTTCATTTCCAATTAAAATATATCTTTGAATTGAAATGTGAATGAAATACAGGTTTATGAAAAATCGAAGAATGTGGAAAACAGTATTACACATATCTCGACAACTAATAATCCGATCGAGTTCGTTTTTTATGCAAAATTTGTGTTATTTTATTGCCCTTTATGTCCACTCCTTAAAATAAAACATTTCGAAAATTGTTGTATACCTTTCATCAGAACGAATTTTTCGAGAGTCCTAAAAATAGTTCCGGATAATTGAGGTTGTTGATATTAAGTAGGCTTCGTTCCATTTTTACAAACTACGCACATACAAAGTTTCAAGTCTCTATCTCAATTTGTTCGGGAGATAGATCGGTTACAGACAGACAGACGGACGGCAAAAATTTTTTTCCAAAAATATGTTTTTCGGAATCTCTAGTATCTGAAACATGTAAATCCGTCAAAAAAAAATTCGATTTTCAAAACGATTGCAATACTTACCCTATACTACGTATGATGGGTAAGTAAAAAACAGGACTCTCAAAACTGCTCTGTAGAAGCAGTGTCAGATCTTGTTGAGCAATAAGAAGACGAATAGGAGAAGCTACAGAGGTAAAAAAAAATCGCACTTGCAGATGGAGACAGCGACAGATGAAGATTGTTCTATCGGTTTGGTTTTGAGTTCAGATCCAGGATTATTGCCTGGCGGTATTTCGGATTCAGAATTAGTCTATTTTCATATTAAAATGAATTGAATAGTATACAAAATAACAACATTTGTTAGATTTTAGAAAATGACATATTTGTTAATCTTCATTAAATCTATTTGGATAACTGGTCCTAACATTATTAATGTAAAAGTAATTTTTCTCTCAAAATTTAAAAAAAAGTCGGTTCCGAAAGGGTTAATCTGATAGTTTTGTAATAGTTTTATGTTTGACGGAGTAATCAAATAGTACAAAATCCGCTCATTTGTTTTCATGCCTGTTTCTATTAGAAAATTGGGTGGTTTAGCGTACGAAGGGTCATTCCATATTTGATTTTAATTAATTTTGCTTTTGTGTGTATTATAAGTGTAAAACAAATGTTAGAGAATTTGCATGATTCTGAAAATTTACGAAATCGAATATTTATTAAACAATCATCAGTCAGTGGAGGAGATTTCTTTTCTTGTAATTTTTTTTTTCTTTTTTTTTTTTTTTTTTTTTAGTGGCATCAGCGGTTTTTACATTCAGCAATTTGTGTAAGGTAAATTTTATTTTATTTTGGTGTTTTTTAAGTTTCATCTGAAACTTTGATATTCGATTTAATGCAGAATTTATGCTTATCCCATTGCAAGCGTCTAGAGATCACACTTTCTGAATTTGATCCTGCGGGATCGGCCATTGCGCATATCGTTCCCCGCATGACTTGTATCGCATACTGCACATATCTTTCCGTGCATGACGTATATTTTTGACAAATATCAGTTACATATACATTTTTTAACCATTTTCTATTATTTTAAAAAGAAAATACTAATAAATTACAAAAATTTAATTAATAACAATAGAACAAAACAATTTATATCGATGTATAAAAGAAAATACAAAGTAAATAAGCAATTTATAAAGAACTAAACAACAATGACCGGGTTACCTTATAAAGCATAAATTCGCCATTTTGTTGCACTCCTGGCGTAAGAAAAAAAAATCGCGCCAATGTGGTGCGTATATGACATCTGTGCCCTGATATTATGTATATATATATATTTCAAAAAATGTTATGAATAGTAAATTTCCATATCTTAGTGTTATGTAATTTTTCTTTTATAATATTATTTCGTATATTTTTTTCATTTGTCTTTAAGTGAAATTTAATTATACATCTGCTGAAGGGTTAAGCTGCTTAAAATGTTTAGAATTAGAAATTATTACAAAATTTCGATATAAGTCAGTCTATTTTAAAAACAGTCTATAGAAATGTATAACAACATGTACATAAACTGTAAACCTGAAAAAGAAAGAGATTTTTCATAGTCTTTCTTCATGAAGAAGTAATTATTATATCAAAGATATTATAAAAAACAAAAAAATATTTGGCATATAGAATCAGTGAAACTTTAATTTCCATCAGATAGTTTGGTGATACATATGATTTTTTTTATCATAACAGAGTATAAACAATTACTGTTATAACTAATTTATGGGTTTAAATGTTATTATAATTGTTTTGTTGCTATTAATACTGGTTTGACTGTATGAAATGTCAAATAATGGAGAGTAATTCGTTTGGTGTATACATGCCAACTTAGACCTTTTTTCGCCAAGTACTGGCAAAAATATACCACTAAACTATATTGATGGAAATTGAAAATTCATTAACTTTTTTATAATAGGGATTTGATGGAAAATCTTACAATTATCTATCAAAACAATT
The DNA here is from genome assembly GCA_964019185.1 of Maratus speculifer. NCBI lineage: Eukaryota > Metazoa > Arthropoda > Arachnida > Araneae > Salticidae > Maratus > Maratus speculifer. The sequence goes on from OZ025301.1 coordinate 110,802,824, forward strand.
AACAGTTTTAAATAGAAAGAGACTAAAATAAAAAATAATGTATACATTTAAAATGAAGGAGTCTTATTAGAATCATTGGTTAATCAAATCATTGTTATGAGTATACGCTCATTATTTAAACAAAAATCGCTACGTCATGCGCGGAACGATATGCGCAATGGCCGATCCCGCAGGATCAAATTGAGAAAGTGTGATCTCTAGACGCTTGTTTATCCCATTAGACTTGTTTGGAAAACGCAAATGCATTTGAATAAACGGTGAGTTTTAAAAAATGGGACATTGTTGGAGCGGGTCTATTTGACTAAATAATTTTTTAAGCTGCTTATAAAAAATAACAATAAAAATATTTGCTAGATATTTCGTGAATTCGTCAATGCGTATAATATGCTATTCCTATTAAAAGAATTTTCTTTTATTTATATGTCCTCTGTAAATATTTGAAAACGTACGTCAGGAAAAGTTGCCTCCTTAAGCTCTTCCTATTTTTTCTTTTTTTTATAGTAATTATTTTTATTATGCATATTTAACATGTCTATTTTAAGTTTTATGCAGAACATTTAAAATTTTAATTAATAATTCTAAAATGCACATAATATCATAAAAATTAACGGTGTATTATACATCAAAGCCGATGTATCCAAAAAAATATATATTAATTTACAACAGAACAAACACAGCTTTATTCAGCAATACAGGCTATCTTCGACTGTCATTATAGATGCAAGGTCTGCAGCCAGCAGTTTCAGTATTGTGTAGTATCCAGTCCATAAAACTGCTAACCCTAGTGTAGACACCTGGTATGTTTGGTAAAGCACATTGTCGTCCGAAAGACACCACTCCTACTAATACGTATTGATTATCCAGTCTCACCACAAGACCACTACCAGAATCACCCTGCAAAACAAAAAAGGATTCAGAAAATATATTGACTAGCATCGCATTTAAAACATACTAGATGTATTCAAATGAAACCCGTTCGGCAGAAACGGAACTTGAATAAAGGATATACAAAACTGAATGTAATAGAAAGAACAACATATACGCTCATATACATATACGCTCATATACATATACATATACGCATACGCATTTCTTTAGAAGAAAAAAAATCACCGACAGCACTGAGACACGCAACCCGCTGTTTCGGAAGGCTTCGAATGATTGAATCAACGGAAATGTCAAATTTACTTGCCAAGGCTTTATTGACGGTTCAACTTGACTGCAGTGTCAATATCCGCAATCAGTGTGTCAGCAGCAAGTCTTTGTGCGCTTGACCAGGACGCGCAAAATCCGTCGTTTCATCACGGCGTTGCCGAACAAACATTCGTGACTAATCCGTAACAGTTGTCTTTGATAAACGCTTTTCTCGATACACTCTAACCATTCTTCGAAAGCTTTCCACAGGCTTGTAACTTTCTGGCGATAAAATCTGCATTACTGCACGTTGGTCCTATTTAGACGGGTTTGTAATCACTCCAGACGTTTGAATGTAGTGCCTGCCATCTTCAAACAACAAAAGTAGAATCACCGTTTCACAACGCAATACATTACTCTGTACATGGGGCTACTATAATAATACAAAGTGACTCGTCAAACATTTTGTTTACCACTTAGACCAATCAGCGTTTGTCGCCCACGCGGTTAGAGGTGTCGTAGCCAATTGTTCTACTTACCAATAATTAAATGGCGGCGTGAGTCAGCCCGAATTGTAGGAGCGTCATTTATATGTATGACATTATTTACTCAAGCGCATTTTCTATCTTAAGTATCAACTCGTCAAATTTCACTCTTTGAAAGGGTTTCATCTGAACTCTTCTCATATTTATCAGAGTGTTAATTCGTATTAAAAGAAATTGTCGACGGACATTTTTATGTTAAACTAGTAGGTTTGTTTTGCTTGTCTGTTTCTCAAACGAAATATATCTGTGAATTTGACCTTGTGTTTTAACGCGATATAAATCGTCACTTGCAATGTTCTTTTACATTACTATAAACAATATGAACACCATCGCGCTATTTTATACATTATTGTTAAAGCTCAACTCTTTTATTTCATCATTTATTGTAGCATTTGAAAAATAACGATAAATCGATACACAGTTATTATAACCATCAGTAATATGTATATATAGATATAGATATAGATAATTAACAATGCGAGTTTCATCAAAATTCCGTCAACAAAATCTTTAAAAAATACTAATCTTTCATATAAATAGGAAAATAAGCTGATACGTCCAGAATTTAAAAATGTAAATTTCTGGCGCTATCAACGTGTTTTCCTGTTTTATTATATTGCGTCCAATATCAACTTATTAATCACTAATCTTTCATAGTAGGGTTTATCTTATTATAGAGCTTTGTCTTAAAATTCTATGACTAAGCAATGTAAAAAATTATCCATAATTAACTAAAATTATCTAACTAACAGTTCAAATCCCATCAAATTCATTCAACAGAACTCAGGTTACGAGCGATTAGAACGAAATTTTCATAGTTTGAAATTTCTATTTGAAATTTACATACTTTAAAATATCTATAAGAGAGAATGGGGCACATGTAAATATGAGGCAGATGTGAATATCGCAATTTTTCATTAGTTATTATATGTTTTTTATTTAAAAAAAAATATCAAAGATGCGGCAACACCTGTATAGCCATACGGCAAAATATTTTTGGAGCTGTTTGGTATTTTGTTTCTCCTATGTAGAAAAAACACTGTTTATAAATCTCAAAAGTAAACTCTGAGTTCCAACTTGCTAAGCGATTAACTTTGTTTATTTAATCATTTATTTTAATTTTAATGTATTTACATAATCTATGAATACTAACAAATATTTTTGATTAAAAAAAAATTCTTCTAAAATTGAAAAATGTTAATAATTTGTCAATTTAACTCAAGTGGCCATGTGGGACACTTACGAACAGACTATTTTTGGCAGATATGAACAGTTCATAAATGCCCCAATAATTATTCTGAGATTCTGTTCTTTAAGTTAACTTCAGGAGAAATAATTTTCAGCTCCAATATCTATAACTTTCTTGAAATAAAAGACTTTTCGTAATTCAATATTTGATTTTGTATTGAAAATTCCACAAAAAACATCTGTCAACAAGTAAAGAGCAATAAGTAATCCCCCCCCTCCTTCAAAAACAAAATAAGTTAAATTTGTGTGTGGGGGTGTTAGGGGGGCTTATAATCTGATATTTTTAATCACTAAATAACTCCTGCTTTATCATGAATTACCTATGCTTTTAATTAGCTGCTTTCAATTACCTTTATCACTCTGCTTTATCATAAATTTAGAAAAGCATACAGAGGGGTGAGAATCTTCCGTATTCGGCAATTTTTTTATAAGCATTTCGATAAATGGCCCTCCCTAAATAATCTCCCCAAAACAAAAATTCTAAGAATTTTTTTTTTTTTTTTTCAAATTTACTTCTTTCTTTTTTATTTTACCGCAGCAATCATTAATCATCTAAAACTCCCTCGCCCTCCTATCTATTTATTTTCATTTTATAATCTTGTGCTTAAGCATATCACTCAGAAACTAAAGAAATTTATATATATATATATTTTTCTTTATAGTGATTTAACGCCTAATATAACTAATGATTATGACGGCAAACAAATTACAGATTAAAAAGCATGTCAAAGGCGATTTTTTCCCTTTTTTCGCATGTGTCCCACGTATATTCACAACTACCACCTGTTAAGGCACATGAGACTAATTTTTAGATAGATTTCGTAAGAAATACTACCTATTGCAATCCGACCAGTTTATATATCTATCTATCTATCTATCTATATATATATATATATATATATATATATATATATATATATATATATATATATATATATATATATATATATATATATATATACACTATATTGCCATTGATTATTGGACACTAGCGATTTTAGACATTTTAATAAATATCTAGAAAAATACATGAGGAATCATCTCGAAACTCTTAATGTATAAATATAATAGTATACGCCATACATCGCCGTGAAGATTTTTTACCGAAACTCCACAGGGGACCGTCAACAAATTAAAAAAGAATGAATATCTTTTGAATAACCCTGTCAAAACTAATGTAGCAAAAGCGCTCAAACTCTAGATTATGATTGAATGCCTAATTGTAATATGCCTTGTTCATTTTTATGCAAATAGCATGCATACTCGCAGAGTAATTAAGGTTTTTATAAAAATGGTCCCAAATTTTTCCAAGTTTTTTCATTATAATTTTCAGAGTTCTTAATATAAAATAATATTTTTTTCAGAAAATATGACAAACAGCATTGCACACAGTACCTTGTAATCAGAATTAAAAAATAATGAAAACTGTGTACAAAATGAGTAGGTTTACTAAGTAATTTTTTACTGCGCATGCGTCAACGATATCAAAATTTCATTTGCATATTATGTTAGTTAAATGTATAGAGCAACTTTTGTGAAAGTCACAAAATCATAACTTGAAAATTCTGAAAATAATCGTCAATTGAATTAGTTGAAAATCCGTTATTCTCAAAATGAAGCAAAAACAGGAGGGGTTGTATCCATATATTCATTCATTAGTGTCAATATAGAATACACAATACGGGATGTACTTACTACATTTGGATAAAATCCCTCATTTTTTTGCTTCATTTTGGAAACAACGGATTTTGTTCTTTTTCTATAGACGATTACTTTCAGAATTTTCAAGCTATGATTTTGAGACTTTTACAAAAGTTGCTCTACACATTTAGCTAACATAATATGTAAATGAAATTTTGATATCTTTGACGCATGCGCAGTTAAAAATTATTTAGTAAACCTACTCATTTTCCATACAATTTTTATTATTTTTTAATTCTGATTACAGGGTACTGTGTGCAATGTTGTTTGTCCTATTTTCTGAAAAAAAATATTAATTTATATTAAGAATTCTGAAATTTATAAGGGAAAAACTTGGAAAAATTTGGGACCATTTTTATAAAAACCTTAATTACTCTGTGAGTACGCATGCTATTTGCATAAAAATGAACACAGTGTATTACAATAAGGCATTCAATCATAATCTAGAGTTTGAGCACTTTTGCTACATTAGTTTTGACAGGGTTATTCAAAAGATATTCATTCTTTTTTAATTTTTTGACGGTCTCCTATGGAGTTTCGGTAAAAAACTTCACGGCGAATTATGGCGTATACTATTATATTTATACACTAAGAGTTTCGAGATGATTCCTCATGTATTTTTCTAGATATTTAGTAAAATGTCTAAAATCGCAAGTGTCCAATAATCAATGGCAATATAGTGTATATAATACCATTAAAAGTAGACAAGATTCACCAATGGATTTTATCAATAAAACAATAAATCAAAACAATATATATATATATACATATATATATATCACTTTTTTATGGACACGATAACTTCTATAATTCTTCACCAATCTCCACCAAACTGGTACATAAAATCAAAGGGGATAAAATCTTGGCTAAGTTCGTTAATGGGCAAAATCGGACCAAGGGGGTCGGAATAGGGGGCGTTTTTGTGAAAACCGAAAAAACGCCATAACTTCTTAATTAAAGTAGATATCGAATCGGTTTAAAGTTTATATTACTTCTTAAAAATGGGCCAAAAGTATATGCATGACAGATTTTTGATAAATTTAGAAATGGGCTCAAAGGGCGAAAAAAACAGGGATTTTGAGAGAAAAAAATTCATAACTTCGTCAATTTTTAAGATATCAAGTCCAACTAAATTTTTTCTAAATGTTCTTAAAACTATCTAAAACTTTTGTATTTACAAGTTTTTGATAGGACCAACTTTTACCGATGAAAAAAATTAAAAACGAAAAGAAAAAGGGCGCTGAAAAAAGAGAAAAATCCATAACTCCGACAATTTTTACGATATCAAATCTGATTAAATTTATTTTACATCTTCTCAAAAATATCTACAACTTTTATATTGACAAGTTTTTCATAGGACCAATTCGTATAGCAAAAAGAAATTAAACAAAAATAGGAGTTGGAGAAAAAACCTCAAATCCAAACTGCTTATATTCTGACTCATTTTTAAATTCATTTTTGATTTTAAACGCATCCATATGGTAGATCCTCTTATTTAGAAACTGTATAAAGTGACGCATTGGTCAATTTTCTAATAAAGACAGAATATATTTCAAAAAAGGCTATCAAAAAGGGTATTTGGAACAGAATTTTCCGAAATCATCGTGACTGAAAATTTAAGGAAGTGTTCAAATAAAAAATTGCGTTTTTTTCTGACTCGTTTTTAAATCCATTTTTGCTCTCAAATGCATCCAATTTACAGATCCTCTTATTTAGGAACTATATACTGTGACGCATTGGCCAGTTTTTTGATAAACATAGAATATATTTTTAAAAATGCTGTCAAAGTGAGTATTTCGCACAAAATTTTCCGAAGCAATCATGATTAAAGAATTAAGGATGTATTCAAACAACAAACCGGTTATTTTATGACTCATTTTTAAATTCAATTTTTTTCTCAAATGCATTCAACTGAAAGTTTTTTGTTATTTAGGAACTGTATAATGTACTGTTTTGATCGATTTTTTAATAAATTCAGATTATATTTCAAAATATGTTGTCAAAATGGGCATTTGAGCTGAATTTTTCTTAAGATGATTCTGATAAAACCAATTTTTGCAGAAAAATGAAATTAAAATTTTTTCATAAACGGCCAAATGAAGTTATTAAACTGGGTTTATCTCTAATCATATATATATATATTTTTTGTTGTTGAAATGAGCACTCTTCGAAATCTACCTCCGCCTATAGGCCCAGCCGACAGGGATTTTTTTTTAATTTATAAAACTATGAAAATAAGTACGATATACAGGGTGTCCCTAAATTCATGGTACATACGCTAGGGGGTGATAGAACACATCAAGACGAGTAATAGTAAATAGGAAACCAATGGTCCTAAAAGTTTTCCAAAGGAGATATCCGCCATTAAAGTTTGGGGCCCAAAATTTCAAATAAACATAAAAAACGGAAAAATTGGTCGATTGATTTGCGGTTTTCACTAAAACTATTTTTTATGACGATATTTTCTTGAAAATAAATTATAAAGATAAATTTCGAAAATGCCGATAGAGAGCGCTTTAAACTTTGGATTAACGAACAACTATTTTTTGCCGTTATTTTCTGCATCTCATTAAATGGTTTGGTAAGCTTAGACTTAAACTTAAATTTTGAGCTTTAAATATGAATAGTTAGGAATGGTTAAGTAACACAAACTGAACTGTGTTCAGAGGGTTCAAAATTCAAATGATTATAAAAAATGGAAAAATTGGTCGATTGATTTGCGGTTTTCACTAAAACTATTCTTTATGTCGGTATTTTATTGAAAATAAATTATAAAGATAAACTTCAAAAAATGCCGATAGAGGGCGCTTTAAACTTTGGATTAACGAACAACTATTTTCTATCACCCCCTAGCGTATATACCATGAGTTTAGGGACACTCTGTATAAAGACGATTTAAAAAATTGCCATGCATAAAAAAAGTTTTGTTTACTATATTCAGCAGTTTCTTTTTTTATAGAAATTAACCCAGTTATAAGAAAAAGCTATGCTTATGTGCATTGTTCACATATGCCCCAGTCTTCCCTATACCAAATTTCATTCGGACACCTTCTATTTTCTTATCGTTAAGATCGCATATATCGATGAATATTTTATCATGACCCACTCTATATAAGACTAGTATATAACCCCCGTCAAAAATGACGAAATTTTCACTTGCATTTCATTTTTATATTACTTCATACAAACAAACAGAATGAAGATTTTACTATTGAAAAATTTGTATTGTAGAAAAGCACATTTTAAAAATAGCAATAAAATTCTACAAATACAAATGATGAAGATTTTTTTTTACTTGATATTTAATTTTTGAACAAATTTTAATTTCAAAACAAACAGCAGTATTTATTAGAATAGTAATAATAATCAGCAAAATAAAACTCAATTTCTGAAGATTTCACAAAACATTAAAATTAAATATTGAAGTTTTTAAAATTTTAAATAAAAGGCGATAAAATACAATCGTACTCTTAGAAAATAAAAACCTTATGAGTTTACACTTCTGCTGTTATCTTTATGTATTATAATTGGGTATGATATACATGTTTTATATGAAAATATGCTGAACAAACATTATTTCAAGTGGAAGGAATTATCATTTAGCTGTCATTTTAGCATCTGTTTTCAATTAAGCCTAACATGGCGTTTCGCTACGGTCGATTCGCAGACAGAATGGTTCGCCCCGGAATCGTTCCATGCATTTTTTTTCAGTCGCATTTTATTATAAATTAATGGCATACATATCTTATTCTTAATAAAACTAAAACGAAATAAAAATGTCTCCTTACTATGCAAGCATCTTTGCCTTCCTCTCCTCCAGCGCAGATCATGTTGCTTTCAATTTTGGTTATGAATTTCGGCCTGCATTCCTCGTTGTCCATCACTGGCAATTCTACAGCATTCAGCTTGTCGGGATGTTCACCCGCTAAATCGTAAAATGAAATGCAAAGTAAACATGTTAAATTTCAAGAATGTTTATTCTAACTGTTAGTAATAAAGTTAAAAGAAAAAACTAAACCTGTGGCTTTACGATCTATTAAAAGGTCTCAAAACTCTAAAGTCCGAAAAAAAAAAGAAAAAAAACATTCTCAACTTTTATAATATATCATTTTTTATGTAATGTTATCAACTTTTTGTAAATGTTGGAAGCCTGCCCCCTTCTGACATCAAACGTAATCAATCCTCGAACCCCTCCCCCTTCTCATAATGATATCGTTATCAATGTCTTCGAATTTCAGAATTTATTTCTTTTGTTTGGAGTAACAGACAAAATCGATTTTTTGCATGTTTTATTGATTCAAATGAAGAGAAGTTAATAAAATACTACTTTACATATGAAATAATTTTATAACAAATAATGCTTAAAAGAAAGAGTTACTATTTAAAAGAATTTTACGATAGTTTTTGTTACCTAATGCATTTAACTGTGATAGTGTCTTCTTGCACTTGCCACGTACAGATGGGACGGGCAGATAGAAAATTTTATCAAGAAAACAAATCGACATTCTTTCTCTTTCTTTTTTATTTATTAGTAAACACAAGTTTCATTTAAAATGTATTTCGCATATGGATTCTCGAACAGCGATTCATACACATATGAAGAATAGGAATGCCAAACGTCGGGGAATTCCATGTTTTAGAATTAAATAATTTTATAAGAATTTAGTAATTTTAATATTAACTTTGTATTTTCATAAAAATAGACAACAGACTAAAAAAAATACCATACTATTTCGAAACAAAACATCTTACAAATACAAAGAGAAAATTTGGTTGGATCAAAAATAATGTCGATATCAATAGACAACCCTGCTCCCTCTAAAGATATCTTACGATATCATATGAAAGCTCCCCCCTCCCCCACCTAAAATGATAACGTTATAGACGCACATTCCCTTTTCAACATTTGATATAAAATGTATATGATTTTAAAACACTATTTTTATTTGGAGGAAAGATGCAAGTACCTTCTTTCATTCTATGCATTTAAAAAATTACAAGATTCAGAATTAGCATTTATAGAGGACTCCAAACTGCCAGTCACTTGACAAGCAAAAAATTGTTGTTATACTTTATGCGCGGGATTACAAAATAAATGTTACAACTAGAATGAAGATTTTGGTGCCAACGTATACTTCAGGTTGTAATATTTCCTGAAAGTAAATGAATTTATATTTAAAGCATTTTTATATTTTTAAAACAAAATTGTATTTAGCTAATTCAAATTTTTAAAATTTTCAACAACATAATCGCATAAAAAAGTATTTCATTCAACAATAGTAAGGAAATTTTAAGTTCAGTTTATACAAACTAACATGAACCATGTTTTTTAGGAATTTCATGAAAAAATAATAGAAGTTTTTGAGGTATCCTACGCATTATGCTTAAAAACGTTATTTGGAGAAAAATTATTTCAAAATTTCGGAAATGATGATCTGCAGCTATTGCAAGTATATTCCTAAAAAAAGAAACTTCTGTTCTAACGGGAGTTTCTGCGTGAAAAAAAAATATAGATATACATACATACATATATATATATATATATATCAAAATGCTCAGAAAAAATAAGGCATAAATTTCGAAATCTTTGTAGCTTTAAGAGTCATGAAACCTCTTGAGGGTGTATTTTAAAAAAAAAATCACCCTCAACAGCTCAATTTTCTGAGTCATTTTCAGACTCGTTTATAAAAGAATAATCCCGAAACGTGCTGAGGGGATTTTTGAAAAGATGTATAAAAGGCTGCGTGGTTTTATTTTTCACTTAGTTAGTTAGAATTTGATTTATAAAAAATTATTTTCTCAGTATGACTATTTTTTTTCCGTTCCCAGATTTACTGATACGGAAATTTACTGATACGCTATTTTGACAACATTTTTTCAATATTTTCTGCATTTATCAAAAATTCAACAAGCACGGCATATTATGTTGTTTCTAAATAAGAAAATTTGCCATTATGATGCTTTTGACAGCATGTAGTATTGCATACATGCCAAATACATAGGGTATTACATACATTAGAAACACATCTATTTCCCTCATTTCATGAAAATACAAAAATAAATAAATAAAAATGTATTACGATAAACTAGAACATTTTACTGCAAAGTCAAAACAATTTACTAATTTAGACACATTAAAAAATAAAAACAGCTATAGGCGTAAAAAAAAGCTATTGTCGCGATTTGCGTCTGGATAACACAGAAGTACCGAAATGTCTGAATTCAATAATGGCTTAAAGAGATAGGAAATGTTACTCACTGTAATTGAGTCTACCCCATCCATAGACAATGACCGTAGTACCAGGTTTAAGATCGAAGTCAGGACTGGGAAGCGGTACAGTCTGGATGCCCATTTTAAAAGGCACAGATTTTTCAAGCTCTACGATGCCTATGTCAGTGTGGAAACTACCTGGCACATATTCTGGATACTTTGTCAACTTTCTGGCTTGAATGAGCTTCCCTTCTGTCTCATCCCGCAGATCGTAATCACCTACGTCTACTAATAGCTCATCGGCGGTCTTTCTGAAATGGGAAATACGAGTTCTTTGATTTGCGATACATTAATTTTAACACAATAGTTCTAATTAGTAAATAATTAAAAGAGTGATCATAAGAGTTGTATTTTCTAAAACTGACTGATGAAGTATCGAATACGGGATTCGAACCAGGGATCATTAGTATAAGACGCCAATGCTCTACCAATTAAGCTATATTGGACAAATAATGTGAACCTTATTGATTTTGACATTTGTTCTGATACCTACACCTGCTCGACAGAATAAATCGTAATAAAACTTTAGATACGTAATTACATTCTATTTATTTTAACCCAGGTATTTTAATTTGAAAATAAATCATACAAGTTGTAATTTTTGTCACTGAGTGAAAAAGTATCCATGGCAAGATTCAAACCAGGAACACGTTGACGTAAGCTGCCAATTCTCTACCAATCAAATTATCCTGGATAAATATTGTGGACCTCGTAGATTATGACATTTTCTCTGATATTTACATCACCTCAATAGAATAAATATCAGGATATAAAACTGAAGAAAACTCGAGTCTCTCCCATCCAGCAGACAGTGACCGTAGTACCAGGTTTAAGATCGAAGTCAGGATTAGGAAGGGTTACAGTCTGGATGCTCATTTTAAAAAGTACAAATTTTTCAAGCTCTACAATATCTATGTTCAATATGGAAGCTACCTGGTACGTATCATAGATACTTGAACAACTTACTGGCCGGATTGAATTTCCCTTCTGTCTTATTTTGCAGATCGTAGTCATCTACGTCTACTAATACCTCATTGGCGGTCTTACTCAAATGAGATCGGTAAATTATTAAATTTCCGCTATACAGGGTGATAGGAAAGTCCCTTTAACCAGAAAATACTTGCGAATGGAGAGAGCTACAGCCATGCAAGTGAGTTAATGGTATAGTAAAGTGACTAAGCCCAAACATAATACAAACAAATGGACGACAGAGCCCCTAGTGGCGAAATTTGAAAGATAGTCATTGCAAATCGAAAACGAAAAGAGGTAGAGCTAGATTTCCGATTATAAAAATTTTGAACATCACTTAATTAGTCCGAAACGACATTTGGTCCACACGGATAAGAGAAATCGTTGACAGTATACTCAAAAATGCCCGAAATCGATGTACTCAATTTTGTTTAACGTTTGAAAGAAATAGCCAGAATTATGAAAAAATACTCACAATTTATTGAATAAATACGTATTTACGTCAATACATTTCGATAACATCGCACCAAAAACACAGAAAAGAAATTTTAAAATAAATTTCGCGCATTCGTATTATAATTATCGTTTGCCATCGAAAAGTTTTTGCTATGAGATTATACTGTTTGTATCAAGCGAGTGCTGGCATCTTTTAAATTAAAATTTTAAATGCATTGGGAAATAAAGATTTACAGACATTTCCGTACAGTATGTTGCCATTTGCAATTGCGCACTGCCACATTTCCGAAATGTGAATATGCACAGTAGAATCGTCTCGCATCACTTTCGGATATTTTTGGGTATAGAGGCGACGATTTATCTTATTCGAGTGAACCAAATATCGTTTCGTACTAATTAATTGACGCTCTAAAATTTTTAACCGGAAATTTTGCTTTATCTCTCTTCGTTTTCGATTTGCAGTGGCTATCTTCCAAAATTTACCACTAGTGGGCACTTCTGTCGTTAAAATTAGGTCAAGAATAGCCGCTTTTCTATACTGTTACCTCACTTGCATAGCTGTAACTCATTCCGTTCGCAAATATTTTTATGTTAAAAGGACTTTTCTATGCACCCTTATTAACTTTAGCACAATGATTCTAATTGATTCTAATTCGTAAATAAATCATAAGAGTTGTAATTTTTCCCACTGAGAAAAAAATGCCTACGCCAGGATTCAAACCAGGAATCTTTGAAGTAAACGGCCAATGCTCTATCAATTGAGCTCTGGACAAATATTGTGGACCTTGTTGATTATGACATCTAGTATGATATCTGTATCAGCTCAACAGTATGGGTGTAGATAACCAAAATTTTTAAGGAGCCAGTGGTTCTTAAACCCAAATATTCCCGTCACCACCGGGTCTTAATTTCTAAGAAAAATGAAGAAACAACGCGAAACAACGGAGAAACAATGCGAATTTTATTAAATGATAGCAGAAAAAAACTAATTTTACTAAAGGATCGTGAAAAACGCCGCGACTTTCTTCAAAAAAATTGCTGAAAAACACGATTTTCGCCAAATGATCGCCGAAAAAACGCGATTTTGGTTAGAAAATCGCTAAAAAGCACGTAATTTTCGTCAAATTTTCGCGAAAAAAGTGGGATTCTCGTCAGAGGATTGTGGAGAAATGCAGACTTTGTAACTTTCCCAGGACAGGATTCGAATCAAGAACCTATGGCGTAAATTGCCAATGCTCTAATAATTGAGCTATCGAAGAAAAATTTGGAGGACTTTTCTCAACAAAAGAACTTTGTTGATTATGACATTTGGTCTTATATCTGAATTAGCTCAACAGAATGAATCGCTGATGATGGATCTCGAAGAAAATTTGGATACGTAACTTGATCCAGTGCAGGACTCAAATTCATATACGATCCCAAATTCCTGCACTCTATTGGACATTTAGGAACATATAGTAAACTCATTAAAAATTTAATCATGGAAAATAAATCTTGATTTTTTTACAGTAAAAACAGTTGATTATTTTTATACGTCATGGAGCCATGAAAAGACAGTAGACATATCAATCTTCCACAGTGGTAAGCTCTGAAGCAAAAAAACGAGTTATTTCCTCCTCTCTTGTGTTCGCCATATTCGACTTTGATCGATAGCAATCAAGCTCTACAAAGTCGTGATCTCCGAGGTCAGGGGAAAGGAGAGATAAGAATGGCACAAGTGATGTCATTTATGACCGTTTCATTTATTGGAGCCTTCTTGTTGAACGTTGTCCACTGGACCTTATGCACGCGACTTGATATCGAGGCTAAAATTCGTCTGCTGGAGGTATTTGTTGGCGGTATTTGGCATGGCAGTCTGTGGAGTGTAAATTATTAATGATTGTTTGTTAAAAATAGTACAAAAAATTCTTTGTCGTAGCAGCATATACTAAATGTATTATAATATAAATTCAAAATGTCGATCTGCATGCAAGAAAACTCTAAATTTGTAAATTCCCCGTTAAAAAATATATGTATTCAACCTGGGTCAAGGCTTAAATCATCTATTTAAGGTTTGTGCGACTGTGCATAGTGGCATTCTAACGGTGTAATGACTAGGATAGCAGATCAGCATACTGCCAGCTCTAGCATCTGACTTCATGTGCATAAGGTCCGTTGGTACTGTAAGGCATTGCAACTAACGTCACTGTGGGAGAAATTACTGTAGATCCACAGTAATTTCTTGTCCGTATTTACGATTCTTAGTGTGGTACAAGAATTCAAGGGATCTGAATGGTCTATTATTGCAGCTCAGTGATACAATTAGTCAACGTCGACATAATGATTCTTGCAATCGTCACTAAAGCAAAAATGTAGTTGATAGATAATGTGCATGTTTGTAAACAAACTGGCTTTTTTCGGGATAGTTCAACTTGCTGTTGGCACAAATTCGAATTAAAATGCATTAAAAAATTCTAAACTAAATGTAATTTTCACGTCGATTTAATAAATTTCATTTTATTATATTATACGCAGGAAATAATACGTTATAAATTATTAACTCTCCTTATTCTTTTTGCCAACCACAAGTTGAGAAGTACATCCTTTTTCGAGTGCGTGACGTCACATGCACATTGTCTATAGATTGGTTGAAGATGGAAGCTTTTGTTTGCAAACATGCTATTTCCTTATATGAGTTTGATAAATATGGATTTTGCAAATTTGGATTTTTATAAATTTCCTACTTGTTTGAGCTTACCAGAAAATAAATGTACTTCTGATGTCAAGTTATAAAGCCTTTTCTGTATTTAGTATCGATAAATAGGGAAAATAGAAATGAAACACTCACTCTTTAAGGCAATGACCTGCTGTCAGAACATGCTTGTCAGTAATCAGAGTACCTCCACAAAAAGGTGAAAGCATTAGATCTTGTTCGGTTAGATCTCTTTCTTCCAAGTCATCTGTGTCAGTTGGTTTGAAGATTAAGCCACTCTAAGGAACAAAAACAGATTTTTTTTTATTTATTTGTTTGTTTTAACATTCATAAGCTTTTACCTGGTATGTCCAGCGACCGGATACATATACCATCATGTAGAATAAGAGTATATATAATATGTAAAAATTAATTACTTCTCAAAACAATATTGTGTTAGAAAAATTCATACTTTACGAATCCGGTAAAATGCAAATTCATTGTACAGATAAAAATTTAAATCATGTTTCTTTTATTTAAAAGATTTTTTTTTTCAAAATTTTGCATATTAAGTCATTTTTTTCATAAGAAATTCTAATTATGAAAAGTGAACAGTGACAAATACAATTACTTTTATGTAATGTAGAACTTAAAAAAACATAACAAAAAATGTCTATAAAATAAAATAAAACAAACATTTTTTAAGTAAAAATAAGCTTTAATCCACATATGAAATAGCAACCAAGAGATTGGGAGTTTTAGCTTTTACAAGAATGATTAATTGCATCACGCTCAGCTTTTGCGTTAAATCATTATAGAGACATATTGATGCCCAGCATGATAGTTTGTTTTAATATAAATGAAAATAATATTCTGCATATTCGTAAATACAAAGTGAGCAGAAAATTTATATAATTCTTTAAAATTCATAAAACTTAATGACTAATGGTACTTTGGCATGTCAAAGAGACGGGTTTTTTTATAGTAAAAGACAAAAAAAAAAGAGTTCAAATTCTCACCAATAGATAGAGCTATTAAGGTTTTAAGAATATGATAGGAATTTTCATATTATTAAAACCTACAGCTTTTAAGAATATGAATGCTGCAGGTTTTAAGAATATGAAAAATAATAAGTAATTTGTTGTATTCACCCACAAATTAATTTGTGAGTGAATATCACAAAATGTGAGAATCTGATATATTAAAAGTATCCATTACAAACAATTCAAAATTTCAAGAGGCAAATTTATTTTCTATTAGAAAATAAAGGATTTTTCATGTAAAACTGCTAAATTTTGAAGAACTTAAATAATAAGCTAATTTTTAAGTAATTATATGTCATGTCTTGGCATATTGTATGCCAGGGTAATAACAATTTCATTCTAAAACACTTTTTACATTCTTGTTTTTATTTTATTTTATTTATTTATTTATTTTTAGGTTTATAATTTTAATTTTGTTTCAAGGAACATGTTTTCAATATAGTGCTCAAATTCTATGTAATGATCAGTTTTATTTAATAATTTATGAAAGCCAAGAAAAGAATATAATAAAAGTCAACTCAATTTTTACAAAGACTTTAATCATATCTTTTTAAAGAAATATCTAAAAGATCTTACTGAAAGCTATGATGTCATTACTTCTGACTTGGGCTAAGACAAAAATAAGATGAATTACTCTGCAGCGCCATCTTTATATCTAATAAACAACGAAAATGCAATCTAGGCAAATGACATTGATTTCCAGTGACAAGCATATTTTAATAAGGAAAAATTATTTGTAAAATACAGAACTTGTTATATTTCTCATATATTTGTTTTATAATGTGCAAACATGGCTGCCAACTACTACGCCTATTTAAAGTCAGATAAACATATCTGAAACAGAAATTTTTATAAATAATTAATAATATCTACTGTAAAACATAACACTGAATAAGGTACCCTGGGGTAATAACGCCACGTTAAGGTTCTACCAATTTTTAAGGCTCAGTTTTAGATTGTATTTTTCAAACAAATATATGATTTGATACAGCAACTCATTGACTATCTATATAAAAAAAAAAATTTAACAGATATGTATTCATAAAATGTAATGGCGTGATTTCTTGACCAATGCTATTTGGCGTTATTACCCACCTATATGGGTAATAACGCCATGCAAACAAAACTATGAATTAAGATGAAAAATCATGTAGGTAGCCCAATTCTAAAAATACAAACTCTACAAACTTAGAAATTGACAAATTGCATTCTAAGCTATTGAAAATGTTCAATTTTTTGTGAAAGTGTAAGAAAAATAAAGGTGTGGTGTGTGTGTGTGGGGGGGGGGGGGATATCAGACCGTGAGCTTCTTTTTGCTTAAAAAGGACCGTTTAAATAGAATTATTAGAAACATTGCACAGTTTTAACTGTGTTTATTTGAATCAGTATTTAGGATGTAGCTCGGCCACTGTAAGGGAATCAACCAGGGTATTAATGCCAAGTATTGGCGTTATTACCCCGTTATAGTTATTGCGCTGTACATTTTAAATTACAAATTACCTCGAGAAGATATCCAAAATCTTCAACAACATTTTGAAAGTCCATGAAATGTACTACAAATTTATGTAATTAACAAAGTATTTCAGGATTAAAAAAAATAGTCTTCACATCACAAAATGTATCTCGCAAATTTAAGATCAAGCGTTAATTTTAGTTGCTTGTAAAAACAATAAAACCTAAAAATGAAACAAATTAACTTGAAGCTGTTTTTTGCGATTTATGTGACTCAAAACTCTTCTGCGCAGAGCACATGGGTGTAATTTACCAGATTATTTCATAATTATGCATAATATTAGCCAAGGGTGATCCAGCCCAACCTCTAGGGGGGGTCACAACTTTTGACAGATGATTTAATGAAGCAATTTTAAAATACAGTAAATCTTGTGAAAACGGAATTACGATAAAAAAAATAGCAAATTTCGCCGATCGGGCATGAAAAAATCGCGAATTTTGTCGATTATGCATGGAAAAATCCCGAATTTTGTCGATCGGACGCGAAAAATCTCAGATTTCGTTTATCGGGCAAGGAAAAAAAGGTCTAAATTTTTTTATAATACTTGAAAAAATTGCAAATTTTGTTCATAGGTTGCTGAAAAGTCGCCTGTTTTGTCTGTTTACCGCGCGAAAAAAACGCGAATTTCGTTGACCGAGCGCGAAAAAATCGAATATCGTCAACTGTACATTTGAAAATCGCGAGTTTTGTCTATCGGCCTTCGAAAAATCTCGAATTTTGTCTGTATGTCTCAGAAAAATCGCGAATTTTGTCGATCTGGAACGAAAAAATCGCAAATTTCTTTAATAAGGCACGAAAAAATCCCAATTTTGTCGATCGGCTTCGTAAAAAGTGCGAATTTATTCGATCGGGAACGGAAAAATCGCAAATTTTGTTGATTGGGAATAAAAATGGCGAATTTCGAGTTGATATGGAACGCAAAAGTTGCCGATTTCGTGAATCGGGAAAGAAATTATCGCGAATGTAGTCGATTGTTTTCGTAAAAAGAGCGATACGGGCAATTCGGTATGAAAAACTCGCGAATTTTGTCGAATCGGTACAAAAAAATTGCTAATTTCATTGATAGGGCAAGGAAAAATCGAAGATTTTTGTCGATGATGTGCGGAAAAATCGAAAAATTATTTGAGCGGCTGCAGAACAATAGCGAGTTTTATCAGTTTATCGCGAGAAAAAAATTACAGATTTCATCAATTTACGGCGGGGAAAAACTGCAGATTTCATCAGTCAGTTAAGAATCACGAATTTTATTGTTCGGTGCGGTATTTCAGGGACCAAGAACGGATAAAGGCGCGAATTTCGTCGATTGGGCACGGAAAAATACCGAATATGGTCGATGGCTTTCTTAAAAAGCCCGAATTTATTCGATCAGGAACAACAAAATCGCTTTTGGTAGGACAAGGAAAAATTGCGAATTTTGTCGATTGGGAAAGAAAAAGTCGCAAATATGGTCGATCAGTTTCGTAAAAAGCGCAAATACAGTCGATCGGGAATGAAAAAAATCGAGAATTACATTGATATGGCGAACAAAAATTGACAATTCCATCGATCGGGAAAGAAATTATCGCGAATATGGTCGATCGGCTGCTTAAAAAGCACGGATTCGGGCGATCGAGTAAAAAAACTCGTGAACTTTGTCGATTCGGGAGGAAAAAATCGCTAATTTTGTCGATGATGCGCGGAAAAATTAAAAAAATCTTTGAGCGGTTGAAGAAATTTCATCGACCAAGAACAGAAAAATGTACTAGTTGCGTGGATTGGCCACGGAAAAATCGTGAATTTTGTCAATCAAGTGAAGAAATATCGCAAATTTCGCAGACCATTCGTGGAAAAATTTCAAATTTCGTCGATCACACCCAAAAAATCGTGAATTTCGTCGATTAGCCATGGAAAAATTGTGAATTTCGTGGATCGGCTTCGCAAAAATCGCGAATTTCACGGATCGAGTGCGAAAAAATCGTGAATTTTGCTAATCAAGAGAAGAAAAATCGCAAATTTCGCAGACCATTCGTGGAAAATTTTCAAATTTCGTCGATTACACCCAAAAAATTCCTGTTTTAGCACTTTTTACTTACACTGTACATCCCTCTTTGAAGATGTCCAGTGTGGGGGGGGGGGTCATGACCCCCATGGATCCGCCACTTGGATCCGCCACTGATATTAGCACTTGGCGTTATTACCCCGCCTGGCGTTATTACACCAGACCACCTTATATTTGGCATACAGTTTACTAAAAACGTTTATATGGTTTCAAACATGTTTATTTGATTTAAATAGGCGTAGAAGTTGGCAGCTCTGTACAAATATTAATTAGAAATTTAAAAAACTAGATAAAGATAGTTTTACAGTATAGCAAAAGGATTTTTACTTTGCATACATCACAGTGCAACATGACAGGAAATTGACTTACAGCATAAGGAAAACCATTTCTTCCTACGGCATGTCCTCCAACCACTCGAGTATTGATAGTGCTTGAATATTGTCCGCATGGGCAAAATGGTCCTATTAAACAAGAACAAGAATTAAATGATTTTCTGTTATCAGACATTAACACTATAAGTCTATCAAGGTTTCGTACATAGCTGCTAACTTCTACGAATTTTTGCCGCAACCATTTCCGAACAGAAATAGTTGCCTTATTTCATCTCTGAAATTCGTGAAGTTGATACCTATAATTGTGTGAAACAATCATTGCATTATACATTTTAACTATTCAGATGTCGTAAAACTATTATTTTTTAAAACCACTTTTTCTGAATTCATGAATGAGCGGGAATTTTGTTTTCTTATTTTTACGTAATATTTTAATTGAAATAAACAAACAAATTGTAATCGTCATTTGGTAAAATAAATGTTTTATTCACACATAAAAATGTACTAAACCACATATTTTTGTTGTATACTAAATAAACCTATAGTGCTACTACAATTCATGATGTACATGTTAAAGATCATGGCCTACAATGCCCAGACTTGTTTTCTTGACCAAAACCGTTGAAATACTATACAGCATGTGCCCTGGTCAGGAGGTCAATCTGATGCAAGACACTCAGTGTTTAATTCTTAAGCAAACTTGGTACTCAATTTACCGACCACCAAGCGATAAAAATTGGGCAAACATTGCCCAGTCCGCAATCCATAATCGAACTGTGGACCTGTAGCGTGGTAGTGCAACGCGTTAACTACAAAGCTACAGTGCCTAGAAGAGATAGTGTGGAAATCGCTAATACCGATATAGCTTTCGATCGCATCCAAAAATTTACATTTTCGTAGATGGCGCTGCCGACAATTTCATTGCGTGAAAGCTTAGGTTTTGTTTTTTGTTTTGGTTTTCTTATTGTCATGAACATTTTTAGTATTATGTGCAGTGTTTACAAATGTTGAAATTTTATGTGAAAACATGCAAAATTTATCTAAAACGATGAAAAAACGAGATTCACATTGTTTTGTTCCTGGTTGTGCTACACAATACAAGAACAGCAAGTTGTCTATTTTCGGTGTACCTAAAGGGTGAAATGCAGTTTACTCTCCTTCGCCAAGGCCCCTTTTTATTTTTAGCGATAAATGTTTCAATATGGCAACCCTGTATTTTCATTTTCTCCTCTCGGATCTTCAATATGGCATTTATATTTATTTAGATACCATTCAGTAACTACTATGGAAGTTGTTAATTTCAGAAAGAATGTTGTTGATTGTTTGAATGAGGAAGTAAAGTATTCAAATGGATACTTTACGTTGTTGAAAGTTTGCGGGATAAAGTATATGATTGACCAGACAATCCGAAGCAAAATAGAATATCCGGAGCAATTTAATCCGGAGCAATTTAATCCGGAGCAATTTAATCCGGAGCAAAACAGCGGCTCCGGGTAAGTAAAAATTCTCCTTCTTTTTTTTTTTTTTTTTTTTTTTTTTTTTGTCTTTAGATTTGTATTTAATGTGCTTTTTGTTTATTTTAATTGCCGTTATCTTGGAAAGTGCGTTTTTGCGTAGTGTCTCTTAGAGCAAGTTGCTCCGGGAGACAAGACGCAAGAACGCGCCAGTTTGGCCATTTTTGAAAATCGCGCCAAGAAGGAGAGTAAACTGCATTCGCACCGCTGATCACATGAAATTTTACATGAATTATAATTAAGCAATCCGAAACTAGTGTTCTGCAATTTGTACGAGTGCGAAATGCATTTAAAATATATGCCTAAATTTACGTTTATCCCTAGTATATCTTGTATAACAAGCTAATTTTTTTATTCTGTTTTTCACAAAATTTACCTTTCTAAAAAAAGTTTCCCATACTTAAATTACATCAAAAAAATATCTAAAACACATTAAGTTCCTATTCATTCATAGCAATGAACTTGAAGTTAGCGCCCTCTGTCGAAATATGTAATTTTTTGGATGTGGTTTCGTTGGTTGATTTCCACACTATCTCTTCTAGGCACTGTAACAAAGCTTTGAGCTATGGCTATACACATATCGTGAAATATATGACTTTACGAAGAAGTTTCATCAGTGTCGCTGTCATAGAAATAGGTAATAAATGAAGCATTGAAACGCTGCAAAGAGAAGAGAGTATTATTACGCTTCTGGATTTATCAGATTCCAAATGTAGTTTGAATATGCATTGATTTTGGTGTCAGTACCTAATTTACTATTATAATACATTCGGAGTGATTTATATTTACT
The DNA here is from genome assembly GCA_964019185.1 of Maratus speculifer. Taxonomy (NCBI): domain Eukaryota; kingdom Metazoa; phylum Arthropoda; class Arachnida; order Araneae; family Salticidae; genus Maratus; species Maratus speculifer. The sequence goes on from OZ025301.1 coordinate 110,825,049, forward strand.
CTTTCAAAAAATTCTGTGATATCACATACTCGAAATGGTTTAACTTTACTCTTTCAAAGAAATTGGAAGACAAACATCAATTTATGTGGTAACACTTTATTCGCAATCCATGACATTAACAGACGACAACAACAGGTATTCTAGATATTTTATTATTTATTTGCATTATCGATTTATAGATTTACTGAACAATGTTTGTATAGTAAGTTGAAAAGTTATTAATTGAATGAAGCATGCAATTTTTAACTATATTTGTTGTTTTTGCTTAATAGAAAATTTATCAAATTTTAGAACAGAACATTTAAATTTAATCACTGTTTCATCTATTTATATTTTCAAAACGGAAAACCAGTAGATTGTGCTAAAAGGAAAATTTTGACACTAAAAGCAACATTGAATTTAAAGGGATATTTAAATTCAATTTAAAGAAAAAAAATGTCAGTATAAATAAATGTATATTATAGCTGAGTAATAATTTTAGTGATGCTTTTGATAAATGCGAAAAACATCACTCATAAATATTTCTATGCAATCCAGAATGATTTATATTTTTATGATTTCTCCTAAGTTCTGGGACGAGTTTTGAAAACGTGTGTGTAGCTTAACCCTTTCGGAATGAGCGTCTTTTACGGAATATTTAATCTTTAATCACCGGTTTTTAATAAACAGAAATTCGTGCCTAATTTAATTAGAAAAATGCGCGGATGGGTTAAATAAGGCAATATTTAAAATAATATCCTTCAAGGGGTTGGTGTAAATTTATTTCCTTGGAGTATAACCACTTTCTGCTTGACTTTTCTATAAATTCGTATATCTTTTGCGAAGCCTTTTTCAGTATATTAGGAGAAATTGGTCGAAAGAAAAACTTGTGTTTCGAAAAATATATTTTGGTACTTCTGTATAAAAAATTTCAGCTTGCAGGAATCTTTTTTTTCTTTTAGGTGCGTTTGTAATTATATAAATTCTATGGTGGCATCTATAGTGGTCGTCTGGTTCATCCATCTATCCGTCTGTCGGCATGTAAAAGCGCAAAAATTAAACAAACGCATGGTTTGAAATTTAATACATGTAATCAGTATAGAATTTCGACGCGTCATTTTAAATTGTATGAAAATCGTACCGAAACTTAAAACGATATTAATAAAAGTTTTTTTCCTTTTATTAATTCCTATCATGTAGTTAATTCATTGATATTCCGTGATGGGTAATGCTTCCAGGTTGCCATGGTGATAACGCCCTATTTAAAACGGAGACCTATTAGTTCCGTATTGAACTTAATATATAAAATCATAATACAGAAATTTTGCATTCAAGCATTTTTGCATAAGAGTACTATAACTATTGCACCAAGATCTGAATATATTATTTAAAAAAAAAAAAATAGTTACAGTACGTACATACGTTATTTGCCACGTTTAACGGACAATTTCTGACTATATATATATATATATATATATATATATATATATATATATATATATATTTCCTGCAATCATTCTGCATATATTTCTGCTAAGGGGCTGTCCATAACTGGCGTTACACATCTTTTCTTTATTTTTGACCTCCCCCTTTTGTCACAAAGTGTCAGACTTCACCTAACTCCCTCCCCTCCTCTTGTCACATGTCATGCTATATTACAGAAACATATTACTTGCAGTTCAGAAACAATGCAATATGTTATAGATTTAATTTCAAATTTTGTTTTAAACTTTAACTATATGTTTTAAAAGTCATTTGTTAGCATAACAATAAAAATCATTCATGTACTTATTTTGTATGAAATAATATTAAAATTTACAACAAAAGACATAAATAATACAGAATAGTAATAAAATATTAATATGAAAGAGCAAATGAAAACAATAGTATTTTGGAATTTGAAATAGAATTTAATATATTGGACTTTTTAAATCTTTACTTTATGAACACAAAATACTTTAATTTAAAAATAACTGCAAAACTTAATCTGCTGATTTTTAATACTTTTATTTTAACCAAAATGTGTGACATCACATTTCTTCTTACCCCCTCCCACCTCCTTATCACAAGCTGTCACAATTTTATAACCCCCTCCCCTCTACACCTTTCAAGCGTGAGATCCCTTGTGGACGGCCTCTAATTTGTTTATGATATTGTAATTAACCAAAGGGGCTGTGCATATATAACGTTATCATTTTAGGGGGGAGGGGGAGGTCTGGTACATGATATCGCATGATATCTCTAAGGGAATTGGGGGGTTTCTTTTGTCACGTTTATCATGTTTTTTCCAACCAAATTTAATTAATTAATTAATTAATTTTTATAACTTCGTATTTTGTTCAAAATAGTATGTTATCTTTTTAAGACTTATCTATTTTTATGAAAATACTAAGTTATTATTAAAATCACTAAATTAATGTAAATTAACTTAGTTCTAATCTATAGAATACCCCAACTTTTGACATTCCAATTCTTCTAGACATGTGTATGCATGTATAATTCGTAAAACCATATGTGAAGTAGATTTGAAATAAAGTTCTTGTTTACTAATAAATAAAAGAGAAATATGTTGTCCACTTGTTTTGTTGATAAGAATTTTTATCTGCGTTCCACGATTCCTCCGTTCAAGGTAAACGCAACAAACTTATTGCTGCTGAATACGTTATGTATTAAAAAGCTATTATAAAATACTTTTAAATATCTATTTCTTGCAAATGTTATTTTATATAAAGTGATTTTTTTACTGACTTCTCTTCATTTGAATTAATATATCATGCAAAAAATAAATTTAACCAGACTTGTATGTTTCACTCTAAACAAAAGAAATAAATTATAATTTAAAAAAAATATTTACAGTTTGATAATGATATTATTACCACGAGGGGGGGGGGTTGAGGGATGACAACGCATGATATCGGAAGGGGGGAAAAATTACGAAAAAATTGGCAACGTTATATTTGCACAGCCCCTGACCTAATTTCAGTACTTTTTATAAATCTGCTAGATTATTTATGTGTAATATTTAAATATTAGAAACATTTAATTATTTTTTCTTAAGTTATGTTCTTATATACGATATTAGTCTGAAATTTAATTTACATTACTTTTCTTCATATTTGTTGCATGGGAAAAAGATAAAAATATTCTGGTATATTAATAATTCAAGATTTAATATTTAGATTACCAGAATCAGTGAATGAATATGAAAATGTAAGATCTTCAAGTTTTTTATGTAGGTGGCAGCACAAACAATCACTTCATCGATTTCACGGAAGAAAATCTACGATTAGTTAAATCTCGATTTTCAAATTAAAACGTCTGGCAAGTCATATTTTGGTGGAAAATACAAGAAAACCGATTTTTTCATGTATTTTCGTAGGTTTTCCTGCACCCAAAAGTATTAAAACATGGAGGAGAGGAAACAAGAAAACAAAATAGTAAACTTAAGAGTCAACCACTAAAATCTGGTTTTCAGGTGTTTTCCACCAAGATATGAATTGGCAGACCGATTGCCTTTTAATATGAGAATCGAGATTTAACTAACTCTAAACTCTCATCCATGAACTCAATAAGGTGATTGTCTGTGCAGCCACCTCCCGGTCTAATATGTTTTAATACAAAATTCAATAACACTATTTTGTAAAACATAATGTTTAAATTAATATTAAGAGGCCACTCGTCTCTCTCAAAAAGACCCTGATGATAATGTTAAGTCTATGAAGGCGTTATTTTCAAATATTTTGCTCAAATTTTATTTTATTTTTTTTTAATAAAATAGTTGAGGATAATCTACAACTGGTCTAGTTTTTTTTTTTTTTTTTTTTTTTTTTTTTTTCAAGCTATTGCATAGCTTTTACCACGGGCTTTGAGCGCAGCGACCGAATCCAAAAATTCCGTAACGAGGAAAATCCTAACACTTCCGTAACGAAAAAAACCTAACACTCGGCTAACGTCGTTTCAGTTCGGCAGACTTCGGCATGGTATCCTTCGATAGACTTCGGCAGACATTGACGCGGTATTTTTCAGATATTTGGAGGATATCAAGTCTCAAACTTATATTTCTTATTTCAGTTACTATAAATCTATAGTTTCAATAATAAAAATTCCTGATTGAATGTGTATAGAAAAGAATCGTCTTAAGATAAAACAAGGTAGGATAATGTAGCTTTTGGTGATTGGAGACCCGCCCAATAGTGAGGATCGAAAAATTTAAAATGCTTATAACTCGCGATCTAATTTTCGTAGCGCGGCCAAATTTTGTTTGGTAATTTATTATGAGACAGTGTTACTTTTCGTGACAGGAGATCCCCCACGGTGAGGGTCGAAAAATTTAAAATGCTTATAACTCGCGATCTACTTTTCGTAGCGCGGCCAAATTTTGTTTGGCAATTTATTATGAGACAGTGTTACTTTTGGTGACAGGTGACCCCCCATGTTGAGGATCGAAAAATTTAAAATGCTTATAACACGCGATCTAATTTTCGTAGCGCGGCCAAATTTTGTTTGGTGATTTATTATGAAACAGTGTTAATTTTTGGTGACAGGAGAACCCCCACGGTGAGGATCGAAAAATTTAAAATGCTTATAACTGGCGATCTAATTTTCGTATCGCGGCCAAATTTTGTTTGTAATTTATTATCAGAGCGTGTTAATTTTTGGTGACAGGCGACCTCCCACGGTGAGAGTCGAAAAATTTAAAATGCTTATAACTCGCGATCTAATTTTCGTAGCGCGGCTAAATTTTGTTTGGAAATTTATTATGAGACAGTGTTACTTTTGGTGACAGGAGACCCCCCACGGTGAGGGTCGAAAAATTTAAAATGCTTATAACTCGCGATCTAATTTTCGTAGCGTGGCCAAATTTTGTTTGATAATTTATTATGAGACAGTGTTACTTTTGGTGACAGGTGACCCCCCACGTTGAGGGTCGAAAAAGTTAAAATGCTTATAACTCGCGATCTAATTTTCGTAGCGAGGCCAAATTTTGTTTGGTGATTTATTATGAAACAGTGTTAATTTTTGGTGACAGGAGAACCCCCACGGTGAGGATCGAAAAATTTAAAATGCTTATAACTGGCGATCTAATTTTCGTATCGCGGCCAAATTTTGTTTGTAATTTATTATCAGAGCGTGTTAATTTTTGGTGACAGGCGACCTCCCACGGTGAGAGTCGAAAAATTTAAAATGCTTATAACTCGCGATCTAATTTTCGTAGCGCGGCTAAATTTTGTTTGGAAATTTATTATGAGACAGTGTTACTTTTGGTGACAGGAGACCCCCCACGGTGAGGGTCGAAAAATTTAAAATGCTTATAACTCGCGATCTAATTTTCGTAGCGTGGCCAAATTTTGTTTGATAATTTATTATGAGACAGTGTTACTTTTGGTGACAGGTGACCCCCCACGTTGAGGGTCGAAAAATTTAAAATGCTTATAACTCGCGATCTAATTTTCGTAGCGCGGCCAAATTTTGTTTGGTGATTTATTATGAAACAGTGTTAATTTTTGGTGACAGGAGACCCCCCCCCCCAACGGTGAGGGTCGAAAAAGTTAAAATGCTTATAGCTAGCGATCTAACTTTCGTATCGCGGCCAAATTTTGTTTGATAATTTATTATGAGACAGTTTTACTTTTGGTGACAGGAGACCTCCCTTCTTCACGGTGAGGGTCGAAAAATTTAAAATGCTTATAACTCGCAATCGAATTGTCCTATCGTGGCCAAATTTTGTTTGGTAATTTATTATGAGAGACAGTGTTAATTTTTGGTGACAAGAGACCCCCTCGGTGAGGTTCGGAAAATTTAAAATGCTTATAACACGCGATCTAATTTTCGTAGCGCGGCCAAATTTTGTTTGGTGATTTATTATGAAACAGCGTTAATTTTTGGTGACAGGAGACCCCCTACGGTGAGGGTCGAAAAAGTTAAAATGCTTATAACTCGCGGTCTAATTTTCGTAGCGCGGCCAAATTTTGTTTGGTAATTTATTATGAGACAGTGATAATTTTTGGTGACAGGAAATCTCCCATGGTGAGGGTCAAAAAATTTAAAATGCTTATAACTCGCCATCTAATTTTCGTAGCGCGGCCAAATTTTGTTTGGTAATTTATTATGAGACAGTGTTACTTTTGGTGACAGGTGACCCCCCCCCCCCCCACGTTGAGGATCGAAAAATTTAAAATGCTTATAACTCGCGATCTAATTTTCGTAGCGAGGCCAAATTTTGTTTGGTGATTTATTATGAAACAGTGTTAATTTTTGGTGACAGGAGAACCCCCACGGTGAGGATCGAAAAATTTAAAATGCTTATAACTGGCGATCTAATTTTCGTATCGCGGCCAAATTTTGTTTGTAATTTATTATCAGAGCGTGTTAATTTTTGGTGACAGGCGACCTCCCACGGTGAGAGTCGAAAAATTTAAAATGCTTATAACTCGCGATCTAATTTTCGTAGCGCGGCTAAATTTTGTTTGGAAATTTATTATGAGACAGTGTTACTTTTGGTGACAGGAGACCCCCCACGGTGAGGGTCGAAAAATTTAAAATGCTTATAACTCGCGATCTAATTTTCGTAGCGTGGCCAAATTTTGTTTGATAATTTATTATGAGACAGTGTTACTTTTGGTGACAGGTGACCCCCCACGTTGAGGGTCGAAAAATTTAAAATGCTTATAACTCGCGATCTAATTTTCGTAGCGCGGCCAAATTTTGTTTGGTGATTTATTATGAAACAGTGTTAATTTTTGGTGACAGGAGACCCCCCCCCAACGGTGAGGGTCGAAAAAGTTAAAATGCTTATAGCTAGCGATCTAACTTTCGTATCGCGGCCAAATTTTGTTTGATAATTTATTATGAGACAGTTTTACTTTTGGTGACAGGAGACCTCCCTTCTTCACGGTGAGGGTCGAAAAATTTAAAATGCTTATAACTCGCAATCGAATTGTCCTATCGCGGCCAAATTTTGTTTGGTAATTTATTATGAGAGACAGTGTTAATTTTTGGTGACAAGAGACCCCCTCGGTGAGGTTCGGAAAATTTAAAATGCTTATAACAAGCGATCTAATTTTCATAGCACGGCCAAATTTTGTTTGGTAATTTATTTAGGTATTGCATAGCTTTTATCGCGGGCTTTGAGCGCTGCGAAAGAATATAGAAATTCCGTAACGAGAAAAAAAACCTAACACTCTGGCTAACGCCGCTTCAGTTTGGCAGACTTCGGCACGATATCCTTCGGTAGACTTCGGCAGACATAGACGAGGTATTTTTCAGATATTTTGAGAATATCAAGTCTCAAACTTATGTTTTTTATTTCAGCTACCATAAACGCATAGTTTCAATGATAAATATTCCTGATTAACTTACATGTAAGATAATAAAAATATTTTAAACGATTTTTCTTTTATTGAACTAATTCTCATTAGTTCAATAAAAGAAAAAAAATTGTTATCGGTCATCACGCTCAAAAAGTGTAACTTATATTAATATCATAGACAAAAAAAAAAAAAAAAAAAAAAAAACTGCATAAATAAAAAATAAATAAATAATTATAATTGCATAAGTTGATAAAAAATGCTATGCAATAGCTTTACCGCGGCAGTCCCCGAGTGCCACACGTATTTTTTTTTTTTTATTATATATTTTTTTAACCCTCTAAGCGTCTGGAACGTAATATTCCTTATACTAAGCTCCAGTTTTCACTGCAATATAAGCATTATTTAAAATACTACAATTCCATAGATTTAATGAATTTTCAAGACATCAAAAAATGATTCATACTCTGGAGGACGCTTATGATAAAGTTTTTTTTTTTTTTTTTTTTTTTTATATATATATATATAATATTGAAAGAATCAAATTTTCTTAACATTTAAAACCAAATGTTGAGAAAACAACATTACAATTTTACCCTTTTGCAAGACACTTGGAGGGTAGTATGATAATATCAATTTCAGAACCGGTTTCAACTGGCTCCAAAAGTTAGAGCATTTTTTTTTTATCCGAAACTAAAATCGAAAAAGTGCTATTTATTTTTTTCGTACACGTATGAAACTATGGAAAACTTAACCAGAATCTTTTTATTACGTCTTTCTCCTTAAATTTTCTTTCTCTACGAACTTTCTCCTTTTTTTAGATCATTTCCCCCAGTTTTTTATCTATTTTGATCTTTAAAAGTTAAATCTAAATCTTCGTCAAAATGTCACAATTCAAGTGGCAGTGGTTGTAAAGTGAAGATCAGGATAAATACCCTTTCCAAAGCTTTAAAAAAAATAATAATAATACAGTAATTTTGGTTATTTGAATCGCTATTAATCAAATTAGCCTCTTTTATGAATCATAATTAATATTAGTACTGGTAAATAATTAATACATTATTAAATATAAATAATAATGAGTTAAATATGGGAAATTTAGTCCATTATTTTGTTTTTGTATTAAATGATTTTTTTTTTTTTTTTTTTTTTTTTTTTTTTTTTTTTTAAGTGGCATTTGAGAATTGATATATCATTTAAGATGTGAGACATTTCCTTTAAAATATATTTTTTCTTCAAAAATTCGTGAAATTTAGATTACTAATCTAACTATAAATATAAATAAATATAAAAATAAGATGTTTTAAATACAATTAACTATTAACATCTATATTTGATTATTTTAATCGTATTTTAAGTAAACCTGAACATTTTAAAGTTCATATTATGTAATCTAACTACGTTTGTGGCAGAACACAAAATATTCAGTTATTAAAATAATAAAATCTTATGTGTTAATAAGGATGAGAGATGACTGATACTTCTAGAATGCTATATAAAAAGTCTTTTGAACACTTCTACTGCCAAAAATAAGTGCAAATAATTCCAAATGTCTTTATTGTAGTATTTTTATACAAAAAATACTAAGGCTAACAGAATTTTCAAACTAGATTATTTTAACATTTATGTAATCATAAAATTCACATTAGTAAATTTCTGTAGAAATTTTTTTTTTTAGTTATAGCAGTAAATGAATATTTTTTTATTAATGGTGGCAACAAAGTTGCTATCATATCTGTTGTAATTAAACATCACATAAAATCCTCAACATCAAACAAATTGTTATTTAAGGCTCTGCTCAAGACACTGACCGGAAATCTGACTTCCAATATTATCCTAACCAGGAAACCACGCCTGGTTAGGATAATATTGGATAATGATGAGATAGTGATGAAATGATGATATTAGATAATGATGAAAAATGTCTAAATAAACACAAATCGAATGAGAACTGTGATACATGACTTATGGCGCATACATTTGCAGAATACATATAAAGAACATACATTTATATATAAAGAAAATTCCTAAAAATAAAGCTATTAACAAAGTTCAACCTATGGATATTGGATTCTTCTAACCCTAGAAACAATATTTTCGACGTATATATCCGACAAGGTTTTGATAGAAGGAGGAGTCGATATTTTTTAACGTAAAATAAGCAAAAATTCAACAGTCAGTTCAACAGTCAATTCAACAGTCAGTTTTCCATTTCTACTGTTCAATGCACTGCATGCAATACTCGATATAGTACATGATTCTCTCTCCTTGATATAAGTCTGCAGTATTGGCCAAATTACTATAGTAACAGGAAAATTGACGCATAAATCAACCTAGAAGTTAATTTATTGTATTACATTTAATATTGGATGAATGCATACGTGCATTATTTACAATAAACATACTTATGTCCACTCATAATTACTTCAGCAGCATGTGACTTTTTTAATTTTATTATGATACGTTTTGGTATAACTTCTTTTGAACCAGACGTTCTATATTATCACTTGGATGCCATATACGAATTAATCACTTAATCAGTTAAACTTTTTTTGTTGCTCCAATTTTGTTGATTGGAAGATCAACGTCAAGAAAGTTTCAGCAACAAACAAGGTTAAACTATCATAAAAAGTTATTAAATCTTTTATATTTTTAAATCACAAGATTTTGATAAATACACCTTTTGCATATAGCCCTTTCAATAAACAATTTTATTTTACTTGAGATAGATGTAACGAAAAATTAAAAACAAATATTATTGACATGTTTCGATTCCATCTAATAAGAACCATTATCATAATGTCATGCATGATGTATTTCACATAGATTATGATTATGGTTCTTATTATTTGGAATCGATACATGTCAATGATATTTGTTTTTAATTTTTCGTTACATCTATCTCAAGTAAAATAAAATTGTTTATTGAAAGGTTCAAGTAACTGAGCGATTAACTCATCTGACATCATTGTGATAAAATGAAACAACTGAATCAGAAATACAGTCGTACATATATATATATACATATATGTCATTGATTCAACGAGATCGTTCGAAATACCAGGATCCTTTTTGATAATTTGCATAGCATATGAGCGTAGAAAAGACTCAGGTAAATTCGCGAGACTGTGAAATAAGTTCTACGTTTTGTTTACATCGTAAGACAAGATTTATGTTCTAAGTCGATTTTAACTGATGCACCGTAATTCAAGCCCAAATACTTTATGTTATTACATGAGTAATATATACATATACACTGGTGTGCAAAATTTAAGGACGGAGTCCCAAAATGCCAATTTTCAAGAGATTTTCAAGCGATAATTTTCACGCGAATATTCAAAAGGAAGTAATATAATTTGAATAACTATTATCCCTGTATAACAGCTAGTTCATATAATATCTCATTCAGGTCACACATAGTCACAAGAGTCACAGTCACTACGGTGAAAAAAAATAGGAAATTTGATACGTCTCTTTTATGAGTCTCAAATGACTACTATATGTGACTCCACTGTCAGGTCACTACGACTGCTGTTTTGTGACGAGTCACCAGGTGACTTTACAGTGTCGTTTTATTGAGACTCTCGTGTGACTGTCATTTGGAGGCTTAGTTTCAAAGTCTTTGTGAATGTTACATTATGATAAATCACCAAACAATGTCCCATTAAAATCACATGGTGACTTTTCACCACTTTTCACAGTGGTTACTTCACAGTAGGGTCTCTGTTAACATTTGACAAAATCTTGAGACAGAAAGTTGGGTATTCCACTGAAAAAAAAAAAGTTTGGACATGTTTTAATTAGTATGACTTTTCTCGCTAGATTGATTAATCAATTAGCAAAGTCTAAGACTATATCTCGATAACGGGCTGACGAGGACAAATGATTTATGCGTCAAAATACATGTTTCACTAAGCTTTTTTCGATTGGTACTCACTATTTTTTTTTTTCATTTTTGTATTAAGGTGTAGTTCTCTGGGAAGAGAAAAGTGGTCGCTCTGTTATAGAAATTTACATAAAGCTTATAGTCCATATGCCGATAGTCCAAAAACCCTATGTTATCGAGCACAAAAAATATCTTTTTTTATGAAAGAGTAGTAATAGGGGAATCTAATGATCCATATCTGCCCGAAGCGAAGTAATGCATAAGCTACAAATGAATATCACTAGTGGTTGACACATAGGTTTAACATTGTTTTTGCCCTACAATCAAAAGTATGAAAACATGGAAAACTGGGTGTAGGAATACACAATGCTAAGTCTACGAGTTAACCACTAGCGGTATTCATTTTTGGCTTATGCACCACTTCACTTCCGGCAGATATGGATCATTAGCAGCGCCGTGTGAAATGGGCGGTCGCCCCGGGCGCGGAAATTTAGGGGGCGCCAAATTTATGGTATGCTACCAACGTTATTTTTGGCCTGTCACAAGAAAAATTTGAGGATGGGGGGGGGCGCCAAATCGCAACTTTCCCCCGGGCGCAGTTTTTTTCTTCGCACGCCCCTGATCATTAGATTCCCTTAGTACTACTCTTCCATAAAATAAAGGATCTTTTTTGTGCTCGATAACATGGGTTTTTGTGTTGTCAACTCTTGGACTATTACAGAAACTTTATACTGCATTTTTTTTTCTCTCGGTTAAAAATAGCATATTTTGAAAATGTTAGTATTTTTTTATAATTAAAATAAAAAAAGTGAGGATTTCATGTGCAGATTTGTGAATTGACTTTTAAATAGCTTTCTTTTAAATCAAAGTAAGAAAAAAAAAATAAGTAAACAAATAAAAAAGAAAAGTGTCCAGTTAAACTGATGGCAACGAGTTCACAGGTTATTCACACTAATTGTATATTATACTCTTATTTAAAAGAAAAATAAAGAAATCTACAAAAAAGGTATTTAGCTAAATTAAGTGTATGTATATTGGGGGGGGGGGGGAATAATTGCTCCATTTCCCTTCTTCATACTTAACTCATTGAAGACCGGTGGTATACGTATATTATATCCCACGTAATTTTAACTAAGATTTGCAACCGGAAATTTTAATTAAATTTTGCTTCTATAATTTTGGTGGGAAAAATTAAAACACTCTTTTATCTTTATTTTGAAAGATATTTTTTCGGAAATACAGGTCGGAATTCACCATTACAGAAACGTAATTACTTGCCCCTAAAAGTGTTAATTAATTAATTTCTAAATCTAATCAGGGAAGTGTCTCATCAGAATTAACGGGTATATCAAATGTGGAACAAATCGGATAATTCTTCATGAAAATCATATTTATCTAAACTGAGAGGGAAGATTACCTCCCCCCTTTAAATTTAATCAACAAATCCCCAAAACTAATCACGGATAAATTTTATCAGAATTAACATATATTAACTTATTTCTAAAATTTGAAACAAATTGGATAATTCTATCAAGAATTATCCCGTTATGTACATACATTTCATAGGTACACACAGAACCTGCGCACACATTAGCCCTCAGGCTTTGATAGTCTGTGAGCTAAAAATCGATGCGTCTTATGTAAATGTTCATAACAGTATGACTCCTTTTCTTCATTAGGATAACAGGGGGGTGAATTTACATAGACTCAGCAGATTCTGAACACAAAATTTGGTGTGAGTTCACATTTAATTGGCATATCATAAATTAGTAGAACAATCAAGTTGCTATTAAAGTGCACCAAATCACGTTCCTTTACACTAATTAAATTTTGGTGTTTTATTACACTAATTTACGAGAGGTATTTTCTTACACCGTTACCACTATTTTGGTGTAAGTGATGCCAATATTTTTTACAGTGTAGTTTTAGTTTTACACTGTTTATGATAGCTTAAAATTGAATGCATTATATTTTTTTTGGCAAGGAAGTGCTTATAGTTTAACCAATGAATGTTTTTCAGTCTTGTTCGAATTAAATGTTCTAAATAAAATTTCTTTATTAAATTTTTTCACTTACTTGTATCGTTTTCATTAGACAGCTCCTGTGAAATAAAAAGAAATTTTTTTAGAAAATAGTAGATTCTTATTATTTAACCAGTTAATAAAAAATAAGTATAATAAAAAAGAAATTAACTGTTAAATTAATTTACATAAAATAAATTATCTTTCCTTTTATTATTAATTAGATTTTTAAGGTGTTTTATAGAAACTACAATATAAAAATATGTTTAAAAGTTAATGCTTACAATAAGTTTTTGTCCCAAACTCCGATCACTGATACAGTGCACTAACGAGTTTTCTGCTTAGGACGTATTTCTGATTAATGATGACAACTTGCTTTCCCTTGTCATTTTCTATTTGCAATTAACCTCCTCAGTCATGGGACAAATATTACAAAGGAACCACAAAAACTAGTTATTATGAAACATCTGCCAAGATGTGGAAGACTATATATCGATGCGTATGATATGCACGCATTTATTAAAAAATTCTAGAACTAATTGACCGATTCTGGAAAGGTTTAAATGGCTCTAAAGAGTGTTCTTTAGTGTCTCCTACAGGCGACATCAAGACTGAGGAGATTAAAGTTAAAGACATCGCTTAAAGCGAACTTATTCATAGGATAGTGCGGAAAACATTTTAACAAACTGATTGAGGAGAATAAAAAAATTTCTTTTGTGCAGTCATGAGGGAAAATACACACAACACCCCCAATTAACTGTGCAAAAAACTGTAGAAAAATAAAGTTATGGTATAAACTATTGGAAATAAAATCGACTTTTAAATGATAATATCAAAAAAATTTGTTTAGGGAACCCTCTACAAATAAAAATTAACCCAAACTTTGTTTTTTGTGGGTTTTTTTTTTTCAACTGTAACACCCAGTTTTGACAATGTTTCTAAAGCTTCGGTTCAAATTATGCCTACATACGAATTGTCAAATTATTTGGATAATAAGTTTTTCAATTACAAACGTTAAAAATTTAGAACATCTAATGTTAAATTACATTTTCATATTTTTATTAAAATTTCCTAATCCATATATCCTAATTTTTTGTATGTTTATAATATAAAAAAAAGCAAGCATACATGGAATTTGTAATTTTTATAATTTTATAGTAGGAATTAAAAAATTAATATTCGAAAAAATTATAAATTGCAACTTGCAACTTTCTTGGTGGATTTAATTAATTGCATACTGCTTTACACGAATTCAAAATTTGATTATTTTTTTTCCACGTAGTTTTCAAAGTAGTATGCTTAAAAAACGTCAAAATGAAGGTTTAATGATAAAGTGCAAAAAACATAATTTGGAAAAAAAAAAAAAAAAAAAAAAAAAAACATTTGGACTTGATAAATAGTTGAAACTTATTAGGTAAATCAAATGGTTCTATTGGCAAAAATAATACATTAATAGAAGTGACTTAGTCTAGTTATTTTGTAGTAATTCATCAATCGAGTCGAATTTCAATTTGGATTCAGCCCTAAAATAGGCTTTTTTTTTAAAATAATTAATTTATCTTAACCTAATCGTACAAAATTCATGAAAATTTGCTTTTAGGTTAATTGAAGGGTGTAGAATTTTTCTATGTTATCAAAAAATGAGTAGTACTATTTTTAAAAAATACAAAGTTTCAGATTGTTCTGATATCCAAGATGCCCCCCTATTTCTCCGAACAAATTTTATCCGTATTATTTAAAAGTTGACTTCATTTCCAATTGTTTGGCAACTTTCTTCTATTGAAATTTGTTGTAAAATCACTATGATGTGTTTACAATTTTTTTTTCTAGTTCTATATATTTTTTATGCAAAAGCAGCTTTGATGTAACATCTATATTGTGAGATTAAAAAATTCTTCAATGAAGAGAAATAAACTTATATTATTACAAGAAAAAACATCATATAACAAGCACCGATTAAGAAACTTTTCCAACGCATTCAAAATAATATAATAAAACTTTAATCGTTGAATATTGTGAAAGATAAGTCCTAATTTAAAAGATTATAAAATACATAACTCAATTGAAAACACAAATTAAACCTATCTCTTATCTACTGTCGGAAAATTATCGAAAATCTTTTGTGCAATCCTGTATATGACCTATAAATGTGTATATAATCTAGGCAATATGCTAAAATATAGTTAAGATAGGAAACACATAACAGAGTTGGAAATCAGCAATTTCCCACAATAAGCAAAAATGTAGTACACTTTTTTGTGCATCCCGGTATGTAATCTATGGAATTTGTACACATCGAATTAAGTTAAATATAATATTAGTTAAATTAAAAAAAAAAAACACTTACTAAAATTGCAAACTCACTTGTAGCAATTATTGCTAAAATATATTAATCTAAACGAATTATTTTGTATGCCCCTGTAAACGAAAGATAAATGTTATGAAAACCATATTGTATAGTAAGCATTTTGTAGATTAACTCTGTGATGCATATATATATTTGAATATATTTAAAACAGCCAAACATTATTAAAATACACTGCAAACGATGTCTGCCCATTGACAATTATGTAATGGAACTTTTTTTTGAGTGCCCCTGTAAAACGAAATATTAATGTTATGCACTTCATTTTCAATAAATGGCATGGTAAACCTCAATAACACATATAAATTACATGTGAATTCGAATACATTTATGCTAGTTAAAGCATAAGCAGATAGACGGACATAAAAACTGAATTCTTAAATAATTTTCAAGCATGTTTATGAACAAAATGTTCAAGAGTTCATAAGCAATTTCTGCGCTCTCTGAAAATCCAAGGCGCCCTTCGCCCGGCTTGGTTCGATCCTGGATATTTATAAATTTCAGCATGTTTAAAATACTGTAATGCCATTAAAATACATTCGCAGGATTTTTCTCCCTATAATATAACGTAAAGGAACTCTTTTAAGTAGCCCTGTAAACGAATCGAAAATGCTATACACTTCATTTGCAATACCAGACATGCCACAGTAAGCCCCACAACATATGTCCATTTCATAGCAATCGGACTATATTTACGCGAGTTTCAACTATGTTGAAAAGCGTTAAAAATGATATGGAGTTAATTAAAAGAATATAAAAATTACCAGAGGCTTTCCCTGGATCAGCTGAAAACAAATTAGCAAGAAAATCGCTACTGGCATATCACCAAATTCTTTCTGAAGGAGAAATTCATATTCACCGACGGGTCTATACTAACTGTTCCACAGATGGCTTTTGACATACAGCATAATGGAAAATTATTGACGAGCACCTACTTGCGTTTACAACATTTCTAACATATGGCAATCCATAATAAACGTTTAGAATCTGAATTTCTTTACATTTGACGTAAAGGTATGGTAAAGTTGTGGTATTAAAGAAAGATTCAAGGGTTTACGTCAGCTACTTTTACGTAACATTTTGTTTAAAATCGTCTCATGTCATCTTAAATTATGAATTAAGGGATCTCAAGGATTCTTAAAGTATCCGAATTACCTTTAAAATATAATTTTCAATCAAAATATCGATTTTTCATTTATGTAACAATATTAAAACCGATTCTTTTATCTATCGAATTCTGCGCAAATTGTGTCTGTATCTCAATCATAATCAAAGTTACTGCTGTTTAAAGTTACAGCTATTACAACTTTTGAAGTGTGTTTAAAAATTATTTTCAGCTTTTTCTCAAAAAAAAGTTTTTTAGATTTTTACTACACGCTGTCCCAGAACTTCGTGTACAAACTTTGAGGGGTGGTAGAGAACATCCTTTGGAACGGCAAATACATAGGAAAGCATGGGCGGAAACGTCTTGTTAACCCTTTTACAGCCAGTGAAAATGTATATGAAACTACAAAAATTTTAATACAAAATGAACATTGACACCAGAATTTTAATATGATTTTTCCAACTATTTTGTATGTGAAATGTCTGGCTGTTCTTCTTTGCAAATACATTTTTCCGCAATTTCTGATCTCAGTCATATTTTTCCACATTTGAGCAATGGAAGTGCTTTTGTCCGTGAAAAGGCTTAAAGAAACACAAAGACAATTATGACAAAATGCGGAAACCAGTGTAGAACGCTGTATTACACAGAAAAAATTACAAGAAATAATTTAATTTTAAATTAAATTTATGTTTCTTTAAAATCAAGTATCTTAGTAGCTATTAGAAATTGCTAGAAAATATGAATAGAAATTAGAAAATATGAATGACATCAGAAATCGCAGAAAGTTGTATTTGCAAAAAAAGAAAAAAAATACATTTCACATACATAATAATTGGAAAAATCATATTAAAATTCTGGTGTCAATTTTCATTTTGTATTAAGAATTTTGTTGTTTCATATACATTTTCACTGGCTGTGAAAGGGTTAACAAGAAGCTTCCGCCCATGCTTTCCTATGTAATTGTGGTTCCAAACGATGTTCTCTACCATCCCTCAAAGTTTGTACACGAAGTTCTGTGACACCCTGTATATGCAAAACATTCTAAAACAAAAAATTATACATGAAATGTCATGAAATTTTCTGTACTTCTTTTACAAATATCTTTTGAGGGAATAGACAACACTCATGATAATACATTAGATAGTTTTATAGTTACACAGGTATAAATGACAAACCTGAGACAAATTTTGCGAATTTTTCATTATATCAGTACTTTAACTGCCATATCATTTGAAGTAAAAATGCTATTTCATTTGACAAAAAATGACAAAAATATTGATTTTCTATTTTTTTTTTTTTTTTTTTTTTTTTGGACTAAATTATACTTTATTATTCTTCAGGCACATCCCACACCAGTGGCGTAGGAATTTTGTAAAAATAGGGGGAGCCGGAGCATCAGCGCTGTGTGAAGGGGGGGGGGGGGTCTAGGGAAGCTGTTGCGTCAGGCATGTAATTTTAGGGGCGCCAAATTTAAATTACTAACGCCATTTTTTGGCTTGTCAGAAGAAAAAGTTGGTAAAGGGGCCGCCAAATTGATACTTTGCCACGGGCGCAGTTTTCCCTTCACACGCCACTGCGAAGCATATTGTCAAAAGCTAGTGGTGAGGATAATTTCATTCAATTCACTTCGGATGATTTCTTTTGTTGCCCTTTTCACAAACAAGAGTATGAAATAGAAACATATAAAAAAATCGCCTACTTTCGCCGAATTGCTTAAAATTTATTGTAAATGCATATAAATATAGGTGAATACTCAATTTTTTTCTTATGTAAGTAGTAATTATAAAATCGTATATTCCAGTTTTGGGATGAACCTCCGGGGGTCCTCGGCGATCGCCGACCTGCTCAGTCCGGGCCTGCTGAAAATTCTCAATTTTTCTTATTGTTCGAATTGTGTTGGAGTTCTTGATCTATCAGCACAGATGTGATACACTGCTCAAAACAATTAAAGGATATTGCAGTTTTAGGTGGATTTTGTATCTGGGAAACTTTTTAGCTGATTGATACATGGTCGACAGACATAGTAGGTTATATGAGAATAAATTACACATGTTTGGCAGAAAAAAAAAATGCATTTTATTGCGCATTTGTGTACAAAAGGAAAAAAACACAATTAGTGCATATGAGAAAAAAAGAATAAGAAAAGATGTTTTCTTCAAAGAAAATCATTTTCAGTAGGGGGTATGGTTTCCACGGGCGGCCAGCAACGTTGAACACCTTTGAGGCATGGACTCAATGAGGCTATTAATGACGAGTTGGGGTATTCTGCTCCACTCTTCCAGAAGAGCTCTTTCCAGTTCTTGGAGAGTTTGTGGGGGTTGTTGGCGGCCAGAAACTCGTCTTCCTAGAGCGTCCCAAACGTGTTCTATTGGATTCATGTCTGGAGAACACGCTGGCCATTCCATTCGAACGATTCCTTCTTCGAAAAGGAAATCCTCCACCAGGTTTGCACGATGTGGCCTGCAGTTATCGTCCATTAAAATGAAGTTATCTCCGATTGCTGCAGCGTAAGGGACTACAATAGGTCTGAGGATCTCATCCCTATATCGGCGACCAGTCAGAGCTCCATCTCGAATGATGTAGAGGTCAGTGCGCCCATCAATGGAGATGCACCATACACCAACACTCCTCCACCGCCAAATCTGACACTTTCGTGCACGAACGCAGGATTATTCCTACTGCCACGATCCCTCCAGTTGAAAATACGCCTATTATCCGGATGCACAGAAAAACGGGACTCGTCGGAAAACAGAATATTGCTCCATTCATTTCTCCTCCAGTTGACATGCTCGGTTGCCCACTCCCTGCGGTCGCGACGATGCCTTGATGTTAATCTAACACATACCATCGGTCGGCGAGCATACAGACCTACAGCATGGAGCCGGTTTCGGACAGTCTGAGTTGAAATCGCGGTGCCTGTAGCCGAGCGAAGGTGTTGTTGGAAGAAGAGTAGCGTTCATGTTTCGGTGTCTCCGAGCTGTTAACGCTAAATACCGATCTTTATTGGGCGTTGTTGCCCGTCTACGACCTTGCCCTGGTCTTCGGCCTGCACATCCACTCTCCAAAAAACGGTTCCAGATCCTGGAAATGACACTTTGTGACTTGCGCTACTTCGGCTTGAGTTTGGCCCCCTTCTAACCTACCAACAATTCTCCAAGTTTCTGAATCTGTCAAATGACTTCGCTGAGACATCGTACTCATCGAAACAAAGCAATCACTGAATGCCGATCATCCTTGTCTTCATTCTCTTTTATCCAGTTGAAAGTCAAATTTCATTCGCTGCCGCTGAAGCGACGTTTTTGACGTCGAACTCAAAATTTGCATACTCCACAGTTTGAAAACCAGAAAAATTTGCATTTGTGATTCTCTTCTTCTATTTTCGGCAAAAAAAATTCGTTTATATCTTTATTTTGTATAAAACCTCAAATATCCTTTAATTGTTTTGAGCAGTGTATATGCACCACAATGGCGCGTTATTTTTCTGACGCCAATTTGGCGAAAACTTCGTTTTCAAATACCAGTTACTTACATATTTTTTAACTAATACCTATTATTTTAAAGAGGAAATAATAATAAATAAAAAAGTTTAGTAAATAATTATAGAATAAAACAATTTATATCATTTTAAAAAAGAAAATAAAAATAAACAAACAATTTATTAATAAATAACAATAGCCGGGTTACCATGTGAGGCACATATAACTGCCATTTTGTTGCAATCGCGCCAGTGTGGTGTGTATATGACATCTGTGTCTATTTCACTAGTTTTACGAAATTTCGTAAAGATCCTAGTATTATAAAGGCAGTTTAAAGCGACTTTATTACATTGCTCTTTCCCTTTATATGTTTCACTTATATACAATTCACTTAACTTAAAAGAGATTTTTCGACAAATGGGCATGTTCAAAGTGATAAAACTTTTATGTATATTGTTCAAATGACTCTTTTTTTTATTATTTTTTATGGTTTATTTGATAAATCTAAGTACCCAATTTACAATGAAGTAAATTTTTTTTCTTATGCATAAAATTTTTTTAAAAAATCAGTTTTTACTGTAATTTTACAAGCAGTTGCACATTTTACCTATTTTCCTCCAAACTAATTAACTTCTGAGAAATCCGATACTTAAAATTATATAGCACATTTTTACAAAAGAAAAAAAAAATAGCTCAAAATGTTTAAAATTGTACGAGAAAATACAGTCGAACCTCGTTAACATGAACCTCAAGGGGAATCAAATTTTGTTCATGCTAACAGTAATTCATGTTATCAGTAGCAAATTTTTGAATTCTTTTTTATAGAGGACTGTACAAACAATTCATGTTAAAACTAATTCACGTTAAGCGTGTTCATGTTAACGAAATTTGGCTGTACATTTAAAAATGTATTTAAATTTTTCGATTTTTTTTTTTTTTTTTTGGGTTTTTTATTATTATGCCAAAAATGTAAGTGGTTCAATAAAAAAAAAGTTTAAAGAGTGCCGAATCCTCTTAAGTTAATTATTATTATTAAAAAGCTATGATGTTTTATCGCCATCACTGATATTGATCATGCTTAAAGCATTTTACAAAAAAAATTTGTGCTTAAAAAAAAAAAAACATTTGGTATAAAAACTTTATTTTGACAGAAAAGTTTGTCATACCAGCGTTAAGACGAATGCTTAAGGCTCCTAGCGAAGATATTCGCGGGATAATGCTATTCCTATGGGAAGGTTATTTTCTAATAACTCGTTTGAATTTCGACATTTTAAAATATTTTTCTTTGCATTGAATAGCTGAGGTCCCTCTCCACATCGCCCATTTTCTTACCTTTTTCGATTTTGGTTATAGATATTTTATTTAATGACACTTTCATTTTCAAAACCGGTTTTGAAAGTAAGCTAAATTACAAAAAAATATCTGCAACCAAAGTCGTAAAAGTAAAAAAGGAGACATCTAGAGAGTGACCTCAACTATACAATGCAAAAATAAATAAATAAATAAATATATAAATACTTTTATAAATACAGCCAAAGTTATTCAGACAATACCAATAAAAGAACCAATGAAACCAGTATTTTTACAATCATATTATTAAAAACAGTTGAAGTTTGAAGAGAAATAGAAGGCAGATTACCAAATTACTAAGAAATATATGGATAAATGGACATTATATAACCAGAGTAATTCATATATTACCATACAATAAACCAATGAAACCAGTATTTTTACAATCATCTTATTGAAAACAGTTTAAGTTTGAAGTGAAATAGAAGGCAGATTACCAAAATAATGAAAGATAAATGGATAAAAAGGCAGTAGAAGGCTTTTCTATTAAACTACTTCTTCAGGGGTGTATAGTTTAACAAAAAAGCAAAAACATCCAACCAGTTTCTGTTATGAGTCGTGCTGAAAGCTAAGAATTCGACTCACAATACACCCGACTGGCTGGAAGCTATTCAGATGACAAATTAGTAGAAAGATACACATAGAAGAAAATAAAATCAATATGACAAAATAACAATAATACAATAGTGAAATACAAACAAGTTATTAGAAAATAACCTCCCCATAGGAATGGCATTAGCTTGCGAATGTCTTCGCTAGCAGGGACAGGAGCCTTAACAGAGTAGTCACTTTGAGAAGCTTCCGAGATGTAGTCAACTTTACGACCACTGGGGAATGCAGTATATAATATAAATGAACCATTGGGAGGAAAAATCCAACTGTTGTATAAAAAGTACGTAATACGATTTTATTAAAATAAAAGCTTAGCATTAAAAATTATTTTGTGAAAAAGGTAGTATTAAATTAATATATTTGTAAATAATATCACGAGTTTGAAATAATAAAAAGAAAAAATAAGTTAAAAGTATAAAAAAAAGAAGTTAAAACAAAGTTAGATATTAAGTACAGTCAAGAAAAATAAAACTGTCAGACAAAGCGAGTATAAGGGCAGGTCGGTCAACGCGGAGTGCCAGATGTTATGACACAGTAAATATACATTTCTATTCAGTGAGTTCTAGGCAATATTAGAAAAAAAAAATTTAAATATGCTAATATAATGCAGAAGTTTTAGCGTGAATATGGGATTGAATTACAAATAAAGGAAAAATATTGATAGATAAAAAGAAGCTTAAAAGTTTATTTTGCAGATTTTTATAACGTATACGTACAATAACTTGATAAAGCTTTAATTATTTGGATTCTTTATATGAGTTTGATATAAATGGTTTATTTTTTATCTTTGACAATTTTCATTGAGTATTTTACTCAGCATGTTTATGTACGTTGAGATAAATTTGTATCGTAATATTGATAATTCAGGTATTCCAGTGCTTTTCATTTTTGGCTGAATTAAAGCTAAAAGTTTTTGGTTTTTTTTCTCTCATCTTAATTAAAAATATGAAAAGACTTTATATCATAGGTTCCCAACCTTTTCTGGTCCACCGCCCCCTTTACAAGAGAAAAAAAATGCCAACGCCCCCTCTTGCATAATAGTTAATTATACAAAAAGTTTAAATATTATTGCATATTATCTATATTTTACCTGTCTGTCAATCTATTAATCAAGGTAGAAGTTAATTAAAACAACCATAAAATGAAGTAAACAATTGTTTAGTAAAAATTTAAAAATAAACACAAAACCAATAAGATTTTTTAAAAAAATAAGGAAATAGTTGAGACTATTGGAGCTTTAAAAATTTTTTCATGTCAGATTCCATTTTCTTCAACATCAATCACAAATTGTCAGTTTCAAAGATGCGTGTTTCTTTTCTTAGACAGTATATTAGCCATTGCACGGAACCCACTTTCAGCAAAATCTGATGAAAGGAAAGCAATTAAAATTGTATGTATTCTCCCTCACAATCCAGATTAGAGAGCTGTAGGTTTTTAAAGTTAAATTCTTTGTGACCATTTCTGAATTTTATAGTTCTCGTTTGCTGTGAGTTCCACGATTTCCTCCTCCAAATATGATGATACTGCCGTAGCTGCATTTGCGAAATAATCTAAAAATTAACTCGGTATAATCATTTATAAATATCTTGGAATCGCTCTGAGAAAACTTCATGAAGATGAAGAACGTCGAAGTGTTGACAATAAGTAAGTAAATATTCTTGTTTTCACAGACTGCGAATAATGTGGCAATTTGACTATTCTCTTCTATTTAGATTTCCTTTGAGCAAAAGAAGTTTACCAACAGAAGCAGCTATGAGGTTTTTTGTTTTAATTAAATTCAATTCATCATCTTGAAATCATCTTAAGGCTTATTATAAATATTTAAAATATTTAAATTTATTTAAAGATTCTAAACAGGTCTGTCACATAAACGATGGCATTTTTAATACAATCAGGTTTTAGCGTATTTTTACACCTCTGTTTTTAGTTAAGTGTAATACTAAATCAGATATATAGAAAAAAGATTCAGACTAATACCTTCTCAGAGACAACGAACTTCTGTGTGCAGCAGCAACCGATTGAATTCATTTGCAAGTCTGATGCAAAGTGATAGTGAAAACTGCACTACAAAGTAAAACAATTTTTTCACTTTGCTGTGAAATGATTTTCAATATAAAGTTGGCAAAATGTCCTGTCATTCAATGAATTGTTACTATTCTTATTGACTGCTCTGGTAATGTAATGAAGCGACGTCTACAGGCATTCATTCCAATTTTTCGAAAGCAATTGCTGATGATGTGTAATGGAATGTACAGAGAGTAACATTTAGTGCTGCTTGTTTAAAATGTGTTAATGAAATCCTCCTGATGCACCGTCGTTGTTTGAGCAACATCAGTAGCAAGCGACAAAATATTATAAAAAAGAATTTATTTCTCTTGGACTGACTTCGTGGTATTAAATATCGATTATCCCTTTGTATCAGTTCCCAAGTTTTTAGCAAATAACTCTCGATTTTTTTTTTCTTTTATGAGTTTTTGTTATTTGGTAACGCTGATCTATGGAGTTGAATGGAAAATTTTCAGGTCTTTAAATAACAGCGTAATGATATTTCAATACTTTTAGCCATCTATTCCGCTTTGTACCGAATTATTACTCAGGATTTTTTCTATTGATATCAGACGGTTTCTTATGATGAAGAACAGTTTTTATTATCTCTCTGACTACAGGCAAGATTAATTTCTCGCCAACTGTATGCCATTTTAATACTTTTGTTTTTAAAATTATAATGATATGAGGCTCCGCCATCTTGTTTAGAAGAAGACTTAAAAAGGTTTGATATAGTCGACTGTTTTAAATTTTTCTTTTCCAGTCTTTGAATTAGTAAAATACAACCCCAAAACTTTCTTATATCTCATACATGTTAATACTTCAAAATTCGCTATCGCAGTATCAAAATTAAATGGCAATCTAGGTCAATCGTAAAGATTCTAATGGTGTGAAATTCCGTGCATTTGTTCTTGAAACAAAACTACTGCGATTGTCGAAAAAAAATGCAGAATAAAAGCGCCACTTGTTATGCAATTTGCACCAAAACATAATCAGCAATAATATTTATCAAAGTAAAACTAAATCTGAAGTTTGATGAAAATCCGTGCATTAATTCTTGCGATACAGCTGTTGCAGAAATCGTGAAAAAGACAGCATAACAGCGCCATCTGTGGAGTGATTTTCAACGAAATGTAAACAGTATCTATTCATGTCAAGGAATAATCAAATCAGATTTTTGGTGAAAATCTGTGCAGTAGTTCTTTAGATAAAGCTATTGCGGGAATTGTGAAAAAAGCAGCATATTAGCGCCACCTGTTGAGTGATTTACACCAAAAACGAATAAGCATCAGTTTATAACAGAATACCTGAATATAGATTTTTCATAAATTTCTATGCATTAGTAGTTGAGATATAGCGCCTTCAAAATTTATCTCGCATACAGAAAGTTATGCTAACAGACAGATTCACAGACATACATTTTGTAAAAACATGATTTAGGAATCTGACCCCTAAAAAGCGTAAATCCGTCAAAATCCTGTACTCGAAAATTTTCAGGAATCTAATACTTTCTTCTTGTAAAGATAGAAGAAAGTAAAAATAGGAGATATCTTTGTCTTTTCGATCAGCACGCATTTTTTCAAATGCTATTGTAGCCTAGAAGGCTTCGTGGCTTCATATGAAAATACTTCTTGACAAATTAGGCACATAGATAACAAATGGTTTGTAGGAGAGCGCCTAGATTCATATTTCAGTTACTCAATACTATACTGCTTGCATTTCATCTTCAATTAAGATATTTTGAAATATAAAAATTTTACCTACATAAGTTTAAATAAATTTACTTTTGAACAAATTTATAGATAACGATTTTTAACACTTTCACTAAGGTTAAACAAATTTCTTGAACCGATTCACATCACGGGTTCGTTTAAAAGTCCTTGTTCAGGTCAAATCTTTGTCATACTTTAGAATTTTTCGAAATACAGGTTAATAAAAAAATTATGTTTAAAACTTTTTGCCAGCCAATTATCGCTAATTTCTTACTCCACAATTTTTGAATTCATAATGATTTTTAATTCGAGTCATAGTCCTTGTTTGAGTTCCAAGACTATTTTTTGACATTAGTAAAATAAA
Source organism: Maratus speculifer (assembly GCA_964019185.1). Classification (NCBI taxonomy): domain Eukaryota; kingdom Metazoa; phylum Arthropoda; class Arachnida; order Araneae; family Salticidae; genus Maratus; species Maratus speculifer. Next base: position 110,851,272 of record OZ025301.1, read on the forward strand.
TTCAGTTTCACCCCCCTCCCCCCAGATTTAGGTTTGTCTGTATAGATTTACATAAGGTGCAGTTAAGGTTTTTGTCTCGGACTGGGTAATGTAGATGAGATCAAATAATTTTCATTATATTAGTTTTTAAATAAGTAGGTATACCATCACCGCCCCCCTCGACAGTCCTAACGCCCCCCATTTTTCTCTAGACTCGCTACCGCCCCCTTGGAAGGCTCCAGCGCCCACTGGGGGGCGGTACCGCCCCCGTTGGGAACCTATGCTTTATATAAAATATGAAAAAACTTTACATAAAATACAAATGTATATTCGTGTGGTTCTTCAAAATTGCACATGGAACAATATTAGACACCTGTTACATGTTGTATACATTTCACTTTAAACCTGATTATTAAAAACACATTTATCAAAGAAAAAATTACTCCTTTACAAAAGAATAAAAAATATATGTGATGTTAAATTGTTACATTATTTTTAACTTTCAAATTATTTTAATTCTAAAAATTACTTTCTAAAATAAAAAGTTCTTGGAAAATAATGTATGTTATTATAATTTAAATAATGTGCTTTGATAACAAATTGTCAATAACCAATTACATTTAATCTTTCAAAGAACGACGTAAAAAAATCTTTGAAGTAAGGATTTTGCAAACACAACTCAAAATTAATATTATGTCACAAAATGAGTGCTATATCACCCAATATTGCAACAATGTTAAGCCAACGGAGGTGAAAAGGCTGTGCCAGGCTTATTGCCCACTATAGTGGGCATATACATATTTGCTAATTTTTGTAAAGCGGATTTTCGGTCAAATTTCGATGTCCCGCGATGTTTACTATTCAGAAAATTTACTGTATTTAAATATGTTTATTAGTAATATATATTTATAAATATTTATTGTTTTTAATCGTATGTAACATTACACTAAAAGTTCAAAATGTTGATTATAATCGGGCTAATTTGCCCATGCTTTAATTCCTTGAGGGGCAAGCAATTACATCTCTCAGTAATATTGAATTCTCGCCGGAAAAATTAAAAAAAAAAATTGTTAAAAAAAAAGACATTTTTTCAACATAATTGATGTGGTTGGATAAAACATATCCAACCGCCCCTCAAGGGGTCAACCAGGTTCAGCCTCTGAAACAAACCCAGGCCTTACTTTAAAATTAAATATTTTCCTTTTTTGAGGAAGATTTAGCATGGTCACACATGACCGTACATAATGCTATAAAAGAAAAATTATACAATGATTAAAAATGGTTGCTTTCGGACATTTCAAGTGTCTTTAAAACTCATAAAAGTTAAGTGTCTTAAAAATTAAGACACTTTACAATGTCGCAAAACTGAATACCCTATTTCCAAATTCCCCTCACTATACTAAATCTATGGGTATAGAATGAATTCGTATATTTAAAATATCTCTTCGGGAAATTAATATTTTTAACTTCTCTTTTCTTCGAACACTTCTTAAAATTTTATTATTAATTCTCAATATATAATATATAATTGATGCTTAGTTTAAAATATTTTTTGTATTAAAAGCTGACGAACTGCGAAGAACATTTTTAACAATGTATAAAATTATGTGTATATTTTATAAATATTTTAATAACCAAGGGGAGAAAAACGAGACAGACAGAGATCTTTTAAGAAAAGTATGCAGAAAAAAGAAGTTAACCCTTTCGCGACGGAAGCCTTTTATGAAATTTTTAATGTTTTGTCACCTGTTTTTAAAAACAGAAAATTGTGCCTTATTAAATCGAGAAAATGCTCCGATTAACTAAGCCAAATTTTACAGTATAATTATACTGGTGGGGATAAACAAGGATTCTTAAGCCTTCCTGCGGCACGTTTAAGTGTCGCTCGTCTCCAGGGGTTTAAAAACGTTAATTTCCTGATGAGGTATCTTAATCCTTTGAGCTCTGGTGGGTAAATTTCTTCAAAATTCCAAATGTCACACTGGCACTAGTATTTTACAAAGGAAAAATTCGGTTTATGATATATACGAAAAAATGCATTAAACCTTATTCAAATAAATCTGGTCGAATATTCCGGTGCCAGTGTGACATTTCGGAATAAAAACTAAGTGGTAGAAAATTCTACAATCAGAGCTCAAAGGGTTAAATATAGAGATGCATTAACGCTCATGGGTGAATATCACAAAATGACAAATTTTGATCATCTGAGATATTGAAAGTATCCATTGAAAACGATTCAAAATTTCAGAGATAAATTTATTTTCAATAGAGAACAAAGGATTTCCATGCAAACTTTGCAGAACTTAAATAATAAGTTAATTTTTTTATGTAATTATATGTCATTTCTTGGTATATGCATGCCAAGATAATGCACCGAGAAAAAAGTTTTGTTGAATCAACAAAAATTTGTTTGGTCCAACAAATCTTTTCGTTTAAATATGGGTCAATGGAAATTTTGCTTGAAGAAACAAAAAAAAATTTTCGATTTTTTTGCAATTTTCCGTCCACAATTTTCATCCGAAATGCATAATAATGTAATAATAACGTCATTAATCTGTCTCAATTTGAAAAGTTTTTATTATCTAAAAATTATATTAATCCTTTATATCTGTATAAGTCAAACAAAAATAAGTGAGAGAGTTATGGCTACTGCACAGCAATTTAGATTTTGCAAAAATTTTAAAATTTTGTTGGAATTAGAAATTAAAAATACAGGACTTTAGTATGACTCAAATAAAATTGATGAAATTTTGTTAAAATTTTATAAGAGAGAACAATATTTTTTTTTTGTCTGAGTAACAAAACCGATTTTTTACTTTAACTAAAAAATTCGCTTCAAACAACCAAAATGTACTCAACAAAACATGTTTTATAGTTTTAATTCCTTTTTCTGGCTGTGACAATTTCACTCTAAAACATTTTTTTTTTTTTTTACTCTTTTTTTTTTAAGTCTAACATTTTAATTTTATTTAAAGAAACATACTTTCAATATAGTAGCTCAAATTTCATGTAATGTTCAGTTTTGTTTGTTAATTTACGGAAACCAGAAAAAAGACATAATAAAAATCTACTCAATTTTTACAAAAACATCACGTTATTTTCAAAGAAATAGCTAAAAGATCTTGCTGGTACCTGTGATTTTACTACTTCTGACTTGAACCATCTCAAAAATAAGACTTACTCTGCTTCGCTATATTCATATCTAATAAAGAACTAAAATGAGCATGCCAGGAAAATGACATTCATTTCAATGACAATTATATTTAATAATGTAAAATTATTTGTAAAATATAGAATTTGTTACTTTCCTCATATCAGGAAAATGACAATCTGAAATTCTGTCTTTTAATTCCTTTATTTATGTTATTAGAAATGAAATAGCTCTTGAAAATATTTTTAGGAATATTTTTTATTAGAATACATTAAAAGAAATTGCATTATGTAACATTTGATAGGAATTTTATTGTGCGAACTGCAATTTCTTATATTATATATATATATATATATGTGACGATTTAAGGAGAACTCGAATTATTTCCACTGGTTAAAAAGAAACACACAGTCATGGCAAGCGAGGGAAAAAACAAAATAAATAAATAAATGTAGAAGATCCAATAATTAGTCATGGGCTGCTGTAAATTCATTTATTAAATTCGTAATAATGAGGAAGGAAAAGCTCCTTTTGCAAAAATTCCATCATTATTTCAGCGAGCTGTCCTCATCGAAAAAGCAACCCAAGAAATCTTCTTTTCTTCCTCATCTCGAGACTTCCACCTTTTTAAACTAAAAAGAAAGTTCTGGAACATTCTGTAACCTCAAACCATCATTCTTTTATGTAAACAGAATTCTTGTCCAGCTACGAGATTATTTTCCACAAACGATAAATTTATTTTAAAAAAAAATATTATTTAACCAATTTATAATTGACTCAGAATTTTAAATATCTTAGGCAGACGATTTTTATAAATGATTAATTTTAAGAGAAAAAGAAAAGAAATGAATTTATTAATATGCACACATCAAAGGTTGACGTAGGAAAAATAAATAAATAGATAAAATAAAATAATGATATTTTTTGAAAGGTATGGTTTTGGAATAAATTTAATAAGACTTTCTTAAAAAGGGTTGATAAAAACATAGAAGAAATCAGTTTTATTTGGAATATTAAGAAATAAAGTTTTAATTAAGAATATTTTTAATTTAGAGCCATCTTTTTAAATTTACGCATACTGGAATAATGTTTTTTAAGGCAAAATAAGAATTTATATCGTCTGCATAAGAATTAACAGATTAGATTTAGAAACAAGATTTTAAATTAATAATTTGAAGTAAGTACGGAATATTATTATAAGAAAATTAAGATAGTATAAAGGTTAGTTTTGGCGAAAAAATTTTAAATTTGTAATATATATATATATACATTAAAGTACAGTCGAGTTTCTATATAACGAAATCCATCGTTCCAGTAAAAAATTCGTTATATAGAGAAATTCGATGTATAGAAAATGGTGTTAAAAATCGTATTTAATGTGTAAATTTTGAACAAATATTATTTTAGATCTTTTTAATTAAAAATTTGAAATGTTTAAAAGTAAATATTAACCTAACATTTTATTTCTTAATTATTTAAGCAGTTTCAAAAAAAAGAACAGATATTTATTTGAAAGCTTAATGAAAATCAAATGAGGAAGACTTGCATTAATTTCAGGCGAAGAAACCTGTAATTTTTTGTTGTTTTGATTTTTAAATTGCTACGCTCTCAAGGGGAAGAAAAAAAAAAAAAAAAAAAAAAAAAAAAGCTCAAATTTTAGCAAGGAATGAAAAATTGCAGTTAACATTTTCCTCCATTTGAAAGCCTCTCTTATGTGTCTCTCATTGATTCCTTTCTTATATGTGTAACAATCCAATTAACTCTGTTTTGAGAAGGATGTTGAAAGGTGTGTGAGAGGTGGGATGAACTCGTTGGATTTAAAGAATAGAAAAAAGTAATATTTCACAAAAAAAAAAAAAAAAAAAAAAAAAAAAAAAAAAAACTCAGCACTGAACGATAAATCAAAAATAAGTGGTGGAAAATTGATTCCATATGATTTCGAAGCTTTTTTAAAACTGAATAAATTAAGATCAATTTATGAAAAAATTCGTTATATGGAGATATATATTTCGCTATATAGAGACTGTTGTTAATGTAATCGTGCGAAAAGGGGACCGTTCCTACCAAAAATTCGTTATATAGAGAAATTCGATGTATGGAGTTTCGTTATAGAGAGACTCGACTGTATTTTAAAACACATAAAACTCGAACAAGAAAAACAAAATTTAAAAACAAAACAGCTGCAAATGAATGTGTTTGATGTGAAGCTGTTTTTCAATTGTTTTTCTTGTTTGAGTTTTATCTGTTTTATAATCCTTTAATGTTTGATTGTTTAACTTCAGTTTTATTATGGTACGAGATTCAGGATTTTCTGGATACACTTTAAACTAAACATTAAGTTATATAATTTATGTGATTATTTGCAGCTATAGCGCTTGCCACATGAATTTTATGAATTTTTTTAGGTTTTACTTTAAACTTATTTAAAGACTTTTAGAATTATATATATATATATATATATTTATATACTTACCCTCATAGACCCCATTAACAAAGGGAATTCAGAAATTGACTGACTACCAACATCAGGTAAAAACTACTCATGTTTAAAATAAAATAAATGAAATCTAAAAGTTTTTATTTTCTTTATTGTTTAAAACTCAATGTATGCATGTGATACAAGTATCTATAACAAATTTCATGAATTTACACTAACATTTAAGAAAATTTATTTGTCGATGCCTTGCATCACAGGGAGACATGTAGCTTTTGTACAAGCGAGTAACAGTATGCAGGGTGCAAAATATCTTACAAGCTAACAGGCTAGAAAACGACATTACAACAAATTATCTCATCAAAAATATGCAGTACACAGTCACAGTAGAAATTACATATAAAAACCATACAAAAACTATTGCACAGTAAAAAAAAAATTAATAATAATTCATCAAAAACACAAGGTACATAATTGGTAATACATATATATTTAACGTCTGAATTTAAAAAGCTATTAAAAGACTGAATAAAATAAACTAAGGCAGACTTGAATGCATTTAAAAAATATATATATATCATTTAATTATGATTAATATTTCAATTAATTTTCAGTAGTGAAATTACACTTGAAATTATTGAAAATTTAATGTGACTATCACATCGCTTACAAGTTGTAGAACCAACATAGTGAAAAAATGTCCAAGACGGGTTCAATCCCCAACTTGGACTGTCACATATTAAATTTTCCATAATTTCAAGCGTAATTTCACTGCTGAAAATTAATTGAAAAATTAATTATAATTAAATGATATATTCACTGATGCTGGGTTATTTGTGTCTCATGTTACGCCGCAGGTTTGTGTGCTCATGTAGACGTTAATATCCTGTGCTGCAGTTGCAGCCTGACCAACAAAATGTAAGTGAGAAATGACAAGCTTGACATCGTCCTCGTAGCTTAAGGGTGTATTTCGATTCAAACTGCTTATTTTCCGATTTATTTTTGAATTCATTTTTGCTCTCAAAAACACCAAACTTTCAAAATCTCTTATTTAGAAAGCACACAAGATGCCGCGATTGTCGATTCTTTGATAAATGCAGAAAATATTGCAAAAAAAGCAATCAAAAATGGAATTTTGAACTGATTTTTCCGAGGCGGGTGATCTGGGGAACGAAAAAGAGGGTCATACATATAAAGGTAATTGTTTATAAATCAAATTCTAAAGAATTGAGCGTAAAATGACATCACACAGCACCTCATACGTCCCTTCAAGAATCCCCTCAACAAGTTTCATGTTTCTACTTTTAAAAATGTGTCTGAAATTGAATCGGAAAATTTCGAGCTGTTGAATTTGGAAAAGCATTTTTTCGAATACATTCTTAAATGGTAGAGCACTTGGAGCGCTATTCCAAGAGTTTCGGGTTCAGTCCCCGGTTCGGACATGTTTTCTCTATGTTGGTTCTACAACTTGTAAGCAATGTGATAGGCACATATTAAATTTTATTTATATATATATATACACAAAAAATACCTGTCATTACTCCTCGAAGGTTAGTTCACATATTTACGATTGCAGACTCTGAATGATGCTCGTTCTATCCCTAGTGCATATCATCCATTTCTAAAAAAAAGTAACTGTAACTGTGCTTGATTTGTTCCCCTGTTTGTTATGCACTGAATAATTATTTGTACTGATGATTCCTTGTCAGTTGCTTGGCGAAATGTTTACTTTTTTATTTTTAAATGTTTTTTAGTATTTTTATTTTTTGTATATATATTTTAATAGTTTAAATGTATTCAAGTCTGTCTTAGTTTAGTTTATTCAATCTTTTAACAAAGTACATAAATTTATCAGCATTAAAAAAGCATGTAAATATTTAATTTCGATATTTTGCAGTACAGTAGAAATCGTTATAATGAAATTCTGTATTATGAATTTGTCTATATAACACACAACTTCATTATGGCCACAGCTTCATTAGAAATTATATTTTCTGGTTTTGGTTTAGTTCACTTTAAACTACACAACAATGTAAGGAAAGAAAAAGCAGGTAAGCATACATTTGTTTAAAATTTTTCAATTAAAAAATAAATATTCTGCATAACTTTTCAGAAGATTGTTTCTGTTTTCTATTAATTGATCTCCAGTTTTGTTATAAATAAAAAGGGAAAAAATAATTTTTTTTTAAGTTTCCATATTAACTGCAGTAAGTTTCAATTTCTAATATACATTAAGTCAAAAAATATTTAAAACCAACAACAATTTGAATAAGAAAATTGAAAATATCAGAATTTTCATACATATTATATACAAGTTTTATGTTACAATAATCTTATACCAGGTGTAGTGAAGGTATATAGAGGCCAAAGAATCTCTTGATTTTTTAAAAAGAAGTTCCATATACCCCCTGTTTCTCAAACAAAGCTACAGCCTATAGTCTAACCATAAACATTCACAACTCTAGCATATACTCTCTGGGGTTTTATGTCTAAAACCTGCATTACAAACTTGAAAGGTATCAGGTATACCAATCACAATTTGTAGGCTAATAACCAGCTATCCTCATATTCATTTACACTTAATACACTTTCTTTAATTTACTGTACTGTAACTATTCATTTAAGCATACATTTTGTAGAGATTATCAATAATCTTTGAAAAAATGGTACTACTAGGTTATCCCATCGACCAAAAAATTATCGCCAAACTATAAGATTAAATGCCAATAATGGAGGATCGTGAATGTCACATTCAATGACATTAAATGCGATTCACATGTTTAAAATGTCACTAAGTGATTTTTATTTCCACTTTTTATTAATATTTTTATTAATATTCTACTAATTATTTGTTTTTTCGTTATTTAAAATAAAAATTAGGTCAACATGTATAATTTGGCTATTAGTTTGGCGATTTGTAAAATTTGGTGAAATTGGTCGATGGGATAACATAGAAGTACCGAAAAAATTAACAATGATAAACATGACTAACATTCAAAATCCATACACTGCAAGATTTTAGCCCAAGCATACTTTTGAGATAAGTGCATTTCAAAAAGCAATATGAGAACAAATCATGCCTAAAGTACAGATTATGAAGCACTTTCCAACACATTCAGAATAACGTAACAAAATTGCACCGCTTAAAAAATTGAAATATTATGTGACATTTCACCATACTGAAATGTATAACACATGCCAAAATTGAATTCCAGCTGTTCCCATCTACAATCAGAAAATTATTTGAATTTTTTAGCAGTCCTATACGTGATATAGATATTTGTATCTATTAACAACATGCATTTCAAAATTTAGTTCATTTAAAAGATGCATAAATTTCAGAAAATTTCCTGTCAGCAATTTCCTCTAATAGAGGGAGAAGGGTATGCAAACACTTTTGTGCAGCCCTGTATATGAGGTGTAGAAATTACATATATAGAACAATATGCATAAAATTAATTAAACTTTAAATCACATACGGAATTTTCAAACATACTCTGCACCAATTATTATGCAAAAATGCTATGAATGCTCTGTTTTATCATGATCATAGTAAAATTCAGTGATTTATATCAGTTTTGATACATTTGAAATAGCATAGCATAATGTCATTGAAACACTCGCCAAATGATTTTTCCCCATATGCTATAATGTAATCAGATTCTTTTGAGTGTCCCTGTAATTGCATAAAAATCTGAGCATATTTATGGGAATTAGAGCATGGACAGACGGACAGAAAAACTGAATACATAAGCACATTTCAACACAGTTGGAAAGTGCTAAAAATGGAGAAATAAAATAGAAACTGCTTGTTTCTGTTTCAATAGGAACATTGATGGAAAACTGCCAAACTTAGAGAATAAAAATTAGAAACATCTTATATATGATACAATTCAAGATAAGAAATTAAAACTTAAAAAGGATAAAATTTTAAAGAAAAAAAAATGAGAAATTTTGTAACAAAATATATAGATTCTTTATTATTCATTTCAAATTATACCAAATTAAAATAAGGCCTTTAGAGATAAATAATGTATTCAAAATTTCAATCTTATTAAAAAATAATAATAACAATAATAAACAAATCAACTCTTCCATGAAATGTCAATGGATAACCTTTTATGATCATAGCAGGGAATTTAAAATATTGAACAAATTGGTGTAAATGAATAAAGGAAATATAACTTCTTAATTACAAATAGAAATTGCAGAAAGAAAATCTTTGGCAACAATTTTACATAATGTAAAATTGACAGTGTATTAGGAAACTAAAATGTATTGCAGAAAAATGAAGGAAATGATTGTACACGCTATTTTTAAAGGTACAGTAAAGCATTGTTTATACGACGATCACTTATACGACGTTTTAATGTGGTCCCGATTCATTTCTATTCATTTTAATGTAAAAATATATCTTTTATACGACACTCAAAATCATTTATACGTCGATTTTTCAATTTTCTATAGGTTTATTTTTGTTGTATATTTTACGAACGAGCGGAAGTTGGCAGCTATGAATGACACCAAAGAGCGTGTTTAATTGCATTCTACATTATAAAAATGTGGGCTGGTGTTCAATTAGTCTGAAAAACGTGTAATAAATCTTCCGTCTTACGTGTAACAAATTATACTGGGAGGGTCATTATTTTTTGGGGGATGCTCAGCTTTCCCGACATGTTTTAAGTTGCAAATAGTCTATCCTTATAACTGTTATCAGAATTGGCGACTTTTTAGTTGGCCAGGCGAGGTTTTTGATCTTTGACTTTAAATGAAAAGGAAATGATGTACTGCAAATGAGGAACCTTTCGGTGAAACATAAATAAAGGTATACATATTTAAATTGCTTACTAATCACACCCCCCCCCCCCCCCGTTTATTTTGGTTTGTTTAATTTACAAATTCATGCAAGTCATCACGTTAAACATTAAAATTAAGTGAAAACAAAATTAATTCTAGTTTTGGAAGTGACAATCGATTATATGTCGTTCTCATTTATACGATGTTTTTCGGTAGTCCCTTCGGCGTCGTATAAATGATGCTCCACTGTATTATTATTTACCCCTTGTAATAAAGAACTTTTTATGATAGCTTAACGAATTCAGGAGATTTCAATATTTTTCTGGAGTTCTGGAGATTATCTCAAAATTTAGGAGAGGTAGCAGCTATGGAACAACAATAGCATAGCAGAATTGTCTTTATGACTATTTCTTAAAAGAAAAATCTTAAGCAATACTTCCACTTGAGGAAAACAAATTACGATTCATGCAAGAAAAATACAAAGAGCTTCAAAAAATTCAAAAGCATGGTGGAAGATAATATTACTTATAATAGAACAGGAGACGGCAGCACAGGTAATCAAGTTCACAAATGAAAACATAGTATTTGTTAGATCTTGATTCACATGCTAAAATGTAATCAGTCTGCCAAGTCATACCTTTGTGGAAAATACTTTAAAATCTGCTGAGCTTTATTTTGTCTCATGTTTGCCATGTTTCTGTGCATTCATGAAAACTTCTAGATTTTGCATTGTAATTACAACCTTACAGATATTTAGAGCAAGAGATGCTAGGCTGAGTTCAGAGTTCCCAACAAAATATGACTGGAAAATTCCATGCCTTTCCCTGACCAAATTTTAAAAAATTCCCCGACTTTCCCCAGCCCAAATCTCAAAACATTCTCTGACCGGGCATACAATGAAATTTGTTAGTTATTTTTGCAATCCTTTGTCAAAATTAGCAATTTTTTTCTGCATCCAAAGTACTGTCACTATAACAGCAAGATCTGAATATTTTTAAAACTCCGTTATCGTACGAATGCACTTCATTTGCTACACTTCACATGCAATTTCCAACTTGTTTTCTTTTGCCAATTGTTTGATTGAATTTTGCGATTTTTCCCTCTTAAGACTATTTAATGAATTTCCTGATTTTTTTTACCAAGACTATTTGATGCATTTCATGTAATTTTTAATTTATTTTCCATGACTTTTTAGAAAATATTAGTAAATTCCTTAACTTTTTCTATATATTTTTAACCTCTTCAGACCTGAGGTACACAAATGTGCATCTCCATTCTTTTCCTAATAAAAACTAAACTGTTGAATTTTTTTGCACTTTTACTTTACTTCTATACAGCTGAATGTTTTTTGCTTTAAAAGAAAACCAATAAATGTCAGTACTGATGAATATTATCTCATGAAATAAGTATTATTTTCATCCGAGTGTCGAAAATACCTTCAAGACATTGTGGCCAAAAAAGTAAGAAATATTCATGATTATTTAACTTAAGTGCTTTACAATAAAAAATTGAGCATTAGCTGATCATTTATTTGTTTAAAGACCTTAATTTTGTTATTGCATAAATTTATATTATTGATAGTTAAACTGATGTTTTAAGGGGATAAATATTTTTATATCCATATTTGTAAACCTAAATTACCAGTCCCCTAAAGTACTGACTTAAAAAAAATGACTCCTTCTGTCACCAACGGTTTCATTTCGATTATGCAAAAGCAATAAATATATATTTGTATAGTTATTTTATGCTCAGGTCTGAAGAGGTTAAATTTCCCCGACTATTTTGAAATTCCATGATGCTGAGAACCCTGGAATTTCATCCTTGTAGTTTAATGGTAGAACATTGGAGTATAATTCCAAAGAATTGAATTTGGTTTTGATATAATTATATTGAATTGTCAAAATTTATGAGTTTAATTAGATTTACTGAAATCAGAAACAAATAAAAATGTAATAAACATTAAGATTTTTTACTTTTCATAAAACTTTAAAAAGTACATCAACATCCAATCTCAAAATAATATTAAAGACCAAGATGGACTTAATCTAACAAAGTTTGGTGAATATGCATAAAATTTTAAAATAGTCAACTATTTTTTTCACATGAAAAGTGTATTTAATATCTCCCTAAATTAAGCACACCAGAAGAATTCAGCATGCAAAACTATGTTATTATAATAGCAAAATAACTTTCTTCAAAAATGTCTAGACTGGAAAAAGAACAATAATCAAAATGAAATATCTATGTTATTGCAATGTCTGTAAAATCTCTTTCAGAATAATTTGAAAATCAATTCACACAGATATTTATGTATATATAAAAAATATATAAACTAGAAGTTGGTACGCTGCTTTTGCATGATTTATATGATTTTAGTGATAGTCATATATATCACTTCACAAGAACCCTGTGCATAGAATTTAATATCTTTAGAATTCTCATGATGGGCATAGATTCAGATTGCTGTTTAATTGTGGGACTGTTTGAGCAACTTTTGAAACATTAACATGTATGAAATAGAAGAAAGCTTGGGATTGGCATATCAGACTAATCATCATGTAATATTCTATTTTATAGATCAATTTCCAACATTTGATAACAAATGACTTTCCAGTAAAAAAAAAAAAAAAAGAACAAAATTGCTGCCTCTTTCAATAATTTTCCAGGCAATTTTATCAACTCCTTAATATGAACCAATTTTCTGCAAGAAATTGTCTCATTAACAATTGTGATATAGTCAGAATATATGCAAATTTATGCCTGCAGGTTGCAAGGAAAAAAAAAAAAATTGTCCTCACAATTTTTCTTTGATAACTCAACAAGAGAAACTTATTTTGCAACATCAATTCTCAAGATAGCCAATACAATAAAATCTAGCTGGAGGAACAAGCATGAAAGTTCATTGATTGAATAAGATTAAACATGTGATTAAGTGTGGTTGCAGATTGCACAGAGGGTTTTGTTTAAATATCTCCTTCAAACAGTGCTGTAATTGGGCGGGAACGAATGGGAACGCCATTCCCAGAAATATTTGGTTTTGCTACTAATAAAAAGGGGGGGAAATGTATCACGCACGAGTACAATTTTTTTTCAAACGAAACAACACTTATTGTTATTTATTATAATAATAATTATCAAGTTTATTGATACTGGTTATGAGCCTACAGAGTTAAATCCTCTCTCCAGAAATTTACTTCATATTGAAAAAGCCAGTCCACTTATATTCATAAGCTGTATAGGACAACCTTTAAAATACTTTTTGTGAACATTACGTGAAGGCTTGGTTCTGATTACGAAGAACAAATGCAGACAAGATAACTTTTTGCAAATCACAGAGCACAGAAAACACTTCTTATTATCGTTTTTTAACGGAAACTTCTGGGATAGGTGTGTTATTAAATAATATCACATATGAATTCAATTCAATTCAATTCTGGTTTATTATGGAGATGTTTACAATGGGATTAATTAAATATTGCTTTTAGATGAATGCTATACAAATAGAATATTATAGAAACAAGAATATAATAATTACAACTGTTAATTACAAAAGGTGTACTTTTGGCTAGATGTTTTAAATTGGCTTTTTACTTAGCAAAAATCCGGTAGCGTCAATATCTACTCTATGAAAAGGTGTGTTCCCACAAATATTATTTTCCAACTACAGCACTGCCTTCAAAACACTTTATCATTAAATTAAACAAAAAATGTCAATAGAAAATTAATAAATGGCCTAAAAATTATTAAGTAGAAAATTAGTATATGCCTTGCATAAATGGCAGCACCATTACATATAGGAATGTGCCTCCTGAAAATTATCCACTATCCTATTTCAAATTTTTTAATTTAACAATTAAATGTTTCACTTTGCGTGCCAAAATAGATGATAAATCTGATGTAATAGGATGAAATAAAAACAAAAAAGTGTGTTTTTCATGTGATTTATTTAATCCATTAATTTATGTTACATACATAATAATTTTTATATCTATTTAAACTTGCATGCAACAATTAGAAGAAAAAAAAAATGAATTGATGATATAAAAAATATTTCAATTAAAATAATAATCTTTTACAAAATTTTATGATTTGTCGTGTAACAAGAGGTATTCAGCTACAAGTACACAAAATTTGAACTTTCTGACTTGTACGGCTCTGTGACAAACAGAGTACAAAGACGAATAGGCTTTTGTCAGATGAACGAAACCCTAAAAAGGTATCTACAGAAAGTAAGACAATTTTTATTATTGCAACAGAACATTGAAAAGGATTTAACAGAAGAGCATAACAATTTTGTATTTGCAGAAAACACAGCCGTAACCTAGTGATTTATTTGCACTAATAACAGAGCGATAAATAGGAACAAATAAGCAGTCTCTCATGCAACCCTAGTAGCAGAGAAGTGCAGCATGGCAGTAGTCATTTCACATCATTTTAGACATTGTAGATTAATCTAACAGCATAAATAGAAATGCTGGGCTTAAAAAATAGTTTAAATTTTACTTTAAGCTTCTAGATTTATTCAATCCTTTTATTATATTTTCTTTCTAAAAGCAAATTTTGCTCATTTCACGTGTTATTATTATTTCTTCGATATTAGAGTTGGTCAAACTTCTTGGGGTCACAGATAAATTTCATTTTACTGCTGATTGACACAAAAAATTCATCTACTGAGCATGCAACTTGCACAAAAATCATTTGCAATTATTCTTTGAGTTTGCATGCAGAAAAGAGTTATCAGTTAAAAATTTTCAGGTTTGATACAAACTTACAAAGGCATAACAAAATAATAAAAAAAACTATTCATTTAGTTCTTTTAAAAAAATTAAATCCCTTATTACAGCAAATTCATCAAAATGGCTATAAACAACATGTTCTATATAAAAATCTATATGACCCTCCCTTGCCTCTCATATGATTCTTTTACAAAAAGAATAAAATGCATCTTTATCACTTCTTTATCCTTTTCTGATTAAGAAATGACAAACAACAAAGCAAATGTAACAACACCCAGTATACATATGCATGTAATTACTATCTCAATTATTTCAACAAAAGGAACATATTTTTTTCTATTTTAAGGCTGGTATGTATCTTTCAATTGTTCCTAATTGCCTCATCTTCTCCATTCGTGCAAACTGTTCCTCAGAAAAACAACAATTTAATTTTGATTTTAAATCTTCGTTCAGCCTTTCAAGGTCACTAACTTTTTTATTAAGTACTTTATTGTCCTTGTCCAATTCTGTTAGTTTTAGACTCATCAGTTTGTTGTGTTTTTCAAGTTCAAGAATAACTCTCGCCATCGCCTTATTGTGTTTTTCGAATTCTGCTATCTCTTGCTTCATCGATTCATTCTCTTGTTTCAGCAATTCTATCTGTTGTTGCGCTTCATCATCTTCGGACTCATCTTCTTCCTCATAGTCATCTGCCTCTTTGGCCGGCTCAAGTTCAAACTCTTCCTCTGTTGCAGAATCCTGTAATTAATATAAAGAGTGAATAAGATGACACAAAATTGTACATTAAAACAAGTTAATGCAAATTTTGCTTTATTAACCCTCTAAGTGTTTGGAACATAATATTCCGTTCACTAAGCTCCAGGTTTCACTGCAATATAATCAATATTTATGATAATATTATGCTATAGATATAATGAATTTTCAACACATTGATTGATTAGTACACTCAAGGATTACATTCATATTTCTAATTAAGTTTTTTTCATAAAGAATCATATTTTCTAAGCATTTAAAACAAAATGAAAAAATATATATATATTACAATTTTACCCATTTGCACGCTCAGAGGATAAAGGTGCTAAAAAACAAACACAGGCATGAAAATCCAGCAGCAGAATTTTTTTGTGCAGTCTGCAACACAAGTAAAAACTTAAAAAATAGTCTGCAGACCAATTCTTTTGAATTACATTTATGCACTCAAACCTCCCAATTTTAGTATTTGTGATAGACATAAAAGAAAAGTATACTTTTTAGAAGTTGCCTTTGTTCTCAGAATTTTTAAAACCTCATACATTGCCCGAAAGATTGGGGGGTAGGGGTCCCTTTTGACAAAATTTGTATGTTTTTCACGATCTCTTGACGAGATGTCATTTTACGCAATCTTATGACAAAATTTGTATACATATTATATATATATATTTGTGTGTTTTTTTTATAAGATTTGATGTTTTTCCTGATCTTTTGATGGAAACTGCTGTTTTTTTCATGATCTTTTGAATAAATTTGCTGTTTTTTTGTTATTTTTTGGTGAAATTTGCCGTTTTTTCATGATTTTTGGATGAAATTCAGGTGTTTTTCATGATCCATGACAAAATTGATTTCTTTTCAAAGACTATTTGTCGAAATTCGCGATACATTTTATGTCCGAAGTTTAGGATTTAGGACCTGAATTTTTTAATTTTTGTTAAATTTTTAACAGTTGAAAAAATAGTCTGCAGACATTCCCAAGAGTCTGCGACATGCGTCGCAACGTTGCGTCGATTCTGCTCCCAGGCATGAAAGTGGCTAGTGCCGAAAACAAAAAGTTAAATTTATTAGCAAATCTCCCCTTAAAGCTGCTGGTCACTCATTTTCTGAATTCCCCTCTGCAATGGCATTGGATGCATTTAAATTGGGAAATTTATGTTTTTAACTTCCATTTTTAGAATTATCTTTAAAAAAAAAAAAGTTTTTTTTTTAATACAGTTTTCAAAATATTTCTAAAATCTTTGTCAGTTTTTAAAACACGAAACATTAAATTAAGCAAAGTGAAAGTAAAAATTTAACATTTCATATAAAATTGAGCACAGCTTTTAGAGAGATTTTGAAAACTAAGAAAAAGATCGATAAACTAAAACTTTAAGAAGGAACACTGAAAAAAGAATATTAATTTCCTGAGGAGATACTTTGAATATAAAATTGCATCTAACATCCACAGATGTAACTTTACAGAGGGAAATTCAGAAAATGAGTGATCAACAATTTCAAGTTTGATTTCAACCCATGTTTGGGAATATTTTAGCTTAAGGACAATTATTAATTTTTTTGGGTACTACTCTGTTATCCCGTCGACCAATTTCGCCAAATTATACAAATTGCCAAACTAATAGCCAAATTATAAATATTGACATAATTTTTATTTTAAATAACAAAAAACAAATAAATATTAGAATAATAATAAAAATACAAATAAAAAGTCGAAATAAAAATCACTTAACATTTTAAACATGTGAATCATATTTAATGTCATTGAATGTGACATTCACGATCATCGATTACTGGCATTTAATCTTGCAGTTTGGCGATAATTTTTTGGTCGACGGGATAACCTAGTAGTACCTTTTTTTGCTTGTTTAGTACAAGCAAAGTACACATCAATAATCAGAGTGCAAATTTGTTGTAGTTTGTTTTTTGAAACTGAGCGGTAATTCCCAATCTTTAGCCAATTCTTAAAAACTACTCAAAATAATTGATAATGAATGGATTGCAATCATGAGACATAAGACAACAATATGAATATACAGTATAACACTTTAGTTGTTGAATAACCACTGATGGTCTATGTACTTTTCACTGATAGACCAGCATTTATCAGAAATAGCATATATTTCGAACTAACAAGAAGCTTTAGAAACTGAACAATATAAATGAGAGCCAAAAGTCAATGAGGAAAGAAATATTTTAAAGGATTGCCAACATTACAAATATGTTACGGTAAAGGGTACATATTAGTTATCTTGTTAACTATTATACTAGATAGTAACCATCAAGATTCGATGGCAAATAATTTAGAGTTTCATTAAAATATTCTTGAATTTGTAACTAGTTGTTTTTATATTAACAATTGAAAATTGTGACAAATGTCTATATTACATAAGAGATTCCTTTTCTTTAAAGAAACAGATGGTGCTGTCAGTCTAACCTATTCAATGAAGTAAAAGATATTTAAGTTTATACTTTACAGCTAAGTATGCTTTCTTTTAATCAGAAATTTTTCTAAAAATACTGGGGAGAGAATTTATTTTTACTTTTTACTACAATTTTTTAAAAAGTAAAATTATATTATATTATTTATTTATTTATTTATTTATAAACTGCACAATTATTCAAAGATGACCATTAAAAGTTTCCATGAATTTTATTTTTAACGATCTCATTTCTTTAAAAATTTAAATTCGGAACTTGATGCAGATAACATATGATATATATTTTTTATTACTTCAATCTTATTTTACATTTTTATATTTTGTTTAAATATTAAACCATGGACATCAAGATAATTTCTTTCATGAATATTTTTCTTTCTTTCTGTTTTATTTTTTACAAAAAAGAATGGCAAACTTTCCTTTCTCACACACACACTTATATTAATCTATTCTTAATAATGATTAGAATTTTTTTTTTTTTTTTTTTTTTTTTTTTTTTTTTTTTTTTTAATGTAGATCAGCTCAATTTATTTTAAATATAAAATGATTAATTTTTCATAATATTGTTGAGTGTTAAATTTTATTTAGTTATGAAGCATTCAACTAAAAATGAAATAAAAATCATATAAATTTTTTTCCTAATAAAATATATTATTGAAATAAATTATTAACAAAAATATTACAAAAATTATTTTGCAGGATATTAAGCTCAAATTTGCATTCTCTACAAAAATGTAGATGTTTAAACTACTGCTTTAACCCACTATACCAGCAAGTACTCATTCTGCTTCCCTATAAATTGAAGATTATCTAAAATGGTTGATGGATGTACAATTGTATCAAATTTGTAATCTTTCAGAAATAGCTTCCTGTTTATATATATGATGGCATATTTATTTTTACTTTTTTAAAATTAATTTTCTAATACAAGTGCTGATTTTTTAATGCAAATAAATCCGTGTTTCAAAAAAAAATTGAAGTGAAATTTTTCTTAAAAAATCAGGAAAAATAAAAGACAAAAAACAAACATTTTAGGTCACTTTTTAAAAGTTTAAGATAATTAAGAGAAATTCTATTCTTGTTAATGTTATTAATTACTGATCATTCACTATGTACAGTTAGAACTGAAAAGTAAAAGTGATTATTTTTTAAAAATCAGTAACAGGGTTGCCAGCTGTCAGTTCTCAAGCTAAATTTAAAGTTATGTCATAGGACAATTACAGGGTTCGTGATTTTTTTGATTTTTTTAATAAAAATCAAAACAATCGGATTTTTTTTATTTAAATCGGATTTTTTTTATTTAAATCAGGTTTTTTTGATTTTTTTAAAAATTGCCACACATAATTATTATTTTATGACTTTTTGTTTAATTTAAATAATATAAAGTTTACATACATAGACATGCATATTATAAGTATTATCTATTACTAATATTACACAATTTACATAAATGATTCATATTATTTCAAGGTAAAATTTTAGGCTATGAAAAAAATCTTGATTACACAAAATGCATGAAAAACTACAAATCAGATGTCAAAAATTAATTCAACCTTCAATATTTTAATTAAAATAAAAAACATCTGCAACACATAAAAAATTTAAACAAAATTGGAAGTTTTTAACTTTTTTTTAAGTGTTGACTGAGAAAAATGAGTTCAATTGCTGCCATCAAAATACTTAAGGGCAAGGGACACAAAATGAGATGTCATCACTAATCGACTGACTTCTCAGTAGTGTTGGAATTTACACAAGAAAATTTTGAATAGCAATTTTATTTTACTTGTGGAATATTTATCAACTTATAAAACAATAACTATTTAAACTCACTAATAAGAACTTGGAATCCCTAAATAAAAATTCAACCAGAGAAGGATTGCTACAGTGTTGCCGCATCTGGATATTTTTTTATTGGGGGATTCCAAATTCTCATGTGTATGTTTAAGTTTAAGAAGTAATTAATCATAAGTTAATCAGTATGTTCAGTGTTTTATACGATGATTGATATTCCACAAATAAAATAAAAGTAAATTGTTATTCAAAATTTTCTAGTGTGAATTCCAACATAATTGAAAAGTTAGTTAGTGAATACCTCACAATTTGTGTCCTCTGGCCTTGAGCATTTCGATGGCAACGGTTTAACAGTTTTATCTGTTGATTTTTAATTTCTGAAAGTATCAAACCAAAGGCAAAAAACATTTGTTCGATTGAAGCAGATAAATCTATTGCAGTAAAAAGCTAGTTGATCATTAATTCTCTTTTTACTATGAGCTTTTTCGATAACTGCAACAAAAATACCTTCCACCATTCTAAAGGGCTGAGATCAATTATATTAAATTAAATAAATAAATCAATTGCTGATTCAGATTTTGCGCAAATCCTTATATAGCAGACTTCACCAAAGTACAGCACACAAAGTCATACAATTTTATTTTACCTCAACTTGCAAAAGTTTTTCTAAATACTAATGAGTAAATATTCAAATATTTAGTATATTTCTGTTAAGATTTCTTTACCGTTGCAAGATTATTTTATAATTTGATTCAAATGAAATTTGAAAGCATTTTTTTCTAAACTTTACATTTATTTTACTTTTTTACTAAGCTTAAGCTTTATCTTTCTGAAAGTTGTTTGAATATATATGGTATATAAAACTAAATTATATTAAAGCACATTATGTTTTTTTTATCTGAAATTTATTAAAAAATAACTTAAAAGAAAAACTGATTTAAATCAATGATTTTTTTAAAAAAATCAGTTGATTTAAATCGTGATTTAAATCATGATTAAAATCAAGCCGATTTAAATCAACGAACCCTGGACAATTAATATCAAGATTTTTCAAATAAATCACATAATACAATTAAAAACAAACTTCCAGCAATTACCATCCAGAGTAAAGGGCAAAATTAGCACTAGCCACTGGCCACAGGGCCAGTATACGAGAAAAAGTGGCCAGTGAAAAATTTCCTATCAGTGGCCACCTTCTGGCCACTTTTGTACAAGGAGAGAATACAATGAGAATAAAAATTACTTGCATTTCATTAAAGATTCTACTTTTTTAGGTTCCAATACATTTTATTAGCATATTTACTTGGACCATTCTGTTTTAAATTAATACTTATAGAAATGTTAACTATTTAGCATTATTAAATAAAAAAGTGGCTGCTAGTTTAAACAAAGTGGCCACTTGAAAAACTAGTCTTACTGGCCAGTGGCCGCTAATGAAATTTCCCAATTTTGCCCTATAATCCAGAGTCAGCAATGCATACAGTGTTTTGCTTAGCATTGTACTGTAATTTTCTGCATATAATCTGCAGATTATCTGTTAAAAAACCTCAAAAATTTTAAGTGTGAATTATCTACTGGTGCGGATTATCTGCTGAAATTTTTTTCAAAGTAGAATTTCACTAAAGATATCCAGTTTCTACCGGCAGTTATAAAATAAAAATGTAAACAGTTATCACACAATTGTCTGTTATCGACCATTCATAGAGTTGATTGTGATTGGCTCGTATATGACGGAAACGTATTAATAGGAGTGGCTTCCGATTTTTATGTTATATTTTTTTAGCCTTTTGGCAACATGAACATGTTTCTATGAACAACAAATGTTTCTCAACTCATCTCATTCAAAAATTGCAATCTCAATTCTTTAGCTGAAACAAAGAATATGAAATAATTTTATGCATCAAAAATTATCCTGCCACGCAAATTATAAACTCTACCAAACAGCCATTGAAAGTTTTTACACTGCAACTCTGATACGATAATGATTAATTCAATTAAATATCGATCATCGTAATCAGTAAAACTGATGTACATCGCAACTTTGTTTCATAGCTTGCAGGGATACGAAAATCATAATGAGAAAACATTATTT
Organism: Maratus speculifer; assembly: GCA_964019185.1. Classification (NCBI taxonomy): domain Eukaryota; kingdom Metazoa; phylum Arthropoda; class Arachnida; order Araneae; family Salticidae; genus Maratus; species Maratus speculifer. The sequence goes on from OZ025301.1 coordinate 110,873,437, forward strand.
AACATAGCAGAACTTAAATGTTATTAAAAAAATGGAAGATGTTGAAAATGATTTCAAAACAGCTATTGTTATAGAATTATTTGTATTCACAAGGCATTCAACATTTTAAATATAAGGTTCAATGAAAAAAAAATTCATTTTTTTAAATTGCAATTATATAATTATTTTATTACAATTATCATTTGTATACAGCAACTAAATAAATAGGGTGGTTTATTAATACTACTTTCGAATGTTGGAAACAGTAAATAATCCTCGTATTGTCTGCCTTATAATCCACGGATTATACACTGACGGTACGGATTATCTGCTAAAATTATTTTTAAAAAGGCTAAAAATTGCAGTTGTCGATTATAGGCCAGAAATTACGGTGTATGAATATATATCTTCTTCAAACATCACTTCATATATTATATGCAGATAAAATACACCAATAATAACACAATTAAAACACATCGCTATGCAATTCCCACAGGGAGACACATAGTTCGTTTATATGTTATATGATATATATCCAATATTTATTTTTAAAATAGCAAATGTTTGGCATTTTCATACATAGAAGACTTCCTTTAATCTACAATCCTAAAATTTCGCAAACACCTAAAATCTGCACATCATCACAGATATAAACTAGTTGTTGGGGAGGAGGGGGCACTGTAATACTTACCTTTCATGGATATACATAACATAAAATATGAAAATAAAACGTGCATAAACTATTTATAGAATGCATCACAATTGCAAAATAAAATTTAAACACATATTTAAATAGTTTTAATATACATAGTAAGGCTCTATTAATGAATTGCTGAAGAGCCAATTTCAACAAATTATATAAAACTCTAAAATACACAAGTAGTACCGGATTGCATTAAAGAAACATCCTTATAACTCCAAAAATAATAATCATATTAACAAACAATTTACTGCATCAGATTAAGCATCTCATTTCTAATTAAAATATATCTTTGAATTGAAATTTGAATGGAATACAGGGTCATGAAAAACCGAAGAATGTGGAAAACAGGATTCTACGTATCTCGGTAACTCATACTCCAATCAACTTCATTCTTTATACAAAATTTGTGATATTTTATTACTTTTTATGTCCCATTTCTTAAAATAAAATAATTCAAAATTTTTTCTATACCTTTCATCACAACAAATTTTTGGAGAGACCGAAAAAAATAGTTCCGGATAATCGAGGTTACTGATATTAAATAGGCTTTGTCCCATCCTCACATACTAAGTACATACAAAATTTCAAATCAATATCTCAATTTGTTTGGGAGATAGAGCGTTTATAGACACACAAACAGACGGATGGCAATTTATTTATTTTATTTTATTTTATTTTATTTTTTTTTTTTTTTACTTTTTTTTAAAAAATGTTTTTTGGAATCTCCAGTAACTAAAACATGTAAATCCATCAAAAAAAAAAAAAAAAAAAATTTTTTTGATTTTCAAAACAACTAAAACAACTGTAAGACTTATAAGTAAGAATGAAATTTTCATGTCAGATGTAAGGCCAAAATTGCAGAAATTTCTAGTTTTAAATCATTCTGTATGTATTTTAACATGTAATTCTTGATAATATGACTGAACTCAGAGACGTAGTTAAAAATATTTTTTCGTGGGAGAGAATTAAAAAAATTTCCCAACTTATAAGCCAAAATTTTCCCAACTTGAAAGAAATTTCACTATAAAAAATTTTCTAAAGAAAAATATTGAAACTAAAATCATAAAAATGATAATTAATGAATTCCAAAGTTACTTCAATGAAAGTTTTTGTCTTCTATTGTGTATGAGACATAATCTCACTTCATGTGAAAATAATCACGTGACATTTTGAGATTTTTCTGTAGGGAACAAAGTTCTGGGTGAAATAGATTAGAGACACTGTTTATGAGAAACAGTAGGAAAATTCATGTTATTTCGATATTTCCGTAGCAAAGTGAAACGCAATCAAAAATTGAGTTTGGCTGCTTTTTCTGTTTCTTTTGATAATTTAAATAGTTTACTATTACAGAACTCAGAAAAGTAGTCAGCAAAACAATACAAAATTCTTATTTTTTTTACTACAGTAGATTTGTGATTTTACAATGCCAGATTTAGTGACTCATCACAATTTAACGATCACTGGATGAGATCCCAACCATTTTTCAATACTTACAATGTATTTCCTTGCTCATTTTAACAACCTGCAAATAATCCCAAATATTGAATTAGCAACCTTTTTACATCCTCTAAATATTAAAAATTTAGAAGCGGTAAAGATAATTTTTCTGTCCAACATGCATTTGCATGTGTTTTAAGACTAAATACTACAAATAAGTTTTTAATTGCATAAATCAGTAGTTTTAACTACAGTAGACAACTAGGTATTACTGAAAATCAACCAATAATAGCAAGCAACATTTGATTTAAAGATCATTCGAGTTAACGTCTTATTTGTCTAGGTGACATTATGGTCGTTAAATTGAGAGTCTACTGTATTAGTTTTAAAACTTTAGAATTTCCGTACTGTAAGGTCATATTTTCCAAGTTCACATATATTGAAGGGGGAGGCTCCCCCCACCATCACAACACATCTGACTGAACATTTATTTTTTCATAAAGCAAAAATAAATGTATTCCTGAAAAATAAAAAATAAAAGATATTGCTGATATCACTATTAATTGCAATCATTTCACCAAATATATTTATGCATTTATTTTTTTTTATTTTTATTTTTTATTTTTTTAGTTATTAAGATTGACTAAACCTGAAGTAAAGCTTCTTTACTTTTAATTTTGATATGAATAAATACAGTACATTTATGAGGAAAGTTTTATTGAATAATTATAGAAAAATATATCTCATCTTTATTATGCATATTTAATTATATGTTATTATTTACGGGACCTTTCCTTTTAATAACTTAATCTTTTTTTTAATAACTTAATTTTTGTTATTTTAGTTTATTAATGATCTTAATTGTTTTAATATTTTACTATATTCCAAGCAATCATCATAAAGTTGATTGTATTATTACACCTAAATTACTGTTTAAAATTTTAAACAAAGTAAGGACCAGAAATCCACACAATCTCTGGTCTCAAGCTGTATGCAGATTTGAGGGAGTCTAGTGTATTTGATATTCATTTTCAAAAAATCCTGATGTTTGATACTTTCAATATTTGATATTTATTTTAAAAATCTCACGGTATTTTTTACATTTCCATTAAAAATGACTGTAAATGGAACCTTCAACTATTATTGACTCTGTTGTTCTGCAGATAAAGAGCTTTTGTTTCTGGCAGCCAAAGAAATACAGTAGAACCTCAGTTATCCGAAAATCAGCTTAACCGAAAGACCTTAAAATTACGTTAAGTCCTTTTTTAAATGTGTAAAATTTATTATTAACACTATTTTTACCAATATCATATGATACCTTTCAATTCATTTTGATTTATGATTTTTTTTTTTTTTTTTTTTTGTAAGTTATAGATTTTAAAAATATGCGAACCATTTTTAATACATTGAAGAGTTGTTTTAATACTTATTAGTTTTAAAAATTAGAAACAAAATAATTAAAAATCAAAACATTGAAGGGTGTTATTAGACCTGGTAGAAACAATGTTAAAAAAGCATTTTTAATTTATGAAATAAATAAACAGAGTCAATTTACTTATTTGATCCATTGCATTATTTCGGGCACTTCATTAGACAGACATGTATATATTTTTCTTTTTACAAACTATGTTGTGATTTTCTTTTGTTTTTCAATGCTGTTTTATCACACCACCTTTTTAAATAACAACACATCTGATGTTGTTGCAACTAGAGATGTAAATTTTCCGGAAAAATATAAGTGGCGGAAAAAAACTGGTTTTTTACCGGTTTTTTTCGGAAAAAAACGGAAAAATTGGAAAATTTGATTTTTTATGATTGTTTCTCCCAAATAAATTATATTTTCTTAGGGAATATTAAATAATAAACATTTTTTCCCATTTATATGTATTAAAAGAAAATTATTTTCACTTTATATTACAAAATAAAAAGAAAGCCTGCCTTTAAAAGTTTTTTAAAGCCTAAGAATTTTTATTAAATGCTATTGTTTGTTATATCATATCTCTGTTGAAATGATTTTTCAGTTACATGTTTAACTACCAATTGACTTAATGTAAAATCCTGAGCCAATATGTTTGCAGTTTGGAATGAAATAAATAAAGCATCCATTTACATAAGTATAGTTTTTAAGTAAATGATACTAGTTTAAGAAATAAATTATTGCATATTTGTCATTATTATGAATATCAGTATTGAAAAATTCCATTGTTTGTTTAAAAATGTATATTTTTACAATATTACATTTTTTCTTACAATTATAATTTTATTTCCTTTAAAAATATGTTTAGTTTTGTATAGCTTTCCAATCTCAACTCAAAGTTTTGATTTAGTTTTATAATCTAAATTCAAACAAAACCAAGTTTTAGTTTAGCTTACTCAGGTCTGTAACTAAAAAACAGTATAGGATTTATTGACTGTTAGATTTTTACTCACTGAAACCAAAAAAAAAAAAAAAAAAAAAAAATATTTTTTTTTAAAGTTTAATTAAACGTAATTTTTTTTTAATCCTGAAATCTGGTATTCCATTCTTCAGTAAGAAACCATATTCAATAATGTTTCCATATGGTAATTTTATATTTCTAAGAGTGGAACTCAAAAGTTATGAAAACAAAACACTACAAATAGAAAATGTTCGCTATTTTTGAAATTAACAAAAGCAGTTATACACACAAAGATAAACTTCTACTGTGCTTTAGAAAACTACTAAAATTCAAAGTTTAATCATGAGGGAAAGTATAATTTGGAACATAGTTACTTGTAATAAAATGTTTTTTTTTTTAAATCACAGTTGTACTTTTCTAATGCAAACTGTTATGTTTTGCAACATCACTGTATATTATTGAGGTAAAATGGAGGTCAGTTTTAGATTCAACATCTTGAAAAAACATTCAGTTAATCAGCTATAACGAAATCTTAAAAAATGTAGCATAGTAGTGCCCTCTATAGGGCAATTTACACCAAAAAAATAAACAACAATAATATATATCAAGAACTGGCTGAAAGTGCAGTTTGATGAAAAATCGTTCTTTACTTCTTGAGATGGAGCTATTGTGATAATCATGAATAATGCAGCATAGCAGTGTCATCTGTTGTGCATTTTACACCAAAAAGTAATGAGCATGAAATTATATATCAAGGATTAACTTAATCTGAAGTTTTGAAAATTCATACATTAGTTTTTGAGATAGAACTATTGTGGATATCATGAATAATGCAGCATAGCAACACCATCGGTTGGGCGATATATACTAATAACTAAACATCGAGTTTCTAACAGGGTGTAACTGAATCTAAAGTCTTGTGAAAATTTGTGCATCATTTCTTGAGATAGAGTGTTCATAAAATTTTTGTCACATACAGACTCACAGAGTGACAGATATTTTCCAAAAACCACCAAATCATGTTCGGACAAATTAAATGTTCAGCGAAATTCGTGTTCCACCAAATCAAACCTTCTAAAACGTTTAAATACACCAAAAACTGGAAGTCAAGTTTTTCACAAATTCAATACTTCTTGTAAAGATAGAAAAAAGTAATAAATGTATGCTTCAAATTTTATGTTAAATTTTTAATTTTACCATTTCTATTAATCGGCATATTATTGAAATAATTTTGCACACGAATTAATTTAAAAGAAAAGAAGTTGCATTTAATTATATATATCTAGATTTTTTTTTTTTTTTTTTTTTTTTTTCATGTAATCCTGTTTTTGTGAAATTGCGAACTTTTTGTATATACTTGTAGAAAATATAATCAGAATTTGTAAATTAGAAATTATTACTATATTTAGGTTCTTATTTAGACATTTTAATTTTAATAAGGTTATTCATACATATATACAACTTGATAAGATTCAGCTGCAATATGACATGAGATTTTTTTCTTTAATCACTGCATTTGTGAAAGATTCCATTTGGAGATTAAGCTTTTTTCTGAAATGTCTATTTTCAAGACAAATTTTGTGAAGGCTCTTGTGTTTCAAACAAAAAAAAAAAAAAAAAAAAAAAAAAAAAAAAAAAAAAAAGTGAAGGATCCTTTTAAATCTTTTCAAACAGATTTCTGCTGAGAGATCAGATTACCCACATTAAAGTTTTCATGTGGGACACTCAACAAAAAAATTAATTAAATTAAAAGTGTGAGAATGTAGCTATTACAAAATTTTCAATGTATTATTTTATAAATGAAATTTCAATTTTTCCAGTTCGGAAAAATTAAAAAATAAGCCTTCGGAAAAAAACTGAAAAAAACCGGTTTTTTTCCCAATTTTTCCGGTTTTTTTCCGAGCATTCCCATCTCTAGTTGCAACTTCTTATACTTCAATATACTGAAGTGCCGGCATCTGAGATTTTAGTATTAATAAGTTATCTCACTGATGTTGGAGTGATTTTAATTCTGTTTTTTTTTTATTATTCAGTCTGCTTTGAGTATGGTACCACAACATTTTTATTACGACGATGTAATGACGTATGATCACAGCTTTTCATCAAACAAGTTTTCACTACAAGTTTCCCAGTTTTTCCAAAATTCCTGGTTAATCGAAAATGCTTTGGTCCCATGCTTTTTGATAGTCAGGGTTTTAGTGTATTTTAGATAAAGAAATCAAATATCTTTTCCAAGATTTATATTTGAATCTTTTGTAGAACATTAATGATTATGTGGAAGCAGAATTGATTCAGTACACATACAGCTATTGAAATATAAACTGCCTACTTAAAAAAACTAGTTGTTTATAGCTTTATCTGAAAAGCATTTTTTCTGGTTTTGGTCTAAATTGAGCATAAACTTATAGAACATGTTTGGGAACAATAAAGGAGACGAGCTCACACAAATTAATTTTTTTAACTAAAAAAAACTATTATATATTTGAAATTTTGTTTTATAAAACTTAAAATGATACTGAATCCTATGTCTTTTTGTGTGTTTCTTTATATAGGAACTATAAAGAAAATTGTTTCTGTTTTCAATTAGTTGATCTTCAGTTGTTTTAAGGGTGTTCTTAACTGACAAGGAAGGTCTCCATACGGGCATACTCAGAAAAATCTGAAAAAATTACAGAATGTTCTCATATAGTTATATATGTTTATAAAAAAAATTTCGGCGGAACCTCCTTATAACGTCCGTAAAAAAATAATAAAAATTTCGTTTATTTGGCGGTTTATCTCCGGTTGGCGAAAAAACGAAATTTTGAAAAATATGCTTTTACGCTTCGAATACTTTTTAAAGAAAAAACTTTCTATGTTCAATTTATTTAAATAAGTTTAGTTTAAGTAATTTTAGTTTTGCATTTTTACTTTACTTTAAGTGTAATTTTGTCATATACGTTTATATGTACTTATAACAAAATGAAATTAATATATTTTATCATTTAAAACACAATTTAAATTGATTAAAATTGTTCCAAATTGAAAAATACACTGTTAAAATCTGCTGCATTTTGTTGCAACGCACTCCCTTGCTTGTATAGAAAACGGTTACTTGGCCGTGAAATGGAGCTTTCTCATTGGTTGAAATAGAGATATTATATACAAGCGGTGGAGTGCGTTGCAACAAAATGCAGCAGATTTTTAACAGTGTATGACACGGTCAATTCGCCCTCCTATGGAGCATTCTCATTGGTCAGAAGAGAGATATTCTATAAAAGTAGTGGAGTGACGTTGCAGTAAATGCTGCAGATTTTTAACAGTGAAGTCAATTAAAATCAATTTTCAGATTCGTTAAAATCGTCTGCTTTTGGCGAGGAAATGCACTGCTTGTCAAATCCCGCATCGCTTTCAGCTTTTCACGCCAATTATTCCAAACTATTTTATTTTTTTACATATCTAATAATGTAATTCCGCCGCTAATTTTCACTGATCCTTTATTACCTACATGAGTAGTTTAATTCGTATTTTTTTCAAAAAATTCTGAGTATGCCCCCAATGGAGACCTTCCTTGTGAGTCGCTCAACAAGCGAAAAACGTTTTGACACATTTACAAATTCATTTTTTAACAAAGTTATAAAGTTTTAATGCCTGACTATGAAAGCGATTTCGAATTGAACTTATTTTTACATTTTATGATAATTAAATTACTTATCGAGTTATAAGCTATTTCGATGATGCAATCACCCGTTTTTCTCCTCCTTTTCGACCAGTTTTTCTGCTTTCGTCAGGAATATGCTCTAAAGTGTCAACTTTGAAGGCTTGTTATGAAAAATCTATTGTGTTTTTTAAAAAACAAAAGAATGAATGCAATTAGACAGTTTCTGAATAACATCACCTGCTATTTTCATGCATTTCCGAACTAAAATAAATAAATGCATGTGTGACAAAGTTGCCCTTTTTGATTTAAAAACACCCTTAAGTGAAAGAAAAAAAAAGAAAGAAAAGGAAAATACATTTTTAGAATACTATTTTTTTAAATTTTCATGTTCAGTGAAACATGTTTTAATTTTCAACTATTATTATGTTTGAAAATCTTTACTATCAACAGTAAGTTAATTATTTTGAAAGCATCAGATACATATATAAATACTGGATAGTTTTTATAATTTCGAAGATATCATGCCATCTAAGAACCAAGATTTTATTATTAATCCTTTCAAGTCTGAATTTTTTCCTATTTTGAAAACAAAATTACTTTTTCTTTAATAAAGTTAATTATAGCTATCCAAATAGATTTAACTGAAGTTTAAATTTTATCTCACTGTCTTAAATCTAACAAATGTATTTATTTTGTGTACTATTCAATTTATATTGATATGATAATAGGTTAAGGAAGAGTTTTTGAAAAGATTTGGAAAATTAAACATTACAATAGGGTTTAACAGATATAACTTTCTAATGCTCTTTGCGTTTCATCACACATGATGCGTTCAGAAAAGTAACCTATATTTCAAATTTAAAAAATGAAGTACATATAAAATAAATTGATAATCAATGGGGCAAAGAGAATTAAGCAAACTTTTATTATTATTGTTATCACTAAAGGTGAAAGGTTACCTGAATGAAATCATAATAAAAAATGCATAGCTATATATTATCACTTCTATGTGCAGAATATAACAACAAGACAAAATAAAACTCAATGAAAAAAATAATGTACTATTAATAGCACATCAGACCCAAAAGAGTTAAAAAAAAGAACAAAATGCTTGATTGTGCAAGTAGTACCTTACAAACTGAGAGAAACACATCAAGTAAAAAATGACAATTGGGTGTAAAATCACAGTCGATAATTGGAAATTTGTAATTGCAATTTATGATGAAAGGCAAAATGATATTTTCATCTTTAATAATAAATATTACTCACCGATTCAGGAGTAGTGGCTCTGTAAGTGATTTTACATTTTCGTTTTCTGGGAGAAACATTTTCTTTTTGAGAGTTAGAAGTACTTTCAGATCCTTGCTTCTTTTTTAAAATAGAGTCATTAGGAGAATTTTCAGTTGAACTATGCTTTTTCTTCTGCACAATTGGAGACTTAGTTTTGGATACCTTCTTCTTTAAAAGTTTTTTCTTTTTTAAGGAACTTTCAGGACTTTTTTTAGACTTCTTTTTTGGAGTTACTGAACTACTTTCTTCACTAGAAGGTGATTTGCGTTTTCGAGAAACTGAAGATCTTTCTCTTTTCTTTGGCGTTTCTGTTGGTTCAGGGAATATTGTAGGAATAGCATTTGGCTTCAATTTCTTCCAACCGTCTTGGCGATGTAATTCAAACTGTGTTTCTTCAAAGTGAACCTATATGACAGAAATTGACTATTTTAATGATTTTGGAAATAATGCAAATAAAAAATTGTCTAAAATAGGGATTTAAAACATTAAACTTGAAATATAAATTGAATATATTACTCCTGGTGCAATGGGTGCACCTCATATGCATAAATTACTTATACTGCTGAAAGTACTAAAAAGGTAATATATATCGGTACATTTTTTATAAGTTGAGTGCCAGTGTTATATATACACATATATGTGTGTATCTATCTATACAATTATATATACATGTAGGGGAAGGTGGTGTACCTTGGAGACACATTGATTGTACAGACATTTTGACTGATAAATTTAAACTAAAATAGTTAAACTAGTGCCCCTGGCGACCAGTTTGGTCTCCAGGTCTTAGGATTTGGTCATTGACTTTTTCTGTAATAGGCCTTTAATGATGTCTACCCTTACATTAAACAAAAATATCTCTCATTTAATGCCCATCATTTAATTGTATATTAAATATTATGTGAGTTGGCTTATTTACATTCTACTTTGTCAAGGAAATGTTTTGAAAGGTGAGTTGTATAGTATTTTATCTAGCAGAATGAAACTGAAGTTTGATTGGATTACATGCTTCAATTATTTTTGCATGGCAGGATTGATGGTTGGAGAACTTGCTATATGAATTATTACCTCCATAAATTATTACTTTTTCAATCATTGGAGAATGAATTTTTTTTTTTTTACTTTGGTGGAAACAGATTTTGGGAAGTTAATTTAAATTTCACTGAAGTAATCTCAAAATATACATGTACTTCAAAGCAATTCATCTCTCAAATATTATTCTTTTCAAGCAATCTCTATAAAAGTATAACTTTTATACAGCTTTATTCGAAAAAATAATTTTGATTAAAACTGGCCGCTTGGCCTATGAAAAGCAAAGTGGTCATCACAACAAACTGTTGATGACAGCCAAATGCACCTATAATAGCAATAATTTGGTGACTTATCACCTGTGCTGGCTAACATAAAATACTCAGCATATAAAGAGTGAAGTGGATAAGCACAGAAGTGTTGATGACAGTCCCGTGACTTAGGCTTTTATTATATAGATAATGTAATGTATGTGCTACTAAAGGCTCATGGTCTTTAGTAATACATACATATGCAACTAATATTTTAGTTTAAATTTATCACTCAAAATGGCTGCACAATCAATGTGCCTCCAAGATACACCACCTTCCCCTATATATATGGTGTCCGAAAAGTCTGGAAATGGCCGAATAATTCGAGAAATACATATGAGATTGAAAAACGTAAATACACGTGTTAAATATTTTTAAATAAACTACTCAGTGATACCAAATTTGACCTTTGCAACCGACCCCCTGGGGGTCAGAGGGGGTCCAACTTTGAAATCTTAAATTATAACCCCCATTTTTTATTGCAGATTCGGATTCTATGGACAAAAATACGTAACTTTTGTACTTGATGTTTATTTCAAATCTTCGTTTATCACGGTGTAATCGAGCATATTAAATCGATACATATTCCCGCTTTTCCAACGGGATTTTCCCTAATCGAAACTGATTGGGCAGAATTTTTGACGTCAAATTCCTCGTCTTCTGTGAAAATCACCGGTGGCGATTATTTCAATAGTGCTACACTGTTAAAAATTTGACCCATTTGCTGCAGCGTCACTCCACAGCTATTATAGAATATCTCTTTTGTGACCAATGAGAATGCTCCATAACACAGTAAAGTAATTGTTTTCTATAAAAGCGGTGGAGTGACGATGCAGCAAAAGGGTCAATTTTTTTTACAGTGTACTTTACTGCGTTATGGAACATTCTCATTGGTCATGAAAGCGATATTCTATAAAAGCTGTGGAGTGACGCTACAGCAAATGGATCAAAGTTTTAACTGTGTAGCACTACCAAAATAATCGGCACGGGTGATTTTCAGGAAACGCTATTATTGCAAAAGACGAGGAATTTGATGTCATGAATTCTCCCCAATTAGTTTCGATTAGGGAAAATCCCGTTGGAAAAGCCGAAATATGTATCAATTTAATATGCTCAATTACACTGTGATAAACGAGGATTCGAAATAAACATCAAATACAAAAGTTACGTATTTTTGCCCGTAGAATCCGAATCTGCAATAAAAAATGGGGGTTATAATTTAAGATTTCAAAGTTGGACCCCCCTCTGACCCCCAGGGGGTCGGTTACGAAGGTCAAATTTGGTATCACAGAGTAGCTTATTTAAAAATATTTAACACGTATATTTACGTTTTTCAATCTCATATGTATTTCTCGAGTTATTCGACCGTTTCCAGACTTTTCGGACACCCTGTATATATGTATGCATACATATCAATGGTGCACAGCAAAGTACCTACATATCGTATGACATGCTCACTCAAGAGGAAGAAATATGTATTGTTGAAGCAGAGAAAGGGAATTTTTTAAGCAGAAAATTAACCATTTTTAATGATTTTCAATAACAATAACACACATAGATTTAGAAACACTGCATTGAAGGGAAGATTTTCAGACAATCACTGAATACAATATAAACATATCATATTTTAGTACTTACGTATTAAGGCCACCACAGTAGAAGTTACGCTAATGCGCCAATAAAGAGCATTCTTGTTATTTGCACGCACACGCAGTTATCTTTTCGATTCCTTATTGCCTTGTTTGCTGATTTTTGATGCCATTTTTTAGTGCTACGGAAATGAGCATTCGGGATTTGCCAGAAACAGAAAAAGATGCAGTTTTAGCTTTTTCAGGAGCGGTGATACGGGAGTTCATTCAAAAAATTTTGAGAGAATGTGAGGCAGTGCTAAATGGAGAAACAAAAGATAAAGGAAGACAGCAAGGCATCATTTGCAATTTTATTTCTCTGAATTCATTCTGCAACAGGTTCAGGTGAAAGAAAATAGAGACTGTTTTTGAATCTATGTTAAACTCTATATCGGCTCATTTTCCACCGGAATCAGATTGACTGCTTTGTTTTAAAATAAAGTATTTTGAATTTTGAAAGTATTATGGTTTTATATAAAGTGTTTTATTTTATGATTTGTCGCAAAAATTTTAGATGTAGATTGGCAGTACATAAAAACTGTAAAATCTGTAGCTGCGGTGGCATTAATACGTAAGTACCCATATTTTTAAAAAGAGCAAAGTAATTTTGCCAATTTTTGTAAAAACAAGGTGTTGCACTCATTAAAAAAAAATAACTCCTAGATATTAATTTCTAATTTCAAACCTAATATTAATTAAAAAATACATGAGGTCAATACAAAATGTAAGTTGAAACTCATTTCGAATAGGAATAGAGATTAAAGTTTTTTTTTTTAATATAAATTAAAACATTTGGAAGAATTTGAAAAATAAAATGTGTCATTACTTTGCACAAAAATTTCTTAAGATAAGCAATTCTTTGAGTATTAAAATATTAATAATAATTTGATTACATTTCTAACTTTATGTAAACAGTGGAGGAAAATTAATCACATTAAGCAAAAAGAATTTATTATTATTATTATTATTATTATTATTTAATTCTATTATTAGTGAAAAAACAACCATTATAAGTGTTTGCTGCATTCAGCTATGATGATTTCCTAGAATAATTTATGTTTCTGTCTGAAATAATATTACATAAAACTGACACTTCCATCAATATTTATAAATTAAAACAATTATTGTTGAATATGTAAACACAGTAGACTTCCTACTTTTTCAAATTTACATAGATTGAGACTAGAGGTTGCGTAGATTTTAGAATTTTGCAAATTTCTGGTCATTGCTTTGTTCAGTGAGAACCCTACTCCATTCCAGATGATTTAAAAAATTTTTCTTATCAAGAGTCAAAAAGTGAAATTTTTCTTCCGGAGCTCTATAATGTCCTCCCAAACTGTCATTGTTTACATCTGCAATAATGTGAAGATTTCAGGAAGTCTATGATTTAATCTGCAAATTTTCTCACATTGTCCTGTTTCTGTGAAATTCTGAAGTTTCTCTTATACAGTAGACTCCCTCAAATCCGCACAGCTCAGGACCAGAGGTTTTGCCGATTTCTGGTCATTATTTTGTTTATATTTTTTAAAAAATAATTTGAATGCAATTAATAATGAAATCAAAAGTATAATGAATGCTTACAATATACTAAAATATTTAAAGAAGTAATAAGCTAAAATAATAAAAATTTTAATAATTTTTTAAATGATTAAAATACTAAAAACAAAGGTCAAATTAATAATCAATAATGTACAATTAAATATTCATTATAAAGATGAAATGTGTTTTTCCTACATTATTCAATGAAACTTGCCTCATAACGGTACATTATTAATTCACATCAGGATAATAAAATAACGAAGCTTTATTTCAGGTTTAGCCAGATTTAATAACTAAAAAAGCTTGATTAATGCATTAAATATATTTGGCAAGATTGTGATTACCATTGATATCAGTAATATCTTGATTTTTTTCAGAAATAAATAATTCTTTCTTTGAGAAAAAATATGAATTCAATAACCTTAACAAAATTATCAGTTAAAAAGTATATGGAATTGATATAAAACTAAAAAAGTTCATTTTTGCACCTACATCTGAACTAAAGGTTTCATTGTTTACATTCGCAAATTATGTGTGATTTTAGAGAGTTTTAAGATTTTAGGAGTGCGGATTTGAGGGAGTCTACCGTATTTGTGAAAATTCTAGTCATAATTTTGTGAATTTTAAATAACTGATGTATTCAAGTTCTACCCTTCATACATAAAAGAGCTAAGTAATATGTCCTGTGGTTAGTTCAACTGTTTATTTACAGGACAGATTTTATTTTTAAATGATTAAACCTGTGAAAAATTCTATTTGAAGGTGAAATTTTTTTATAAAATCTCTATTTAAGAGACATAATTTTGTGAAGGGTCCTGTTTTGGAATAAAATATTTTGTGAAGAGTCCTGTTTGGGGATAAAGAATTTTGTGAAGAGTCCTGTTTGGGGATAAAGAATTTTGTGAAGAGTCTTCTTTTAAGATAAATTATTTTGTGAAGGGTCCCTTTGAAGGACCTAAAATATTCCTAAACATATCACTGATCATATGACAGAAATATTCATGCAAAATTGTACAGTTTGAGCAGTTTATGTATATCAGAACAAAGAATTTATTAACAATAACTTCCCTGAGTCCTGCTGTAAAGTTTTTCTTTCTGGAGAACTTGTATTTGCAAATTTCACATTTTAAAATCTAACAAAATAAAAGTAATTAGTGAAGAGTATGTTTTAATGGGATAGAAATTTGTGATAAGGCCTATTTTATTAAATTAATTTTTGTGAAGGAGCTCCAAATAGACCCGAAATTTTGCCTGACAGATTCCTGTAAGAATAAGCTATTGACAAATTTTGTGAAGTAAAAACCAATTTTGACTACTGTCTTCATCAAAATTAGTTTTGATCAATTAAAATTACAACCCTCCATAATTCCCCAAAAATATTACTGAATTTTTGCTTCAATGGAGCAATTTCTTTTTTGTTTGCATTATTATATAATGGATCACCTTATTTCACCTTACTTCATGACATTTTTAAAACAATTTGTGCCATTAACATACTTCAAACCTCAATAGGACGCCATCTCTGATTTTGTACTTTCAGTCAAATTTGCGCCAAATTTAAATAAGTTTGACATTTTCATTTGTTGAAAGTTGAATAATTATATTTTGAGCAACAGCTTTATGTATTTAGAGTTTATTCATAATGCTAGCAACTTAATAAATGAATGTATGAAGAATAAAATGAGCAAAAAAATTTTTGGACTGTGAACACTTGCCATGGAACAAGCCTAAAGAATTTCTATTGATAAACAAAATTATATTAATTTTTAATGAATTTATAAATAAATAAATAATAATAATAATACAATTGTATGTCAATAATTAAATTACATGATTTAGTAATTCCAAGTATTTCTCATTAAGAAATAAAATTATCCACTTTTTGGAAAAATGTGAAATTCTGTGATATGGATTTTTTTTTTTTTTTTTTTTTACAAGAGACGTCCTAATAGTGTGTATTTCACTGTTAAAAAAAAAAAAAAAAAAAAAAGACGAGGCAGTGCACCATTAAAAAATGATCTAGAGTGAACACTAATAATGATGAAAAAACTTTCTACTTGTTTAGAGTTGGGTGGATTCAAACTGAATAAGTATTGCTGCTTGCTGCACTATTAAAATTTAAATACTGTGTTTTTTTTTCTTTTATACAAAATAGTTATTACTAAACATCTTCTCATAAAATTTGAGATTGAATTTTAACACTTCCTAAAAAATAGCACTTTTCTGATGGAAATTCTAATACAAAATTTTCTTTAAAAACAAATAAATTTAATCTGAACATTTTAATGAAAGTTATACCTGGAATTTCAGAAAAGAAAATTCTAATGTGAATATGAATTTTTCGTTTAATTATTTTACAACTAGCTCAAAATAGTAAGGTAAAACTTAACAACATATAACATTTTGCGATTCTTTTGAAAATCCGTACGTAATTAAATATATAAATTCATTAATCAAAAATATATGTTTAGAATAATGTGCACGATTTTAAATTAGAGTTTAATAATAATACACATAAATGCAATAAAATTCATTCATTTTATCACAATTTCTCAAAAATCATACATATAATCACATATTTTTATTCAAAATGATTTATTTTTTATAGGGAAACCGGTATAACTTTTATTAAAATGTTTTTATTGTAATAAATATTATAAAATAATGGTAATAATAAAAATTTTTACTGAGCGAATGCAAACAAAAATGTATATTTAAAAAAGAAGATGCATAAAGCAAAACTAACATTCAATTACAAGAAGATATCTTATTTAAACTTTCATAACAAAAGAGAGCGAAACTCTCTCTGTCATAATCGTTTGGTAGCGAACAGTATCTACAACTCAACATTTAAAGGGCTACATAAATGATCAAACATGGCGACGTGTCATCGTTTGGGTCGGTATTTTCCTTTTAAAACAAAAACTTTTAAATAAAAATAAACTTTTTAAGTGCATACCTACGGTAAGTCGCGGACATAAACAAAATATCTTCATTACCTACCGCACAAAGTTTAGCAAAAGGGCCTGGTTCCTCTTCTAATGCTGAATTTTTCATCCAAATTGCTCGGCGAGCTCCTTCACTGGGAAATTTGAAGAATCGCATTTCCTTTAATCGGGAAGAGTTGCAACAATTTTTCGCAGCACAAACTACCATTGTTCGAAAATGCAATTCAAAACAACACAAGCATATTAATCTAAAAGTAATCGAAATTATCTGTGGCCGAAAATGGCGCAATGAGAATAATTGTTTATCTACAACTTTCCAGCTTCAGCTGATCAGGGTAGCGGCAGTTCGAGCTGAATGAAACATTGCGGGAAGAAACAGAGGGGAAAATCTTCTAATAAAAACGTAACTGTTTGTAGGAACAGATTCGCAAAAGCTCGAAACGAGGAATATAACTTTAAGGGAGGTACTGCTTGCGATTTTTTGTTATCGTGAATTACTGGAACAATTTCCACAATCCTTTTAATCAGTATTAATAGTTCTGTAGCAGCTAAACTATAAGTTGATCGCTTTGCAACAAATAATAATAACAACAAAATTCTAGCCCCCTACCCTTTTCTTTTTTTAATTAACATTACTACGACAAATTTTTTTTTTTTCGGTGCATCTGTATTATTATTACAGTAAAACCTCCATAACGAACACTCCCGAATAGCGGACACCTCTATTTAACGGACAATTTTCAAATCCCCACTCCCAAAACTTAAATTTTTGTACGATTAACCTCTGAATAACGGACATTCCGAATAGCGGACAGTAATTTTGGCAAAAGAGAATGAAAAATTTTTAGCGAGGAAAAAAATAAAATAAAAATCCTCTAAATTTATCAGGGCAATGTGTCACATTTTGTGATCACAGATAAATGTAGAGATGAGCTGAAGAAAATCCACTCTCCCCCTACATTTATTTGTGATCACAACCCCCCCCCCCCCCCCAGCCGCCCTCGAATGATTGAGATTGTATGCTTTTAAGAAGCAGAAAAATACAGAAAATAGTTATACAATTTTTTTCAAGAAAAAGATGATTCAAAAGGATTAAAACTACTGACAGAGTTAAAACTTTACATTGAAAAACATATTACATGTAATCGCAAGTAAAAGCAATCTTTTGTAAAACAAATTTTGTAAGAATGTAATAAACAAAGGATAAAAGTATGCACAATTTTATTTCAGTTTTATTGCTTTAAAATTATTTTAATTTCTGGTTAATAATATAATAGAGGTTTTAGGACATATTAAAATCGACTAATTAAACATTGAGCATTCATTAGCAATTTTTCTATCTCTGAGATTTTCCCAATAGCGGACACCTCCGAATAGCGGACAATTTCTGCGTTTCCAAGGTGTCCGTTATTTAGAGGTTTTACTGTATTTGTTTATTACAACTATGTTCGTCGGCTCTTTAAACTACCATTAAAATAACTTGTTATAAAATTCATTTAATACATCGTTTAGTAGTAATAAAGTTTAGAGTGAATAACAAAGATCTTATTACCAAATAATTATTAATTCCACAAACCTAAAAAATCTTTAAAACTATGATGATTTTTTTTTTTTTTTTTTTTTTTTTTTTTCATATGTTCAGTTTTTTGGACATTGAAAGATTGGTTGGGAAAAGTTTTAGTTCGTAAATATTTCTATATTTTTATTATGAGAGCATTAATATTTAGACATTTCTTTCTTTAAAATACAAAAAGTATTTTAATTAAAAAAAAAAAAAAAAAAAAAAAAAAAAAAAAAAAAACAATGGATTTACTGACAAAATACTATTAATATAGTTTAAGCAATTCACGAAGAGTGCTTTAGAAGAGGAAATTTTCATAAATTCATAATTTGGAACATAAAAAGGGTTAAAGATAAGAAAAATCCATCGATAATAATAAAGTCTAGTTCCGGCCCGGCTCGGCATTATGTAGAAAAACAATAAAAGCTTGACCCGACCCGGCACGAGTCTGTTAAAAAATATATTAACCCCGGATTAGATAGAAATGTAACTGTCCGATGCCGATCTCTATACTGCACAAGTTACATTTCTGTATTGATGTAGTCAAATTAGTGTCGGCTTATTCTCGTTAAAACCATATTCATTGAAAATAGTTCACATTTTATAGTTTTTCGATAAACATTTATAATTAGCCGGTAGGCCC
Source organism: Maratus speculifer (assembly GCA_964019185.1). NCBI lineage: Eukaryota > Metazoa > Arthropoda > Arachnida > Araneae > Salticidae > Maratus > Maratus speculifer. The sequence continues at coordinate 110,892,523 of OZ025301.1, forward strand.
GCTAAATTTTATCGGCCAAGCCCTTATGGCCCGTTTAATTATTTTGTCGGCACAGACCATTAGAAAATTTGGAACCATTCCGCTGGCCAGATCCGGACCCGTACAGACTTCTAAGCTTTAAACATGCAGAAAATGACAGGAATTACACACTGTAGTTTCTTAACTTGATCGGGATCGAAATACACTGTAGTTTCTTAACCAATGGATAAAATGCCATTTTTTTTCCTTTACTTTCACACATTCTTATAGATTTATAAAACATTTAAATACTTATACAGGAATGCCGCGGACGCGCTATAGCGCGTAAAATACGCAAAAAATCAGCGACGGGACGCAAAAAAATGGAGCTTACGCGTCCCGAGGGACGCGTAATTTTCGTCAAAGGTTCGCAAAAAAGGCAAATTTTGTTTAAAAGATTGCGAAAAAAAGAATAATTTCCAGCAAATTTCATCGAAAATTTTGCGAAAAAAATGGCTAATTTTGTTACAAAATCCCGAAAAAAGGCAGATTTCCTCAAAAAATCGACATATTTCTTCCAAAAATCGTGATAAAACGGCAAATTTTGTCTAGAGATTCGCGAAAAACGGCAATTTTCATTAAAAAAATCGTGATAAAATGGCACATTTCGTCTATAGAGCGCAAAAAAGCGGCACATTTCGTCTATAGAGCGCAAAAAAGCGGCACATTTCGTCAAAAGATCGCGAAAAAACGGCACATTTCATCAAAAAATCGCAAAAAAGACAAATTTCGTTAAAAAAATCGCGAAATAACGAATAATTTTCGGCGAATTTCGTCAAAAGATTCGCAAAAAATGATTAATTTTATTACAAAATCTCGAACAAAAAGCAGATTTCCTAAAAAAAAAATCGCGAAAAAACCACAAATTTCATCCAAAATTGTGATAAAACGATAAATTGTCAAAAAATTCACGAAAACAGCAATTTTCATCAAAAATTCGTAATAAAATAGCACATTTCGTCAAAAGATCGTGAAAAACCGACTAATTTCGTTAAAAATCGCGAAAAAACGGCAAATTTCGTCAAAAAATCGCGAAAAAACAACAAATTTCGTGAAAAAAATAGCTTTAAATGCAATTTTCGTCAAAGGGGTACGAAAAAAAAGTTAATGACAGGATAGAAATTTTCTTTTCCAAAAACTAACTTCCCTGCTTCCAAATAGTTTTTTTTTTTTTTTTTTTTTTTTTTTTTTTTTCTGCTCCAAAAACAGATTTTCCTGCTCCACAATTTCTGATTATGTTCTGATTATTTTGAAAAGTATTCTTTTTTTAGAAAAAAATGCTTTTTCAATAAATCAGTTTTACCCCTTTTTAAAAGAAATGTGAACAATAGTGATACTTGTTATCTTCTACACTCAAATAAGCATTATTTTATAATTTGTATCTTGCACATTATTTTTAAAAAAAGTAAAGTAAATATCTATTAATAGTTTTTAAAAAAATAATATTGGCTTTAATTATTTACACATTAATTAAAACAATAATTATTGCATTTAACTTTTCTTTTGCAAATGAACAAGTTCAATTTTTGCGTCTAAAAATATGACTTATTAGTGGGGACCCGCTTTTTTGAAAAAGGGACCCAGAATTTTAGAAGTCCTGGGTTCCCGGGACCCAGGATTTTTGAAGTCCAGCGGCATCACTGCTTATATATTTAGTAATACAAGGCTTGAAATTCAATTTTTTTCTAGGAGGGGCTTCCTCTCAACATTTATAAATGGAGGGGAATTGCAGCGCCGAAACTAGCTTTTTTTGCACCCGGGGCAAACATGGATTTTGGCGCCCCCCACATATATGCATTCTTTATATCAAATACACCAAACAAAATCTTAATTTGGCGCCCCCTCTGCCCCTCCTAGTTTCGGCCCTGGGGAATTGAGCTATTTCGGTGGGAGAAAAAAAAATTAAACTCACTATTATTTTACGTTTTATTTAAAGAATTAGATTAATATAGACATGACAAAATACCATTGAAGTAATTTAAATCAATACTGAGAATGTTTCTTTTGTAAATTAAAAAACATTTTGCATAATCAAAGATAAGCTTTTATACAGTGTATTTTTATACTTTCAACCAAATGTCAAAAGGTCCTTAACAACGTGGTTGTTAAATGAATTTTTGAATTTCGATTTTGGGCCCTGAATCCTTTTTCACAAGGCAAACTTGTGACAGACAGCACAAGCACAACATTTATAACTTTGTAAATTATCGGAAACAGCGTTGAATTCAGAGGGTGGCCCGGGGAGAACATCCCTCCCCCCCCCCTTTCAAAACAATAAGAAATTCGCAATTTTTTTTTCTTTTTTTTTGTAATCCCTTGGACGAAATTCACGATCCTCTGGCGAAATTCCCCCCCCCCTCAAGAATCTTTGATGAAATTTGCATTTTTTTCAGCGATCTTTTGAGTAAATCGCGTTTTATCGCAATCCTTTGATGAAATACGCGTTTTTCAGTTATCTTACGACGAAACATCCATGACTAAAGTGGCGTTTTCTCCTTGCAATTTTTTCGCGATTCTTAGATGAAATTCGCATTTTTCGCGATCTTTTGAAGAAAGCAGCGTTTTATCTAGAATCCTTTGCGATGAAATTGATTTTTCAGGCGATCATTCGCGATATTTTCCTACCATATTTCTTTACCTCCAACTTCCCGGACTGGTGAGAAATTTTTCATAATTTTTGGAACCGAATGCCTTAAATATTCGGAATAGAATCACCCTTGAATTTGCTAATATGTCGCGGAAAATAACGTGAAAATTGCCGATCGCTTTCAAGAGGAGGTGGGGAGGAATGGTGAAATTTGTCTATTAGTCGCGAAAAAAAGTCATGAATTTCAACAATCTTTCGCAAAATGTGTTAATCTGGTCCGCCCCTGTTGATAATATCTTTGAATTTTCCCTTACAGACAAATCATTAATAGTTATAATTGTTATTTTCCAATTGTAGATGTATTATTATTATTGTAATATATTGGCTTATTAATTTCATAGTTACATTTTTGTGACAAAAAATGCATTATAAGTGAAAACTCTGAAGAAAATCAAAAATGTAATTAATAAACATTCTTGAAATTATAAAAGTGAGATACATAATATATATATATTAATAAGAAACTGCCATACAGTAAAAGTTTGAAATTTCAGCAAGCGTGGAAAATATGTACAATCTGACAAATCTCAAATACTTATATACACCCAGACTTGTAAAATTTTGAACTTATACAACCAAAAACTTTCTGCACACATAAATATTGGGTCAAAAATTTTTTGCAAATTAATGTTTAATAATATTACAATATATTGTGTGATTCTTACGACGAGTTAAAACAGTTGTTTAAAGTAATTATCGTTTTAATTAAATATTAACATTGATTAAAGAATAATTATTTTGGTTAAAATAATAATAAAGCTAATAATCCACGATAGGATGACAAAAATAATTATGAGAAGAAATTAGCTCAGTGTATATTATTTTATATTAAACTAGGGATGACTGAAACGCGCTATAGCACGTAAAATACGCCGGAAAAAAAAAAAAAAAAAAAAAAAAATGGAGTTTACGCGTTCCGCGGGACGCGTAAATTTCGTCTAAAAGTTGCAAAAAAGTCAACTTTTGTTTAAAAAAAATCGCGAAATAACGAATAATTTCCGGCAAATTCCGTCAAAAAAATGGCTAATTTTGTTACAAAATCCCCCAAAAAAGGCAGATTTCCTCAAAAAATCACGAAAAAACAACAAATTTCGTCTAAAAATCCAGATAAAACGGCAAATTTTGTCAAAAAATTCACGAATAAGGCAATTTTTATCAAAAAATCGTGATAAAACGGTAACTTTCGTCAAAAGATCACGAAAAACCGACACATTTCGTCAAAGAATCGCGAAAAAACGACAAATTTCGTGAAAAGGTCGCTTTAAAGCGCAATTTTCGTCAAAGTTAATGCCACAAAAAAAAAAATAATAATAATGCCATGATTTTTTCTGTTCCAAAAACTAACCTTCCTGCTTCCAAATTATTATTATTATTATTTTATTTATTTTTTTGCTGCTCCAAAAACAGATTTTCCTGCTTCACAATCTGCTTATAATTGTTCCAAATCTTTCTGAGTGAATGTAACTTCTGAAAACACCCATTCATTTTAAGCAAAAAGTACCCCTTTACTTAACAAAGTATTCTTTTTTCATGAAAAATGGGTTTTTCAATAAATCAGTTTTGCCCCAAGAAATGCGAACAATAGTGATACTTGTTATCTTCTACACTCAAATAAGCATTACTTTATAATTTAATTTGTATCTTGCACATTTATTTTTAAAAAAGTAAAGAAAATTTCTTCTAATAGTTAATAAAAAATTAACATTGGCTTTAACTATTTATACTTTATTATTAAAACAATAATTATTGCATTTAATTTTTCTTTTGCAAATGAACAAGTTCAATTTTTGCGTCTAAAAATATGACTTATTATTAGTGGGGACCCGCTTTTGTAAAAAAGGGACTCAGAAAAAAAAAGTCCCGGGGACCCAGGATTTTTCAAGTCCAGCAGCATCACTGATTAAACACTAGATTTTTAACACTAGAAAGGCCGGAAATTTTAGTCAAGTTTTACAAATATATTTCACACCAGAATTTTGATTTAAAACAGTTTAACTTTCTTAATTTAATGCTGTCCTTTTTTGTGTCTTTTTAACTTAGTTTATGATAAAATTCCGGGGTTTGAACTAAAGTATATTCATACGGTAGCGGTCAAAATGACCGCTTACGACTGTTCTAGTGTTAATTATAATCATACATGTTTATATGTGTGCTGTTTTCTAATGAGACCACTTTATTTTTACCGCAATGCTTTGATTAAAGTCGCGTTTTTTATCGTGTCTGTTTGATGAAATTTACATTTCTTTCGCGACCTTTTGATTAAATTCGCGTTTCTTGTGCGACCCTTCGTCGAAATTCACATTTTTTCGCGATGCCTTGATGACATATGCATTTTTGGCAATACTTTGACGACATTCGTGTTTCCTCTACGACCTTTTGTCGAAATTTGCGTTTCTTACAGCCTTTTGACGTTTTTTAAATGATCTTTTGTTGAAATTAGATTTTTTTTTTACTTCAACGCTTTAATGAAACTCGCGTTTCTTCGCGATCCTACGACGATATTTGCTTTATTCTAACAAAATTCATAGAAAGTTTTTTTTTTTTTTTTTTTTGCTATTTTTTAGCCAAGTATGCAGCGATGCTGCGGACGCGCTACAGCACGTAAATTACGCAAAAAATAAAAAATAAAAATAAAAAAGCTTTTATACGTCCCACGGGACTCGTAATTTCGTCAAAGGATCGCATAAAAAAGCAAATTTTATTTAAAAAATCACGAGAAAACGATTAATTTACGGCAAAATTTCATCAAAAAAATTGATAATTTCGTTACAAAATCCCGGAAAAAATCGCAGATTTCATCAAAAGATGGCGAAAAAAGAAGAAATTTCGCCAAATGATTCGCGAAAAAACGGTAAATTTTGTCACAAAATCCCGAAATAACGAGAGATTTCGTCATAAGATCGCAGAAAAAGACAGATTTCGTCAAAAGTTCGTGAAAAAATACAAATTTCATCAAATAAGCATGACAAAAAAAAAAAAAAAAAAAAAAGTTAATGCAAGGAGTGATTTTTTTCTGTTCCAAAAACCAATTTTCCTGCTTCAATTTATCTGCTCTATCAAAAATGAACTTTCCTGCTACAAAATCCTTTTTTGACAGCTCCAAATCTTTTTTGAGTGAATGTGACTCCTGAAAGCACCTATTCATTAAACAAAAATTACCCCTTTATTTAAAAGTATTTTTTCTTTTCTTTTTTTTTTTTCAGCAAAATGTCTTTTTTAATAAATCAGTCTAGCCCCTTTTTAAAAGAAATGTAAGCAATACTGATATTTGTTATCTTCTACACTCAAATAAGCATTATTTTATAATTAAATTTGTATCTTGCACATTTATTTTTAAAAAAGTAAAGAAATTTTCTCTTAATGGTTTTTAAAAAAGAATGTATTTGTTTTAATTATTCATGAATTACATTAAAACAGTTACTGAATTTCATTTTCCTTTTCCAAATGAACAAGTTCAATTTTTGAGTCTAAAAATATGACATTTTTAGAGGAGACCCACTTTCCTAAAAAAAAGGACCCAGAACTTTAGAAGCCTAGGATCCCAAAGACCCAGGATTTTTCGTCCAACAACATCACTGAATATGCATTTTTTTCCCGTGATTCTTTCAAGAAACTCTAATTTTTTCAGTGGCCCTTAGACAAAAATCATGTTTTTTTCTGGACACTTTCACAAAATTCGCGTTTTTCCCGCAGCCTTTAACCGAACTCACGTTTTCCGCGACCCGTTTACCAAATCTACGTTTTTCTTTTCCGCACGATTTTTTTGACGAATTAGGATTTTTTTTTTTTTTTTTTCTGCAAACGATTGACGAGATTGTTTGAAACCATTGCTAATTTTTTTTTTTCAGAAAATTTGAAACAGAAAGAACTCATGTTTTTAATTTAGCGCGAACAATAAATAAATCGTACTTAAAATTATTTTTTTAAGAAGTTACAAAACAAAAATGTTTTTCTTTTCGAAAAAAAATTCCGCAAAGTTTCGCGTACATTACAACAATTCTGCATACATCCATGGTCTTCAATACACTGTGATTATTGTTTCCAGAGTTTCCCCTAGAGGGTTTCAGGGGGGGGGGGGGGCGCTCCGCCCCTCCTGCCCTTTAGTTTGAAAAATAGCGCTCCTCTTGCCCCTCATCCGAAAACTAGCGCCCCTCTTGTCGCTCATTCAAAAAAATAGCGCCCTTCTTGCCCCACATATGGATAAACGCAGCCCTTTAGCGATGATGCGGACGCGCCAGAGCGCGTAAATTGCACAAAAAATAGCTCTTAAGCGCCCCGCAAAACGCGTAATTTCGTCACAAAATCCCGAAAAAACGGCAGATTTCTTCAACAGATCGTGAAAAAACGAGAAATTTTGTCCAAAAATCGCGATAAAACAGAAAATTTTGTCAAATGATTCGCGAAAAACGGCAACTTTCGTCAAATTATCGTGATAAAACGGCAGATTTTGTCAAAGGATTTGCAAAAAAACGGCAAATATCGTCTAGAAATGTCAATAAAACGGAAAATTATGTGAAAAAATTTGCGAAAAAACGCAAAAATCCTCAAAATATCCCGGAAAACGGTAGATTTCGTCTAAAGATCACGAAAAAATGCAAACTTCGTCAGAGGGGCTTTTTCGAAATTTGCATTTTTTCATGTTTAAACGTGACAAAATTGGTGGGTTTTCACGATTTCTTGACGAAATGTGCAATTTTTTGGGATCTATTAACAAAATTTGCCCTTTTTTTTGCAATTTTTATACTAAATCTGCCGTTTTTTGCGATCTTTTAACAAAATCTGTTATTTTTTTGCGATCTTTTTACAATAATTGCTGTTAGTTCGCGACCTTTTAACAAAATTTACCTTTTTTTTTTTTTTCAATTTTTTTTTACGAAATTTTTGGATTTTTTTTCTCATTTTTTTGATGAATTTTCTGTTTTTCCACGATTTTTGAACCACTAGATTCTAGATTCAACTCTATAAAAGTGCCCTTAAAAATAAAAAAATGCCCTTTTCAGAAGAGTAGCGCTCTGCCCCTTTTTAAACCTGGGGGGAAACTCTGTTCTGTTTGTCATCATGAACTCGGCTTATGCTTAGGATTTTCCTTCGTAAATAAACATATTTTCTATGTTGTTCCAATAGAAAACAGTCAATCTATTTCTTCTTTTCCTATAAATAGTAATTTCTGCCAACTTCATCCATTTATTCATTACACTTCTTTAATGTGCCCATCAAATTTCACTGTCAAAGGACAAAAAATATGGGAATCCTTTTAAGTATGAAGTGCATTTTTGTTTGATACTAAACTGGTCTTTTCATAAGATTGAATTTAAATTTTTATTTCGCAGTAATTTTCATGCAAGAATTTTTTTTTCATTGAGACATCACATTTGAAACAATTTTTAAATATCATGCAATTTTCTTTTTGTATAATTTAGGTATTGGGCTCGGGTTCTGACGACAAAGAATCTTTCAGGCGTGGGTGGGCTTGGATTTAAAATCGTCAGACTCAGGCAGGCCTGAGCTCCTAAAAACAAGCCCAATACAGTAGATTCCCAAAAATCCACATAGCTTGAGACCATAGGTTGCGTGGATTTTAGAATTTTGTGGATTTCTGATCATCAATTTTTATTTATATTCTTACAAAAATTTGAATGTAATAATGAAATAAAAATTACAATGAGTGCTTTCAATATAGTAAAATATTAATGTAAATAAAATAACAAAAAGTAAGATAATTTTAAAAATGATTAAAAGTAAAGGTCAATCATACAATTTATAATGCATAGTGTCCAATGTGGCTCCTGAATGCACCCTTTGAAGATTTTCTAGGTGCCACTTTGAAAACTTCCTTTTATTGAACTTTTTGGAAATAAAATTCCATTTTAAAGTATGTTTTCTTTAAAATCATTAATATTTGCATCAACGATATTTTAAAAACATGTAAAAGTGCATTAAAATCCTCAAACATACTTAGGAAATTTAATCATTCATATTTTTACAATTTGTAGTTATTGTTTGCAAAGTGTAATTATAATGATTAAAATTTTGGTGATGGGTAATTTTCGAAAACAATTCATCTTTTAATAATTAAGAAGTAATATAAGGATTTTTTAAATTGCATATTCTTTTAACAACACGCATGCATGAAATTTAGCATTTTTCTTTTTTGCTGTAGTCAAACTGGCCTATAAATGATAAACAGGCTTAATTTTTCCTTCTTGAATACTACTTTTATTCATTTGCTTGGAAAAAAAGTAAAGCAAGGCAAAATTATTTCCATCTCTGAAACCACCTATATGGTTTGGTTAGTATTATGCCTGACATATTGCAAATTTTGATACTACTTGGTTATCCCGTCGACCAATTTTGCCAAATTATACAAATCGCCAAACTATTAGCCAATTTATACATATTAAACACAATTTTAATTTAATTACAGAAAAAACCTCATAATTAGTAGAATATTAATAAAAATACAAATAAAAAGTTGAAATAAAAATCACTTAATGGCATTTTAACCATGTGTATCGTATTTAATGTCATTGAATACGACATTCATGATCATCCATTATTGGCATTTAATCTTATAGTTCGGCAATGGTTTTTTTGATCAACAGGATAACCAAGTAGTATCGAATTTTTATAAAACTAATTCATGCCTTCGAAATAAGTCAAAGTGTATTTTCAAACCCTAGAAAAATGTAGTAGTGCATCTGATTTCCATGTCTTTTTTTCTTTCTTTCTTTGTGTGAGATGCAATGACAATTTCAAGCACCTTCCCTGCAAACATTTTTTAGATGGATCTAGGGCGGTAGCTAGAAGTGAACACTAGGGAGGGCTCAAGAGAATGTAGGGGGTGGAGCTCATAATTTTTTCCCCTCTCTCTGATGCAGAAAAATAAATTAGTGCATATTCACATTGTTTCTTATTAAACTGTTGTAATAACTTCATTTCATGCTAAGAAAAATATAGGATGATGAAAATTTTGGGTATATAACTGGTGCAAAATTAAACATCATGTTAGCTTCATATGTATAAGTAGGATGAGGTAGTGTTGAAACACTTATTTTTGATACAATTTATGTATTTCTGCAAAACTGAAAAAGGTCTTCAAAATTAAATTAAATTCTTGAACAGAATTCAATTTGGATTTTTGGAACAGATATTCACTTAGTGACCTTGGAATGTTTTCCAGGGGGGGTGGGGGTTCAAAATATTTTAGGGTGGGGCTGAGCCGTCCATAGCGCTTCCTTAGCTATGACCCTGGATGGATCTTCTCATAGCAAAAATGTATAATTTTAAATTTAATCCTTGTAACTCCAAGACTGTACGGGACTTTTGTCTACTGCTATAAGATTCACTGTGTGTATATTAATACTGTGCGACAATATCAGGGGTCTGTCCAGACTTTTTGCACAGGGTTTTGTTTTTGTGAAATTGTGAAGCTTTTCTTTATATTAGTGAAAACTCTAGTTATAATTTTGTGAATTTTAAATTTTCAATGTATTTAGATTTAGGTTTTCCTTCAATTTTATATACAGTCTAACTTCGATAACATGAATCTGAAGGGGAATCAAAATTTTGTTCATGTTATCAGTTCCATACTTTTGTATTTGTCTTTATAGGGAACTGTGAAAACAATTCATGTTCTTAGGATGAGCGAAGCGAATCCTCTACTAGGCCATTCAAATTAAACTTTGTCGTACACTTTACAAAAAAACTATTCAATATTTTGACTTCAAATTAAACACAAAAATAAAATATGATCTGTAGATTTGCAGAATATAATTTTTTTTACAGTAAAACGTTAAAAAAATATTATTTTAATAATTTATTTTGCATGCATTTCCAATACGGACACATTTTAGCAAATAAAAAATGAAACGCGTATATTTTCAGAAAAATAATATAAATCATGGAGTAAGTGATTATAGATAGAATCATGATTAATTTAATAAATAAAATATGTTTTCATTATTCAGCAAAATCGTTTGCACAGATGACACAAACATTTTAAAAGAATTGTATTATGATTTTTTTTTTTTTTTTTTTTTTTTTTTTTTGTAAAGTGGCAACAAAAGAGTTGTAAACAAATACAATTAATTGTTAAATTTGTTATATAAATGAAAAATTAAAAGAATTGCGGGAACTTGTTGCCTCGATTCAAGCTCTTTATAAATGTACTACAGCAAAGTTGCCCGATTCAGAAATGACAAATGGACTTCAACCATTTCTTAATTTATCATTTGTATCTAAAGTAATGTTACGATGTTATTTGTGGACCGAAAAATGTTTAGTGAACGGGACTTTAGGCTTTGTTGCACGTATTAAAGAAAATCACAAGCCAACAGACCACATATCGCAAATAATCATGGATAAATTTGAATACTACAGTAATTTAACTTTTAAGAATTGGTACGTACCAATTCCCCCAATAACTGAATTCTGGAAAAAATGGAAGCATAAACTGCTCAAGGAAAGAATTTCTTCTGCAGTTAGCTTTTTCTGTTACAATTCATAAATCCCAAGTTTTAACATTAGATGAAGCAGTTGTCGATACTGAGGCTATATAGGCACCAGTTGGCTTAAAAACGTACGTAACGTTGTCAAGAGTGAAAATCCTTCAAAATTAAGCATTCAATAGAAATTTTCCTTACGAAAAATTCTACAGTATCAAAAATTCTCATGCATTAACATGTATAAAAACGAAGAAATTAGAATAAAAAGTTTTACAGTTAAAAATTCATAGTATCGACGAGAGCAGATTTCAAATGTTTTTCCAGAAAATAGGATTTTGAAGAAGTAACTTTCTTCAAGCTCTCTTCAAATATATTATTCTAAAATAGCTATCAAAGATTATTTGATGTTAATTACAAAGATTGAAACATGCATATTTCAAACAACTTTAAAAAACATCAGTGGCTACTAGAAATTGTAAAAACATCTTTAAAAAGAATTTTTAGTTGAAAATTTAAAAATATTTTGTAAAAATTTACTTCAAAAATATTTTTTATGCCAGTCTTATATCATAAATAAAAAATTCCTGGGAAATTGAAAGTTATTTGGCTGAACTTACATTTGTAGAATTAAACTGCACCAAAACATAAAATAACGCTTCTGTTTAATAAAGATGCAAAAATAATATTAAAAAATATTGTTACTTTCAAACATATGCTTTATAAAATAATGCTTCGCGAATCCAAACAAAGCATGGCTTTTGCTAGTTAAAAGTAATTCACATTAAGCGTGCTCATGATAACGAGGTTTGACTGTACTAGATAAAAAAGCTAAGTAATATGTTCTTTTTAGGGATGCACCGAATAGTGATTTTGGCCGAATACTGAATGCCAAATATTTGACCAACAGCTGAACCGAATACTGAACATTTGGCTAGCCAAATAATAATTGTTGGGCCGAATACCGAATATTCGTCTTTCCAAATACTTTTTATATTTCAAAGTTTAAAAGTATTAAAATGTTACTTTTTAAAACAATTTTACATAATATTTAATAAAAGAGACTTCTATTTATCTAAACAAGAACTTTTTATAAGAACATTCAGTATTGAAAAAAATCTGCCTTTTTTATTTAAGAAGCATAATTATGAGAATTTTTCAATTAATAAAATCTTAAATATCATGATTTCTTCTACAAATTAAAACAAACATTTTAAAATCAAAGAGAAATAATGAAAAAATAATTGAAATGAAAAAAACTTCTTTAAACACCATAAAATAAGTTAACTGCGCAAGGCCTTTCGAAAGAACTTAGTCTTTCTTCGTCAGGCGCAAAAAAGACGTGCGTCCACAATGAATGTAGCGGCACGACGTGCGGTTGTCGTGCCGCTACATTCATTGTGGACGCACGTCTTTTTTGCGCCTGACGAAGAAAGACTAAGTTCTTTCGAAAGGCCTTGCGCAGTTAACTTATTTTATGGTGTTTAAAGAAGTTTTTTTCATTTCAATTGTGTATAACACCAGTTTCAATTTTATACAATGAAAAAATAGTTGAAGAAAAACTGTACAGTCTCATATTTGTTCTTTTTAAATAACTCAAGGCAGAATTTTTCAATATAAAGTATAAATACTTTCAACTTAATTCTGAATAAAGGAATGCCTAGCTCATAGTTCTTTACTTATGAATGGTGGCATTTTCCATCCATCATATCATATTTTACAGAAATCAAAGCATGTGAGTTGAAAATATAGTTATGGTATCTTCTTTACTGTTAATGCAACAAACAAAAACACAAGTTTTCTTAAGTGAAACTTTACAAACAGCAAATAAATAATGTAAAAATATTCTATTTTATTTAAATATGATTTTATTTCTAATTATTTTAAATATATTTATAAATTGACAGTTAAAAGCAGAAATTGTGAAATTTTTTTTTTTAAATTTAAATGTGTTTTAAATAGCTTTATTAAGCATTCGATTTGGCCAAATACTTTGATATTCGACCAAACCGAATATTCGGCAGGCCTAATAGTTTCATATTCGGCTTAACCGAATATTCGGTAACATGGCCAAATACCGAATAGATACTGAATATTCGGTACATCCCTAGTTCTTTTGTGAGTTTAACTGTTTATTTACAAGCCAGATTTTATATTTAAATGATAAAATTTGCGAAAAATTTAATTAGAAGATAAAAAAAATTATGTGAAAGATCTGTTTAAAAGACAAATAATTTTGTGAAGAATCTTATTTTGAAATCACATTTTGTGAAGGGTCCTGTTTGAAGATAAAAAAATTTGTGAAGAGTCCTGTTTTAAGATAAATTATTTTTATTTTGTGAAAGGTCCTTTAAAAGGACCTAAAATTTTCCTAAACATATCCCTGAATATTGACGTAGGTTTTCAATAATGTGAATAATGGCGCCTTCAATGAATGCCAAGAGCTGAGAAGCACCCTTGCTTCCTAAAAGGTTGGACAGGCCTGATGTATAGTTAAATTAAACATAACTATGATGAGATACATTTTTCTTGAATTATTGAACAAAACTTTCCTTGTAAAGCTACTTTATTAATTCACATAAAAATCATAAAATAAGGAAGTTTTACTCCAGGTTTAGCCTGGCTAAATAATGAAAAAGCTTGATTAATACATAAATATATTTGACAAAAAAATTGTGATTATGAGTAGTATCAGCAATACAGTTGAACCTCGAAAATCCGGACCTCCAAATTCCGGAAATCTCTAAAATCCGGACATTTTTCCGATTTCAGTTTTATTAATTTTAAAAATAAGACATATTTGTAATTTTCATCAATTGCAGTTAAATTCTGATAATTACCGTAAAATCCCTTTAATCTGCCCTTCCCGATCAAACGCCCCCTCCCCACTTTACAAAAGATTTGAAATTTTCAAAAAATCCCGAGAAAACGCCCTCCTCTTCCTAAAAAAAATCGCTGAAAACGGATCGTTTGAGAACGGTTGAATCATGATGAAATGAATGAATCATGAATCTTTGATGAAATGTGCATTTTTTCGAGATTTTTCAAGTGATTTCATGCTTTTTTTTTTTTTTTTACAAATTTTTCCTTTTTTGTGCTTTTTTCGACAGAATTTACCTTTTTTTTAAAAAAAAGCGCAATTTTTTTCAAGTATTGCTTCAAGTATCAAAATTCATGATTCATTCATTTTATCATGATTCATCCCTGCAAATTTTGGGAAACGGTCGCGGAAAAATCCCGTTTAAGCACCCCTTTCTAATTTTTAACCGATTTTTCGTCACGTTTGTTGGGGCGGATTAACTGTATTTTACGGTAGTTATAAAAAAAGATTTTTTAGTAAACCTCCAAAATCTGGAAAATTCGAAAATCCGGAATCGCCGCGGTCCTGACGGTTCTGGATTTTCGAGGTTCAACTGTATCTTGATTCTTTTTTTCAGAAATAATCAAGAAAATCCATGAGTTCTGTCATTATCGAGAATTATATATTGAAAACACAAAGAATGATATAATTACTAAAAAAATCTGTAATTTTGCTCTTACATTGAACTGAAAGTTTCATTGTTTACATATCTATAATAAATTGCAGATTTGAGAGTGTCTATTGTATTAATTACTTATGACCTTTCTTTTAATCATTTTTGTTTATTACTTTATTTAATTATTTTAATATTTTTCTACATTGCAAGCATTCATTATACAGTAGCCTTCCTCAAATCTGCACAGCTTGGGACCAGAGGTTATGCAGATTTCTGGTCATTGCTTTGTTTACATTTTTTAACAGTAATTTGAATGAAATCAACAATTAAATCAAAACTGTAATGAAAACTTACAATAAAATAAGTATTAAATTAAAATATTTTTTTAAATAGTTAAATACTAAAAGCAAAGGTCAAGTTAATCAATAATGTATGATTAAATATTCATTATAAAGATGAAATGTATTTATCCTAAATTATTCAATGAAACTTACCTCATAAAAGGCACATTATTAATTCTCATCAAAATCATAAAATTAGGAAGTTTTATTTCAGGTTTAGTCAGACTTAATAACCAAAAAAAAACTTGATTATACATAAATATATGTGGTAAGACGACTATGATTACCAATGATATCAGTAATATCTTGAATTTCTTCAGAAATTAATTTATTCTCCTTCATGATTAAACATGAATTCAATTATATTTACAAACAAATACTACAAATTAAAAAATATACATGGAATACAGTTGAACCTCGAAAATCCGGACCTCCAAATTCCGGAAATCTCTAAAATCCGGACATTTTCCGATTTCAGTTTTATTAATTTTTAAAATATGACATAGCTGTAATTTTCATCAATTGCAGTTAAATTCTGATAACTACCGTAAAATCTCGTTAATCCGTCCTTCCCGATCAAACGCCCCCTCCCCACTTTTTAAAAAATTTGAAATTTTCAAAAAATCCCGAGAAAACACCCTCCCTTTCAAAAAAAATCGCTGAAAACGGATGAATCATGCTGAAATGAATGAATCATGAATCTTTGATGAAATGTGCGATTTTTCGAGATTTTTTAATTAATTTCATGCTTGTTTTGGCTTTTTTTTACAAGTTTCTCGTTTTTTCGACAGAATTTATGTTTTTTTTAAAACCCAAATTTTTTCAAGTATCAAAATTCATGATTCATTCAACGATTCATTCATTTCATCATAACTCATTCCTGTAAATTTTGTTGAACGATCGCGGAAAAATCCCGTGTAAGCGCCCCCCCTCTAACTATTGTACGATTTTTCGTCACGTTTGGGAGGGGGGGAGGCGGATTAACGGTATTTTACGGTATATATATATATTACCATGGCTTATTTATGAAATGATATAGTAAAATTTCAAATAAATAAATAAAAATAAAAGTCACAAAAATTTTAAAAAATGTAGTATCGGAAGAATCGTTATTTGTTTGCACTGGGAGAAAAAATTGCATTTTTTGTTTGTTATTATATAGCCATAAAAAAAGATTTTTTAATAAACCTCCAAAATCCGGAAAATTCGAAAATCCGGAAAATTCAAAAATCCGGAAAATTCGAAAATCCGGAAAATTCAAAAATCCGGAATCGCCGCAGTCCTGACGGTTCTGGATTTTCGAGGTTCAACTGTAGATATAAAACTAAAACAATCAAATTATATCTGATATTCAACAAGTCAAATTATATCCTATATCTGAACTGAATGTTTCATTGTTTACATCTGTAAATTGTGCGCAGATTTTAGAGTTGTGGAAGTCTACTGTAATTTTGTGTTTAAAAAGTTATCAGTTTTGTGTAAAGAATAAAATAAAAGTAATCAAAGTATCAGTAAGTAATCAGTAGTAAGTAAAATAAAAGTATCAGTTTTGCATTTAAAAATTGTGGCAGTGTCCAAAATCCACAAAATTCTAAAATCTGCACATCTTCTGGTCTCAAGCTGTGCAGATTAAAGGGAGTCTACTGCATATCATTTATCTAAGAGGTCAAAGTAATTCTGTTGAAAATATTTTTAAATAATATCATTAAATTAGCAAACAAAAATCAAAGTTCGACCTAGAATGAATATACAGTAGACTCCCTACTCCCTCATATCCACACAGCTTGGGACCAGAGGTTTTGCGGATTTCAGGTCATTGCTTTGTTTACATATTTTAAACAGTGATTTGAATGTAATTAATAATGCAATTTAAATTATAATGAATGCTCACAATATATTAAAACATTAAAATAAGTAATAAACTAAAATAATAAAAATTTAGATAATTTTTAAAATGATTAAAGTATTAAAAACAAAGGTCTAATTAATACTCTGTAAATTAAGTGTTCATTATAAAGATTAAATGTATTTTTCCTCAATTATTCAATCAAAGTTGTACAATACTAATTCACATCAAAATAATAAAATGGAAGTTTAATTCCAGATTTAGACAGACTTAATAACCAAAAAAGCTTGATTAATACATAAATATATTCGGTAAGTAGATTATGATTATCATTGATTTCAGCAATATCTTGAATTTTTACAGAAATAAATTGATTTTTCTTTCAAGAAAAAACATGAAGTCAGTAACAATGACAAAAATTACAAATTATAATATGTTTGGAATTGATATAAAATTAAAGAAGTCAAATTTTATCCCTGTATCGCAACTGAATGTTTCATTGTTTACATACCTAAATTATGAGCGGATTTTAGAGAGTTGTAGATTTTAGGTTTGCAGATTTGAGGGAGTCTACTGTATTACATTTTTGACTGAATCTGTGGTATTGTTATTCTGGTTTTAGGGACAAAAATTGCTTGTCTTGATGTCTATTATCACTCCTGAATTTTTTTTTCTCTATTTTCACTGGTTAATTTTCTCAAGCGATATTTTTCATATAGCAAATAAATAATGCAAAAACATTATCTTTTATTTCAAAATATGATTATGTTTCTAATTACAGTAGACTCCCTGAAATCTGCACAGCTTGGGACCAGAGGTTGTATGAATTTCAGAATTTTGCAGATTTCTGGTCATTGCTCTGTTTACATTTTTTAAACAGCAATTTGAATGTAATTAATAATGAAATCAAAAGTATAATGAATGCTAACAATATAATAAAATATTAAAATAAGTAATAAACTAAAATAATGAAAATTTAGATAATTTTTAAAATTATTAAAATATTAAAAGCAAAGTTCAAGTTAATAATCAGTAATGTATGATTAAATATTCATATAAAGATTTAACATATTTTTCCTAAATTATTCAATGGAACTTGTCTCATAAAGGTGCACTACTGATTGACATAAAAATCATAAAATAAAGAAGCTTTATTTCAGATTTAACCAGAACTTGATTAATACACAAATCAGGGTTGGGTTTTCGACGTCAAAAAGGGGTTTTTGACATGACAAAGGTTTAAACCGGATTAAACCGTCAAAAACCTGTCAGAAACTGTCAAAAACCCATAGAGTCACAATCTGCTGCGGTGTACTAAAGTTTGTTGTTAAATCTTAAAACTAAGAACAGATGCCATACATTATGTTGAAATTTAATTATATTATGGGTAGTTAGTAGGTCTTTAAATATTTTTAATTGATAAAAATTAAGGTAAAAATCACAGATTTCAAATTTATGAAATTTATCTCAAAATGGACATGCAGAATTATTTATGTTTAAATATCTTGTTTATTTATTTATTATTATTATAATATTTAAAATATAAAGTTATTTAGAATGCATTTTGACATAGCTAATATTTATAAGTATTAACAAATTAAGTGTTGTAAATGCAGGATTTTCAAAAATGTGGAACTTAATAATATACATGTTTAATAATTTTTTTTATGCTATATACATAATATCCAGTAGGTTAATTTGAATTTAAATATAATACATATTATTTATTATATGTATGATTATTACACATTATTTTTATTCCCACCTCTGCCTCCTTACCCCACAGCACACACGCTAATAGTATTAAAAATACAAATAATGTTTACTTTGATAGCAAGGTAAGACAATAAGTAATTATTCAACAATTGAATACTTAAGATATTAAACAAAATTTTATAGTATTCAGTGAAAAAAAATTCACAGTATTTGTATAAGCTAATTTTTCAGCATAGTAAATAAATAGGTTGAATATTGTAAATAGATACTCAGATATTTATAGAAAGGAGCTAATTTTTTATTATTTTTATGTTAGTTATAAATTCAAAAAATGACTGATGATTTAAAATTCAGAATTACTGATTTTTCAGAAAAACCAAATAACAATTGTAAAAGTCAAAACAGAAAAAATATCACACTGATCTATGAAATACTTCTAAAACACAAAATATCATGTAATTTTTTTTTATATTATTATCTAATTAAATTCATAATTTTAAAAAATAAAACATACATGAAATACTTCCAATTAATTTGATTACATAATCAAAATCAATTCAAATGAAAATTATCAAAGTAGAAATTTAGTTCAATAATCCAATTCATTTGCCCTAGGTATCGCATGGTAGCACATAACCAGTTTTGAACATTTTTCTGTTCCTAATCAATTACAGAACCTGTCTAATCTTTAACATTATTTTAAACAATGGATAAATTTGGTCATAAATAAATTTCTTCATAATATATATCCCTGTATATTTTGAATAACACATTAAAATTTAATAAATAATATTACAAAAGATAAGTTTTCCAAAATCTAAGGTTTTGTTTAATATTCAAAATATGTTACTTCAAAAATTTAAATTTATTTTTTCTACAGCATATTTAGAAACATTTTCTTTATTAAAAGCAAATAAATTTTACTTTTTAAATATAAATATAGGTAGATATATATATGTAAATAAATATTTTTATTTACATATAAATATAGGTTTTTGACAGTTTTTGACATTTTTGACTAGGAGGTTTTTGACATGACGGTTTAAACCATGGTTAAAACCGTCAAAAACTGTCGCGTGTCAAAAACTTGCCAACCCTGACACAAATATTTGGTAAGCAGATTGTGATTACCAATGACATCAGTAATACCTCGATTAAAAAAAAAAAAAAAAAAAAATATTTGGGAAAAAACATGCATTTACTCATATTAACAAAAATTACAAATTAAAATATATATGGAATTGATACAAATCTTAAAAAGTAAAATTTTGTCCCTGTATCTGAACTGAATCTTTCATTGTTTACATTTGTAAATTATGTGTGGATTTTAGAGAGTTGTAAATTTTAGGATTGCGAATTTGAGGGAATCTACTGTATTTTGAATATCTTTGTAGGCAGTTAAAAGTAAAAGTTGTGAAATATTTTAAAAGGTTTTCTTAAGCATTTGGTTTGGTCAAATATTTTTATGTTCAGCCAAACCAAATATTCAGCAGGACGGATAGTTCGATATTTGGTGTGCCAAATAGAAGTACAGTCGAGTATCGATAATCTGCAAATTTCTATAATTCGCATTGCTTTACGAATGTAAACAGTGAAATAAACAGTTAAGAAAATGCACAAATTGGTGATCTAAAAATTTTTTTAATACAAATAATAACAAAATTGAAAAAAATCATAATAGAATAAAAGTTATATAAAAAAAATAGATGTTTCATTAACAGTAAAAAACAAACTTTATTATGGAACATATAAGTGATTATTTTTATTTAAATGCACATATATATCATTTTTTTAATAAAATAACTTTAAAAGACATTTTTTGAGATTAGCATATTAAATTATTAGATTTCTTATTTAGCTTTTCATATTATATTGATTATAGAATTAAAATGCTGTCTAGGAACAATAAAATGATGCATAATCCATAATACTCTATAATCCACAATATTCCATAATTCATACAACCTTTGGCCCGAGCTTGTGCGGATTATAGAACTTTGTATTGTATTCAGCTTAACGTAATAGATGCTGAATATTTGGTCATCCCCACATGAAATTTTTTTATACAAATGCTGATTGTAAAACTAACACCACACGATTAAAAAGTTGGGAGTAAGTCTAGCCATCTTAACAGATTTCAAAAGTTAGTCCATACTTAATCAATGATTGCTTAAAAAAAAATGCAACATCTGATTCTTCTGGATTCCACATCTGATTCTTTCTAAACATTTCAAATGTTAGTTTATTTATTTAGTATTTGGTTCTAATAGTTCCAGTCATTTTAAAAAGTTCCAACATTTGTAAAAGTAATCAACATATTTATGACTTTTATTTTTCTTCAATTTATAAACCGAAATTTTAGTTTAAATTCAATAACACTTATGTCGAAATTCAAATTGTTAACTGATAATTTAAATTTCAAAAAGCTTCAATGTTAACCATACAGGAAAATTCACATAATGATAACTATATATTGATTCTTATTCAATTCAAATTCTAATATACTATAGTCAAAGTATGAATAAAAAATTTACAGAATTGAATAACATGAAATCATACTACACTGTCTTTAAAATTTTAAAAGTTTCAATCATGTCAGAGAATTATTATTAACACTACACTGCATTATTATAAATTTATAACATCTGCGTTGCAAACACACAAAAAATATAACTTTTTATATGAAATACAATTAAAATTTCAATTACTAATCAGAGAAGGAAAATTGGAAAGAACACCAACATTTGTTTACATCTTTATTTATAATTGAAAGTCAATACATAATTTCAAACTAAGTAAGAATTTAAGACTACAATAATCAAAGCATGACTTCAAAATAAAATAACCTTTTAAGAATAGAATTATTAAAGATCACATAATTCCCTTATATTTTAAAAGTTAGATCATGTCAAAGATATCGATTAATTCACGTCGAATTATTATTATAACACTGAGTAATCAAAGCAAGGTTGTTATATTTTTTAACACCTGCTTTGAGCAAGGACTATTATATAACCGTGCATATTAAATATTATTTTTCCCGATTGATTCTTAGGAGAAAAAAAAGGAAGGATGAAAAATAATAACACACTACTGTTTACATTTGTACTTACAATACAAAGTCCAGCACTCGGACCAGGGTTCCAGCCATTACGCCCGCAATTTTCAACCCATTTAAATTTTCTATCTGGGTCAGTTGGAAATCTAAACATTCGAATTTTGTTTCTTGAGTGATTTGAACAATTAAGAGCAGCACAACCACCCATAATTACAAGTATTTATACACAAAAATAGCTTATTAATGTATGAAGCATCAGAAGGCGACAAGATGGCGCCTACGATAGCTTGAATTTGGAGAAAATTAGAAATTGGTAAAAAAAAAAATCTTAATATCATGTATACATGACAGATATTTAAATTTAAGAAATTCAATCATTAAAATTTTAAACAAGAATCTATTAAAACTGCAAGTGCATGCAAAATAAACTGCCCTCACACCAGGGGTCTTTTTTCTGTTTTTCTTTATTTTTGTTGTTGCGGCAATGGCAGCTGGATGTTAAGCATTCAGACTACGTGTTAAGAGAAATACCGATTGCTAAGTATCTGAGAATAAAAATATCTGAACGGAAATTTAATATTGGTGTAAGAAAACGAATACTTTCAAAATTTCCAAAGTAGATCTTCCTTATTCTGTTTCTAAAAAATTACAAAAAAAGTTTAATTGTAGAAGAACTACGGAAAAGTAAATCATAGTTGTATGAAATAATAATGATAAAACTTAATTTCACAAAAATATGTGCTATAGTAAATAACTAAAAAATACACGATCAAACTTTAAAACAATTTTATGAAATATTGAATGCACTAAAGCATACGTCTACATACCATTTTGTTGCTTAAAATCTAAAGGGTTTGTATCGTATATGTTATTTATATTACAATCTTACAAATAATAAATATTTTTCTTCAATATAAAAATAAATTGCTTACAGAACACAACTGAGCATTTGGCCCTGGTATCCATCCTTCTCTCTTACAATTGGTAATCCATATTTTTCTTCTCTCTTGATCCGATGGAAATCTGAACATTCTGAAATTTTTTTCAGAACTGTTTGAACAATTTAGTGCTGCGCAACAACCCATGATTTGGAATAATGAAACAATTAAGAATACTTTTAAATTAATAAAATTGGCATAACGCTGTCAAAGAATGCACCAGTAATAATCGATGGATATGTATTGTCCAGCAGAAACAATATGGCAGACAACCACATACCAGTACTCGTTTATGTCACTATTTAATAAAGGAAAAAAATTATTTTGGTGTAACACTAGATGGCGCCATATTTCCATCATATTGCTAAACAAACTCAGCAAGTAAGTGTGTAATCAAAATTCTCGAGTTTTACTACGAAATTCATTTCTACTACTTCTTGAAAAATTTTTAATGCACGAATAGATTCCAAGTATAAAGAACTCCTAAGGAACATGGCGTCATTGTTTCTGATTAGAAAATTTCTATTTAATATTTTAATCGTAGAATTTATTAAAAAAAGCGAAAAATTAAATTAAAAAAATGCATTCCGACTACACACACTGGAAAATAATAATTAAATAAATAATAAATTTTAATTTAAAAAACTTCTTATTTTTTCTTTTAGTTATAGAAATATCTCAGCCATCCAATGCAAAAATTATTTAAAAATGCAAAAATCTTTACAAATTTTATCCATTGAAGTAGTCCCCCCTTAATCACAGTTTCTAATATTTTTTGTGATTAAATAAAGAGAAATTTTTTTCTATAAATGCAGTATGATCATAGGCTTAATCAACTAAATATATCATCAACTTGCTCTCTAAAACTAGGGGGGCAAAAGTTTCGAAGTACTTTTCGAGAAAATTATAACCCCCCCCCCCCCCTCTTTTCCAGACATTGCGTGGACACATGTACACTAAAAAATTTAAAATTTTTAATATATTTTTAAAAAAATAAATGTTTAAACATACACGAAAAAATAAGGAAAAATCCGAAATAAGTCATTTCATGTCTTTAAAAATATATTTTAAAATTTTGAATGCATAACCGTTATATCTCTTATGTTTGATGCACTGTTCAACCGGAAAAAGTTCACAAACTTAATAAAAAGTTGTCAAAGATTTCTAGAGATCTGCATGGGCCGAAAATTCAGGCTCGGATCGGCCCGAATGAAAGTTATTTTTTCTCTTCCCGGAGTAAAAAATAAAAGCGCGGCCCGTTCTGAAATCAGTGAAAGCAGACCCGGCTTGTCCTGACTCAGTTTCTTTAAAAAATGTCGATTTTTCTTAACATACAATAAAGATTCTTTTAAAGAGTACAGCATAGTGAAAAATATAGTGTCAATTTATCCCATAAATAATTATGGGATAAACTGACAGTATATTTCTAAATTATTATGTGCAAGTCAGACAAGACACAATAACAACAATAACGATCACTTAAATTCTTAGACATTTCAACATTTAAATAAGCTGTGTTTGTAGTGTTATCGTATGACGGTCAGTTATCTGCATGATGGATATAGACCCTAGGAGAGTGCCCTGCGTCTTTGTCTTTCTAAGTGAAACCCGTATTTATGCAAGGTTCAAAGGAAACCGCGAAAACTCCGAACGGTTAGGCTGATGGGCGCGAATGGGTTCGAACCCATCACCTTTCGACCACCATCTTCGAGAACAGAACCTGTCAGCCACTGGTGGGGTCCATTTAAATAAGGATTCATAAAAAAATAATGTAGCTTAGAATAAAAGAACAAAAGGAGTGTTAAAAATCTGATTGTGAATCTTAATTTTTGAAGCTTTATAATTTAAAAACTAGATTCGTGAAAATATTTCTTCGATTTGTGAAACTATTTCATTTATTAAGGCTGTTCTTAAATTCAAAAGAGTTACTTTCTGACACATTTCTGAATTCATTTCTTCTCGGAAATGCATAAGATTGGCAAGTGTTCTTATTCAGAAACTATATAATCGAATAGCGTTATCCATTTTTTGAGAAAGACAACGTATCTTTGAGATAATACTGATAAAGGGAGCGCTTGAATCGAATTTCCAGAAGAGACATCGCCGGAAAGGGTAAAAACCTGAAGCCGGAACAAGAATATCTCATATGTCGACAAGTAATTTGTTTATCAAAAATGGAAAACGCTAATTGATTCCTAATCCCTTAAATAGTTAAGTTTCTCAAATTTAAATCTTTACAGTTAGAAGTTAGTCAGAAAAAATATAAAAGCTTCACGTTGTGGTGCAGTTAATTTCAGAACCACCTTCAGGTATATTTCCAAAGATTACGTTAACAGAAGTTCATTATCGCTGTTATAATTTTTACAAAACATGTTGCTTGCTTCCAACAAAACATGTTACTTCCTATGAATAATTTAGTTCAGCTCCGGCTCGGCTCGACTATGTAGGGAAAACAAGCACGACATAAGTCTACTGAAGATAAAAAATATAGATAAAATAAAATAAAATGTCTCAGACACCATATCCGATGCCAGTCTCTACGGTGGACATGCTATATTTTCGAACATGTCATTGATGTTTGTCGAATTATCATCGGCTCGTGACGCACATTTATACTTATTCACACAAAAGTCTAATTCAATTAAAGTAGCTGATATTTTATCGGCTTTACGTAACCTTTTAAATCGGGCCGTTTGACCCGAATTTTTTTCCCTGCCCAGCCCAGAACGGTTGGCCCGTTCGATTTTTTTACCGGCCCGTTGGAAAATTTGCTTTCACACCGCCGGCCCGGCTCGGCCCGCGAATGTCGTGTACGGGGCACGGGCAAATGCAAAATCCGGCCCCTTGCTTTCGAAGGTTTTATTTAAGGATGGTAAGTGGAGAGAAAGGAGATTGAAATAAATATGTTTAAACTCTTTATTCTAGAACGGCAACAAATGACAAAATTTTATTTTGAAAAAATCTTTAGCTAACGTTCTGATTGGAATGAATAAGAATTTTTTTTTGTCACGCCTTATAGAATACACGGAATAATTTTAGATTAAGGATGTAAAAATTAATATTGTTTTGAAAAAAAAGTAATTGTCTACTCTACATTGTTTCAAGTGAAAAAAACAAGAACAAAAACTAGAGCATCGGTTATTGATTATGATATATTTTCCCACATTTTTAGAGTATTGTTAAGAAAATCTATTCCTTCATACAATGAAGTCAAACTAAACAAACAATTTAGAAACATGGAATGCAGTTATAAATCTATTTTCAAGAATTTCTATCCATAGCAGATAATATATGTGAATAATTTTTTGCAACTCTGTATATGATCTATAGAGCTATAAGCATATCACATATGAAACTAAAACTAAAATTTATATTAGCTGAAAAATTCATAAAACAACAAAAAAGGTTTTTCTATGGAATTACTATTTAATAGATGACAATATATGAAAAATACAGTGAAGTTTGGTTAAGCGGAAAAACGCCTAAAACAGTTGAAAATGCATTTTCAGGAAATATTTTCATGGACGTCAATGCGATTTTTTTTTGGTCGAAATTTTCACATATTTTATATTGTAAAAAATGCTTCTATTCGTCGGAACGTTTCGAAATTTCGGTAGGTGATTTAAATTTAGTCTGCAGAGATGCTCTAAAAAGATTGCACAGAAATGCGAATTTTTAGGCACTTTTAAAGTAGAAAAAACAATTGTCTCAACAAGCCTGAAATTGACCTGCGGTCGTGAATTTTTCGAAATGATTAAGATTGGTATTTTTAAAAACCACGATTATATCTTCGAAGAAAAGAAGATCTCTGCTTTACATACATATTTTATTTGTTAACCCGTATCTCTGAAAATGAGCCCTAGAGAAGCGATGAGGTATGGGAGAAAAAAAAACTGATAAATCGACACATTTTGGAAAAAAAAAAAAAAAAAAAAAAAAAAAAATATATATATATATATATATATACAGGGAAAATAACTGCGGATTAATTTTCGAAACATACTGACAAAAGCAAGGTTTCTACCTCATGGTAAAAATTCCAGATTTTCCCTTATTTTTCTCAAAATTTAGCTTATGAATTGTTGTAAGACTGCACAATGAACAACTTTAAAGTAGATGAATGTTAAAAAAAAATATGTGCTGTATGAGTTTCCAGTTTTCAATATTGTTAATATTTGTATATCCATTTATTTATTATCATATAATTTGCTTAAATATTATGCAAAAATTTTAGATTGGATTAATAATCAATTAAACATTTTTCACATTTACAATCAATATTCTTATTCAAAGTGGTGCATCAAAAATTCCTTGACTTTTCCCTGACTTTTTGCCTGAAATTCCGAATCTTCCTGACTAGTAAGACCCTGAAAAGTATTTTCTCCCGTGAAAAACTGAACAAATTCGAAATTTTTCCAATGTGTAATCGACAAAATTCGCAACAATAATTTTAAGTTAAAAAAAAAAAAATCTGAAATATACAGCAAATTTTCTGAAAGGTTACAGCAGAGAAGTAGGAAGAAAAATCCTTTCCCGATACTAATTATACGTTTTTTACATGACTTTTTGACAAAATTAATCTTTTTTATCCGCTATCCGTCGACAAAATTTGTGTTTTTTTCGCAATCCTGGAACAAAATTTACGTTTTTACCGCGATCCTATTTGACAGAAATTTGCGCTTTTGCGCGATCTTTTGTCAGAAATTTGTCGAAATCCTTTGATAAAATTCGAGTTTTTTCCGCGATCCTTTGACAAAATTCGCGTTTTTCTGGAATCCTTTGACGAAATTCACGTTGTTTCACAATATTCAACAGTTTGCGTTTTTTCGCGATTTTTGACAAAATTTGCGTTTTTCCGCGACCTTTGACATGATTTGCTTTTTTCTTTCGATTTTTTGGATAAAATTTGCGTTTTCTCCGCGATTGTCATTCAGAAAACATTTCGTGTTATTTTAAAATATTCAACAAAATTTGTGTTATTTTAACAATTCTTTGACAAAGTTCGCGTTTTTCCACGATTTTTTGACATAATTTTCGTTTTCTCTCGATTCTTTGCAAAAATTCGCATTTTATTGCCATAGCTTGGCAAAATTCGAATTGTTTCGCGATATTCAACAAAATTTTATCGGTCCTTTGACGAAATTTGTGTTATTTCTGCGATTCGCTGATGAAATTTGCCTTTTTTCCACAATACCTCTATAAATTTCCACTTCCTTTCGCAGTTGTATACGAAAAAATTTGTGGCTTTTTTTGCGATACTTTGACGAATTTCCCGATTTTTTGAATTCCTTAGGAAAATCGCTCTTTTTTCCTGATTCTTAGACGAATTTTTCGTTATTTTTCTGTTTCTTTACAAAGTAAGTTTTTTACTTCGACCTTTCAATGAGACTTGCATTTTTCAGCAAGTTTTTGACGAAATTCGCGTTTTTTCAGTTTGTTGGCGTAATTAGCGATTTTTTTATGCGAATCTTTGACGAAATTGATATTATTTCTTGATCATTTATCGAAATTCGAGGACTTTACAGTAAAGCTAAGTTATGTCCAAATTTTCGGTCTGATGACCATTTTTCTTTTGAATTTCGTCTCCTTAAATTTTCGGGAAATTGGGAACGAAAATCACATGGAAATTTGTGAATTTTTTTCACATCCGATTGATGAAGCTCTCTGTCTTAAAGGACTATTACATTTTAGGGAAATTTCCAGCGCTGTTTATTCCTTGAAAATGAGTACTTTTTATTTTAGTACTTTTCCTATTTTTTCAGAATCGTACGAACCATAAAAACGGTTTCTGTGCATTCGCGAGTGCTCGAAAAGAAAACAATGAGTTTTTGATGAGAGTTCTTTCTGATCCTTAATTTATAACTCAACTATTTATGAGAAATTTAAAATTCTGAGTCTGAGTTACATCAGGAGAAGCCTTGGAATATCCTCATTTAAATTTTCAGACTTACATGCAATAAATTTTTCTAGCCATCCCATACACACAGAGCGAAACTTTATTTTGTTAGTATTGACATGTTTTTTAACATTTAAGGGTGTATTTGGATTCAAACTGCTTATTTTCCGATTTATTTTTGAATTAATTTTTGCTGTCAAATACATCAAAATTTCAAAATCTCAGTTTTGGAAAGTACACAAGGTGCCGTGATTGTAGATTCTTTGATAAATGCAGAAAATACTGCAAAAAAAGCAATCAAAAACGGCATTTCGAACCGATTTTTCCCAAGCGGGAGAAATGGGAACGAAAAAAAGGGTCATATCGAGAAGGTAATTGTTTATAACTCAAATTCTAATGAATGGAGCGTAAAAAGACATCACAAGGCACCTCATACGTCTCTTCAAGAATCTTCTCAGCAAGTTTCATGTTTCTACTTTTAAAAATGTGTCTGAAATTGTATCGGAAAATTTCGAGCTGTTGAAGATGGAAAAGCGTTTTTTCGAATACACCCTTAAGAATTTTAAAATGACAAATCAAAACAAACGTAGAAAAACTGAATATGATAGCAGATTTTCTATTTCTCTGTAAAGTATAGCTACTTAATTCCAATTTACATGTCCATCCCATACATGCATACAAACAACTCTAAAATGAAAAAAAAAGACTCATAGGTTCAGCATTTTTGGAAGGGAAAAAAGAATAAGAGGAAACATTTTTTATTGAACATAGACTATTGCATTAAAAAGTTTGCTAAGATGTATGTCAGATAATGCTGATATGAACATAAAGATGTTATTGTTGGGTATTTGAAATTATTCAGCATTTATTCTTGTTTGCACTCAAAATATAGAACAAAAATGTTAAAGAAAAAAGATAAAAGGTTAAATAAAAAAGAAGAGAAAATCAAAACATAAAATTGGCCCTTCATCTCAGTACAAAAAACTGGAGGGGCAAAAGGTAAGTCTTGCTTCTGCTCCTGGAAAACTAGGGGGGGGACATATGGCCCCTCCCCCTCGACCCCACTAGATTACGCCCATGAGTATGATGACACGCACGCTGGAAAATAATAATAAATAAATAATGCGTTTTAATAAAAAAAAATTTCTTGTTTAATATAAAAACAAATCTTTTCTTTTTTAGTGTTTTCATAAATTTTCACAAGTTTGATCAGTCACGTTTGATAGAGATCAATCTCATTTATGCAATGCAAAAGGCATTTAAAAATATTGGCACAGATGTCATATACGCACCACATTTGCACGAGTTTTTTCTCTCGCCAGTTTGGCATTTCACATCGGCGCCAAGAAGAAAATACGTTTATAATAATTGTTAGATTGATTAAATGATACAACTGCATGCATTCAATATGGCTATAAGTATTAATGTTTACGATTTATTGTGAAAATTATATTTACTGTTTTGCTATATACTAGGTTTATTATTTATAACTGTTTATTTGTCGTTTAATTTTTATTATATTCATGTTTTTTACCAGATATTTTTTATTTTAATTCTTTATTTTTTTTTTAATTATATACTACATCAATAATTATTTATATCAAACTATCATTTCTTTATTTTTATTTCCTTTTTTAGGTGCAGCCAAGGGGGTGGTTTTAGGGTTAAAACCCCTCCCAGAGCTGAGAAAGATCGCTATAATTGCTGCTTATACGAATGAAATCCAACTTAATATTTAAATGTTTTGGCGCATTTCGGAATCCGCCACTTAATTGATTCAGATTTCATTTAATAAAGTGATTCAATTAAATGGCGAAAATTCTACTTAAAATTGTGAAAGTGCATATTACATGAATCAGTTAAGTAAAAATTGGTTATTTGAACTAAATTACTTTTCTTAGATGCTTCATGCTAAAAAAAAAAAATTTCCGACCACACAGACGCTCTTTGAGTTTAAGTATTATACACTAAATATTCTAATTAGTACTGATTCTATTAACCGGCGATTCAAATAACCTTTATCAGAAACTCAAAACCCCCCTTAGAACCGAATTCTGGCTGCGCCACTGGTTGTCGTTCAGTCTGTCCGTCTGTCTGTCCGCATATAACAACGTAAAAACTACCCAACGGAATTGTTTGAAATTTAAAATATATAATTATTACATAATTTTGTCGAGTCATTTCAAATTTTATGAAAATCGGATGCATAGATCAATTACAGAGACAATCAAAAATATTCCGTTACGTTACAGTCAATGGGGAAAAAGTTTCAAATGCATTTTAATCGTTTAAAATTTAAAATATATAATTATTACATAATTCTGTCGAGTCATTTCAAAAATCGGCAGCATAGATCAATTACAGGGACAATCAAAAGTATTCCGTTACATTACGGTCAGTGGTGACCATCCCACCTAAACCCAATTACGCAAATCCCCCCCAAAAAATCTTTATATTTTAACATTGACCCCCTCCCTAAACAGAACGTCAATTGTAAAATATATTCTACTTTTAATCTACAGCAGATTCAAAAGATAACGAATATGCGAGTTGAGTTATTATTGCCCTTATCTAGAATTTAAAGAAAGAAAACACAGCAACATTTCTGGAAATTAAATGTTGAAAAAATTTAAAAGTGATGTTAAAAAAATCAAGATTTTTTTAACAGTAAAAAAAAAAGGGAAATACAGTCGAGTCTCTATATAACGAAATCCATTGTTCAAGTAAAAAATTCGTTATATAGAGAAATTCGATGTATAGCGAATTATGTTAAAAATCACATTTAATGTGTAAATTTTGAATAAATATTATTTTTGATCTTTTTAATTAAGAATTTGAATTGTTTAAAAGTAAATATTAACCTAACATTTTATTTCTTACTTATTTAAGTTGTTTCAAAAAAGAGAATATGCATTTATTTGAAAGCTTAATGAAAATCAAATAAGAAAGACTTGCATTAATTTCAGACGAAGGTATCTGTAATTTTTTGTTGGTTTGATTTTAAAATTGCTACGCTCTCAAAAAAATAGCTCAAATTTTAGCAAGGAATGAAAAATTGTAGTTAACATTTTCCTCCATTTGAAGGCCTCTCTTATGTGCCTCTCATTGATTCCTCTCTTATACGTGTATCAATCCAATTGACTCTGTTTTGAGACAGATGTTGAGAGGTGTGTGGGAGGTGGGATGAACTCGTTGGATTTAAAGAACAAAGAAAGTAATATTTAAAAAAAAAAAAAAAAAAAAAAAAACTCAGCACTGAACGATAAATTAAAAATAAGTGATGGAAGATTGATTGCATATGATTTAGATGCTTTTTTAAAACTGAATAATTAGAATCAATTTATGAAAAAATTCGTTATATGGAGATAGATATTTCGCTATATAGAGACTGTTTTTAATGTAATCATGCGAAAAGGGGACCGTTCCTAC
Source organism: Maratus speculifer (assembly GCA_964019185.1). Classification (NCBI taxonomy): domain Eukaryota; kingdom Metazoa; phylum Arthropoda; class Arachnida; order Araneae; family Salticidae; genus Maratus; species Maratus speculifer. Next base: position 110,924,329 of record OZ025301.1, read on the forward strand.
TAAAAATTCGTTATATAGAGAAATTCGATGTATGGAGTTTCGTTATAGAGAGACTCGACTGTATTAAGAATTAAAAAATCCCTCCCACCTTTAAAATGTACTTTTTTTCAAATTCCCCCTCCCCCCCCCCAAAAAAAAAACTAAATTGTATGACGCATCTTACGTCACCAAACCCCTCTGTGGGCACCCCTGATTACGCTCAATGAGGAAAAAGTTTCAAATGCATTTTAATGGTGTTACACTCATTCAAACATAATAAAATTGATATGAATCTATGAAATATATAGTATAATATACAATTTGCACAATCTGTGTTGCAAAGAACATTTATTATTGGTTTACAAGGCCGCACAAAAGTATTCCATTACATAAAGGTATTGGGAGAATATTGCTTAGTGAGAGTTTTAATTGTAATTAACTATTTAACATTTTATGAGATTGATGTACGTTGCTAAGGATACTACAAGATATTTCCTTTATAAAAGAAAGCAGATAGTATTTACAGGGACACACAAAAGATTTGGGGTACTATACTGTATCCGAAATACTATCTACTATAACAGCAAGATCTGAATATTTTTAAAACTTCCTTATCGTACGAACGCACCTTTTTTGCTACGTTTCACGAGCAATATCCAACTTGTTTAAATATTAGATTCTTTTCCATTTTTTCACGTTATTTTATTTTTATATTACAATAAAAAAAAATCACGTACTGTTATTGCATGCAATTTGTAACTTATATAGGGATGAGATTTCCGCTTTTTTGAACACCAGTAAAATTTTAGAGAAAATGCTATATTATTTAATCGGAACATTTTTTCGATTTAAGAGACCAACATTTTCTCTAAAATTAGCTGGTGTGGAAAACAGCGGAAATCTCATCTATACTAATAAAATCCGTACCCCTCTGTCTGTCTGTCTGCTTGAAGCCGATTACAGTTCGCAACACGGGCGAGTTGGAAGTCGCGAGAGGTGTCTTTCGATTCGAAAAATTCCGGGAAAGTCATTTCGGGCATTTTCGAGACCGTGGGACCAAAATTAAAAAAGTTATGAATTAAAAACCGGTCGGGAATCGGAACGGAAAACGTCTTATTTCCCAAACAGGTCTCAAACGGAGCTCTGAGGCAGAACACTGCGCTACCTTGCGGTGAAGAACAGGAACTTTTCCCCTTTGGCTAAAAGAAGAAGCAGCCGAAAACCTATTTTTCTCCCGTCAATTTATCAAAGAATGTATAAGAGAAAAAGAAGTATTTGGTAAAAAATATTAAACACTGTTTAATTAATATAATAAGTACAAATATTTAAGCACAGTAAGATATGTTCACTAAAAGGTAATAGTGTTGCTAATTAATATTTTGAGGATCTCAGATGTAACTGGCTATTCATATATTTATTCTGTATGTGAGTATTAATCGTTGTAGCTCATTTTCATACTTTTTCTTTTTGGTAGCATACACGAATATTGTGTAACCTAAGATTTACGCGATTAATACTAATTTCTGTTAGTACAAACGGAAAACGAACTGCCAAAATTATTTGTTAGTTATGTTCTTTGTGATATTAATGAAATTACTTATTTTTTTAATAGCAGTCATTTGCAGTTTTTAATAAACAAACTTTTTTTGCGTGTTTTTTCTTAAACCATCATGCAGACAGTTTTTAAAGTAGAAAAAAACTGATTACATATTCAGAATCTGCGTAAAAGTCTGCTTCTGATGATCCAAAAAATACGAGAAAATGTATTATGGACACGCAGCGCCAACCGTGCAAAACCAAATATTTTTAACGGGACAATGGCGACCATGGCGCGTAGCGCCGGTGGGCCGGCTTCGCAGGATGGGCCCGTACCGCCCACTGTGCGAAATCACATATTTTAACGGGATAATGGGCGCATAACAACCATAGCTCTTTAATTTACTTTTTTTGTGCTGAGGATTCGAACACCAAGACTTGCTTATTAAATGATTTTTTTTGTTTATTATATATTGCTTAATATCGAGGTTCGTTTGGAAAAAGTAGCCCAGCTAGCGGGCGTAGCTCGCTAGTCTATACTAATAAAATCTGTGCGCCTCTGTCTGTCTGTCTGTCTGCTTGAAGCCGATTACAGTTCGCAACGCGGGCGAGTTGGAAGTCGCGAGAGGTGTCTTTCGGTTCGAAAAATTCCGGGAAAGTCATTTCGGGCATTTTCGAGACCGTGGGACCCAAATTAAAAAAGTTATGAATTAAAAACCGGTCGGAAATCGGAACGGAAAACGTCCTTTTTTCCAAACAGAGCTCAAACGGAGATCTCAGGCAGAACACTGCGCCACCTTGCGGTGATCGACTAGAACTTTTCCCCTTTGGTTAAAAGAAGAAGCAGCCGAAAACATCTTTTTCTCCCGTCATTTTGTCAAAGAATATATAAGAGAAAGAGGTAATAGTGTTGCTAATTAATATTTTGAGGATCTCAGATGTAACTGGTTATTCATATATTTATTCTGTATGTGAGTATTAATCGTTGTAGCTCATTTTCATACTTTTTCTTTTTGGTAGCATACACGAATATTGTGTAACCTAAGATTTATGCGATTAATATTAATTTCTGTTAGTGCAAACGGAAAATGAGCTGCCAAAATTATTTGTTAGTTATGTTGTTTGTGATATTAATGAAATTACTTTTTTTTTAATAGCAGTCTTTTGCAGTTTTTAATACCGAAACTTTTTTGCGCGTTTTTTCTTAAACCATCATGCAGACAGTTTTTAAAGTAGAAAAAAACTGATTACATATTCAGAATATGCGTAAAAGTCTGCTTCTGATGAACCAACAAATACGAGAAAATGTCTTATGGGCGCGCAGCGCCAACCGTGCAAAACCAAATATTTTTAACGGGACGATGGCGACCATGGCGCGTAGCGCCCACTGTGCGAAATCACATATTTTTAACGGGATAATGGGCGCATAACAATTATAGCTCTTTAATGTACTTTTTTTGTGCTTGAGGATTCGAACACCAAGACTTGCTTATTAAATGATTTTTTTTGCTTATTATATACTGCTTAATATCGAGGTTCGTTTGGAAAAAGTGGCCCAGCTAGCGGGCGTAGCTCGCTAGTCTATACTAATAAAATCCGTGCGCCTCTGTCTGTCTGTCTGCTTGAAGCCGATTACAGTTCGAAACGCGGGCGAGTTGGAAGTCGCGAGAGGTGTCTTTCGATTGGAAAAATTCCGGGGAAGTCATTTCGGGCATTTTCGAGACCGTGGGACCAAAATTAAAAAAGTTATGAATTAAAAACCCCTTGGGAATCGGAACGAAAAATGTCTCAAATCCCAAACGGCGCTCAAACGGAGCTCTGAGGCAGAACACTGCGCCACCTTGCGGTGAAGGAAAAGAACTTTTCCCCTTTGGCTAAAAGAAGAAGCAGTCGAAAACCTCTTTTTCTCCCTTTTTTGCGCGTTTTTTCTTAAACCATCATGCAGACAGTTTTTAAAGTAGAAAAAAACTGATTACATATTCAGAATCTGCGTAAAAGTATGCTTCTGATGAACCAAAAAATACGAGAAAATGTCTTATGGGCGCGCAGAGCCAACCGTACAAAACCAAATATTTTTAATGGAACGATGGCGACCATGGAACGTAGAGCCCACTGTGCGAAATCACATATTTTTAACGGGATAATGGGCGCATAACAACCATAGCTCTTTAATTTACTTTTTTTGTGCTTGAGGATTCGAACACCAAGACTTGCTTATTAAATGAATTTTTTTGTTTATTATATACTAGCAGTTACCCGTGACTTCGTTCACATAACATTTAAAGAAGAAATAACTGATCAATCAAGCAAAAAAATTCGATGATGGAAAGAATGTGTAATTAACTTTTTATCGCGAATTTATGGCAAAAAACTTCTGATAATCCCTATTTGCTAATTTGTTTGCTGGTTAAAATTTTCCTTTCAGCGATTAATACTAATAGATAGAAACATTCTTGAATACTTTTGTTCAGCCCTGTAGTTTTCCAAGTGCCTTTAATACATGAAAGTATCTTTCTAAAATTTAGTTCAAACAAAAATATTCCTTATAACCTAAATTAAATTTTCAGAAATTATCATCCGAAGACAACCTTGTATCCAGTTCTTTGCGGGACCCTGCATATCATTTTATATATACACTACAAACATTTCTTAGTTTACTGAATGCAGTTCAAAATGAAAATACATATTTGTTTAAAAAGCACCTTTAAGTAAATTAAGCTCATATTCATAGCTTTCCGAGATCTTTTGTGTAACACTGTATATCTAAATTTAACTATTTATAGTATTACCATTTATTCTCTCCATTTAATATGCATAGATTTAGCAAAACTTAAAAGCACATATGATAATTCAAAATGCATTTCATCCATGCAACAGTCATCATCCATGATATACAGTACTTCGGATAGAATATAAAATATTTGAAATCTTTTGTGTGTCCCTGTAAATGCTATGCACTTCGTATTATGCATGAAATAACTCACATTAAGCCTCAGCAATGTATATCAATTTGATTATACATGAAATCGTTTACCATAATTAAAATATGTCGAAAACTGTTCCTCCTTTTATTCTTATGCAATGGAATTCTTCTGTGTAACCCTGCAAATGAATAATAAGTGTCCTTTTCAACACATACTTCACAAAATGCATATTTTAGTGCACTTTGTAAATGCATGTAAATTTTAATATGTTTCACAGGGTGCAACATCGTTAAATTTAATTAAAACGATTTTCCCCATAATGCCGTAATGTAAGGAAAATTTTTGACAATCCCTGTAAATAAACTAATCATTGTAGAAACTTTATTTTCAATAGGTATTCGTGCTAGGTAAACGTTAAGAACGTCCAAGAATTTCATGGAAATCGGAGTATATTTACGAAAATTAGAAAGCGACCAGACAGACAGACAAATCGAAAGCATAATAACTTTTCAACTTTGTTCGAAAGTGTTAAAAAATCGGTCCAAAAATATATTAATCAGTAGTTTTATTTTCCGCCTTTTCCCCACAAAAAATTTCTTCCATTGATAATTATGAGTTTTGAATAAAAATATTCATTTGTATGTAACTTATAACTTATTAATTAACATAAGTAAAAAATATTTCCGATTCATTTTAAATATGACGTCTTTATTTATCTCGCTCCATTAGCTACTGATATTCATACCCCTTATATTTTTAACGACTGCTATAAAGTACCTGTTTTATTTCAACTATGACGTCACATTTTCATAAGTGAACCATTTTATTAAAAATATAATTCTTTTTCATTCTTTTTACTTTTAATTTATGTCGCCATATTTTACACAAAAATTCCCATTAACTAAACAAATATCCTTGTTAAATATATTATAAAAAATACACCTTTTATTTTTATTTAAAACATGACGTCATATTTATTTTCTTTTAAATTATTTTATTATAGTTTTTAGCGTGGAAGTTTTCTATTAAAAATTCATTGCCGCTGAAAAATTATTATTCCAATTTTTTATTTTCTTGGCAACAGGAAAGAAAAATGGTTAAATTTTATCTGAAAAATGCCTAATGATTTTGTATGAAAAATAATTAAATTTTAAATTATTAAGGAAAATATTTGAATAAAATAAATAAAAATTAGCCTATGTTCATTCCACGCCTATAATCTAACCATAGGCAAAGATTCAAAGACATTAATCCATCCGTTTTGAAGCCAAGTTCATTCCAATTTTCGGACACACTTTCACATTTATAATATATATAAGGATTGCTTAATATCGAGGTTCGTTTGGAAAAACTGGCCCAAAAATTTTATTTTTGATTATAAGCAGGGACTAGCGAGCTACGCCCGCTAGTCCCTGCTTATAATCAAAAATAAAATTTTCGCCAAATTGGCTGGGGAAAAAAGCACATGCAAATGTGGTGCGTATATGACATCTGTGCCAAAATATTAAAATGCAAACGAAATATCTTAAATATATATATATATACATACAGGATTAGCATTAGTGAGCAAATCTTTCCAGGTGACTGCAGTAGCCGCTTAATCGCAGATAATCAAGGATGTAGTGGAGAGTATACGGGGGTATATGCCGTATACCTTCTGGATTTTTTAAAGGAACACTGTATACCCTCTATTTCTCCAGAAAGCTATAGTATACACACATTAGAGTATACCCTCTGCCTTGAGCGTATATCCTCTGCTATTGTATATTCTCTGTTATTTTTATGACTTCACCCCTGCAGATAATTTCTTCGCGTCATTGTATCCAAACATCCAAACTAAGCAAAATGTAAGCAAATGGATAATATGATGCGAAGAAATTATTAGCATAAATTTTACTTTTATTTTTGGATAGCATGCCACAAAAGATAAATTAATTTATTCATAAATACATTTCTGTGTATGGTATAGATTCAGTGGGAGTAGTATATTTAATAGTGTATTGAGAAACTAAAAGTTTTAGTTAAATGCTTTAATAATTTAGCCAAGCCATAAAACAATTTAGAGCATCAAAGAATAAACTTTGATGCATATTTTATAAATTTAACATAATTCTGACACATGTAATTACTAGTATTAAAAAATGCTCTGACGAGCACCAAAAAAGGTTAATATGTTTTTAAAGTATGAAAAAGTGTTTGACAAGAGTTTCTAATTGAAAAAGAGAAAGGACAAGGGGTCCCTTCTTGGCTGCAATTCACTGTCAATGCCAAATTTGAAAAAATCATATTTGCGCTTTTTCCATATAAAAGAAATCAGTCATTGTTACGATAAAATTGTATAGTGTAAAGGCATGATTAGAAAAGACGAAAGGTGATTAAATATGAATGTAAAGCAAAACAGGGCCAAAAACCATAGTTCCCGCAGCCAGTTTTAGATTCAGACACTTTTCTCCGGGAGGGTCTTCTGTGGCTTTAATAGAATAGTTATAAGAGGATCATACTTTTTTACCAATAGAAACACAAAATCTCAAATTTTATTGGGAAGTGGTGTGGGGGGGGGGACATTTGATACCTTCGGGGGGGGAATGTCCCCCCCGGCCCAAATCCTGCATTCAACACTGCCTGCAGCGTATCACATTCACGTAGTCCCACCATAAACTGTCGCAGTGTAAAACAGTACAGAAAACTGATTTGTAGTGCAGTTGATGCAGAGTCAACAATGCAGTAAAGCACGATTGAAAGTTTTACGCAGATTTCTTTTATATGGAAAAAGCGCAAATATGATTTTTTCAAATTTGGCATTGACAGTGAATTGCAGCCAAGAAGGGACCCCTTGTCCTTTCTCTTTTTCAATTAGAAACTCTTGTCAAACACTTTTTCATACTTTAAAAACATGTTAACCTTTTTTGGTGCTCGTCAGAGCATTTTTTAATACTAGTCATTTAAATTTTTTTATAATTATATATTGAATATAAGAAAACCTCAGTTACTTTTAAATATTCCCAGTACTTTTTCTTATTTCGCTCAATATTAAACTATTTAATCAATGAGCAAAAAACGTGAAAAAACGAAATTAATTTTAATTTATTCGTACAGAAATTGACAGATTCAATTAATTTTAGATAATACATATTTTGTAGAAAAATAATGCGAATAGAAATTTTTATTCTTTTCGTATAGGATTTGTGACATTCTTATTTTCTTGTTTTAAAAATCAGATGTTATAAATATGAAATATTTCCGCCATTAGCGCGATTTTTGTGATCGTGACACCCAAAGGTCGCTAAACATAACTTTATAGTCAATGCACATAAAAACGAGTTTTCCCATTTAAATTTAAAAAAAAATTAAGTAAAATATTTTTATTTCTTCTTCCTGATATCTATTCGAATAGCTTATTCCAATTATTGAATGATATTCTAGGACATTTTCAGGAAAATTTTTCGTTAAATTATCTTCCTTGGAGAAAGTCTCTCGAAATACAGCCTTAATAGATTTATGTCAAACCAAGGATGAAAATATACTGAAAATTCATTTCTAGTATTATTTGTAAAATTGACATTGATATCACCAGCTGTAATTAAATTTTTATATAATATACAGTGGAACCTCAGTTCACGATCCATTCTTGTATCTGAATTTCTGTATGTGATATAAATTTTTTGGGCGCTCTATCTCAAGAACTAATGCATGGGATTAAAAAAAATTATATTCAGGCAACGCCGACTATATAGTACGGCCAAGCCATTTCGCGAAAATCCGCCGAAAAAGTGAAGCTGGATTCAGCTTCAAACATTGAACCATTTCATTGAACCACGTATAAGTCCACGTGATACAAACTCTGTCCAAGTTAGCATTGAATAAGCTGCTTTCTGTTCTGTGCACATGTTTGCACACGTGTCATTGTTTTGGTTCAGGGTTTACATGATTGGTCTGAATAACTTAGGCAAAGTATCAGCGTCCTCTGGCGGGAGACTTCCTACATTAATCTCAAATAGACAGGCCTTTAGTTCTAGTGGGCCATGATTCAGGTAATCCCTGATATAAATTGATGCTGTTTCCATTTTGATTTAAATCGTTCAACAGATGGCTTAATCGTGTTACATTTTTCATTATTTTCGCAGTAGTTCTATCTGGAGAATTAACGCACGGATTTTCATCAAACATCAAATTCAGTTAATCTTTATATGAATTGGCTTTGTTTACGTTTTGGTTTCAATAACCAAATACATCGCACTGATATGCTGAATTGTTCCGATTACCACAATATCTCTATCGCAGGAATTAATGCACAAATTTTCATCAAACTTGAGATTTAGGCACACTTTGATAAATATTATTGCTCATTGCGTGTTTTGGGTAAATCTCCCAACAAGTGTCGCATATATGCTGTATTTTTCCCGATCCGCAACAGTCCTATTTCAAAAACTAATGTTCGGAATTTCAAATCTTTAGAATCCTCACGGTGAACATATGACTGTCATTTATTTTGGCACTGTAATAATGAATTTTGACGCATTAAATGCATGAGATAGAAAATAGTTTTGGGGTTACCATATCCGACTAGTTCTTTATCATCAGAGTGATCGACGGTTCATCTACACCGTATTGTTTAGCTATTTTGATTACACTATCATCGTTCTTAAGTTTTGTCACTACTTCTTTTCATAATTGATCAGTAATTCGATTAAGCTTCTTACTACTGCTATCACTAAACGCTTTTTCATTCTTAGAAGTCATAATAAAAGCTAAAATTTTCGCGAAACTGATTAAAATTAAAACAATAAGTTAAATTTTTTACTGTACTGAAGGTCACAAAGCACTCTGATACGCGCACTTTACTCCAAACTTGACCTATAACAAGAGTTATGTGAGGGTTGCCAACTGAACTATTCAACAGCTTTGGTCGCGAATCGAGTTATCCTACGCCGAAAGAGTAAAATTTTGATCACTGAAGTTGGTCATAAACCGAACTTGTCAAAAACAGAGGGGGCCGTAAACCAAGGTTCCACTGTTTTTTGACCGATAAATTTGCAAATATGGCATTATTTATATATTGAGTGGCGATTATCATTATGTAACTTGGCAATTTAGCCGATTAAATTTGCGATTTTAAAGTAGCGTTTATTAATAACGGAAAATTGAGAATTTCTATTAGAAAAGTTAGGATAATTACTATAATTTTTATGCACGGTTTTAAGTAAACTCTGATTTTTTTTTCATAATTTGAAATTTAGTACATTTGGAAATGGAAGGGAAAAGGAAAGTATATCTTTGCAATGCTTTTTCGACAATATCTCAAACAAAAATACTTTTAAATGCCAATAATTGCTGATCGTAAATGTTACATTCACTTCACACCATCACAAAAGTTTTTTACATGACAATGTGTTTTTTCATTTGATGCTTTCCTGGCACAGATGCCATATATACACGACATTGTGCGATATTCTTCTAACGCCGATTTCGCAAAAGCTTAGTTTTCAAATTTCAATTACATACATATATATTAAGGTACTACTTAGTTATCCCGTCGATCAATTTCGCCAAACTATACAAATTGCCAAACTCATAGCGAAATTACACATATAGACATAATTTTCATTTTAAATAACACAAAAAAATAATTTGTAGAATCTTATTAAAAAATTCAAATAAAAAGTCCGGATAAAAATCCCTTAATGGCATTTTAAACACGTGCATCCTATTTAATGTCATTGGATTCGACATTCACGATCATCCATTATCTTTATATATAAAAATCTTCTGTGCGTGTGTATGTAACTGAACTCCTCCTAAACGACTGGACCGATTTTAATAAAATTTTGTGTGTGCGTTCCAGTGGATTCGAGAATGGTTTAGATTCACATTTCATCGAAATTGATTCAGTACTTTTTTAGTAATTAGGCAAAAACTAATAGTTAGTGATTTTTCGCGAATTAAAAGTGCTATAAATATAAAAGAAAGTCTGGATTTCGTATTAATCACAGCACAAAAAAAATCTACCGAACCAAAAATCTTGAAAATTGGGGTAAAAATACTTCTTATAGCATCGAGTGCCGCTAAAAAGGGATTTTCGAAAATTCCACCCCTAAGGAGGGTAAAAAAAAAAAGAACGAACTTTAAAAAAATTCCTTTAAAATCGGCTTTTGTAGATATTTTTCAACTGATAACATATTTTAGTGCATTTTTTAATTTTGAATCGAATGGTACTAAGCAAATTCGTTTAAATCCAGTAGTTCGTGAGATAATTCACATTTTCCTAATTTGGCGATGTCTTCGGCGCAAAAATTTGAAATTTTCAAGCCTTATGTACATATATAAAAGAAAGTCAGGATTTCGTTTTAATCACAGCACAAAAAATTCTATTGAACCAAAAATCTTGAAAATTGGGTTAAAAATACTTCTTATAACATCGAGTGCCGCTAAAAAGGGATTTTCGAAAATTCCACCCCTAAGATGAGTAGAAAAAAGAACGAACTTTTAAAAAATTCCTTAAAAATCGGCTTTTGTATTTATTTTTCAACTGATAACATATTTCAGTGCATTTTTTCATTCTGAGTCGAATGGTACTAAGCAAATTCGTTTAAATCAAGTAGTTCGTGAGGTAATTCATATTTTCCAAATTTGGCGATGTCTTCGGCGCAAAAACCTGAAATTTTCAATCCTTATCTATATATATAAAAGAAAGTCAGGATTTCGTATTAATAACAGCACAAAAAAATCTACCGAACGAAAAATCTTGAAAATTGGGGTAAAAATACTTCTTATAACATCGAGTGCCGCTAAAAAGGGATTTTCGATAATTCCACCCCTAAGAGGAGTAGAAAAAGAGCGAACTTTTAAAAAATTCCTTAAATATCGGCTTTTGTATTTATTTTTCAACTGATAACATATTTTAGTGCATTTTTTTCATTCTGAATCGATTGGTACTAAGCAAATTCGTTTAAATCCAGTAGTTCGTGAGATAATTCACATTTTCCTAATTTGGCGATGTCTTTGGCGCAAAAACCTGAAATTTTCAATGCTCATCTTTATTATATATAAAAATCTTCTGTGCATGTGCATGTCACTGAATTCCTCCTAAACGACTGGACCAATTTTAATGGAATTTTGCGTGTGTGTTCCAGTGGATTCGCGAATGGTTTAGATTCACATTTCATCGAAATTGATTCAGTACTTTTTTAGTAACTAGGCAAAAACTAATAGTTAATGATTTTTCGCTAATTAAAAGTGTTGAATAAGTTCGATGAATAGAGTGCGGACGGAATGCCTGAGCGGTCTAAAGCGCCAGATATAAGCTCTGCTTCTCAAAGAAAGAGATCGCGTGTTCGAACCCCGCTCCTGTCAAACGTGTATGCTTTACAGGTATATAGCCTGTATTACAATTTTGATTAACTGACTTCAGAAAATCGTTAACTTTTAACTAAAAAGAGAAAAATAAACTTTTCTATCAAAAATTGAACCGACTTCAAAAAATACTGAAGAGTGTAAAATAATTTCCTTACATAATTGTAATAAGAAATTAAATTAAGAGCGTAGTGTTTATCGTGCGTATTACTATATTTAAGTACATTTATTTGATTTTCTGGTGTCGGTGCCAGGAAGGACAACGTCTGTCGGGTCCGTTAGTTGGCATATAATATTACAGTTTAGCGATGGTTTTTTGGTCGACGGGATAGTAGTACTTCTATTAACTGTTTTCTATTATTTTCAAAAGAAAATAATAATGAATAAAAACCGGTGATAATTGATTATCCCTTCGACCAAAAAATTATCGCCAAATTATAAAATTAAATGCCAATAACGGATTATCATAAAGGTTACATTCAGTTTACATTAAATAGGTTACCCATGTTTGTTATGCCATAATATGATTTTGAATTCAACTTTTTATTGGTACTTTTATTGATGTTTTACTAATTTATTTCTTCTTTCGTTATTTAAAATAAAAATTATGTCAATATGAATTACATGGTGAATAAATTGATGATTTGTAAAATTTGGCGAAATTGGTCGACGGGATAATCAAGTAGTATTGAAAAGTTTAATTAATAACTACAGAATGAAACGATTTATAAAATTTAACAAAATTAAATAAAGGTAAATATATATATATATTTTAATAAACATTAGCCCGGTTATCTTATCAGACAAAATAACAAAATTTTCGTGCCAACAAAGTACCCTAATGCATATTTGACTTTACATCCCTATTTAAAATCAATTGAATGCTATTTAAGATATGGACAGAATGTGAAGTTTTTGTTTTACTCTATATCTTTTCCTTGTGTAAATTAGGACGTTATATGATCATAATTAAAAAATCTTACATTTAGTTCCTGAGGAGAAATTTTGGTTTTTCCAGATACTTTTTTCCGATGTACTTGTTTTTTCCACATTTTTTTTCTACTAGTAAAATATTACTTCTCTGTTATCCCGTCGACCAATTTCGCCAAATTATACACATTGACATAATTTTTTATTTTAAATAACGGAAAAAGAAATAATTAGTAAAATATTAATAAAAATACAAACAAAAAGCCGAAATAAAAATCGCTTAATGACATTCTAAACACGTGAATCGTATTTAATGTCATTGAATGTGACATTCACGATCATCCATTATTGGCATTTAATCTTAAAATTTGGCGATAATTTTTTCGTCGACGGGATAACCTAGAAGTACCCTAAAATTCAAAATGTTAGGACACTCGAGAAAATCATCCCATGGTCATATAAATGCATGTTATTTGAAAAAATAATTATGTATTCGACCAAAAAAAATAATAACATTGCGTTCACAACTTTATTATTTAAAGAACTGAAACTAAAAGCTTCGCAATAAAAACAAATAACTATGTTTTTCACGTGATTTGTTTAATTTGAATGAATTATGATACATACATGACAATTTTTATATTAAACTTGGTGGCAATGAATAAAAAAAACTACAATCGCAAGAGCAAAAGACAATATTCAACTGGAGGTTTAAGACATAAATTCGATTTTCTCAGTAACCGTCAAACATACAAAGATGAAAAAAAACTGTTCTAAGTTTTATCAAGACGATAAAAATAAACCAAAATCGAAGTTAATCCATCCATAATAACGTTAGCTATTGCTTGTTGAACTTTTCGTCTTTATTTTCTCGTTAAAAGTTAAATAAAAAACTACAGTAAACTGCGATAATTTTTTGAATGCTATCATTTTATTCGTCTCGTCGAGTTCTATCTTTTGAAACTAAAATCACTGTCGTACGTCAACTGGTTCGCTAGAAATTTCGAAAAGACGTTCGCATTTTCTATTTCTTAAACATATTATACCAAACGCTACCGCGTTTGCTATGATAAATAAAACGATGAATTAAATAATAGAGATACATATGCTCATTAATTAATAGCACAGCGTCATTTAAAATTTGATATTAATATTTTTAAGTTCCACATTTAAAATTTCTATAGTATTAGGATAAAGGGCGGCGCGGCGTCACCACTTTTTAAACCGTTAAGGGTTTTTTATATATATATTTAAATATTTACTAAAAATAAAGTACTAAAATTATTTTATTTGCGCTTGTGAGTTTAATTTTTAGTATTAAGTATTGTGCCACTACATACATAACAATATTATTCAAAATTGAAGAGACGGTTTCAAATGTGTTGTGTCCCCTTAGTGATTTGTAAAGCATAACTGTTGATTTTATAATAACGAGGTGGAACCCGTCGAATTTCAACAAAAGAAAATGTTTAGGAAGGAACTATTTCATTGATTTATAATAAACCCTCAAAATTAGCTACAGTAAAACATGCATCTTAGATTGATCAGTCTAACTCTCAAATAAATATTATTTTAAGCTAAACAAACAAACAAAAAAAAACTGTTTCTATAAAACTCAGTTGTCCAAATTATTAAAATTAAAATTTAATCGTATATGTAATCAGTAGAGTATAGCAGAGGTCAGTTATTATGATGAAATTATCTGTTGATTCGCTTATGTTTTGTATAAAGCGAATAATAATTTAAAAAAATATTCCTAATAGACATGATTATAGAATTCCTATGTGAAATCTAAACCCATCATTATTTTCATCGTCTCAAAATTTACATACGCACTTCTCATAGTATTTTAATTTAATCATTTTAAAATCACTTGCTTTTATTTATATAAAAAAACGCTATTTGCATCCGTTAAAAGCATTCCACTTTTACGGATCCAGTCTTAAACATTTATAGAAAAGTATGCATATGACGTCATTAAGATAGAATATCACACAAACGCAGCAAAAACAATATTCAAGACACTCAGCAAAACAAATCGGATATCTGGGATAACTGATGATTCACAAATCTTCACTTTTTCATTTATAATAGCCCCATATTTTATCAGAAATCATTCATTTGTATTTTTTTTTTTTCAAAATTTGGAAAATATTATTACATACACATACACGTGGATAAATAAAATTGCTGACGTTTAGCTTTCTGATACGTACTAAGAAAATGCGGCGAAGTCACTCGAATATTATTTAAAATACATTTTTGTAAAGAGAATGTGTTGTATCCTTTGTAAATTAAATTTACAATAAACTAAAAAAAAAAAAAGCCCCACGTACTTGATGAATAAAAACGCAATAAAACCAAAATTCATCGGATTTTATATCAGACGATTTCTTTTGACATGATATTTTTATTTCAGTTTTTATCAATTTTAAGAGAAAATGGCGTATTTCTGATGCCACAATTACAAAATTCGTACTAAAAACTATAAAAAAATTAATTACTCATAAATAAATTGAGATACAGCTTTCAAACAAATTGCATTTAAAAGTACATTTTTTTCTCAATACGACGATATAACAATTGAAAATGTGATATTTAAAAGTATAAAATTTGTAGTACCGAAAATTACAAAACCGATTTGCATGCGAAATTGTTGCCATACACAAAATGAAGTATGCGTTACGCACAGATACGTTTGGCCTTTATAATATAGATAAAAATAATTATTATTATTATCTTATAAGAAAATTTTGCACAGTAAATTCAAATAAATAAATTTAAAATATATGATGGAATAAAAATTTCGCCTTGCTTTTAACACAAAGTATATAACATGAACTTAAAATGTTCAGGTTTACTTAAAAGACGATTAAAATAATCAAATATAGATGTTAATAGTTAATTTTATTTAAAAACATCTTTCAAGCCTTTAAACAGGCTCGTCCTCAGAAAATATTTTCTTCATTTATAACTTTCTTTATTATCTTACAATAAAGAGAATATTCTCTGAGGAAGAGCCTGATTAAAGGTTTGAAAGACTATAACTAGGGAACTGCAAGAAGTGTAAGTCACCGATTTTGACGAAAGTGGTATCGTTGGAAAGATCTCATCGAGAGCAGTAAAAATCTCAAAGGAAAATCTCCGACGCAAATCAGCCGTTTTGGAGATATCCGACAATTTATGTCACGTAACTAGTGCATACTTAATGGAGGACCGCAAAAAATTTTAGTCTCGATTTTAACGAAAGTGGTATTGTTAAAAAGATATCATCATGAGTAAGAAAAAATTCAATAGAACTACCCGTCGGAAATAAGCCGTTTTCGAGATATCCTATAATTTATGTCAATTAGTTAATGCATACTGTTCTAGTAGTGCACACTTAATAGGGGACCGTAAAAAAATTGTTTTCTCGATTTTGATTAAAATGGTGTCGTTGCAAAGATATCATTGTGAGAAGTAAAAAACTCAATGGAACTACCCATCTGAAATGAGCCGTTTTCGAGATATCCGACAATTTATGTCACTTAATGCACTTTCCCAGCAGTGTGCATTAGCAATGTGAAACAAATTGACGGATATCTCGAAACGTCTCATTTCCGACGGGTTATTCCATTGAGTTTTTTAATTTTCACGATGATATCTTTTCAACGATACCACTTTCGTTAAAATCGAAACTAATCCCCCATTAAGTGTGCACTAGCTACGTGACGTAAATTGTCGGATATCTCGAAAATGGCTGATTTGTGGCGGATAGTTCCATTGAGTATTTTACTGCTCACGATGAGATCTTTCCAACGATACCACTTTCGTCAAAATCGGTAACTTACACTTCTTGCAGTTCCCTAGTAAGATGTTTTAAATGAAATTAACTATTAACATCTATATTTAATTATTTTATTCGCCTAAGTAAATCTGAACATTTTAAAGTTCATATTACATATTTCACAGTAAATGCATTTACGCAATCCTCCATTTCATTTAATAATTTAGCCATTTCATTGAAAATACTTCTACTATAATGCTAAATGCTCTGAAATAATGGCATTTTATTGTATATGTGACAAACGTAATTTTTTATTCTAAAATTTTACATAAACTTGAAACCCAAATGTTATACAAATATCTAAAAATAGGTTTTATTTGTAATATAAAGGTTATTTAGTAAAATTTGCTTTTGTATGGCAAATTTAAAAGCATAAAGAGGCTCACAATAAGTTCGAATTAAGCTCTTATTTTAGATATTTTCTTAAAATTACTCAAATTTAGTGCTGCCACATATATATTTTTTAAATTAAAAGATTTCTGGTCATTGTTTCGTTTATATTTTTTAAACAGTAATTTGAATGTAAAAATTCAATTAAAATTACAGTGAACGCTTACAAGATAGTAAAACATTAAAATAATTAAGTAAAGTAATAAACTAAAATAATAAAATTTGAAATATATTTTTTGAATGATTAAAATATTAAAAGCAAAGATCAAATAAATAATCAAAAATGTACAATAAAATATTCATTCTAAAGGTAAGATGCATTTTTCCTAAATTATTCAATGGAACTTGTCTGTAAAGGTACACTACTAATTCACATCAAAATCATAAAATAAGGAAATTTCATTTCATGTTTAGCCACATTTTATATTTAAAAAAGCTTTATTAATGCATAAATACATAGAAACGTAGATAATACAGCAAACTCCCTCAAATCCGCAACCCTAAAATCTTCACATAATTTACAGATATAAACAATGAAACTTTCAGTTCAGATAAAACTTAACTTCTTTATTTTTATATCGATTCCATAAATATTTTAATCAGTAATTTTCGTTAATACGACTAAATTCATGCTTTTTTATGAAGGGAAAATAAAAATATTTCTAAAAAAATTCAAAATATTGCTGATACCACTGCGGCCATCACAATCTTTTTGCCAAATGTATTTATGAATCAATCAAGCTTTTTTCATTATAAAGTGTGGCTAAACATGAAATGAAATTTCTTTGTTTTATGATTTTGATGTGAATTAGTAGTGTATCTTTAAAGGCAAGTTCCATTGAATAATTTAGGAACAATGCATCTTATCTTTAGAATGAATATTTTACTGTACATTTTTGATTATTTACTTGATCTTTGCTTTTAATATTTCAATCATTAAAAAAAAAAAAAAAAAAAAATCAATTTTTATTATTTTAGTTTATTACTTTAGTTAATTATTTTAACCCCCTGACCGCCGAGCGAAAGGGCAAAAACGTGATGTTTTTTTCTCCTTAATTTATTTTAAATATTAATAAAAGAGGGATTTTCTAAATGGTATAATTTTTTTAACGTATGTACATGTAAGCCTTGAAAGTAGCAATCATAACTTAATTTCTTAAAATTTGATTATATTTGTAGAATTATATTAATTTAAATAAAGCTTCAATTGCAGTGAAACCTGCAGTCTAGTGAACGGTTATATCCGGTCGGGGCAGTGGGAAGGTTAGTATTTTACTATGTTGTAAGCATTCATTATAATTTTAATTGAATTTTTACATTTAAATAACTGTTTACTTATTTCTTAAAATTTGATTATATTTTTAGAATTATATTAATTTAAATAAAGCTTCAATTGCAGTGAAACCTGCAGTCTAGTGAACGGTTATATACGGTCGCGGCAGTGGAAAGGTTAGTATTTTACTATGTTGTAAGCATTCATTATAATTTTAATTGAATTTTTACATTTAAATAACCGTTTACTTATTTCTTAAAATTTGATTATATTTTTAGAATTATATTAATTTAAATAAACCTTCAATTGCAGTGAAACCTGCAGTCTAGTGAACGGTTATATACGGTCGCGGCAGTGGAAAGGTTAGTATTTTACTATGTTGTAAGCATTCATTATAATTTTAATTGAATTTTTACATTTAAATAACCGTTTACTTATTTCTTAAAATTTGATTATATTTTTAGAATTATATTAATTTAAATAAAGCTTCAATTGCAGTGAAACCTGCAGTCTAGTGAACGGTTATATACGGTCGCGGCAGTGGAAAGGTTAGTATTTTACTATGTTGTAAGCATTCATTATAATTTTAATTGAATTTTTACATTTAAATAACCGTTTACTTATTTCTTAAAATTTGATTATATTTTTAGAATTATATTAATTTAAATAAAGCTTCAATTGCAGTGAAACCTGCAGTCTAGTGAACGGTTATATACGGTCGCGGCAGTGGAAAGGTTAGTATTTTACTATGTTGTAAGCATTCATTATAATTTTAATTGAATTTTTACATTTAAATAACCGTTTACTTATTTCTTAAAATTTGATTATATTTTTAGAATTATATTAATTTAAATAAAGCTTCAATTGCAGTGAAACCTGCAGTCTAGTGAACGGTTATATACGGTCGCGGCAGTGGAAAGGTTAGTATTTTACTATGTTGTAAGCATTCATTATAATTTTAATTGAATTTTTACATTTAAATAACCGTTTACTTATTTCTTAAAATTTGATTATATTTTTAGAATTATATTAATTTAAATAAAGCTTCAATTGCAGTGAAACCTGCAGTCTAGTGAACGGTTATATACGGTCGCGGCAGTGGAAAGGTTAGTATTTTACTATGTTGTAAGCATTCATTATAATTTTAATTGAATTTTTACATTTAAATAACCGTTTACTTATTTCTTAAAATTTGATTATATTTTTAGAATTATATTAATTTAAATAAAGCTTCAATTGCAGTGAAACCTGCAGTCTAGTGAACGGTTATATACGGTCGCGGCAGTGGAAAGGTTAGTATTTTACTATGTTGTAAGCATTCATTATAATTTTAATTGAATTTTTACATTTAAATAACCGTTTACTTATTTCTTAAAATTTGATTATATTTTTAGAATTATATTAATTTAAATAAAGCTTCAATTGCAGTGAAACCTGCAGTCTAGTGAACGGTTATATACGGTCGCGGCAGTGGAAAGGTTAGTATTTTACTATGTTGTAAGCATTCATTATAATTTTAATTGAATTTTTACATTTAAAAAACCGTTTACTTATTTCTTAAAATTTGATTATATTTTTAGAATTATATTAATTTAAATAAAGCTTCAATTGCAGTGAAACCTGCAGTCTAGTGAACGGTTATATACGGTCGCGGCAGTGGAAAGGTTAGTATTTTACTATGTTGTAAGCATTCATTATAATTTTAATTGAATTTTTACATTTAAATAACCGTTTACTTATTTCTTAAAATTTGATTATATTTTTAGAATTATATTAATTTAAATAAAGCTTCAATTGCAGTGAAACCTGCAGTCTAGTGAACGGTTATATACGGTCGCGGCAGTGGAAAGGTTAGTATTTTACTATGTTGTAAGCATTCATTATAATTTTAATTGAATTTTTACATTTAAATAACCGTTTACTTATTTCTTAAAATTTGATTATATTTTTAGAATTATATTAATTTAAATAAAGCTTCAATTGCAGTGAAACCTGCAGTCTAGTGAACGGTTATATCCGGTCGGGGCAGTGGAAAGGTTAGTATTTTACTATGTTGTAAGCATTCATTATAATTTTAATTGAATTTTTACATTTAAATAACCGTTTACTTATTTCTTAAAATTTGATTATATTTTTAGAATTATATTAATTTAAATAAAGCTTCAATTGCAGTGAAACCTGCAGTCTAGTGAACGGTTATATCCGGTCGGGGCAGTGGGAAGGTTAGTATTTTACTATGTTGTAAGCATTCATTATAATTTTAATTGAATTTTTACATTTAAATAACTGTTTACTTATTTCTTAAAATTTGATTATATTTTTAGAATTATATTAATTTAAATAAAGCTTCAATTGCAGTGAAACCTGCAGTCTAGTGAACGGTTATATAAGGTCGCGGCAGTGGAAAGGTTAGTATTTTACTATGTTGTAAGCATTCATTATAATTTTAATTGAATTTTTACATTTAAATAACCGTTTACTTATTTCTTAAAATTTGATTATATTTTTAGAATTATATTAATTTAAATAAAGCTTCAATTGCAGTGAAACCTGCAGTCTAGTGAACGGTTATATACGGTCGCGGCAGTGGGAAGGTTAATATTTTACTATGTTGTAAGCATTCATTATAATTTTAATTGAATTTTTACATTCAAATAACTGTTTAAAAAATGTAAACGAAACAATGTCCAGAAATCTGCAAAATTCTAAAATCCGCACAACCTCTAGTCCCAAGATTCGCGGATTTGAGGGAGCCTACTGTACATGAAAAGCCAGCGAACGTATACAGCAGGTATTTATATTAGTTCAAAGAGTTAAAAGTTGAACCCGAGATACTCTCGGGCTTAGTTCACCTCATCCAGAACGGCCACCCGAGTGACACTCGGGCTTTGAATGGGCTATTCATAAATTATGTCACATTTGGAAAGGGGCAGAGGGGCTCGTGAAATTGTGACAGTTTGTGGCAAGAGGGTGGGAGGAGATAAGAAGAAATGTGACATCACACATTTTGGTTAAAATAAAAACATTAAAATTCGGCGGATTAAATTTTAAAATTAAATTATTTTGTGTTCATAAAGTAAAGATGAAATGTAAAATCAAATATACTATAACGTTCTATTTCAAATTCCAAAATATTACTGTTTTCAATTGCTCTTTCGTATTAATATTGTATTACTATTGTATATTAACTATAATTTTTGTTGTAAACCTGAATCTTATTTCATAAAATATAAGTACGCAAATAATTTTTATTGTTATTCTCACAAAAGTCATCAAAACACACAGTTAAAGTTTAAAAATAAAATTTGCAATATGATCTATAATATGTGCTTTGTTTCTGAACTGCAAGTATATGTAATATAGCGTGACATGCGACAAGGAGCGGGAGGGGGTACGGAGAAATTTGACACTTTGTGACAAAGAGGGGGATAGGGGGATTAAAAATACTTAAAAAAAGTTGTGACATAATTTATGGACAGCCCCAAAGCTTTAAGACTCGTGTCCCTACGAACGATGACACTCACAAGCTAATGTTATTCCTATGGGGAGGTTATTTTCTAATAACTCGTTTGCATTTTGACATTTTTCAATACTTTTTTATGCATTGGATAGATGAGGAACCTCTCCACATCGCCCCTTTTTTACTTTTTCGATTTTGGTTGCAGATGTTTTTTCTAATGACACTTTCGTTTTCGGAACTGGTTTTGAAAGTGAAACTAACTTTATAAAAAATATCTGCAACCAAAATCGAAAAAGTAAAAAAGGAGTGATGTGGAGAGGGACCTCAGCTATCCAATGCTTAAAAAAGTATTGAAAAATGTCAAAATACAACGAGTTATTAGAAAATAACCTCCCCATAGAAACAGCATTAGCTCGCGAGTGTCTTCGCTAGCAGGAACAAGCCTTAAGAGCGCACCCTAGTCACGCGGTAAAAGCCGAGCGCTAATGTAAATCAATGTAAATAAAAGCCTATGGGGGCGTTCTTTTCTAATATCTCGTTTAAATTTTAATATTTTGACATGATATATTTGCATAGGATAGTTGAGGACGATCTACAACCGGCCTAGTTTTTACTTTTTCGATTTTCGTTATATATTTTTTTATATTATGATAGTTTCAGTTTCAGAACCGGTTTAAACCGGTTTTGAAAGTTAAAATATTTTTTAAAAAAAAATCTGAAACCGAAATTGAAAAAGTAAAAACTAGGCCGATTGTGGATCGTCCTCAGCTAGCCTATGCAAAAAAAAATCATGTAAAAATGTTTAAATTTGAGCGAGATATTTGAAAAGAACGCCCCCATAGACTTTACATTATCATCCGGGTCTTTTTGAATACTTTTTCTGTGACTATTGTGGGCTCTTAAGGGTTCGAGTAGACCGACGAACCGAAGTCATATAAACAATTTTATTAACTTTGTTGGAAAGTGTTCAAAACAGCTTGTCTCGAATCATCTCGATTTAAAACTCCCAAGTCCATTAATACCTTATACTATGAAGTTGTCATTAAATCTAATACATTATTGATGGTATTCTCTTAATGATATGTAAAGCATAGCGGCGCAGATAATATTTTTATTATCTATATTTTCCGTGCAGTAAATTCATTCACCCAGCTTTATGATTTCATTTCTTTCATCGAACAATTGAAAACCAGACAAGTATCTCGGTGAAAGGCGTTATACGTAGTTCCTAGGAGGATAATCATATAAGTCTGGTCAAAGAGATATTTCCTTAAATGTTGTTGCAACTGATTGTTCTATCAAAGATGGATGTTTAAATTAATATTCTTGTCGATAGTCATTTGTTATAACCAGCACCGGAGGAAGTAAATTGGGTAAATAATAAAATAACATTCATTTTCCTTAAAATTGTTTTCCATTACACAACTAAGTACAATATCTGAAAATTTCTTCACTGTCATTTGCATTAATAATTAATTAAGGCTGTTCACAATTGTTCTGATCAACAAGCGTAAAACGTTTTGACACATTTACAAACATCTATTTATATGATATTTATAAGTTTAAAAATTTGCAATAGCGTGAATTTCAAAATTTAAATTTCATTTCTTCTAATTGTTGCACATATGTTTAAATAAAATTATTAAGTATGTAACATAAATTAATGGATTAAATAAATCACGTGTAAAACGTTTTAATTTGTTTTATTTCATCATATTACATCATATTTATTCTTTATTTTGACATGCGAAGTGTAACATTTTACTTTTATACATCATAAGTTTATTTACTTGCGTACCTTCACCAGGGGCGTGCCAACTTTGCACAGCGCCTGTGTGCAGAACTACAGTTGGCGCCCTATATTCCCCCCCCCCCCCCGAAAAAAAAGAAAACATTTCCAAGTTCGTATGGAAAAATATAAAAAGGTACAATATTTCATTTGTGGCATATTTAAAGTTATTTTCATCGGCACGGGCAAAACATTTTTTCATAAATCTATATTTTTCTGTGTATATTACAGCCATTATTGTAGTTCCTATCTTATTTATGTCTAAATTGAACTTTTTTTTACCACTCTATAGCGTCGAAGGTTATTGTTATGCCCATCTAATGCTAATATGTGCTCAGATTTCGATATTTTCAATTTTATGTTTTGAATTGAGGTGAATAAATCTTACAATCATCACAATTATTTATGCAGTATGGGGTTAGACAGGAGCAAACGCAATGAGTGCATAACCGCTACTCTTAAATTTTTAAAAAATAAGAATATTTGAATATTTATGACTAAATTTAGCTTATTTTTGCCATTCTCTCCCCCTTTTCAATTATAACGTCAGAGTACAAGATATTATAGATAAAAAGCATTTGTTCTGGTCGGAGGTTTATGTCCCGAAAAATATAATTTTTCTCAAAAACATATTTAGAAGCGTTGAAAATCGATATTACTTCGGCCGCCAAATGTAGACTTTACTCTATGAGTGCAAAAATCACAGTGTTAAACCAACGCATGGGCATTGCAAAATCTTCACAGACAGCTGATGCTTGATTTAACCAGTTAAAATGTGTCCCATAACTTACGCCAGTCTCTCAAATCTAAATTATCTACATTGAACTGTATTCTGAAACAAGTTCCGACTTTATAAGGTTTTTTTTTTTTTTTATTCAGGACTAGGACTGTCCAGCGCATATTCCGCAGACGTCGTAGGGTGGTTCCTTTTGAATGTTTTCTTAGCATCCATTCGAATGTTCCTCTAACTGTTTAAAAAAAATCATAATAACCTTTAAATACATGATTTTTACTTTTTTCTATCTTCAATCGAAGAAAATAAATCGAATTTTTTTTCGACTTCCGGTTTTCGACGGATTTACACGTTTTAGGGGTCAGAGATCCCCAAAAACATGCTTTTACAAAATGTATGTCTCTCCGTGTACGTATGTCGCCATTGCACCATCGAAAAGTGTATGAAGATATGCATAGAATTGAACCAGTTTTTTTGTGAGAGTGTTTAGATATGGCTACTTGATACTCCCTGAATTTGAAAAAAATCCGATTTTTGTGCCATTTTTAATATTGTATCATCGAAAAATGTATGAAATTATGCATAGAATTGAACCAAATTGTTTATCTAAGTGTGTGGCTATAATTAGCAAGCCCTCCCTGAATTTGAAACATATTTGCCGGAAGGGGGCGCTATCATCGCGATGTCTGTATCCTTTTCATTATTATACCTTCAAAACGTGTATGAAGTTATGCATAGAACTGAACTAGATTTTTTGTATATGATTATTTTTGAGTATGGCAAGCAGATCCTCGCTGAATTTGAAAAACATCTGTCTATTGTTCTATTGTCCATCGGCTCATGCACAGACGGGATTTCCCGTCCTTTTAATCCGGCTATTTGTAAACAGCTTGGTGATAACAGAATAAGGGAAAACTATTGATTTAAATAAATATCACGACCCACATTAACTTTTTTTTACTCCGATTAGTTGACTGAAGCAACAATTTAAGGTGAAAATTAAAGTTGCTATAGTATTGAATGAATAATATTGAAGTATTAACATGTATAACTAATTTTTGAAATATTAAAATGTACGTATGAGATAGTCGAAAGTTTTCGGATTGGCACATCCAACTAGTTCATTTTGTTCTGAAAAATATATTTAAGTAAATTTTTGTTAATTATCCGGTAGAAATATTTTTCTACAGATTTTATTTATGTTTTGTCAGA
This sequence comes from Maratus speculifer, assembly GCA_964019185.1. Taxonomy (NCBI): domain Eukaryota; kingdom Metazoa; phylum Arthropoda; class Arachnida; order Araneae; family Salticidae; genus Maratus; species Maratus speculifer. Next base: position 110,949,731 of record OZ025301.1, read on the forward strand.
CATAATGTCACTCCTGGGTGACATAATAAAATAAATAAATAAATAAAAATAAAAAATAATACAAAGTTATGTACTTATTTTAAAATGTTTACACTGCACAAGTAATCAACACTAATAATTTTTACTATTCTTTTCATAGTTTTCAGAATTAATAATGACTACTTTTTACGCTGAAAAAAATCTGTAATTTTTGTAGAAAAAAATGTATTTTATTCAGAAAAAACTGTAAAAAACATTTGTTCCTGTTAAAAAAAAATGTTAAAACTGATTAATTTTTTTCTGTTTAAAAAAATGCGGATTGTGTAACTTTTACAGAAAAAAAAATTATATTATTTACAGAAAAAAAAAATTGTTTTAATGAAAAATTACAGATTTTTTTCTGTAAATTGTACAGTTTTCCGCATTGCTGCCAAAGTTGATATGTTATTTCTATCAAATTGATAGATTCTTTTTTTCAATGTAGCTTATAATAATAGAAAAAAATTGCCAGTTGAGCACATTTTAAGCAGTGTCAATAAAAGAAGTTATAAATTCCTCGTATGATAACAAATCAGAACAAAGACAGACTTAACGCATGTAACACATAATAGCTCACCAAAAGGCATACAAAAAGCGCCAAAAGGAAAAAAAAAAGAAAACTTCTGAGAAACTCTATGCATTTCGGATTAAAGGATGCTTTAATTAAAATTGGTATTATTTAAATAGGTTTCTTTTTAATTCTTGCCAATAACCACTATTTAGTGTTAATCATCGAATATTATTAATTTGTTATTTAGGGATTAAGGTTTCTGACCCCTTTGAAAACCTTTTGAGATAGGTTGCCCCTCTGAAAAGTCTAATTTCAAATTTACTGTGATCTATATTATTTCTGCAAATTATTTTTACGAAGAGTTTTGAGTCGTATAGGGACTTATGGCTATTACAATGGGATGTATGCGCATCGTGTAAAACGCTTGGGACGCATAAGTCTACCCTATTTTTACGGCCTGATTATTGCAGGGAAGGCTTTTACCAATATTTCCAATTAATAAATTTTATCTTATTTATGAGAGAAATTCTGCAGTAAGTCGATTATCGTTATTTAAAAATAAAGTGCCGCGACGCCGGAAGATGGTCAAATTGGCTCCGTTGAGGGCGTTGTGGCGGCCTTGTTCGTAGCACCATGTAATGGCCCGTATTGGCTGCGAATATGTATAAATTAAGATTTAAAAATAATTAAAAAGAATATTGCCCAGTTAAACTGATGGTATTCAGCTCACAGGCTACGCATACTAATTGTACATTACAGCCTTATATATTCAAGGGTTCGTGCCGTTCGAAAAACAAATTAATTGGGGAAAATACCTACCCTCATTTCCTCTTTTTACACTTAATCATTGAACCCCCTAAACTAATCAGGGATATGTTTTATCATATGAAACAGTTATATCCAAAATTCAGAGCAAATCGGATAATTCTTCATAAAAACACATTTATATAATTTAAGGAGAGTTATCCCCTTCCTCTATACTTAACCATTAAACATCCAAATCTATTCAGAGATTCACCTTATCAGAGAGAACCTACATCCAAAATTTAAAGGAAATCGGACAATTCTGTATAAAAACCCATTTATAAAATTTGACGGGAGGCATAATTGCCCGAATCCCCTTTATATATAAAAAAGAACCCCACGGCGAATTAGGGAAGCATCTTATCACTATGAACCTGTATTTAAAAATTGAAGCAAATCTGTTAATTCTGCAAAAAAAACCATTAACCTAGAGGGCTAGTCCCACCGATACCCCATTTATACTTATCCAATGAATTCCCAAAACAAATCAGGGAAACACCTTATCAGAATGAATCTACATCTGAAATTTGAAGCAAATCTGTAATTTCTGCGTGCAAAACCCATTAACCTAAATTAAGGGGAGGGGCGGTTACCTCCCATTTCTCTCCTTTTAGACTTATCCAATGAACTCGCAAAACTAATATTGGATTTGTCCTCATGAGAATGATCCTATGTCTAAAATTTGAATGAAGTATGATAATTCTACACGAAAATCCCATTTATCTAAAATAAAGACGGATTTATAGCCCCGTCCCGCTCTTTATACTTATCCAATGAACTCCCAAAACCAAACATGGTGGTGCCCTCATCAGAATGATCCTATATCTAAAATTTGAATTAAACCTGATAAATCTGAATGAAAAACACATTTATCGAAATTAAGGGTGGGGAATTAGACCCCCGTTGCCCTTCTTTATCCTTATCCAGTGAACACCTAATACTAATCACGGAGGCGCCTCATCAGAATGCTCCTATATCTAAATTTTGAGCGAAAACTGATAATTCTGCATGAAAAACCCATTTATATAAATTAAGGGGAGGTGCATTAGCCCACGTTCCCCTCTTATATTTATCGAATGAACTGCCATAACTAATCAGGGAAGCGCCTTATCAGAATATACCTATATCCAAAATTTCTATTTACTCGGATATTTTTATCATGAGTTATAGCATTACGCACGCACATACAGAATTGGCGGGCACATAAGCTCTCAGGCTTTGATAGTCTGTGGACTAAAAACAGGTGGAATTAAGTTTTTCCGGTGTACTACGCTCTAACATAACTGCAGTGAGTTAATAGTGTTGTACGTTTTCAGCCATAAGAATTTTGGCGCCTTTTATAGTTTGCATCTACATGAGATGCGTCTCTGTTTAAAAAAGTTGAACAGGTCTGCATCTATCACTAATTAAGGTACTTAGTAAAAACATAAACGGAATCTATGTATATACATTTTTAGTTGAATATTTATAAGCAAGTTTCTCTCAGGTAGATCTACGAAAAAAAATTCAGATGTCAAGAAAATGCGATAAATTTTAGAATAATTAAATTAAAGTTTTTTTTTTTAAATATTTGTTTTAACTGAAATTTTTGGCGCCTTTATTACTTCGGCGCCTGTGTGCGCCGCACACTTCGCACACTGGGTCGGCACGCCCCTGACCTTCACTAAATCCGTAGATACTGATGGTGAAATCAACAAATCTATGCGATCAAACCAACATTTAGGGAAATAATTCAGTATTCTGTTCTGGTTGGCGCGATTGGTTAATAAATCCGGAATGGCGCCGAAAAGCCAATTTTCGTTTGTTAATTTAATGATAAAATGTTTTGAAGGAACTATTAAACGAAACCCTCTGTGCAATCTGCGATGACATTTATCCTCTTGTTTAATATTCAGTCTTATTTTAAAGAATTAACTTTGCTACTTTAATTACATCAAAAAAGCTGTTGAAGGATAACTATTCCAGAAGTGATCAGAATTATCCCATTTCCGAGGTCATTCCTAGTCACTTAAAAATAATAATTATATCAATAGTAAGCGTTTTGTTTTAGCGCTTCAGAGAGTGCTTATTCCACAAAAAAAAAACGGAACAGTACGTTTAATATTAAAATAGCAAATAAAGCCTTTGTGAAAAAATATTTAAAGATAGAAAACCAACGATTATAAATGCACAAATAAAGTAAGAAAAGGGGGAGCAAACAGCTGTTTTGAATCTACTTACGAGATTCTTCTTCAGTGCAAAAACTCAGCGAGCTAGACAAAGCAAAACTGAGCGAAAAAGAACAAGCAGCAATCACAATAACCTGTCAGTGGAGTCCCATATAGTAGTCATTTGAGACTCATAGAAGAGACGTATGGAATTTCTTATGTTTTGTTCCGCCGTAGTGACTGTGACTCTTGTGACCATGTGTGACCTGAATGAGATGTTATATGGACTAGCTGTTATGCAGGAATAATCGAATTACATTACTTCCTTTTGAATATTCGCGTGAAAATTATCGCTCGAAAATCCCTTGAAAATTGGCATTTTGGGACTCGTCATTAAATTTTGCACACACGTGTATATAAAAATTGGATAAGTCTGATTTTTGATCAAAAATTACACCGCGTAACCCTATGTTTTTTATTTTCACATTTTTAATACCTTTATTTCGTCCAAAATTTATAAAAATAAACCAGTGAATTCATGAAAATTTTCCACTTTCAGTTTTTGATCAATTTATACAGTTACCATTTCTTTTACTCAAATACATAAACTAATAAATTACTGAGCATTTCTTTTGCTCTTTTTTAAAATCATATTCAAGTAGTCGGGTGTGACAATTCCAAAATTATGATAATACATCAATTACATACATCATGTTAATACATCAATTCTCTATCACAGTGCCAAAATTAAATGACACTATACCTATGCCCATATTGTGAGAATTCTAAAGGTATGAAATTCCGTGAATTACTTTTTGAATTAAGAAAATTGCGTATATCAGAGAAATCCAGCATAAAAGCTTCACATGTTAGGTGATTTAGACCAAAACATAATCAACAATAATATTTATCAAGGTATACCTGAAACTAAAGTTTGATTAAAATTCGTGCTTTAGTTTTTAAGATAGAGCTATTGCGGGAAAGGGAAAAAAATCAATATAGCAACGCTACCTGTTGGGCGATCACCAAAATGTAAATACAATCACTTCAACATGGATTAACTATATCGTGGTCATATATCAAATATATCATATCTATATCATGGATTAACTGAATTGTTGAAAATCCGTAAACTCTTGAAATATAGAGTTATTGCGGAAATCGTGAAAAATGTAGTTTATCAGAGCTAAAGCTGTAGAGAGAATTACACCAAGCGGTTAATAACCTTAATTTATATCAAGGAGTAAGAGAATCTGAAGTTTTATGGATATTCATACGTTAGTTCTTGAGACAGAGCTATTGCGGGAATCGTAAAAATGCAGCATAGCAGTGCCACCTGTTTAGCGATTTTTACCAAAAACTAATCAACATCAATTTATATCAGGGACTACCTGATTATTATTTTTTATAAAATTCCGTGAGTTAGTTCTTGTGACACAGTTCCCACAAAATTTATGCCACATACAGACCGAGTCCCAGATTCACACACTCATAGACAAACATTTTGTAAAAACATGGTTTTTGAAATCTCAAACCTCTAAAAGGTGTAAATCCGTCGAAAACTGTAATTCGAAAATTTCCACTAATTCAATACTTTCTTCTTGTAAAGTTATTAGAAAGTAGGAAACAGCATGTAATTTAATATAAAGCTATAAAGAGATTATTTTAATTGGAATCTATAACTAAAGTAATTAACTTCTGTCGAAGATTTTCTTTCCTCTAAAACTCGAACGAATACGATATTTTCCGCTGCATGTTTTTTTCATCTCTTCTTGATTCATCTACACAGTTCGATGAACGGGTATTAATTAAAGAAAGATAATCTTGAAATGCTTCTGTGAGCATTATGTTGGGAAACTAGAACTTTTAGTACAATGAAAGAAAAATATGGTTTGACTCCGTTCGACTCTCCGAATTCTGGTGTATCGTCCAGAAGTTTAAATATGACATTGTCATGGATGAAATTTGTAGAAACAAGAAAGAAAAAGTCATGCGCCAAACATAGATTATTAAACATTTTCTAGCGCATTCAGAATAATGTAACAAAACTGCATATTATGTTAGCTAAATGTATAGAGCAACTTTTGTGAAAGTTACAAAATCATAACTTGAAAATTCTGAAAATAATCGTCAATTGAATAAGTTGCAAATCCGTTATTCTCAAAATGAAGCAAAAACAAGAGGGGTTGTATCCATATATTCATTGATTAGTGTCAATATAGAATACACAATACGGGATGTTACGACTACTTTTGGATAAAATCCCTCATTTTTTTGCTTCATTTTGGAAACAGCGGATTTTGTCCTTTTTCTATAGACGATTACTTTCAGAATTTTCAAGCTATAATTTTGAGACTTTTACAAAAGTTGCTCTATACATTTAGCTAACATAATATGCAAATGAAATTTTGATATCTTTGACGCATGCGCAGTAAAAAATTATTAAGTAAACCTACTCATTTTTCATACAATTTTTATTATTTTTTAATTTTGATTACAGGATACTGTGTGCAATGTTGTTTGTGATATTTTCTGAAAAAAATATTATTTTATATTAAGAACTCTGAAAATTATAAGGGAATAACTTAGAAAAATTTGGGGCCATTTTTATAAAAACCTTAATTACTCTGCGAGTATGCATGCTATTTGCATAAAAATGAACACAGTGTATTACAATAAGGCATTCAATCATAATCTAGAGTTTGAGCGCTTTTGCTACATTAGTTTTGACAGGGTTATTCAAAAGATATTCATTCTTTTTTGATTTGTTGACTATCCCCAATAGAGTTTCGGTAAAAAATCTTTACGGAGATGTATGACGTATACTATTATATTTATACACTAAGAGTTTCGAGATGATTCCTCATGTATTTTTCTAGATATTTAGTAAAATGTCTAAAATCGCAAGTGTCCCATAATCAATGGCAATATAGTGTATTAACGATGAGCCACTCCGTATGACGTTTTAAAAGTCTTGAACTGGCCTTATATGTCATTGGTCGTGGCCCATTCAAGTTTATCGAGGTATTTATTTGAGCGTTCGGCCAAGGTTTTGTAGGTTCAGGTAGATAATGAATATGAGGATTAAAGGGTGTCCTGTTTCACCAATATAGATCGACTTGCAGCTTTTGCTACAGAGATTTTATAAACGACACCTTTAAGGTCAAATTTCATCAGGTCCAGACATGGTTATAGTGCCTAGAAATATACTTCTAGGCACTGTAACGAGGTCAAAATATTTATGTTTATAGTTACTGAGAAAATTGACAATATGATCTACAGTTATAAAAGTAGTCCTAATAATAACATTTTTAAAAACGGCCGAATTATTTTTAGAAATAATACCATAGTAAGGCAAAGATGACCCTTTAGGATTTTGTACTTTCATAAGGAATGGGACAATGGTCGGATTTCTTCGAGAGTTCCGAAAAAACTCTATGACATCAACGTCATGAATAGTTGTCAAGCTTTAAATCATTAAATATTTTATTAACTTTCATTATTAAAGCTAATTTCGTTATTGCATACTTTCAATGCTCTGTTTATATAAAAACTCTTTACATTAAAAATAACGTTAAATTTAGGACAATTTTGAAATTTTATATGAGAAAATTTATCTAAGATACTTATAATAATTCTGCATTAAGGTTGATTAATCTGGTCCAGTTAGATAGGGTTGTTCAATGTGGGCTAACAAAAACTCAGTATGAATGAAAAAGAAAAAATCGACTTTTTTATTTATTCAAGGGTGCTTGTCCCTTAAATGGAATGAAAAACCTCAAAATATGTATCTTTACACTATAAAACTAAACATGTTTCTCTCGCTTCGCTGGTACGTTTTTCAAATTGAACCTGGAATCAAACGTAACACATCATTTAATTTAACATTTTCTTTTAAAGTTATTTGGCCTTTACCTGGAATGCCCTTCCGCACTACGGAAAACGATATAAGTGCCATTGCGCATTATACTTTCAGTATGCCAAACAAAATTCAGGCTGTAAGGATAAATCATTTTAGCTGATCATTTATAGTAAAGCTTAGTAAAAAACAACAGAACAATGTGCAATATAATAATATCCTCCCCGAAAAATTAACAATGCACGTTTAATCAAAATCCGTCCAATAGAGATTTTTAATAAGTTCAATCTTTCGTAATCGGTTTTATCTGACAATAGAACTTTTCAATGTAATTTCATAACTAAGTAACGGTGAAAGATCCATCGAAATCCATTTAGCAGAATCTTTTTTAAAAAGTTGATCTTTCATAAAACGATTCATCGAAATCCATTTAGCAGAATCTTTTTAAAAAAGTTGATCTTTCATAAAACGATTCATCTAATTATAAACATATTCCTTATAATTATAAACATATTCCTTATAAACCAGTTTATTCATTACATTTCCTTCTGTAACTAAGAAACATAGAACGATATGTTATGCACTAAAATCTTTCGTAAAAAATTACCTAATAATGCAAGTGTCATCAAATCAGCAGAACTGCAGTCACAAACAACCGGGAAGAAAAATTCCTATTTGCATTTCATAATACACTGCTCAAAACAATTAAAGGGTATTTGAAGTTTTATATAAAATAAAGATATAAACGAAATTTTTTTTGCCGAAAATAGAAAAAGAGAATCACAAATGCAAATTTTTCTGGTTTTCAAACTGTGGAGTATGCAAATTTTGAGTTCGACGTCAAAAACGTCGCTTCAGCGGCAGCGAATGAAATTTGACTTTCAACTGGATAAAAGAGAATGAAGACAAGGATGATCGGCATTCAGTGATTGCTTTGTTTCGATGAGTACGATGTCTCAGCGAAGTCATTTGACAGATTCAGAAGCTTGGAGAATTGTTGGTAGATTAGAACGGGGCCAAACTCAAGCCGAAGTAGCGCAAGCCATTGGAGTGTCACAAAGTGTCATTTTCAGGATCTGGAACCGTTTTTTGGAGAGTGGATGTGCAGGCCGAAGACCAGGACAAGGTCGTAGACGGGCAACAACGCCCAATGAAGATCGGTATTTAGCGTTAACAGCTCGGAGACACCGAAACATGAACGCTACTCTTCTCCAACAACACCTTCGCTCGGCTACAGGCACCACGATTTCAACTCAGACTGTCCGAAACCAGCTCCATGCTGTAGGTCTGTATGCTCGCCGACCGATGGTATGTGTTAGATTAACATCAAGGCATCGTCGCGACCACAGGGAGTGGGCAACCGAGCATGTCAACTGGAGGAGAAATGAATGGAGCAATATTCTGTTTTCTGACGAGTCCCGTTTTTCTGTGCATCCGGATAATAGGCGTATTTTCATCTGGAGGGACCGTGGCAGTAGGAATAATCCTGCGTTCGTGCACGAAAGTGTCAGATTTGGCGGTGGAGGAGTGTTAGTGTATGGTGGCATCTCCATTGACGGGCGCACTGACCTCTACATCATTCGAGATGGAGCTCTGACTGGTCGCCGATATAGGGATGAGATCCTCAGACATATTGTAGTCCCTTATGCTGCAGCAATCGGAGATAACTTCATTTTAATGGACGATAACTGCAGGCCACATCGTGCAAACCTGGTGGAGGATTTCCTTTTCGAGGAAGGAATTGTTCAAATGGAATGGCCAGCGTATTCTCCAGACATGAATCCAATCGAGCACGTTTGGGACGCTCTAGGAAGACGAGTTTCTGGCCACCAACAACCCCCACAAACTCTCCAAGAACTGGAAAGAGCTCTTCTGGAAGAGTGGGGCAGAATACCCCAACTCGTCATTAATAGCATCATTGAGTCCATGCCTCAAAGGTGTTCAACGTTGCTGGCCGCCCGTGGAAACCATACCACCTACTGAAAATGATTTTCTTTGAAGAAAACACCCTTTCTTATTCTTTTTTTCTCATATGCACAAATTGTGTTTTTTTCCTTTTGTACACAAATGCGCAATAAAATGCATTTTTTTCTGCCAAACGTGTGTAATTTATTCTCATATAACCTATTATGTCTATCGACCATGTATCAATCAGCTAAAAAGCTTCCCAGATACAAAATCCACCTAAAACTGCAATATTCTTTAATTGTTTTGAGCAGTTTGCGATTTTTTTCCCTGTATGCTGAATTATTTCCCATTGAATGTTTAATTTTGACAATTGTTTGGCCTTTGACTAATGTTTTAGCTTTAAACTTAGGCGGCTCCTTTAAATGAAACAAACAAAAAAAAAAAAAAATCAAAATACATGACCTTAAATATAATGTGTAATAATACGTTGTAATATTTTTAATTACGAACTATTTTTCATCTTTTTTTTTAAATTTTGATACTTATTGACCTTTGATCGATGCTTTAGATTTAATTTCCATGTTCTATTTGCTTTGAACACAAGCAAAATACTGCGAAAGCTTATATGCTTACACATTTTTTTTATTATTTATGTATAAAAAAAAGTAATTTTTTTTTTCATCGAAGGAAAATGATGTTATTTAATTGAAGTCATCAGAGCGTACGAAACATCGGTTTTTACTTATGGTTATCGAAGACTTGATTTCGTGACAACACAGTTCAGTTTCCTATTTTTCTGTGTTGTTTATATAGATTCTAGGTGAATTGGGGGAAGAAATCTTTATATATTATAATTGGTAAATGTACAGATCATGGGCCTGAGCGTCAGTTGCGAGAATCACGTTTTTATTGCAATCTCACTTTACATCATATCTAGTATCTTACAATTTGCAATTAAATTATTACTTTCTTTTATCTTTACAAAAAGAAAATATTGGATTCGTGAAAATTTTCAAATTCCGGTTTTCGACGGATTTACACGTTTTAGCGGTCAGAGATAAGAAAAAACAACATGTTTTTACAAAATGTCGGTCTGTGAATCTGTCTATTTGTCTGTCTATATGTGACATAAATTTTGTAAGGGCTGTATCTCAAGAACTAATGCGTGGAATTTCACAAAACTTTAAATTCATTTAGACCATGATATAAACTATATCTGATTAATCTTTAGTGTATATCACCCAGCAGGTAACGCTACTATGCTGCTTTTTCACGATTTCCACAATAGCTATACCTCAAGAACGAATAGACGGATATTAATAAAACTTCAGATTCCGTTAGTCCTTGATATAATATGGTTCTGATTACATTTGAATGTAAATCACGCAATATGTAGCGCTGCTATGCGGTGTTGTTCTCGATTATCGCAATAGTGCTATCTCAGCAATTAATGCACGAATTTTCATCAATCTTTAGATTCAGTAAGTCCTTAATATGAGTATTCTTTAGTTTTTGGAGTATATTGCTCAACAGTTGGCGCTTCTATACATTTTTTTACGATCTCTACAATAATTCTATCTCAAGTTCTAATACATAAAATCTCATCAAATATCAGATTCAGTTAGAACTTCAAAAATTAGTTGTTGCAGATTAGATTTTGACGTAAATTACTTAACCTCGGACGCTTCTAGGTTTCATTTTTATGGAAATATTCGCATGTATGAGGTTGAGGGAAGTTTTGGGATTGCCACATCCGACTAGTTTTAAGATGATACATTACCTCTAAATTTGTCGAAACGATCAAAACATTCGCCTTTTTAAAATACGAAAATACAAATAATATGCAATTGAATTTTCACCAATCTTTAGATTCAGTTAGTCCTTAATATAAATGAGTATTTTTTAGTTTTTTGGAGTAAATTGCTCAACAGTTGGCGCTTCTATACATTTTTTTACGATCTCTACAATAATTCTATCTCAAGTTCTAATACATAAAATCTCATCAAATATCAGATTCAATTAGAACTTCAAAAATTAGTTGTTGCAGATTAGATTTTGGCATAAATTACTTAACCTCGGACGCTTCTAGGTTTCATTTTTATGGAAATATTCGCATGTATGAGATTGAGGGAAGTTTTGGGATTGCCACATCCGACTAGTTTTAAGATGATACATTACCTCTAAATTTGTCGAAACGATCAAAACATTCGCCTTTTTAAAATACGAAAATACAAAGAATATGCAATTAAAATTTTTGTTTCTACTTTCAGTCTAAAATATACAGGGTGTTTATAAAGTCCCGGACCCATTTTGATGTTTAATAACTCATAAAATAATAACGATAGATTAAAATCAATAACATAAATGGTTAGATAGACTCAAAAAGTTTCGTGACCCTTGTCAATGAACTTCCACGTGTCCTTCGTCGCACGGATAATATCAAGTCAATAGTCAATTTCACGCCAGGTAGAGGCAAGCATGGCGGCATCCACAGAGGCGGTTGTAATTCTGGCTTTTAAGTCATCTATGTTTGACACTCTCCTCCTGTAAACATTGTCCTTTACAAATGGCTAAAGGAAAAAGTCCAGCGGCGTTATATCAGGTGATCTGGGTGGCCAAGGAATTGGACCTCCTCGCCCAATCCATCTTCCTGGAAAATGGTCATTCAAAGAAGTACAGTGTCTCACGTAAGTGATGGGACACTTGTGCTTTACAAAAGGAAACTAATCAAATAAATTAAAAAAACATGTACACATTTTTTTGTGGGTGTGTTTCATACTTAAATTTAGTAAAGATTATTACATAACATACATTTTGTCAAAATATTAAAATATTAATTTAATAAAAATACAAATGTTTAGAACGGAGCAAAAAATAGCTCACATAAGTGATGGGACACCATTATATATGCAACAAAAATCGTCTGAAATAAGCAATAAAAATATTTTTGGGGGTTTTATTTTTACTTAAAAGCAATTGGCAATAATTTATAAAATCGTCTGCAGTATTTCTCTCCAGTTTGTTTTGGAATTTTTGTGTTTTTAGCTCTGTGTAGCCATGAATGCTAAACGAAAAGAAACTTCACCTGAAATTCGAAAATTAGTTATTAATTTGCATATTGAACGTGGAAAATCTATTAGAAAAACTGCTGAAACAGTTAACTTGAGTCGTTCAACAGTTTTCAATATCATCAAACGATATAAAAAGAATCATATGATTCAGAATAAAAGAAGACCTGGCCGACCATCAAAGCTATCCAATGGAATAAAGCGAATTATCGTTCGAAATATTAAAAAAAAAAAAAAAAATCCAAGAAATAGTGCTTCAAAAGTTGCTGCTGATTTACAAGCATTATATGGAATAATTGTTAATCCTGAGACTATTAGAAGGGTAATTCGATCTGCTGGATATCACGGTAGAGTAGCTAGGAAAAAATTCTTCGTAAGTGAAAAGAATAGAAAACTCAGACTAGCTTTCGCAAAATCCAACATAAATAAGAATTCTGATTACTGGAATAAAGTTATATTTGCTGATGAGAGTAAATTTAATATATTTGGTTCTGACGGTAGAAGCTTGGTGTGGAGAAAACCCAGGGAAGAATTTCGCAAACAGAACTTGGTACCAACAGTAAAACATGGTGGAGGAGGAGTTATGGTATGGGGGTGTATGTCGTCCGCTGGAGTTGGTAATCTTGTTTTTATTGACAGTATAATGGATCAGTACAAGTATATTGATATTTTAAAGCAAAGTTTGAAATCTTCAGCACGAAAATTGAACCTTCATAACGATTTTAAATTCTACCAGGACAATGACCCCAAGCACATTGCGTTAGACTCTGGCTGCTATATAACTGTCCTGAAATAATAAAAACACCACCACAATCTCCAGACTTAAATCCCATAGAGAATATTTGGCAAGAATTGGAATCAAGAATTCGCAAACACACCATTTCTTCAAAACAACAACTAAAATCGGTGCTTCAAGAAGAATGGGGTAAAATCACTCCAGAAATCACAAAAAAATTAGTCGAATCCATCCCAAAAAGATTAAATCATGTTTTAAAAGTAAAAGGAAATCCAACAAAATATTAAAACCTTTTAAAAAGTAAAATTTTTGGATAAATATTTGATGGAAAAGTAAGTGTCCCATCACTTATGTGAGCCATTTTTTGCTCCGTTCTGAACAATAGTATTTTTACTAAATTAATATTTTAATATTTTGACAAAATGTATGTTATGTAATAATTGTTACTAACTTTAAATATGAAACACACCCAAAAAATTTGTGCACATGTTTGTTTATTTATTTTATTGCAGTTTCTTTTTATAAAGCACAAGTGTCCCATCACTTTTGTGAGACACTGTACGAACGATGGTACTCCAATGAGGTGGTGCACCATCTTGTTGCAAAAAGACATGTGGCTGAAGCTCTTCTAGTTGTGGAAATACGAAGTTTTCTATGAACCACCATAAAATCTGTGCTTTCTCTTGTGGTGTATGCATTCTCCTTAATATCCGCTCGAACAAATCATCACTTACAAAAGTAACATAGAACAAACACATCAAAAGTAAACATAACATTGTAATAGTTGCCAAAAACAAAAGAGAGAAAAGTGCAATCAATAAGCAAACGATATTTAGATAAGTACGGATATTTAGACTGGAAAATGAAATTTCTGAAATTAACCACACACGCAGACGATATTTACAAAAGTAAAGATATTCAAACATGAAAAGGAAAATATATGAGTTATTTCATCAATAAATACCATAAGTTTGTTTATATCCTTATTATTTTATGAGTTATTAAACATCAAAATGGGTCCGGGTGCTTATATTCTTAACTTTATTATTGAGAGAAATAAATGATGCTTAGGCAAAAATAATATTTACAGTTTAAATTTTAAATTTCATCTCTCTAATGCGTGAATTATAATCATTAATTGCTGCGCGTATGATTAAATTCGAAATTATGCATTTAGAAAACAATTTTTGGACAAAATATAATCATAATACACCTACTTCTAAATTAAAACAAAAATATGCACAAAAAGATTTTTTTAATTTAATTTTTGCACAAAAAATGAAAAAATGAAAAATTGAAAAAAAGAAAAAACAAAATTGTAATTTAACAAATTACAACTACTATTTTGGAAATGATATTTTCAAAGACTAAAATTGTAAAGACTTCTAAATAAATTCTATATTTAAATTGATAATAACATTTAAACATCATTTTTATGATGATCATAATGAGTCATATGTTACGTACGCAATGCATTAAACATTAATATTATTAAACCAATGATTAAAAAAGAAAAAGAAAACAGGAGGTTATAGATATACCACTTTAACTGTTTAAAATGTGCGTTTTTATTTGATGGAGTTAATCACATTGACTTCTGAACCCTCATATTACCTACGACATGGATTAAACATTAGTATTCCTGGACCCATCAAAATCAAATTTTAAATGAAATTTTAGTTTTACAATTTTCGGAACTGCAAATTTTTAAACTTCTAAACATCGCACATTTTAAATTTTTACACCGTTGCGTAAAGAAAAAAAATGCACTTATAAATGAAATTTGTTTGAAATCTTTATCGCAATTTGTTTTCAAATTATTACTTTTTTTTTTAAGTTTTTATTACTTTTTTATCATTGTGGCAACAGAAGTATTCCATTTTTGGACCTTATACATGGACCAATCAGAAAACGAATAAAACAAAATAAGTTGCTGAATTCAACCAATAAAAAGATTCAGATATACTTCAAATTCCCCAGTTCTCTACTGGGGACAGCAACTATTTTCCAAATAATTAAAAACCAAGTTTTTCCAAGTGCAAAAAAATAAATAAATAAATAAATAAATAAATAAATAAATAAATAAATAACTGTAAGAACTAGCATTACTTATTTACAAGAAAAGAAGAAGCTTCACTTACGTAAATATAGATTTCTCAGGGCTACGGTCTTCCTTAAATATTTTTCATTTTCTTGAAAGACGGCACATAACACGTAGAACAATAATCAAACATAAAATATTTACAAATTGAGCTTTTTACATAATACTAGTTGCACACACCACCAAAACAACACCTGAACTCACAGCTCACATCCAACTTTTTAATTTTCGAACATAACTTCGAATAGGACGTTTTTTAATAGAACTGGTGTTGCCAGATTTTTTTTTTTGTAAACGAAAAATACTACAGCTACATTTTCAATTCAGCAGAGCTCAGGTCAGTGACGCGTGACAGTCTATTATTATTATTATTATTATTATTATTATTATTATTATTATTATTATTATTATTATTATTATTATTATTATTATTATTATTATTATTATTATTATTTTATTTATTTATTTATTTATTTATTTATTATTTATTTATTTATTTATTTTTTTGAATGAGTAAGCACGTGTTACATAACCAATATATGTGATTTTTTTTATTACTTATATTTGATTACTTAAAAAAAAATTCTGCGCAGATTATAAGTTTTGAAAGTAACAGTGCGCGCAAACTCCAGATTGACTAATGTGAGAAAATACGTTTTAATCGCTTGGGGAAGAGCGACCGCTTTACATGCACATAAGGTGCCAAAATATAAAATAGATTTTTTTCGACTAAAAAAATATCCTCTATATATCCTCTTTAAGTTACATTAAGGAGGTGAATTTTAAAACTCCCCTTATCCAGAAAGCTAAATTTTGGGAAATCGCGAAAAATCGACCATTGATTTTCATTCTAAACTAACAGTTTGTAGTGCTAGAAATATATGATACAACTACAGTCAATCAGGGTAACTTTGGCCCAAATTAGGGCAGCATTGATCCACCTTTACGAAAGTTTGTTCCATACTAAGGTGGTAAAACCTTGGCGAATTATTTTCAATGAGCTGCCAAGCTTACACTAATGCTGTAATCTATATTTAGCGACCAAAACCTTTGAGACCTGAACAAAAAACTCATTTTATGTAGCAGATTCAACCTTTTATCCATCGCATTATGAATTCATGAAAATTTTACATTCTAAAGCATTTTACGTAAATTGTTTAAACTAAATTAAGAGATTTACATAATCATTTAATAAATTTTTTTTAAGGATTTTAGAAGGACTGGAGGATTTAGAAGGATTAATTAAATTTAAATTTACAGGGATTTTGTGCAGTATTTATAACCCCACTCAAATATTTTATTTTAAATTGATTTCTTAGTATTTTGTAGAATTATAAAATGTACAAATATGATGGTCTTACAATATAAATATAGAAATATTTCCGAATTGAAAAATCCCCATCTCCCTCCCTCAGCGCCAAGAAAGCCGAACAGATACAGAGGCAATAGAAATCATCCTTTTAAAAGTATTTTTGTTTTGTATAACCAATAATGCTTTTGGAACAAAATAAAGTAATGTATCTGTAGCTCATTCTAAACAGAATTACAACTAATTGACATATTAAAAGAATTTTGTAATAAGTAATTTTAATGGTACTTATAAGAACCGTCGGTAGATGAAGGGTTAAATAAGGGAAAATTTATCGCGTTTAACCTTTATTAAAATATATATAAAAAATACTGATAGCTCACCTGGAAAAATCCCTAAAGCGTACAAAACCTGCATAGATTCCTGTCAAAATATAAAGGAAATTAAAAATTTAAACTCACATTAAAAATTAAACATTTGTTAACCCTTTGCGCTCTGGTGGGTAAATTTCTTCAAAATTCCAAATGTCACATTGTCACTAGTATTTTGCAAAGAAAAAAAAATTGGTTAACGATATACACGAAAAAATACATTAAAACTTTTTCAAATATATAAATTTGGTCAAATTTTCTGGTGCCAGTGTGACATTTCGGAAATAAAATTAAGTGGTAGAAAATTCAACCAGCAGAGCTCAAAGGGTTAATTTTTTTTTTCAGATTGTGATTTTTTTTACTGTAGGCTCGCCAATAGAATAGATCGATAAAGAAAATACGATTTTTTTAAATTTTGAATAAGGCGAATTTCGATACTCAAGTCCTAATACTTTTATAAGCACATAAAGTTTTGAAAAATTTTAAGATAATATAACTTTTAGAAAGTGTAAAATTGCGTATAACATTAAATACTACTTCGTGCAATGATATTCTGAAATTGTTTATTCCTGTAATTTCTTCAAAAAGTGCATTTTTCAGTACGGGAGGGAATTAAGCCTTTCTGAAATCCTAATTTTCTCGCTAATTTTACGTTTGTAGTTTTCTAAAAGTGTGCGATTTCTTGGTTGTAGTGTCGATTTACATTGTTTTTTAAAATCGTTGTGCAAGAAAAAAATTTCTTATTTACATTAATATCCTAATATCAATGGTTACTTAACTTCGAGCTAAGAAACATGTGTTGCAAAAGTTTAACAAAAATATTCATGCAAATGTAAACTGATATTATTGCTATACTATTTTTTTTCCAAACGACTGTCAATTGTATTGGCGAAGTTTCAAACAAAGCGGTATAATTTAATCTCTTGCATAGCCAAAAATTATCGGCCATAGTTTGAAGTTTAAATCAATTATCCAAATGCATTGTTTTCTTTTTTTATGTTGTTTTCTTATTCTACCAAATATCAAGCTGACTGGATGGTTTTTGCGGCAGTTATTGTGGGACATAAATACATGCACATCCTCCAAACATATGCTAACAAATTCTAAAAACTTTTCGTCTCTATAATATGTCACTACTTGACTTTTCGGCAATTATGTATACCTACCTACTTACACGCGGCAATTTCCAATACATATGACTATAATAAAAATAATTTTTACTAGAAATTAACTTCGTTGCACTATGTGCCAGTCGGGCAAATACTCAATAAAAATAATATTGCCCAGTTAAACGATGGCATTGAGCTCACAGGCTACGCATACTAATTGTACATTGCAGCCTTATATTTTCAAGGGTTAATTCTGTTCGAAAAACAAATTAAGGGGGGGGGGGATCAGATCCCTCCATTTCCTCGCTTTACACTTAATCATTGAATCCCTTAAACTAATCAGAGATATGCTTTATCATATAAAAAATCTATATCCAAAATTCACAGCAAATCGGAAAATTCATAATGAAAACCCATTTATATAATTTAAGAGGAGTTATCCCCTCTTTTATACTTAACCATTAAACTTCCAAAGCTTTCCATTAAGAGATTCGCCTTATCAGAAAGAACCTGGGAGGGGGCATCAGCCCCCGTTACCCCTCTTATACATATCGAATGAACTCCAAAAACTAATCAGGGAAGTGCCTTATCAGAATATACATATATCCAAAATTTCAAGTGAATCGGATATTTTATCATAAGTTATCGCATTACGCACATACGCAGATACAGAAAAGACGAGCACTTAAGCTCCCAGGCTTTAATAGCCTGTGAGCTAAAAAGCATAATAATAATAATAATAATAATAATAATAATAATAAAGATCAAGTTATTAAGGCGAAATTTCTTTTATTATCTTTATTGACATATTTAAAAATATTAATATAAAGGAAACTGAATAGTGTTAAGCAGATAAAATTAATTAATTTAAGGCCATTTGATTGCAAAATGTAGCAATACAATTTTTTAAAACACCAAATGTATATACAGGATACACGCTATAAAATATCAAATTCTAGCTGAAAATTCAATTTTTTTTTCACTATTTTTCCCATTATTAGACCGATACATAGATTTCAAATATTTTTCTTTATATAAAAATAGAAAAAAATCATACAGTAAAGTGTTAAAGTAACTTTGATTGAAAAGAAATCTTCCAAGATATATATACAAGAGTATACAAGAAATTATGCACAAAAAAAATTATAATAAAAGGGAGAGCCATTTAAAAACAATATGAAAAGTTTTAAAGTTATTTTTTAAGTACAAAGCTTTTTAATCAATATTTAAATTATTTTCATTTTGTTCAAAATTTTATTTTTGATTTTGTTATCCTATTGAAACAATTTCAGAACAATTTAGAGTTACAGTATGACTCATTAAAGAATAATAGGTAATATGTTCTAAATTCACAACAGATTTGCAACGAATACTTTTTGTGAGCAAAATAAAATTATGCTGCTAGTAAACATATTACTATGCTTAATATATATATAGATATTAAGGTTAAATGGAAAAAAATCAAAATATCTGACATCATAAAATAATAATGATCTACATATAATTATTTTTTTAAATGAAATATTTTATTTTGGAAAATTGTTGACCTTTAATCGCAGTTTAGGTTTAATTTCCACGTTCTATTTGCATTAAATAAATTAAATTTTTTTTTTTTTTTTTTTTTTTTTTTTTTGTAATGTGTAAAAAAAAAAAAAAAAAGATTTTTTTTATTCAGCTAAAAAAAAATAATGTAATTTTATTGAAATTATCAAAGCTTCTGTAAAATATATTTTTTCATATTTTTTGAGAACATGACTTCGTGACAAACCGTTTATCTTTTCTAATTCTCTGATTTATTTTTAACCGGATCAATTGGAGATTTATTTCCTCCATATGTTACGCATAAGTATTCGAAGAAGCTTTTTAAAAATTGCCTCATTATCAATAGCATTTTACTCAGATAATTAAAATTACTCCGTATTGGTGTTTACAGAAAAAAATAAACAAATTGAATTATTGAATGAACAGAAAAAAAGACGAAGATTTTATAAAAGCACAAATTTCTGCCGAATTTTATTTCTGACTAAATTGTATCCAGTTAAAATGTGGTAATCTGTTGTACTAGAAAAACTTATAATAAAAGAGAAAGCTATTTAAAAACAATATGAATTTTTTAAATTAAATTTATTTTTTTAAGTACAAAGCTTTTTGATCAATATTTAAATTATTTTCATCTTGTTCAAAATTTTATTTTTGATTTTTATATCCTATTAAAAAATTCCAAATCATTTTAGAGTTAGTATATTACTAATTAAAGCTTAATGAGTAATGTACTTTAAGTTCACACCATATTTGCTGTGAATATTTTTATTTGTGAGCAAAATATTATTATGCTGCTAGTAAACATATTATATTACATTTAAATAATTTAAGTAGATAAACTGTTGTCATTAATTATATTTTTTTAACTTTTAATTTATTATCGTTTAGAATTCGGAATAAGTTCTTCGCTCAACCAATAGGAATATAAGCATAAAGTTAGAAAATCTGTAAGTACTAGAATAATTTATAAGGAAAAACTTGCATAGATGCATAGTTTTAATTTTGTTTCAGTGTTACGATGACTGATAAATGAATAATGGATAATATGCTTAAAATTCACAACAGATTTACTTGAATACATTTGTGAACACTCTTATTCTACTGGTAAACACATTACATTCAATTTATTTAAGTAGGTAAAATTTTGTTATTTTTTATATTTTTTAAACTTTTAATTTATTATCTTTTAAAATTCAGAAATAAATTCTGCACTCAACCAATATGAATACAAGAATAAAGTTAGAAAATCTCCGAAAAAGAATTATGAAATTTAGAAGGAAATAATCTATTACGAAAAAACTGCATAGCTGCATAGTTTTGTCTCCGTTGTTTTAGTATTGCAATATGATTGACAAATGAATAATAGATAATACACTTAAATTCACAATAGATTTGCTGTGAATACTTTTATGAATAAACACAATACTTATGCAACACTGTTATTTTAGTCACAATGAAATTAGTAAACAAATTGCATTCAACAAATTTAAATAGATAAAAAATACGGTTAACATTTAATTTAATATCTTTTAATAATTTAATGTGTGACGGAATTCCAAAATAAATTCTGTTCTCAACGTATATGAATGTAAGCATAAAGTTTGAAAATCTTCGAAAAGAATTATGAAATTTACTATAAAATAATATATTATAATAACAGGTTACATAGCTGCAAAGTTTTTATTTTCTCTGAGTTGAAAAAAAAATAATAAGTTGAGTAATATGTTTCATACTGCATATTAAAAAAAATAGAGTTTAAAACCCATCATAATAATAGGTCAGACGATCTTCCGGTTATCAAATACTATTGTGAAAAGTTATGTAAAATAAATTGCATCACTTAAAGAAATCATTTTTGAATATTAAAAAAAAAGAGAGAAAAACCTCTTTTAAATTATTCAATATAAAAAGAAACTATCCTGTCTTGTAGAATACTAGTCTCAATATCACTTAGAATTCCAAAGAGTTGAAGAATAAAAAAGCGACATCTTTTTATGGCAGACGATTTCTTTTTCCTACATCATTAAATTGATTGAGAGCGGAACGATTTACGATTGGTTTATTCTGATTTTCGTACAATGACGTCACGTGACGAAAAACAAATTTATATAAAACCACTTAATCTAATTTTATGGAATAATTTTCTCTGAGGATATCTTTAGGTCTGCATTTATTGAGTAAGTAGATACTTCATATTTTTTGAAGTATTTAATTTATCTTGAAAGTAATTGTTTCGCTAAGTTCTAAAAATGTCCTTTAGTTTCAGAACTATTTTTATTATTTTCATCAGCAGCATCTTCAGGAAATGCTTCTTTTCCGAAATTACTTACATTTAATCGACAAACTGCAATAAAACAAATAAAATTAAAATAAGTTTAAATAGATGTAAAATATATATTTATGTTGTACAAAATATTTTTAGTAAGTGATATAAAAAGTTGGTCATTCCGTTTTATTTAAAACGAACCTTATACCCATATTCCACATAGAAAAAATTAAATAAATAAATAATTTTTAAAAAAATGCATTCAAAAAATTATTTTTAATTCTATGCGTAGTAAAAGTTTTTGTTAGAAAACGATGATCATTTGCAAATTCAGAACAGTTGTTGATTAAGTAAATAGTATTTTTTGAGATATTACATTTATTTTGAAAGTACTGCTGTGTAAGATGGGCCTTTATTTCAGAACTATTTTTATGCCACTCTTATAAAATTACTGCTTCCACGAAATTATTTATACAGTGGCTCACAAAAGTGTTCGTACACTTAGGAATTTCAATGAAATAGTGCTCTATCCATTAATTAAAATCAATATTTTAGAATGAGTATTTAAGAGTAAGATCTATGACTCATTCTTAATAAAACTACATAAAATATTTTAAAAACATAGCAAAACTTTATTTTGAAAAAAATGGTTAATCAAAAAATAACAAAAAAATTACCTCACAAAAGTCTTCGTACACTTTAAAAAAATCGCTGTATATTTGTAAATATTGTAATATTTTGCTAAACTTGTACTTAATAGGATATTATTTAGCACCCACAACAGTTTTTTAAACACCTGGGAATAGATTTAATTAGTATTTTTGTAATTTCTGCATGAAAGTTGATTCCTTCATCGAACATTGCTGTTTTTACTTCGCTTTTCGTTTCAATGCTGTGTTTTCGTATTCTCACTTCCAATTATCTCCAAATATGTTTTACTGGGTTTAAATTCAGCAATTGAGGTGATATTTTCAGAACTTGTGGACAATTATAGAGACACCAGAGGCGAACATTGACAACCATGTGCTTATTATTATTATCCTAATGAAAAACAAAGTTGTTTCTGTTACCCATATTTTGGGCAGATAATTTTAAATTGCCTTTTAAAATATTTGAATAAAGATTGTGATTTATTATGCTATCAATATATACCAAATTACTTAATACTGATGTTGCTATGCACTTTCACACAAGGACAACTCCACTACCATGGTTAACTGTTCCAACTAAGTTCTTTGAATTAAATTCTTAATTTTTTTTCACCATACTATAATGCACCTATTGGAGCCAAGAATGACATACTAGTTTTTATCTGTAAATAAAATATTATTCCAATACGATTTGGGTATATTTATCATTGATTTTGCCAAAGAAAGCCTAAGCTTTCTGTTTTTCGCCCTAACAAAAAATTTTCTACGGGCAGAACGCCTATATAATGCAGCTGGGCTTACCACTCGTCGAATAGTTTCAAGTGAAAATGAAATAGGAACTGTTTCATTAAATTCTGTGGTCACTTTTACAATACTTAAATGCGGATTTTTTACGACTTTTTTAATTGTAAGTATTTGATCTCATTGCATTAATTTAGATTGACGACTTTTTAATCCGTAGTTTTCAATCCAATTTTTTTTCTATAAAGCCTTTTATTGCATACTTCACCGTAGAAAGGAATAATTTAACTAATTTTGCAATATTTTGAATTGATTTACTACTATTATGAAGAAACATTACTAATTTTCAAACGCTATTAGTCGTGACATTACGATTACAAACCATTTTTTAGTTAATAAATAGAATATTACGGACCAATTCTGCAAAATATAAAGCCAAGCGATTTTTTAAATGTCACAATAATGCAAAAATAAAAATAAAGCGACAAATAATATTTTTAATTATGAATTTATCCGAAAATGCTTCTGTGTACGAAGACTTTTGTGGCGTGCTCTTTCTGTGGCATCTTCCGTTTTCATTTTTAGATTAAAAAAAAAAAATTCCTTAATGTTAAACAAAAATGTTGTGTGTTATTTAGAATAACTTGGAGATAATATAAAAAAATACTGGACTTCATATACGAATTTAATTTCAGTGAAATTTATTTTTAGTAAAAATTTTTAAAGTGTACGAAAACTTTTGTGAGCCACTGTATTTGACATGAATACTGTAACTGTAAGAAAAAATATATAAATAAAAGTTTCATTGACCATATATATATATATATATATATATATATATTAATAAATATTTTTTGGAGAACGGTAAGGCAAGACTGTTAGTTAATTTTTAGTTTAAATTGTAATTGTGTTTGTTGTGCGCTCGAACAAAAATAAATTTTTTTAATTTATTAATAGTTAAGGGGATAAATATTATTAAAGTGCCGAAAAAGTGAACTTTTTGCTTTTAAATTAAATGGTTGCTATTTTACTTCTAGGGCCCATTTATTCTAATGGCAAGCATGCAGGACTTAAAATAAGTTGAGCCAAAGTTCCCGGATTTAAAACCTAGGTTTTAAGGATTTTCTTTTACAAGAACGATAATTCGGGTTATTGTGTTTCACATGTATTCCCTAATGACTTCCTATCGTACACATTGTAAGAGAAAAAAAAAGACAAAAATTTCATTATCTTTGAAAATGTACTACGAACATTAAAATAAGTATACAGTCGGCTCTCGTTAATTCGAACTCATCGGAACTACAACTACAAAAAATGTTCGAATTATGAAAAATATGAGAAGAAAACATGTTTAAAATGATACTATTAGAAAGGAATTAATGTTATAATAATTTTTAAATTTATTTCGTCTGTTATCATTAGAATATTATTTAATATTAAATTAAAATATATAAATACATAAACTAATTAAGGGATTACAAACAAGCACAATGGAAGAAAAATTTGAAGTGTCACATTTGAAGTGTGGATAGACGGAACACAAAGAAAGTGGATATCAAATGCATGGGATTATATCCCCAGTAGCCAAACAATATTGGACCAATATTGGCTACATCTTGGAGCAATATTGGCACATTGGCAAAATATTGGCATGAAATATTGCTCCAATATTGAATTGTTTACATTTTGCCTTTATTTAGCCAATATTTGCAGCCAATATTATGCCAATATTGGGGTTTCTTTGGAAATCTTACCAATAAAACTCCAATATTGGTTAAATATTGGAATTTCATTGGAAATATTTCCAATGTAACGCCAACATTTGTACAATAATGGCTTATTATTGGCAATATTTCCAATGAAATCAAAATATTGGTTGCAAATATTGGTTAAATAAGGGCAAAATGTAAACATCCCAATATTGGAGCAATATTGGTGTCTTATTGGCAATATTTCCAATTAATTAAATATTGGCGCGACGTTGGACCAATACTGGTTTGCTACTAGGGATGTATACTCGTTCAGAACAATTCTCACTAAAATCAAAGAAAAAAAGAGTTTCAAAGACCTTAAGTCTGGAAGAAAAAAAGGGAAAATGAAAAATTGGCATTCTCGTTAATTCGAATTAAACGGAGTCAAGAGAAAATGAGTTCGAATAAATGAAAAACTTTAACGTTATTTTTGGGGCATTGAAACTGCATTGTAACTGAATTGTAACTGCCATTGAAATTTTTGGGACTTCATGTTTAGTTAGAATTAAGCGAAGACTCAATTTATCTGATTTCGAATTAACAAGAGTCCACTGTATAATAACGTCTTCTGAGTTAGTCACGATTCTGAAAAACGTTCTCTATCATTACAAACCTCAGAAACCAATATATTTTCGGCATTTGAAGAATCACTTATAAAAACAAACTTACTTTTGTTACAATCGATTTTCGGGAACATTTACGAGTAGTTTTTTAAAATGCATTATTCAGTTATCGTAGAATGGAATATCGGTTTTTAGAATGTTGCCAATTCCCAATTAAAGATTTTCCATTGCATAGTTAAGTTTAAACATGCAAGCATTCATAAAATTAAAGTTTCTATTGTTGCCGTTGTTTTCCAGGAAACATTTCCGCTATTTTTTTTTTATTTTGTATTAAGAAGTTTTTCAAACCGGAATACTAGTTTTTAGAATGGTGATAATTTTAATTAAAAAACTTTCATCTGTGAATTGCTTTTTTTTACATTCAAGCGTAACAAACTAATATTAATTTTAATGCTGTTAATCTATAATGTTTGTCTATAAAACATATGTTTGTTGAACATAAAAATATTTACTTGACAGCTGTTACCAATATAATTTAAAAAAGGATTAATATGATGCGAAGTCAAAACTGATTAGTACATGCAAAAACTTTCTCAGAAACGTTTCCGGAAATTAATTACAGTAAACAAAACTTTGTTTTTATAAATTATTCATTTAATCTTGAAAATATATTAGTTTCTGAAGTTTTTAAAGATGAAGAATCTTGTTCGGAATCGTGAATATCTCGGGAGAGTTTATTGTATAGTTTTGTTCGTGATTATAGTACATTTTTCTGGAATAAGAAACGTCTCTCCTTTTTATACACTTTAACAATATGGCCGTCGCAACTGGTGTTTAACGATATCCATATCATGTTGCCATAGCTTACAAATAAACTGTACTTTTGTACAAAAACTTTGCTGCCAATTTTATATTTCAATGACTTTGTATTTTTAAAATATCAATCGCAGGAAGATAGCAATTCTGTAAATTTTTCTGTAAATTTTCAATTCAAAAAGTTCGTTCTGTCCAAAAATGTCAAATCTTTTTTAATCTTAAAAATACGCTAGGTTTTTTTTATGTACATAAAATTATACAAAAATATCATCTTTTTTACCTTTTAATCTTAAAAAAAATATGTTTAGTGTTTTTAGAATAGCATGATACAAAACATCTCATTTTTTACGTTTTATTTAAAAAAATATGCTTAAGGTTTTAGACTAAAAGGACACAAAAATATCACATTATTATTATTATTATTATTATTATTATTATTATTATTATTATTATTATTATTATTATTATTATTATTATTATTATTATTATTATTATTATTATTATTATTATTATTATTATTATAATCTTAAAAAAATATGCTAGATTTTTTAAAAATAAAATGACATAAAGCGAATACTAGTACCGAATATTTTCCTGATCTGGAAACTCCATTACCCATACGAATTATGTTATCAAAATTGACTTCTCATTATTTAAAAATCGTCTCATATAAATCTCTTTGTAAATGTTGAACGAAATTTCTTTAGTTATTTATTAAAAAAGGAAAAAATTATACAAAAAATGTTATTCTTCTCAAGGATATATAAGTTTTCAAATATAAAAAAAAAATGAAAATTTTTAACTTTTGTTTAAAAAATGCTTTTAAAAAGGAATGTATGATATTCTAAAAAAATAAGGGGGAAAATATTTATAAAATAATAATAATAATAAAATCTTGCTTTTATCTTGGGATACAAATTACGGCATGAGAGGATCCACAATTTTCATGTATAATAATTATATGTAAAATGAAATAAAATCCCAGAAATATCTTAAAAGGAAGGTCTTCATACGGGCATACTCAGAAAATTCTGAAAAAAATTACAGAATATTCTTTTCATGTGGATATATATGTTTATAACAGAAATTTCAGAATATAACAGAATTCGGGACCCAAATAACACGTTCGTAAAAAAATAACGAACATTTTGTTTATTTGGCTATTAACATCGGTTGGCGAAAAATAAAATTTCAAAAAATACTTTTTATGTCAAATACACTTTAAGGTAATAATTTTTCATGCTGAACTTCAAATAACTTTTAATTTTGTCAGTTTTAATTTGTTTTAACTATAATTTTCTTATACAGGGTGTATCTATACTACTGGGCAAAAATTTAGGGGGTGATAGTACACATCAAGACAAATAATATTAAATGGGAAACTAAGGGTCCCAAACGTCTTCCGAAGGAGATAGGCGCCATCAAAGTTTAGGGTCATAAATTTGAAATGATTATAAAAAACGGAAAAATTGGTCGATTCGTTTGCGGTTTTCACGAAAACTACTCTTTATGTCAGTATTGTCATGAAAATAAATTATAAAGATAAATTTCAAAAAATGCCGATAGATGGCGCTTTAGACTTTGGAGTAACGAGCAACTATTTTTAACCGTTATTTTTTGCATCTCATAAAATTTTTTTAGAAGCTTAGACATAAACTTAAATTTTGAGCTCAAAATCTGTGGTTAAGTAGCGCAAACTGAACTGTGTTCAATGGGGGTTTTGAGGTTCTAATTTCAAATGATTATAAAAAACGGGAAAATTGGTCGATTCGTTTGCGGTTTTCTCTAAAACCATTCTTTATGTCAGTATTTCCTTGAAAATAAATTTTTAAGATAACTTTCAAAAAATTCCATTAGAGGGCATCTTAAACTCTAGAGTAGCCAGCAACTTTTTGTAACTGTTATTTTTTTAATTTAAATAAATGTTTTAAAAGCTTAGACTTAAATTTTGAGCTCAAAATCTGAATCGTTGTGAGTAATTAAGTAGCGAAAAATTGAACTGTGTTCGTACGGTACGCAGGGTAAAATTTCAACTCCTGAACATAGTTCAGTTTGCGCTTCTTAACCCCTCTCAACGATTCAGAGTTTGAGCTCAAAATTTAAGTCTAAGCTTTTCTGAAGCATTTAATTAGATACCAAAAATAACAGTTAAAAATTGCTGTTGGTTACTCTAAAGATTAAGGCGCCCTCTAAGGGAATTTTTTGAAATTTACCTTTAAAATTTATTTTCAAGGAAATACTGACATAAAGAATTCTTTTAGAGAAAAACGCAAACGAATCGACCAATTTTCCTGTTTTTTATAATAATTTGAAATTTGAACTTTCCCACCCTCATTGAACACAGTTCAGTTAGCGCTACTTAACCACTCTCAACGATTCAGATTTTCAGCACAAAATTTAAGTTTATGTCTAAGCTTCAAAAAAATTTAATGATATGCAAAAATTAACGGTAAAAAATAGTTGTACGTTACTCCAAAGTGTAAAGCGCCCTCTATCGACATTTTTCGAAATTTATGTTTGTAATTTATTTTCAAGACAATACTGACATAAAGAATAATTTTAGTGGAAACCGCAAATCAATTGACCAATTATTCTGTTTTTTATAATCATTTGAAATTTGAACCTACCCACTCCCATTGAACACAGTTCAATTTGTGCTACTTAACCACAGATTTTGAGTTCAAAATTTAAGTTTATGTCTAAGCTTCTAAAAAAATTTTATGAGATGCAAAAAATAACGGTAAAAAATAGTTGTTCGTTATTGCAAAGTCTAAAGCTCCCTCTATCGGCATTTTTTGAAATTTATCTTTATAATTTATTTTCAATACAATACTGACATGAAGAATAGTTTTCGTGAAAACCGCAAACGAATCGACCAATTTTTCCGTTTTTTATAATCGTTTCAAATTTTGGACCCTAAACTTTAATGCGCCTATCTCCTTCGGAAGACGTTTGGGACCCTTAGTTTCCCATTTAATATTTTTTGGCTTTATGTGCACTATCACCCCTTAAAGTTTTGCCCAGTAGTTTAGATACACCCTGTATATTGTATATATATTTTCAATGAAAGTTAACTATGAAATTTTCTGAATTAAAACACAATTTAAATTGTTTCAATCTCAAAATTCAGTTCAATTAAGCACTGTCGATCCAATTTTTTTTGCTATAGAAACAAAAACTTCTTCGATATTGAAATATATTACTGCTGTATTCTTCATCTGGCCTTTATTTTGGAAAACACTTAAATATATGAAAGTATTTTTTATTTAAGAAATTGTTTTTACAGAGATAATATTAAATAACTGCAGAAACAAGCAATTTAAATATGTAATACAAAAAACATAGGTATTAAACTCTCTTACTGTTTAAATTTAAATTCATTAAATAATACTTACACGCATTTTAAAAATTAATTACTAACAAGCAATTTTCGTTTGCATTAAAATTGTTTGCTTTTGGCGAGAAAAAGTGCTGCTTGCCAAATCGCCCGACGTTTTTGTCAAACTTTTTTTTTTATACTTTTTACAGTAATACCGCCGCTAATTTTGACTGATCCTTTATTATATACATATGTAGTTTAATTTGTATTTTTGTTTTTCAAAACATTCTGAGTATGCCCAGTAAGGAGATTTTTCTTGTTAGAAAATAATGAAAGTTATGTCCGAAAATGTTTAAATAATTTTAAGAATATTTATTAATTTTGAAATTAAAAATATTAAATATTTATTAATGTAAAAAAAAACAATAGTTGCTAATAAATTGTAACATTTATATTTTTCGAAAATTTCGAGTGATTCCATAAAGAGATTACAATGAAATCATCAACAGTGGAAATAGCAATTATATAATAAAAAAGCGCGAAAAACACCAATAAAACAATAGTATAACTCTAAAATGCGAAAAAAAGCGTTGAACTAAATTTACATTTTCAGTGAATTTGACAGTATTTCTGTTTTACCCAGTAGATTAATTTTCTAACTGGAAGTATGACTTTATAAAATATCAGTTTGAAAATTAATCATGACAAAAATATAAATATAAGAGGGCGCGTTCTCATGTCCTTGGAAATAACAGAGAGGCCATAACATTTTTCTTTCAAATTTAATTTCTAATTCAAAGTTTAAGGAGTTTTATTTACATTCTTTTTCCCACAAAAGAAGCATTTTTTTTTTCACTGTTGACCTCAACAATGTTACCAATTTAACTTGTGTTTAAAAAATCATCCTAAATTTTTGAATGCAATCGTCGTTTTATTTAATTATAGGCATGCCGTGATAAAACAAAGCTAATATTACTAATAAGAAATTTTGGTAGATTTTTTAAACTAAAAAAGTGCAGAATTGGTATAAGTGCTCCAAAATAACTATATCGTTAAGTATTTTTATTGTAAGTTCAACCGATTATTTATTTTTACTTTGTGGGTGCAACGCATACTTGAAGAAAATCTACTAATCCTTTATAGAAAAGGTTTCATTCTTTGTATTGTTAAACGGTCGGTTAATGTGTTACGCGTAATACAATACTACATATCCTTGAAAAATTAATTTGGAAAAGATCAATGGATTCGATTTTAAAATGGAGCTTAAAGCAGTCTATATTTATTTCTTTTGTTTTGGGTGTAGAAGTGAAATATATTTATAAAAACATGCAATAAAAATACATTTTAACAATTTTGTTACTTACTCATTAAAAGTTATTTCCATGTGATTCGTAACGTTATTTATTATTATTATTATTATTAGGATGAGCGAAGCGAATCCTCTACTAGTCCACTCAAATTACAATTTGTCGTACGCTTTACAAAAAAACTATTCAATATTTTAACTTCAAATTAAACACAAAAATAAATTATGATCTGTAGATTTGCAGAATATAATTTTTTTTACAGTAAAACGTTAAAAAAATTATTATTTTAATTAATTTATTTTACATGCATTTCCAATACGGACGCATTTTAGCAAATAAATAAAAAAATGAAACGCGTATATTTTCAGAAAAAAAAAAGTTTAAATCATGGAGTAAATAATTATAGATAGAATCATGATTAATTTATTAAATAAAACATGTTTTCATTATCCCGCAAAATCGTTTGCACAGATGACACTTAAACATTTTAAAAGAATTGTATTATGGATTTTTTTTTTATGTAAACTGGCAACAAAATAATTGTAAACAAATAAAATTAATTCTTAAATTTGTTATATAAATGAAAAATTAAAAGATCTGCGTGAAGTTGTTGGTTCAAGCTCTTTATAAATATTTTTGCGAAGGTCGTATTGTGGCTAAATAATATCGACTCATTAATCAGAAGGATTTTATAGAAAAATAAGACTTTAATAAGTTCGCAAACACAACAACAATTATTCGTGAAAACGTCACTGCGAGAATGAGAGAGCGCTTCGTTAAAAGGTAATTCCATTAATTGAGTTGCCATTCGCAGAAAGTAAAAAGTTCTCCCACGCGGAGAGAATTACAGCAATTCTCATACGCTAACATGTACAAAAACGAAGAAATTAAAATAAAATGTTTTACAGTTAAAAATTCATAGTATCAACGAAAGCAGATTTCAAATGTTTTTTTCCAGAAAATAGGATTTTGAAGAAGTAACTTTCTTCAAGCTTTCTTTAAATATATTATTCTAAAATAGCTATCAAAGATTATCGGATGTTGATTACAAAGATTGGAAACATGCATATTTCAAACAATTAAAAAACACCAGTGGCTACTTGAAATTGTAAAAACATCTTTAAAAGAGCTTTTAGTTGAAAATTTTAAAAAAAATGTAAAAGTTTGCTTCGAAAATATCTTATTATGCCAGTTTTACATCATAAATAAAAAATTAAAATGCGCCAAAACATAAAATAACGTTTTTGTTTAATAAAGATGCAAAAATAATAAAAAAAAAATATTGTTACTTTCAAATATCTGTTTTATAAAATAATGCTTCGCGAATCCAAACAAAGCATGGCTTTTGCTAGTTATTATTATTATTATTATTATTATTATTATTATTATTATTATTATTATTATTATTATTATTATTATTATTTTATTTATTTATTTATTTATTTATTTATTTTTTGAAAGACGAAGAAAAATGAATGAATTCTATTTTAAAGTAAAGTTTATGCAGATTATTCCAATAACAATATTGTCTTCAAAAAAATCTATCCTTTACTAGAGTTCTAGCTAATAATTTTAGGTACAATCGCAATTATATAAACGAAGTGGAACACATCAAAATTCGACGAAAGAAAATCTCTCAGAAAGAATTATTTCATTTATTTATAATAAATCTACAAAATTAGCTACAGTAAAAAATAGATTCTTATATTGGTCAGTCTAACTTTCAAACAAATATTATTTTAAGCTAAATCTAACAAAATACCATAAAATTCTTTATCCAAATTATTAAACGAAATAAAACCGAAATTCACCGGATTTTATAACAGACTATATTTTAAAAATAGCATTTTAATTTCTATTTTTTTCTGTATATCTCCTTCTTATATTTTGCTATGAGATACTTGTGTAGTGCATAATTTTACTTGTAAGAGAAAATGAAGTGATGAATTCTGTTGCCACAATTACAAAATTGGTACTAAAAAATTATAAAAAAAAATTATGATAAAAAGTTAATTAAATCCAATTGATTATTAAATCATCAGATTTTAAAATATTCACCTTTTATATACACATTTTAATAACAATTTTAATTTTTCTTAAGAAAGGTGTTATAGTAAAAATAAAATACATTGACATGTTTCGGAACCATCAAATAAGTTCCATAGTCATAATATAAATAAAACAAAATTTCAAAATATTTCTCGGACAATACATTTATATCTCAATACTCATCATATATTTATATCTCATTGTCGCGTGTCATTTGTATTGTCCGAGAAATATTTTGAAATTTTGTTTTATTTATATTATGACTATGGAACTTATTTGATGGTTCCGAAACATGTCAATGTATTTTATTTTTACTATAACACCTTTCTTAAGAAAAATTAAAATTGTTATTAAAAAAAAAATTAATATCTAAAAAAAAAAAATTGAGATACAGCTTTCAAACAAATTGCAATTAAAAGTACATTTTTTTCTCGTGAAAATTTAAAATGTACGATGCTTAGAAATGTAAAATTTGTAGTACTGAAAATTGCAAAACCGAAATAGAAAAATGTAGAGCATTTTAATTTTGTATTTTTTTTTTTTTTTTCAATTTTAAGAGAAAATGGAGTGATTCTGTTGCCAAAATTTCAAAATTGGTACTAATAACTATAAAAAAAGTAATATCTCAAAAATAAATTGGGATACAGCTTTCAAACAAATTAGATTTAAAAGTACATTTTTTCTCTATACGACGGTGTAAAAATTTAAAATGTGCGATGTTTAGAAGTGTAAAATTTGCAGTAGCGGAAAAACCGAAATTGCAGAGGAAGGTGTTGCCATTCTCAAAATGACGTATGCGTTACGCACAGATACGTTTGGCTTTTATAATACAGATACGTAGCAACCTATAATTGTCGTTCAGTCCATCCGTCTGTACCATATAACAGCACAAAAACACCCAACCGAATCGTTTGAAATTTAGAATACATAATTATTACATAATTTTGTGGAGTCATTTCAAAATTTATGAAAATTGAATGAGTAGTTCAATTACAGGGGCAATCAAAAGTATTACGTTGCATTATGGTAAATGGGGAAAAAAGTTTCAAGTGCATTTTAATGGTGTTACATTATTTCAAACACAATAACATTGATATGCATTTATGAAGTACAGTAATATACATTCTGCATAATCTGTGGTGCAAAGAATATTTGTTATTCATTTACATAGCCACACAAAAGTATTCCATTACATAATGATATAGAGGGAACATTGCTTGGGGCGCGTTTTAATTGTATTAAACTGTTTCAAATTTTTTGAAATTGATAAACATTGTTGATGTTTATAAGTTACTTCCTGTATAATAGAAAGAAGATTGTATTTACAGGGACACACAAAAGATTAGGGTTACTATACTGTATCCCAAATACTGTATATTATTATATCGAGATCTGAATATTTTTTAAACTTTGTTATAATACGAATGCACCTCATTTGCTAAGTTTGACGTGAAATTTCCGACTTGTTTTAATTATAAATTCAACAGATTTTTTTTATGTTGTTCATGTTCTTGCAGAAACATATACTAATCCTTAGTATGAAAGGTTTCTTTATTTGCATTGCTAAATAGTTGTTTAACATATGATGTGGAATGCTATACTACATGTCCTTGAAAATAAGAAAGATAAAGATAAAATAAATTGATTCTAAATTGAAACTTAAAGTGTTCGTCCAATTAATTTTTGTTTCTTGTGCAGATGTTAGACATACACGTATTTATAGAAACCTATTATAATAGTTTGTATTAAGTATACCTTTTTTAGATTATTTAAAATAATCATTTTTATAAGCTGCAAAATGTTATTTATTCTTAAAAACTAGTTGGTGAAAGACCAATGAATTCGTTTTTAAAATAAAGTTCATGCAGGCTATTCTTTCCTCATAAAGAAAAAAAACCGTTTCTATGTATCATCCTTGCTACAGTTTTTATAACAGTAAAGTCAACATATTTTTTAATATTATAGATAAAAGATATACTTACAGGAGCACATACTAAACCTTTGCACTAAAGATTTCATTATTTGAGCACTGCTAAACAGTTGTTTAATGTGTCATGCATCATACAATATATATTCTTGAAAATAAGAAAAACAAATTTCAAATAAATCAACTTTATATTAAAGTTTAAAGAGTCAATTAATTCACTTTCGTTTTCGAAGAAGATGTCAGATATATTGGCTATCCTGCCACTTTAGTCCGGAGATGGCGGCCATTTTTTGCAGATTTTAAATTTCTGTATTTGGATTTATTTATTTATTTTTGTTGTTATTTTTTAAATGTTTAATTTTTGAAACTTTTTTTTACTGTAATTTCGTTTTTTTAAAGAATGTTTTCTTTGTTTAAGTGTTTCAAAATTTATGTATTTACCATTTGTTAATTATGAATCACTCCTCGCCCTTACTCTATTTCTCTTTGCAAATAATGTTTGAGTGTCCTGATTGTCTGTTTAAAAATTTGTTATGGTTTCTGTTTAATTTCTGAATTGTTCAAAAATTAAGCATAAAATGAATATAACTGACCAACAAAAAACAAGATGGCGGATTGCGGGCGAATACGGCAACTGTTCCGATATATTTATCGAAACTTATAATAATTCTTAGTATTAATGATTTCATTATTCGCATTAAACAATTATTTCTATATCATGTAAAATTTTATCTATTCTTGAAAACTATTGCTAAAAGGACAATGAATTCGATTTTAAAATAAAGATTATGCTGTATAGTCTAATCCAGCGGTTCCCAAACTTTCTTGGTACGCGACCGACTTTTCAGTGAAAAAAATTTCGCGACCCACCTTTCAATTAAAAAAAAAGAAAAAAAAAGCGACCTACCCAAGATAAAGTTGTATATCAGTATAGCAATTTTTGTACGATCTCTTTACGCTTGGCTATCCTATCCTACGAAAAACACAAATTTTTGTACGGAAGATGCATTATCAACAAAACAAGAATCGGTAATCTCAATGTGTGTAAGTGAATAGCAATTGAAACAATGCACAAACTACAAAGATAGTAAAAATGCGCTTAATTAATATGAAAACATAACTTTCTAATCAATGAGATTTCTGGTAGTGATGTTTACTAATGTGGGAACATATATTAACCCGTAGTTTGTCTCAGTACTTGTCTTTCAAAAGCAGCAAAGTAGAAAAATCATGTTCTCATAAGCGCGAGTGTTTAATTTCATCAATGACCTCAAAGCTGATTTAAATATTTCAGGATATTCTGTTCGTATATTCATCTAGAAGGGAATTAAGGATTTTCCCCTGAAATATTACTTCCTGCTGAAATTGTCTTATACTTTAAACAGATGAAATAAAAGATATATTTTGATGACAAACCTCGATTGTTCCGTGACCCGCCAAAACAACTGCCGCGGCCCACCGGTGGGTCGCGACCCATAGATTGGGAACCGCTGGTCTAATCACATTATTTTCCTCATAAAGAGAACAACAGTTTCTAACAAGCATCCTAGATAACAGTTTTTTTAAAACTGTAAAGTCAATATATTTTTTTAATATTGTGGATAAAAGAATACTTACAGGAGCGTATACTAATAATTTACAGTAAAAATTTCATTAGTTGCACATTGCTAAATAGTTGTTTAATGAGTTACGCATAATACTATATATCCTTGAAAAAAAAAATGGAAATTTCAAAAAAATCTACGTTCTACTGAGGTTTAAAAAGCAATCAGATTCCCTTTTGTTTTCGGTGAAAAAAATCAGTTTTATTTATAGAAACATATAACTAGTCGTTGGGGGCCACCGTAATACTTACCCATCATGTTTATACTACAAATAAAACATCGAAATAAAAATCGCTTAATGACGTAACGTAATGTGTTAAATCCAAGTGAATGTGACATTTACGGTAAGCCATTATTGGCTTTTAATCATACACTTTGGCGATAGATAGTTTTTTGATAGACGAAATCAAATAATACCGAAGTGCGAAAAGAAGCATCCTTATAACTCCAAAAATTTCAATTATATTAACCAACAATTTACTGCATTGGATTAAGCGTCTCATTTAATATTGAAATATATCTTTGAATTGAAATTTGAATGAAATACAGGGTCATGAAAAATCGAAGAGTGTGAAAAATATGGTTACAAATATCTCGATAGCTAATTATCCGATTGGTTTCAGTTTTTATGCAAAATTTGTGTTATTTTATTGCCTTTAACGTCCATTTCTTGAAATAAAAAATTCGAAAATTTTTATGTACCTTT
Source organism: Maratus speculifer (assembly GCA_964019185.1). Lineage (NCBI taxonomy): Eukaryota > Metazoa > Arthropoda > Arachnida > Araneae > Salticidae > Maratus > Maratus speculifer. Next base: position 110,986,913 of record OZ025301.1, read on the forward strand.
TATGAGAACGAATTTTTGGAGAGTCCGAAAAAAATAGTTTCGGATAATCGAGGTTACTGATATTCAATAGGCTTCGTGCCATTCTTACATACTAAGTACATACAAAATTTCAAGTCTCTATCTCAATTTGTTCGGGAGATAGAGCGGTTACAGACAGACAGACAGACAGACAGACGGACGGACGGCAAATTTTTTTTTCTAAAAATAAGTTTTTCGGAATCTCCAGTGTCCAAAACGTGTAAATCCGTCAAAAAAAATTTTTAGATTTTCAAAACGATTGCAAGACTTACCTTATACTACGTATGATGGGTAAGTAATAATAATTTGTTTTGGTGTACATTATTAAAAACAAATATTTCTTAATAATGCGTAACGTTATTCATTATTGAAAAAACACAGAAAAAATCCAATGAAAACTTTTAAAAAGTTTATCCAATCGATTCTAATCAAATAATAATAATGATAATAATAAAAGGAGCTAGTTACTAGCATCCTACAGGTAGTTTTTTTAATTTTTAAATTCAACAAATTTCTTTTTAATTTTGTAGATAAAAGATTTACTTGTACAAACATATACTAATACTTTGTAGAAAAGGTTTCATTATTTGCATTGTTAAATAGTTGTTTAATGCGTGATTCGTAACGCTACATATTCTTGAAGACTAAAAAGAGAATTGTAAAAGATTCCGTTTTTAAAATAAAGCTTAAAAATAAGATTAATCTATTAATTATTTCGTATTAGTGTAAGATATGAACTTATACTAATAATTTGCACTTTGAATTATTTTCTTAATTAAAAAAAGAGTTCGTAGTGTTCTTGCCGAGAATTTTTTTATTATTATTATTACTGTAAATTAACAGATTTCTTTTTGTTGTAGATAAATAATATGCTTGTAGAAACATATACTAATCCTTTGTACGAAAGGCTTCACTATTTGCATTGTTAAATAGCTGTTTAATGTAAAATGCGTACTGTTACATATCCTTGAAAATGAGAGAGAAAAAAGTAAAATAAATCAATTTTAAAATGAAGCTCAAAGAGTCTATCTATTTTAACTTTTGTTTTTTGTCAAAGTCTGTTAGATTTATTCATCTAAACACATTAAATAGTTGCTTAATGCATGATTCGCAATGCTACATACCCTTGAAAACCAGAAAAGAAAATGTAAAATAATTCGACTTTAAAATGAAGCTTAAAAAGTGCCTATTCTGTTCACTTTTTTGTATCAATGTAAGATGTTAATATATTATAATACTTTTGTACTAATGATAGCATTATTCACATTATTAAAAATTGCTCATTTCTAATGACTAAATAATGTTTTTTTTTCCCTTGAAAATAAAACAAAAGAAGAATGATGAATTTAATTTTAAACTAAAATTTATAGTCCGAGTGCTACGCGACAAAAATAAAGTGAAAACTGCAAATTGTGATAAGAATATACCGCTTGGTGAATATGTACTTTATGATAATACAATGCATACTAGAGGGGGAGGCATCTCATAAAGTCGTCGGAATTCAAGATGGCGGCTGTTATTCAAAATGGTGTCTTTTTCCTAATTTTCTTAATATGCGTAATATAAATGTGCATTTTATGGCGATTTCGATATTTTTAAAGTCAAATTTTCGTTTTTAACACGTTTCAACATTATTTAAAAGAGGGTATGAATTCGGTTTATCTGTCTGTTTGTCCGCCTGTCCTTCCATGCTCTAGCTCATTTAAATGTACTCAGATTGCCATGTAAATTTTATATGTTTTATGAAGTTTATAATAACATGTTCGGCGTAAAAGATAAAGTGTATAACTTTTATATTCCATTTACAGGGCGCTAAAAAAATGACATGACAACATTGTGTATGCGGCGAAATAGTTTGCAGTGTGTTTTAATGATGTTATACTATTTAAAACACATTCAAATTGATATCATTAATGTTAATACTACAAAATACTTACTACATAATAAGGTGTGCACAGTATTTTTCGCTTATTTACAGTGACACTCCAAAACAAGAAAATATTCGTTATTAATTTTTATATAAATTTTATAAAGGTCACGATTTAATTCAAGTGTTATTAGTGGACGAGCTAGGAGTAATAAAACTTCATTTTGTGATAAGGATATCCCGAATAGTCAGTATCTACCTTATATTAAAAAAATGCATGTAATAAAGGGAGCCATTGTATAAATTTATAGCAATTCAAAATAGCTACTATTATTTAAAATCTTTAGCAGTTTTATTCCTCTGCATTTTATAATAGTATTTCTAATATTAATTTCCACGTTTTATAACTCAAAAATTCTCTTTTTAATACTAGAAATGTACCGAAAATGAAAATAGGACAATTACTAAAGTATTTTTTGTCATTTACAGTAGAATATTTAAAGGAATAAAAAAATAATAAAAATATTATTTTATTAATACATTACTTACACAATATATTAAAAAATTAATGTTACACATAAAGCTTTAGAATATAGAAACTTCACTTGATATCATCATATTTTTCACATTCGTTTTTGCAATTGCACAATAATGTGCAAGAAAGTCCAACCTTTCTACAGACACGTTAATTTTTACAGATTTTACGCACATGTTTTATTAAATCTTCACAAGAGTCTGAAATCTCTGGCAACTCCGACCATTTTATTTTCCATGATAAATTATCCAACCACCATCCCCATTTGTTTGGAGAATGTGGACGTATTTCACGCTGATCTGCTCTTCCCCAAATGTGTCCAGCTTGAACAAGACAAGAAAATATAAAGAACAAGACAAGAAAACTTTATAAAATATGTTGTTGAAATAAACCTGTAGTCAGGGCCGTAACTATAAACATGGAGGCCCCGGGGCAAATTAAAACGTTGCCCCGGGCACATTTTTTTTCGCACACCGCTGTTTAAACGTACACAGTATGATAAGCCTAAAAAATGAAAGATGAATTTGATTTTTTTTCGATTTTATGTATTTATCAATAGATAAGAAGAAAGATTTTCTAGAATTTTTTAGACGCTTCTTATATTATTCAACCGATCAGAAGCCTATATTTTCTTCCTTATACTAACTTTGGTGGGATCGGCAAACCATGCTGACGCGACATAACACATTCGACTCTACATTCTGCTGTCTCTTCTAGAGCTGCTTTTACATGCGAAGCGTATGGAGTATATCGACGGATACGCAAAAACATTTACTCTAGTACTTTGATTTTTTTGTTATTACTAACTTTTAGCTAGGTGTTGAGCATTTTATAGAAGTATTTTTTCAGTCCTTTTTCAACAATGTCTTTGAGATGCAGTATTATTCTTGAATCAGCTTATTCGTGACCAAGGCAAGTCATTCCAATTAAGGAGTAAGATTATCTTCTCCTGAAGTGGTTATATTATAGCTTGGGTATTTTTATGGTATTTATTGCTGGCGTCTTAAGTAGATTAAAAAGCTCTTCTTTGTTATTTGAATTTCTTAAGAAATCTTGCCAATTTTTAGGTAATCTAGCATGTGGTTGCACTTGTCATCCGGTACCTGCACCCCTCTTCTGTCTAGTTTTTCCTTTAATGCTTGGTGTAATATATCTATCCCAATTCCAATCTATTCTTTGACAAAAAAATTTAATATCGTTATGTAAGTAAAGATAAAATGTGTTAATGTAGTAATCATGAAACGTGTTTGAAATTTGTTGAGGCTTTAAAATGTTAGTAAGAACTGGCCCATCATATACACTATCTACCAAAAAGTATTTGTACACTTTCAGTTTTTGACATTTTGTCAAATATTTAAAAATATACTGGTCGGATTCTTCTGGAACTTCAGAAATATAAAGATTATGTTTCACTTTATATTTATTTACATTCATTTGTTAAGCGGGTAATTAGGGGGCCGGCAAAAAAACAAAGAATAATAGAACTATTTGGGATCGCCCTGTACATGAAAATGCACGAAACGACTTATCGCTTTAGAATACAAATATATGAATACAGTAGAATATGGACACTAATTTTTGTGAGAATAGCATGTATATTTATGGCGATAGAGCGATTTTTTTGAAAAATTCAAAAAATTCTGGTATGTTTTTTGTTTATATCATGCTGGGTTTTTGACCAAATTTAACGCAAATTTCAGAAAAATTGGCAAAATGCAGTAGAAAAAATGTAGCGCAATTGGAATATAAATATATTAAATATTTTATGAAATATGAGTAGTTGTGTAAAATAATTTTTATCTGCGCATGCGCGAACTAGAAAAACATTTTTTTTACATCATTTAATAGTCAATTCTATGGAGTGACTCATAAAAAAAATCCAATCAAATATCGGGAAAATTCAAAAAGATATCATTATTTTAGTGAGATGTTTTTACTCTGCTCTCTAAAAACGGCTGAATCTTAAGGGATTCTCCACAAATTGACATTTTTTAATAACTGACTTTAAAAAAAAACTAGTATTGAATTAATACAATATCTAATACAATATTGCTGCTAATAAGTACATGACAATTGTGATAGAAAAGAAAAAGAGCTTTATTCACATTCAGGGCCAAAACTAAGAGAGGGTTGGGGGAAAAGGGCAAGTGCCCCGGGCGCTAGGATGAAAGTGTCCCAAATGTACATTTTGTTTGGCGATTTTTTCCATGTCTATGTTTAGCATGATATTGTCAAAATCGTCCCATTCAAAGCATTTCTCCTATACCAAAGCATAGAAGAATCTAATGATGATGGCATAAAGATCCCGCATAAAGCAGATTTTTTTTTTTTCGTTTTGATTCGGTTTCACGATTTTAAGGTATCATTTTTTTAAAACAAAGCAGACTACTTTAATCAATATTACATATTTTAAGTTTTAAAATAAGTCGGCTATTAATAAATTAGAAAATTTTTCTTTGCAAATACTTTTGCAGATGCTTTGCAAAGAAGAAAAGGGAGGGGGGGGGGGGAGTTCACCAAAATTCATTGAAATATAAATATATTAAATATTTTCTAAAATGTTCTATGTCATGCAATATTTTCAACCAAATATAAAGCCACATTCAGAAAAATTCGCAAAATGTAGTAGAAAGAATAAGGTGCTATTGAAATATAAATATATTAAAAGTTTTCTAAAATATGAGTATTTGTATGAAATATTTTTTAATCAGCGTATGCGTGAACGATAAAATTTATCATTTTACATAATTTAATATTCAACTCTATGGAGCTACCCATAAAAAAATCCGATCGAATTTCGTGGAAATTCAGAAAGTTATTGTGGATAGGAGTGAACTGATTTTCAATTGGTCTCTGAAAGCAATTGAATGACGTCAGATTTTACGCAAATTGCCAAATCTCCATTTACGTTTTTTACTGGTGATTTACTTCTTTTCTTAGATAATTACCAGAACGAACCTATTTCAGGATAAAAATAATTATAAAAAATCGAAGCATTTGTGTCAAATCTACCCATTGATACATAATTGATAATGGCTCTTATGCAAATGCCGATATCTGCGATCCTGAAATACGTCAAGTTCTCCACTGTTAAATGTGGTGTCGAAAACAACACTGACATCAATCGCATGCATGATGCCAAGAAGAACAGAGCTGTCTGATTTTGAGAAAGGTGTGATCATCGGGTACCACCGAAATGGCCGATCTTTAATCGACACATCTAGCGAGCTTAATTACCCCAAAACGACTGTGGCTTATGTGATTAGAAAATGGAAGCTGAATAGTGATTGTCAGAATGTGGCCAGAGTAGGCAGACCGACGAAACTGGGAGATAGAGACCGACGCGTTCTGTCTAGAGAAATTCGGAAGAACCGCAACCAACCAATGTTACACATACGCCAAGCATTTCAACAAGCTTCAGGATGTGTTGTTTCCATGAATACCATCCGTAAGGAAGCTCATCTGCTTAATTTTTATGGCCGTGCTGCCGCCCATAAGCTTTTAATCACCAAGTCCAACCGCGCAGCTCGGTTAAGTTGGAGCAAAACACGCCAGCAATGGACTGTACAGCAATGGAAACAGGTTCTCTGGAGTGATGAATTAAGGTTCACCCTCTACCGTTCTGATGGTAGGGTCTGGATCTGGCGTCTGCCTGGAGAACGCCTCCTACCAGAATGTATTGTGCCCACAGTTAAATTTGGCGGAGGGGGAATTATGTTCTGGGGTTGTTTTTCCTGGTTCGGACTAGGAGCCTTGGTCCCAATTCATGGTAAGCTCAATGCCGATGCCTACTGTAATATACTGGACAACAGTGTACTTCCTACGTTGTGGCAATACTATGGATTGGACCCATGTTATTTCCAGGATGACAACGCAAGCTGCCATGTAGCGAGGTCCAGCATAGATTTTTATGCTGATAATGGAGTGCATCGACTCGAGTGGCCTGCCCAGAGCCCAGACCTGAACCCAATAGAGAACCTCTGGGACGAGTTGGATCGTCGAATTAAGGCGGGTGACACACGCCCAAAATCAGTAAAAAAGCTTACCTGCCTTGTGCAAACAGAGTGGAATAAAATACCATTAAATATAATACAAGGACTAGTTGAGAGCATGCCCAGGAGAGTCGCAGCTATAATTGCCTCTCGAGGAGGATCTACAAATTATTAAATGTGAACAGGGCCAAAACCAGTCTTTTTTTCCCGAGGCAAACGTGGATTTTGAAGGTACCCCTTTCCCCCTCCTTCGCAAAGCATATTTACAAAGAAAATTTCTCTAATTTATTAATAGCCGACTTATTTTAAAACTTAAAATATGTAATATAAAATAACGTATTCTGCTTTATTAAAATACTCCAATTTGATACTTTAAACCGAATAAAAAAAATTCTACTTTTAACAGGATCTTTAAGGCTCTTGTCCCTGCCCGCGAAGACACTGCTAAGCTAATGCTATTCCTGTGGGGAGGCATTTTTCTAATAACTCTTTCGCATTTTGAAATTTTCAATTTTTTTTTTTTTTTTTTTTTTTTTTTTTGCATTGGATAGCGGAAGTCCCTCTCAAAATCGCTCCTTGACTACTTTTTCGATTTGAGTCATAGATATTTTTTATTATAAAGTTAGTTTCACTTTCAGAACCGCTTTTGGAAGTGAAAGAAACATTATAAAAATATTTACGCCAAAATTGACAAAGTAATCACGGAGCGATCTTGAAAAGGACTTCCACTATCCAATGCAAAACATATTATTTAAAAATGTCCAAATGCAGAGTTAGAAAAATGCATCCCCATAGGAATAGCATTAGCTCGTGAGCATCTTCGCGGGTAGGGGCAGGGACCTTAAGCCATCATCATTAGATTTTTTTATGCTTTAGCATAGCCCAGATATAATAATTTTAACAATATTATGCTAAACATAGCCATGAAAAAAATCGCCAAACGAAAGATACATTTGGAACACTTTCATCCTAGCGCCCGGAGCACATGCCCTTCTCCCCCCCCCCCCCTCTCTTAGTTTTGGCCCTGAATGCGAATAAAGCTCTTTTTCTTTTCTATCACAATTGTCAAGTACTTATTAGCAGCAATATTGTATTAGATATTGTATTAATTCAATACTAGTTTTTTTTAAAGTCAGTTATTAAAAAATGTCAATTTGTGGAGAATCCCTTAAGATTCAGCCGTTTTTAGAGAGCAGAGTAAAAACATCTCACTAAAATAATGATATCTTTTTGAATTTTCCCGATATTTGATTGGATTTTTTTTATAAGTCACTCCATAGAATTGACTATTAAATGATGTAAAAAAAATGTTTTTCTCGTTCGCGCATGCGCAGATAAAAATTATTTTACACAACTACTCATATTTCATAAAATATTTAATATATTTATATTCCAATTGCGCTACATTTTTTCTACTGCATTTTGCCAATTTTTCTGAAATTTGCGTTAAATTTGGTCAAAAACCCAGCATGATATAAACAAAAAACATACCAGAATTTTTTGAATTTTTCAAAAAAATCGCTCTATCGCCATAAATATGCATGCTATTCTCACAAAAATTAGTGTACATATTCTACTGTATTCATATATTTGTATTCTAAAGCGATAAGTCGTTTCGTGCATTTTCATGTACAGGGCGATCCCAAATATTTCTATTATTCTTTGTTTTTTTGCCGGCCCCCTAATTACCCGCTTAACAAATGAATGTAAATAAATATAAAGTGAAACATAATCTTTATATTTCTGAAGTTCCAGAAGAATCCGACCAGTATATTTTTAAATATTTGACAAAATGTCAAAAATTGAAAGTGTACAAATACTTTTTGGTAGATAGTGTATTAAAGCATCACACGTTCCTGGAAAAAATTTGCCGATTTTTCTTACAGTTTCCTCAAAAATATGTGCTAAATCCCTCTTATGGCTAGGTCTAAATTCCCCGTTACTAGAAAATGCAAAAATGGTTGATTTTCATGTTTGAAAAAAAAAATTGCAAATCTAACTGATGATTCTGTGTTACTACTAGAAGCCTGAAAACAACTGGATGTCTGTTTTTAAAACCTTCAAGGCTGTATTTTTATTGTTTATGTTTTTCGCCGGAATACTAAACACAGAAATTTTGTTCTTTTTCAAAGATTGAAATATTGAATAAAAATTTTTTTTAGTAGACGTTCCTTAATGAAACCATGGAATTGGTCAATGCTACTTGACTCAGCTGAATAAATTGATGCATTAATATCCTCATTAACAATAACTCTGCCTTTCGATGACAAACAAGTCTTCACCATCTTCTAAAAATGGATTCCTTAATTCTTTTAGTGCGCTATAGAGTGCTTGAACTTTAGCGAAAAATTTAATTTGAAATAAGTGATATTGTTCATGGTGGTATCGATTTCTTTCTCCGGATTTTACTTGAATGTTAGACTCAAAGTCTTGCATGGAATTACAGATTTCTAATCCAGATACTATCCAACATATAAGTGCCGGTGGATACTGCAATAACTCTATTGAACCCTTTCCTCCTTTGACAATAGCGTTGTTTTGTTCATGCGCTTGATCTATGCCCATAGCTGAGTAGAGTCTGATTTTTTTATCACAAGGTGTCCCGATGAAAATGCACGGTGTACGTCTGGTAGTTCAATCTCTGCATCAAACAGATCTTTCAGATGGATTGGTAATTAACGTGCATAATTATGGTGATCAAACAGAAATAAGTCTGCGAGAAAAGTCAGGAACCGCAACAAAAATAAAGAAAAATAAATTCAAATTGAAATTTTGGATCACTTTTGATTATCTCATTTTGGTTGGAGATTAATCATCGTAATTAAAATGTGTATTTATAAACCGCATTCCAACCAAAAAAAAAAATAATTATATGAAATTTTGAAATTCGTTCCTACCTGGAAAAATTTAAAAAAGCATATTACAATTGAAAAAGAACATAGACAACATTGTAGTTTTAGATAGTACTGCAAACGCATTCTTTTTTGAGAGCTTGTAAATGAACTATAAATTCTACGCTCGCCATATTGTACAGCACTTCATTGATGTGTATTAATTTCAATATGTTTCAAACAATTTAACACCATTAAAACATACTCAAAAAGGATTTTCACCAATAGACCAAAATGTAAGGGAATTATTTTGAGTGTGCCTGCAAACGAACTATAAATGCTACACTCTACATTTTCGATGTGGAATATTTTGCAGTATACCACTTCTTTAAATTACATATAGAGATAACACATATATAAGTTACACGTAAATCCGAATAAATTTAAGCAAAAAAGAGCAGGGCCTGAATGATGGCTAGCCAATTCATAATTACTTTGAGTGCCCTGTAAATGGGCTATAAAAGCTATCCGCTTTATTTTTTACTCAGAACATGTTATTTTAAATATCATATAACATATAAAATTTACATGGCAATCTGGGTGCATTTAAGCGAGCTAGAGCATGGAAGGACAGGAGGACAGACAGACAAACACATAGACAAACCGAATTCATACCCTCTTTTAAATAATGTTGGAAAGTGTCAAAAACGAAAATTTCACTTTAAAAACATCGAAATCTATGTGAAATGCACATTTATATTACGCACATTAAGAAAATTCAGAAAATGACTCCATTTTGAATAACAGCCGCCATCTTGAATTCCGACGACTTTACGAGATGCCTCCCCCTCTAATATCCATTGTATTATCATAAAGTACATACTCACCAAGCGGTATATTCTTATCACGATTTGCAGTTTTCTAATGCGTAGCACCCGGACTATTATACAGTCTATTCTAATTGTATTATTTTCCTTTTAAAAAAGAGTTTTTCGCAGTGTTCTTGCCGTGAGTTTTTTTTTTTTTTTTTTTTTATTGTTGTAAATTAACAGATTTCTTTTTGTTATAGATAAATAATATGCTAGTAAAAACATTAATTCTTTGTACAAAAGACTCAACTATATTTACATTTTTAAATAGTTGCTAAATGTAAAATGAGTAATGTTACATATCGTTGAAAATAAGAAAGAAAAAAGTAAAATAAATTGATGTTAAATTGAAGCTTAAAGTGTCTATCCAATTTCACTTTTGTTTTCGGAGAAAGTCAGACAGATATATTTATCGAAACCATACAGAGAATACCTTGCATCGAATAAATAGAATACTTCGCATAGAAAGCAAACAATACATAGAGTACTTCGCATAGAATGAATTGAATTCTTTACATTAATGATTTCATTATTCACATTGTTAAAAATAAATATTTCTATATGATACCTAATGTTATTTATTCCTGAAAGCAAGAAAGAAAACGGCAGTGAATTAGATTTTAAAATAAAGTATATATAGTCTATTTTAATCGCTAATAAACACCATATTTACTAGCTTTTTAGCTGAAACTATTTTAAAATTGTAAATTCAACATATATCTTATTTTAAATTGTAGATAAAAATACAAACATATAGTACTTATCCTTTATACTAAAGGTTTAACTATATGCATTGTTAAATAGTTGTTTAATATAGGATTCATAGTTCTACATACCCTTGAAAACCAAAAAGAAAAATGCAAAATAATCCAACTTTAAAATGAAGTTTAAAAATAGCGTTTTCTATTAACTTTTTTGTACCAGTGTAACATGCGAATATATAATAAAACTTTTGTACTAGTGATATCATTATTCAGATTATCAAATTTACTTATTTCTAATGACTTGTACCGTATTTCATGCTTGAAAACAAAACATAAAAGAACAATAAATTCAATTTTAAGCTAAAATTTATACAGTCTATTCTAATTGCATTATTTTACTCATAAAAAAGGCAAGTCTTCGAATTGTCCTTGCTTTTTTTTTAATTATAAATTTAACCAATTTCTTTTTGTTGTAGATAAATTATATACTTGTAGAAATATATGCTAAGCCTTTGTACTAAAGGCTTCACTATTTGCATTCCGAAATAGTTGTTTAATATAAAATGCGTAATGATGCATATCCTTTTTAAAAAAAAGTTTAAAAAATTACTTTAAAGTGAAACATAAAGAATCTAATCTTTTCAGTTTTTTTTATGTTGATGCGAGATATATTAGAGACATTTCATATTTTTTGTTGATTTTATTACTATTTACTTTCTGAAAAATAACTATTTCTGCATGTTGTTTAATGTTATGTAATCTTGAAAATAGGAAAAAGAAAAGCCAAAGAATTCAACTTTTAAAATGAAGTTTAAAGAGTCTATTCTAGTCACATTTTTAGTTACAGGTAAGAATATTTTATTCTTTAAAAATGTTCATTTTTATATGAAATGTACATTAAAAAATTGTTTTAGTTAATTGCAATACATATGTGTGTGTTTATATAAATATCCATATTATATATATATAAATATAATGTATTTTAAAATATTTGGTCGTATGTATCTCAGATAAAATAATATTTCTGACAGACGTGATCGTGATACTTGACCACACATACGAGAATTTAAGGTATCCGAGTACGTTAAAACATTAACTTTTTGAAAAAAAATAGTTTTAAAGCTTTTCAACACGGTTGAAACGGTTTAATACTTCGATTTTTATTCTATAACCATCTGCTTGTCCGTGCTCTAACTCGTGTAAATAATGCTCAGCTTTCCATGTAATTTAAGTACGATATTTTGGTTTACGATGGCAAAAGGTTTACTACAAGACATTACACATTGAAAACGAAGTGTGTAGTATTTATAATTCATTTACAAGAAGACTTAAAAGAATTCTATTGCATTATGGCCTATGGGGGGAAAATAGTTTGCGTTATATTCTAATAATATTAAACATATTGAAAATGCATGCAACATTGCGGTGTACTGCAATATGCTTATGGTAGAATATCATAGTATTTATCGTTCATTTATAGATAATAGCCGCTCACAAACAAAATTCGATCCCAGCTCTGTTTATGGGCGATAAACAACATAGAACAAAAAAAAAGTGTGGTGCCTGGATTACTTTAACGAATTCTTTCGTAATTTTCTTTGATAAATTTGCGAAAATAATTTCTGTTTTTTTTTTTTTTTTTTTTTTTTTTTTTTTTTTTAATCAGGTATAGTTTTTTGTTTATTTATTATATTCGTGTCCATTTGGTTTCATTAAGTTGCAAAAACATATTTCCAACAGTTACGTTAGCTGATATAGTTTTATTTTAAGGAAATTAAATAAGCCTGTTTCTTTATTAAATGTTGGGAATATATTACAAACAAGATCTTTATAGTTTTTACTTTTATGTTCCTCAAGGAAATTTTGCACTACCTTTACAAACTTTTGCCAAGCTAATGCTTGATTTTCGTGCAACGTTTTCATAAAATTTGAGTTCTATATGAGTTGAAGGATCATTGATTAATCAAAAAACCTTGCTTTAAGTATTTTTAACCTACGTTTATAAACATCATGCACTATGAGTAAAACCTAATATGTAACAGAAGAATGTGGCATATCTTAAAACCTAGACCTAACATGTCAAAATCAAAAAAAAAAAAAAAAATGATTCATTGCATCAATTTCGTATAGGAATGGTGTTTATACTCTAAACAGCAAAATCTTTGTTCCCCAATGTAATTTCTACAAATGTGATTTCAGTTTTGATGTGATTTTCATATTTTTGAAAATAACTAATTTTTTTGCAAATTACTTTGTGTGAGTAAATTTCATGGATCATATACAAGGGAGAACAGAAGATTTTAAATACATTACTATTATTATTATTATAGACGGAAATTGCTAAATAGGAATTTTCATCTGTATTATCCGTTTGATAACTAAACTAAATTTTAGCAAACTATGGAGTATTTATACAAATCTGTAACTTTTTCTCAAAAGAATTCGAATTCTTTTTCGACTGTTGATGACAATTGTTGCAATTTGGTTTTCAAATTTATTGTGCATTTTCGGAATTGTTTACTTTTATTTTTCTTTCTCGTTGAATTTATTGAATATAATATTTATTTAGCTTTCCAAAACTGGTTTTATTTTGTATCTGCATCACTTTAAAGCCAAGAAGATATTTAAAGTAATCGTAATGGTCCATAAGCCAAAAAAGACCAATAAACTAGCCTTAAAAAAGCCTGTATATGCTGCCTAGGAAAATTGAAATACCACGCTTTTCAGAGAATACCGTAATTTTTAGATTTTTTCTTAATATTTAAAATAGACATTAACATTTTATGAAAATATTTGACAACAAAGGATTTCTTTATATCTGCCAGTACATGTTTTCTTATGCAAATGAAATAATTTCTCAAAATATCTTTTTTTTTCTTCTTCGTCTTCTTTTCGAAAATGACAACAATAATCTTATCATTTATTTATTTATTTATTTTTATTTTTATTTATTTATTTATTTTTAATTTGATACTTTTTTTGTTTATAATATCTCCAAGAGCATGAACTAAAAGAATGTTTGACAATAAGAATATTTTTCAAATTATAATGACATGATTAATTTTTTTAATTATTATTATTTTTTAGCTCACAGGCTATCATAGCCTAAAAGCTTATGTGCCCGCCCGTTCTGTATCTATGTGTGTACGTTCTTGCGTATGTAACGCGATAACTCCTTATAAAAATATCCGATCCACTTGAAATTTTGTATATAGGTATATCCTCACAAGGCGCTTCCCTGATTAGTTTTTGGAGCTCATTCGATATGTGTAAGAGGTAGAAAGGGAGGCTCATGCCTCTCTCCTTAATAGGAATAAGTGGGTTTTTCATGCAGAATTAAGTTTTCAAAATTTAGATAGAGGATCATTCTGATGAGGCAATTCCGTGACTATTATTAGGTGTTCATTGAATAAGTATAAACAGGGGGAACGGGGGTTCTAATGCCCCTCCCCTTAACGTATATAAATGGGTTTTTCAAGCAGAATTGTCAGATTTCGTTCAAATCTCTGAATAGTTTTGGAAGTTTAGTAGTTAAGTATAAAAGAGGGGGATAACTCCTCTTAAATTATACAAATGCTAAATGGGTTTTTATTAAGAAGTATCCGATGTGCTCTGAATTTTAAATATATATATTTTTTTTATGATAAAGCATGTCCTTGATAGTTTAGGAGGTTCAATGATTAAGTATAAAAAGGGGGAAAGGGGAGAGCTGTTTCCCCTTCTTAATTTCTTTTTCGAACGGAATTAACCCCTGAAAATATAAGGCTGTAATGTACAATTAGTATGCGCAGCCTGTTAGCTCAATGCCATCAGTTTAACTGGGCAGCATTCTTTTTATTTCATATTTGATATTTTTTTATATATATATAGTGTTTTTAAGGGCAAGAACTAAATGAATGCTTTACAATAAGTATATTCATCAAATTATAATATGCTATTACCGGTAGTTTAAAAAATGTCAAATGCCTAGTATTGACTCCTCGACTAGTCCTGAAATGTTTATTTACAGAAGCAGCCTAAAAGTTGTAGAGTTTAATCTCTAGATAAGTGCAGGAAAATAATTTGGGTCTTAAATTAGCTTGAATTGGATCATTAGATTTGCAACTGCATTTTTGAAATCTTTGTCCTGAAATGGTTATTTATTCATTAAAAGAGCAGTGTAGGATAATACTTTGAGCACTAAATTAACTCGAATAGGATCATTAGATTTGCAGCTGCATTTTTTGGTAATTTTTTGCTCTAAAATAGTTATTTAAGAAGCAGTTGAAAAGTTACAATTCGTTCAAGAAAAAATATTTGGAAGCCAAATTAACTTGAATTAGATTTTCAACTGCATTTTTGAAATCTTTTCTCTAAAATAGTAATTTAAGAAGCAGCCAAAAAGTTACAATTCGTTCCAAAATAAGTACAGGAAAATATTTAAGCACTAAATTAACTAGAATTGGATAATTATATTTAAAAATAGCATAATTTGAAGTTTTATTCGAACTCATTTTTGCTTGACTTCGTTTAATTCAAACAAACGAGAATTCCGATTTTTCATTTTTCTTTCCTTCTCACGGATTTCAGATCATTTGAATAACTTTCTTTCTTTGATTTTTGTGGAAATTGTTCCGAACGAGTATACATATAATATCATGCATATGATATCCACTTTCTTAGAGCCCCGTCTGTCCATCAGTGACGATTTAAAATTTTCTTTCATCGTGCTGGTTTCTAATCTTTTAATTAGCTTATGTATTTATACGTTCTAATTTAATGTTAAGTCATATTTTAATGATAACAGACAAAATAAGTTTAAAAAACACTATAACATTAATTCCTTTGTAATAGTACCATATTAAGTAGGTTTTCCATAATTCGAACTTCGGATAATTCGAGCATTTCTTGTGGCCCCGACGAGTTCGAATTAACGAGAGTCGACTGTATATTAATATTTGTCTAATTTAAAATTTCTTTTCCAATTTTAGTTTTTCATGCTTGATATTTTTTATCTCATACTCAGGGTATTTATTTCTACAAGTTTAAATACCTGATTTTTTAAACAAAAATTAGATCAGAAAAATAATAATAATTGAATATATTTAGAATAAGCCTACGAAAATCGCACATATTTAAGTTCATATTTTAAAAACAAGCCAACAAAAAGAACATTTTCAAAGATATACAGTCGACTCTCGCTAATTCGAAATCGGATAATTCGAATCTTCGCTAATGAAGTCCCGAAATTTTCAATGGCAGAATAACTTTAAAATTTTTCATTAATTCGAACTCATTTTCTCTTGACTTCGTTTAATTCGAACTAACGAGAATTCCGATTTTTCTTTTTTCTTTTCTTTCTCGCTGATTTCAGATCATTTGAATAACTTTCTTTCTTTGATTTTTGTGAAAGTTGTTCCGAACGAGTGTACATATAATCCAATGCATTTGATATCCACTTTCTTAGAGCCCCGTCTGTCCATCAGTGATGCTTTAAATTTTTCTTCCATCGTACTTGTTTCTAATCTTTTAATTAGTTTGTATATTTATACATTCTAATTTAATATTAAGTCATATTCTAATGATAACAGTCGATATAAGTTTAAAAAACACTATAACATTAATTCCTTTGTAATAGTACCATATTAAGCATGTTTTCCATAATTCGAACATTTCTTGTGGTTCCGATGAGTTCGAATTAACGAGAGTCGACTGTATATGGAAAAAAAGATACTTAGTCATCTTTCAGAAAATCTATAAAAAAAAAAAATAAATAAAAAAAAATAAAAAAAAATGCAGACAATTTGCAAAACTATTAGGGAAGCCTTGTAGACCGGGAGACGGCAACACACACAAACACCTCATCGAGTTCATGTCTGAAATCCTAGAATTAGTTAAAAATCAGTTCGCATATTAAACGCAATCGGTCTGTCAAGTCCTATTTTGGTAGAAAACATCTAAAAACCCATTTTAGCGGTTGACTCGTAGGTTTACTATTGTGTTTTTCTCATTGACTTTCTAATATACGTAGACGCCACATCCCATTGTTATCTCGGTATGGTTTCGAATCCAACATCTTTGGCGAAAAGATCCTGTTTTTTGGCGGGGATCACTTTATTGGCAACTTTCAGATTTCATTCACTCAAGGCTGTGAGTTTCGGCGGGAATGCGGTGAAAAAATTCGAGAGAAAAACCGGTTTGGAGAGCTAAATCTGACCTCCGTCACGTGACGGAAGGCAAAGATGTAGGCCTAAGAAAAGGTTGCCATTGTGGTGTCTAGGTATCTTAGGTCATTGGTTTTTCTACTCTCAGTCCTCCATGTTTTCACACCTTTAGGTGCAGGAAACCACAACCTATGCGTCAATTATTTAAATCGGGTTTTGGGGTGCTTTTCACCAAGATTTAACTTGGCAGACCGATTGCGTTTTAACATGCGAATCAAGTTTTAAGTAATTCTGTAATTTCAGCCGTGAACTCGATGAGTCGCTTGTTTGTACTTTCGTCTCCTGTGTGCCGTCTATTTTGATTTTGATTACAAAGAAAATATGAAAAATACCAACTGACAAAAGACGAGCTTCAACATTTCATTTACAAACAAAAAACATGTTTCATCTAAATATGTTACTTTCCTTTATTATTTATTTGACCTTGAGAAATTTGGTCCCAATTGAGATGTTTAGGATCAAGATATAAAATTCGATATCTTTGTCATTTTCTGTTAAAATTCGTCCCTTTAATGCAAAAAATCAGAAATAACAAACAAAATTAAAAGGTTACAAATTTTACCTGTTCTTAGTTAATGTAATATGCATCATTTCCTTGAAATGATATTAATTTACTATCACTGTTTATCATTATTTCGAAAAATATTTTTTTCAGGAATAATCTAATTTCCGCATCGCGCTTTTCGACAGCGGAAGTAAAATTGCGTGTGTGTTTATAATTTAAATTTTATCGACATTTTTAATTGGACTTTTTTCCTGTAGCTTCATGAAGGGAAATCATGAAATGATCGCAGTGTAAAAGAAAGACAAACGGTTTTTTTTAATTTAAGAAACATGATATAACCACTAATTAAATTATAAAATTTTCTCTTCCGAGTTGACCATGTTTTCAATAAACATTCTTTATTTTTTAGAAACTTCAGAATCCACTATGTTTTTGAGATTTACAGAAGCGTATATAAACGCAAAATTATTTTTGCTGTCACTGATTTTCGGAAACGTTTCCGAATATTCTTTCTAGAATATTAATCAGTTTTCTTAAACCGGAAAGACCCACCAGTGGTCGAGAGGTTCTGCCCTCGAAACTGCCAGACGGGAGGTGCTGGGTTAGAACCCAATCGTGCCGTCGGCTTAATCGTTCGGAGTTTTCCATGGTTTTCTTGAAACTTGGATTTCCTTGCGTAAATACGTATTATGTTCCCTTAAAAAGACCCCCTCCCCTCACAGACGGCACCCCAAACTCTAGGGTCTAACAAGGAAGCCGAAAAATCTGAAAAAAAAAATTACAGAATGTTCATTTTTATAAAGTTATATGTGTTAATAAAATAATTTCGGCGTAAAAAAAGATAAAGCGATAAAGCGTCGATAAAGCGTCCGTAAAAAAATAATAAAAACTTCTTTATTTGGCGATTTTCCACCGACTGGCGATGGAATACAATTTAAAATTGCTTTTTTTAATGTCAAATACTTTTCAAGGAAAAAAATGTTTTGTGTTGAACTTGTTTAAATAAATTTAATTCAAATTCCTTTAGTTTTTCAGTTTTAGTCTGTTTTAACTATAATTTTGTCATATGGATATTTATATGTATTTGTATTGAAAGTTAACTATCAAAAACTGACATTTAACAACGAAATTTAAAATTTAAATTAATTAAATAGTTTCAAACTCAAAAATAAGTGTAACAGCTTTGTCGATTCAATTTTGTTGCTATGGGAATTACTCAGATATTGAAATGTGTAACCGGCAGCAATCTTTATGTGTTTTTTATTTTTTAATATGTTTAAATGCATGAAAATATTTGTGTTTAATGATAAATTAAATAACAGTAGCAACAAGCAATGTGTATGTACACAATACGATATACATATATATATATATATGTATATGTATATGTATATTAAACTCTCACATTGTTTAAGTTTAAATTTATTATATTCTAATAATCAATTAACAAACAATTTTGGGTTGTTTTAAAATCGTTTGTTTTTGATGAGGGAAGGTGTTGCTTGCCCAAATCGCGTGACGCTTTCGTCTTTTCTCGCGAAATATTCGAAACAACATATATATATAGATATATATTATAATCTTTCTACTATAATTGCCGCTAAATTGGACTAATCCTGTGTTACATACATGAAAAGTTTAATTAGTATATATTTTTTTCAAAATATTTTGAAAATGTCCAGTATGGAGATCTTCCTTCTAAAAAACTTGTCAACTTTATGTAATATAAGGACCAGATGGTTCCTTGCTGAGATGCTTGAAAGCAAACATCGACTGAAACGATAAAAAAAACTTTGGTAGCTCAGAGGAGACATACGACCGCAAAGGGTTAGTGAGTTTTCCCAAGTCGGAATATTTATATATACTGATGAACCACGTTTGATAGAAACCTGGACAGAATTGCGCATGAGCGAAAAGAGCGAATCCATGTCGAAAATGGGAAAGCTCGTATCATTTCGAGATGAGTTTGTTTATTAAACATCCTAGATTTGTCTAAATTTTTTGGCGAATACCTTTTTTGTTTCTGTAACTGAATTATCTGTTTTTAAATATTTTGAAATTGTAATTCTGTTACACTAAAATAAGTTATAAAATGACAAATATAATAAAAAAGATGATTTAAAGGTATGATTATTAAACTTAGCTTAATAACTTTTCCCCTTGCAATATAGCGTAACTTAATCTTTTTAGAATTAACGGCTGCATGGCATGATTTTAAAACTTGCCAGATTAGCAATTTTTTTAAATTATTTCTTTACATTATTGTGTACATTATTTATTTATATTATTTGCATGCATTGGATATGAATATGGCGCAGATATCATATACACACAAGGTTTGGTACAATTTTTTCCAATGTCAATTTGGAGAAAACCTCATTTTCGAATACTGGTTAATTATACATTTTTAAATTATTTTCTATTATTTAACAAAAAAATAACAATAAATAAAACAATTTTTAAGTGTATTAAATTTTAAAAACTAATAACTATAGAACAAAAAACATTTTATATAATTTAAAAAAAGAAGAATTAAGGTAAATAATTGATTTATCAAAAAAATAAACAATAAATAAAACAATTTTTAAGTGTATTAAATTTTAAAAACTAATAACTATAGAACAAAAAACATTTTATATAATTAAAAAAAAGAAGAATTAAGGTAAATAATTGATTTATCAAAAAAATAAACAATAATATCAGGGTTGCCGTATTAGGCAAAATAACGCCATTTTGGCGCAAGTAAATCCCAGTGAGTATATGACATACATGTGCCCTGAATATTTAGGTTGTTAGAATTGGCGAATTTCTCCCACAGCCGCCAAGTTGGATGCCAAGGAATCGTTAAAAATGCGTTTTAGCCATAAATATAAATGTAACACACACGAAAAAAAAAACGGACATGCTTTTATTAAAATTCGCAAAAATGTAGGAGAAAATATATACTTTGGAAAGGTTATTCCGAGAACTGATAGAAGGTGCACAATATATTTAATTTAAAATAAAATTTTACCCAGAACAAAAAATAGAAAACAATATTTAATATCATTTCCATGAATACGTAGAAACAATTTCGGCCTCATAGGCTATTTTCCATAAAGTCTGAATGGAATCGGCTTAGCATTCTGTCAAGTGAGGATCTTACAAATGTGGTATTTCAGTATAATATCTCAATTTTTAGATGCTACCCATTCTCATTTAAACATTTTACGCAGCGTAATTGAACTAAATGCAATAATAAGTAATAGTATTAATTTCAATGTTAATGTTAATGATATTAATTTATCATGTATGCCTGAAATAGTTACTGTCGAAAATAGATATGTTTACTTGATAATACAGTTTTTCATGCAACTTTATATTCAGTTAGTCCTTTATATAATTTGGTGCTGACTAACGTTTTGTTGCAAATCGCTTAACAGGTGTCGTTGCCATGCTGAATTATTCATAATTACCGCAATAGTTCTATCTCAAGAACTAATTCTGAAATTTTCCTCAAACTTTAGATTCAGTCAGTCTTTGTAATAGATTAAAGTTGTTTAGTTTATGGTGTAAATATACCTACTGGTGCTGCTGCTATGCTGCATTTTTTTACGATTTCGTAATAGCTGCATCTCATGAACTAATGCATGGATTTTCAACAAACTTAAGATTCAGTTAGAATCTGAAAAAAATTCATCCTAGTTAGATTTTTGTGTAAATCACCCTAGAGGTGGTGCTGTTATGCAAAATTTGCCAGCGATTTTGCAATAACTCTATCCCAGAAAATAATAAACGGATTTAAATCAAACTTCAGATTCAGTTAGAAGTTTACGTAAATTGTTGCTGATCAGATTTTGGTGCAAATCACCTAACCGGTGGCACTTCTAATGCTGCATTTTTCAAGAAGTATTAACATGTATTAGATAGAAGAAGGTTTTAAGATTGCCACATCGGACTAGTTTTTTTTTCCGGGGGGGGGGGGGATTTTTTTATACTGCTCATGATTATTGATAAATAATAAATTACACAACAGCAGTAAAAAAAAGTATTTTCTTTATTTTTATTACATTTATTTTTATTTATTTATTTAAGTACCACTTGTGTGGTTTTAGACACGTTTTTATTTCGCATTTAAACAGGGTAGGAACATTTTTCATAACCAATTTCGGAAACAGCAAAGATTCCTCTAGAAAATCGCCTACTTTAATGTAATTCAATTTGCATTTATTATGTTTCTGACGTCAATTTTTATCAAAATTTCAGTTTTAAGTTTTTTTTAATATATAATTATAAACTTTTAATATTTTTCTTTCGATTTTTGGACTTTTTAAAAGTTGATATTTCTTACAAAATTTTTAAAAGTAAGAGGAAAGTTATTTAATGATTTTTCTTAAAAGAGTTTTTTTTTCTGTCAAATTGTATTGGAAACATTGCCGTAATTTAATAAATAATATTTCAATTACCAAAAAAACTAATTAAATTTTAAATATTTATTCAAATGAAGTAGACTATTTTTAAATTAATTTTTAAAAGTTTATGAATCACATAGTTTTAATTTATACATCATTAAAAAAGATTTAAATTTTTTTCATTTTGTTTGTCATTTGTTTTTATACCTATAACCTTACATATTATTGTCATAAAAAATATCAGGTCCCTATATCATAAAATTTAAAATAGAATTCATTAAATGTGTTTATATTGAATAATTTTAAATTAAAAAGTTTTAAAAAATAGCAATTTTTGGTTTATTTTATACCTTTTTTAAATAAAAAATTAAGAAATAAATTCTTTATCTGCATTTTTATGTCACTTTTCCTGGCATTTTAATAATAATTACAAATTTTAAACTTGTACAATATATTTTTTATGTTAATTAGGCATATAAATACCTTAAGATAAGTTTTTTGAAGATTTGATAATGATATTTCTCAAAAGAGATGTTTTTGTCAAATTGTGCTAAAAAAATTTACGTAATTCAATAAATAATAGTTCAATTACCAAAAACATTTTTAATAAAGTTTTAAATATTTATTCAAAGAAAGTAGACTTTTCTTAAGTTAATTTTAAGAAGCTTATGAAATACACAGTTTTAATTTATACATCATTAAAAAATGTTTAGGTTTTTTTTCATTTTGTTTGTCTTTTGTTTTTATACCTATTACTTTATGTATTACTGTCATAAAGATAATATACCAAACATTTCTTTTGTTTGAAATATATGTTTTCTTTTCCAAACTTTTCTTATATTGTCTTACTTTAATAACGTCATTCACTTCACTTATCTATGTTCTTAATAATATTTTCACCTTTTTTAGGTGTGTTCAGAATTATACAGGGTGATTAAAAAAAACGTGGACAAAATGATATGACAAATCAAGCATACTACAAGGATAAAAAATCACATAGGAACATAGGGTCGCAAACTACTCATTGAGTCACAAATACAGGGTGTTTCATTCTAGCTGCACCGGGTTTGGAAGTAATAATTTTGAGGAAAATAAAAATATTGTAATGAAAATGCAACGATACGTACCTTATTTTGTGTGAAATGTAATAACGTTACGAAAAGATCTGTAGAAACATGTGAGGTGCCAAATGCATATTGCTGGCACGCATAATACAAACTCCTACCACTTATGTTGGGTGTTTTCGCATT
Organism: Maratus speculifer; assembly: GCA_964019185.1. Classification (NCBI taxonomy): domain Eukaryota; kingdom Metazoa; phylum Arthropoda; class Arachnida; order Araneae; family Salticidae; genus Maratus; species Maratus speculifer. Next base: position 111,010,078 of record OZ025301.1, read on the forward strand.
TAAAACAAAGGTGAGAATGTCTGTTAAATGTTTTATTATAATATACTTCAGTTTTCTGAAATTTATTACCGTCAACCCAACTTGAATTAGGATGAAACACCCTGTATTTGTGTTGTTTTGTGACTGTATAAGTGGTTTGCGGCCCTGTGTTCCTATGTGATTTTTTACCCTTGTCGTACGCCTGATTTGTCATATCAATTTGTCCACTTTTTTTTTAAATCACCCTGTATAAATGGTAAGCGCTAAATCGCACAACGCTCCAGGATATCCAAACTGCAGACTCCTCCCACAATAGAAACGAGTGCCATTTACTGGTTAATCCTAAAATGACGATATCTTGAAGCATTTTTAAAATTAATTTTACGTTTTTTTCTGAACAATGAATTAAAAGCACTCTTGTGTATTCTTAAAATAATAATAATAATAATTATTATTATTAGATGTCCTTTCCCTGACTACCCATAAACTTTTTGTTTTATGACATAAAACCATAAGGCACTTTAGTTTGAAATAAAATTTCTTTAAAAGAAAATAAATAAATAAAAATAAAAAATGGGAGGTACTATATGTTAATATCAAATATTTAATTTATATGCTTTAACACTGAAGTTTTATTTATGAATGTACGTGTATTTTGATTTAGAACTAGCACCTGTTAATATTAACAGGTTTTATTTATTTGTCATTTATTACTTTGATTTATTTATTTATTTACTTTAAAAAAAAATATTTCAGATTTACTAGTTTCTGATGTCATGGAATAAATTGAAAAAAAATCAGGCTATTCATAGAAAAATCACATTTAATTATTTTTATTACTTAAGAAACCAAAGGAAAGCTTTTTTGTAATTCATTAGCTTGTATATTGATAAGGTTTCTCTTAAATCCAAAAGGCCAACTTTATGACATAAGTTTTAATTTATATTTGTAGGAAATGTTGTTGTTCAGGAAATAGTTAATGACACTCATTTCCCATCTTTTTTTTTTTTTTTTTTAATTTATTTATTTATTTATTTATTTATTTTTTTTTTTTGTAAATATTTTAGAAAATAGTGTCAAAGTGGGCGTTTTAAACTGAATTTCTGATATTTTGAATTTATATTTAATAAAAGAAAAATAAAGGGGAAAAATAATAATAACAGATAATTTCAAATTATTTTAGCTATCAGTTATTTTCAAATACTTTATCAAAATGTTATTTAGTTATGTAAATGACTTTTTTATGTAAAAAACAACAACAAAGATGAACAATTTATTTAACTTATTTTTATAAATAACTATTTGAGATCGTGTTACATAAAAAACATACATATATTCTTACATTTGGACTTAAAAAAGTAGTAAGAAGGTCTTTGTTAAATCTAGTTAAAATTTAAATCCAAATTAATTTTACATTTCTTTTTCCTTCTTAGTAGTTTTTCATAACTACTAAGACACTCAAAACAAATGTTCAAAGGTTTTCAAAATATTTTTCATAATATACTTAAAATAATAATAATGATAATAATATAGTTATTTCAGTGACTACCCATACAATTTTCATTTTATGATATAACATCATAAGCTAGTAAATTTGCATAAAAATTCTTTAAAGTTAAAAAAGAGAGCGAGAAGAAATATACTTTAATATCAAGTATTTCATCCATATGCTTTACATTAAAGTTTTATTCAGGTATATTTGTGTATATGGACCAGAATATAGTGTATGCATAAAAAGGTTTTTTTCCTAAAAGCCTGGGAAGGGGGGGAAAAAAACGATTTATTTTGATTTAAGACCAACATCTGTTAATATTAGCATTTTTTATTTATTTGTTATTTCTTTCTTTTCTTTTTTTACTTTAAAAAAAAATTGAGATTTACTAATTTTAATGTCATGCATTAATTGAAAAATCACGTTCGATTATTATAAATATGTAAGAATTCAAATAAGATCCTTTATTTATTTATTTTTTATTTTTTTTTTTTTCAATTTAAAATTTTTGCACTTTGTTAATAAATAAGAAAAGTTCAATTTCGAGAATCTCCTAGATTCTTATTTTTTATAGTATTTGTTTGAATTTATGTTTGATAAAAGAGAAAGAGAGATAAAAAAAAAATATGTAGTATTTATTGTCTAATAATTTTAGCTATCAGTTACTTTCCAATCCAGATAAGTGTTATTTAAATTCTGTACTACACCAAATTTGAATTTTATTTTTAAATATATTTAATAACTAACCTTTTTACTATTTTTTTAACCTCAAATATAAGAGTATATTATCTTTAAATACTATATAAATATATATATATATATATAACTTGAATGAAACATTATGAAAAAGTTAAATAAATTGTAAATTTTTGTATTTTTATTTATTTATTTATTTTTTGTATAAAATAATTTATTTTCTACGGTAAATTATTCAAAAGGGTTAAGATAATTCTTTAATAAATACTTTTGTATAAATCTGCTTATTTTATTTATAAAAAATAATTCAAATAATTAAGTAAGATTTGGATAAAGGTATTTGAAAGTAATTGATAATATTAGAATGAAAATGAAATTCTAGGGGTTTCTTCAATTAAAGTTTTTTTTTTTTTAATGAGATGCAAAAATAATGAATAAAATAAAGTTCTGCTTTGAATTCGTAAATAATAATAATAATGAAACATGGAATTTTCTCAGATCAGCCTTATTTTTTTCTTTTCTTTTTCTTTTTTTTTTCTTTCTTTCTTTCTTTCTTTTTTTCTTTTTTCTTTTTTTTTTTTTTTTTTTTTTTTTTAAATTATTGCATGGCATTGTAAACTAGTAAATCTGAAATAAATTTCTTTTAAGCAATACAATAAATAAATAACAAAATTAAAAAAAAAAAACTTGTTAACATTAAAAGTGGCTATGGTCCTAAGTCAGGGTTCAAAACATAATTTTAACGTTAAAGCATATAAATTAAATATTTACAATTAAAATATATCCCCCCTTTCTCTCTTTTATTATTATAATAATTATTATTATTAACTTTACCTTTTTTTTTTTTTTTTTTTTTCTCTTCATTTACTAGCTTATGATGGCATATCATGGAATGAAAATATTATGGGCAGTAACAAAAAGAATATATTATAATTATTATTATCTTTATAGTGAATAATGTTTTGAATATATTGAAGCAAAAAGAAATTTTAAATTAATTTAAAGAGCCCTGCAAAACCCATATTAAACAATTCTCCAGTAGAAGACGCTCGCTTCTTAGTATGGGAGGAGCTTCAGTTTGTTTATCCCTAAGCGTTGTGCGATTTAGCGCCGACCTGTATAAATACGTAGCATCGTTCGTACGTCCGTCTTCTGTATGCCTTCATACAACTGCGCAAAATCTACCCAACCGAGTGGTTTGAAATTTAATACTTATAATCTTTGCAGAAATTTGCCGAGTCATTTCAAATTTTATGAAAATCGAATCAAAACTTAAAAAGATATTAATGAAAGTTTTCTCCGTTCTATTAAATTACATCATACATAATTGATTCAATGATATTTCATGAAACGTAATATTCTTAGGTTGCCATGATGATGATGTCTTATTTAAGCTGGAGTTCTATTTTTTCCACATTACTGAATTATAGAATCGAAATAAATTTTGTAATCATGCATTTTTACATAAGAGTGCATCGCCTTTTGCAGTAAAATCAGAATATTTATAAAAGTAGTTATATTACTGTAGTGATATCGTCTCACCTGATCAGTATAAAGCAGATTGCTAGTTTAGAGTAAGTTGCTTGGCCTTTTGCTCGACGTTCTCGCCTCCTGATCAAGAGATACTTAGTTCGAATACAACCGGCGCTAAAGCCACTCACTCTCCTCATTGGCGACCCGGTCAAACATGCAACAGCAATCATCTCATCTCATAACTAGCTTATAATAGCAGCACTAAAAATATCCTCCCTTGCACCCAAAGTCTATGAAATGCTCACAGCACAAACCACGCATTATATATGCATACAACAGATTCATTCACGAGTGCATATTGCTCTTCAGACGTCAGAAGTCAGCAACACGTGTTTTTCACTGCGTTTGAGGTGTATACCGATCGCATCTCACTTGATCAGTATAAAGCGAGTTACTAGCTTAGAGTCACTGGTTTGACCTTTTGCTCGACGCTAACGTTCTCGGTTCCTGATCATTATATCCTTGGTTTGGATACAACTAGCGCCATTTCCACTCACTCTTCCCACTACTACTTCATTTTTTATTTTTGACGTACAATTTTCGATTTGTTTAGCTTAACATGTCACAAAAGAATTTTTTTCAGCTTTCTTTGCTTCTGAATTTGAATATCTGACTGCTTCGGGTTTTTTGTTTTTTATTTTGATATCTTTTCTTAAAGGGACTGATTGTAACTTTGTCACTTATTGTAATCAGTGAAACTTTAACATAATAAATATTGTGAAAATATTTATTAAAGGATTTTTCATTGATCATAAACTAATTAGTAAAACTGAGTTGTGATTTGTAAGAGATTGTCTACTCCATGGATAGTTCCATAAGCACCGTGAATTTGCCAAATCTGCGGAAAAGGAAAAAAAAAACTAAGTTTTAAATTTTTATTTGCTTTGGTTTTAAGGTTACTAAAATGGTGTATTTCATTAAATGAAAGTTAAAGCTATCTAAAATTTGCATTACGGTTATAAATTATCCTTTTCTTATGTTATTTAGGATGATTTGGGTAAGATACACACTAAAAACTTTGGAAAACTCCAAATTATATTATAAATTGGGAAGAATTCCATAGTTTCACAACAAAACAAATAATTATGACTAAAACACCATAATGGATATCTTTACTGCAAACAATCTAAGGGACTGACCATACGTACGTTATAACTTTATAGGGGAGGGAGGTCTGCGCTTTGATATCGTTGGTAGAGGTCTGCACGGGCCGGAATTTCCAGGCCCGGCCCGTAGGAAAGTTATTTCGGCCCGGCCCGGCCCGTTTTGGCCCGTTACAATTTCTACGATTTCTAAAAAATTCAGATTTTTATCATATAACTAAGATTCCTTTAAAGAATACTGCATACATATCTATGGTATGATTTTACAGTATATTTTACAGCAAATACACATTAACAACATTAATGATTACTTAGATTCTTAGGCTTTCAACATTCGAATAAAGATTCATTAAAAAATTAATATGGCTTAGAATAAAAGAAAAAAGAAAGAAAGCTAAAAACATCGTTAATTTTGAAGCTGTTTAATAAAAGAAGATTTATAAATATATTTCTATACATTTTATTATAGATTTCAAATCCAAATTCATTCTTAAATTCAAAGAAGCTCCTTTCTGATACATTTCTAAATTCATTTTTTTTTTCCTCAGAAACGCATAAGATTAGCAGATATCTTTATTCAGAAACTATATAATCGAATGGCGTTATCCATTTTTTGATACAAGCAATTTAAGAATACTGCAAACAAATAAAATACTGTCAAGAGTATTGCAATAGCAAGGGAAGGGAGAAAAACCTGCAATCATTTGAGAAACTATTATATTTCAACAAGGTTATACAAGTATTTTATTTACCAAAAATGAAAAACGCTATTCGATTCCAAATCCCTTCAATAGTTAGGTTTATCACTTTTATACTTTTACAATTTAAAATTAATCAGAAAATGTGTCAAACTTTCGCATTATTGAGAAATTAATTTAAAAATCATCAAGAAGTATATATCCGAAGACTAAGCTAACATAAGTTCTTTATCGTTGTTAATAATTTTACAAATCATGTTTTCTGCCAATAATTAAGTCTAGTACTGGTCAGGCCAGTCTATATGTAGAAAAATAATGCAAGCATGATCTCGGACCGGCATGAGTCAGCTAAAAAAATATTAAAGCGGGTTACACATAATGTAATTCTCCGATGCCGATACACTGTGCATTTTTATATTGATGCTGTCAAACTAGTATGACCACATTTATACTTATTCTCGTTAAAACCATTTTCGTTAAAAATAGCTCGTATTTTATCGTTCCTGCCTAAATCTTCAGAACGGGCCGGCAGGCCCGAAAAATTTTTTTATCGGCCCGGCCCGGCCCGTCTGGCCCGTTCAATTTTTTTGCCGGCCCGGCCCGTTTATGTTGTTTGTCGGCCCGGCCCGTTAGAAAATTCGAAACGATTCCACCGGCCCGCGGGCCGGGCCGGGTACGGGCCACGGGCCAGGCCCGGGCCCGTGCAGACCTCTAATCGTTGGATATCTCTAGGACAGTTGCTTTTTGATATCGTTATCATTTTTGGTCCAATCAAACTTTTTCTTTTTTAGTAATTTTTTTTTTCATCCAAATAGTCTGTGGCCTTTTATTTAATATTATTTTTGTATGTTTTTATGAAAATATAAAGATGTTACCAAAACCATTAAATATTTATAAAATCATTTCATTCCAAAATTTGCACCAATGTTTGATATTCCTTTTCTTCTGCCATGTGTGTCATATAATTCGCTGTTAGCAAAACCAGGAACATAAATATATTTGTGTTTATCAGAAAGCAAAGAGAAATAATTTTATTCACTGTCCAGCTGATAGGTTCTGCTTTTATAGGTTCTGCGCTCCGGACGGAGAGCAATTGCTATTAATAATATTATTGTTAAATACATTATGTAACAATAAACTACTATTAAATAGATTTAAATAGTAACTAACACTTTTAGATTTTATTTGATATAAATTTGTATAATTTATTTATATTTTATCGACTTTTTGAATCTGTAAACTATGCTACTAATAAAGTATAATCTTATAAATTACTGCAAACGTATAAAAAAAGAAATAAAAAAAATGGATGATTTTTAGACATTAATAACGTTATTATGGGCGGGTGGGGGGGAGGCGACGGATGATAATTTGGTATGCCTGGCGCTCTATGACACCTTCTTTATTTATTTTCAGTGACCACAGAAAAAGACTATTTCGGTTAGGGACGATTATTGAAAGTTAATTCCTGAATAAAAATATAATCTTAATTAAAGACTTTTAGATAGTTACTATTGAAACAAAATTGCAAAAAATAAAATCTTTAAGTGACAAGTAGTGTTATTTTGTGTTTTAGACGTACATAGTGACGAATTTTGATTTATTTTTGTTAAAAAATTAAAATCAAATTTTAAAAGTATTTTATTCGAAATGCATTTAATGGCTTATTTAAAACTTAAATATACTCATACATATGAGTAGAAATTTTTAATTTGATACATTTGCGACTGAATGCAAAGTTGTATTGCTATCACATCGTCGAAATTGATATTTATAAGTTAATCTATTATATAATTAAATTAGTCTAATTATTTCCATTTGACATGATTTTTCAATTGAATTTAATCAATGATAATTCAATTATATTATTATTTTCTTTTTCCTGTTCTCAATGGAAATTATGGTTGCGATTGATAATTGTAAGTTTATCTTTATCAATATTCAATTACAGTTTAATTATTTTTCTAATATATTTTTTCTTTGAACTAGTTTTTCCAATGCAATTAATATATTGATAATTCTATTATGGTCTTATTATTTATCTAATATTTTTCTTTGAATTGAGTTCTCATTTGCGATTAATCGGGCAATATGGAAATCATTTTTAGGTCTATCCTGATTTCCATTCAGAAATTAATCGCAATTAATGTGGCTATTTAGCATTGCCCTAGATAACGAGCTAAATACCACATTTCCAATTTTATTTCAAATTCTGACAACTCCTCTGTTTGATATAATTTGGCATTAACAAGATTGTTTTATTTATTTAATTAATTTATTTTGTTCATTTTATTTATTTTTTGCACGATCTTAAAAAACATTTATTCGTGAGAATGATCATTATGATATTGAAAATATGTACTGAAAAATTTAATAATTTTTTATAAAGAAAAAAAAGGAAAATAGAAAGATTTGTTAATCTGCTAAATAAACATAAAAAAAAAGTTTTAAAATTGATTCATTCATACGGAAGCTATGGAATATATACTTAAAAAAGTATGCTTATATCTCATTTTAATCTACAACTTACGTTTTTATTTATCCACATAAAATTGTTGAACGAATGTAAACAAAGTATTTAGCACGTAGAAATAAACAAAATATATTTCGAAACATATTTTTTCCACATAACTTAAAGCTATCAATAAACTTCTTCAAGATATTCTTCTTGACCCGGGAGAACTCGCTATGAGAATTTCTCTCACGATGCCCAATTCTTTTCTTTTACTTTACAGTCACTTAATATCAAATTTTTTGTTTGGCTTAGTACTTTTATTCAAAAAAGAGGTAAAGTAATCGAAATCACAGTTTGAAATTTTATTAAAATGAAAAATTGTCTTAAAAATAGTCTTAAAAAGGGTACGATGGAGAAAGAAAATCTCATGCGCGAGTTCTCGCGGGTTAAAAAAGACACGATTCCCTTCCTTCCTATAATACCATTATGTAACTGTCAAGTATCACTGAAAATATCTATTCTGTAATTTCAAAACATCAATAACTCATTGAAATAGGTCATTTACATAAACTACGACTAATGTCAATAAAAAGAAGATAATAACAATAATAGTAATATAAACTTTATTTGTTTCCAATTCACTATTTTTTTTTATATACTATCATGTAAACTGTTAAATAACAAAAGTATGCATTATTTAATTTTGAAACCTTTTGATAGCTTACTGAAGCAAGCCATTCGAATAAATTATAACATGCTCGATTTACAAAAAACATAATAATGATATATTCCGGTTGTTTATGTCACAATATATGGAATTAAATCAAACATGCATCTAATTTTACAAATTCGTGCCAAGAAAAACCAATCGTCGACCATCAACATACAACATCGTAATAGTTGACCAACCATGAGAGACGCTTTGATGGTGCAAAAGAAAAAATATTCTGCTATATATTTTTTTTTCTTCTTAAATAGAGAAAACAGTAGATTTGTATCTTCTGATACGATTGCTAAAAGGTAAAAAGTGTATGTTACAATTTCCTTTAAAACTTTTTTCGTTTAACCCCAAAAAAATATCGACGCGGCAGTGAACCAGGTCTGTTTTATTTTTATTATTCTTTGATATATGCTGGTTCACAGAGTTTACAATCAGAAGGAAGTAGTGTTGTACTCGTTTGAGAAGTACGTCAGTTTCTTTGCTGGAATCAATTTCTTTTTTTGTTTTGTTTCTAATTCTCTACATGTCGAAGATCTAGGTGAAAAGAAATAAAAAATACAAAGATCAAAATAAAATAATACTTGGGAAACTTTTAATGGGAATTCTGAAATTTATTTTTTATTTGTATTTTCTTTTAACGTTACAATTTTGTTCTAATATTAATTCCTGTTTAAAACCCTTTCCGGCACAGTGTGTCCAGTCACCGCGCACGGTACTACTCTGTTATCCCGTCGACCAAAATATTAGCGCCAAATTATAAGATTAAATGCCAATAATGGATGATCGTGAATGTCAATTCAATGACATTAAATACAATACACGTGTTTAAAACGTCATTAAGTAATTTTTATTTCTACTTTTTATTTGTATTTTTATTAATATTCTACTAATTATTTGTTTTTTTTATTATTATTATTATTTAAAATAAAAATTACGGCAATATGTATAATTTGGCTATTAGTTTGGCGATTTGTATAATTTGGCGAAATCGGTCGACGGGATAACAGAATAGTACCCCGGGCACACCTAACTTTAATTCTAAACTTGCAAATGACAACAATAATATTTTAATAAAATGTTGCTTTTACAACGCAAGCTTAAATTAAGGAGTTCTTAATTTCTAAAAAAATCGTTTGTAAATTCTTGTATCAGTCGATAATTTGTCATTTCATTAACAGAACTTGTCCGTGTCGGAAAGGGTTAAAATAAATATAATGTTAAACATTTTTCTGTGAAATTACGGAGAATCTACGGGTAATCCATTATCTTATGTAAAATTACAGAGATTAGAAAAACCGAGATTCTGTAAATTTAGAATAGATTCTTTAAATTAACACCGTTAAAAATACACAAGACTGTAAATTTACTTTTAACAATAATAATTTAGTTTAGTTTTTTTAAAATTTGTAAATCATCAAGTCTTCAAACTTAATTTCAAAGAACTTGAATTTTCTGCTTAAATTAGTACTGATATACAGAGGTGTGAAAATTATTAGAATAATTGTGATTTTTTCAGTTTTTCTTGATTAATATTATTTATACTTGCAATGTTTCATGAAAGGCAATTTAATTTGTTTATCTAGTCAATTTTTTACTCCTTTAAATCAGTTATAGGGATATAATTTTGTTAAATGTTGCCATTTCTTAAAAAGAAAAATATTTGATCCAAAATAATCAAATTGTTTGCACTGTATAACGAATTTGTTTGATTAACAAACGAATTTAAAATAAAATTTAAAATTTTTCTGCTTGCTTTGCGTGTATTATCTTTCTTTTCTAGAGTTGGAATCAGTATTATTTTATTTTTAAAACAAGTCTTTTTGCTATTTTGCTTAGTTTATACTAATTAGTGGTTTATTTTCGATTGTCAAAGGATTATTGTGTGATTATGGGTATAGCAATGGATTTTTCACCTAGAAAACTTGCTGAGGTAAAGTGTCTCACCCAAGAAAATAATTATACACAGCAAGAAATCGCTAAAACAGCAAAAAATTCGCAAGTATGTGTGAAGATCTTTGGCCTTCAAATGTGAATATGAAAATTCTAGAGTTAGGAAAATGCGGAAGGAAAAGTAAATTTACTGCAAGAACAGAAAGGAAATTAATTCAGAATGCTAAAACTAACAGAAAAGTAACTAATCATGAACTAAAAATCTCTTTGCAAGCGCATGGAATAAATGCATGCGATTCTTCTATTCGTAGAAAACTTATCTCAGATGGACTCAGTGCTCATCATTCTCGAAAAAATACTAAAATCATATCTACTATGGCAAAGAAGGGACTTGTCTAAGCAAAAATTGTGCAAAAACAATTTGGAATTGGCTGGAGCAAAAAGAGAAATATTAATTTTTCTTTAATTAATCAGTTGAACTTAAGTTGTTCATTTCTTTTCTTGAAATCATGTTTTTTGCATACTGAATAAAGATACAGAACTGTTTATAAATTTGGCTAACATTTTCATTATAAGAATATTTCTCTACAAATTACATACTTTAAGTAATTTTATATCCTTTATGTATGTTTTTCTCATGAATCAATCTTTATGATATCAGGAGAAAACAGTCAATATGTCCGAAGAAATACCAATGAAGAATTTTCCATAAATTGCTTAACACAAACGGTTAAGCATCCTACTAAAGAAATGTTTTGAAACGTGATGTCTTTTTAAGTTACTAGACAATTATACATTGTAGAAAACATAATGGACCAGTATCAGTGTAAAAAAGTGCTTGAACAAAGAATAATTCTACAATTAGAAGACCGTTTCCCAAATGAAGACTTTATATTCATTCATGATGAAGCTCCGTCCCATAAATTTTCATCTTTGACTAAATTTTTGGATGAAAAATAATAATAAAACCCTTCTATGGCCTGGAAACAGTCTAGATATGAATCTCACAATGAATCTTGCGCCATTGTAAAGAAAAAAAATTAAAGGAATGCGTCATTACAAACAAGAAAGATCTGATAGAAAGACTCATTGGAATTTGGCACCTGACATCAAAATACAAACTAATTGCCAAAAACCAATACAATGTTAGCCAAAACGTGTCAAATCCTTAACAAAAGTCAACGGAATGCACACTAAATATTAAATGTACCATTATTTTTAAGCTATTGCATAGCTTTTATCGCGGGCTTTGAGCGCGGTGACCGAATCCAAAAATTCCGTAACGCGGAAAATCCTAACACATCCGTAACGAAAAAACCTAACACTCGGCTAACGTTGTTTCCGTTCGGTAAACTTCGGGACGGTATCCTTCGGTAGACTTCGGCAGACATTGAAGTGGTATTTTTCAGATATTACGATATCAAGTCTCAAACTTATGTTTCTTATGATCTAATTTTCATAGCGCGGCCAAATTTTGTTTGGTAATTTATTATGAGACAGTGTTAATTGTTGGTGACAGAAGACACCCCACGGTGAGGGTCGAAAAATTAAAAATGCTTATAACTCGCGATCTAATTTTCGTAGCGCGGCCAAATTTTGTTTGGTAATTTATTATGAGGCAGTGTTAATTTTTGGGGACATTAGACCCCCCACGGTGAGGGTCGAAAAATTTAAAATGCTTATAACTCACGATATAATTTTCGTAGCGCGGGCAAATTTTGTTTGGTAATTTAATATGAGACTGTTAATTTTTGGTGACAGGAGACGCCCCACGGGGAGGGTCGAAAAACTTAAAATGCTTATAACTCGCGATCTAATTTTCGAACCGCGGCCAAATTTTGTTTGGTAATTTATTATGAGTCAGTGTTAATTTTTGGTGACAGGAGACCCCCCACGGTGAGGGTCAGAAAATTTAAAATGCTTATAACTCGCGATCTAATTTTCGTAGCGCGGCCAAATTTTGTTTGGTAATTTATTATGAGATATTGTTAATTTTTGGTGACAGGAGACCCCCACGGTGAGGGTCGAAAAATTTAAAATGCTTATAACTCGCGATCTAATTTTCGTAGCGCGACCAAATTTTGTTTGGTAATTTATTAAGCTATTGCATAGCTATTATCACGGGCTTTGAGCGCGGCGACCGAATCTAGGAATTCCGTAACGAGAAAAAATCCTAACACTCCGGCTAACGACGTTTGAGTTTGGCAGACTTCGGTGCGGTATCCTTCGATAGACTTCAGCAGACATTTACGCGGTATTTTTGCATAAGTTGATAAAAAATGCTATGCAATAGCTTTACCGCGGCAGTCCCCGAATGCCACACATATTTTTTTTTAAATAATGTGCTATTTCTATAATACATTGAGATTTTATCGTAAATTTCACAATTATTCTAATAATTTTCACACCTCTGTATATCATTGAACTTTAGCACAATTTGTTTGTAGCAATCCTGGGGTTTGAACCCGAGACCTTGTGACAGTGGAAGAACGCTTTCCTGAGAGAGCTATATGAGCTATTGCTATCGATTTCAAAGTATATCTTTTGGGATTCAGCAAAAAAAAAAAAAAAAAAAAAAAAAAAAAAAAAATCCCCACTAAATCTGATGAGATTATTTTTTACTTTCTAAATTATTAAGTATAAAACGACAATCTTTAAACTAAATTTTCTTCTTTAATATTTCTAGTAAAATTGCAAAAGAGTTTTAAAAGTGTTTATTTTGAATTACAAAATTTAGCAAAGATAAAAATATCTTTAAATAAAGACAAAGAAATTCCTACAGGGTATTAGACATAATAAGGTACCCTGGGGTAATAACGCCACGTTAAGGTTCTACCAATTTTCACGGCTTAGTTTTAGATTGTATTTTTCAAACAAATATAGGATTTGATACAGCAACTCATTGACTATCTATATAAAATAAAATAATTTAACAAATATGTATTCTTAAAATGTAATAGCGTTTTTTCTTGACCAATGCTATTTGGCGTTATTACCCACCTATATGGGTAATAACGCCATGCAAACAAAACTATGAAATAAGATGGAATAATTGCATGTAGATAGCCCAATTCTAAAAATACAAACACTACAAACTTAGAAATTGAGAAATTGCATTCTAAGCTATTTAAAATGTTCAATTTTTTGTGAAAGTGTAAGAAAAATAAAGGTGTGGTGTGGGAGGGGGGGGGATGAGGCAAAAGAATATCAGACCGTGAGCTTCTTTTTGCTTAAAAAGGACCGCTTAAATAGAAATATGAGAAACATTGCACAGTTTTAACTGTGTTTATTTTAATCAGTATTTAGGATGTAGCTCGGCCACTGTAGGGAATCAACCGGGGTATTAATGTGAAGGATTGGCGTTATTACCCCGGTATAGTTATTGCGCAATACATTTTAAATTACAAATTATCTCGAGAAGATATCCAAAATCTTCAACAACCTTTTAAAAGTACATGAAATGCACTACAAATTTATGTAATTAATAAAGTATTTCCGGATAAAAAGATAGACTTCCAATCACAAAACGTATCTCGCAAATTTTAGATCAAGCATTAATTTTAGTTGTTTTTAAAAACAATAAGACCTAAAAATGAAACAAATTAACTTGAAGCTGTTTTTTGCGATTTATATGACTCAAAACCCTTCTGCGCAGAGCACATGGGTGTCATTTACCTGATTATTTCATAATTATGCAAAATATAAGCACTTGGCGTTATTACCCCGCCTGGCGTTATTACCCCAGGGTACCTTATAAGGGAAATGTGTGCAAAATGATAACCGAGAAATTCGATCGGAAGCATTTAACCGAGAACTAATGTAAATTTACAGAGATTTTCGCTTTTTTTCTATGTTTTTTACAGAAATTTTTAGCAGTGTGAGCTACTCTCGTCAATCCCTGTTCAGACTCCACCTGTTTGTTCTAAACGAAGCTAATTTGCTTTGTTTTAAAAAGCTATCCAGTAACATAATATTGAAAGGTATTATCGTGAGCAGTGACATTATCACCGTATGTGAAATTATCATGTCTAGTATCGTTTTTAAGACCAAACATACAGACGGGAGGCTTAGGATTTTCTGGCTCCTAAAGACGCAGACATCGATGCCGTGACAGCTGTCGGCTTTTTTCATAATTGACTAAATAAGATCAATTACATATTTGAAAATCAGCTTATATGATATGGTTAAGTAAAAGGTGTCTCTGCCTGTCGTATTATTATAACGTCTAAAAGAAAATTTTCCTTATAGATGTTATAATAAACCATTTTAAGTATGATGTTTTGAGTATATCGTTTTAAATATTACGTAATTTTTATTATTAAATTCTTTTCAAACGTAGTAATTTCATTATATTTTTTGAAAATATTATTATTTGTCATTTTTTAAACCCACAACGGTAAATGAAAACGACTATTTAAAAATACGAACAAAATCATTATTTAAATAATTCAATTTTAATATAATTTGAAAAAAAATCTGAAAAATAGACATAAAAAATTATCATGCCAGCCAACGATATTTAAATTCGGATGCATATGTTTTTGATTGCATTATACTTATGTAACTGAACTGTCCTGACCGATTTTCACATCAAACACCGCTTACAATAACGTTTTAAAAACCTTGCACCTAGTTTACAAGGTACATTATACATCTGCCCACCTATTTGGTAGGTGGGTAGCCGTTTGCTGCCCAGGTAGGTGGGCAGCGTGCCGTGCGCACCAAATTTTTAGAACTTCGCAGAAAATTTTAGGAACGAAGCAATTTTTATTTTTGTAACTTTTTTTGTACAAAAAAATTAAAAACATATCTAATTTTATGTATGATTTCTTTACTGTTAGCGCACAATTAAAAGCAGGGTCGATTTTTGAAATCTCTGAAAATTCAAGGCATTTCATGCCGAAAACTTTAAAAATTCATCAGTCAGAAATTTCGGATATCAAAAACCGTGAATTTTGACAAATGGTTGTCAACTGTAAAAAGTAATTACGTCAATCATTCGCAGAAAAAGAATCTTCAATTTTGTCAAATTATCACGTAAAAAACACGAATTTAGTCAAAGTTCCACGGAAAAAGCGCGAAATTGTAAGGCTCACAAAAATGCAAATTTCGTCAAAGTACAGCGAAAAAAATACAAATACCGTCAAAGGATCGTGAGATAAATGCGAATGTCGTCAAAAAACCTCGAAAAAATTGCAAATTTCAGTAAAGAATTGCGTAAAAAATGCGCATTTCAACGAAGAATTGCGTAAAAAACGCGTTTTTCAACAAAGGACTGCGTAAAAAATATTTCGACAAAGGATCGTGAAAAAAACCCCGCAAATTTCGAGTAAAAACCGCTCAAAAAACGTGAATTTCGACTGAGGACCGCACGAAAAACGCAAATTTCGTAAAAAGACCGCACAAGAAACTCGAATTCCATCCGTAAATTGAGCAAAAAACGCAAATTTTATTCATGAATCGAGCAAAAAACGCGAATTTCGTCCGTAAATTGCACAAAAAATACGAATTTCATCGATATGTATCTCGGTAAAAATGCGAATTGCGTTCATGAATTGTGAAAAAATAACGCGAATTTCGTCCATGTCAAAATAACATAACTCGTAATTACTAAGAATGTATTTATTAAAAATACAAAACATTGCCCAATGGTGCACAAAATAAGAACTTTAATATGAACTTGTACAATTAAAATAAAATAAAATATCACCGTTTCGTGCTGTCTTCAGGAAAATATGATATTGAAATGACTAAAAGTTTGCTTCCTGATCGAAAGATAATATTTCTAATAAAATAAAATCGAAATGAATCAAAAGTTTAAAAATGTTGCCACTTACACGTGAGTAAAAATTAAAATATTGCAGAGAGATACAAATTTAAGATTTTATGATGTTATGCCATATTTTTGGTATATTATAGGATAAATTATCATTAAAAGGTTTATTTTCTCGTGCAATGATTTCGACAGATTCTCTTATTTTACCTTCAACTGGGTTATTGCTACAATTGTACAATTTTATTGAAATCATTGCACGAGAAAATAAACTTTGTAATGATAATTTATCCTATAATGTACCACAGTCGAAATCATCACTATCTGAAATATTATTTTTCGTCGAATTTCGACGGGCAGACCTAGTTATATATATGTGTGTGTGTTTGCGTTTATATGTGTATTGTTCAGTTTCTTATTAATTTTATTTGTTTCTTTATTTTTCAGGTGCTATTCTAGTCATTGTTGAATGTGGTGAGTAACCAATATATTTATATTAACACACACAGACACACAAAAATAACGTCTGCATTCAAATCAGAAAGGTTCGTACTAATAATATACATACAATAAATAAAATAGATCCAACTGGAGTGAAAAACTAGCCACAGTTAGGAATCGAACCCAAGACCACAGGCTTCCAGGCCGTTGCTCTATCCACTGAGTTATTCTGGCTGCTGCCTACGTCTGTAATTGCTCACTAATAAACCAATTTGGCGAAAGTCATCAGCCATAACCCGGGACCACAGCATTCCAGGCTGTTGCTCCATAATGGCTAGCAAAATAGATTAAAAAGCAAAATTTGAAAATTCCTGGACAACTATTTCTTTAAAATCAATGTTGAAACATAAGAGTGGCTGTAACTTATAGTTTTTAATAATAATAATAGTAATAATAAACTTTATCTTATGTTGACGCAAGTTCTAGCAGTTTGCTAAGACTTCGTGTTGAATAAACTGGCACAATATCATCTTTCTGCCGAAATAGCTCCAAAATATTTTCTGAAAGTCATTTTTTATACTGAATTTTTTCTTTAAAAAGTTTAAACCACATGCTTCACTACCCACGTACACCAAGTGGTGTTGTGTTTGCCGCAACAGACTACCCGATAGAGAACTCGGAACATCTAACTAACCATACCATTCGCACGAGAAAAATTGTGACCATTTTTCCACTTTCATAAAGACGCTATAAGTTTACCAATATCCATCCATACATATGCTTTAGAGGTCTGCACGGGTCAAAATTTCCAGGCCCGAGCCCGGCCCGAAAGTTAAAACTTCGTCCAGAGCCCGGCCCGGCCCGAAAGTTAAAATTTCGGCTCGAGTTAATTTCTACAGAACTACACACTTTACTCGTACGGAAGAGTTCAGACCAAAAAAACTTATCTTAGTCTTTTTTTTCCCTTCCCATGTTTATAATCTCCACTTATGCAGAAGTGTCGTAGGCTGCGATATTTATGCCTATTTTTAATGAACCTTTGTTTATTGTATGTAAATGTTTCAGTTATCATTACTATTATTAACCCAATTCCATGTAATGAACGCAAAAAAATCTAAAAAATTGGTATATAGTAAAAGTAAAATCTTTTAAGATTGAATCACATTGGAAAGAAAACAAGTAAGAAAAATCATGCGTTAAGCATAGATTATGAAACACTTTCCAACGCTTCCTGAAACCTTTAACAAAATTTTGTTATTAAGGAAGTAAGATGCTACTCTCCATAGCCAAATATGTATTGAAATACTTTTGAACAGCCCTGTATTTAATCCGTCGGTTGATATATAGATATACAATATAATGGGGAAATTTACTTTAGCAAGAAAATGCCAAACTAGCTGAAAACTCTCTTGCTGCACTTTATTCTAATAGATGGAAAATACTTCAATACATTTGTTCAGCCCTGTAATTTATCCAGTATCTTTATTACACGCCAGTATTTAGTTAAAATTTAGTTCAAACAAACACATTCTTAAAGCTATTTAAATCATATCTCCAGAAATTATCACATATAGATAATCATGTTGCTAATTCTTTGCGTGACCCTGTATATCATTTTATCTATATTCTACAAACATTTCTAAGTAAACTGAAAGCAGTTCAACGTAAAAATGCATAACTACCACCTTTAAGTTGATTACTGTCATATTCAGTAACCTTTATGAGCTCTTTTGTGTAACCCTGTATATCAACTATAACATTTATATACACCATATAATTTTGTAAAACTCAAAAGCTCATATCATAATTGAAAAAGCATTTCAACCACCCATCAGCTATCTCTATAATACACAATATTTGAGATAAAAATATAAGGTTTGAAATATTTTGTGTGTCCCTGTAAAAGCTATGCACTTCATATTATGCGTTAAATATTAAGTCTCAACGGCATATATCAATTTTATAATACTTGAAACCGTTTAACATTATTCAAATATGCCGCGAACTATTCCCTCCTTTATTATTGTGTAATGGAATTCTTTTGAGTGGCCCTGTAAATGAATAATAATTATTATTTTGGCAGCATATTTTACAGAATGCATATTTTAGTGCACTTTGCGAATCCGTGTAAATTTGAATAAGTTTAACAGGATGTAACACCTTTAAAATTCATTTGAAACGACATTTCCCCGTAGACCGCAATGTAATGGAAAACTTTTGACTGTCCCTGTAAATAAACTAATCATGGTAGAAACTTTATTTTCAATAGGGTTCGTGCTGGGGTAAACATCAATAACATATAAAAATTTCATAGCAATCCGAGTATATTTACGGGAGTTACAGCGCGGACAGACGGCCATACGGACAGACGGACAGACAAACCGAATGCATAAACACTGTTCAACTTTGTTGGAAAGTGTTAAAAATACGTTCCCTTCTTAGCAGATGTAAATGTTTAATATATTTTTTTTTCTCTCGTATTGTTGTATTAATTTTGCATGGATGAACAGTTTAAAAGATATTTTGTAGTTTTCAGTGTAAAAGAAAATTCCGTCAGAATCATGTTATTTTTATGTGTTTAATTCTATTTTAAATTATCTAATAATCTACAATTTTTTAAAAAGAATAAACTCTAATGTTTAATAGTAGAGTAATGACGACTTAAAAGTATATGCCATTTTTGTAAAAATTTTTGGACCAAGCCAAATTTTACTGATTTATAAACAAACTTGGCCACGTCGCGTCGAGAAAAGGATTTTCATACGAGAAGATTCAACAGAAACTGATTATTTTGGTCATTGAAGACTATGAAGAATGAAATCAGTCTCGGTTTCGTACGGAAAAAATACGTTAGGCCCGGCCAGAAAAAAAATTAAAGCCCGAGCCCGGCCCGGCCCGTTTGTCGTTAATGGAAATCGGCCCGAACCCGGCCCGTGCAGATTTCTAATATGCTTACTTATTGGTAGTAAATAATGGCTTTAGTGATAATAACTAATGCTTATGAAATTATGTAGTTAAAAAATAAAGAAACAAATTATAAACAACATATTGAAAGCTACACTGATACCGAAAAAGACACCATTTTTTGGTGTTGATTTCATTATTTGTGTATTTGATAATGTAACTTTAAAGAAACTTTGCTACTCTTTGCAGTTTTTGATAATAAACATTATATATCCATTCAACATGTTATACGTCATTATGTGTATACTTATCCATTACTCACCTCCCGTATCCATACTCATAAAAAATATTTAGGATATAGGTATGCGGGTGTAAGGAAGAAGTGCACTCACTAAAATAGTGATAAAATTAAAATGCATCCGTTAGAGTAAAAAAGATTGTAGACCCCTACATTACCTTATTTCAGGGCCCCCGCTGTTTGAAAATAGTATATAATGCATAATGTAACTTCAGGGTAACAGTAATAATTTTAACTTATTAAACTATGTTAGCTATAGTATTGTCAATAAAAACTTTCAAAATAATTCATTTTAAAATAATGATAAGATTTTACAATGCATATATTCATGTGAATATATAGGACACGACGACGATGATGACGATGATCACGATAAAGACAGTCATCACGATGACGATAACGACGGCCAACCCGACTACTGTCCAAAAGACAACGGTATGTTCCCAGTTCCCACAGACTGCACACGATTCTACCAATGCGTTGATGGAGAAGCTATTCTACAGACGTGTGCCCCGGGACTTCTTTTTGACAAGAAATCAAAAATGTGCAACTTCCCTAACCAAGTCAAGTGTAAAAGTAAGTGCTTTATCAGTCTCTTATCGCAGATAACATAGAGGTCATTCCATGGTAACTTACGTTACATTTTGAATTGTTTTCAGTAATTTTGGTAATATATCACACAAAAAAAATTATTCAAAGTGTAAATTTGACATAGTTTGCGAATTAAACTTATTCAAAGCCCAATTTAGATGAAAATTATCCAATTTTAATGTTATTTGTTAAATTTTTGGTAGTTTTATTTACTATGGTAACTGCCATTACTAAAAAAGGAATGTAAGTTATCATCTAAAATATAATTCTCATTATCATTTTTTCGGTAGTTTTCATGCAAATTGACCTTTAGATAGGTTTCAATGACAAATCATGTAAATTTTACATTTGAATATTTTTAGTGTTATATTACTAAAATTGCTGTAGTAAATTGCTCTAAATATAATGTAAGTTACCATGGAATGACCCATGGCTCTTTAGGGTTCCGTTCATCTGACAAAATCCTATTCGTCTCTACCCTCTGTCTGTCACAGAGTCAGTACACAAAAATGCATAAGTCAGATACTTCAAATTTTGAACTGAATACCCCCTGTGCCACACAACAAATCATAAATTTTTGGAAAAGTCTATTAATTTAATTAAATCAATTTTATCGATGCCATCCGTTCATTTTTGTGATTTAAATTGTAAAAGAGAACCTTAATTTCAATTTTTTTTTTCATATAGACATCATTGCTTCGAGGTAAAGCGTTTCGCTAGTAAACTGAAGGTCCTGAGTTCGAATCCCGATGCTGAAACCTGAAAATTTCATACTAAGTTGGTTTTAATTAAAAGAAATTTTTTTTAACCAATTTAAAGGGATATTTTTCTAATATATTAATTATTCTTTTATTCTATTAATTTTTTTAATCACTGACATTCATAAATTTTTTGAAATTCATTTTTTTTTCTATTTTAAAAACTATTGCGATTTATTAACGATTCAACGTTGTAAATTTCGTTTAAACATTTTTTTTTTCATTTTTGGAAATTTAATATTTTATTTACATCTCCGCTAATTTTTTTTAATTATGGATTTTCAAAAAATTTGGAATTTAGATTTCATTTATATAATTCGATTTGAATATTTTTAATTTAATCAAAATAAATAATTTCCTTTTATGATTATTTTAAAATTAAATTTATTGGTGCTACCATCGATGTAAGATGTTGATAATTATAAATTAACAATTTATTTATCAATTAAAGGATTTATTAATTAAAGGCTAAGTCGTTTTGAAAGAAATATTAAATGAAATCCTCAGTGCGATCTGCGATCACACTTAACCACTTGCTTTAAGATTCTTGTTAGGTATCTAATTTTTGACAGTTTCTAATATAGTAAAGCTGTGAGAGGCTGCGCACATTTCAAAAGAATAATAATTTTAAAAAAATATGTAATATTTTTTTCGTTGCTAAGTTATCCATGAATAATTTTGACTTCATTTGTTTTTTATGCTTTTTCATTGTTGTTTCGTTGTTATGCTGTAATTTAATAGAAAATCAGTAATAAAACTAAAAAAAACTATTTTGAACAATCTCTCCTTTCAGGGTAGGTAAAATTGCACATATGGGTAGAAGAATTGTTATTAATAACAACTACAATTAAATTGTTAACAATAATAATTACACTTAAATCTATATGTTGTAAGGTTATTGTAAGTAAATATTATTGTATTAAGAGTGAATATTTCAACCTTATGTTTAAATACTAAAAAAACAAGAAAAAAAATTTACCTTGATTAGTAATTAAATTCATAAAAATACATGTTAATGCATATATATTGCTTAAAATGTGCATAACAACATAACATGAAAACACTTAAAGATACATTCAAATCCTTTTAAAACCCATAGATTTTAAAAGAATTTGAATATACTTTTAAGAGATTTTTAGAGAGATTTTAAAATTCAGAATGTTTATTCTAAATATAGTATGTGTTACACTATTTTATATCTTCAGAAAAACCATTGAATTGTTCCTTTTTTAATAAGAAACCATTAATAACCCAAACATAATCGGTATTTCTTTTATTCAAATAAATTTTTATTAAGAAATTCATATTTAGAAAATTTACAAATTATGAGACATTAATTTTTGCAAAATATAAATAAATAATTAGAACAAAATTGTACATACGCCATTGTACAGGGACACTGTTTGTTATAGAGTCGTTTAATCAGCCATTTCGTTTTGATAAACACTTTGGAGTGTGGGGGGGGGGGAGTTAAAAATTTATTAGTAAACAGAATTTAATAATAATTTAATCATAACTTTATATTTTTTTTCATGCATCTTCTGTGATTATGAAATTTGCTTCCTCTTTTTCAGACCAATGTCGTTCGCCCAATGGTTTGTTTCCAAGTCAACACCGATGCGATGAATTTGTCCTCTGCACAGACAATAAGCCAGAAGTAAAAAGATGCAAGAAAGGCCTCTGGTTTGATGCCAATCTGCAAGTCTGCAATTACAAAAGCCAAGTTCTGTGCAATTTGCGTAAGTGCCTATTTTCTATATTTTCGACGAATTTATTTCTCATAATTGAAACGTTTCCTGGAGTACATCACAGTTCATCACAATACTAAATTTTCTGAACTTTTTGACATGATTTCATACTTTTTATTTATTGTACTATTCTCTGCCATAGTTTACATCTAAAATCACATGTCTTTGCTAACTAACGAAATCTCAGTTATTTAGTCAAAGACAATTCTGTTATTTTCGACAAACTGTACAGTCATTTGACAGTTCTAATAGAAAATGGTTTCATAAACGTAATTTAACAACAGAAGCATAGTGTTGCCAAAATTATGATAAAAATTGAGTTAAATTATGGTTATATAACCATTGTCTATAAAAATGGTAGAATGATTGGATTGTTTGTTGCAAAATATCAGCAGTATATTGCTGAGGAAAATTAGTTACTTAAATAATAATATTTATTGTCGATTAATTGTTAAAAATACCAAATTTTCCTGAACTACTTTATGTGATCGTAACAGGAAGATATTAATTTTAATGCGAATGTTAATGCTGTTAATCCTGTATGTTTTTCAGTTAAACATGCTTTTTGAAAATGAAAACATTTACTTGAGACTTCATAGCATCTGATTGCAATTTTAAATGGTAACACTTACCTTTTACATTTTATTCGAGTATATTGGATCAAATAAGCCTGAAAAAGTATACAGTTTCTCCAAATGTTTCTTAAATTTTCTCCGATTTAGAGAGGTTTAAAATTTAGAAAGTTAATTTTAAATACTTAATTTATATCGTTTGAAAAAACATTTATTTGTTTCTTTTTTAATAAGAAACTATTAATAACGCTTTTCTGAATTTTGGTTTATTCAGAAGAGATTATTGTATATTTTCTTTCGGGTTATACTATGTTTTTCCAAGATTGAAAAACTTTTGTCCTTTTTTCAAAAGTGCATAAACATGCGCCTCAGATGCTTTGCACTCGCCAAAATCTCCTTACGTTCTGCCTCGATTTATAGTTTACGCACTGTGCCCTTTGTGTGGTTAAACCTCCAGATCTAAACGTAAAATATTCTTATTTTCGAAATTTTAACTCCTGAATTTTTATTTACCTTGGCTAAAAGACTCAGTAACCAACAGTGAAAAAAGCGTTCAGTTCTAGATGTAGCTCTGGATAAATACATATGTGTATACAGGGTGATTCAGCTCGTCGGTGACAAACTTTAAGGATCGATAGAGCACACCTAGATGAACATTTTTGAATAGGGAATGTAGGGTCCCTGACGCGATGGTAAGGCGCTAGGCGCTTTCGAAAATTTGGGTGCCGAAATTCGAAACGTCATAAAAACTAGGGAAATGGTTAGATTTTCTTGCTTGTTGCGTCGAAATGATTCTGTTTGTTTAGACTTTCTTCAGTACCAATTTGATAAGCGTATCTCTTAAAACATGGATAGGGGGCGCTGCAGACTTTGGAGAGCTAGACAACAACTTTAAGCCCGTTATTTTGATAATTTAACACATGCTCGCCAAAGTTTATACTCTAACTTAAAGTTTGAACCCAAAAGTAGAGCCCTGCAAAAAGCGTAAGAGCCGGAATAAAATGTCAAAGTACAGGGTGGTCGAAACTCGAAGGCTCCTAAGAGATAAACAAACAGATTTCTTGACTTATGGCATGCATTTTCATGATTCTGTTTGCTGGGGCTCTCTGAAAATCAGTTGAACGGTACAAAAAGAAACATCGATAGGGGGCGCTTTGGGCAAAAAACATAATTCGTTGACATTTCGGACGCTAACTGGAAACGGGGCGCTACGATCAGTTAGAAACAAAACAAGAGAGTAATTTACTTATCATAAGAAGCTATTAAAACTGCAGTTTGTTTGTTTTTTTTAACAAACATAGCTGGTTTCAATCATGCACAATGCGCGCAATAAAATTTACATAAGGTGCTTTTTGCTGATTTATGCAAAAGATATCGTACCATATCGATATGCAAAAGATACGTAATGCGTAGACGACAACGCGAGATGACGTAGTTGTATGCGCAGACACGTCTTTTGAACGTGCGGTACCTACTTAAGCTTCGGGTTACTTGTCTGCAGATCGGTAGTAGGATGGAACGGTACACAAACTCTGAATTGGCAGACATGCATTTGGCGTATGGCGCTGCTGGTTGTAATGGACGAGCCGCTCAGCGGTTGTACGCCGAGCGTTACCCCAACAGGCAAATCCCCTGCCATGCCTTCTTCGCTCGAGTACACCAGAGGTTGTCCACAACGGGATCTTTCGACGGAGGCAGGCCTGAACGGGAGCGATCAGTGAGCACCCCCGACAACGAAGAGGCTGTGCTTAACCTGGTTGAGGACAACCCAGGTCTTAGCACGAGAGATATCGCCAGACATGTTGGCATTTCGCAAGCAACTGCGTGGCGCATCTTACGTTCCCGGAATCTGCACCCCTACCACATCCAGCGGGTGCAGTTGCTCAGAGAGCAGGATTTTGGCCCTCGAGTGGAATTCTCAAGATGGTACTTGGCGATGAGATCCAGGGATCCCCGTTTTGTAAACAGCATTTTGTTTACGGACGAGTCCACCTTCAGCCGGGAGGGAATGTGGAACGCCCACAACAGTCATGTGTGGTGTGATGAAAATCCACATGAAACCAGAAGCCGAGCAGCCCAGGAGCGTTTCTCAGTAAATGTGTGGGCCGGCATTCTGGGGGATTGCCTCATTGGCCCTTATTTGTTACCTGAACGGCTGACAGGTGGAAATTACCTGATTTTCCTGGATCAAGTGCTGCCGCAGCTTCTGGAGGAGGCGCACGTACCCGAAGGTTCGCGTCGCCAGATGTGGTTCCAGCACGATGGAGCTCCGGCCCATTACACGAACGACGTGCGTCTCCATCTAAACGCAAGGTATGGCCAGCGGTGGATCGGGCGTGGGGGTCCAGTTCACTGGCCTGCCCGATCACCAGACCTCACCTGCTTGGATTTCTTCCTTTGGGGTTACCTGAAGGCCGAGGTATACCATACACCTGTCAGCAGTGCTGAAGAACTTGTGGCGCGCATTGTGGCAGCTGCAGAGCAGATCAGAGATACTCCTGGCATTGTTGGAAACACACACTCCTCAATGCGACGGAGGTGCGAAGCCTGCATCATGGCCCAAGGTCGAAATTTCGAGCATCTTCTGTAGTGTTATTTTTTGTAAATAAATTTCCAGTATCATTGATGTTTTTGGTCTAAATTTATTCAGAAGTGTTGAGCAGAGGTAGAAAATGTGTTTTCATTATTACTGACTGATCGTAGCGCCCCGTTTCCAGTTAGCGTCCGAAATGTCAACGAATTATGTTTTTTGCCCAAAGCGCCCCCTATCGATGTTTCTTTTTGTACCGTTCAACTGAGTTTCAGAGAGCCCCAGCAAACAGAATCATGAAAATGCATGCCATAAGTCAAGAAATCTGTTTGTTTATCTCTTAGGAGCCATCGAGTTTCGACCACCCTGTACTTTGACATTTTATTCCGGCTCTTACGCTTTTTGCAGGGCTCTACTTTTGGGTTCAAACTTTAAGTTAGAGTATAAACTTTGGCGAGCATGTGTTAAATTATCAAAATAACGGGCTTAAAGTTGTTGTCTAGCTCTCCAAAGTCTGCAGCGCCCCCTATCCATGTTTTAAGAGATACGCTTATCAAATTGGTACTGAAAAAAGTCTAAACAAACAGAATCATTTCGACGCAACAAGCAAGAAAATCTAACCATTTCCCTAGTTTTTATGACGTTTCGAATTTCGGCACCCAAATTTTCGAAAGCGCCTAGCGCCTTACCATCGCGTCAGGGACCCTACATTCCCTATTCAAAAATGTTCGTCTAGGTGTGCTTTATCGATCCTTAAAGTTTGTCACCGACGAGCTGAATCACCCTGTATATATATATATATCCAATATGTAAAATAATCAACAATAAACAATTTACATTCATGTGAATTGCGCTGAAACGCTGCAGTAAAACACGTAAATTAAAAATACACCTTCAGAATTATTAATTTAGCAAGAACTAGCACACCCCCTCACAAAACAAACTTCCTTAAAATTAAAAATTCCACAATCAAAATACAAAAACAATAGGCTATAGTCGGTGGGGGAGCGTGTGAATTATAGCCATCGGGTGTTTTAACATCTGATTTTTGCTATTCACCGTTCTGGCCGAAACCCACTGCCACTTAAATAAATTTTGTTTTGTAAATTTGAATGCTCGGCTGCTTTTGTGTAATAAAACCGATCGCTGACGAGGCTTGCAACCTATTGTTTTTGTATTTTGATTGTTGAATTTTTAATCTTAAAGAAAGTTTGTTTTGTGAGGGGTGTGTGCTAGTTCTTGCTAAATTAATAATTTTGAAGGTGTATATGTACATATATATATATATATACAGGGTGTCCCTAAACAAATGGTATATACGCTAGGGAGTGATAGAACACATCAAGACGAGTAATAGTAAATGGGAAACCAAGGGTCCCAAACGTTTTCCAAAGGAGATAGCCGCCATTAAAGTTTCGGGTCCAAAATTTCAAATACACATAAAAAACGGAAAAATTGGTCGATTGATTTGCGGTTTTCACTAAAATTATTCTTTATGTTGGTATTTTCTTGAAAATAAATTATAAAGATAAATTTCGAAAAATACCGATAGAGGGCGCTTTAGACTTTGAAGTGATGAAAAACTATTTTTTGCCGTGATTTTTTGCATCTCATTAAATGGTTTCGTAAGCTTAGACTTAAACTTAAATTTTGAGCTCAAAATCTGAATAGTTGGAAGCGGTTAAGTAGCACAAACTTAACTGTGTTCAGAGGGTTTAAATTTCAAATTATTATAAAAAAAAACGGAAAAATTGGTCGATTGATTTGCGGTTTTCACTAAAACTATTCTTTATGTCGGTATTTTATTGAAAATGAATTATAAAGATAAATTTCAAAAAATGCCGATAGAGGGCGCTTTAAACTTTGGAGTAACGAACAACTACTTTTTACGATATTTTTTGCATCTGATTAAATGTTTTCGTAAACTTAGACTTAAACTTAAATTTTGAGCTCGAAATCTGAATAGTTGGGAGTGGTTAAGTAGCACAAACTGAACTGCGTTCAGAGGGTTCAAATTTCCAATGATAATAAAAAACGGAAAAATTGGTCGATTCGTTTGCGGTTTAAAATAAAACTATTCTTAAGGTCAGTATCTTCTTGAAAATGAATTTTAAAGATAAATTTCAAAAAATTCTGTTAGAGGGCGCCTTAAACTTCAGAGTAACCAACTGTTACTCTGAACCAAATTTTAACCGTTATTTTTTGTATCTAATTAAATGCTTTCCAAAACTTGTTAAATGTTTTCGAAATCTTAGATTTAAAGTTAAATTTTGAACTCAAATTCTGAATCGTTGGAAGGGGTTAAGAAGCGCAAACTGAAGTGTGTTCAGGAGTTGAAATTTACCCCCCCCCCCCTCGAACACAGTTGACTTTTGCGCTACTTAAACACTCACAACGACTTAGAATTTGATCTCAAAATTTAAATCTAAGCATTTGAAAGCGTTTAATGAGATTTTAAAAAGTAACGGTTAAAAGTAGTGTTACGCTACTCCAATGTCTAAGGCGCCCTCTATCGGCATTTTGTGAAATTTATCTTTAAAATTTACTTTCAAGAAAACACTGATTTAAAGAGTAGTTTTAGCAAAAACCGCAAACGAATCGACTAATTTTTCCGGGTTTTTTTATAGTTTTCCGTTTCGTTTGAAATTTAAACCCTCTGAACACAGTTCAGTTTGTGCTACTTAAGCACTCCCAACAATTCAGATTTTGAGCTCAAAATTTAAGTTTAAATCTAAGCCTACGAAATCATTTAATGAGATGCAAAAAATAACGGCAAATGTAGTATTAGGATGGATTATTTCGTTAATCTAAAGACTAAAGCGCCCTCTGTCGGCATTTCTTGAAATTTATCTTTATAATTCATTTTCAATAAAATACCGACACAAAGAATAGTTTTAATGAAAACCGCAAATCAATCGACCAATTTTTCCGTTTTTTATAATCATTTGAAATTTAAACCCTCTGAACACAGTTAAGTTTGTGCTACTTAACCGCTTCCATCTATTCAGATTTTGAGCTCAAAATTTAAGTTTAAGTCTAAGCTTACGAAACCATTTAATGAGATACAAAAAAATAGTTTTTCATTACTTCAAAGTCTAAAGCGCCCTCTATCGGCATTTTTTGAAATTTATCTTTATAATTTATTTTCAAGAAAATACCAACATAAAGAATAATATTAGTGAAAACCGCAAATCAATCGACCAATTTTTCCGTTTTTTATGCGTATTTGAAATTTTGGACCTCAAACTTTAATGGCGGCTATCTCCTTTGGAAAACGTTTAGAACCCTTGGTTTCCTATTTACTATTACTCGTTTTGATATGTTCTATCACTCCCTAGCATATATACCATTTGTTTAGGGACACCCTGTATATATATATATATATATATATATATATACAATGGCAATATAGTGTATATATATATATATATATATATATATATATACACTATATTGCCATTGATTATTGGACACTTGCGATTTTAGACATTTTACTAAATATCTAGAAAAATACATGAGGAATCATCTCGAAACTCTTAGTGTATAAATATAATAGTATACGTCATACATCTCCGGAAGATTTTTTACCGAAACTCCATAGGGGACCGTCAACAAATTAAAAAAGAATGAATATCTTTTGAATAACCCTGTCAAAACTAATGTAGCAAAATCGCTCAAACTCTAGATTATGATTGAATGCCTTATTGTAATACACTGTGTTCATTTTTATGCAAATAGCATGCATACTCGCAGAGTAATCAAGGTTTTTATAAAAATGGTCCCAAATTTTTCCAAGTTTTTTCCTTATAATTTTCAGAGTTCTTAATATAAAATAATATTTTTTTTCAGAAAATATGACAAACAACATTGCACACAGTACCCTGTAATCAGAATTAAAAAATAATGAAAATTGTATACAAAATGAGTTGGTTTACTAAATAATTTTTTACTGCGCATGCGTCAACGATATCAAAATTTAATTTGCATATTATGTTAGCTAAATGTATAAAGCAACTTTTGTGAAAGTCACAAAATCATAACTTGAGAATTCTGAAAATAATCGTCAATTGAATAAGTTGAAAATCCGTTATCCTCAAAATGAAGCAAAAACAAGAGGGGTTGTATCCATATATTCATTGATTAGTGTCAATATAGAATACACAATACGAGATGTTACCACTACTTTTGGATAAAATCCCCCATTTTTTTGCTTCATTTTGGAAACAACGGATTTTGTCCTATTTCTATAGACGATTACTTTCAGAATTTTCAAGCTATGATTTTGAGACTTTTACAAAAGTTGCTCTATACATTTAGCTAACATAATATGCAAATGAAATTTTGATATCTTTGACGCATGCTCAGTAAAAAATTATTTAGTAAACCTACTCATTTTGTATACAATTTTCATTATTTTTTAATTCTGATTACAGGATACTGTGTGCAATGTTGTTTGTCATATTTTCTGAAAAAAAATATTATTTTATATTAAGAACTCTGAAAATTATAAGGAAAAAACTTGGAAAAATTTGGGACCATTTTTACAAAAACCTTAATTACTCTGCGAGTATGCATGCTATTTGCATAAAAATGAACACAGTGTATTACAATAAGGCATTCAATCATAATCTAGAGTTTGAGTGATTTTGCTACATTAGTTTTGACAGGGTTATTCAAAAGATATTCATTCTTTTTTAATTTGTTGACGGTCCCCTATGGAATTTCGGTAAAAAATCTTCACGGAGATGTATGACGTATACTATTATATTTATACACTAAGAGTTTCGAGATGATTCCTCATGTATTTTTCTAGATATTTAGTAAAATGTCTAAAATCGCAAATGTCCCATAATCAATGGCAATATAGTGTATATATATATATACTCTGTTTTGACGCCTCTTAGCCAAGTTAAATAAAAAATCAGCAATTTAAATTTCAAAGATACTAAAATATAGGCATATGAATATTTTTTTAACAAAATTTTCCAATGTATATATATACATCAGGACCTCAGAAGCCAAGGGGTACAAATGACTTGGGAAAAAATCGGATTTGGAGTAAATTAAGTTCAAAGATAACTGACGTTAAATTTGAACATCAATAATAATTAAGTTGAAATTGGAAACTGCTGCTTGTTTTATTGTGGTCTTTGAACTCTTATTTCAATGACTATGAAAAAATTAGAATACAATTTTCTTTAAATTTGTTATTAATCAATATTGATTGTTATTTCGTAAAAGTGGTTGATCTCTAGAGCACAGCATATAATTAGAAAACTGCTTATATTTCATGAACTGAAAAGAAAAACGCATATTTTTAAGTCGTCTGTGCACTTAGTTCGATTTTTTCAATTTTCTCACCTATACCCCTTTGTGTCTGTAATCCTCATATCTATTTCTTAAAATAAACTAGTTAAAGCTAAAATTAATAACAATAAGCAATAATAAAATAGCATGATAATAAGTAAGGATCGATATATATATTACGCTATCGTACGTGGCACAGAAATCACTATTACCGTAATTTCGGGTGTATAAGCCGCAGCTCAAGCAATTCTTTTTCGATCCAGAATTTTTTAAGAAACAAATATAACTAGTTAGATCGCCGTAAATATTTGTCTTCAATCACTAAAAGATTTCTGGGTCCAAAAAGAATTGTTTGAGCCGCGGCTTATACACCCGAAATTACGGTATTTGTTAATTGTTTAATGGCAACTCCCAAATGGTACGCATCTTATTGATTATTGTGTAAAAGCGCTTTGACAGGATTTAGGCCGTGGTAAATTATGTTTGTTTATGCTTTGTTCTTCCGCTGCTCTTATGGAGCTTCAAAATATCATTATTTTTGAGTTCCGAATTTTTAGCGTTTCAGTTTCAAATTAAAGGTATGTATTATACATGAAATACGTAAAAGGATTATATTGTTATATTTTAAATGGCATTAATGAAATACGAAACAATGCCACGGGTACAATATTTGGCGATTTACTGCCTGCGCTAGCCTGCGATTTATCGCAGGCTAATATAAAATTGCCGGGTTTTGATTTCTCGGCGCAGATGTCATATACGCACCGGCACCACATTAGCGCAATTTTATTTCTGACATTGATTTGGCGAAAATTTCGTTTTCAAATATCAATTGCATATATTTTAAAAACTATTTTCTACTATTTTAAAAAGGAAATAATAATAAATAAAAAAAAAGTTTAATTAATAATTATAAACAAAAAAAAATTAAATCGTTAAAAAAAGAAAATAAAAATAAATAAACACTTTATTGATAAATAAACAACAGTAGCCGGGTTACCATGTGAGGCATTTAATTGCCATTTTGTTACAATCGTGCCAATTTGGCGCGTATATGACACCTATGTTTACTTCTCTAGCAGAATCTTCTAATTTGGCAAAAAAATGAGCAATTAAAATAAAATTTCAGTAAAAGCTATATGATTTAATGCGTAATACACATTTAAGAGCGACCAAGCTGGTCGCCAAAGGCGGTTAGTAAATTGTAAAATAAATAATATAATAATATATAATGTTATGTATATTAGTATGTACATTCTTATTTTATATTTCTTTTTTATAGCTGGCAAGAGAAAGAAGAAAAGCGGAGGTAAATATACTACTACTACTAAAAAACCGAAATATTCTGATGATGATGACGACGATGATGGCAGCTACAAACCTAGTGATCATGAGGATGATGGCAGCTACAAAGCAAGGTCAAAGAAAGTGCGCGTCGGTCAATATGTTTCGGGTGCCAATCTGTTCACAGTTCACGGGGCTCAGTTGAAAAAGGGTCACTTGGAATTGGCAGCCGCGAGTGTTAGATCAGTTTGCCCAAAAGCTAGGGGTCTTTTTGCTTATGCAGATGACTGTTCTATGTTCTATCAGTGCTATGATGGGGAGGTTTTATTGAAAAATTGCCCAGCAGGTCTGTTGTTTGATGAATTTCAGCATATGTGTGCCCAAGGTAGAAATGTTGATTGTGGTCAGAGAAGCGTATATAGCCCGCCTTCTCCTTATGTTGATTCTCAAGAGCACCCGTCGTTGTTATATAAGAGAAATCAACCAGATCCAGAGGCGAAAGGTTTTCAAAACCAACCACCCTTAATAATTAAGAGAAATCAACCAGAACCAGAGCAGAAAAGTTATCAACAGAAACCGCCATTAATACACAAGAGAAATCAACCAGAACTAGAGCAGAAAAGTTATCAACAGCAACCACCCTTAATACATAAGAGAAATCAACCAGAACCAGAGCAGAAAAGTTATCAAAAACAACCGCCAATAATACATAAAAGAAATCAACCAGACTCAGATCAGAAAAGTTATCAACAGCAATCCCCATTAATACATAAAAGAAATCAACCAGAATCAGCGCAGAAACGTTATCAAGAGCAACCACCATTAGTATATAAAATAAATCAATCATCTCAACAGGAAGATGCTAAAGCATAGTTTAGTAATTAAAAAGTTAGTTAAAAGCATTAATTTAATAACTGAAAATTCCCTTTGAACTTAGTCAGGGAAACATTTCAGTAGGAAGAGACTTAGTTCCTTATTGGTAATTTAGCCTAACATTTCAAAATTTAGAGATTGGCAATTATAGCTTAAAGGCTCTATATGAAAGGTTTCTAAATATGAATTCAAGCTTAGAGCTCAATACACAAATCCTAGCGCACAGCCTCTATATGTAAGATGTATAGTGCACACTATGTTGATTGTCAAATCCCCTATCATTGTTACTTAAAAGAAAAATGTTATAAGTTCTTTATTGATAATTCAGCCTAAAATTTCTAAGCATAAAAACAATAAATTCTGCAATTTAATCTGAAGCATCTATATACAGGGTGATTCAGCTCGTCGGTGACAAACTTTAAGGATCGATAGAGCACACCTAGACGAACATTTTTGAATAGGGAATGTAGGGTCCCTGACGCGATGGTAAGGCGCTAGGCGCTTTCGAAAATTTGGGTGCCGAAATTCGAAACGTCATAAAAACTAGGGAAATGGTTAAATTTTCTTGCTTGTTGCGTCGAAATGATTCTGTTTGTTTAGACTTTCTTCAGTACCAATTTGATAAGCGTATCTCTTAAAACATGGATAGGGGGCGCTGCAGACTTTGGAGAGCTAGACAACAACTTTAAGCCCGTTATTTTGATAATTTAACACATGCTCGCCAAAGTTTATACTCTAACTTAAAGTTTGAACCCAAAAGTAGAGCCCTGCAAAAAGCGTAAGAGCCGGAATAAAATGTCAAAGTACAGGGTGGTCGAAACTCGAAGGCTCCTAAGAGATAAACAAACAGATTTCTTGACTTATGGCATGCATTTTCATGATTCTGTTTGCTGGGGCTCTCTGAAACTCAGTTGAACGGTACAAAAAGAAACATCGATAGGGGGCGCTTTGGGCAAAAAACATAATTCGTTGACATTTCGGACGCTAACTGGAAACGGGGCGCTATGATCAGTTAGTAATAATGAAAACACATTTTCTACCTCTGCTCAACACTTCTGAATAAATTTAGACCAAAAACATCAATGATACTGGAAATTTATTTACAAAAAATAACACTACAGAAGATGCTCGAAATTTCGACCTTGGGCCATGATGCAGGCTTCGCACCTCCGTCGCATTGAGGAGTGTGTGTTTCCAACAATGCCAGGAGTATCTCTGATCTGCCCTGCAGCTGCCACAATGCGCGCCACAAATTCTTCAGC
The DNA here is from genome assembly GCA_964019185.1 of Maratus speculifer. Lineage (NCBI taxonomy): Eukaryota > Metazoa > Arthropoda > Arachnida > Araneae > Salticidae > Maratus > Maratus speculifer. Next base: position 111,044,986 of record OZ025301.1, read on the forward strand.
ACTGCTGACAGGTGTATGGTATACCTCGGCCTTCAGGTAACCCCAAAGGAAGAAATCCAAGCAGGTGAGGTCTGGTGATCGGGCAGGCCAGTGAACTGGACCCCCACGCCCGATCCACCGCTGGCCATACCTTGCGTTTAGATGGAGACGCACGTCGTTCGTGTAATGGGCCGGAGCTCCATCGTGCTGGAACCACATCTGGCGACGCGAACCTTCGGGTACGTGCGCCTCCTCCAGAAGCTGCGGCAGCACTTGATCCAGGAAAATCAGGTAATTTCCACCTGTCAGCCGTTCAGGTAACAAATAAGGGCCAATGAGGCAATCCCCCAGAATGCCGGCCCACACATTTACTGAGAAACGCTCCTGGGCTGCTCGGCTTCTGGTTTCATGTGGATTTTCATCACACCACACATGACTGTTGTGGGCGTTCCACATTCCCTCCCGGCTGAAGGTGGACTCGTCCGTAAACAAAATGCTGTTTACAAAACGGGGATCCCTGGATCTCATCGCCAAGTACCATCTTGAGAATTCCACTCGAGGGCCAAAATCCTGCTCTCTGAGCAACTGCACCCGCTGGATGTGGTAGGGGTGCAGATTCCGGGAACGTAAGATGCGCCACGCAGTTGCTTGCGAAATGCCAACATGTCTGGCGATATCTCTCGTGCTAAGACCTGGGTTGTCCTCAACCAGGTTAAGCACAGCCTCTTCGTTGTCGGGGGTGCTCACTGATCGCTCCCGTTCAGGCCTGCCTCCGTCGAAAGATCCCGTTGTGTACAACCTCTGGTGTACTCGAGCGAAGAAGGCATGGCAGGGGATTTGCCTGTTGGGGTAACGCTCGGCGTACAACCGCTGAGCGGCTCGTCCATTACAACCAGCAGCGCCATACGCCAAATGCATGTCAGCCAATTCAGAGTTTGTGTACCGTTCCATCCTACTACCGATCTGCAGACAAGTAACCCGAAGCTTAAGTAGGTACCGCACGTTCAAAAGACGTGTCTGCGCATACAACTACGTCATCTCGCGTTGTCGTCTACGCATTACGTATCTTTTGCATATCGATATAGTACGATATCTTTTGCATAAATCAGCAAAAAGCACCTTATGTAAATTTTATTGCGCGCATTGTGCATGATTGAAACCAGCTATGTTTGTTAAAAAAAAAAAAAAAAACTGCAGTTTTAATAGTTTCTTATGATAAGTAAATTACTCTCTTGTTTTGTTTCTAACTGATCGTAGCGCCCCGTTTCCAGTTAGCGTCGAAAATGTCAACGAATTATGTTTTTTGCCCAAAGCGCCCCCTATCGATGTTTCTTTTTGTACCGTTCAACTGAGTTTCAGAGAGCCCCAGCAAACAGAATCATGAAAATGCATGCCATAAGTCAAGAAATCTGTTTGTTTATCTCTTAGGAGCCTTCGAGTTTCGACCACCCTGTACTTTGACATTTTATTCCGGCTCTTACGCTTTTTGCAGGGCTCTACTTTTGGGTTCAAACTTTAAGTTAGAGTATAAACTTTGGCGAGCATGTGTTAAATTATCAAAATAACGGGCTTAAAGTTGTTGTCTAGCTCTCCAAAGTCTGCAGCGCTCCCTATCCATGTTTTAAGAGATACGCTTATCAAATTGGTACTGAAGAAAGTCTAAACAAACAGAATCATTTCGACGCAACAAGCAAGAAAATCTAACCATTTCCCTAGTTTTTATGACGTTTCGAATTTCGGCACCCAAATTTTCGAAAGCGCCTAGCGCCTTACCATCGCGTCAGGGACCCTACATTCCCTATTCAAAAATGTTCGTCTAGGTGTGCTCTATCGATCCTTAAAGTTTGTCACCGACGAGCTGAATCACCCTGTATATGTAAAATTATAAATTTAAAGCAAAGTTTCTGTGAAAAAATATATATACATATAAATTCTAGCCTATTGTTTAAATATATAATGTTTCTATAGATAAATTCTAGCCAAAAGTTTATAAAAGTAAAATTTATAATAATAATGTATTATTTATAATTTGACGATTTTCAATAGAAATCATCATTACGATATAAAAGAAATCAACCTGTACTGGAACAAAAAGCTAAATTCTATTTAGTTTAATAATTAAAAAAAAAAAAAAAAAACTTCGGAATTAGAAAGGGGAGGATTAATCAAACAAGCTTTTAGAACCTCGATGATAATTTAGTTTATAAAGTTTTTAATGTATAAATCATAAAATATACCCTAAAAATTGTTATAGGGTTTCTATATATAATTTCCAGTTTATAGTTCTCCTTATGTTGAGACTTAATCAAAACCCTGATTATTATATAAAAGAAAAAGTTTTAGTACTTTAGTTCAAAGATTTTATTTTTATATAACTAATGAACATCCTAAATTTTGCCAAGATCTTTATTTTACCATTTTCAGACAGCAGGCCAAATGTCTACCAACAAAATATGCAGATTTTTTTAATATATTTGATTTTATTAATTTATAAATGTATTTTTTATTGATAGGAATCGCGTCAGTGCTTTAATATTTCAAAAATTAAGAAAATAAAAACAATATTTATATTTAAATAAATTTAAATTTTCTTGAACAGTTGAAAAGTGTTTGAAATAGAAAGAAATGATGTTAAGAAAAGAAATTTAGTGCCTTGTTGAATAATTTAACTCAACGTTTGAATAGTTTAAACGCGGGTTGCTGTGGTTAACTTGCATCTTGATATAATGATTAGAACGAAATCAAAGTATTTTTTGTTTTATCGCACATTATTAAAAAAGGACATTTTCAAAAATTATGCAGAAATTTTTAATGGATTTAATTTAATTTTTTTTTAATTTATAAAAGCATTTTAATTGATAGGAGTCTTTGTTTTAATTAAAGAAGAGACTTAAGAAAGTAAAAGCAATATTTATATTCAAATAAATTTAAATTTTTTGGATTAGTTGAAAAAATTAAATTGAAAGTAGTGATAATATTGAGGAATTTAAATGCCTTGAGGATTAATTTAATCCACCGTCTTTTAAGCACAGGTTGCTGCTGGTAAAATGCATAATATTGTGATAGCAATAACATAATAAAAATATTCTTTGATTTTTCGCTCATAATTAAAAAATAATATTTCCAAAAATTATGCAGATATTTTTAAAAGATTTAATTTTAATTATTTTTTATTGATAAAAGCATTTTCAATTGATAGGTTTTAATTTTTATGTCTTTGTTTTAATTAAAGAAGAAATTTAACAAATTAAAAGGAACATTTATATATAAATAAACTTAAGTTTTCTTTGATAATTATAAAAAAAAATTAAAGTGAAAATAATGATAATATTGAAGAATTTCAATGCATTGCTGATTAATTTAATCCAACGTTTGAATAATCTTCGAAGCACGTGTTTTGCTGTTGATAACTTCTATCTCGATGTAATGAGAATAACATAACCAAAGTCTTCTTTGACTTTTCACACATTATGAAAAAAGAATATTTCCAAAAATTATACATAATTTTTAATAGATTTAATTTTAAATATTTTTTCATTTGTAAAAGCATTTTTAATTGATAGATGTCTTTGTTTTAAGGAAGCAGATGACGTTAAGCAATCAAGAAATGACTGTATTTAAACAGTACGAAAAACTCGCAGTTTCTTAACCAATGAATGAAAGGCAATCATCTTCTTTTCTTTACTTTCGCACATTCTTATGGCTTGATAAAATATTCAAATGCACATATTTTTAGTAATATTAATTAATTAAACGGTAACGACAAAAGTGGCTTTAGAAAAATATAAATATTGAAACGTACATTTTGCGTGCATGATTTTATAAATTCTGTTGTTGGTATATGTTTATGTTTAATATTTTGTTACTTATAATACTATATTTTACATTGAACCTAAATTTGAAAATATATTCAAATTCTTTTGCATAATTAATTGCTTTTCTAGCCAAATTAACTTATTTTCATCAAACAGTGTATACCTATCTTTTCAATCCACAATTTTCTGTGACAAAAATTAGACTAAATTGAGGTTCAGCAAAAAATAACACATGTAAACTAAGAATATACATTATTTCAAGATTCTATCGCAATTAGTTTTTTTAATGTGAGTACACGCAATACCAATAAATGAATTTTTAGAAGACAACTTCAAAGTTGGCTTATAACACTACATCAAATGCTTTCATGCAAGATATTTTTAGCCATAACTTCTGTTCCAATTAATATTTTTTTTTTAATTCTTTTTGCAGTGAATTTGTAACTTTCGAAAGCATACATTCCAATTTTGTGAAAAATCATGTTTTTAAAACCGTCAACAAAGTGAACCCCTTAATTAGAGAAGAAATTTAAGAGAGTAAAAGAAACATTTATATTTAAATAAATTTAACTTTTCAGGGATTTTTTTTTTATGTGAAATTGAAAGTAGTAATAAAAAAGGAGAATTTTAGTGCCTTGCTGATTAATTTCATTCAACAATTGAATAGTCTTTTAATCATGTGTTGCTGTTGTTAACTTTCGATGTAGGATAACATAACCAAAGTATTCTTAGATTTTTCAAATATTATTAGAAAAGGACATTCCCAAAGATTATGCAGAAATTTTAGAAGAGTTAATTTAAATTTTTTATGTACGTAAAAGCATTTTTTATTGTTAGAAATCTTTGTTTTAATTGAAGAAGAATATTCGGAAAATAATAACAACATTTATATTTAAATAAATTAAATCTTTCTTGAATAGTTGAAAAAAAATAGAAAGAAGTGACATTAGTGAAAAATGTTTTAGTGTTTTGCTGCTTTTTTAACCTGACGTTTAAATAGTTTTTAAAACCTACGTCGACGTTCGTAACTTGTATCTAAATGTAGTGAGAAGAACATAACCAAAGTATTTTTTCATTTTTCGCACATTATTAAAAAGATAATATAAAAAATTTTAATAGATTTAATTTTAAACATTTTTCTTATTTATAAAAGCTTTTTTTATTGATAGAAATATTTGTTTTAATTAAAGAAGAAATTTAAGACAGTAATAACACATTTAAATATATTTAAATTTTCTGAAATATTTAAAAAAAATGAAATAAAAATAAATGATATTCGTGAAAAAAGTTTTAATGCCTTGCTGACTTTTTAACCCAACAACGTTTGAATAGTTATTTATGCGCGTGTTGCTGTTGGTAACTTTGCATCTTGATTTAATGACGAAAACATAATGAAAGTATTCTTTGATTTTTCGCACGTGATTAAAAAAAAGAATATTTCTAAAATTTATACAGAAATTTTTAACAGATTTAATTTTAATTATTTTTTATTTGTAAAATATTTTTTATTGATTCGTTTGGTTCGTTATTGATTTTGTTTTGGTTTCATTTAAAGAAGAATTTGAGAAAGTAAAAACAACATTTATATTTAAATAAACTGAAATATTCTAAAACAGTTGAAAAAACAAATGGAATAGAAAGAAGTGATATTAGTGATTATAGTTGCTTATTAATTACTCCCACCATATGAATATTTTTTTAAGCGCGTTTCACTATTTTTAACTTCAATATCGATGAAATTCGGATAACATAATTAAAGTTTTCAAAATTTTCTTGATATTTTTCGCATATTATTAAAAAAGAACGTTCCCCGAAAATATACAAGAATTCTCAATGCATTTTACTTTATTACTATTATTAGTTGTAGTATTAGTAATATTTTATAAAAATTTATTATTAATAAAAATCTGAAATTTTTTGGAAATAGTTGAAAAAAATTTCGAAATGGAAAATAGTGATAGTAGTGATGTTTTCTAGTGCGTTTCTGATTACTTTAATTCAACGACTGGATTAATCTTTTAAGTAGTACGTGTTGCTGTTGTTAAATCGCCTTTCGATGTAATGAAGGCAACATAACCAAAGTATTCTTCGATTTTGTAAACACTATTCGTAAAGGATATTCCCAGAACTTATTCCGAATTTTTTTAGAACATGAAAAAGTTTACTTAAAATTATATTATATGTTTCCGAGTAATATATATATATATTTAAACTAGTAAATCTGCAGATCAGGAGCCTCAACGTCAGCTTTGCACATCATTTTTTTTAACACTTTGGGTAATATTCAACTTCCTGGAAACTGTAATTTAAAATTTTCAAATTACGTAATTATTTATAAGAATAAAATAAGAATAAGAAGTTTTCAGCCATCAAAAGTGTTAAATTAAAGATTTAGTTATGTTAGGATATTCTGAAATTTTCATGATCTATTATTTTTGTTTTTTTATTATAACATAGTAGATTTCTTCAGGGGGGCTCCGCCCCCCTGAACCCCCCGTAATCTCATTAAACTTAAATTTGTAACTTTCTAACAATTTGCTAATGGTTATCGTATATCTTTTATTTCTTTATACATTTTTATTTATAAGGATAAGTAACAGTTTTAATAAGCATTTTTCATTATACTCATACTTCTACATACCTGCCCACAACAAACACTTAATCTGATGTATCAGGAACTTTTGAAAGTGTAAACTCAGTAATCTAGGGTTTTACAATTTTGTTTCCTAAAAAAAAAAGATGTTTTGATTGCATTTTGTGGCAGTTATCGCAGACAGACAGACAGAACAGACTGACAGGCGGAAAACAGTAAATTTTGTTTCCCCAAAATAAGCCTTCACTGAAGTTTCGGCAATGACGTCATTATTCATGAGTTATTGCTATCCATGTTTCTAATATTTTTTACGACTACTATAAAATACCTGTTTTATTTCAATTATGATGTCAAATTTTACCAGGTGAAATAATTGTTTAAAATATTATTATTTTTTATTTCTTTTACTTCTAATTATGCCCCCATTTTTGTCAGAAAAATTCTTATTAACGAAACAAATTTTTGTGGTTAATATTTAACAAAGTACTATATTTTTATTTTAATTCTGACGTCATATTTATTTTTTCTTAGTTTAATTTTTCGAATGGAAATTGCTCAATTGAAACTTATTGCCGTTGAAAAATTATTCCATATTTTGATTTTTTTTGGCAACGATAAAGGAAATTGCTTAAATTTTATCTAAAAAATCGCTATTGATTCTGCATAAAAAAGAAGGAAATTTTGAATTATTAAGGAAAATATGTGAATAAAATTAATAAAACATAGCCTATGTTATTTTCTGGTCTATGTTATAGTTATACACAAAGATACAAACACATTAATTCATCAGTTTTGACGCGGACTTCATTTAAATTTTCGTACATGCATTCAAATTTATAACATTATAAAAATAAGGATTATGATGAATGGTTGCTTAGCAACCATTAAGAGAAAATAAAGAAAATGAAATAAATACATTTGAAATAAGTAAATCTCTAAAACAAATTAGTTTATATTATTGGAACACATTTATAAAATATCTCCAAAATTTACAGTAATAATTAAAAAAATCTGACAAATGTGTAGACGAAATTTCAAAACAATACGAATAATTTAACTGGTAAATTTCAGGATCCATTTATCATTGAATTCCATTAATGAAATGTGGCATTTTCTCTCAAGGAAAAAAAATTGAAAATCATTGGATTTGCCATAGAAAAGCATTATTGCACAAAATAAAATATTCTATATTTTCCGAACGAATGAATCAAATCTTACAGAAAACTATACAGCTTAATCCCAGTGCCTCACTAACATACCCACTTAATTTCAAGCCAATCGGATGTTTTTTGCGGTAGTTATCGCGGAACAGACAGACTGACAAACTGACAGACAGACACAAAAAAATTTCGTGTCTCCAAAGTAAGCCTTCACTGACGTTTCGGCAATAAAAGTGTATTATTTAGATTTCTCAAGCTATAATATAGGTTTTTAAAATTACATTAATTCTAATTTAAACATTTCCAACTGCATAATTGAATTTATAAATCCAAGAGTCACAAAATAATAGTGATTTAAATAGTGAAGTTAAATGTTGTTGATTTATCCTATTTGTGTGTAAACATGTTTATTGAGCATGAAAACGTTTATCTGAGAAAAGATAACATCCGATAAACCTATATTACGGGTTAAAATACTAATTAATACATTACAAAAGGTACTCGGAAATATTTCCGGAAATCAGTTACAGCAAAAGGAAATTTTTTTTTTTTTTAAATGCTTCTTTAAATCTCGATAATATATGGATTTTCGAGGTTTTCAATGATTTAGCAAGCTTCTCGGAATCGTGGGTAACTCAGAAGAGGTATATTTTTTCGGCCGTAATAACAATATATTTTCTAAGATTAAGAAACATTTGTCCTTTTGTGTATGTGTGTGTGGATATTTTTTATGCGTTGGAAAATGTTTCTGTTAATTTTAAATCTTAATTATTATGCAATTAAAAACTACAAAAAAATTCTCTTAGCTTATGTGCTTTCTCAACAATCACATAACTCACAGGCATTGATGGTTTCATTAGCTTTGGGCCAATTTGGCCCTAACGGCTCCATCAAAAAAAAATAATCGCGCCGGCCACAATGAAGCCGCATTACAATTGGCGTAAATATATGAAGATGCCCACAATGATGCCACTAACTTTTTATTGAAAACGCTAGATAGCCTCAAGACACATTTATTCTTTTAATGGCCACTAAAAACTAGTCGTTGGGGGCTACTGTAATACTTACCCATCATGGATATGTTAATGAAAATAAAACAAGTGAAAACTATTTATACAATGCATTGCAATTCAAAAACAAAATTTAAATATTGTTAATATACTTAATAATGCTATATTAAAGAACTGCTGATGTACCAATTTGACAAATTATATAAAACGCCCAACTACTCAAATAGTACCGAACTGCGTAAAAGAAACATCCTTATAACTCCAAAAATAATAATTTTATTAACTAACAATTAACTGCGTCGGATTAAGCGTCTCATTTCCGATTAAAATATACCTCTGAATTGAAATTTGAATGAAATACAGGGTCATGAAAAATCGAAGAATGTGGAAAACAGGATTAAAAATATCTCGGCAACTAATAATCCGATCGACTTCGTTCTATATGCAAAATGTGTGTTATTTTATTGCTTTTTACGTCTATTCCTTAGAACAAAAAAAAAATCGAAAATTTTTATATACCTTTCATAAGAACGAATTTTTCGAGAGTAAAAAAAAAAAATAGTTCCGGATAATCGAGGTTGCTGATATTAAATAGGCTTCTTCCCATTCTTACATACTAACTACATACAAAATTTCAAGTCTCTATCTCAATTTGTTCGGGAGATAGAGCGTTTACAGACAGACAGACAGACAGACGGACGGCAATTTTTTTTTTCTAAAAATATGTTTTTCGGAATCTCCAGTGTCTGAAACACATAAATCCGTAAATTTTCTTTTTCGATTTTCAAAACGATTGCAAGACTTACCCTATACTACGTATGATGGGTAAGTAATACCCTATACTACGTATGATGGGTAAGTAATAATAGATAGCCAGAATCTCTCCCTAATCCAGCCATTTGTATTTGCAAGAATTAATATTAGCCCAAAGATGCCTACAAAAAAGCCTATTAAGGTTTCTTTTAAATGCAAAGTCACTGAAAGCTTGTCACTGCCATACCAGAAATATTATTTAAGCATAAATTCAAAATTTGTTGTATAAAAAAATACTTTATGAAAAATTGTTTAAATGATAAAGTGTTTTCACACGAAAAATTAATATAATTAATATAAATGAAAAATTAATATAATAACAATCATTTGATTACACTTTAAAAAAATGTAAAAATTTAAAAAATTTAAAAATACAATACTTAGCTTAGTGAATTTATTAATTTGGTTATTGACTCAAAAATGTATTTAAAAATTGTATATGTAATGTCATTTTTAGTAGATACATATCACATATATTTTTTAAATAATAAAGAATTACTCTATTAAAATTCCGATTATCAAAAATTCGATTTCAAAGACGTTTTCCTCCAGAATAAATAGATATCAGAGTTTAATGCGGTATATTGTACTTATCTTACATTACGACAAGCTAAAAATGAGTATGTATAAATTTAAATTTAAATTTGAAAAAACTAATGAAATAGTTTTTCGTTATATTTTCAGGTGATCAATTTCATTCTTAAATTGGCGGAAAATTTTCAAGAATTACTTTCCTTGAAATTACTATTTTCTATTTCTTCTACACAATTTTATATATAAAATATTTGTATGTATTTTTATTATTTTTCATTACATATCGTCCGATTTCAAATATGTATAGGATTATAATTTTATGTATCAAAAGTTATTAGTTTTTGTGAAGCTATATATAAAAAACATATAATAATAATCGAAAGCTAAACAAAATAATAATAGATGGCTTAAAGAAAACTGAACTACTAAAACTGTTTCGACACAAAATTTTGAATGTTTTATGTATGTTATCCATCTTTTTTCATATTGAACCAAGATTAAAACATGCCTATTAAGAATTAATTTTAAGATAAAATATCGAAATTTAGCAAACATTTCTCCTTTTCTTTGCTTCTTTGCTTTAGTATTAAAGACAAAGATGAAAGTCCACGCTTATTGTTTAGAAGTTAAAATGTGTATGTCTAGTATATATATTTTTTTAAATAAAAAAGTTATCTATCTTAATGCTTTCTAAATAGAAATCATAAATTCAACTGTCGAAAACTATAATAGATAATATAATATAGCAACGTTAATAGATTTTTTTTTAATTTCTTTTTTATTTTACTATTATGCAACAAAAAATATTCATAATGGTATTTAAATAATTGTAATATTCTGCGAAACAATTAAAGAGAAATATTCATTATGATTTTTTTAAATAACATTTGTACTTACTACATTTAAATATTGATAGTTGTAAAACATGAGATATTTTATAAAATGCTTTTATATCCTTCTACTTTTTTGTGTGTTGCAAATTAAAATATTTCAACAAGAAATTCTTATTTTATTTTTCTTTAAGTGCACCAATATTTTTTAGTATTTTTTTATTATCTTTTTTTGCACATTTTGGTAAAAACTATACATTTTGAAAGATTTTATAGCTTTATGATGGAAATAGTTGTAGAAAAAGATTTGATTTTTTTTTTCTAGTTCATTGTAAAAAAGTACATTTGTACCATTTTTTGTGTATTGTATTTATTGCATTGTAAATCAAAGCTCTATTTTTATACATGCATTGTAAGAAGTATTTTGTAAGCTCTAATTAGAATACAATAAAAATTTGAAACAAAAATTGTGTCTTCTCTTATTTGAAAGCGGACGTTATGTTATTAATTTCATTGTATTAGAATACTTTTCTTGATATTACAATTCAATTTTTTTTCCGCCATTTTAAATAAAATCGATCCAAATTAATTATTTAGATTTAGAATTTTAAAAAGTGCTTTTAAACTTTATTTTAAAAGAAATTTTTAACTTTTTAGAAAATTTTATTCATTTATTTATAGTAGAAATTGAAATAATTTAATTATTTTTAAAAATCCAATTTTTTACTTTTGTATACTTTTAAAGTAAAGGATTTAATTAGAAGAGTTATTTAAAAGTTAAACAGTCCATTCGTTGTTATTTTTTATAAAAAAAAATTTTTAACAAAAATTTTTGTAATTCTATACAGTTACTTTAAATGCTGCTTTTAAAGTTACCTAGCCAAGGGGCTACTTGACTCACACGAAAACACCCGCTCCTAATTCTAATCTTATGGTAGGAATTAAAAAATTATCTCGTTTGAATTTCAATAGTTTTAATTTTATTTATTTATTTATTATTTTTATTTCATTTTATGCATTGGATAACTGAGGTCGATCTCCACAATGACCGTTTTTTACTTTTCCAACTTTTGCAGGTTTTTATTTTATTTTTTTACTAGGTATAGCCCGTTATCGGAGTGAAAACTCTTAAATTATAATTAATGAGAGATCATTCAGTCGAAGACGGGACCCACCACGTGAAGGCGATCTCTATTAGGCCCCACCCATTTTTTAATGTGGTTGGCTTTCCAGTCTGTCCACTACTTACCAAATAATTAAGGATATAGAACATTATATAGAATAATACATACTGTCTCACCACCGCCCACTGACACCACCAATTTCTCAATCTGTCTCATTTTCTCTTCTTTTTCTATTCTGCTCTCTTTTCTTCGCCAGTCTTTCTTCTCGGTGTTCTGGGGTTTCGTTTGCATATCTTTTTTTATTGTTAATGAAGAGGTCTTCCATTTGTTCTTCCATCTGTTCTTCTTTCTGTTCTTCCATCTGTTCTTCCATTTGTTCTTCCATTTGTTCTTCCATTTGTTCTTCCATTTGTTCTTCCATTTGTTCTTCAATTATATTCGACGATTCACTGTTTGAGAGCCTATCTGTCCTTTTATTTATAGAAGTTCAAAATGAAAAAAGATTTTCTTAGCAGACGATTTTTTGTGATAAATACATTATCTGTTTTATATTTCTTCTGCTTTATTCCTTTTATTTATAGAGTTCAAAATGAAAAAAGATTTTCTTAGCAGACGATTTTTTGTGATAAATACATTATCTGTTTTATATTTCTTCTGCGTTTACCTAAGCTGTGTAAAATATAAAGAAAAAAAATATGACACTCAAATGCAATGCATTCACTGTTTGAGAGCCTATCTGTGCCTCAATTAATTAATTATCCTCTTTATTCCTTTTATTTATAGAGATTAATTTTTATTTATTTATTTATTTATTCTGTATGAGGATACTTTCTCTTTCAAACCGTTTCAAAAGTGAAAGTATTCTAAATAAAAAAAAAAAAAAAAAAATTCAATGAAAGAAACCTAAACATTACAAATGGCTTTTTTAGAAATTGATCTCAGCTATCCCTCCCCCGCCGAAAAATAATAATAATAATAATAATAATAATAATAATAATAATAATAATAATAATAATAATTAATACAAACGAGATATTAAAAAGAATTATACTATAAGGATTATCCTCTCCAGCTCCGAAGCTAAAATAATAATGCAAATGTTTATTCATTGGTTTTTTACAAACAAAATGACATTATAAATGATATATTAAAAATTTATTTTCTGAAATTGATCTTTTAGGCGCTTAGTAATTTGGGTTCAAAAATGAAAAATGTAAAACTGCAGACCTCTTAAAATACTACTTTAATAACCATTAACTTAAATTAACGCAATCACAAATTTAAGAGTTTAAACAAGTAAATGATCTAAAAATCCTCAAAAAAAGTACATTGAAAAAAAAAAAAAAAAAAGAAGTTAAATACTTTTGAAAATTTATCTTTTACGTGGTCACATTGTATTTTGGGCATTTTTAGGCATTTTGCAAACTCTGCTGGAAACAACAATTATTTTAGATGGGATTTAGTTTAGGTGTAACCATTCATTCGTTTTTTTTTAACACAAAAAACATTCATTTATTAAAAAATGACGGGAAAATTAAAAAAAACTGACATTTTAGTTTTTATAACGAAAAGAACAGAGGTCCTCTGATGGGTACCCAGTGACCGAAGATGTTAATATTAGCGAACGGGTACTTTCGTGTGAGTGAAGTAAACCTCTTACTTAAAAAAATGCGTTTTAAATATGAATGTGCTCAATATGCATTTGGCTACGACTGTACATATTTTTCCTTTCAAAGTACTTAACGTATTAAAATTGAACACAAACTTTTTTTTTCAACTTATTTAATAATTTAGGATTTTATTACATATTATCGTTATGGTATGAAGAAAGAAAACTATATTGGGAAAGATACGGGAAACCCTAAGAAAGTTCTGCTCGCTCAAAAACCAATTAATGTGTCTCACTACATTTATAGGTTATCTGGTCCTTGAACTACTAGAAATAGAAGATAAAATGCCGTTAGCCAGAATTTTTCGCATTCTTCATTCGCCGAAATTCCAACAGATTATAAAGGTAAAAAGGTAGACTGGGAACTAAGACAAATGTTTCCTAATCTACTTAAATATAATATAACCAGGAAAGAAAACTAGTTGTTGGGGGCCACTGTCATACTTATCCATCATGAATATGCATACTATAAAATATGAAAATAAAACACATGTAAACTATTTATCTATTAAACTATTTTAATGTATCGCAATTCCAAAACAAAATTAAAACGTATTATTTAAATATTTTCAATACATAGCAATGCTCTATTACGGAATTGTGGGTTCTGCTTGATTACCCCGTCAATCCATTTCGACAAATTATATAAATTGCCAAATTACTCGTAAATTATACAAATTGGCATACTTTTTATTTTAATTAACGAAAGAACAAATAAATTAGTAAAAAAAAAATAATACTAAAAAAAAATGTCAAATTAAAAATCACTTGATTATGTAACAGACACGTGTAACATGTTTAATGTCAAGTGAATGTGACATTTATGACAAGCCAGAACTGGCAGTTAATCTTATAGTTTGGCGATAGTTGTTTGGTTGACATTATAATCAAGTAGTGCCGAATTGCGGAAAAGAAACATCCTTATAGCTCGAAAAATAATAATCATAATAATTCTGTTGTCTGTCAGTTTACTGCGTCAGCTTAAGTGCCCCATTTCCAATTAAATTATATATTTGAATTTAAATTTGATTGAAATACAGGGTCATAAAAATCGAAAAGTGTTGAAAATAGGATTACGAATATCTCAGCAACTAAACGAACATCCCATTAACTTCATGCTTTCTGCAAAATTCGTGTTTTTTTTTTTTTTTTTTTTACTGTTTGTTATTCTCATACCTTAAAATAAAAAATTTCAAAAAATTTTATGTACCTTTCATCCAAATGAACTTTTCGTGAGTCCGAAAAAAATAGTTCCGGATAATCAAGCTCATTGATATTTAATAGACTTTCTTCCATTGTTACATACTGAGTACACACCAAATTTCAAGTCTCTATCACAATTTGTTCGGGATATAGAGAGTTTACAGACATACAGAACAGACGACAATTTTTTTTTTTTTTCTAAAAAATTGTATTTCGGAAAATACAGTGTCTGAAACGTGTAAATCCATTAAAAAATCCTTTTGATTTTTAAAACAACTGAAGACTTACCTTATACTTCATATGATAGGTAAGTAATATATAGTAATTTTTTTCTCGGTTACGTATGCTTGTGAAACACATTTTTTATTTGTAAAATCTTATAAACCAATAAATGTTTGAGTTATCATTTCTAAAATCAAAGGCTCATTTATAAAAATAAAGTTTCTTTTCTGCCGATGATTTTCAAAGGTGTTTTCGAGTTCATTTTAAAATTTATTAAGAGGGTTGTTTTTCTTTTAAACAATTTTGTATTATTTTTTAAAATATGGTTCAAATGGTAAACTCACTGCATTTCAATGTTCAATTAAAAGTATATTTTGAAAAAAAAATAACTGCATATTTAATCAAATTATTTTAAAAGTTTATCAATGTTCAACTAGAAGTACATTTTGAAAAAAAAATTAACTGCATATTTAATTAAATTATTTTTAAAGTTTATCAATGTTCAACTAAAAGTACATTTTGAAAACAAAATTAACTGCATATTTAATTAAAATTTTTAAAAAGTTTATCAATGTTCAACTAAAAGTACATTTTGATTAAAAAAATTAACTGCATATTTAATTAAATTAGTTTAAAAGTTTATCAATGTTCAACTAAAAGTACATTTTGAAAACGAAATTAACTGCATATTTAATTACGTTATTTTAAAAGTTTATCAATGTTCAAATAAAAGTACATTTTGAGAAAAAAAATAACTGCATATTTAATTAAATTATTTTTAAAAGTTTATCAATGTTCAAATAAAGGTACATTTTGAAAACAAAATTAACTGCATATTTAATTAAATTATTTTTAAAAGTTTATCAATGTTCAACTAAAAGTATATTTTAAAAAAGAAATAATTGCGTATTTAATTAAATTATTTTAAAAGTTTATCAATGTTCAATTAAAAGTACATTTTGAATAAAAAAAATTAACTGCATATTGAATAAAATGACTTAAAAATTTTATCAATAATCAACTAAAAGTACATTTTGAAAAAAAATAACTGCATATTTCATTAAATTATTTTAAAAGTTTATCAATGTTCAATTAAAAGTACATTTTGAAAACAAAATTAACTGCATATTTAATTAAAATACTTTTAAAAGTTTATCAATGTTCAACTAAAAGTACATTTTGAATAAAAAAATTAACTGCATATTTCATTAAATTACTTAAGTTTATCAATGTTCAACTAAAAGTACATTTTGAAAAAAAATTAACTGCATATTTAATTAAATTATTTTTAAAAGTTTATCAATGTTCAACTAAAAGTACATTTTGAAAACAAAATTAACTGCATATTTAATTAAATTATTTTTAAAAGTTTATCAATGTTCAACTAAAAGTACATTTTGATTAAAAAATTAACTGCATATTTAATTAAATTACTTAAAAAGTTTATCAATGTTCAACTAAAAGTATATTTTGAAAAAAAAACTGCATATTTAATTAAATTATTTTAAAAGTTCATCAATGTTCAACTAAAAGTACATTTTGAAAAAAAAATTAACTGCATTTTAATTAAATTATTTTTTAAAGTTTATCAATGTTCAACTAAAAGTACATTAAAAAAATTAACTGCATATTTAATTAAATTATTTTAAAAGTTTATCAATGTTCAACAAAAAGTACATTTTGAAGACAAAATTAACTGCATATTTAATTAAATTATTTTTTAAAGTTTATCAATGTTCAACTAAAAGTATATTTTGAAAAAAAAACTGCATATTTAATTAAATTATTTTAAAAGTTTATCAATGTTCAACTAAAAGTACATTTTGATTAAAAAATTAACTGCATATTTAATTAAATTACTTAAAAAGTTTATCAATGTTCAACTAAAAGTATATTTTGAAAAAAAACTGCATATTTAATTAAATTATTTTAAAAGTTCATCAATGTTCAACTAAAAGTACATTTTGAAAACAAAATTAACTACATATTTAATTAAATTATTTTAAAAGTTTATCAATGTTCAACAAAAAGTACATTTTGAAGACAAAATTAACTGCATATTTAATTAAATTATTTTTTAAAGTTTATCAATGTTCAACTAAAAGTATATTTTGAAAAAAAAACTGCATATTTAATTAAATTATTTTTAAAAGTTTATCAATGTTCAACTAAAAGTACATTTTGATTAAAAAATTAACTGCATATTGTGGTGACGAAAATAAACACCTCCTACTAGGTACGCAAACGTGACGTGGTTAGTACGAAGACAAATGAAAATAATATCCCTTCGGCGTTGTGAACGAAGATCGGATATTATTAATTTACTGAAATTAATTCCTTAATATCATACATAAAATTAACATTTTGCAATAACATTAGGATCGCCTTATTTAACGTATGAATTTGTGAAAATTGGGATTGATGAGTCAATAAAATACTTGAGATATTAATCTACAAATTTTAATGTTAACATTCCCTAATCTGCATCTAGAAATTACCTTAAAATACATAAAAGGAGAAAACTGGAATAAAGACAAGAATAGGTACATATATACAAATTTTATTAAAACATATAAATTGGCATCATGCAAACACTATAAAAATATAATATGCAAGGCAATAACTACTGAAATATGGTTATAGTGAAATATACAATATATTTTATTTCTTTTTTTTTTTTTTTTTTTTGTTGTTGTTGTTTGTTTATTTATTCATTTCCTATTGTTCTGCTATCCTCACAGCTCATAACACTAAAGTTCACGACACAACTTATAGGCAAAGCCCCAAAATTTCATATTTTATCAAATCAAGTCCTTCGTTCATATTATTAGTATTATTTTACTGGTATTATTAATTTATTTATTTATTCATTTTACTATTAATTAAGTTTGAGCATTAAATTCTGATAATTTTGAGCCCCAAAGATAATAATAATTTTAAAATTTTAAAATAATCAAATTTTAAGTAATCAAATTTCAAAAACCAAAATTTTAACACCACATTATATCAATAAAATAAATTGGCCAGTCACATGAACAATGAAATTTTCTCACCTTACAAGTATGTTCCTGGTATTGGTCGTCGTTGGCTTATAGCTGTCCATACAGTTCATCAGTACACTGACACAATTAAATCCAGGTGCTGAGTTCCAAGGCATTTTGTTTTTTTTTTATTAACACAAATAGTTTGCAACTTTTCAAATTTTGCGCACTTTCCAGTCATCAGTTAGACGTATGGTCCTTTTCACACTAATAAGCACTTTCAAATTTCACTGGGAGTTTCAGGCAAAGTTTTTTTTTTTTTTTTGTTTTGTTTTGCAGAAATGAATTCCACTCAGCAATACTTAGAAATCATCCGATGAAAAATAGTCCGCTCAGCAATACTCAGGTGTTCCTTTTTGAATTGGAAATCAGTCGACGATTCGTTCTCTATGTGCAGAGCATAGCGTCGCTTCTCATCACTTCGTCCGGGAGGCATAAGATCACATCTTCCGACGACACGGATTATTTCGATTTCCTCTTTCCCCTCTCATCTTAGCGGGAAACTCGCAGCAGAGAGAAAAAAAATCTTTTTTTTTACTTTTACACTTTTAATTCCAAAACTGCACTGACTCATGTGGGGTTTTCTTTTCGGGGCCTGTACGCCCCCTTTGACCCCATTGGGTATAAAATTCGGACTCCAATTGGCTTTGAATATGTTTCGCTGTCCATTGGTCAAGTAAAAGAAACGGGGTTGGATTTTTAGACATTGTTTCTCCATTATTTATTGCCGGAGCTACAATTCCGAACCGGCGACCCCAACTGGACCACACACGGGAGTAATAAATTTGATTGTAAATCTCTCATTGTTGCTTGTGTACGTTAATGTCACGAATGGCGACTCTAGGTTTTATTGCTTCTCGTAAACATTTGTTCCTTTTGTAACTAATGGTGAGAAAATCCCTTCGTTCATGTGATTTTGCTATACCCAGGCTTTGACTAAAGGAGAGCTTATAGTATAATAAAACTTCCGAACAAACAACACATATTATTGTTATCATTTCTTGTTTACGAAAGCTAAAATAAAAATTTATTTTAATACTTTTATATACATTAATATCATTTCATTTTCTATCTCTTTCTAGATTATTTATTTATTTATTTATTTATTTATTTATTTATTATTATTCTTTCTCTCTCTTTGTTTTTTCTTTTCTTTTATTTTATTTTATTCTAAGCGATGTCGTGACATTTCTTTACGACAAGCCTATCCCCTCTTACTTTAAGAAAAAAAAAAATATTCTATCCAAAAATAAGCTATAATATATATACAGATTTATAATCTAATCACTTAAAATTAAAAGATGTGCAAGAATACCATACCATTATTATAAATATATACATGTAATGACAAATGGACATAGTAATACAAAAATTGAAATAACATACACAAATACATTAAATGTGAGAAAATCATCATTGCAATGTGTTGGCCTTTGAAAACTGCCAAATATAATATGTATATAAACATATTCACCTCCGCGATACCTATATTATTCGCTCGAATTTCCTACTGAGACGCATTCTCACTAGAATTCACTACTGTTCATGCTACTGTTTATGACTTCATTTTCATTCCCGTTTTTATTTTTATCATACATTATTTCACGATCCCATTGTATTATTGTTCTGAAACCTTTTCTATCTTCATTTTCCTTTTTGTATAACATACCGTGTTATGAAAAATTCGTAAATATAATTTTTATATATATGTATATATATTTTGTTTGAATCTAGTTTATTTTTATATTAGGTAATATATTACGACTATTCATGTAATGCCTATTTTTAATATTTATTTGTCTCTGTTATATATATATTTTGTCTATGTATAGTCTACTAAAAAATATTTTCCATACCATGCAAGTTATCGACCAGCAATAAATACTCACATCCCGGGAAGTACGAAACATATTTCGTATGAGACCATAATATAGCTCCGTTTTTTTTTTTTTTTTTTTTTTTTTTTTTTTTTTTTTATAACGTTAATTTTGTATGTAATTTGCAAGATTCGATCATTTTTTAGAATTTTCTGTGTTTAATTGTAAAAATTTTTTTAAGTTTGGCTGATATGTTAAATACGGTATATTTAAAAGATTTTGACGGTTTCAGTAGACGCTTAAAACAATTTTAATAAGTTCTTAAAGTCTAAAAATTTTTTTTTTTTTTTTTTTGGAATTTTATTTATTTAATTTTGTTTTATTATTATTATTTTTTTTTTTTTTATTTTATTTTTTTTTTTTTACACTTATTTTCTAAGGAATGATTACTTGTTTTCTGTTCTGTTTGCCACATTGGGCGCAAATAATTTAGAAATATGAATTCTAATAGGTCTCAGGTCTGGCCTATGTTTGTTCTTTATGAGGTAGTTATCATTTCTGAAAATTCTCTCAATATAATATGGGCCTGAAAATTTCTGATGTAATGCCTTAGGTTTTCTCAGCATTTTCATGTAGACCTCGTCACCCAATTTTAATTCTTTGTGTTTTAACTGCGAATTCTTATTCAGTTCCAAATCCGCCTTTTCTTGATTCTTCATAACTTCATATCTTATATCGTGCATATGTTTGAGCTTATTCTGTACATATGTACTGTAAGAATCCATATTACGCGCTTCAAAATTCGTGAATGGCGTTTTTATCTCTCTACCGAAAAATAACATGCTTGGAGAAAATTTTGTTATTCTATGTACAGTTGAATTATGCATAAGTACGAAATATGGAAGTTTTATATCCCATTCGTAAGTTTTATTACACATAGAGGCTATGGAAGCTTTTAAATCCCGGTGTATTCGTTCAAGTACAGATTGCGATTCCGGGTGGTACACCGACGAAGGTATTAGTTCAATATTTAAATTTTTCATATAATCTTTGAAATCCTTCGATTTAAAATAAGCTCCGTTGTCTGTAGAGATATATTTCGCTAATCCAAAAGTACTGAAGTAACCATTTAATGCGTTGATTATAACCTTAGTATCTGTCGATCTAAGTGGAAATGCTTGTAGGAAGCGAGATGCTGTATCGACAATAGTTAAAACAAATTTATTCCTATTTAGAGATGTAACCAAACTCCCTACTACGTCAATAGTTAATTTATGACCAGGTATGTAATTTTTATCCATCGTTTTCAGTGGAATTTTTATCGTTTTATGCTGTTTAAATGTATTGCATGTTATACATTTCGCACAGAATTGTTTTATCTCTTGATACATTCTATACCAAAAAAATCTTTCTTTTATTATGCCATAGGTTTTTAGAAAAGCGAAGTGTGGGACATGTGCGCTTTTTATAATATCTTCTTTTAAATTCTGTGGCGCAATATATAAATCATCATTATTTGAATTTCGTGATTTTCTTAGAATTAATATTCCTTCTTTATTTAAATTGTATTTTTCATATTTTTTTGCTTTTTTCTGTTGTTGTAAAGCTTGAATAATTTCGTTTAATTTAGGGTCTTTTAATTGTTCTTTTTTTATATTGTCTGCATTCAAATTTTTATTTACCGCAAAAAGATGTTTGTTTAAATCGTCCGCTATAGTTAAGGCATTTGTTTCTCTACTACAGAAATCTGCTGGGTTATGAATACCTTCAATGTGCGATACTTCAAAATCATAATCCTGTAGCTTAAGTAACCATCGTGCTACAATTTCCGGCTGTTTTTCCAAGTGTAAGTGGTATGTTAATGCTTTTGAATCTGTTAGGAGAAAAAATTTTCTTCCTAATAAAATGTTTCTAAAATAAGTTATAGTTTCATATATTGCCAAAAGCTCTATCTGCATGCTTGGATATCTCTTTTCCGATTCTTTTAATTTTCTGCCCGTAAATTCAATTGGTATCATTTTATCTCCTTGTTTTTGCGCGAGTATACCTGATGTTGCAATTTTTGATCCGTCTGTAATTATATAGAAATCTTTATTAAAATCTGGGGGATGTATGGTAGGTTGTTCCATGATAATTTTTTGTATTTTTTCAAATGATTCCTGTGCTTTGTCATTCCATTTGAATTTTGTATTCGCTTTAGTGAGATCTGTCAGTGGCGCTATAATTTCTGCATAATTGTTTATAGTTGATTTAAAATACGTGCATAATCCAATGAATGCTCGCACTGTTTTCTGAGATGTAGGGACTGCAAAGCTTGTTATTTTTTTTATATTTTTTTCTGAGGGTGCATATCCTTTTTCACTAATTTTATATCCCAGAAAGTCTATTTCTTGCATGTATAGTTTTATTTTAGCTGGTTCAATTGTGAGATTAAATTTTTCTAATTGTGTTAGTACTTCTTCTAGTAATGTGTGCATTTGTTGTATATTATCAGCGGCAAGTAAAATGTCATCAATAAAGTATTGAATGTTATATTTCTTTTTTAAATCACCTAAAACTATATCGATTAGACGAGCAAATATATTTGTTGAGATTTTAGTTCCGAATGGCATTCGTGTTATTTGAAAATGGTTATCCTCCGTGATAAATGCTAGTTTATGCTTGTCCTGCTCTTGTAATTTGATTTGAAAAAATGCAGAATGTAAATCTAGAACTGTAAATATTTTTTTTCCAGCGATGCTTTGTAAAATACTCTTTGTGTTAGGGACTGGATACGGATCGCTTTCTAATATATCGTTAAGAGCTCTAAAATCTATAGCCATTCTAAGTTTTATTAAGTTTTGATCATTGGTTTTTGACGTAGAATTTTTTTTTACGAAAATTACTGGGAAAGCATAACTTGAGTTCGTAGGCTCTATGATACCTGCATCCAATAAATCTTGAATTTCTTTCTCCGCGAATTTTTTTACATCATGCGCTAATTTGAATGGTTTCGTTTGTATAGGAAAGTCATGCATTAATTTAAAATTCGGTTTTATTACGTCCGTTTCTCCTAGAGTTTTGTATGATTTGCTGAAAGCAGTAGCATGTCTCATTAAAATTTTCAATACTTCTTTTTGTACCTTCGGTGTTAAGTGATCTATTTTAAAATCCTTCTCTGAAAGTTCTTTTTTTCGTAATTCTCTAATTTGTGTGATATTTAAGTTATTTACTTCGTAAATATTATCAGTATTTGGTTTATTTTGTTTTTTTATAAAAAAAATCAGTGGTAATTTTTCCCATTTCCTGATCCTTATGAAGTCTCAAATACGTTTTCGATTTATTTTGTACTAATATTGTGAATGAATTATTTTCTGTTTCCTTGTTTTCATGAACTGAATTTTGGATTACTAATTTCCTGTTGTTATATTTAGGTTGGAAAAAAAATTGTTGCTTGTTTCTTAATTTCCCATCAAAAATTAAATTTACTAATTTCGATTCTCTAGGTCTCAAAGTAATGCTTTTCTTTACAAATACTCGTGTCTTAATTTTCGGAATGTTATTGTGTTGATAGGATTTGATTTGTTTTGGTATTGTTTGAACGTCATCATTTTGTTGTACGGGCTTAATTTTATTCACCTCCGTAATTTGATTTTCATTGGGGTTTAATTGTATAATTGAATTATTGAGTTTAAAAGTATTATTTTCAAAATCCATGATTATTTTATTACTTTTTAAGAAATCATATCCTAAAATAATTTTGTAATTACGGTCAAATTCATCTTTAGTTACATAAAATGTGCCATTTAAGAAAGTGTTGTTAAATCTAAACTTAAATTTTACACAGTGTTTAAAAGGAATGGATTTGTTTGATAAAGTTGTAATTTTTATAGCGTTAGCTAAATATTTAATCTTTATATCCGTCCCTTTTATTTTTTCAAAGACCCCTGGAGATATTAAACTTATACTCGCCCCACTGTCAATAAGGCTGGGTATAATTAAATCTTTCTTTATTTTTAAGTCCCATATTGGTAATTCATTGTTTTTTTCCGAGTTACAACTTGCGATCAATTTTTGTGTTATATCTTTTTTTTCTTCCTCATTTTTTTTTATCATTGTCTTTTTCGTTTGCTTTTGTTTCAATATTTTTAATTCCTTGTTTGATTTATTTTTTATATTATAACCCTGTTTTTTCTCAATGTTACGGGACCTACGGGCTTGTATTCCTCTCAATTTTGTAGGCCCGCTTACCGGTTTAAATGACTTTGCCCTCTGTTCCTATTATTATTATTGTGTCTGCCTCGCCTGTCTCTGTTTTCGTTAGGAAAAGTAATTGTGGGCTGATGTTCCCTATTTCCCTCATTATTTTGCGGCAAAGGATTTTGGCTATTTTGCATATTTGCGAAACCCTGATGCTGCCCTGTATATGCAATTTGTGTGTTGTTTCCTTGTGTTGGATCAAAGTTTTGCATTGGAATCATATTTTGCATATTGTAATTTCCAGGATACATTTGATTAGGTCCTATTTGTGATTGGGTCAAATTTTGCCAATTTGGCATTTGAATTTGCATATCATTAAATCTAGTTTGATTGTGATAAGGTCTTGCAAAATCCAGTGTTTGTGGCGCTTGGAAATGTTGTGCATAATTTTGTGGAAATCTTTGAAAGCCTCTATAATTATTATTTTGATAATAATTTTTTTGAAATCGTGGCCGAACATTGTTTTGCGCTCCCCTTGGTTGAAAAAAATTCGCACTTTTTTGATTGAAATAACAATTTTGTGTCTGGTGGTTGGATTTATTACAGATATGACAAAAATTATGTGTTATCTGATTTACTTCTGCGTTGTTATGTTCGCTTTCATTTTTTTGAATTTTTAAATCTTTTATTTGTTCTTTTAATTGGTGTATTTCCGATTTTTGTTCTTGCGACATGCTAAGAAGTGCCTCGAATAATTTATTTTCGCTATTTTCAGTTAAATTGTTTACTTCTCCTGCACATTTACTGTTCAAAGCACTTTCGATATTTTTAGCTTTTTTTACTGCTTCATCAAACTTTGTGGGTGGGTATTTTTTTAATTCAAAGGAGATGTCCGGTCTTAGTGCTTCAAGGTATTTAGTTAATTTAATCGTTTCTAATAATTCTTTAGCTCCATTCTTTTGTTCATGTCCTGACGAGACAAGGTATTTTTGTGCATCAATGTTGAATTGTTTAGTAAATTCTTCAATAGTTTGGTTGGGTGTTTGTTTTGCGTTTATGAATTGCGCCTGGGCGTCAGCAAACGATCTTTCTTTTTTAAATTGTGTTATCGCATTTTCTTTGAATGTGTTATAGTTTTGTGCTTTATGCAATTCGGCTGTGTTTTTTAGAATCTCTCTCGCTTGACCTTTAAATTTTGACTTTGCCAACACCAATTTTAAATCATCAGGAAATTGTGCCGCTGCGGCTAATTCTTCGAACTCTTCGAAAAAATATGATATATTTTGGTCTGGTTTGTCCTCAAAATTTTGTAAAGAGTTCAATAGAGTGTCTATTCCAATTTTAAATGTGTCCCTTTCGGGAGAAGACTGCCTTGCCTTATTTCTACCTGTCATATTTATTTACCTATTTGGAAAATCTCACACCGACTGATGTTTAATACTTTTTCCTTTATTTTTATTTTTAAACTCTTTCACACCTCAAATTATGATATCATATACTCTCAAGATATGAGTTTTGTAATGAATTATTATAATTTATACTCATTCAAGAATAATATATAATAGAAATTATGAAATAGCCCTAAATATTTTTATAAATACACATAAATATAATGACAAAGTAAATTTTCCGAAATACGGATATATATAGTAACGAAATTCTTTACAATCTTACAAGCTAATGTGTCGTGAACTAAACCAACTCTTCTGTATATTTTTGTTTCATCTTCTCAACTATTATATTTCAATTTCGTAAATTTTTAGATATACACACAATATTTATAAACACAATATGGATAAATAATGTTTGTTAGTAGAAGGAGAAAAAGCTAAGAGAAGATAGGTAATTAAGAATAAAATCATAATACTGGCTATCTTTATTTATATTTAAATGCAGAAAATTTTTAATTTTGAATCCCAAATACAAATTCATACACCTGGTATGAGCACCATTAAACTTTTAGTAGTGTGGTGACGAAAATAAACACCTCCTACTAGGTACGCAAACGTGACGTGGTTAGTACGAAGACAAATGAAAATAATATCCCTTCGGCGTTGTGAACGAAGATCGGATATTATTAATTTACTGAAATTAATTCCTTAATATCATACATAAAATTAACATTTTGCAATAACATTAGGATCGCCTTATTTAACGTATGAATTTGTGAAAATTGGGATTGATGAGTCAATAAAATACTTGAGATATTAATCTACAAATTTTAATGTTAACATTCCCTAATCTGCATCTAGAAATTACCTTAAAATACATAAAAGGAGAAAACTGGAATAAAGACAAGAATAGGTACATATATACAAATTTTATTAAAACATATAAATTGGCATCATGCAAACACTATAAAAATATAATATGCAAGGCAATAACTACTGAAATATGGTTATAGTGAAATATACAATATATTTTATTTCTTTTTTTTTTTTTTTTTTTTTTTTTTTTTTGTTGTTGTTGTTGTTTGTTTATTTATTCATTTCCTATTGTTCTGCTATCCTCACAGCTCATAACACTAAAGTTCACGACACAACTTATAGGCAAAGCCCCAAAATTTCATATTTTATCAAATCAAGTCCTTCGTTCATATTATTAGTATTATTTTACTGGTATTATTAATTTATTTATTTATTCATTTTACTATTAATTAAGTTTGAGCATTAAATTCTGATAATTTTGAGCCCCAAAGATAATAATAATTTTAAAATTTTAAAATAATCAAATTTTAAGTAATCAAATTTCAAAAACCAAAATTTTAACACCACATTATATCAATAAAATAAATTGGCCAGTCACATGAACAATGAAATTTTCTCACCTTACAAGTATGTTCCTGGTATTGGTCGTCGTTGGCTTATAGCTGTCCATACAGTTCATCAGTACACTGACACAATTAAATCCAGGTGCTGAGTTCCAAGGCATTTTGTTTTTTTTTTATTAACACAAATAGTTTGCAACTTTTCAAATTTTGCGCACTTTCCAGTCATCAGTTAGACGTATGGTCCTTTTCACACTAATAAGCACTTTCAAATTTCACTGGGAGTTTCAGGCAAAGTTTTTTTTTTTGTTTTGTTTTGTTTTGCAGAAATGAATTCCACTCAGCAATACTTAGAAATCATCCGATGAAAAATAGTCCGCTCAGCAATACTCAGGTGTTCCTTTTTGAATTGGAAATCAGTCGACGATTCGTTCTCTATGTGCAGAGCATAGCGTCGCTTCTCATCACTTCGTCCGGGAGGCATAAGATCACATCTTCCGACGACACGGATTATTTCGATTTCCTCTTTCCCCTCTCATCTTAGCGGGAAACTCGCAGCAGAGAGAAAAAAAATCTTTTTTTTACTTTTACACTTTTAATTCCAAAACTGCACTGACTCATGTGGGGTTTTCTTTTCGGGGCCTGTACGCCCCCTTTGACCCCATTGGGTATAAAATTCGGACTCCAATTGGCTTTGAATATGTTTCGCTGTCCATTGGTCAAGTAAAAGAAACGGGGTTGGATTTTTAGACATTGTTTCTCCATTATTTATTGCCGGAGCTACAATTCCGAACCGGCGACCCCAACTGGACCACACACGGGAGTAATAAATTTGATTGTAAATCTCTCATTGTTGCTTGTGTACGTTAATGTCACGAATGGCGACTCTAGGTTTTATTGCTTCTCGTAAACATTTGTTCCTTTTGTAACTAATGGTGAGAAAATCCCTTCGTTCATGTGATTTTGCTATACCCAGGCTTTGACTAAAGGAGAGCTTATAGTATAATAAAACTTCCGAACAAACAACACATATTATTGTTATCATTTCTTGTTTACGAAAGCTAAAATAAAAATTTATTTTAATACTTTTATATACATTAATATCATTTCATTTTCTATCTCTTTCTAGACTATTTATTTATTTATTTATTTATTTATTTATTTATTATTATTCTTTCTCTCTCTTTGTTTTTTCTTTTCTTTCATTTTATTTTATTCTAAGCGATGTCGTGACATTTCTTTACGACACATATTTAATTAAATTACTTAAAAAGTTTATCAATGTTCAACTAAAAGTATATTTTGAAAAAAAAACTGCATATTTAATTAAATTATTTTAAAAGTTCATCAATGTTCAACTAAAAGTACATTTTGAAAACAAAATTAACTGCATATTTAATTAAATTATTTTAAAAGTTTATCAATGTTCAACAAAAAGTACATTTTGAAGACAAAATTAACTGCATATTTAATTAAATTATTTTTTAAAGTTTATCAATGTTCAACTAAAAGTATATTTTGAAAAAAAAACTGCATATTTAATTAAATTATTTTTAAAAGTTTATCAATGTTCAACTAAAAGTACATTTTGATTAAAAAATTAACTGCATATTTAATTAAATTACTTAAAAAGTTTATCAATGTTCAACTAAAAGTATATTTTGAAAAAAAAAACTGCATATTTAATTAAATTATTTTAAAAGTTCATCAATGTTCAACTAAAAGTACATTTTGAAAACAAAATTAACTGCATATTTAATTAAATTATTTTAAAAGTTTATCAATGTTCAACAAAAAGTACATTTTGAAGACAAAATTAACTGCATATTTAATTAAATTATTTTTTAAAGTTTATCAATGTTCAACTAAAAGTATATTTTGAAAAAAAAACTGCATATTTAATTAAATTATTTTAAAAGTTTGTCAATGTTCAACTAAAAGTACATTTTGATTAAAAAAATTAACTGCATATATTTTATTAAATTACTTAAAAAGTTTATCAAAATTTGAATTTTTTAAACTCTTTACTATTTTTAATACGATATTTTTGCCCAATTTTTCTAAAGATTTTCAACATTTTTTTAAGATATTACACAAGACTCTTCATGGATTTTTCGATAATTTTAATTTCACATTTACTATAATTTTTTTTTTCTGATATATATGCAGTGAAACCTCCCTGTGCAATCACCTCCTTTAAGCGACCGTCTCCCTTATTTTTTTCCCCTGTTACATATGATTCTGAAAGATATTTTTTATCTGCAAAAAACTTAAAAAACAATAAATTTTTGATTTATATCTAAAATTAAAGACTCATTTATAAAAAATAAAGTTTCTTTTGCTGCCGATGATTTACCTTGGACCAGATAATTGTCAGAGTGCCTGGAGAGATAAACTCTTTACCTCTAATAGAGAAATGATACATGGAACAATTCAAGTCGTAGCCAAAGTCTGACAAACAGAACGTCAGAAACAAAGGGAGGGGGGAGGTGAAAGCCGAGTCCCAAAAAACAAAGGCCCTTTAAGAGAAATAAAAATATTTACAAATATTTACAAAGTTATTTACAAAATATAGACTAGGAGATGAGGAACATTCAGGAAGGAATAACCCTATCAATGAAATAAAAACTAGGAAAAATTATCCTGGGTCGATGCTTTCAGGGAGACGTAGGGTTGCTCGTGGTCGTCTCCAACGAGCGTTTACATCATAATTTGAAATGTTATGCAAAGCAGGATTTGGGATAGAAGGAATGTT
The DNA here is from genome assembly GCA_964019185.1 of Maratus speculifer. Lineage (NCBI taxonomy): Eukaryota > Metazoa > Arthropoda > Arachnida > Araneae > Salticidae > Maratus > Maratus speculifer. The sequence continues at coordinate 111,074,497 of OZ025301.1, forward strand.
GTCAAAAAACTTTATGGCTTGATTTTTGATAACAGAACGAATAGGAGTAATATTAAGGTCTGAATGGATAACAGTATTTCTGCGTTACCAAGGAGAGTGAACAATACCACGGAGAGTCTTGTTCTGAATCACCTGAATTTTTTGCAGATTGGTTTTAGCCGCTGAACCCCAGATCTGAGCGCAACAAAGAAGTATGGGACGAAGTACTGTTTAAATGATTTACCTAAACGACTACTTTTCCATTGAACGAAATTTATTTCAATAGGCTCGATATTAATTTACATCCATTCAAAGAAGATACCAGTTGAACTCCCTCAAATAGGGAAAAATTTCTTTGTAGAAAATGATACAAATTCCGTTTTTTTTTCTTGGTCATATAGAGAAAGTTTTATTGGAAAAATAATTCCGGAGAACACATTATTCATCTAATATATAAACTAAATTTCGATTTTTTCCCGATAACTTTTAAGTATTTAAACTCATTTGTGTCTGTTTAGGCAATGGATTTAACTCTGATGACGAATTAAGAACGACGGTCAATAAATTCCCCTGCACTCTTCTGTCAGGAAACTCTCAAAGAAGTAGATGAAGTAAGGAAATCATCATTATTTGATCCCATCCAAAAAAAAGCATTTTTTTAATGAACATTGGATTTCATAAGATTTGGAAATAAAAGTTATAAAATGTAAAACCCTAAAATCAAAGCAAACGCCAATGTATTCAATTTTTAAATTCTGCAGTAACTAAGTTACGTAATTAACTTTAGTTTTGATACATAATTTTTTATATTTTTTTCTAAATGTGAAAAATAAATTTTAGTAACAAAAATTGTTACTTTTTTTCAGTACTAATTAAAATCTAGATTTAAACATGACCTACATTAAGAGACCATCTCTCGGATCGACCAATTTTTGCTGGAACTGGACGTGGTCGCTTAAAGGAGGTTTTACTGTAGTTTAAAACGATAAAATCTAACACATATTCATATACTTTTAATTTTAAATGAAAAAAAAACTATGAAAGCTAATTCCATGTGCATATTATCCCACATGTAATGAAGAACATGTACTAAAAATTTTTAATTTCTATCTTAAACAAACAAACCAAGAGTGAAATTGCACGTTAAGCGTAGCAAATGGGGTGCGTTCGTACGATAACGAAGTTTTAAAAATATCACTCTCATATATCAATCTCATAAAATTGTAAATAGATAATTAGAATTAAAATGAGCATCAAACAATGTTCTCCCTATGTCATTATGTATTAGAATACTTTTGTCTGGCCTTGTAAATCAATAACAAATGTTCTTTTCACCACAGATTATACAAAATGTATATTATAATATGTACTTTATAGATGTATATCATTTTATTATGTTCGAATGAGTATAACACCATTAAAATGCATTCGAAACATTTTTTCCATTGACTGTAATGTAACGGAATACTTTTGATTGTCCCTGTAATTGAACTATGCACTCGATTTTGATAAAATTTGAAATAAATTGACAAAATTATGTAATAATTATGTATTTTAAATTTCAAACGATTAAAATGCATTTGAAACTTTTTTCCCCGTTGATCGTAATGTTATGGAATACTTTTGATTGTCCTGTAATTAATCTATGCATCTGATTTTCATAAAATTTGAAACGCCTCGACAAAATTATGTGATAATTATATATTTTATATTTCAAACGATTCGGTTGGGTAGTTATTGCGTTGTTATTTGCGGACGAGCGGACGGACGAACAGACGGACGGACTGAAAGACAACTATAGGTGCTACGTATTTACATAATTACGAACGTATCTAAAAAGACATTTTAAAACATGAAAGCGAAGAAAATATGAACATGGAGAAAAAACATGTTAATATGTTTTTATAATGCTTTCTTCTACCTTTACCAGAAAAAGTATTGAATTTGTGAAAGTTTTCGAATACCGCTTTCCAGGGTTGTTTGGTTTAAACCAAGTTGGTTTAAACCGTGGTTAAAACCATGGTTTAAACCAATTGGTTTTTTTAAAAAAACCAAGCTGGTTTTTTTTCACCTGGTTTTTTTTATTCTTTTACCCAAATGTTTTATTTTACACATAATTGAAAAATACAAAATCTAAATTATGAAGAAGCTACAAGCAAAGCTGTAGAAAAATGATGAATTAATAAGTTTCTAAAAGGACAAAAAATTTTAATCAACTCAACTTTTCTTGTAAGCTGTAAATCTATATGGCAAAATATCTATTTTTTCTAAAATTAGCTGGTTAGAAAAAACTAATCAGTTTTCTTTCTTTCTTTTTCTTTTTTAAGGCCTATATGTATATATATATATATATAGCCATTATTTGTAAAACATATATATATAGCCAGAAGGGCAGACTCGAGTTAAAAATGCACTTTTATCATTTAAATTGCTTGATTAGTAAAGATTTACTAAGGATTTCATCATTTCAGAAATTCTTTTTGTTATGTATGCTATTGAATAATTGGCAATGAGCTTTTTATTTGCTCTGTGATTAGTGATTTTAACAAGCCTTTGTTTTTCTTGCATTCTTACATTGGGATTGGGTTTTTTGCATTATAATTTTATTCCTTTGCCAGCTAGGTTGGCACAGTTCAAACCAATTAGTTTTTTAGAACAAATCTAATATAATATTTTCTCATTTTTGTAATTTAAGTGTTTCAAATTATTGGATGAAAGTAATTTCTATTTTTAAGTCTTATCTCAATAGTCACCATAAGACATAATGAGTCTAGTCAAGGTCATGTTAGTATACATGTAGAATGCATATTTCATGCACTGATGAACATATCTGAAACTCTACAGAAAACACTTAAATCATGTAAATTTAGCAAAAATAAAATAGATGAAAAATATGCAATATTTAGATTTAAAAAATATTTTCCTTTGAGAAACGCAGATGTACAGATAATGACATAAATGATCTTAAAAATTTCAGTCAAGCTCTAAAAGAAAATTTTCTTGATTGGAGGGATTATTTTTTAAGAATAAAAAAAAACTCGATATGAAGTCGAATAAGACATTGAAAAATTAGGCACTAGTAAAGCACCTGTTTACATTTAACTAAAATATGCAAAAGACATATTTAAATCTTCTATTGCATAACCAAACTCATTACTTAGATCAGTTAAGAAAATTGGCAGAAAGGGGGGGAGGGGCAAGACAAGGTTTGCTTGAGACGTAATAGAAAAAAAAGTCTCATAAAAATGCCTAAAAAATGCAATTTTTAGTTTAGATGTTTAAAAATACTAAGTGTTATAATAGAGCATGCAGTCCAATGGCTGTTTAAATTCTTTGGTAGATGACAGCATTTATAAAGCTACTGTATATTTTAATCAATGTTTTTCAATAGTCTAAAAAGCTGTTAAATAGATATTTTTGTTTATTTAACAGTCATCTTTTAACTGGTAGTTTTAGAAAACACAATGCTTGAAGTGTGTAAAGACTCTACTGCTAAATTCAAATCCTTCCAAAAATTCTTTATAAAAAGCTTTATTTTTCAATAAAAGATAATTAACTCATGCAGTCTTCTAACAAAAAAGTCAGACATCACATATAACAAGTATTTCAAATTAATTATTTTGAATAACCATTTGAAAATAATATATATGAAGTTTTATATATGAATCTATATCATATATTTATTTATAGTGCTAGTAATCAAAAGATTGTTCATTAAGATTTTCAGGGTATCAATGTTTCGTTATGTAGCACATTTTATTTATGAAATATAAGACACAGCTTTTTCTAAAAATGTTTAGATTATAAAGAATTTCAATTTTCTACATAAATGATTGTATATTAAATAATTTTATAGATTAGAATTACCTTTTAAATCAAATTATTACTTATATATTCAAAAATGTTTACTTTTGTTCATAAATTTGCATATATATGTAACAGGAAAACATATTAAAAAAAACCCGGTTTAAACCAAAAAAACCTGGTTTAAACCAAAAAAACCATGGTTTTTGGTTTTTTTCAAAAAAACCCGGTTTTTTACCAACCCTGCCGCTTTCCGACGGATTTATACGTTTTATGGGTCAGAGATTCCAAAAAACATGTTTTTACAAAATGTTAAACTGTGATCCTGTCAGTCTGTATGTATGTGACATAAATTTTGTGGACGCTCTATCTCAAGAACTAATGCACGGAATTTCACAAAACTTTAGATTCAGTTAGACCTTGACATAAACTGGATCTAATTAGTTTTTGGTGTATATCGCCCAACAAGGCGTTGCTATGCTGCTTTTTTTAGGATTTCCACAATAAATACCTGATGGATAGATTTTCATAAAACTTCAGATTCCGTTAGTCCTCGATATACTATGGTTCTGATGAGGTTTTGGTATAAATCGTCCAACAGGTGGAATAATGCTATGCGGCATTATTCATGATTATCGCAATAGCTCTAGCTCAGGATCTAATGCACGAATTTTCACCAAACTTCAAATTCAGTTAGTCCCTGATATAAATTTAGTATTCTTTAGTTTTTAGAGTAAATCGCTTAACAGATGGCACTTCTATACAGTTTTTTCTTTTTACGATTTTTGCAATGATTCTATCTCAAATACTAATAAAATATTAATCATTTTCGCCAAATTTCAGATTCAGTTAGAACTTGAAATAAGTTGTTGCAGATTAGATTTTAATGTAAATTACCCTATCGGTGACGATGCTATGTTTCATTTTTCTGGAAGTATTTACGTATATAAGTTAGAAGAAAATTTTGGGATTGCAACATCTGACAAGTTTAAATTATAAATTCACTGTATTTTTTACACCAGAATGTAAAATAAATTTATTGTGTAAAAAAAGAGCTAATGCTTGAAAAAGTCAACTAAGATCCCATTTTAGATACAATTTAAACATTTTTTTCCTTAACAATGTTTCAAAGTCAAATATTTCTATACAGTTATCTTCTTCCTTTTTTTCTTCTTCTTTCATCCACGCATTCAAGGTCAATAAAACGAGTAACATTGATTAGTAAGATTAAGAATGTTGATGGATGAGGTATGGGATTGATTTATAAAGCTGTTTCAACTCTGAATGTCTTTGCATTTGCGCATGCGCCAGATACTTTTGAAATGAGCAAAAAAGGTATAACATAGTAAAACCTCCTTAACCTCTTCAGTCCCAAATGGGTACATCAATTTTGTCCCATTTTATTAATGATACTCAAAAATAAATGAAATTTCGATATAAGAATAATATGTTTCGAATTCTAAGATTCGAGCTAATGAAAATAAAACAAAAATCTCGCTCCGAAGTCAAACGAGAGAAGAAATAATTCAGTAATAATTAAAAATACTGTAATAATCGCCAGTTGCGAAGAGGTTAAAGCTCCAATAACAATTGGTAGTTCCGAGAGATGATCTTTTAATGGAGGTCATGTTTAAACCTAGATTTTAATTGTTGAAAAAAGGTAATAATTAATGTTACCAAAAAATTTTTTTCACATTAGAAAAAAACTTATAAATTCAATTAAAAGAAAGTTAATCACATAGGTTAATTATTGCAGAGTTTAAGAAATAAATACATTGACACTTGCTTTGATTTCATCGTTTTATCTTCTATAGCTTTTATTTCCAAGTCCTGTCAAAATTCTGCATAAATAATTGCAATTGATTTTGGACGAGAACAAATAATATGAGGATTTCATTTGTTTATCTATTTCTTTGAGAATTTCCTGGCAGAACAGAGCAGAGGTGTTTATTCAGACCAGCAGTTCTTGTATGTTGCTCAATTTTTGGTCTATTTTACTTGCATTATACAGTAGAACATCAATTATCCGAACAAGACGGAATTGACCCTCGTTCGGATAAGCAAAAATTCAGATAAAAGGACAAACAATTTAAGGGATGTTCCTGACTACACTGTAAAAAAAGGGTCGATCTACTAAAAAAACTTTAGTGATCCTTGTAATTACTAAAAAATTTTTAGTAATCTTAGTCGGTTACAAGAAAATCTGTAAGAATTACTAGAAAAAAGTTAGCAACGAATAGAGTTAATAGTTTTTTATTTTTAATAGCTATTACTAAAACTCTCTTGGTGTGGCCTTGATAGCATAGTGGTTATAGTAACGGACTCCAGGCTAAAAGGTCCCGGGTTCGATACTGGCCACCGCCACATACGTCCCGAATGTATGTAGTGTAAGTACTCGTTAATAAAGGGATTATGAAAATCCTGTCGGAGCAGGTAGCAATGTTTGGTTCTGCCTTCTATTGCGGTTTTGCCGAAAATCTTCCGCTTCAGAAGTCTGGATGCAGCTCGAAGGAAGCTCCTGCCCTTCGGGCGCACGTAATGGTTATTAAAAATAATTTTGGAGCTATTACTAAAATTTGCTTGGTGGCTCATACTAAAAATTTTTAAGTTAGTTATAAAAAAAAATCTTTTGTTCAGCTTACAAAAGAAATGCTTGTTTCACTTGCAAAAAAAGTTTGTAATGGTTACTAAAAAATTCTGTGGAATACAAATTTATTAAAAAAATTTTAGTAACCTCTTGAATTTTTTTTTTACAGTGTATACTAAAACCTTCACACTTTTTCCTGGCTTAGACTGTCAACACCAGTTAGTGTTGGCGTGTTAATATATTTATTTATTTATTTACATTTTTATTATTTATTTATGTATTGTTTTTTATCATCTTCTAAACTTTAGAAATTATAATTTAAGCAAAAAATTTTCAATTGTTGCTTACTTCACAGAAGACATTCTTTTTAATGATGCCGTATCTCGAATTACTCTTAAATGCGTTATTTGAATAAGATCTGCGTTTTTCTACCGTTCGAGCCATTTCGTGTCTATTTCTAAACATTTACAGGCACCATTATATAATGAACCTGGGTCATTTTCAGAGTATTCGTTTTTGTTTTCTCCAATTTCTTTTTCGTTGTGGCTACTCCATACCGATTCTATTTTACAGGCTAAATTGGAAGGAGGGAAATGAAAGAAACGGAGGTTTGGATAATTAGAATTTCGGTCAAACAAAATTTTTTGAGAAAAATAGGCTATTCTAATAATTGGAAGTTCGGTCAAACAAATTTTTTTGAGGAAAATAGACTATTAAGATAATTGGAAGTTCGGTAAAACAAAAGTTTTTGAGAAAAAAAAAAAAAAAAAAAGCTATTCGGATAATTGGAAGTTCGGTCAAACAAAATTTTTTGAGAAAAATAGGCTATTCGGATATTTGGAAGATCGGTCAAGCAAAAGGTTTTGAGGAAAATAGACTATTGAGATAATTGGAAGTTCGGTAAAACAAAAGTTTTTGAGAAAAAAAAAAAAAAAAAAAAAAAAAAAAAAGGCTATTCGGATAATTGGAAGTTCGGTCAAACAAAATTTTTTGAGAAAAATAGGCTATTCGGATATTCGGAAGATCGGTCAAGCAAAAGGTTTTGAGGAAAGTAGACTATTAAGATAATTGGAAGTTCGGTAAAACAAAAGTTTTTGAGAAAAAAAAAAAAAGCTATTCGGATAATTGGAAGTTCGATCAAACAAAATTTTTTGAGAAAAATAGGCTATTCGAATATTTGGAAGATCGGTCAAGCAAAAGGTTTTGAGAAAACTAGGCTATTTAGATAATTGGAAGTTCGGCTAAATAAATTGTTTGAGAGAAATAGGCTGTTCGAAAAACTGGAAGTTCGGTTAGTTGGAGTTTAAAAAATCAGCGCTCTACTGTGGTTGTATATCACTTCCCTCATATAATGCATGGTCACAGTGACGTCACAATGACGTCACTGTGAGTCACTTTGGTCACATCACGTCTGTGACCAAAATGCCACCACTCAGTGACGTCACATTGTGACTGAGATGGGACTTTCTTAAAAATCTTTAGAAAATTAAAAATATTCTTTAAAAAATGTTATTTATTTTAAAGAAGATGTTCCTGGCCATTTAAATTTCGTCACTTTTGTCACAGTTGCGTCACAATGTTAATGTCAAAGTAGTCACAAATGACACATTTTTCACAAATTTGTCATACCGTGACTTCAGAAAGTGGTCACAATGTGGCGTCACAAAAGTGCTCTAAAACGGCCATAACGACTTCGCATTTTAGTCACTGTGATTTCACATCGACATCACGTAACGTCACATCGACGATCGTATGGTCTAGGGCTCCTTTAACTTAGGAGCCTTAGTATGGTCACAAAGTCACAATGTGACTTCACAACGACGTCGCAGTGACGTCACCATGCCTTACGGGTTGTCAGTGGCGTAACCAGGGTGGGTACCCAAAACCATTAATATTGTAAGGTTTTCTTCTCATTGATTCATAGCAGAAAATTTTCTAGTTAGACAAGGCGAACAGAACTTTCAAATATTACAAGTATTTAGAGCCTTTGGACACCCACCCTGAATACGCCCATACCATGGTGTTAATTTTTTATGTTTTCCTGTAAAACATATTTTTTGAGAATGAAAATCTTTACTTGAGAATTGATAGCATTTGAAAAACATGCATTTCAGGTTTAAAAAAAAAATGGATTCATACACTCTAAAAACTATTTGCAAACATTTCCGAAAATCAATGGCTGCAACAAAAGCTGTATTTTTACAAACGTTTTTGGAAATCTAGAAATATGTTAATTTCTGAAAATCCTAGAGACAAAGAATGCTTTTCGGAATTCTGGGTGTGATGTAAAATGACATGGAGACGTTAGTTTCAAAACTGGTTTTATCTAAAATTTAAAATATCGTGTTTTCTCTATCAGTCTATTCTCTTGATAAACCTGCACAGAAAACACGCAACAATCCTAAAAAATCTGTATTTCTACCATTGTAAAGTCTTGTTTTACAATGAAAACCAATAAATGAAATCAGAGCAATTTCCCAAAATTTCATTTTCTGTGTAGGGTGAGTTTTGAAACCCGCGTCCTCACATATAATTTTCAATTTTTCATTTTATTTTATTAAATACCCTTTCTATAATTCATTGATTACTTTATTTAAAATTTTAGTTAACCCTTTTCCTAAGTAAATAGTAGGAATGATTCTCTCTTTCCTGAGTCTTGAAAGCTCTCACACTTAAATTCTAATTCTTTCACTTGTACATTAAATCTATCATTCGGGGAGAGTATATTGTGTGGAAAGAAAAAAAAACTGTTATAACATAATAATAAGTTTTTCATTATTTTTTTTCTTGTGTTACTTAAAAGTACCACCAGTGTATGAGATTTTAAAGTAACGGTCAAGTCAAATCTGAAGTTTCAAGCCCTAATATTTCCATATCCAAATAAAGCTCAATTTCAAAATTTATTACAGAACTTTAAGATCACTTTATCCTTCTAAATTGCAGACTTTTTAAAAATCGTTCATACCAAATATTTGTATCTTAAATATAACAGTCACACCAAATTTAAAATTTATAGCCCAGATAACATCACAAAAAATCGCTGTTTTAGAACTTTTTTTATTCTACCGACATAAAAAATAGCCTACGTTGGAGCAGAGACAGTCGCCAGCATTTTATCACCATTATTTTTTAATCACCTCAATAGTTCTGGATATTACTCCTAGAAACACATAAACTTTAGTGTTTATAACATTAGTATGGATAAGATTTTATTTTTTACTTTTCAGCTTACGAGCCTACGCCAGAATGTCCTAAGCCTAATGGAATATTTCCTAACCAGAGGAACTGCAGTTCTTTCTTTTTGTGCAACGATGGAGAACATCATAAACAAGAATGTCCGGGTGGACTACACTATGATAAGAAGAGGGTCAAATGCAATTTTCCAAAAGCTGCTAAATGTCGATGTAAGGAATTTTCAAACGAATTTTAATTTATTATTTTTTATTTTTAATTTTCAGTTATTTATCACCTTCCGAGTAACCCCAAAGGTTTATAGTGTTTAAATGAGGAATTGGACTTTACATTACACGTCATGTACAGAATGATTCAAAATGAATGGGACAAAAAGGCAAATAGCGTTAAATTGCTCTAGTGTACCTACTTGGAAAAAATATATATAAGGTGAGAATACAATGATATAAGCTTTTGCTGACGAAAGCGAAAAATATGCTCTTACGAACTCGCCACTAGAGGCGCTGTTATTCAGATTGGTGACATCCCCACAAGAGAGAGCATACTGTGTGTTAAAAATTGCAAAATTTTTATCGGTTTCCGTTGTTAAGGGACATTTTCTGACCAAGATTTTTAAAGAACTACCTCATCTTCGTAATATCATAAGGTGGATAGAGCAATTTGAGGAAATGCGCAACGTAAGAAAGCGGTAAAGCAAGGGATGATACATGTCAAAAACGAAATGGTGGATAACATTCGTGGAATACCTGTAACGAAGTCCCACAAAATCAACGATTCTTCCTATGAGGGTTCGTAATGGACAACGTATTCGTGCATCCATTTCTTTAGGACTTACAACAAATAAAGCAGAGAATATGTGGTGTATTGGACTCAATAATATTGGTTATTCTACGAAAAGCGTAACAAGAATATGCTTTACGTCATTTCTCATGTCATTTGACGGGTCCACATTGAACATCATTTGAATCTTGTGTAATTATAGTTGTATTTCAAAAATAAACTCATAACAGCAGTTAATGGTATGATTCATTTTTATTCCATTCATTTTGAATTATTCTGTTTTTGCTGAAAAATACTTTAAGAACATGTAAAATAACAAAAAATATTCATAAGTAATGTTTTTTTTTTAAAGAAAAAACTCTATTGTGAATATCCTAGCTGCACCTATATCGCCCGATGTTCCAGACTTTAAGTTACCTAGAAATCTTAAAAATATTACAAAAAATAACATGTTATTGGAACCTGCTACCATTGATACCATGTAACAATCAATGTACTAATGAAAAGTAAATGTTTTGTTCATTTCTACTATGTACTTTCAGTAAGATATATCAGAATAGAAGGAAGCTAGTTTAGTGGTGGGTTCAAGTTAATTCTTTGCACACGAGAGGTGACTCTCAATCACCATTGGTATTTTCCAGGTATTTTTCATTAATCGGGATGCCAAATGCTTTAGACACCACTAATATCTTACCGTTTATTTCGCCATCCTTTATCACAGATTATTCGGCTATTAGATGAAACAAAGAAAATTAGTTTAAAATATTGCTGTCCAGAGCGTTTGGAGCACCCGTTTACGCGAGACACTAGTGGTGAGTGAGAATCTTCAAAGGATTAAGAGATACCATGTTCAAATCTCAGTTCAGGCTTGGATATGCGAAATATGTATGATTCCCTATTGATCAGAGGTCCTATCTCATTACACTTTGCAAAAAATAATCGTAATCTCTTTAGAATTCCATATATTAAATAGTTTAAAGTTATAACAATTTATGGTTAAATATTTTACCAGTTAATGAACAATATTATCGTTTAATATTTACCATATCATGATTTAAAAAAAATTCCAAATTATTGTAAATTTTTTCATTATCTTACGATTGCAGCACCAACATATTGTTCAATCTATCACAACGCACCTAAAGAGTAATTTTACTGTATTGTTCTTAAAAAGTTTTCCCTTCAAATTTATACTTTCATGAATGAGGCATACATATATCTTTTTTTGCATTTTTTTAGATGGTGATAAGGTTAAGAAGCTTTTAAGAAAACCTTCATGTAAGTTCTCTTTTCTTTCATTCATAAAATACCTTATCTTTGTGGTGTCTAAGTACTTTTTCACTGTAAAACATCTGTGTAACGTTACTCCATAAAGTTGGTGGCAGCCAAGTTTCCACCAAGTTTATGGTGTTAACCGGTTTAACCAAGATAATCAGTGTAACATTACACTAAAATATAATGTTACACCAGTAACATATGTTTAAATTAAACCATTATATAAGTGAAAAAAATCACACCATAACACTGGTGGCACCAAAGCTGCCACCAGTTTTTTGGAGTAATGTTACACAAATGTTTTACAGTGTTTATAGAATGACGATTACAGATTACCCAAAATTAAGGTAGATGTTTGTATTTAACTCAAATATTAATTTAAAAACACAGTATAAACGGTTTATTATTTAATTGTAATTCAACTTGTGTATTACAAGTTACGAAGTCTACTGTCGAAGGCCTTCCAGATAAAAAAAAAAAAATAGAATAATCTAAAAAATATTGCGATAATTGTAACTGGCCTTTTGCGTTTTGTGGCCAGAAATTGTTAATATAATGATCAAAATAGCGGGACCATATCACTTTACATCCATAAATGATTAGCACAGCGATTACGAAAATGGTGTTCCACATGATTCGTGAATTATAAATCATTAAATTGACAATCACTATAACCAAGTTTTGTCAACTTAGCTTACATAAAATGCGTTTGCACCAAATCGCGATCGCTAAAATATAAAAGTTGACTGCACGCTCGATTGCAGAAAAAATTATTGTTCTTTATCTTTAACACTTTTTTAACCCCTTACAGATAGAATTTCTAATATTGCTGAAATATAGAGTGATCCAAAAATCAGGACGAACTTTAAAAATAAATAATTCAAAAACAAATCAAGATACAGAGATACGGTTTGCACCAAACGGATGTAAAAGAAACCGGGTTTTGTGTGGCAACGCAAAAAATAGTTCTGTTGGTGACCAACAGATGGCGCTATACTGATTTAATGCACCAAAAGATGTTTTAGAAATGAAAAAAAATGTTGACAACTTATAAGTCAGGTTAATTACAGTTAATTAGTACTACAGTGAATGTTCAATGTACTGTGCATCATTCAGAAGTACAGCTGTGAGACGAGGCACCTCACCGTTCACAGCATAGAATAACATTTCTTGCGTTATGACAGACACATTTTGGCGGATGGCATCTTTCAGTGCTGTTAATAATGCCGGTTGATAGCGATACACTTTTAACTTCAATAATCTCCACAGCCAAAAGTCCCATTGTGTCAAATCGGGAGGTCTTGGAAGCCATGCGTGAGTAAAGTAGCGACCGATAATGCGATCCTCTCCCAAATATTGAGCTTAGCAGGCGTTACACAGACAGAGTAATATGAGGTAGTGCTCCATCTTGCATAAAGATGACTGTTTGGAGTGCCTGTCGCGCTTGCAATTCAGAAACCCGACAGCGCCATCTGTTGGTTGCCAATAACACTATTTTTTTCGTAGCCACACAAAATCCGGTTTCTTTTCCATCCGTTTGTTGCATTTTGTTGCATTCCAACGTATTTTTGTACCCTGATTCGTTTTCGAATTATTCATTTTTAAAATTCGTCCTAACTTTTGGATCACCCGGTACATAATCATTTTTTAGATGATTTGTCGTACTGCATATCATAAATATTAGAGCTGGAAAAGATAATGAAATAACCTAAAATTTCGATACCTCTTTTAAACTCTTTAAAAGTTCGATTCAATTTCGAAAAATCCTTTTTAGTGAGACTTTATTATATATTATGAATCAACATCCAAGAGCTCAAGTTTCTGGCTTCAATAATTTTGAGTATTGATGAATTAATCAATAAGTCAAGAAAAAGCTCTTATGTGTATAGATTCCAGGCCTAGGCCTGAATGTTTCGTAATACAAGTCAAATGGCAAAAACTGATAGAAACTGATTTTTTCGCATCATTATCTGCTACTTATGGATCACGAAAATTGGATGTTCATTAGATTGCGTGGAACACTTGATTTTGGTTATTAAATTCAACATTTTAAAACTTTTGATTGTTATCTATCACTATTCCTCTGCTAAATTTAACAGATTTTGTATTTTATACATATGTAGATTTTTTGTACGGATGTCAGAGTTACCACTGGTCTCCCTTTTGAATAGCAATATATTCAAACAATAACTTTAGTAGTCTATTTCTATTATAAATGTTTTATGCAACTATAATAAGGTGGAAAGAGCGCCAAAAATTTACGATAACACACAATTAAAATTATAAAACTTTCTAAAAGATAATCACCTTAAAATCAAAACAATGCATAGGGCGCGTTTCGAGCTTGAAAATTAACCCAGTACTAAAATTAACCTAATAGTAAGATTACTATTATGAAATAGTGATGTTCAAAAAAACAGACCAATAGAAACTCTTGTGTTTTTATACCTTTTAAATTTTATTTTCTTTAAATAGATTTTCCTCCTTAGATTGGAAAGCAAAATTCATATTCAGTGCAACGATTACTTATATAAACCTACTTATCTTATACTTTATTACTTTCAATCCAATATGTGTGTGGTTATGGAAAACTTTGATGCAAATACACATGGAGATACTACACGACTTCTTTCAAGATATATCTAAATGAAGTTATACCTTATTTTTGGAAATTAGTGTTATTAAAACATTTATCAAGAAATTATTGTTTTAATTTAGCTACTGAAAAGCCAAAGCCAAAGAAGAGCAAGCACTGTCCAAAAATGGACGGTATATTTCCCAATTCAGCTAACTGCAGCACATTTTACTTTTGTGTGGACGGAACAGCCTACCTACAAGAATGTCCGCAAGGCTTGGTTTTCGACGAGAATAATGTGAAGTGTGATTTCCCAAAGGTTGTTGGATGTGAACGTAAGTTAAAAAAAATTCCTTTCTTGTCGAATTATTCGAGAAATTAATCCATATTAGTTTGTTTTAATAATTACTAAAATGATCATGTATACATAAAGGTAGGTTAAAACTTTTCGGATATACAGGACTAACTACAGAACTAAAATTCGGATAAACTATACACAGGATCAGTGGCAACAAATTAAAAAAAAAATTGGGGTTGTCTGAAAATTATTGGGTGGGCTCAAATATATTTTGGTAAAATGGTACAATCAGTTTGTTTTTCTGTGAAGGGTAGACTAGTGAAAGATGAGACTTTTAAGCCAAGCTATCGTGTTTTAAGATAGTTGTAATTTTTTAAAATTATATTCTAATGCGTTTTTTTAAATAAAGACACTAATATTTATTGTAATATCATAATATCATGAATATGACTACAAATTGAAACAGCAAAAAGTTAAATATTTACATTTCAGTCATTTTGGATTAGTGGGTGTGAGTCAGAGAATTAACAAGTTGAAAATTGCACGTGAAGCGTAGCAAATGAGGTGCGTTCGTACGATAACGAAATTTTAAAAATATCACTCTCATATACATAAATCTCATAAAATTGTAAACAGTTAATTACAATTAAATTCGCAACAAATAATGTTCTCCCTATACCATTATGTAATGGAATACTTTTGTGTGCCTTGTAAATAAATAACAAATGCTCTTTGCACCACATATTATGCAAAATGTAATTATAATATGTACTTTATAGATGCATATCAATTTTATTATGTTCGTATGAGTGTAACACCATTAAAATGCATTTGAAACGTTTTTCCCCATTGACCGGAATACTTTTGATTGTCCCTGTAATTGATCTATGCATCCGATTTTCATAAAATTTGAAATAACTCGACAAAATTATGTAATAATTATGTATTTTAAATTTCAAACGATTAAAATGCATTTGAAACGTTTTCCCCATTGAGCGTAATGTAATGGAATATATTTGATTGTCCCTGTAATTGATCTATGCATCCGATTTTCATAAAAATTGAAATGACTCGACAAAATTATGTAATAATTAGGTATTTTAAATTTCAAACGATTCGGTTGGGTAGTTTTTGCGTTGTTATATGCGGACAGACAGACGGACGGACTGAACGACAACTATAGGTGCTACGTATTTACATAATTATGAACGCACCTAAAAAGCGCGGTCATTGGCAAAGTAAATTTTGCTCTAGGGAGAAAAATGAATAGAAGAATGAAAATTGGGTACGCTAGAATTCAAAATTATTGGATGGGCTCAGGTCCCACGGGCCCATATAAGTTGAAGCCACTGTACAGGATAGCATAGTACCTAGATGGTATAGTGTGGAAATCAACTTACCAAAAAATGCTAAAAAAATTTTAAACTGAACTTGATCCGTATTAGTTTATTTTAATAATAACTAAAATGATCAAATTTACGGAAAGTTGTGTTATTTTTTTTAATACACATACAGAGTAGTATTGAGTGTAGAAGATAAAATGTGGGACCAAACAGTGCTAAAATTGAAACCCGTAGATCTAAAGGATGTTAAACGATGCAGGGCGATCACAGCACGTCTAGTAATTCAAACGTAAACATTGTATAAGGATTCAATCGTTTCAGTCTATGTAAAGGTAGGAGATGTGGATATGATCAACATTTGTCGTTCACAATCGTTCAACATTTACAGGACTAGCCGCCCTGGCGACCAGTTTGGTCTCCAAGTCTTAGGATTTGGGACTTTTCCTGTAAAAGACCTTTAAGGATGTCTACCCTTACATTAAACCAAAATATCTTTGATTTAATGCCAATCATTTAATTGTATATTGAATATTATGTGAGTTGGCTTATTTACATTTCACTTTGTCAAGATACTGTTTTGAAAGTTGAGTTGTATTGCATTTCACCTAGCAGAATGAAACTGAAGTGTGATTGGATTACATGCTCGAATTATTTTTGCATGGCAAGATTGATGGTTGGAGAACTTGCTATATGAATTATTACCTCCATAAGTTATTATTTTTTTCAATTATTGGAGAACTAGCGGCCCGCCCTCGCTTTGCTTCGGGTAGTCCCGTGTCACTACTGACATCGCAAATTGTTACTACCACTTCATCCCATTAAATTCAACTACTAAAACCATTACTCTCCTTTTAAGTAGTCGGGTAAAAAGTAGCCTGTATGTTAATCAGGTGCCAGATAACTCCATACAAAGTTTCATAAAAATCGATCCATCCGTTCTTAAATTATAGATGGTGTAACTAACACGACTTTGTTTTATGGATATAGATTATAGCAGCCCGCCCAGGCTTTGTACGGATGTTAAAAAAAATTCAAGTTATAAATTTTTACACACATACTCATACTCTCTTCTTTGTGAGTGGAGTTATTAAAAATGTGTAAACTTATAAAAGAAAATTCGGATAATAGTATTATTTTTTATTTATTTGTAATTCATACACTACATTTTTACTTATTTACTTTTTACATTTTTACCTATTTATTTTATTTTTACAACAATTACAGGATGTCTTTATACACAATAGATCTTGTAGGGTTCAGCCTGCGTTTGCAATGTATAAGCGGAAAAAATGAAATTTTTTACGACATCACATTAAAAACCTCAAAAATAACAGTATTTCTCCACTATTTAATGGATGTTATTATACATATAAACCTTCCTCTTGAATCACTCCATCTATTAAAAAAAACCGCATCAAAATCCGTTGCGTAGTTTTAAAGATTTAAGCGCACATAGGGATATAGGGACAGAAAAAACGATTTTGTTTTATACTATGTAGTGATGAATCTTTTTTTGTTTACTTTGGTGGAAACAGATTTTGGGAAGTTAATTTAAATTTCACTGAAGTAATCTCAAAATATCCATGTACTTCAACGCAATTCATTTTTCAAATATTATTTTTTTCAAGCGATCTCTTTAAAAGCATAAGTTTTATAAAGCTTTATCCGGAAAAATACTTTTGATAAAAACTGACCGCTTGGTCTATGTAAAGCGAAGTGGTCATCGCCACAAATCGTTGATGACATCCAAATGCTCTTATAATAATTATACAATAATTTGGCGACTTATCACCTGCGCTGGCTAACATGAAATTGGCTGCATAGCATATATAGAGTGAAGTGGGTAAGCCCGGAAGTGTTGATGACAGACACATGACTTAGGCTTTTATTATATAGATGATGATTCAATTTTTCGGAGCTTTAAATGCATTACAGGAATAGCTGGTTGCAATATAGGATGATTATGAAGCATATATTAAAAATGTAATGGTAAGTAGAGGGGATCTTAATAAGCAAATACAGGGCCTGATTACTGCACAGGCCAACTAGGCCGTGGCCTTGGGCTCACTGCTAAAAAAGGCTCAAATTTAATAAAATTTAGAAAAGTTTTCTTAACATTGCATTTCCTGCAATTATTTTCTAAAAAACAAAAATTATTTTGGTTAACTTGGCAAGCATATGATAACATAATGATACCTTTCGAATATTCCCGGGGGAGGGGGGGTAGCTAATATTTTGATGCGAGAGGGCCCTGAAAAGGTGCTGAACCTTGGGCCCCCTACAACCTTGGTCGGGCTCTGAGCAGACGTCATACAGGAATTTTAGTGCGGAAATGCAGCGTTGTAGTAGTAAAGAGTACTGTTGAGTTCGGCGAATAAAAACATTTCTCTGGCTTGAATCGGCAATTCCCGCAGGGATTTCGAACAACATGCACCATATAAAGCTTAACTAACTTTTTAAAAATTCCTCCTGCTTACATGGATATTAATATTTTTGCTTCCATTATTTCCCCACATTCATTACAATATACTACATAAAACTGTGCATGGATTTTTCGATGTATGGGACTTGACATTTAATATGATTTTTATTTTCTCTCGTGTATATCAAAAAATCAAAAATATTCAACAGACTCTCAATTTAAATATTTTTAAGTAGTAACTTTAAACTTCAATGTTAAATCCATACACAAAAATATTAAATGCACCATGGATAACAAGTAAAAAAAAATGCAAAAACCTATCTAAATTTTAAAAAGCGTTAGTATTTATCGAACAAACAAGCTATAAAAATATGAAACAGGGAGAAAAATCAATTTAAAGTTTTCATTTGTAATAGTAATTGCGCTGGATCTATTGACAAATTTTACAACATCTCGCGATATAATTGCCGTATAGTAAAAATGAGATGTAAAAATATTCCCAATCAAAGAAACTTTCAGTTATAGACCGGGAGGCAGCAGCACAGACAATCACCTCATCGATTTCAGGAATGAAAATCTAGGATTAGTTAAATTTCGATTCGCATGTTAAAACGCAATCCATCTGCCAAACCATATCTTGGTGGAAAAAGAACGAAATACCCGATTTTACCAATTGAGTCGTAGGTTTGCCATCCGGCTTTCCTGTACTCAAAATTAGGAAAACATAGAGAATTTGAAGCAATAAAACATAAAGGTAAACCTATGAGTCAATTACTAAAATCAGGGTTTTAGGTGTTTTCTATGAAGATATGAGCCAGGAGTGTAGTCGTAAAAATAACAGAGGATATACGCTCTAAGCAGAGGGTATACGCTCAAGGCAGAGGATATACCCTAGAGTGTGTTTACTATAGCTTTCTTGAGAAGCAGAGGATATACGGTGTTCCTTTAAAAGTTACAGAAGGTATACGGCGTATACCCCCGTATACCCTCCACTACATCCCTAGATATGACTTGGCAAAAAAATGCGTTTTAATCGAGATTTAATTAATCTTAGGTTTTCATCCGTGAACTCGATGTGGCTATTGCCTGTGCTGCCGCTTCTTGGTTGAAAATTTACATTTTGACTAATTTCACGATGCTTTGTCCACTTAATTAAAAAAAAAAAAATACGGAAAATGTAATTTTCTATAAAAATGACCCAGAAGTAATAAAGTAAGGGTACTACTTCGTTATACCGTAGACCAATTTCGCCAAATTATACAAAACGCCAAACTAATAGTCAAATTATACATAATGACATAATTTTTATTTTAAATAACGAAAAACAAATAATTAGTAGAATGTGAAAAATACAAATAAAAAGTGAAAATAAAAATCACTTTAATGACGTTTTAAACAGGCGTATCGTATTTTATGTCATTGAATGTGACATTCGTGACATTCACGATCATCCATTATTGGCATTTAATCTTATAGTTTGGCGATAGTTTTTTGGTCGACGGGATAACCAAGAAGTACCAAAACAAGTACTTTATTGTTTACAATTGATTCTTCTTAATTTCTCCTCTCAATAAATTTTCAGCTCCTCCAGGCATGATTACCGTCCTACGTTGCCCAACAGACGATGGCCTGTTCAGACACCCGACAGAATGTAGCACTTTCTTCCACTGCAAGAAAGGCAGATCCTACGAATATCATTGTCCCGAAGGACTCATTTTCGATTACAACGTCAAAAGGTGTGAATATCCAAGGAATGTTAAATGTCCAGGTAAAAAATCTCGAAGATCACTGGTACTTTTTCCTTTTTTATTTATTTATTTTGCTTTGAGGTAGGCGCTACAGCTATTCGCCGGCATAACCTTCAATGATCACAAGAAACCATATAGAACACTTTATTTCAGAATACTACTTTTTCCTTTATCCGGATACAAACGGTAAACCATTGTTGTCAATTTAGAGGGGCTTTTATAATTATAATTGTTGCGTATTATCGCTGCTTCCATGGTTTAATTTAATCGTTTTTACTTTGCGCCTCGCGCAAACGATAATATATTTTGTTGTTGTTGTTGTTTTCTACATTTTGAATTTGCTAGAAATTTTTTGAATGGAATTTTCTTTGAACTGGAAAAATGCAGTATGAATTTTATTAAGATATTATATTGATGAAAAGATATTAAATGTGCACAATAATGTTATTGTTTGTAATGTGAAAGTTAATATATATGTTTTTTATACATTCTGTGCTTGAATTTACTCAGAAGACATGAAAATTTATTTACTTACGATATAGAATTCGCTTGATCTCTCTTTATACATGATAATAGGTAAGATTAATACATTCATGCTGTAGTTAAGATATTGTAATTTTGAAAATGAATACTGATAATTTAAATATCAGTATTAAATAATATTGAAGAATTTTATAAAGAGGGATAGATTCAATAATAATAATTATTATTCAAAACGTCCAGACCACTATCACTGAAAAGTAATAGACCAGTCGGTGGCAGCACAGACAATCATCTGAGTTCTCGGTTGAAATTCCATAATTAGTTGAAACTCGATTCGCATATTAAAACGCATTTGATCTGCCAAGTCATATCTTAGTGGAAGACACCTGAAAACCCGCTTTTAGAAGTTGATTTGTAGGTTTATCATTGTGTTTTCCTGCACCTAAAAATATTAAAACATGGAGGATTGGAAGCAGAAAAACATAATGGTAAACCTACGAGTGAATCGCTAAAATCGGATTTTCAGGTGTTTTCTACCAAGATATGATTGGCAGACCTATTGCGTTTTGATATGCGAATCGAGTCTTAATTAATTTTGGAATTTCAGCCGGGAACTCGAGGAGATGATTATCTGTGTTGCCGCCTCCAAGTCTATAATCTTTGTTTTATTTAATGAGAGCTGTTCGATAATTAAATAAACTGAAGATTATCATTAAAAAAATTGCTAAATTAAAAAAAAAATTAAAAAATCTACTAAAATTAAAACATTTATAGCCAAATATTGCATCAATCATTTCATTGTCACATCATTGTCATTTTATTTAATTCCCATCGTGTTTAGTGAATTATGTAACAATAGACGCTAACTTACAATACAAGTTGTTCGATATTCTTAATTATGACGAAAATGTAAAATTTGTTTATACTGCAGGACTTGAAATTCAATTTTTCGAAGGAGGGGAGACTCCCTACCAACATTTACAAATGGAGGGGATTTTAGCTGTTTGGGAGGGAGAAAAAAATGCTTAAAACCCGCTATTATTTTATGTTCCATTTAAAGAATTACCAGAATACAGACATGACAAAAACGACTGAAGCAATTTTTATCAACAATTCAGAATAATTATGCAAAATGTGCTAAAAACTTTTATACTGTCTAGTCTTTATTGGTGGTAAATTCTTTCCTGGTGCTAATTATTTTTGTTACAGGTCTAATTATTGTTTTGATAATAACTAATAAAACTTCTAATTAATTTGATGTAATTATATTTATAATTAATTGTTATAATTAAAACCAATATTATTTTTCTTTATATTAAATGTACAAGATACAAATTTAATTATAAAATAATGCTCATTTGAATGTAGAAGATAAGAAGTATCACTATTGTTCGCATTTCTTTTAAAAAGGGGCAAGTCAAATTTATCGAAAAATATTTTTTCTTAAAGAACGAAAACTTTCGTTAAGTAAAAGGGTGCTTTTTGTTTAATGAATGGCTACTTTCAGGAATTGCATTAACTCAGAAAGATTTGGAGCTGCCAGAAACGGATTTTAGAGCTGCAAAGAAATAAATTAAAAAAAATAATTGAAGCAAGAAAATTAGCTTATTTAACAGAAATATGCACTTTCGTCAATATTATTTTTGGGGGGAGGCCGGGGTGAGAGGTTCCCTTTGACGAAATTTGCACTTTTTAGCTATCTTTTAAAGAAATTTGTCTTTTTTAGATCTTTTGATGAAATTTGTCGTTTTTTTTGCGAATCTTTTGACGAAATTTGTCGTTTTTTCGCGAATCCTTTGAGGAAATTTGCCGTTTTTTCGCGAAATTTTTGAGGAAATTTGCCGTTTTTTCGCAAAATTTTTGAGGAAATTTGCCGTTTTTCGCGAAATTTGAGGAAGTTTGCCGTTTTTTCCCGAAATTTTTGAGGAAATTTGCCGTTTTTTCGCGAAGTTTTTGAGAAAATTTGCCTTTTTTTGCAAAATTTGAGGAAATTTGCCGTTTTTTCGCAAATCTTTTGATGTTTTTGACGAAAGTTGACATATTTCGCGATCTTTGGGAGAAATTTGTCGTTTATAGTGAATCTTTTGTCGAAATTTGTTGTTTTTCGCGATTTTTGGACGAAATTTGTTGTTTTCCTGCGACTTTTTTTTATCGAAAACTGCCGTTCTACAAGACGAAATTAGCCATACTTTCGCGAATCTGTTGACGAAATGTGTGGGAAATTCGGCGTTTTTTCGCAATTTTTTAACAATATTTGCCGTCTTTTATGAAATGACGCGTCCTGTGGGATGCATAATAGCTGTTTTTTTGTGTGGCATCTCCGACTTTTTGCGTAATTTACGAGCTATAGCGCGTCCGTGGTATCACTGTTTCATAATTTTTTTAATTAAATGCGTTAATTTATTATTATTTTTTTTTTAATTCGGGGCAGAATCATCTTATTTTCGCCGCGGAAAATAGAACGAAACTCGTCAATCGATTGCTGGAAAAAAATTGCCAAATTTGTCGATCGGTCGCAGAAAAAATAGTGATTTTCAATGATCTTTCGTGGAACTCGCAAAATGTGTCGATCAGTCGCACGAAGATATCACAAAATTCACAAAACGGTCGTGAGAGTTCATCATAGTTTCAAAATGAAAAATTTTTTGGCGGGAGCCTCCCGTCCACGTTATTCTTTTGGGCGGGATTTCAAAATTTTAGGCGCGAATCCCGCCATCCCGCCCTGAAATTCAAGCCCTGTACTGTTAAAAAGTTATCTTTTAACTAACGATCATTCATCTTATGTCTTACACAAATATGCAGAAAACTGTAAACTGAAAATTTATAAAAAAAAAAAAAAAAAAAAAAAAGAAAATAAATAAATCAGAAACTATTCTGAAAATGCTCGATAAATATTCTGTAAATTTACCGTAGACTTTGCATATTACAGTCGACTCACATTAATTCGAAATCGGATAATTCGAATCTTCGCTAAATTCGAACTAAACATGAAGTCCCGAAATTTTCAATGGCAGAATAACGTTAAACATTTTCATTAATTCGAACTCATTTTTTCTTAGCTCGTTTAATTCGAACTGACGATAATTCCGATTTTTCATATTTCTTTTCTTTTTCTCTGATTTCAGATCATTTGAATAATTTTCTTTCTTTGATTTTTGTGAAAATTGTTCCAAACAAATATACATATAATCCCATGAATTTGATATCCACTTTCTTAGTGCCCCGTCTGTCCATCAGTATGCTTCAAATTTTCCTTCCATTGAGCTTGTTTCTAATCTTTTAATTAGTTTATGTATTTATACATTCTTATTTAATAATAAGTCATATTCTAATGATAACAGACAAAACAAATAAAAAAGAACTATAAAATTAATTCCTTTGTAATAGTACTATATTAAGCATATTTTCATTCTTTCCATAATTCGAACATTTCTTGCGGTTCCGACGAGTTCGAATTAACGACAGTTGACTGTATATCTATTTAAAAAAAAATACTTAAGACACAGTAAATTTGCATGCGTAAAAACAAAATATGGTTGCAGGGTTTTTTTTTTTTTTTTCTCTCCAAGTTATGAGCACGAATTACATTACATTGCGACTGTTTCATATTAGGTTTTTATAGTCCTATATGGCCCATCCCGCACGATCGTGCGGGCTAGACATTCATCTAATTTTTTTTTTCTTTTCTGAATCATATGTTACAAAAACCCGAATCGAGCGATCATTCTGGTTTGCAAGAGTAAAGTATCATTTTTTATCAACAGATAGCGGTTGTAGTACATGTAGTGCTTTTTGAATTATAAACATTCAAAATTTAGTGTTTCTAATGTTTAAAACACATTTTTAATTTTTAATTAATATCTCCTGAGATGATACTCCTGATGTGCTATTTTTTATGTAGCAATAACACTAAAATATTCAAACATAAATACGTTGAATTTGCTTTTTTATAATTTCATGATATGATTTATGAAATTAATAGCGGTTGTAGTACATGTAGTGCTTTTTGAATTATAAACATTCAAAATTTAGTGTTTCTAATGTTTAAAACACATTTTTAATTTTTAATTAATATCCTTGAGATGATACTCCTAATGTGCTATTTTTTATGTAGTTAAAATATCCAAGCATAAATACGTTGAATTTGCATTTTTTATAATTTCATGATATGATTTATGAAATTAATATTCCAAAAAATTATGAATTGCAACCTACAATTTTTTATGGTTTTAGATCTATTAAATCCTGCTTTATGGAAATCCAAAATTTCGAATTTTTCTTCATGCAGTTTTCAAATTTTGCTTAAAAAACGGCAAAATGATGGTTTAAGGAGCCGTCTACCATAGAAATTACTAGATGTTTTGAAATTTCTTATGCTATCCTGTATTCTAGCAGATTCTGCTTGATTTTAAATTTTTACACCGTTGCGTAGTGAAATAAATGCATTTTTAAGTGAAATTTGATTGCAATCTTTATCGCAATTTGTTTTCAAATTATTATTATTTTTTAAGTTTTTAGCTCACAGGCTATCATAGCCTGAGAGCTTATGTGCCCGTCCGTTCTGTATGTACGTTCGTTTGTACGTTCGTGCGTAACGCGATAACTCCTGATAAAAATATCCGATCCACTTGAAATTTTGTATGTAGGTATATCCTGACAAGGCGCTTCCCTGATTAGTTTTTGGAGTTCATTCGATATGTATAAGAGGGGGAACGGGAGGTTCATCCCCCCCTTAGTTGATATAAATGGGATTTTCATGCAGAATTAAGTTTTCGTTCAAAATTTAGATTAGGATCATTCTGATGAGGCGATTCCGTGACTGTTATTAGGTGTTCATTGAATAAGTATAAATAGGGGGAACAGGGGTTCTAATGCCCCCCCCTTAATTTGTATAAATGGGTTTTTCAAGCAGAATTTTCAGATTTCGTTCAAATCTCTGAATAGTTTTGGAATTTTAATGGTTAAGTATAAAAGAGGGGGATAACTCCTTTTAAATTATATAAATGCTAAATGGGTTTTTATTAAGAATTATCTCATTTGCTCTAAATTTTGGATATAGATTTTTTATATGATAAAGCATGTCTTTGATAGTATAGGAGGTTCAATGATTAAGTATAAAAAAAGAGGAAAGGGGAGAGCTATTTCCCCTTCTTAATTTTTTTTCGAACGGAATTAACCCTGGAAAATATAAGGCTTTAATGTACAATTAGTATTTGTAGCCTGTGAACTCAATGCCATCAGTTTAACTGGGCAGTATTCTTTATTATTACTTTTTTTGTCATTGTGGCAACAGAATTATGCCATGTTTGGACATTAAACATGGACCAATCAGAAAACGTGACATCGTGGCAACAGAAATCATTTTTGGACACTAAACATGGACCAATCAGAAAACGAATAAAATAAAATAAGTTGCGGAATTCAACAAGAATTCAGATATGCTTCAGATTTCCCAGTTCTGCACCGAGGACAACAACTATTTTCCAAATAGTTAATAAATTAGTAACTATGTTATTTTGTTAAATCTCAATTTAACAATTTCATCCGTGTGACTGGATTTACAGATGCAAGTGCAACAAAATAATTCTCATACCTATTTAAGAGCCCACCCTACTGATTGAAAAATCCCAGATGATAATTATTGTCAGATGTCATTATTTTCAATTATCTCGCTCAAATTTTAATATTTTGACGTGATTTTTTTTTAGGATAGCTGAGGACAATCCACAACCGGCCTAGTTTTTACCTTTTTTGATTTTGGTTTCAGATTTAAAAAGAAAAAAAAAACTTTAACTTTCAGAACCAGTTTGAACCAGTTATGAAACTGAAACTATCCTAATATAAAAGGAATATAACCAATCGAAAAAGTAAAAACTAGGCCGTTTGTGGATCGTCTTCAGCTATCCTATGCAAAAAAAAAAAAAAAAAAAAAAAAAAAAAAAATAAAAAAAAAAAAAAAAATTGCCAAAATATTAAAGTTTGAGCGAGATATTTGAAAAGAACGCCCCCATAGACTTTACATTATCATCCGGGTCTTTTTCTGCCAGTAGTGTGGGCTCTTAAGCATGCACCTTCAACCAGCTAAGTGCAACAACTACTTTTTATTTCTCTAGCGAAGTTAACCCTCCGCTTTTGTCAAAAAACTTTTTGTCAACGTTTAAGTCCAGGTAAAAAATAAAAAAGAATGCCCAGTTAAACTGATGGAATTGAGCTCACAGGCTACAAATACTAATTGTACATTAAAGCCTTATATTTTCCAGGGTTAATTCCGTTCGAAAAAAAATTAAGAAGGGGAAACAGCTCTCCCCTTTCTTCTTTTTTTATACTTAATCATTGAACCTCCTATACTATCAAAGACATGCTTTATCATATAAAAAATCTATATCCAAAATTCAGAGCAAATGAGATAATTCTTAATAAAAACCCATTTAGCATTTATATAATTTAAAAGGAGTTATCCCCCTGTTTTAAATTTAACCATTAAACTTCCAAAACTATTCAGAGATTTGAACGAAATCTGAAAATTCTGCTTGAAAAACCCATTTATATAAATTAAGGGGGGGGGGCATTAGAACCCCTGTTCCCCCTATTTATACTTATTCAATGAACACCTAATAACAGTCACGGAATCGCCTCATCAGAATGATCCTAATCTAAATTTTGAACGAAAACTTAATTCTGCATGAAAATCCCATTTATATCAACTAAGGGGGGGGATGAACCTCCCGTTCCCCCTCTTATACATATCGAATGAACTCCAAAAACTAATCAGGGAAGCGCCTTGTCAGGATATACCTACATACAAAATTTCAAGTGGATCAGATATTTTTATCATGAGTTATCGCGTTACGCACGAACGAACATACAGAATGGACGGGCACATAAGCTCTCAGGCTATGATAGCCTGTGAGCTAAAAAGTATCAAATTCTTTTACGAAAACATTGATAATCTGTAAAAATTGCCTTTAAAATGTTTCTTTTCTTTTGTTTCTTTTTTTCTTTTCAGAGCATCATTTGGACCGGAGAAAGAATATTCACAACTACATGAAAGTTGTCCAGATAAATATTCATGACTATGTGACTTGAAATATTTAGGTCTTTTTTTTTCTTTTTAGTCTTTTGTGTAATCTACGGTATTGCTCAAATTAATCGGATATGAAACAAAAATTAATGTCATTTTAAATTTAATTAGCGAATACCAACCCATGTATGAACATTTGTACTGAGGTTGGTACATTTGCTTATAGACCGAGATGCAATGACACAGACAGTCACCTCAACGAGTTCACAGAGGAAAATCTACGATTAGTTAAATCATAATTCGCATATTAAAAACGAATCAGTCTGCCAAGTCATATCTTGGTGGAAAACACCTGAAAACCCGATTTTACCAGTTGACTCATAAGTTTCCCATTATATTTTCCTGTTCCCAATCTGCCATGTTTTCATACAGTCGGGTGCAGGAAAGCACAATGGTAAACCTATGAATGAACTTCTAAAATCTAGTTTTTAGGTGTTTACCACCAAGATATCACATGGCAGATCGAATGGGTTTTAATATGCAAATAGAGATTTAACTAATCGTAGATTTTCACCCTTTAACTCGATGAGGTGATTGTCTGTTTGTACATTAACATATCTGATAATTTCCTTATTCTAACAACTACAAATCATGACAAAATTCCAAACTATTACGTAGAATGTAAAACAAGTTTTCTCCAAATGCATTTATGGAACTTTTGAAATAAATGAGTTACATTATACAATGCCATGAAAAATTAAAAGGACAACCATAAAAAAGATGCTTTATGTTAATTCTATTAAGGGACTGTCAATGAAGGGTGATTGGTTGGTAGCTCAATGTCAACGGTCAAATAAAATTAACTTTCGGTACAGAAAAATATGCCAATTTTTGAGCATTTGTGAAAAGGAATGCAAGTAAGTGTTTTTAAGTCTAATTACAAGGATTGTACGAATATTTTGATAAAATGTTCTCTTTTAGTAGGTGGAATATGTCGTCCAAAAGACATTTGATCGATTGTGAGAAATTAAGTGCAACAGGGAGACTAGAAGCAGGGCAGACACTGATTGACAATGACATATTTTTAAGTCTGCTAACTTGTGCCATAACAGACTCTCAGGACCATATTTTAGTGAAGACTGCTAAAAGAAACAAGCAACTGACATCAGTTCAGATTGCAAGAGAGTTTGTTGCAGCAATAGGAACTTGACTTTCAAGATTTGTTGTGAGTGATAGGCTTTATACAGGGGAACCCATGATTTGTATTCTACTAACTCTGGCAGAGAAATGCATCCGGTCAAAATGGCGCATCGTAAGTGGTAGAGTATCATAAATACCGGAAACGAATTCTCTTTACCGATGAATCCCGATATTGTTCGGAAAATGATTTCAGAAGCGTTACAGACGCGTTCAGACGAGTGAAAAGCACATGCAATAAAGTTACAAACATCATTGAAAAACATCAATACATAGGTCGTTGAATCACGGTATGGCGGGCATGAATGGTCCCACTGACCTATACATTTTTACCAGTGCAATTGTAAATGGTGAAATGCACGGAGATGAGGTTCTTGATACCCATGTCAAGTGTTTTAGGGTTGCGATTGGTAAGAACTTCTTCTTAATAGATGATAATGCACCAATTGCTCTCAAAATCCACTACATAACTCAGTATGGCACTATCCACTTACAGAAAAAAAAAATGTCGTTTCATATTTTATGGACGTCTTTTAAATGTTAAATTCAAACTTTATACATGTAATATACAGACGCAAATTTCGTACAGATTATTTTACAAAGCAGGGCCGGTGACAGGTTTCACGGGCCCCTGGGCAGGCAAAAATTACGGGCCCCTACAAGAAAACATACAAAAATTTGCCGCTTATTCGAATCATCGTATAATCAAATCAGTGTTTTTTTTCTTCATTTTTTAATTTAAGAAAGTAATGTTTATTGTCTTTTATTTGAATCAATGCTATTCTCTCTAACTGAATCACATTCAGATTAACAAACAGGTTTAATTAAAAAGGTGATTATTAAACTTTGAATTTTGACATAAAAAGATTTACTTCAGAGTATTTTGAAATTTTACATTTCATCAGCTTGACAATTTCAATGTTTATGACACAAAATATTTGCACACAAAAACACTTAATTTTAATCAGTTGTTAAATAATTAAAAAACGTCCCCTATAAAAAACCCTCTCCTATAAAAGTAATGCATCTGTAATGATTCGAACTACCAATTAACTAGTATGTTGAAATATACCAAATAATATTTGTGCATCTGAAATGAATGTAAAATTAATTAAAAAATTTTATTTAAAAATTCCATAAAATCATAATTTAGAATATTTTTAAAAAGTTTTCTGCTCATATCATCATTTTAAATTTCGATTTATGAGAATTAGGATATTATTATTATTATATAAAGATAATAGCAAAATTGTTAAAACACACAATGAAAAACTTGTTTTCTTAATAGAATGCTAGACTACGAACGTTAATAATAATTTCACGACTCTGTGACATAGCAATCGCGTTCATAAGTGTTTTAGAATATTTAAATAAATTTCATATAAAAAAATTTGCTGAAAAATACCAGTATGACATCTGAATTGAGTAGGAATTGGGAATATTCGGTCAGCGCGGGAGTCACAATAGACTAGGATGTGGGCTTGAATCTAATATTTTGAAATAAATTTTTAAGACAAATATGGCTTTAAAATCTTGATTCTACATTAAACAACGGATAAAAAAACTGAAAAAAAAATTATTAATATAATTTTTAATGGAAAAGGGGAAAATAAACTGTTCCTATAAGTGGAAATCTTTGTTTTCATGATTAAGGCTCTTGAGTCGTTTTTCACGATTTTTTATGTGTGTTAACAAAAACACATTGTCAAGTGTATAAAGGAAAAAAAAATGGGAAAAAACTTTAATATTATACTTCAATTTTTATGTAAAGCGGCAAACATTATCAACAACATTTGATTTTTCACTAATCACACGCACAGTAGGTACAAGACTTCTTAAGAAGGTTTTCTGAGGCTTCCCCCCCCCCCCACCAAAAAAAAAAAAGATGAAACATATTCCCCCTCCCCCTCGTCCGCAAGATTTTGGTGCATAGCTTTATTTGATTTTCCATTCGAGTTTCATTTTATACCTAACAACACCAGCAGATCTTCACTGGTCGGTTTTTCCAAAGCAAACAAATGAAACAAGTGAACGCATTTCTTGTCAAGTTGCACCGTTTTCGCCAACTTACATTTATGCGAGTTACGTCTGTCCCGACTTCGAATCAAACAAACCTCGAATCAATTTTTTATTTCGACACAGATTAAATTCCAATTTTCAAGATTCTGTTCATGTACATAGGAAAAGGTTTGATAGTCTTATAACTTGAATTTAATCAAAGCACTATTAAATTTTAAATATTAATTCTTCATTTAGAAAAATAAATGAATAAATAAATAAATCGTCGCAGAACGTAAAAGAATGTCAGAAACAGCATAAAATTTTTTCGATGTTTGCATGCAACAAAATTTACTGTATTGGGCTAAAAAACTGAAACTGGACCTTTTTACGTACGTTTAAAAAATTTCCTCAAAAAAGCGGAAAATTCTCGAAAAATGCAAAATTTGACAAAAAAGTTTGCCATTGAATTACTTTTACTAATGTTAAAACCGCCGCAAAAAATCCTAAATAGTGCAAAATAAATAAGTAAGTAAATAAAATAAATAAGAAAGTAAATAAAATAAATAAATAATATGGAAGTCGGTACATAATACAACATACGGTACGGTATACTACAAAGCAGGTAAACAAGAATTAAAAATACAATGTATTTTGAAAGTGATAAAGATTTTTTTTTAAAATATTCACTATAATAAAGTAGTAAATAGATGTTTCAGACAAAATATACAACTTAAAAATACAATATGAACACAATAGAATGTATTGTAGAGGTCTGCACGGGCTGGGCCGGGTAGACAGAATTTAAATAATTTTTTTAACAAGCCAGGCCGGCAAAATAATTGAACGAGCCAGATTGATAAAAGGGCCGGATTGATAAAAGATATTTAGCGGGCCTACCGGCCCATTATAAAGTTTTAGCAGGAACGATGAAATGTGAGCTTTTTTCAATGAATATGGCTTTCACGAGAGTAAACATAAATGCGCATCACGAGTCGATACTAGTTTGACATCATCAATACATAAATGTAACTTATACAGCGTAAAGATCGGCATCGGACAGTTATATTGTGTGTAATCCGGGCTTAATATTTTTTTAGAAAACCAGTGACGGGCCGAAATCAGAGCTGCATTGTTTTTCTACATATAGACGAGCCGGGCAAGAACTAGACTTAATTGTTCTCAAGATGTGTCGGGGCAAGACAAGATGATTTGTAAAATTATTAATAGCGATAAAGAACTTATGTTAACGCAATCTTTGAATATGCATATACACTATATTGCCATTGATTATGGGACACTTGCGATTTTAGACATTTTACTAAATATCTAGAAAAATACATGAGGAATCATCTCGAAACTCTTAGTGTATAAATATAATAGTATACGTCATACATCTCCGTGAAGATTTTTTACAGAAACTCCATAGGGGACCGTCAACAAATTAAAAAAGAATGAATATCTTTTGAATAACCCTGTCAAAACTAATGTAGCAAAAGCGCTCAAACTCTAGATTATGATTGAATGCCTTATTGTAATACACTGTGTTCATTTTTATGCAAATAGCATGCATACTTGCAGAGTAATTAAGGTTTTTATAAAAATGGTCCTAAATTTTTCCAAGTTTTTTCCTTATAATTTTCAGAGTTCTTAATATAAAATAATATTTTTTTCAGAAAATATGACAAACAACATTGCACACAGTACCCTGTAATCAGAATTAAAAAATAATGAAAATTGTATACAAAATGAGTTGGTTTACTAAATAATTTTTTACTGCGCATGCGTCAACGATATCAAAATTTCATTTGCATATTATGTTAACTAAATGTATAGAGCAACTTTTGTGAAAGTCACAAAATCTTAACTTGAAAATTCTGAAAATAATCGTCAATTGAATAAGTTGAAAATCCGTTATTCTCAAAATGAAGCAAAAACAAGAGGGGTTGTATCCATATATTCATTGATTAGTGTCAATATAGAATACACAATACGGGATGTTACGACTACTTTTGGATAAAATCCCTCATTTTTTTTTTTGCTTCATTTTGGAAACAACGGATTTTTTCCTTTTTCTACAGACGATTACTTTCAGAATTTTCAAGCTATAATTTTGAGACTTTTACAAAAGTTGCTCTATACATTTAGCTAACATAATATGCAAATGAAATTTGGATATCTTTGACGCATGCGCAGTAAAAAATTATTTAGTAAACCTACTCATTTTTCATACAATTTTTATTATTTTTTAATTCTGATTACAGGGTACTGTGTGCAATGTTGTTTGTCATATTTTCTGAAAAAAATATTATTTTATATTAAGAACTCTGAAAATTATAAGGGAAAAATTTAGAAAAATTTGGGGCCATTTTTATAAAAACCTTAATTACTCTGCGAGTATGCATGCTATTTGCATAAAAATGAACACAGTATATTACAATAAGGCATTCAATCATAATCTAGAGTTTGAGTGCTTTTGCTACATTAGTTTTGACAGGGTTATTCAAAAGATATTCATTCTTTTTTAATTTGTTGACGATCCCCTATGGAGTTTCGGTAAAAAATCTTCACGGAGATGTATGACGTATACTACTATATTTATACACTAAGAGTTTCGAGATGATTCCTTATGTATTTTTCTAGATATTTAGTAAAATGTCTAAAATCGCAAGTGTCCCATAATCAATGGCAATATAGTGTACTTCTTGGTGGTTCTTAAATTCACTTCTCAATAACGCGAAAGTTTGACACATTTTCTAACTAATTTTTAATTGTAAAAGTATAAAATTAAAAATTCTGACTATTGAAGGGATTTGGAATCGAATAGCGTTTTTCATTTTTGGTAAATAAGACACTTGTATAACCTCGTTAAGCACTTAAATAACACACACATACACACATTATATATATAAAGCCATTAATTGTATTACAATATATGAACCATTGAATTTAATAACTTATACCACATTGAACATGGAGGAAAAAAATAATTAATTAAAATGAATACGAATGGAATTTGTAGAACCAAAGCAGAATCTTCAGGCCCCAAATACTTTAGAACTAAAAATGAAGTGTGTGGTTTCATCTTCGTATTTGCCATGAAAAAGCAAAATAATACGAATTTGGGGCTACCAACATACATCAAACCAAAATTAAATGAAGAAAAAACATCAAAAACAAGGCACATCAAAATTACTAAATTGGATAGCAAAATGGAAAAAAGAAAAAATTAAAAATAATTATCGTCAACATGATAATAAATAAATAAATTAATAATTTAATTAAAAACGGAGTATTGTGATAGCAGAAAAAATAAATCATACACCATAGTTTATCCTATTAAGGTTTAAAACAAAATCATTTAATTTAACATAGATATATGCACATAAATTAATAATTTGAAAAGAAATTAGATGAAATTTTAGAATTAAGTTAGTTCCATATAAAATTTAGGATTCCCTGTTAGAGGTCTGGACGTGCCCGGGCTTAGCCTGTGAAATGGTTCCGAATTTTCTTACGGGCCGGGCTGATAAAAAAATCTGCGGGCCTACTTGCCTGTTATAATGATTTATACAGAAACGACAAAATAGGAGCTATTTTCAATGAATATGGCTTTAACGAAAATAACTATAAATATACGTCGCAAGTTAATAACAATTTAACAACATCAATACAGAATTGTAACTTGCCGAGCCGGCGAAATGGTTCCAAATTTTCTTACGGACCGGCAAAAAAATTGAACGGGCTATACGGGCTAGGCCGGGCCGATAAAAAAATTTGTGGGCCTACCGGCTCGTTATAAATATTTATACAGAAACGGCAAAATATGAGCTATTTTCAATGAATATAGCCTTAACGGAAATAAATATAAATGTGCGTCGCGAGCCAATAACAGTTTGACAACATTTATACACAGAATTGTAACTTGTACAGTGTAGAGATCGTCATTGGACAGATACATTGTGTGTAACCCGCGCTTATTATTTTTTTAGCAGACTCTTGCCGGGTCGAGATCAGGTTTACATAGTTTTTTTTAACATACAGACGAGCCGGGGCGGAAATAGCCCCAGTTGTTCTCAAGATGTGTAGGGTAGACAACGTGATTTGTCAAATAACTAATAGCGATAGAGATCTTATGTTAACGTAATCTTTGGATACATACTTCATGATGGTTCTTAAATTCACTTCTCAATAACGCGAAAGTTTGACACATTTCCTGACTAATTTTTAACTGCAAAAATATGAAATTGACAAGCCTGACTATTGAAGGGATTTGGAATCAAATACCTTTTTTCGTTTTTTGTAAATAAGATACTTGTATAACCTTATTGAGATACAAGAGAATCTTGTCAAATGGTTGACGATTTTACTCCCTTCCCATACTGTCGCTTCCGGAAAATCTATTCAAAAAGCTAACTTCGACCGTATTTTCTTAAATTGCTTGCATCAAAAAATGGATAACGCCATTCGATTACATATAGTTTCTGAATAAAAACACCCACTAATCTTATACATGTCCGGAAAAAAAAAAAAAAAAAAAAAAAAAAAAAAAAAAAAAAAAAATCAGAATTGCATCAAAAATCAGCTCTTTTGGATTTGAGAATGAATTTGGACATGAAATATTTAATAAAATGATATAGAAATTTTTTCATAAATCTATTTTTATTATACAGCTTTAAAAGTTGCGATGTTTTAACTTTCCTTTTTTTTCTTTTACTCTAAACCATATAAACTTTTAAATGAATCTTTATTTAAATTTTGGAAATCTAAAAATCTAAGTAATCATTAATGTTGCTAATGTGTATTTCCTGTTAAATATACTGTAAAATCATTCCATAGATATGTATGCAGTATTCTTTAAAGGTATCCTAATTATATGATAAAAATCTGAATTTTTTAGAAATAGTAGAAATTGTGACGGGCCGGGCCGGACAGTCCTGTTTTCACTGATTTTTGTACGGGCAGCGCCGGGCCTAGAAAAATATAAAAAGACCGGGCTGGACCCGGGTCGAACTTTTGAGTTTTACAATGTGCTGAGCCCGTGCTGATCTTTACTTCCTATGCTCTCAATTTCGGGCCCTTTCAAAACTTTCCAAGAGAAGCATGTGTTTCTCGTGTCTAATCGGTAATCAGAGCCTGTATAAAGAGACTCGGTATCCCAAGGGGATCGCAATTAGTGTGAGCCGGGCCCTAGCAGTTGCATCGTTTGTCCGATAAACGCATCGGTCTTCCTGTCACCTCTGTGGTCATTATTAGATGGACCTATTGTAGTCTAGAGGCTCTTTTGCCTAACGGCATGGGCATGTCTGTGGTCAGAATAGGGTCCTTTCTAAATTTCTTAGGCAAACAGGAAGTTCCTGGCGGTTTGTAAGAAGACGAATGAACGAATTGACAGCTTTTAGATTAGTACTTACCTCATTACAAGACAAGAAGAGATAAGATCTGTTTTGTTCTATGCAGCTATTTTGTTACCAATAGTATGTCTCTAGTGAAAATCTTCTCAGAGCAATTCTGGGAAACCTTTTTTAGTTAACTTGTAAATTTAAAAAAAAATGTGTGCAAGTTCAGATTTGGAATAATATGAAATCTTTATATTTGTTCGGTACGGTGCGGGCCCCTCTAGCTCCCGGGCCCCTGGGCAATTGCCCCCTGTGCCCCCCCCCCTCTCACCGGCCCTGTCACAAAGCAGTCTAATTTCTTGACTGAAAAAAATCCTAGGTAGATAGATTGCTAGAAATAAATCAATTACACACTCTGTAATTTCTATCATTATCTCTCTGTTAAAATTTTCTCTCGGGGGATATTTGCACAATGTAGCAGTTTTTAGCTCAACTTGTTTGCAGCTTTTACAACTTAATTCCCAAAAAATCTCATTTCAATGGATTGGATAACATTCCTGTTTCCTTTTACCGTCAATAGATGTCACTAGCAACACCTTTTATTGATAGCATTCTCTTTTAGATTGTTTCAACGCTATAGTTTGGCGCAAATTCTTTGTAAACTTCCTTACATATTCGTGGTGTCAAGACATTTTGTTTTAACATGTGTTTTCATTAGGAATGAAAAACTAGTCTCCTATGCTACCAAGCAGCAGATTTTCAACCTTCACGAATAAACTCAGTGATTCAGCAGTCAGAAGTCGCAACCAGTCGTGTGTTATCAAAATGTTCAAAATGATCGACATAACCAAAAATACACAAAAAATCGCATTTTTTTTCTTTTGTCATTAGTGATAACACAACAAGTAAAATTTGAAATCAAGCTTTGACGCTCAAACACTATTCGCCAAAAAAAAAAAAAAAAAAAAAAAAAAAAAAAAAAAAAAAAAAATGCACTAGTAACAAGTTGCCATCGATAGGGGATCGAGACATTCCCTATGCGGCGTATATGATTTTGGTTTATTATTATTATTATTATTTATTTTTACGACATTTGTGTATTAAAACGTTGTTTGTAGTTTTAAACTTGTGTATTGAAATTCGCACAAAGTGTTACAATTTTGCTTATAGATCTGATTAGTTTTTGGTATATATTGCTCAACATATGACGCTGCTATGCTGCATTATTCACAATTTTCACAATAGCCATAGCTGAAGAGCTAGAGCATGTATCATCCTAAAACTTTAGATTTAGTTAGTCCTTGATATAATATGGTGCTCATTACGTTTTGGTGCAAATCGTTCAATAGGTGGTGCTACCATGATGCATTATTCATGATTATCGGAATAGCTCTATCGCAAGGACTAATGCACGGAATTTCGCAAAACTTGAGACCTTGATATAATCTAGATCTGATTAGTTTTTTGTGCGTATCGCTTCACGAGGGGTGCTGCTGCGCTGCATTATTTACAGTTTCCTCAATAGCTATATCTCAAGAACTATAGAGCATCGATTTTCATAAAACTTTATATTAAGTTAGTACTTGATATAATATGATGCCGATTACGTTTTCGTGCAAATCGCTCAACATGTCGCGGTGCCGTGATACATTATTCGTGATTATCGTAATAGCTCCATCTCAAGTATAATACATGAAATTTTCTAAAACTGCAGGTTCAGTTAGTCCCTGATATAGATTAGTGCTGTTTAGTTTTTTTGGTGTAAATCGTCTATAGGTGGCACTGCTATGCTGCATTTTTCACAATTTCGCAATAAATGTATTTCAAGAAGTAATGCATGGATCTTCATCAAACTTCAAATTCAGTTAGTACCTGATAAAAAAAATTGATCCTGATTAGTTTTTGGTGTACATCACCCAACAGGTTGCGCTGTTATCCAGATTTTTTTTAAGATTTTGCAATAGTTCTATCTCAAAAACTAATGCACGGATTATCATCAAACTTCAGATTCAGCAATAAGTTGACATAAGTTGTTGCTGACTAGATTTTGATTTAATCCATCTGACCGGTGTTGCTGCTATACGTCATTTTTGAAAGTATTAACATGCATAAAATAGAAGAAAGTTTTAGGATTTCTACATCTAACTAGTTCTGCTTAGTTTCTGGAATTCTTTTTATGCTTCATCGGAATATTTTTAG
Source organism: Maratus speculifer (assembly GCA_964019185.1). Lineage (NCBI taxonomy): Eukaryota > Metazoa > Arthropoda > Arachnida > Araneae > Salticidae > Maratus > Maratus speculifer. Next base: position 111,112,737 of record OZ025301.1, read on the forward strand.
ACTTCTTGAATTGTCAGTCGTGATCTGTTACATAACGCTCGAAATTAAACCTGAAAAATTTCTGTTCAAATATGATTTCTAATTATTCGTTTTTAATTATTCTACTTCTTAAAAATTGCTACTTTCATTCAGTTTTTAATTGCATTCCTAGAACGGCCTTGTATGCTTTGGGAATTGTATAAGAAAATTTTAGAGCTCTACGGAGCATAGACTGGGAACTTCTATTGCAAACATAAAATAATCTTTGAATTGAAGAATAAAACTCGTAATTTTAAATAGATTTCGTAAGAAATATTACCTATTTCAGTCATTACCATGGTACGATTTTTGAAAAAATTCTTCATAACTTTTCATTAAATGATCCCCAGAAACCCAAAACCACCCCCATCTATAGGGTATAATGTATGCACTAAATTTTGTCCGTGGGATAAAAGTCGCAATTATGCACGAATCGTCTTCAAACTCACCAAATACATTGAAATGGATAATATATCGGCGGGGATTGCAAATGGGCAAAATAGGCCTAATGGGATGATAATAAGGAGGGTTCAAACATTTGAATACCGCCTTAACATGGCTCTGACAAAACCAGCTAAGCAATGACAAGACAAAACAAAACAAATTTCGTTATAGCAGTTGCCAACAATTTTAAAAAAACACAATAAGATTCTTACTGCAATAATTATTTAACTATTGCAAGATTTGCACGTGAGAATTGAAAAAAAAAAAATAGTTTGGCGAATTTAAGAAAAATTGAATTTTACGTCATGACTTTGCTGTAGCAAGATTTCTATATGAAAACTAAAAATAAAATAAATAGCTTAACGGATTTTTTTTTTTTTTTTTTTTTCAAGCAAACATTAAGTTTTATTGAAAATATATTGGACGAAAAGCAGGTGAATGTATACCGTTATGTGAGTTTGTAAAAAAGCATTGAAACATGATAAAAATCAAACTCTGGAAATATTGGCATATTTTAACATTTGAAGTCTTCTGATTTTCTTTTCGTCATTTTAAAATCTATTCCACATATGTATACGCGTCTTTATATTAGAATTTTCACAAAAGGTTTAGGTCCCCAGAACTCATTCTTAATGATGAAACTGGGTTTATCTCTAATCTTGATTTAGGTTTTGCTGGTGATATTTGCATCCAGTGTTGTCGCTGTCGCTCGCCATTGCGCTAAATTGCGACTAAATTCTTCATTTGGCGAGTAAACAAGCGATTGGATTCGCTAAATTGCTAGTGCTCAGTTTTTGCTTTTTCTTTCTTTTCCTTTTCATTTTTTTCTTTTTTTTTGCGTGTGTTGTGTGTGTGTGTTTAATATTTGTAATTAATTTTTTTTTTAATATATTTGTATAATAACATATTTTTAATATATTTGTAGCGGATAGTTGAATTTCAATTAATAACAATCGTTGTCGCAGTTATAAAAACTTAGTTTTATTTAAAACGTCTTGAGGAAAAAAAAGCGGGGGGTACATTAAAGAATTAAAGATAATTTTTTTAGTGGTACACGGCGAATCTATTTGGCTAATATTTTTTTCATTTTATTTTTAATTAGCCAAATTACTAACGTTGGTCAAATGTCAGTGAGAACACTGTTTGCATCTAACTTCAAAATTTATCTCCGCCTGTAGGCCGAGTCGGCAGGAAAATTTTTTTCCCTTGGGAAAAAGAAAATTAACATAATAATAATAATATAACAATTATTTCGTATTTAATATGTTTTGTGACAAATCTTTACCCAGTGATTATTCTATAGATAGCATGTATTTATAATCTTATAAATTTGATATTTTTAAGATGTATAAATTAATTTGAGCAATACTGTAGATTAAAAAAAATAGGTTTTGCCAAATAGATGAAGACGGACCTCGACTATACAGCACTAATGCCACAATGAAGAATACTTACTGGTGCTCTGTTTATTGTTAAATACTTCGCAAGTTGTTTTACAGTTTTTTAAAGAGACTGTGTTATCCAAACTGTGATATTTCAGCACAAATAGGAGTGCTATTTCAATCATGTAAAGCTGAGATACCATGTGTAAAATTTTTCTTTTATTTCTTTGAGATCAATAAATTTTGTTAATTCTGTTTGTTTTGTTATTTATTGTGTAACACTATTTATAAATGCATTGCAATTTGCAACAGACTTACTCAGTGGCGTAGCTAACGAGGGGCGGTCCGCCCCGGGTGTCACCCTCTAAGGGGTGAAATCTAATCTTTATTTACAAATATACATGCATTATCTTATAAGATTTTGAAAAAAAATCTGAAATAAAATGAAATTTCTAGTGCACGATGTATCAGAATTGATTTTCTTTTCTTTGAAAAAGTGAAATTTCACACAGAATGGGGCGTCTAAATAATATATGCACCAGAGAACAAAAAACAACCTATTCAACGAGTTGGTACAAAAACAAACTTTAAAAGATAGAATTTTCTTCTACATATAGACACCGCACTGATTTATACAGACTATGGGACAAATATTAACCCCCCCCCTTTTTTTTCCTTTATGCAGGAAAACAAAAGGTAAATAAGGAATCGTATGGTCATTTGTTACAATAACGTATAATTGTGATTGAGAAAATATGACGGATTGCGGAAGTGACGTCATAGTGGGTAGAGGTGACACCATTTACATCCGCCCCAGGTGTCACCCATCCTAGCTACGCCACTGGACTTACTTACACGCAATATAATAGGACTATACATCGACGTCGACAAAATTTAAATACGTACTCAAACATAAGTATAATTTCTAACTGAATTAAATAAAATCCAAAATCATTCTAAAATTTAATTTTTTTTAACTATTCTAGTTGGATGTTCCAATTTCAAAACTTTCTTCTATTTCATACGTTCATTTTAATATTTAAAAAAGTAGTTACACATGTTAATGCTTTAATAATTTTAATTCAATATTATACCAACTTTGATTTTCATCTTAAATTTCTTCTTCAGTCAATTAATCGGAGTAAAAACGAGTTTAGAATGATAGGCAGATTTTTTTTCAAATTCAGGGAGGACCTACTTGCCATACCCAAAGATAATCAATCATACACAAAAATTTTAGTTCAGTTCTATGCATAACTTCACACATTTTTTATGGTAAAATAATGAAAATGGCACAGACATCGTGATTATAGCGTCCCCTTCCAGCGGATTTTTTTTTTTCAAATTGAGGGCAGAGCTACTAGCCATAGCCAAAACACTTACACAAAAAATTTCGTTCAATTCGATGCATAATTTCATACATTTTTAGTCGGTACAATATTGAAAATGGCACAAAAATCGCTATAACTTTCCGACGGATTTTTTTCAAATTCAGGGAAGACCAACTAGCCATAGCCAAACACACAAAAAATTTCGTTCAATTCCATGCATAACTTCATATAGTCGGTACAACATTGAAAATGATACAAAAATCGCTATTGCAGCGCCCTCTTCCGGCGGAATATTTCAAAAATGAAGGAGGACCTGCTTGCCACAGCCAAAAACAAAAACATTCACAAAAAATTTGGTTCAATTCTATGCATATATTCATACACCTTTTGATGGTAGAATGACGACATACGGACCAGAGCCTGATTAACCTCTGAAGCTATGAAAAGCACCTTGTCATTTTAGGGCGTCTTTCTTCTGAGAAGAGTCTTTTAAATTCAATATACCCAGAAATTTACCAATTCTTATGAATATTATTCCAAAGAATGGCTCATATCAGTGGAATTTACATATATTTCACTAAACTTTTTTTCCCCCATTACTCAAAAATTGGATACAATCGAGGAAAATATGCAAGAAGGATTTTGCATGATGTGAATAAAAAAAATGTAAATTGGATTAAAAGAAAAAAGTTGAATTCGGAAAGTGTGCACAGCATAAAATATCTATATTTTGAAATACTTCTCTCAATTTTGGCAATAAATGATCAATATTCTATGTTGCTCATACAAGCCAAATTCAGTATTACTTAATAAACTGAAGAATTGCGATCAGTTAGTTAAATTTCATCTATTATATTCAAAAATTAATTTTTTATGAAACCTGTTTTTATGAAACACTTCTAAATATAGATTGAAAGTTTGATAATTTAAAAAGAAACTAGCACTTTGAAATGGAATTAATATGTAAAATTTGGGGGGGGGGCTTGTTTTCTCAATTTTGGGCCCCTTCGAAATTTTCTAAGGGAAGCACCTGCTTCTCGTGCCTATTCGGTAATCAGGGCCTTATATGGACAGACAGACATTTTGTAAAAACATGTTTTTTTTTTAGAATTTCTAAAACGCGTAAATCCGTCGAAAACCTTAATTCAAAAAATATTTCGATTATAATACTTTCTTCTTTTGAAGATAGAAGAAAATAAAAAGGGAAAAAAAATCTTTCACTTTCATGGCGACCGTAGGCCTGCGGCCCCGCTAGCTTTAAAAAATAAACTGAGTAACAATTTTGTTTTGTTCTTATTTTTAAACTTTATTTTAAGTTTTATCTAATTTCTCGAACATGCGATTCACAGAAGTAACTAGCGGGTATAATTGTAATACAATTGTTTGTTGTCCGACTAAAGAGAAATTTTTACAGCAAACTTTTGCTGTATCCAGATAGATTTTTGTTTGTTGACGAAACGTGATTGACCAATCAAAAGCCTGCATGTTTGCAAACTTTTCACTGTCTGCAAAAGTGTAAACATGGATTTCAGTTGTCCATTTAAATCCATGTAATCAAGTGATATAATCACAGTGATTTCTATTGTTTGAAATACTCGTTGATTTTAACTGTGACACTGTAACTGCTCTGTGGACCTCGTTGCCAATAAACTACACGCAGTCCTTCATTTAACCTCTTTAAAAATAAAGGAATTTAATAAATTTTTATACTTTTTAAAGCTCAATTTTTGTTTAAAGGTTTGTTATAAATACTTTTTACTTTTGTAGTTTACTTTCTTGCACATAACAAAAAAGTAACGGAAGATTTAAAGCCAATTTATGTTTTAGTTCAAGTATTTCCTTGTTTACATTTTCAGATTTAAAATTTCGAATGTAATCTTTAACATATAATTATTTTGTTTAAATAACTCTTAAGTGATTAGTAAATCATCTGTGATTAAATAATTATCGACCAACAATTGAATCTTTTTCTGTGCATTCTTTTATTCTACTTTAGTACCGGTTGGTACATTTCTTAATTTGATTTAAAATAATTAAATAAGGTATGTAAATATGCATATCAAATTGAAATTTTATGTAAATTGTGAGAATTGATATTTTTTACCTTATACAATTTAAACATCTTTTAATCTCATTAATAATTTTCTTCAAAAAGTTTTATATTATTCCAGATAAAATGATCCGATCTATTTTCTGTAATCTTGTACAGTAGGACCTCGATTAATCAAGGTTTTTGTTACCCAATAATATAAAAATTTAAACAAGGCCATAAAATATCAGCCATTTTCAATGAATATCTCATTTACAGGGATAAGTGTAAATTCATGTCATGAGTTGATGCCAATTTGACAATATCGATATATAGAAATGTAACATGTCTAGTGTAGTGATTGGCATCGAACAATTACATGATGTTTGAGACCTAGACTTAATTTTTTCATCAGGCTTGTTCTGGACCAAAATCAGCCTTGTATTTTTTTTCTGCATATCAAAGCTGAAGTTGAACTGGACTTAATTGTTCTTGGGATGTGTAGAGCAGGCAGTATATTTTGAAAAAATAGTAATAGTATAATAATTTTCTGTTAATGAAATCTTGAAGATGGCTTTCATCTGTTGAGCTTAGAAACATAGCTTTATGTATGTTTATATTTATCATTTTGAATTCTAATTGTTTTTTTAAGAGATGTTTAATTTGCGAGCATGATGAGTTTTTATGTAAGTTTTCAGTTTCTATTAAATCTAGATTCCCAATATAGGATGTATTAGCGATTCCAATTAGCTTGGATAATCAAGGTTGCACTGTATGCTCCTTGTTAATAATTTGCAATTGCATACATTTTTATGTATTATATATATATACATTTTAAATCAGGGTTGGAAAAAAAACAGTTTTTTTTTTAAAAAACCAAAAAAACCGGTTTTTTTGGTTTAAACCAGGTTTTTTTGGTTTAAACCAGGTTTTTTTGGTTTAAACCGGGTTTTTTTAAAAACATCCTTTTTTAGTACATATACATGCATATTTATTAATAAAAATAGACATTGTTGGATTATATGTAGTATAAATTCATTTTAAAATAATTTAAATTAAATAATTAGTGAATTATGTAGAAAATTGAAAAAAAAATCATATTTTAATTTAAACAGTTATTAGTAAACATGTAGTAGTCTTACGTCCAAACAATAAACTACTCTACACAGTGAAACATTGATACTTCGAAAAACTTTATAAACAACCTTTTGATTACTTATAATAAACATCTGATGTAGTTTGATGAATGTAAATATTATTTTCCATAATTAAAAAAAAAAAAAAAAAAAAAAAAAAAAAAAGATACTTCTTGGGGGTTTTGTTTTTTGAGAGACAATTTGAAATCAACATTTATAGTCATTAGATTTAGCAGATAACAATAGGGTTGTTATGATTTTGCCCAGCCCAAAAAACCCGGGTGGGTTTTTTCAAAATTTCAACTTTAAATTACATATATAATGTATTTATATTACATATATAATATATTGTAATGTATTTTTTAATATCACTACACCACTCAAAATTTATAACCATCACCCCCCCCACCCCAAAGAAAAGAAATGTCCTAATTATACCATCACAATTTTTAAAAGAAATAATTGTTAATCTCTGTAGCACGTGTAAGTAACAAATTTTTTCCCATTAAAAAAATACTTTGATGTGTAATCCGTTCTATGTTATACAATAGAAACTCATAACAAACTACCATATATGCTTAGAATCCTAATTTAATTATGTAGACATGTAGAATTACTTGGCTTATTCTATTATTTAGTAATAATAAAAAATACTTTATAAATTATTACTAATAATCAATTTATCACAATTTTGATTACTGTCATTGATATATGTCATATAATTGTAATAATCAATTAGCTACTTTAAATTTAGTAATAAGAAATTTTTTTTCAAGCATTCTCAACCACCTCCAATAAACTTCCAAAACCTGAAAAAACCCTGATAAAACCCCAAAAACCCTGAAAAAACACAGTGGGTTGGTTTTTCTGAAAAAACCCAGGTATTTAACAACCCTGGATAACAAAGGGGGAAAAATTAGTTTGTTATTGTTAAAATACTATAACTATAACTAGCACCCAATTTTTGAATACTCTCTTATACAACTTCATATTTTGATTTTTAAAGATTATCTCCCCAAGAAAAAAAAATTTCTTTTATAATTTTACCAAAATATTAAAGATCATCAAGTTTTGTAGCTCCATATTCAAAAGCTTGTGCATGTTATGATAGATTGCTTTAAATAATCTGCATTTTTTTAATGAAAATATTTTATACTAAATATTGAATATTTTTAATCTATTTTATCTTTGATCAATTCACATGTTCTAAGATTTTTCTTTACAGCAATGGAATATGTTCACCAATGCATAGTGATTTTCATCCTATACATAAAAAAAATAACCTAGGCCCACTATATCTAATACTTATTGCTGAAAAAAAGTGTTAAAAGTAGAAAATATTTATATACAATTTGTAAGTCTTAAATTATAAAGAAAAATGAGAAAATATCATTAGATTTTTTCGAAAAAAACCAATTGGTTTTTTTGAGAAAAAAACCAATTGGTTTAAACCGTGGTTTAAACCATGGTTTAAACCAATTGGTTTAAACCGTGCCAACCCTGTTTTAAATAATTGGATAATGTGTATAAGTTTACATTTGAGTTGAATTCTTTGTAGAAGTTTTAAGTTTCATTCCATATTTTAAAGTGTAGAACTGGTTTAACTGCAAGGATCAATAGACTTCTTTTCACAGGGTCCTGTTTTTGTAAAAGTGTGAATAGCTTTCTTTATTTATGAATTGAATTTTAAATAAGCCTTATATCAGTACGCAAAAAAACACCATTCCCAGGGAACCCAGAAATCCTTTCTGGTAACATATATTTTTTCACTCAGGCTCCTGACCGGTAACATAACCTTTTGCCGTGTTCACTAGTTATGCCGTGAATGCATTAAAATGCATAAATTAAACAAAGTAATTGGCGAAAGGATGCAAAAAAGTAGCTCTTAAGCGGTGCGTGGGATGCATAATTTCATCAAAATTCCCATATTTTCGAGAAAAAACTAATTTCAACAAAGGATCCCAGGAAGAAATGCAAATTTCATTATAGGATCGCAATGAACGGCATATTTCATTTAAAAAAATCTTGAAAAACAACAGGTTTCGTTAAAATATTGCGATAAAATGGCAGGTTTTGTTAAAACACTACAGTAAAATATCAGATTTTATCAAAAAAAATGGCAAATTTCATTAAAGTATGGAAAACAACAGATTTTGTCAAAAAAATCACAAAAAATTGCAAACTCTTTCCAAAAATATGTAAAAGACAACAGATTTCATCAAAAAATTTCGCAAAGCAGCACAAATTTCATTTTTAAAAAATCACGAAAAATAGGGATGCACCAAATAGTGAATTTGGCCGAATGCTGAATATTCGGCCGACAGGTGAACTGAATACTGAATATTCGGCTAGCCGAATAGTAATTGTTGGGCCGAATACCGAATATTCGGCTAACCGAATAGTTAACTATTCGTCCGAATACCGAATATTCGGCTTTCCAACTTCTTTTTATATTTTAAAATTTAAAGGTATTAAAATGTTACTTTTTAAATCAGTTTTACTTAATATTTAATACAAGAAACTTACATTTTGATAAACAAGAGTTTTTTATAGGAACATTTAGTATTGAAAAAAATCTGCCTTGGGTTATTTAAGAAGCGTAATTATGAAACTTTAATTAATAAAATTTTCTACGAATCAAAACAAACATTTTAAAATCAAATAATGAAAAAATGGCCAAAGAAAATTTTTACAGTCTGATAATTGTCCGTTTTAAATAACTCAAGGTAAATTTTTTTCAATATAAAGTAGTAGTTAATACTTTCAACTTAATTTTGAATAAAGGCATGTTTGGTTCATAGTTCTTTTCTTATGAATGGTGGTATTTTCCATCCTTCCCATCATCAGAGTTGTATAATATAGACGCATGCCGTGCGCAGAAACTTTTAAGACCTTTGCAGAAAAATTTTTGGAAAGAAATGATTTTTATTTTTGTAACTTTTTTTTAAGTACCAAAAAATTAAAAATATTCCCCCAATTTTATGTACGATTTATTTACTGTTAGTGTACTATTATAAGCAAGGCTGATTTTCAAATTTCCCAAAATTTAAGGCATTTGATGCTGAAAACTTTAAAAATACATCAGTCCGATATTTTTTACAGCCAAAATCACGAATTGCGATAAAAGGTTGTCGTAAAATATAAATTTCTTCAATAAAATACAAATTTCTTCAGAGGATTGTGAAAAAAATACAAATTTCGTCAAACGACCTCGAAAAAATCAAGAATTTTAACAAAGAATCACGTATAAAAATGCACATTTCGACATAGAACCGCATAAAATACTCGTATTTCAACTAAAGACCACGCGAATTTCGTCCAAATACCACACAAAAAACTGGAATTTTGTCCGTGTATCACGTAAAAAACGGGAACTTTGTCCGTAAATCATGTAAAAAACGGAAATTCCGTACATGAATCGCGTAATAAACGTCAATTCCGTCTGTTAATCGCGTAAAAAACAGGAAATCCGTCCGTAAATTGCATAAAAAATTGGAATTCCGTCTGTGATTTGCGTAAAAACGGTAAATCCGCCCGTGAATTTCGTTAAAAAAATGTGAAATCCGTCCGTGAATTGTGCAGAAAATGGAAATTTCGGCCGTAAATTGCGTAAAAAAACTAATTTCGACCGTGAATTGCATAAAAAATGGTAATTCCGTTCGTGAATTGCGTAAAAAAATGGTAATTGTGTCCGTGAATTGCGTAAAAAACGGCTAATTCTGTTCGTGAATTGCATAAAAACAATAAATTCATCCGTGAATTGCGCAAAAAACGTGAATTTCGCCCATGTCAAAATATAATACGTAATTTTATTAAACATTAATTTTGCAGAAAGTTTTGACCTAATATTTATGTGCGCAGAAAGTTTTTGGTTTTATACAAGTCTACCCATCATATCATATTTTACAGAAATCAAAGCATGTGAGCTGAAAATATGTTATCTTATTTATTGTTAATGTAATAAACGAACACACAAGTTTTGACCTAGAGTGAGCTGAAATACAATGTTCTTACGACTTAATAAGTTGATTAAGATTATGGTTTCATGAACAAAAATTGTCTGCCTTGATAGCTATTACTAATCTCAAAAGTTTTTTTTCTTTTAAAGGACTGTTATTTGGGGGAAAGCAAGAAACAGATTATTTACTAAACAAAATTTAGAAACTTATATCTGCACATAATTTATTCCTAAGGAGAATCCTAATAAATCACCATTTTAATCCTTCTCATGTTTAATTTTCTTAAGTTATACTTTACAAACAGCAAATAAATAATGTAAAAACATTCTATTTTATTTAAAAATGATTTTGTTTCTAATTGTTTTAAATATAAATTAAAAAATTGACAGTTAAAAGTAGAAATAGCGAAAAGTTTTTATTAGGTATTGAATTCGGCCAAATACTTTAATATTCTGCCAAGCCGAATATTCGGCTCAACCGAATAGTTTAATATTCGGCCTAACTGAATATTTGGTAACATGACCGAATAGATCGGTGCATCCCTAACGAAAAATGGCAAATTTTGTTTTAAAAAAATTGAAAAACAACAAGTTTTGTTAAAACATCGCAATATAGTGGCAGGTTTCGTTACAACAGCAGATTTCATCAGAAAATCTCGAAGAAACGGCAAATTTTGTTTAAAAAAATGCAAAAAGTGAAAAATTTCATTAAAAAAAATAATGAAAAAAAAAATTTTGTAAAAAAAAAAAAAAAACTGAGAAAAAAATTCATTCCATCATTTCATCCAAAAATACCAAAAAAAATAAGATTTCGTCAAAAAATTGCCCAAAATTTTTACAATAAATCGCACAAGAAAACTACAAACTTCGTTAAAATATCATGAAAAACAACAAATTTTGTAAAAAAAAAACTGAGAAAAAAGGGCAATTTCATCCAAAAATACCAAAAAAAATAAGATTTCATCAAAAAATGTGAAAGTTCTTATAACGCAAAATTAAAAAACACATCTTGTTTTAATTTGTTAACACATTTGTTATGTCTGTGTTAATTTAAAAGTAGCATTTATAATAATAGTGAGGTTTAAAGATATTTTTTTGTTTCTTAATTAACAATTCAACTCACCTCTATATAAATGTTGGGAGGAGGATCATTTTTTCCATCTAGGAAAAAATTAACATCAAGCCCTGAATTCTGATTACTTTTTATTTAATATTTTATAATCGGTTATGCTTGGAAATGTCTTGAAATTTTAGTTATATTACTTATTTTTATTTCTTTTTTTACAGACTTAAAGAATGGCCCCTCCATGTTTTGCTGATCTTGGAAAGCAAGCCAGAGATATATTTAGCAAAAATTATCGTAAGATTTTAAATTATATTGTTATTTATTATATTAAAATGTCTATTCTGATATTCTGAAACTACAGTAAAGTTTCATATTTGGAATACTGAAATAAAACAAAAAATACCTTGAAAATACAAATGTAATAGAAGTTTATGTATAAATCAACTGCTTTTATGTTTTATTGTAAGTTACCCCAATAGCAGGCAAGTGCAGCATGACAGTGGACATTGCAAATTATTTCAGATTTTGCAGATTAATCTAACATCTTACTTGGCTTAAAAAGGTGTTAAAATTTACTTTAAGGCTCTAGATTCCTTGAATGTTTTTAAATTTTTCTTGTAAATTCAAATTTTTGCTTTTATAATTGGTTACTATCAAATTTGTAACAATCTATGCGACAGCGGGCAGTTTCTCATCACTAAATTTTATTCATTTTCTTTGCTTAAATTTTATTGGCATTCTTACAAAAATAAAATTTGTTGTAAAAGACTGCTTGCTGGTGCTTAAGTTTTTAGCTCACAGGCTATCATAGCCTGAGAGCTTATGTGCCCGCCCGTTCTGTATGTATGTTCGTACGTAACGCGATAACTCATGATAAAAATATCCAATCCACTTGAAATTTTGTATATAGGTATATCCTGACAAGGCGCTTCCCTGATTAGTTTTTGGAGTTTATTCGATATATATAAGAGGGGGAACGGGGGGCTCATGCCCCGCCTTAATAGAAATAAGTGGGTTTTTCATCCAGAATTAAGTTTTCGTTCAAAATTTAGATATAGGATCATTCTGATGAGGCGATTCCGCGACTGTTATTAGGTGTTCATTGAATAAGTATAAACAGGGGGAACGGGAGTTCTAATGCCTCTCCCCTTAATTTATATAAATGGGTTTTTCAAGCAGAATTGTCAGATTTCGTTCAAATCTCTGAATAGTTTTGGAAGTTTAATGGTTAAGTATAAAAGAGGGGGATAACTCCTCTTAAATTATACAAATGCTAAATGGTTTTTTTTTAAAGAATTATCCGATTTGCTCTGAATTTTGGATATAGATTTTTTATATGATAAAGCATGTCCTTGATAGTTTAGGAGGTTCAATGGTTAAGTGTAAAAAAGGGGAAAGGGGAGAGCTGTTTCCCCTTCTTAATTTCTTTTTCGAACGCAATTAACCCTTGAAAATATAAGGCTGTAATGTACAATTAGTATGCGTAGCCTGTGAGCTCAATGCCATCAGTTTAACTGGGCAGTATTCTTTTTATTATATCTCTGGTTATGATTACTATTATTTCTTTTGCTAGCAAGCTTAGTGATAAGATTCTGATAGTAGCCAAATATTTTGCAGATAAATTTAGATTTGAATTTTTGAAAATAAAAGGAGGCCGTCAGCTGAGAGACACTAAAGTTTTAAAAATTAAACAGTAACTTATCTTGTTTTTATATTTTGAAGCTTAATTTTTTTAATTGATAACTATTTTTTTGTCTTTAATAGTGTTTTGATAAATTATGTTTTATCAGAAAGTTTTTTAAAAAATTATTAAAATAGTAAAATAATTTACATATTCTATAAATTTTCTTTTGATAATATATAACTTCTATTAATGTTACTTTGATAACTGTCTGAAAGCATCGATTAGTGCTCTATTATTTATTGACTTTTTCATTTTCAGATATTGGTGTTGTAAAGTTAGAATGTAAAACAAAGACTAGTACAGGGGTTAACTTCACTGTCAGTGGAACATCGAATAATGACACTGGGAAAGTTAATGCATCTTTAGAAACAAAGTATTTAGTTAAAAAATATGGTAAGTTTCAGTACTGTTCTTCAATTACTACAATGTTTAATTTTCTCATTTTGTAACTGGTTGTAAATCTGCATTATTTACTAGAAAATTTATGCTTTGCATATATAAATTTCCCTTCAATGAAGTTTTCTACTCAACAGAACTTTCTGCTGGACATTGAGTGCTGTTAGGATGCAAATTAATCTCCATATTATGAGAAATATCTTCTATATTGTAAAGTTTATTCCATTTTCGTGCATACATCACATTTAAACAGAGAGGTTACTGTTGTGATGTTTCTGTTTCTTTTAGTTGATTGTATAAAAATGAAATTACAGTAAAACCTCTAAATAACGGACACCTCGGGCGTGTGGAAATTGTCCGCTATTCGGAGGTGTCCGCTATTGGGAAAACATGAGATATTAAAAAATTGCTAAGAAATTCTTAATGTTTCATTAAAGGACTGTTTTATTAAATAAAACTGAAATAAAATGGTGGGTACCTTTATCCCCCGTTTATATGAAAAAAATGTTATAAAAGTTTGTTTTTGCTTGCGATTACATGTAATTTGTTTTTCAATGTAAAGTTTTTATTCTGTCAGTAATTTTAATCCTTCTGAATTATATTTTATTTACAAAAAAAAAAAAAAACTGTGAAACTGATGCTTATTGTATTTTGCCGCTTCTTGAAAATTCTCGATATTGCAGGAAACACCTTCGGTTTAAGTATCTCTTATCTCTTTCATCATCACTAAAAGTACTTTTGTCGAAAATTCTAAAGCAGTATAATTGTATATAGCAATTCAATCTTCTCCAGTAACTCATCATCAGTATTAGTACAAATTTTGGCAATTTCTTCACTCCTGCTATATTTTATCAATTCACTTATTTCGCTTAATTCTTCATTTGTGTCGGAAATGTATGTTTCATTTTCTTTTAATGTAAATCCTGCTTTACTGAAAAATTGTTGTATGCTTTCATACAAAACATACAAAAAGTTAGATTTTGGGAGTGGGGATTAGAAAACTGTCCGCTAAATAGGTGTCCGTTATGGAGGTTTTAATGTATTTATGTATTTAATCATTTCCATTTTAAATGCTTTAAAGCAGTGATGCACAACCTTTTTGCCAGAAAATCGTTTCCCACCAGAATATTTGAAAAAAGTCGTTTGTTTTATTTAATAGCAAAGATTTCGACATAATTATAAGGAAAAATATTCTGCATAAAAATAGTGGTATCTTTGTGGCCCGTGGGCCAAAGGTTGTACACCGCTGCTTTAAAGACCTTTGATCAGGGTTCGCCGAAGTGGGCCCAGCCCGAAAAAACCCGGGCGGGTTTTTTCAAATTTTCTCGTTTTTTCACAACTGTATCATTATTTAATCTAAGATATGAGAATGGAAAGATAAATGCCAATTTAAATATATTTCAAACTAACCATATTTAAAATAATTTCTAAGTATTGATAAAATGACCATAAAATAAATTAGTTTGTAAATAAGGAAGATTTTCATGGCTATATATTTTAAAATGCATCCAAGTGCTTTAAATCTTAATGTATACCTAATGATGATGCTTGAATGTGATCCCCATCCCGATTGCTTGTATTGTTAGAGCTTTTAAGATTAATCGCAACATTTATTATCCTGCTTCAATGTTCAATGAAAGTTTATTCAGTAATTTTCAACACAAAGATGGTGACAGATTATACAGGGTTCCCAGCATCATGGAAAGTCAGGAAAATATCAAAATATACAGGAAAAGTCAAGAAATTTACAAATAATTTCTAAAAAAGTCATGGAAAACATTTGAGTGAAAAAATGAAAAATGACACAAAATTCATTAAACAGTTGGGAAAACAAAAGATTGAAGTATGATTGCAGAAAAAAATTGCTAATTTTGGCAAAAGATTGTGAAAATACGTATCAAATTTTGCTGATGCTCATTTGGTCAGAGAATTTTTCTAGACTTGGTTTGGGAAAGTCAGGGAATTTTTTGAGATTTGGTCATGGAAAGTCAAGGAATTTGCCAGTCATGTTTTGCTGGGAATCCTGTTATAACAAAAAAAAAAAAAAAAAAAAAGAGTGAAAAGGTTTTAGTATAGTACTTTAATAATTTCATTGTTTAAATTATTACTAATAATTAATTTTTGTAAAAGCAAATTATAATGTTTATTATTGTCATAACCTTTTAACCTTTAACCTCAAACTTTTTATAATCAATTAGTTATTTTAAATTGTATTTAGTAATGTAAGTACCTTGTTTTCAAACATTCTGAACCGTATTTCTTTAACATAAATAATCTTGATAGTATCCAAAGAACCCTAATAAAATCTAATCTAAAATGTATCCAGATACTTTAAAAGATTGCTTACAGATGGCATACAAAAGCAAAACTAAACTAGTAAAAGTGTATTGCCATTTACGATCTAACTTTATAGATATGACTGATATTGACTTTTAGATAATCCAATTTAATACTATTGCAATATAAATGTTGCTTAAATTGTAGTATATATATATATATATGCATATATATGTGTGAATACTATTTTTTTCTTAAAAAAATAAAAATATTTACATGAATGTTGCTGCTTTAAACTGATTTCTATTGAAGTAAATGAAAGAAATTGCATAAATTAGTCTTTAACTTAAGATTTATATATAAAGAAATTCAGTTGCACTTGATTTAATACATCATTCTTCCAGTAATCTAGTTCTATGAAATACAAAATAATCTTTTTTTTCTTTTTATATATTTATTTTTATTGTTAATCTATACTTAATGCAAAGTTATACCTTTGTTTCACTGATAAATGAAAAATTTAGGTACTATGCATGTGAAAATTAGAAATGTTAAGAGTTCTCTAAAAAATTTTGATAAAACCCGAAAAACCCCGGGTTTTTTCAAAAAAGCCCGAAAAAACCCGGGTTTTAGACTACTGGGCCCAGTGGGTTGGGCTTTTTCAAAAAAACCCGGGTTTTTTCAAACCCTGCCTTTGATGCAATAAGAAAAAGGATTCCAATTTCACAAAAAGGTACTTACGTATTAACGCCACTGCAGCAGAAGTTGTACTAATGCACTAATAGATGCCTAGTTGCCTTGTTATTTGATGATTTTTAACATCATTTTTAGTGCTTTTTTGATGCCATTTTTTTTGTGCGCGTACGATCAACAAGATTGCTGTTTATTAGCACAATTTCTGCTGCAGTGGCATTAATACGTAAGTACCCACAAAAATGTTACAAATGAATTGTTTTGCATACTTAAAATAGTGCGGAAATTTTTATAAACTGTGTTTTTTTGAGAAATCTATACGAAGTAATATTACAGATTTTTAAAGTTTAGACATTGAAATACTAAGGGGGAAAAAAACAAAAAAGCTCTGTTTATTGGGTGTTTTTCTAGACATTATTCTAATTAAATTTTTCTCATATCTGCATTACATGAAACAAAATGTACTACTGAATTAAAATACATTTTCCCAATAATTCCCTTTTAGGCATATATTTCATTTTATGCATATGTATTTTATTATAAAATTTCATAAATTTGAGTATTTCTATTTAACAAATTTTTGTCATAATGAAGTGTTTAAGTAGAATAACGTGACTTCATTAAATGGAAGTTTCACTGTATATTAATGGAGCACAGATTTCATATTGTCATATAGGGTAAACAGTGCAGTTATTGGCACCTAAAATACAACTTTTCTATTTTGAGACTCAGTGTGACTTAATTTTTATAGCTAAAATGAAACCAAAATTTAATTTTAAAGCCATTTAAGATGCTATTTTCTGATAATGCATAGATAAAACAACTGAACATAAAAGTAAATTAATTAAAAAATATAAACGAATGTAAGACAGAAATCATAGTTATTGGCACCCTATTTTTAGTTATTGGCACTTTATTTGACAGTTATTGGCACTCTCCAAAAAATTATCTTCATGGATGGAAAGACAACAGAAATCATTAAATTATTTTCATGTGCATTTAATAATCCTTTTAATTATAATAAAATTAATTATGGTATGTGAAATTCATATGAAATTGATTTATGTGGGGTCAATCCCTTTCAAGTGGTCCAGAAAATATTTTTTTGGTCGCTCGACCATTTTTAAAAAATCTGAAATTTTTTGTACAACAACCCTAACATGACAGAAGTTCAAAATGACCGCTATTTTAATTTTATTATTTTTTGTTTGTGCATGCCGGCCATCTTTGTTTCATCGTGTGCAGCGATTTTCTCAGATACTAGGATACACAAAATTGTAAATATCTCGTCTTTTAATTTCCGAATTGAAATGCGGTTTGCAGCATTTTGTTCAGAATAAAATAGGCTAAATATACAGTGATAGAAAAATTTCGAAATATAAATTTTTACAGGTTAAATTTTAGCACAAAATTTAGGATTTTTTCCAAAATCTATCCATTTGCAAGAGGAAATTTTTCATGTAAGGAAAACTGTCAACCTTACACAAATTTTTTTACAAATAGGTCAAAAGTGTGTGTACTCGCACACCAAGTCCCAGATCTGGGAGTTGATTTCTCTTTGCGAAAAAAATTCTGAAATTCATCAAAAATTTCACTTTTTAGACTTTGATATCTCTGGTGGGGCACGAGAAAAAAATCTGAAATTCTGGCCTTTGATAGTAATGTGTAGTAATGTTATGTACAAAAGATTTCAAGAAGGAGATTTGACTACAAGCCGAGATATGACATGACAATATGTAAAAACAATACTGCCAAACTATTGTAACCTGCTATGTTTTGTTCATACCTACAAAATATTAAACTAATGATTGATGATGCAAAATTACAAAGATCATCTTCAAATTCTGTTTAAATCGTGATTTAAATAATTCAGATTGTATGCTAAGCCAATGCACTATTTGTCCAGATGGACAAAACATACTGGAAATGCTATTTGTCCATTTCAATGGCCCCGAAAATATTTTGGTTGATTGACCGTTAGTTCAAAAGGACTATTATTTTAATTTTAATATTTTTCATTTGAGCATGGTGGCCATCTTTGTTTCATCGTGTGCAATTATTTCCTCATATTGAAGTTTGATATCTCTTGTGTGGCGTGAGATAAAATTCTGGAATTCTGGCTTTTGTTAGTATTTTATGGTAGTGTTATGCACAAACAAATTCAAGAAGGAGATTTGACTATAAGCTGAGATACGGTGATTAAAAAAATGTTAAGAAATGCTATTATGAGTACATTAGGAGAAATGAGATTAGTCTCTTTTATTACAATATTTACACAGAAAATATCGTTTGTTGAAAACAGTTAAATAATAAACATTTAATTTACAAAGATACTATATATGCTCAACAAAGAGCTTAACACTATTTACGAGAGATGTTATGAGTTCGACCAGTTACTGTTGTCAGTCCATTAGGCTGTTCTTTCTCAAAATTTTATTTGAAGCTACCCAATTCTTGTCATCCCTTGTTAACTTGAATGAAATTCTCTAGGTTTAATAACTGAAACCATGTCAACTCGATCAGTTGCAACCTATTGTATGTAACTTACTTTTCCTGAAATGTGTACCAAGTAAAATTGTTGCAGTAGCATTTCTAGTAGGTTTGTTCATCTGGACAAATAGTGTATTGGCTTAGCATACATTCTGAATTGTTTAAATTACACAGAAGCATTTGAAAAAGTTACTTGTAATTAACATTTAGCTTTGTACCATAAATAATTAATTTAAAATTTTGGAGGTATGAACAATTACATAGTAGGTTTACAATAGTTTGGCTGTATTGTTTTCACATATTGTCCATGTCATATCTCAGCTTGTAGTCAAATCTCCTTCTTGAAATTTTTTGTACGGAATTTTTTTCGCAAAGAGAAATCAGCTCTCAGATCTGAGACTTGGTGTATGAGTACATGCACTTTTGACCTATTTGTAGAAAAAATTGTGTAAGGTTGACAATGTTGTTGAACAATTACATAGTTAGGTTACAATAGGTTGGCAGTATTGTTTTCACATATTGTCCATGTCATATCTCAGCTTCTAATCAAATCTCCTTCTTGAAATTTTTTGTACATAACACTACTACACAGTACTATCAAAGGCCAGAATTTCAGATTTTTATCTTGTGCCCCACCAGAGATATCAAAGCCTAAAAAGTGCGATTTTTGAAATTTTTGACGAATTTCGGAATTTTTTTCGCAAAGAGAAATCAACTCCCAGATCTGGGACTTAGTGTGTGAGTACACGCACTTTTGACTTATTTGTCGAAAAAATTGTGCAAGGTTGAGAGTTTCCCTTGCATGAAAAATTTCCTCTTTCAAACGGATAGATTTTCGAAAAAATCTTAAATTTTGTGGTAAAATTTCACTTGTAAAAATTTATTTTTCAAAAATTTTCTACCACTGTATATTTAGCCTATTTTATTCTGAACAAAATGCTGCAAACCCCATTTCAATTGGGAAAATAAAAGACGAGATATTTACAATTTTGTGTATCGTAGTAGCTGAGAAAATCTCTGCACACAGCCGCCATGCACAAACAAAAAAAAAAAAGTAAAATAAAATAACGGTAATTTTGAACTTCCATCATGTTAGGGTTGTACAAAAAATTTCAGATTTTTTAAAAATAGTTGTGCGACCAGTGCTGGACCACTTGAAATGGATTGACCCTGTGCAATTTTAATAATAAATGACTGGAAGTATAGAAAAGCTACAAAAACTGTCATGACTCTCTCTCTCTTTTTTTTTTCTTTTTAATTTCTTTTATCTTTACAAGAAGAAACTACTGGATTCGTGAAAAATTTTTACTTCTAGTTTTCGACGGATTTATACATTTTAGGGATAAGGTACCAAAAAATGTGTTTTTATAAAATGCTTGCCTGTGATTGTATGGATGTATGTGACAAATTTTGTGGGCATTCTATCTCAAAAACTAATGCATGAAATTTAATAAAAATTTAGTCCTTGATATAATTTGGTGCTGATTACAATTTGGTATAAGTCACTCAACAGATTGCATATGATGCATTTTTTACGATTTCCCCGATAGCTCAATCTCTAGAACTAATGCACAGATTTTCACCAAGCTTCACATTCTGTTAGTCTTTAATATTACATGGTGATTACATTTTGTTGTAAATCACCCAACAAGTAGCGCTGCAATGCTTCAATTTTCACAATAGTTCTATCTCTTCTCAAGAACTAATGAATGGATTTTTATCAAACTTCAGATTCAGTTAGATGTTGCAGATTAAGTTTTGGTGTAAATCAACCAACAAGTAGCATTGCTATGCTGAATTTTGCATGATTTTAGCAATAGTCATATATCAAGAACTAATGAAAAGAATTTATCATCAGAGTCCCATGATGAGCAAAGAATGCTATTGAATTTTGGTGCTGTGATAATGAACTTTCAACTACTATTAACATGTATGAGATAGAAGTAGGTTTTAGGATTGTCATATCAGACTAGTTTACCCTTGTACTTAATTGTAGTTCTTGTTTTTGCACTTGCTCTACTATCCCAGGATATATTTTTGCTTCATGTTTTACAAGAACATGACAATTAATTGTAAATTCATTGAAACTGTTATTTTCATTATCATCATAACATTGATTGGTATAAATGTCTAACTCAGATGACTCTTTTAACTCTACTTTGGCACTTTTGTTCAGTTTCTTAGCTTTTAAATTTTCTGTTTTCTTTACTTCAATTTCTTGCAAACATCTCATCTCAGAAGATATTTTTAAACATTTGAAACTTTAAATAGCTGTGTCTAGAAGAATAATAGAAGAGTCCCCCCCCCTCCCCAAGGCACATAGCTCCATCAAAAGCATTGCAATTTCATGGATATATCCCGCATTTTTTAATGCTATTTTTATCCAGTCTTTTTTAATCGATGTAATTTCTTTTTTGAAGAGCTTGTGCAAAATATTCTTTTGTAAAAATGCTACCTAATTTTTTGCTATACCATTCTAAAACAACTGCCTTCCATGCTGTTTTTGCACCTTTGAGTGTTGTAACATTGCATGGCTATAAGATTTTAATTGAATTTGGGTATAATAAAACAAGAATTACACCCTCTTTTCAGCACAATCTACTTAAGTGATATATAATAAAGCTTTTATGGCCATAAAATAAAGTGACTGCCATAACAACACTATTCTTAATAGATTGTATTGATGGATTGTGTCATACTCATAGAAAGCCTCTGCTGGCATGCATTCACTTTTAAATAAACTAACCCCTAAAAGAACTTGGCAAAGAAGGGATAATGCTATTCACCATCTTTTATATTGGTAAATTATCATTAATGGACATTCAAGTCATGAGGCTTAAAAGCGAGCATAACTGCAAGGTAGGGATGGGACGAATAGTGATTTGGCCGAATACCGAATATTCGGCCAAATTTTAGGCCAAATATCAACTTTTTTTTCCAATAAAGAAAATAAATTTTGATTATATATAATTTAAAAAATAGGAGCTCATTAATAATTATTACTCTTAAATGTGCTTTTAAATGTATTTTTAAATTTAAAACATTTATTTTAACACAAAGAAAATTATGAAATTGCATTATTTTCTTTTATTTTAATGTACATCAAATTGATTTTCAGTAAGTCAGGATGGTAAGATATTTTCACTAAAATATGAAGAATGTACTTCACTTTTACTATCAAATGATATTTTTATCCTTTCTTGCATCCAAAATTAATAATATTCTTAATCTCTCTCTCTCAGAACTCATGAGTAGATATTTTCTGAAACAACCTTTAATGAAGTAAATTTGATCATTTAGAGTTTGTGTCGCTAATGATAAGGGAATTCGTAAGAATGAGCCTGCTATGAAATCAGTTGCGAAGCTTTAAATTACAAATTACGTTACAGCAAAAGGTTATGCTTAAAGTAGAATGCATATGGTAACAAAATCTTTGACATTTGAATTGGCGCATACAATATTCAACTTCAATATTCCACTTATTCAACAAGCATTAAAAGGATAAACAGAAATTGATAACAACATGAATGAAGGAATATGTAAATTAAAAATATATACATAATAATGTTACATATTTAAGTCAGTAATTATCCAAATAATTATTTAAAATTGAAAATTATAGAATAAAAAAAATTATTTTGTTCAGTATTTAGAATTTATGTTTAAGTACTTAATAAAGCTAGTTGTCTCATCTAATGCATATCTAGTTTGCCACCAGTTCTGTTTTCAGATGTACCGTTGTAGTATTTGGAATAGTGATATTTGATATCTAATTTTGAAAACGAGTCATTATTAATACACCTAGTGAATGAATTTTTTCATTTCTTACTTTACAGAAATAAGTTACAAATTTCATAAGAGCCTTTTTTATATGTGCATGGAATTTGCAGACATTAATAAATATTCAAGTGTTTTAGAATAAAGTAGTGTGTTTTTTTTTCTTTTTTTTCATAAGTGTTGTTATATTTTGAGTTGTAATATATCATTCTCTAATGTAAACATTTCCCATACAATTAAATCTCCAATGCTGCTTTGGGCAGCATTGGAGCAAATATCACTCACTTTTATAGGAAATACAGAAAGGCTGTGTATTTTTTAGCAATCGAATAACTGTATATTTTGTACATGAATGAAGTAGCCAATTTGGATTAGAGAAAAAAAAATTGTAAGAAATGAAACTCTTTAAATCCTAAATTTATTTAGCAAGATACCTTTCACTATTCGGCCAGATATCTCTAGATATTCGGCCGAAGTATTCGGTCAACAAGCCTTTGATATTCGGCCAACCGAATATTCGGCAAAAGGGCCGAATACCGAATAGTGGCCGAATATTCGTCCCATCCCTAACTGCAAGTAAAGATGTTGGTTCTCTGTTATCCATATCAATGACATTTCTGAAACCTTTAAGTGATAACACTTTCGAGGATTTAAGGCTCATCGGAAAGCCTATTTCATCTTCATTAAAAACGGTGGTTGGATTACTCAATAAATAAAAATGATCTCCTTTGAAATGTTTCAACTTGTAGGAACCAGCCTTTCAAATCATTTTCATCAACATCAGCATTTGTTTCGATAATTCTTTAATTCTAGAAGTAAAAAACATGAAATTTCACAAAGGCATGATATCCAGCACCAGGAAAATTATCTTTAAAGACAGTTTCCCCCTTATTTAACATTGAAAATTTTTTATTGAATATTTAAATGTGTTTTATAAAGAAGTAAATTATTTTATTTATTTAATTATTTATATTTAAAAGTAAAATATGTTTAAATTAAAAAAAATGATAATGAGTTGGTATAGTAACTGAAAGTTTGACATGCTAATCACTGAAACAACATAGTTATTGGTATCTGCATATCAGTAACTTGGCACCGGTGCCAATAACTGTTAAAATTTTATATCTATACTAATAAAAGAACAAAACGCTCTGTCTGTGTGTGTGTCTGCAATGGCTAGCAAAATCTACGGAACGTACAAGCCTCAAAATTTTTATAAGAGTAGCCCAATACATCTCCTGATGCACCTGAAGCTCAGAATTTTAATATTTTGATTAATTTCAGATATATTAATCACAAAGTGAAACTCACTTTCATAAAAAAGCCTTTTTTTTAATGTTTGGGGAAAGAAATCGTTTGTACATGCGCACAAACTCTTTTAACGAAAAAAGCAGCATTTTTCGGCATTTATTTCTGTTTTCGGATCATTTTTTAAAAATCCAAATCAACCAAACTGCTCGACGCAGTTAATCTTAACAGACATATTTCGAAAGATTGTACTTTTAAGTCTTAAATGTTATTATTAATTCGAAATAATGTTGCAGTTAACCCTTTAAAAAGAAATATTCAAAAAGAGTCGTTTTTTCCAAAACCATTTTTCTTCCTTTTGGTCAATGCTCTTCCAGGGCATATTTTTTAAGATGTAAACAAACAAAATAGAAGATCTTAAAGTTGAAACTTTCTTCTAACTGATGGTGTAATTCGTTTTAAAATATTTGGATTTTAATCCTTTCAAATACACTGGCAAAAGGTCATTTTACGACTCGCAGAGAGGATATTTTTTCCATGCTAAAATTATCTTAACGTGCATGTTTCAACTCAATCTTTTAAAATCTTCTCAATAGACCAAATTTATACTCCCTACAAAAAATTCAACACGTTCGAGCTGATAAAAATATTTTTTACAAATGTGCAAAATGTGCGAAAAATTTGATGAAATCAATAAAAAACGTCGTTTTTATTGCGGTTTTGACTTAGCAAAACGCAATTCTATAGGTACCAATAAACAAAAAAAAAGCCTATTCTTTAAGCTTAAAAATTTTTTTGTAATCTATGATGCAGCAATCGGTTTTTAAAATATAACATTTAACCCTTTCAAATACACCGGCAAAAAGAGGCACTTTGCGACTCAGGTATAGAATATTTTTTCTATGCTAAAAGTATCTAAGCATACATATTTCAGCCCAATCTTTTAAAAGCATCTCAATAGACCAAATTTACACCTTTTTAAAAAAATTTTGAAACGTTCAGACGAGTAGAAATAATTTTTTCAAAATAAAAAGTGCAAAAACTTTGACAAAATCAATAAAAACCAGATCGTTTCATTACGGTTTTGCCTTTGCAGGGCGCAATTCTATCATACATCCTGACAAACCGAAAATATTTTCTTAAAGCTAAAACATTCTCATAATTTATGTTGCAATTTGTTTAAAAAAATTCATGAGTTTTAACCCGTTCAAATACACCGACAAACACAAATTACATCCCGGCTCATGGAGAATACATTTTTGCTTCACTAAAAGTAACTAGATGTCTGTATTTAAGCACATTCTTTTTCGAGCCTTTCAATAAACCAGATTTACACTACTTTCAAAAACTTTGGAACTTTCGTATGGATAGGATTCTTTTTTACAAAATGAAATGTGTAAAAAAATTTTACGAATTCAGTAAAAACCTGAGTGTTCTGTCGCAGTTTCGTTCGCTTTCGGTTCGCAAAGTTTCCAAAAAATCAAATTACATAGAAAATAAAATACCAAACAGTATGTGCTTTCAATTCAATATATTTTCATGATTTTTCCATTTAAAAATATAAATTTTGACAAAATGGACTTAAAGAATAACATCATAGAAATCTGAGTTTAATTTAAGGGTCATTTAAAAAGTAAATAACACATTTGAAAACTGAATAACATCACGGGCCGAGCAATGCCGGGCGGGACAGCTAGTTTCTATATAAAATGACATATGAATATCTATATAAAATGAAAAGTTTTTGAACCAATATTTATGTGCACAGAAATTTTTTGGTTTTATACAAATCTGATTAACACTTAAAAGTGTTATTCTTAATGTGAAAGAATAAGACTTAGTCATGTTGTTATTTTTTCAATTAACAATCTTAAATAATTCATCTCAATACTAAATAGTGAATGAATACGACATTATTATCTGATATTATAAAAATTACCAATTTGATGAGGAATTTTTTTACATCCGTCTTAGGGACTTTCTATTTTCCATCACTTTAATTTAATGACAGAAAATCTGGGGACTTGAAGATAAAAAATGAACTGAAATTACATACAGAAAGGGGAAAAAATGATCATTTTTTTGTGTGTTTGTGGATTTCAGTTTAATTCTTATCTTTAAATTCCTAGATTTTTAGTCATTAAAGCATGATAAAAAATACATGTGTGATGTTTATGTATAAAAACAGTCTTCCATACACATATGTAAAAATCGCATTGATAAAATGTAATTTTAATATTATTGCCCGATAATAATGTAATATTTATTAATTGTCAGCATTGGGAAGAAAAGTGTTATTCTCGAACTTAAAAAATTTAAATTAAGATTTTAATGTCTTCTTTAAAATTCTTTTTTCTTGTTCTAATTGTTGGATTAATTATTTAGGTCTCACAATCAAAGAAAAATGGACTACGGATAATGTCCTAGGTACACAAGTATCTGTAGAGGATCAGTTTGTAAATGGATTAAAGGTGACCTTGGATACAAGTTTTGCTCCTCAAAGTGGGTAAGTTTGATTTTTCTCAATACATATCATCCTTTCTCTGTTTTTTGTATTCTTGTTCTTTTTTGGTAGGGGTCAAACGAATAAAAATAAGTAAACTATTAGTGCTATAGCTAGTGCTACTCTTAAATACAGGCATTAATGAGATCCTCCTAAAGGAGGAATTCTACCTTTTTTTAAAGCAAATTTGGACGTTCTCCGGATTGATGCAAAAATGCAAAGAAAATTTTGGAAAGATAATGGGGGGGGAGGGGGGGGGAAATTTTTTGTAATTTGACCATTTTGTCTATTCAAACCCTTGGAATTTGTTCTTGAGTTGTTGTACAAAATAGAACTTATATCATAAAAGGTGAGATCATATAAGCATCTGAAAGTCATGCAAATGAAGTTGTTTAAAGTTGTGCCTTTAAAGAATGAACTTTTTTTTTACTCTAAAAATTCAAAGTGAAAAGAAGTTTTTTTAAAGTAGAATATTTTGTACTATTCATACATCACTTTTAGGTAATTTCTGCGATATTTTTTTCAGGGCATATTTCTAAAGCAAAGATCAATTTAACAGGGAAATTGTTTTTTTAAAAGTGTAGGGATTTAACCATTGAATCATTCAGAATAATATTTGTTTTGAAAAATTACTGTCTGTACTTTACATAAATTAATCAGATGTATTTGGATTCACACCTTTTAAATTGTTAATATTTTCAAAAATTAAAAAAAAAAAAAAAAGCATTTACGTTTAATTTTATTGTATAGGTAGCTGTTAAAATGACACTTATAAGACTTTACATAACTTTATAGATGAAAAATTCTTCTACCTTTTTTAATGTTTATTACTTTCATGCCTGTAAATAAAGAATAATAATCTTTCATCTAAGTTTATTCACAGCTAAAATTTATGCAAAACTGCCCATTCAGTTTAATTAAAAAAATTAAACCTATTCTTCCTAAGATCTCACTCATCCAATTCATAGCATATTTTTGTTTAACTTCATTTTTATCAGATTATATATTTTATGTGTCGCCAAAGTCGGCAACATTTGACAATAAAAAAACATAAGGATTTTTTTAAAGAAGAAAATATTAATGATAATAATACCAATAAAATAGTTAAATGAAATATAGGTTATTTTTAAAAATATAACTATACTTTTTACGAAAATAATTGTCTGTATTAGTATATAACTATATACTTTGACAAATGGCTCATGAATAGACATAATAATAAAAGATAATTGTTAATTTGTGATGCCTTATATACAGTGTGTGTCAAAAGTTTAAGCACAACAGAAAATTTCAAAATAAAATTTTATTAATGGGTGAAAGTTACTTCCCTTTTCACATAGCCTACAAATTGTAGTTTTGAAAAGATAGTTAACAGATTCATGCTATAAAATATATCTTAAATAATAAAATTTATCAAAGCAACAAAAATGAGTGTGTCAAAAGTTTAAGGACAGTAGTTTTTTAATCTTTAGCAGAACAAGAATAAAAAAAAACTAATACTTGATTATTGCTCCTTTCTGCTGAATTACTTTAAATATACGGTCTTCCATCGTTAAAATGAGGTTCTGTATTATTTCCGGTACATTTTTAAACCAAGCGTTCTCAGTGGCATCTTTCAAATCTTTAACTGAAGAATACTGCTTTCCATTTGGATAAACTGCATGAGTGAGAATACCCCACATATTTTTTATGAAGTTTACAGGGTTTGAAAAAACCCGGGTTTTTTTGAAAAAGCCCAACCCACTGGACCCAGTAGTCTAAAACCCGGGTTTTTTCGGGCTTTTTTGAAAAAACCCGGGTTTTTTCGGGTTTTATCAATTTTTTAGAGAACTCTTCACATTTCTAATTTTCAGATGCATAGTACCTAAATTTTTCATTTATCAATGAAACAAAGGTATAATTTTGCATTAAGTATAGATTAACAATAAAAATAAATATATAAAAAGAAAATATAAATATACTTAAAAAGATTATTTTATATCTCATTGAACTAGATTACTGGAAGAATCATATATTAAATCAAGTGCAGCTGAATTTCTTTATATAAATCTTAAGTTAAACAGACTAATTTATGCAATTTCTTTCATTTACTTCAATAGAAATCAGTTTAAAGCATCAACACTTATGCAAATATTTTTATTTTTGTGATGAAAAAAATAGAATTCACACACACACACACACACACACATATATATATATATATATATATATATATATATATACAATATAATATATATACTACAATTTAAGCAACATTTATATTGCAATAGTATTAAATTGGATTATCTAAAAGTCAATGTCAGTCATATCTATAAAGTTAGATCGTAAATGGCAATACACTTTTACTAGTTTAGTTTTGCTTTTGTATGCCATCTGTAAGCAATCTTTTAAAGTATCTGGATACATTTTAGATTAGATTTTACTAGGGTTTTTTGGATATTATCAAGGTTATTTATGTTAAAGAAATATGGTTCAGAATATTTGAAAGCAAGGTACTTATACTACTAAATACAATTTAAAATAACTAATTGATTACAAAAAGTTTGAGATTAAAGGTTATGACAATAATAAACATTATTATTTTGCTTTTACAAAAATTAATTATTAGTAATAATTTTAACAATGAAATTATTAAAGTACTATACTAAAACTTTTTCCACTCTTTTTTTTTTTTTTTTTTTTTTTTTTTTTTTTTTTTTATTATTATAACAGGATTCCCAGCAAAACATGACTGGCAAATTCCTTGACTTTCTATGACCAAATCTCAAAAAATTCCCTGACTTTCCCAAACCAAATCTAGAAAAATTCTCTGACCAAACAAGCATTCAGCAAAATTTGATACTTATTTTCACGATCTTTTCCCAAAATTAGCAATTTTTTTCTGCAATCATACTTCAATTTCCCCCCCCCCCCCCACAACTGTTTAATGAATTTTGTGCCATTTTTTATTTTTTCACTCAAATGTTTTCCATGACTTTTTTAGAAATTATTTGTTAATTCCCTGACTTTTTCTGTATATTTTGAGATTTTCCTGACTTTCCATGATGCTGGGAACCCTGTATAATCTGTCACCATTTTTCTGTTGAAAATTACTGCATAAACTTTCATTGAACATTGAAGCAGGATAATAAATGTTGCGATTAATCTTAAAAGCTATAACAATACAAGCAATCAGGATGGGGATCACATTTCAAGCGCCATCATTAGGTATACTACTTTAAGATTTAAAGCACTTGGATGCATTTTAAAATATATAGCCATGAAAATCTTCCTTATTTACAAGCTAATTTATTTTATGATCATTTTATCAATACTTAGAAATTCTTTTAAATATGGTTAGTTTAAAATATATTTAAATTGGCATTTATCTTTCCATCCTCATATCTTAGATTAAATAATGATACAGTTGTGAAAACACGAGAAAATTTGAAAAAACCCACAAATGGGTTTTTGATGGGTTTTTTCAAGTGGGCCCGCCCGAAAAAACCCGGGCGGGTTTTTTCTGGCTGGGCCCACTTCGGCGAACCCTGAGTTTAAATCAGGGCTAATTGCCAGCCATTTCAAAACAGATACTGTTTTCAACTTAAGCCACGATGAAGTTGAGTTTGAGGTATGGATGGAAGCATTATCATGTTGAAATAGCCATTTCCCCCCCCCCCCCTAAAAACCTCGGCAACAGGAAGCAAATGATTGCCAAGTGTCTCTTGGTAATTTTCAAAGTTTTCACGACCACTGATGAATGCTAGAAATGTCTGACGATTGAAAGAAATAGCCCCCCATACCATTACAGAACTACCATTATGTCATCGACTAAATACACTCCTAGGTTCTTTGCGGAGATCATGCCAATAGTACTTAAACCCATCAGGGCCATTGAGGTTCCTTTTTTTTTTCATCACTGAATATGACATTCAGCCACTTTTCACCAAATGAGAAATGACATATGCTCTTTGGCCCATTGTTTGAGACACGGTAATCGAGCCATTTTACAGTATTTGATGTATTTAAATTCCAAAACTCTTCTATGAACAGTTTTTTTTTTCGATATTTGTTCTCCAACTGCATATTTTATTTCCGAAAGGGAGTAATTACCAGTTGAAGCCAAATTTCTGATGCGGCTATCTTCGCTCAAACTAGTCACTCACGGCCTTCCTGAACGAAATTTTCGTTTAAAATCATTATCATGAGCCAAAATTTTATGAATACCTTGTTTTGACCTTTTTAATGCACTTGCAATTTCAGAAACAGAATTACATTTTACTCTCATACTCCAAATTTTTATCATCTCCTCCTCTGAAAATTCTTTCGACTTGGGCATTTTGTTCTAACTCAAAAACAACAGCAGACTGCTTCTTATACACCCAGAAATGTTTCACGTTGCGTGCGCAACCGTTTACGTCAGACTGTAAAATTTGCATAAAAACGATTTTGTGCTTAAACTTTTGACACAGTCATTTTTCTTCTATTCTTAAACTCTATGGTTTGAAATAAAATTTAAAAGTTAATTTAAATGAATATGGTGTAAATATAGATATTATTAACATATATAAGACAGATATTGAAATTAAAGGTAATATTTAAAATTTTATTTTAAAATTGCTATTGTGCTTAAACTTTTGACATGCACTGTATACCTGTACTCTGTATTCATAAGCAACTTGGGTCGATCTGACGTTTAGTGGCGGCCATCTTTGTTACACCTTTTACAATCTTTGCCCCTTTTTTTGCCAATCTTACCCCCCCCCCCTTTGCTTTCTTCATACTTTCATCATAGCTAGGACCGTGCAATACTTTCTCTTTTTATACAGACCTCCAATAATAGAAACGTAAGTGCAAATTGAAATTTAGTCCCCAAAAATCAATGACTTACGAAGCTTAAAATAAAATCAACTGTGTATTGAGGGTTGTGACAGAATTTTATACAAAATGGGAGGGGGGGGGGTGTCGGGAATGGTAATAGCTTGCACATGATTGCATTATAACACAGTATTATAACAACGTAGTATTATTACATAACATAGTATTATAACAAGCATTAACAAAAACATGTTCCAGCTTTTAGTGTAGGATCTTAAGGGAGTTTCTATCATGAAAAAGACCCAATCGCTAAAGCTAATCCTGTGGAATTATTTTTTTTTAGTCTCATTTGTATTTCAATATTTTAAAATGATTTTGCATTGGATAGCTGGACCTATTAAAATGCAATTTTTTAATTTCTAAACATTTTAAAGGTTTAAAATTATGCAATGTTTAGTGTAATGAAAACATTATTATCAAAAACAAACTGTGAAATTTTGATATCATTATTTTGAGAACCTCTAAATCTGCTTTTTAAAAATATTTACAATGATTCTGTATGCATGTGTGTATGTATGTTGGTGTTTTCTTGCATTTTCAGGTTTCTAAAGTCAGTTTTTGATGTGTCTATACGTGAACATGTAAGCATCCATACAGTGTATTCAATTAAGTTCAAATTTGGCAGGTATGTTGAGGGATTACATGGGTTTCAAAATTTCGAAAAATCCATTTATTATTATTATCTAACAGCACAACATGTCTAGAATATTTTTCCAAAGTTTCAATTAAGTCTGGGTAAAATTTTTTGAGGGAGAGCCTTTGGAAATTTCTCTCATTGGGCTAGTCTAGCCAAAAATAACCTAGGTATTTTATTTTTATTTATTTATTTATTTATTTATTTTTTATTTATTTATTTTTTTTTTATTTATTTATTTTTTTTTTTTTTTTGGTAGAGGTGATTTTTTAGCATCTCATGCATCTATGAAATTTTGCTCTCTTCAAAATAGAATTGACTAGTGATTGAAAAAAAGGCTTTCTGTTTTTTCATTTAAAACTAATTTTACAAGGCTACATGTAGTATACATTGTGCCATTTTGCAGACGACTCTGCCAAAAAATTCAAATTTTTATTTTTATTTAAATCCTTCGTTCAATCATGAACTATACTTATCAACGACCAGATTTTTTTTTAAATTTAAGATAAAGTTACCATTAATTAATCTGACCACCACAAGGGCAGGGTACTTTTTTTTTAAGTGTCTGTTGAAACAAGGTTCCCCTGTAAAAAAGAGTAGGAAAATTTTATTAGTGACTAAGGGCCAATGCTACTAGTTTTAGAGAAGTGGCCACTTTCTTTTAACTTATGGCCTTCTTTTTACTTGGAAGTACTAAACAGTAAAATTAAAATTCTTTTAATATTAATCTAAAACTGAATAGCCCAAATAAATGTATGTTTGATATAAAAATATTTCAAACTGAAAAAAGTTTAATGCACAATCATTTAAAAATATTGTAATGCAAATAAGATATCTTCTAAAAAAAATTCCATAGGATTAGCATTAGCGAGTGCATGATTGAAATACCCCTTAAGATTCTACACAAAAAAACTGAACACTGATATTAACATACAAAAAGAAACTTCACCGATACACATGCTCTCTTTTTTGCTTGTTATAATATTATACTATGTTGTTATAAAATTGCACTATAATGCTTTGTTATTATCTCCTTTTAGGTTTCTTGTTTATTATTTCCTTTTAGGAAATTGGTCATAAGTTGGCCACTGACAAATAATTTTCAATAGCTGCTTTTTCCCATTAAGTGGCCCTGTGGCTAATAATGTTAATTTTGCTCTTTATGCCACCAGCTGGATTTTCTAAATTTTTGAGTAAAATTTTTACTAAAAAAACATTATTTAAATGTTGCTTTTTTTATATGCTTAAACATTTAAATAAAATTATTTATTGTATGTAAGAAGGAAAAAGATGCTTTTTTAAAACCCATGTAACCCCTTAAAGATCCTGTCCCTGCCCGCCAAGACACTTGTAAGCCAATGTTATTCCTATGGGGAAGTATTTTTTTAATAACTCTTTCGCATTTTGACATTTAAAATGTTTTTTTTTCATTGGATAGCTGAGGTCCCTCTCAAGATCACTCCTTGATTACTTTTTTGATTTTGGTTGCAGATATTTTTTATAATGTTACTTTCACTTTCAGACCAGTTCAGAAAGTAGAAGTAACTTTATAAAAAATATCTGCAACTAACATCGAAAAAGTAATCAAGGAGGGATCTTGAGAGGGACCTCAGCTATACAATACAAAAAAAAAAAAAAAAATTAATGTCAAAATGTGAAAGTTATTTAAAAATGCCTCCTAATAGGAATAGCATTAGCTCATGTGTGTCTTCGCGGGCAGGGACAGGCCTCTTAAGCCACTATTGCAAAGACATTATAGATTTTCACACAAGACTTCCAATGGGTTTGGTATTTAAATCCTTTTGTCATCAAAAATACTTGATAAGTTCCATTTCTATAATGAAAATCACCATAAGTATATTCTAAAAAAATCTTAATTGAGCAAAAATTTTTTAAAGATAACATTTATTAAAATTGTGTTGTGCAATTCTTTAAGGCATTTTGATTTTCAAAAGCAGTTTTAATAGTTAAAATTAGGAGCATTTCAACACACAAGAATCAATCCATTTTTATTACATAGTCAATTTTTTTAATATAAAATGTGAAACTGTCACAATTTTTCAGACAAGAAAGAATAGTGTTACATATTTATAGTGGATTAAAAAAACTTTTGTAAGCGAGCTATTTTTTTAAGCAAACTCAGACAAGACAACACACCCTCCTAAAACTGCCTGAGAAAAACCCTGGCTATTATAAACTAAAATCCATATTCATTAAAAAACTATAAAAATTAATAGTACTGTACAATTTTTAAAATATTGAAAATATTGTATTTTCAAATAATAATAATAATAATCCTAATTTTTATATCTTTATATTTTTTAGTAAGAAGGCTGGTACTTTGCAGACTGCATTTAAAAATGAACATGTTCACTTAAATGGTGATGTGGATCTGGATATGGCAGCTCCTCAATTACATGGTGCTGGTGTAATTAAGTAAGTATATATATTCTTGCTGACACATTAAAAGTACTTTTTATTGATTTTACTAGGTAATGATTTTCAAAATGATACTGTAAAGTATCAAAAGTAAGTTCTCTTTTAGCAGACAGGAAAATCTAATGATTTTAAGTGGGGCTTATAATTGGAATACGACATGAAAAGTGAAAATGAATTTGCTTCTTACAGTACTCATGAAGAAAAAATATATGGTCTTTTTGCAAATGAAAAATTATTTTATTAAATAAAATATATTAGAACACTTATGTTTAGAAAACAGTGTTGTTTGGATAAACATTTAAACAAAGTTTATTAATATAAATCAGATTTTTGCCTTTAAAGTATCATTTTAACAACCAGTTTGCCAAAGTCAGCACAAATTAACAACTTGTATTATCGAACTGGTGCAAACTGGTTGAATTCCACCATTGTTTTATAATGTCATAAATTAAAAATATTTTAGATGTTCTTTCCTTTAAATTTGTTCTAGTAAGTGTTTGTTTATAATTGATTTTATTCTAGTATGTTAAAATACCGTACATCATTTACAATAACCCTAAGTTATTGAATGCTATAAAAGTGTCTATTTTGTAGATAATTTGTGCTTGCAAATAGAAAGGAATACCATTTATATTCTGAAATAATTCTTTTATAAATGCTAAATCATGCAGTTTTTGGATAATGACTTATGGTTGAGTTAATAAATTAATGCTGATTATCTAGATATAATTTGTTCACATGTTATATTTGTTGCTGATAACATACAGTGAGGATATTTATTAGAAAAGTACTTTCTATTAAGAACTTTTATTTATTTTGTCATGTGAAAATTACTTATGTATTATAATTAACATACATTTTTTTTTTTTTTCAAAATGGTATATTTATATATATTGATTAAAATTGTAAAAGTAAAGTTAATATTTTGTTTGTGTGTACACACATCAGTGTAAATAAATAAAATAAATAATATTTATTGACATTTCCCATTAAGTTATTTAAATATTGTTAAATTAATTTCATCTTGTGAAAGTGGTATATTTGGATATCTATGATACATAGTACCTGTAATTTAAAAGTGTAAAATGTTTGCTATTCACATCAATCCAAGCATTGGTTGATTTAGTTTTATTATACTTGCACATAAATAATTATTATGCACATAAACAGTTTAAAACAAATAAAAACTAGTCATTGGGGGCCACCTTAATACTTACCCATCATATATATGCATTTATAATATATGAAAATAATACATTTGAAAACTATTTATAAAATGGATTGTAATTCCAAAACAAAATTTAAACGTGTATTTATATTTTTATTGTGCATAGTAATGCTGTATTAATGAGTTGCTAATGAATCTCTTTTGATAAATTATACAACAAGCTTTACTACTCAAGTAGGGTAACATCCCCAGTAATTGGCACATTAAGAATTTGTCTTTAAACTTACTTCAATTTTCATTACAAAGAAATAAGATATTTACTTGGAAATATTTTTAAATCAAAGAATGCATATCTGTGCATCTATTTTGCCCACTAAAAGCAAAAAAAAAATTGAAGTATTTTTATAAAAATATATTTATAAAAAATTGCTGAAATCACCAGTAATTGGCACATGTTTATATTTAAAAAAAAAATTTAAATTTTGCATTTGGTTTAATTGCTTTAAATGAAATTACTGTAGATGAGGATGCCATATTTTAGGATTTTGAGAGTAAGAAATCAGCACATTAGTCTGAAATATGAACACTTTAAAACAATACAATATACTTATTTTAATACCCAGTAATTGTCATGCTGTCCCCAGTAATTGTCATATGAAGCTTTAATGGATTCCAATTACTGATAATATTTCATATTTTCAAATAAAAACAAATGATCAATAAAATTAGTCTATAACTTTAAAAGTACTTCCAAAATAAGTGGTTTAATCTCAAATTCCTTGCGAATTCCTAGTAATTGAAATAGGTGCCAATTACTTGGAACTAGCAAAATTGAAGCACCATTAATTGGCATCTATCATTAATTCAGAAATCCGAATATTTATGTCGAAAATACTTTTACACAATTAAAGTAACCCTTTTAAACTAAACAAAACTGCTGTCAATTAAATTTTAAAATATATTATAAATCAGATAATAACGAATTGAAAAGCATGCCTTCCTTACGCCAAAGCAGAACCATTTGCAACAAAAATGGCTAATTTCATACAAGCCATGATTGTTTCGCTTTCCTAGGCACTCTTGTCATCTAGTAACATAAATCAAAGTTATAATCTTTAACATAAATGAGCATACAACTGGTATATGGTCTTGCATTTTTAAAAGACTGGATGCAAATCTTATTTTAGGACATGTTTGTAGGATGTGCCAATCACTGGTGCATGCCAATTACTGGGGACGTTACCCTAGTACTGAATTGCGAAAAAGAAGCATTCTTATAACTCCAAAAATAAAAATCTTATTAACTAACAGTTTGTGTCAGATTAAGCGTCTCATTTCCAATTAAAATATATCTTTGAATTGAAATTTGAATGAAATACAGGGTCATGAAACATTGAAGAATGTGGAAAACAGGATTACAGCTATCTCGGCAACTAATAATTCGATCAACTTCGTTCTCTATGCAAAATTTGTGTTATTTTATTCCCTTTTACGATCACTCCTTAAAATAAAAAACTTCGAAAATTTTTATATACCTTTCATCAGAACGAATTTTTCGAGAGTCCGAAAAAAATAGTTCCAGATAATCGAGGTTACTGATATTAAATAGGCTTCGTCCCATTCTTTACATACTTAGTACATACAAAATTTCAAGTCTCTATCTCGTTCGGGAGATAGAGCGTTTACAGACAGA
Source organism: Maratus speculifer (assembly GCA_964019185.1). Taxonomy (NCBI): domain Eukaryota; kingdom Metazoa; phylum Arthropoda; class Arachnida; order Araneae; family Salticidae; genus Maratus; species Maratus speculifer. The sequence continues at coordinate 111,149,960 of OZ025301.1, forward strand.
CGGACGGATGGCAAAATTTTTTTCTAAAAATGTTTTTTGAAATCTCTAGTGTCAAAAACGTGTTAATTCGTCAAAAATTTTTTTTCAATTTTCAAAACGATTGCAAGATTTACCCTATACTACGTATGATGGGTAAGTAAAAATGGAGTGCAGTAATGATCATTAAAACTATATATGACACAGTAGAATTATAAGTAAAATTTTATGATGGGATCTGAATGGTGAATTAGTGAGACCAAATTTAGGTTTTTAAAATGTCTCGGGGCTTGAAATTCTACAAATTTTTGCCTTTTTTGCAAGTTACTTGTGACAGCCAGCACAAATATAATATTTATAATTTTGGAAATCATCGTAAACATATGGTAATGTTCTTTTAATTCTTCTGAAAATTTTGCAAGATCTGATGCTCAGAGGCAATTCTGTTTTGAATTTTCTGATAATTTAAGGCATTTGATTTTCAAAAATTTAAAAAATCTGTCTCAGTCTGAAAATTTAGACAAAAAAAAAAAAAAAAAAAAAAAAAAAAAAAAAAAAAAAAAATCACATAATTCAACATATAGGTTCAGGGTGGGGGGATCGTTAATCGTTCACAGAAAAAACTGAAAATTTTTATGAAATGATTGCAGAAGAAAAGAAAATTTCACCAAAGGATCGCAAAAGAAATGCAAATTTCATTAAAGGATTGCAAACGAAATGGAACTTTTGTCAAATCATTGCAACTTAAGTGCTACTTTCGTCAGAGGATTGCAAAAATAATGGCAATTTCATTAAAAAATTATGAAAAAGTGCAAATTTTATCAGAAGATCGTGAAAAAAAATTCGTGTAAATTTCATCAAAGGACTTTTTATAAAAGCACATTTCCTTAAAGTATTGCGAAAAAAAGATACAAATTTCCTCAAAGGTTTGCAAAAGAAACATGCAGTTCATGAACACGGAAAAAATGTACATTTTACCAAAGGATAAAAAGCCAGGATAAAATTGCTAATTCATTAATCGTTTATGGTCGGTGTTATTGCAAAATTTGACAGTTGATTGCTGGGAAAATATTGTAAAATTTTCTACTTGGGTGCAGGAAACCCTGAATTTAATCCATCTGCCACAAGTAGAAGCCAATAAATTCGCCAGTTGGTCACAAAAAATGTGAAATTTGTTAATTGTGGTAAAAATTTATGAATATTTGACACAAAATAATTTTTTTTGTAAAGTTTGAATGGAAGATTTGCAATGCTTAGCTGAACAATATAAAAGAACAGCCCACATTTAAATATGAGACTAGTTGATTTAAAGGATATGATTATGGAAAGTAAGAATTTCAAAGAGTAATTTATGAAGGGCTGATTAAAATGATTATAGAGATGAAACGAAAAAAATGAAAAGAAGCTACTAGAAAAAGAAATGTCAATGAGTGCATAGGTAGGAAAAGGTTGTCAGAACTGGCCTGTGTATCATTTTCTGAAATGAAGAAATGTTTCTTTTTAAAAAATTGTTTTGTAAATATTTTATATAGTTGTGTTCTGCTCCCCTTTAGCCCCAACTAGGCACAGGTTAGGTTCAGATATTTTGTTTAAAAATACTTTAACTTTCAGAGCTGGTTGTGAAATTGAAACTATCTTAATGTAAAAAAAAAAAACCAAAATAAAAAATAATAAAAACTAGCCCGGTTGTGGATTGTCCTTAGCTATCCTATGCCAAAAAAAAAAAAAATTGAAATTTCAGCAAGATATTTAAAAATAACACCCCCATAAACTTAACATTATCATCCGGTTCTTTTTCAGTGACTAGTGTGGTGTCTTAATATTCGAAAATCTGGTCTCCTTTGAATTTTATGGCATGCCAGCTGAAGCAGGAGAATACGTATTTTTTCATTTTAATTAAACTGTGTATTTTTATTTGTCTTCAATATTAATTTTAAAAAAAAGTGAAAAAAAATGGATTACTAACAAATCTGGAATTTCTCTTCATAAAAATCTAATTGCTCCTGTGAGGAACATGTCCAAATTGCAAACCACTATCACAAAGGAATTAAAACAGCATTTTATTGGACTGTAAGATGGATTGACAATTTCTTTTCCAAAAGCTTGTGAAACACATTCTTAAGTTGCTAAATTCATTTTTCAATAAATGATCAATTTCATAAAATAGTCAGGTCAAAAATTGAGTTATATAAAAATTTCTATGTACTCCCCTGCTTAGCTCAGTTTTGCTTTTTCTAGCTCGCTGAGTTTTGCACTGATGAAGAATCTCCATAGTAGATTCGAAACGGCTGTTTGCTACCTTTTCTTACTTTATTTGTGCATTTATAATCGTTGTTTTTTATCTTTAAACTCCTTTTGCTTTTTTGATTATACAAATTATTTTTTTTTTATATATATTACCAATTGCTCAATGAAATTCAAATATAATCTTCAAATGAAATCACATTGACAACTCTCAAGAGCTTCCTAGTTAGAATATAATAAAACAACCAAAAAGCCATTCAGTAATACTCTAATTTATTATTTTTTTTTTGGGGGGGGGAGGGGGGTATCAATTTCAACTTTTTTCAAAGTAAGAGAAAAGCATTACACAAGAAAATAAGCTGATATTCTGCTAAATTCTTCGAAATTCAGAATTTTATTTAATAATTTTAGGTTGGCATATTTTTGAATCAATATTACAAATAATAATAACACTCCTAATTTTCAAAAAATTATACCCGTACTTGCAGAATCTTCTGATTTTTCAGGAAGATTTTATCTACATCCTTCTGCTATTCTCACTTTTGTCTTTTAAACTACGCCATATTTATTCAAATATAATATACACTAGAGTCCATCAGGTTTGGTAACACAATTTTACTCTGTTGAGGGCATGGGACTACTTGTATCTTCAACCTTAAGCAATAGACATCTGTTCAAATGGTTAACAATTTCCCTGTAGTTTTCAGCAGAGTTAAAATAATGGCTGGTTGGTTTTAAGGTTGCAGGCATGTTTTACTTTAGACCCATTATTTCCATCAGAAAATACATTTGAAAATAAAATGCATGTGTAACTTCTATTTTAGAAACAATCAAAGCTTCATCTTAAAGAGTAATATCTGTGATTATCTGAAATTATGATTATTTGGTCCATCTTTGGTTCAATATAGTTTAAATAGTGAGTGCTATACTGTAATTGAAATGTGTATTGATTACTCTTTATTCAAGCATAAATGTTTGAATAGTTTCTGTAATAACTCTACTATATCTTCTATCTTTTTAAATTGGTCAACTTTGTACAAGTTGTTTCATTTCTCAATTTAGATTTTCATGTAATTATATTAAAAAAAATCATTCATCATTAAAATGAAATTATCTGTGTTGTATGTGATAACAGTGCACTTCAGGACTTTTGAATATTTTTCAGAACTAACTAAAACAGATAAAATAGTTACATGCATACATTTGGTAACATTCTCAAGATCATTACTGATGGAATAAACTATTTGCAAAAATTTTAAAACTAAACCTTATAATGTTATTTTAATAGTTTAATCTTATTAGTGTTTATCTTGAGGAAAAAAGACATTTATAAGCCCTAAACTACTACTTTTAGAATAAATAGTTTTATTTTAGATCCACTACTTGTATTTCCTTGTAAATTAAGTAGTGATTTATAGTTACTTTTTTTGTATTCTGTTATTTTTCTCTTTTATTTCAGATATCAAAATTGGTTAATAGGTGCAAAATTATCTCATGACCTTGGCAAGAACCAGTTAACAAAAACAAATATAGGTGTAGGTTATACTTATGGAGACTTCATTTTCCATTCTAATGTGTAAGTTGCTTTATTTTTTTATTCCTTGCATTTATAATTTTATGTGCATTTTAAATTTACTTTTGGAAAGTCTATAAAACATAACTTGCAAGTTGAACAGTAAACTTTTTGTTCACTAAACGTTTACAGTAATATATCAGTTAACAAAGATAGTATTGTTTCATGATAAAATTTCATTAGTTAAAATCGTAGTTGATTGAAATTAGGTTTCCTGTTCAATCAAAATCAAAATGTTATGTGTCTGTGCAATCAAAATGTTATGTGTCTGTGTTTTGTTAATCCAATCATTCAATACATTCATGCCAAACCTAAAAGCAACAAAAGAAAAAAAAAGGTTAATTTTTTTTTTACAGGATCAATTATTCAATAACTAAGGTATCACTGTGTTTTAATGTCATTTGTCAAATTATAAAAAGTGTAAATTTGTAATTTCATTTTAAAGTAAAATATGCTAAAGTTACATACACTAATAATTTATGATAATTATGTAAGCCTATATCAAATACTGCTGCTAGTTACATTTATTAAAATTATTAAACAATTGCCTCTCTAATTGGGAACACAATGTAATTTTTTGTTTGTTTAGCAAAAATATAATTTAATATTAATTCAGTAGAAAATAAGAGCAGAGTACAAGTTTTCTCCAAAAAATATTATTTCTCAAAGGAACATGTTAGTACTGGCGAGTAGAGGAAAAACATAATACATAATTTTTAAGTATGAAAAAAAAGTGACGATTTTAAAGGATTTTATGAACCATAAATAGAAAAATTTAAATTACAACATGATTTAATAATCTCCAGTTTTTCTAGATATGAAGTTTTAAAATTTTTGCAAAATCTTAACACATGGATTTAGAAATACTTTAAAATTTTGGTCTATTGGAAAATTTTCTACTAGAAATCTCAAAGTACAACTAGAAGTAGATATCACTATTTTTTTTTTTTTTTTTTTTTTTTTTTCAGGGCAAGATGCAGCACCATTTAATTTAAAAAAAAAAGGGGGGGGGGGGTTAAGTGATAAAATAAATAACATTTGCAGTCTAATTTTGCATTTGTATTTAGAAAAGTTATTAATAATTGCAGAAATCTAAACTTAAGCATTGTACATGTATGCTAACCAAAAAATTTAAGAAAATGAGTTATCCCATTAATTTTACATCGATATACAGAGTAAATATAAGAATGATCAGTTGCATCTGAAATTCTCAAAATTTTAAATGGCAACATCATTACCATTCTTTGAAAATTATTAACATCCATTAAAATTTAAAATTTTTTTAAAAAAAAAAAGAAAACAAGAAAATTGTTTGTTGCTTTTTTAATCTCTAGCTGAATTATTTATTTAGTGTGTTCAAATTTAGTAATTCAAAAAAGTTATTGAAGTTGTTATTGCAACCCTTAAGAGCTTTACACAGTTAATTCTTTTTCAATTATACTTTCTTTCACAATAGCTGTTAGAGTAGACATTATCATTCTTACATTCTTCTTAGCTCCAATTTAGTATATATTCATTTATTATTCATAAAAGTAGCATGAGAAAATAAGTAATTGGCAATGGCAATTTATTTTTTTTACTTGCAGAAATTTGAGTGTGTTCAACAGAAAATTAATAAAACTTTTTCACAGCCTGCTTGTACTATGTCACAAACTTACCATCATGCTTGTTGAAATTTTTCTACATAACTTAGATTAAACATTAGAAATGTTTAAGAAAAATGAGATTTGGCATTATGTTGTAACCTAAGTATGCAAGACATTTAGATCACTGAAAGATTCCAATATTGCATGTTCATTTTCTTTGTAATCAGTTTAGCATAATTAGGCATGTATTAAAAGGGCTTGTATAACAGGTGCACTAATCTGAAATCGAGTAACCTTTTGTGTCCAGGAATAAGTTGAAAACTGGTGTTATTTAATTGAAGACAAAATCTTCTTTACAACACCATAAAATGAAATAAATTGTGCAAGGCTTTTCGAAAGAATTGAGTCTTTCTTCATCAGGCACAAAAAAAACTTTATTGTTGTAGTAAATGAATATTTTTTATTGGTCTATTATTTTCTGACAATTTATAAAATTACCATTCACATTTCATGCTACTTCCTTCCATTTCAAATATGAAGCTTGGATGTGTTACAATATAAAGTTTTCTCAGAATAATTTAATTATTTTCTAGCTTTCTTATATGCATTATATTTTCAAGTGCCTAAGTGTGTTCAAATGCCTAAGTATTCAAATTCAGCTTTTAGTGCATTTGTATGTGTATCTAAGTGAACATAATTTAATAAATACTTATATGTACTGAAGTGTTTTAAGAAATTTGATAAACGAATGTATATCCTAATTAAAACACATTTCTTATATGTTATATATTCTGTGTTTCACAAATATTTCTTTGTGTTATGAGCAAAATCTATTAACCTTTTAAGATCTGGCCTGCACAATTATGTAGGTGATCCCAAGGAAAAAGAAAATACAATTTCTTCTTTTTCTGTGATTTAACTCTTTATCTACCGAATTATGAATTCATGAAAATTTTAGCATTTTAGGTAAATTATTTAAACTAAATTAAAAGATTTACATGATTATTTAATAAATTTATGAAGGATTAATTAAATTTGAATTTACAGGGATTTTGTGAAATATTTATAGCCCCCTCAAATCTTTTATTTAAAATTGTTTTCTTAGTACTTGTAGAATTATAAAATGTACAAATATGATGTTCTTACAATATAAATATAGAAATATTTTCAAATTGAAAAATCTCCACTCTCCTCCCTCAACACCAAGAAAGCTGAAAAGGTACAAAGGCAAAAGAAATCCTTTTAAAAATATTTTTGTTTTGTATAACCAATAATGTTTTTGGAACAAAATAAGGTAATGTATCTGTAACTCATTCTAAGTAGTATTACAACTAATTGACATATTAAAAGAATTTTATAATGAGTAATTTTAATGATACTTACAAGTACAGTCAAAAGATAAAAGGGTTGAAGCTGAACCTGCACCACACAATTGTGTAGATCCTCCCTTAATGTAACCTGACATCGGAATTTTTTTTAAAATATTTTTTTCAGTCAAACATCCTAATAATTAGGGTTAACAACTAAGACTTGCACTACTGTGCGAATTAATTGCGACAAACATGTTTTTTAAGAAAATTGTTCCTTTCTTGTGGATTTGCTGCCTCAAACCGATTTTAACTGTATTTTCTTACAACGTGCCACTGCTCTTGACTACTGATGAACCACGTTTGAGAGAAACCTGGACAGAACTGCGCATGGGCGAAAAGAGCGAGTCCAATGCGAAAATGGGAGAGTTCGTACCATCTCAAGCATGAGTTTATTAAACATCTTAGATATGTCCATTTTTTTTGGCGAATACCTTTTTGTTTCTCTAATTCAATTATCTGTTTCTAAACATTACATTATAATTCAGTTATACTAAAATAAGTTAAAAAAAGACAAATATAATAAAAAAGATGATTTAAAGGTATGGTTATAACTTTTTCCCTCGCAATATAGCGTAACTTAATCTTTTTAGAATTAACGCCTGAATGGTGTGATTTTAAAACTTGCCAGATTAGCAATTTTTTAAAATTATTTCGCTACATTATTGTGTACATTATTTATTTATATTATTTGCATACATTGGATATGAAAATGAGAAATGACGCAGATATCATATATGTGCAAGGTTTGATAATAAAAAAATTTCTAACGTCAATTTGGCGACAACCTCATTTTTGAATGCTGGTTAAATATACATTTTTAAATTATTTTCTATTATTAAAAAAAATAATTTTTAAATATAATAAATTTTAAAAACAAATAACAATAGAGCAAAAAACATTTTATATAATTAAAAAAAATTAAGGTAAATAAACAATTTATCAAAAAATAAACGATATCAAGGTTGCCATATTAGGCAAAATAACGCCATTCTGGCGCCAAGTAAATCCCAGTGAGTATATGACAAACAAGTGCCCTGAATATTTAGGTTGTTAGAATTGGCGAATATCTTGCTTAGACGCCAAGTCAGTTGCCAAGCAGTCATTAAAACTGCATTTTAGCCATAAATATAAATGTTAAAGACATGTTTTTGTTAAAATTCACAAAAATGTAGGAGAAAATACATATTTTGGAAAGGTTATTCCGCGAACTAATAATAGGTCTACAATCTATTTATTTTAAAATAAAATTTCACTCTGAACAAAAATTAGAAAACAATATTTAATATCATTTCTCGGCCTCATAGGCTATTACCCCCAAAGTCTGAATGGAATCGGCTTGGCATTCTGCCAAGTGAAGACCTTACAAAGCTGGTATATCAGTAGTCTAAACCTGTTTGATCACGTGATCATGACATGTCGAAAATATTTCCCTTCAGTTGCTGTAAGGAGTGGTCGATTGTGTGAATTGTTTGCTTCGGATGCGCATTTAAAAAATGGATATCACTCCCAGGAAAAGGACAAGAATTATTATCCTTAGACAGCATACCTTTATGACTGTGAGGGATTTGCTGCAGCAGTTGGAGTTAGCAAATCCACTGTTTCTAGGATTATTAATCAGCAAAAGAATTTTGGAACATTGTCTCCAGAACGAAAGAGTAAATGTGGACGCAAACGCAAGACCATACCTCGAACAGACAAATTTCTTGTATGAAATAGTAAAATGCATCCTCACAAAACAAGTACAGATCTTCAGAGAGAATTATTAGCTACTGGTGTGAAAGTGGATTCATCGACAGTTCGACGAATGCTTATTGAAGCTGGGAGATTTACAAGAAAACCAATGAAAAAACAGTTATTAACCCGTGCAAAGAAGCAAAAATGTTTGGATTGTGCCAGGAAATATCAATCCTGGACTGCACAAGACTGGAAAAATGTTGTATTGAGCGACAAAACGCATTTTTTTTTTTTTTTACAATGGCTTCAACCAAGATTTGTCAGGCGAACTGATGGAGAACCCATCAGGGAACAACATCTTACACAAACAGTTAAGCACCCTCAGAAACAGATGTTTTGGGGTTATTTTACTTCTGGAGGACCTGGCAGCTTAGAACTCATTGAAGGAATCATGAACGCTAAAAAATACATCTCTGTAATAGAGAGAAAAATTATGCCTATGATGCAAACGTTCGTTTGTGGTGTCGGTATCTTTCAACAAGATCTTGCTCCAAGCCATACTTCTAAGCTAACAAACAAATTTTTTCAAGAACAGAAATTAACGATTTTGGATTGGCCTGGTAATTCTTTGTATTTAAATCCCATCGAAAATTTGTGGAGCATTGTAAAGAGACGTGTGAGTAAAATGGACTGCTCAACAAAGAAAAGAATGATTGAGAATGTTATAAAAGTTTGGTTTCGTGATGACGAGATCAAAAATGTATGCTCTAATTTAGTGGAATCCATGCCAAAACGTGTACAGGATAACATTCAAGCTAGAGGAGGACATATTTCGTATTAGATTGCTATACAAATCATGTAAGTTAACCTATACATATTAAACAACATTTGTAAAAAAATTTGTTTGTCCCAATTAATTCGCACAGTATTGTAATTTCTACCAAAACTCTTTAGGTTTTAAAGGGTTAATATAGTGTTCATTCTAGGCCATTTTTGAAGGGTGCAGTACCCTGCCTTTTTTCAAATTTACAAAATGCACCCTGCCTTTTTTCAAATTTACAAAATGTACACTGTCCTTTTTAAAAGTAGCAAAATGCACCACTATTTTTACCTAGAATTTTAATAAAAGAAAATTTAATTGCACTGTATTTCTAAATTTGTGTGGCCCAAAATGATAGAATTTTCTCATTTCTTTAGGAAAAAGAATATGAAACTATTCTATCATGTTGTAATTTAATTATATTTTTTATCATAAAGTCATTCAAAATTAATGTTACTTGATTTATCATATCTAAAGCTCACGTATTTTCTTCCCTTTTTTTCCCCTTAACTAAAGGCAATAACAAATTTTCTCTTGCAAAAGTGCCCTTTTCTATTGCAGTAGTTCCCTTTTTAGTGAAAAGCACCATGCCCTTTTTCTTTCTAGAGTGAACACTAGTTAATAAATAATTTAAACAACAAACTGTATATGTGTACATAGTTCTATTAACATAATTATATTTTCAGTAGTATTTTATTGATTTAATTTGATTAATTTCTTCAAAAATAATTAAAAGAAATTATAATGTGAAGTCCTAAAAATACTTTATTTTCATTATTAAAAAAAAGGTCTTGACTTAAAAATAGCATTAAATAATGACAAAATTAAGTGTACAGTGAAATATTATACCACATGCAATATCATTGTACAAAAGATAAAATAAAACAATGTACCTTAAAATATTGAGGATGATAAATCTTGTATAAAAGCTAGCCATCTTTTTCTTTTTTCTTTTTTTTTTTTTTTTTTTTTTTTTCAGTTCCCAAAAAATAAAATAAAATAAAATAAAATAAAATAAATAAATAAATAAATAAAATCACTATTGTTTATTATTGTGTTTACTCCAGCATTCAGGAGTGCAACATCAGTGTACAATTTGGATCAAAGTTCTAATAGTTAATTCAAATAATACTTCTTATTTGTTTAACCAAGAAGACATGTAAAGCTAAACTTAAGTTTCATGCTTTATATTAAAAATGCAATCAAATCTGATCCTGATGACTTCACATAATTTTAAAATACTGCTGTGATGACTCGGTCTTCCGCGTAAGTCAAGGCTCCAAATGTTTTGGACACCAGTAATTTCTTACATTTTATTTCACCTTCTTTCATCACAAATAATTCTTCCATTAGACAAGATGAAGAAAATTAATTAAAATTCTGATATCAGAGCCTTTGGAGTTCATATTTGTACTGGATACCTAGCAATACTAGTTGTGATCTGTCTATAGATAGTATTTCTATAGTGCTAGTAAATTGAATAAAATAATTAAGCTGATGCCTGAATTTATCTTAAATAAATCAGTTTAATTGTCAAAAGCTTGTGTAAACTAGTCATTGGGAGCCACCATAATATTTATCCATCATGGATATGTATACTATAAAATATGAAAATAAAACATGCGTAAACTACTTATAAAATGCATCGCAATTCCAAAATAAAATTTAAACGTATATTAAAATATGTGTAATACATAGTAATACTCTAATGGGGAATAGCGGGTGCTACTTGATTATCCATTTAGACATACAATATAAATCGTCAAACTATTAGTAAATTATACAAATTGGCATGATTTTTATTTTAAATAATGGGTCATTCCATGTGAAATCAAACAAAAAATTCAGTATTCAACCTGACCATTTCAGATTTCAAAACTGCCAAGAATCATTCTTTATGATGGTATAAATAAAAGGATATTTTTATTTTTTATTTATCGTTTTAAATTTTCATGTAATTAATTATTTAAATTTTGGCTTGCGTACATGTTTTTAATTTTGAATTTCTCAAATTCTATCCAACATACGAACTTTATGACCACTCATTTTAAGGACACATTTATGAGATTTAATTTGATATGCAAGTTGACTATGCAGTGTTAGTAAAAATTTTTAGTTAGTCATTTTTTAAAATTTTGAAAAAAAAAAATATGTATGTTGCAATATTATAAGCTTAAAATTCTGAAATTTTTAGAGTGGTATCTCAATGGGATCAGGAATTATGAAATAAAAGCTGAAAATTACCATACAAATTATAAATAAATAACAAAATAGATAGAACTAAATTGCTATTTTAATGGTAATTTTTAGCTTTTATTTCAGAATTTTAAGCTTACAACATTACAACAAACAATTTTTTCAAAATTTTTAAAAATGACTATCTAAAAAACTTTTTAAATATTTTTTTTTTTTTTTTTTTTTTTTTTTTGTACTATGCATAGTCAACTTACATATCAAATTAAACCTTATAAATGCCTCTTTAAAATGAGTGTACATAAAATTTTCTACATTTGATAGAACTTGAGAAATTCAAAATTAAAAACATGTACGCAAGCCAAAAAAGGATGATTTTTCAAAAATTAAATAATTAACTACATAAAATTTTGATGCAAAAAAAAAAAATTAAATAATAATAATAATAATAATAATAATAATAATAATAAATTCCCATTTATATCACCAAGCTTAATGATTCCCGAGAGTTTCATTGAAATCTGAAAGGGTCAAGTTGAGTCACTGATTGATTTGACATGGAATGATTCTAACGAAATAACAAATAAATTAGTAAAATATTAATAATACTACAAATTAAAAATCACTTATGACATAACAAACACATGTGACGTGTTTAATATCAAGTGAATGTGACATTTACGATAAGCCATTGTTAGCATTTAATCTTGAAGTTTGGTGATAGTTTTTTGATCGACGGGATATTAAAGTAATACCGAATTGCGTAAAAGAAACATCCTTCTAACTCCAAAAATGATAAGTATGTTAACTAACAATTCATTGCATTGGATTAAGTGTCTCATTTACAATTAAAATATATTGTTGAATTGAAATTTGAAGGAAATACAGGGTCATGAAGATCAAAGAATGACGAAAATATTATTACAAATATCTCAGCAACTAATTATCAAATCAACTTCATTTTTTATGTAATTTTTTTCTTTTCTTTTCTTTTTTGTTTAATTGTCTGATATCCACTCCTTAAAATAAATTTAAAAAATGGAAAATTTATATGTACCTTTTATGAGATTGAACATTTCGAGAGTCCGAAAAAAATAGTTCCAGGTAATCAAGATTACTGATGCTTCTTCCCATTCTTACATACTAAGTACTTACCAAATTTTAAATCTCTATCTCAATTTGTTTAGAAGATAGAACATTTACAAACAGGCAACAATTTTTTTTTTCTTCTAAAAATTGTTTTCCTTGATCTCTGTGTCTAAAATGTGTAAATCCATCAAAAAAAAAAGTGCAAGACTTACCCTATGCTACATATGATGGGTAAAGTAATGGTTAAAAGCAAAATATCTTGAAAGTCCTTATTTTAAGGTTTTCCCTTTTCATATGCATGCCCAACTGTTTATTTCTAATGTTAATATGGGAAAATAAATGTGAATGGTGAATTCTTTTAAAACAAACTTTAATTTGATTCAAAAGTTATTTGAGTAAAACATTTAGTGGTGATTATTATATATGTTTCATATAAAATCTTTTTCTACAGAATTGATGGCCATGAGTTTGGAGGCTGCATGTATCAAAAAGTGAATGAGAAGCTTGAATCTGGTATGACACTATCTTGGACGGCTGGAACTAATGAAACTAGATTTGGTCTTGGCTGCAACTACAAAATTGATGACGATACTTCTGTCAGAGTATGTATATTGATTTACATTGTTCCTTTTATACATTTTTATATATATATATATATATATATATAAATTGTGTGATTATTTCCTACTATATAAATTATCCAGTTGCTCTAAAGCTTCTATTTGAAACGTAAGTGCTACTAAAAGCAACTATTTTTCCAGAACTTTTCAAAAGTAACTATTGTTGGTGGAAAAAGAGAAAATAGACTAGTTTTCAAATCTAGGTACTGTTTTTGTAAAAAATGGTTTTTTTATCAACCTTAGAGCTGCTGTTTTTTTTTATTTGTTTTTTCTCAACTTTCTAGCTTCAGTTTAGTTTTTTGTTAAACTTTTAAAATCTTTAAAAATTTACAATTTACTAAACTTTAGTGGGACACTAATGACTTTCAGTTTGTCTGATACTCATATTAGAGGTCTGCACGGGCTGAAATTTCCAAGCCCGGCCCGGCCTAGGAAAAAGTTAAAAATTCAGCTTGAACCTGGCCCAGCCCGAGTGAATTTCTACAGAACATTAATCTTTACTCTTACAGAAGGGTTCAGATCAAAAAAACTTATCTTACAAGGAAGATCTCCATTGGGGGCATATTCAAAATTTTTTGAAAAAAATACGAATTAAACTACTCATGTAGGTAATAAAGGATCAGTGAAAATTAGCGGCGGAATTACATTATTAGATATGTAAAAAAATAAAATATTTTGGAATAATTGGCGTGAAAAGCTGAAAGCGACGCGGGATTTGGCGAGCAGTGCATTTCCTCGCCAAAGGCAGACGATTTTAATGAATCTGAAAATTGATTTTAATTGACTTCACTGTTAAAAATCTGCAGCATTTACTGCAACGTCACTCCACTACTTTTGTAGAATATCTCTCTTCTGACCAATGAGAATGCTCCATAGCACGGTGAATTGACCGTTTTCTATAAAAGTGGTGGAGTGACGTTGCAGAAAATGGTACAGATTTTTAGCGATGTTGTAGCTTGTGCAACACTGTTAAAAATCTGCTGCATTTTGCTGCAACGCACTCCAACGCTTGTATATAATATCTCTATTCCAACCAATGAGAAAGCTCCATTTCACGGCCAAGTAACCGTTTTCTATACAAGCAAGGGAGTGCGTTGCAACAAAATGCAGCAGATTTATAACAGTGTATTTTTCAATTTGGAACAATTTTAATCAATTTAAATTATGTTTTAAATGATAAAATATATTAATTTCATTTTGTTATAAGTACATATAAACGTATATGGCAAAATTACACTTAAAGTAAAAATGCAAAACTAAAATTAGTTAAACTAAAATTATTTAAATAAATTGTACATAGAAAGTTTTTTCTTTAAAAAGTATTCGAAGCGTATTTTTCAAAATATCATTTTTTTGCCAACCGGAGATAAATCACCAAATATACGAAATTTTTATTTTTTTTATGTACGTTATAAGGAGGTTCCGCCAAAATTTTTTTTATAAACATATATAACTATATGAGAAGAACATTCTGTAATTTTTTCAGATTTTTCTGAGTATGCCCGTATGGAGACCTTCCTTGTTAGTATTTTTTTTTTTCCATGTTTATAACCTCCATTTATGCAGAAGTGCCATAGGCTGCGATATTTATACTTTTAATGAATGTTTGTTGTATGTAAATTTTTGTTATCATTAGTATTATTAATCCATATTCCATGTAATGGAGACTTAAAATTCTAAAAAAATGATATGTGGTAAAAGCAAAATCTTCTAAGACGGAATCGCATAGGAAAGAAAAAAATACATTCCCTTCTTAGCAGATGTAAATTTTAATATATATTTTTTCGTGTATTGTTGTATTCATTTTGCATGGATGAACAGTTAAAAAGAAATTTGCAGCTTTCAGTTTAAAAGAAAATTCTGTCATATTTCTGTTTTTAAAAAAATTCCGACAATCTTTTTCACATGTGTTTAACCCTATTTTAATAAGCTTAGCAATTTACGATTCTTTAAAAAGAATAAATTCTAGTATTTAATTGTATAATAATGACAACTTAAAAGTATATGCCTTTTTTGCAAAAAATTTTGGACCAAGCTAAATTTTACTGTTTTATGAACAGACTTGGTCGCGTTGAGAAAAGAATTTTCATACGGGATGATTCATCAAGAACTGATTATTTTGGTCGTGAAGACTCGGAAGAATGAAATCAGTCTCGGCTTCATATGGAAAAAATAAGTTAGCCTGGCCCAATACTCCAGGGAAAAAAAATTAAGGCCTGAGTCTTCAGAAATAAGGCCCGAGCCTGGCCTGAATGCCGTTAATGGAAATCAGCCTGAGGGCCGGGTCAGGGCGGTGCAGATCTTTTTACAGTTATTTCTGCATCCCCCTCCTCCTTATAGGTACTAAATCCTTTCATCCAGTACCTGAACTACATAAGAATTACTCTAGATTTGTCCACTTTGCTGCATGAATTGTATTGGTTTTTAATCTTCTAGCTTGTAATATAAATGTTTAGTAATTTAATTCAACGAGATGAAATAAATATTACTTGGACAGTTCCCATTTTTGTTACGTTGAAGTCTGTTTAAGAAATATAAAACTGATTACTGCAATTAACTTTAATCTTGTTATTTCAAAAGTAAAATGTTTTAGTTAACATGGGATATTTAATCTTACCTTAGATAATTTTATTTATTTTAGATGCAAATTATTTATGCACATATCATGCAACTTCAAAAAATATATTAGAATTTAACTGGCCAGGTAGCATAATTTGAGTTTTGTTCATCTTAGTATAATATGTGGTACATTTTTATCACTTATTTAATGCGATAATACTGTAGACTCCCTTCCTTAAATCCACACAGCTTGGCATTAAAGGTTATGCAAATTTTAGAATTTTGCAGATTTCTGGTCATTTTGGTTTGTTTACATTTTTTAAACAGTTATTTAAAAGTAATTAATAATGCAATCAAAATTATAATGAATGCTTACAACATAGTAAAATAATAAATTTTTATGGAAAGTAATAAACTAAAATAATTAAACATATATGTATATTTTTAAATGATTAGAACATTAAAAGCAAAAATCAAGTCAATAATGTATAATTCATGGTAATGATGAAATGCAGTTTTTAAAAATTATTCACTGTAACTTGCTTCAAAGACGCACAACTAAGTCACATCAAAATAATAAAATAAGGAAGTTTTATTTCAAGTTTAACCAGTCTTAATAATTAAAAAACTTTATTTATGCATAAATACATGATATCAGCAATATCTTGAATTTTTTCAGAAATAAATTTATTCTTCATTCATGAAAAGCATCATGAAAAGTAATAATATTAAAAATTACAATAAAAAATATATATATATTTGTTATAAAAGTAAAGTCAAATTTTGTCCCTACACCTGAACTGAAAGTTTCATTGTTTACAGCTGTAAATTATGTGTGGATTTTAGCGAGTTTTGGATTTTAGGATTGTGGATTTGAGGGAGTGTATTGTACTGCATTAAAATAAAAAATCTTTTTAATAAGATGCTAATTTGTGAAGATTTCATTCCTCATCTGCATCGAAAGCATTTTTGTTATAAACATACATTTTCTGCTTAATACTATTGTCTGTTAAAACTGATAAATTATTACAATTTGAGAGTTATAAAATTACTATTGCAAAAAGAAAATATTTCAAGAAGAGGTCTTTTGTTTAGGTGTGAAGACAGGGTATTTTACTAAGAGTAACAAACTTTTTTAAAAATCATATACAAGTAAATTTAAGTGTTTACAGTTCTAAAGATCTTTATCAGTGTCTTCTTTAGAATGTTATAGTAAAAGAATTACCTTTGTTAAAATTACTCCTAATGTTAAATTCATTTTTAATGTATTATCTGCAACCAATGTATTTTTTTAAGTATAACTCTGGCATAATTAGCTATAATTTTGGATTCATATGTTTGGAGCTTTTGAAAATTGATAAATTTTATTGGTTATTAATTATATTTTGTTTGAATACTAATCTTATAATTCATATATTTTGAAAATAATATTTGAAAAAAACAACAAAAAAATGCATTGTAACCTATCAAAGTTGTAATAGAAATTGATTTCTAGAAGTTTCAAAATATGCAAAGACAAAATTGCAGCTCATTTTGCCGAGTACTGTTTAAGCTGTGCTTGAAAAACTAAAAGCATTGCCATTTATTTTGCATTTATTAAAAATGAATTCAACATAAATGTTCAAAACTTAATAGCTGCATTTCCTTAACTACTTGATAATTATTTCCCATTTGGTTATCTTAAGATAAAAACTTTCTAATAATCCAATTATGGTGCCAAAATTGAAAAATTAAAAGTTTAATACAATTTCATAGAAATATTGCTCCTTGGTCTTTTTTATTTATTTTAGCATAAATTAAAAGTCATAATTCTCGTTCATTTATCTCTGTGGTAATTTAGGAAATTTATCTATAATGATCTGTTTTTTTTTTTTTTTTTTTCTCCTCCTCCTTTCTGATTGAACTGTAACACTGATAAATGTTGGGAACATTGAACATATAGGAAATATTAAAGTAAAGCTAGAATATGTAGTTTTTGCAAAGTGTGTCTAGTATTTGTCTGTTGCTGAAGAAATTTATTTACCTTGTATTATTTCTCTATGTTCAAAGTTGCATAGCATAAAAGTTTGGTCGAAATAAGAAAAATTGTCAAATTTGGGTTCATTGGCTTAAAGTCACTGTACAAATTCTGAGAGAGATTAATTATCCTTTTATAAGTCATAAAAATGAGGCAAGAAAAATCTAGACATATAAGAAAAATCAAGTAATAAAAATTTGAAAATTATTTAGTTACCAACTTTCAGATTTTTGAAGAAATAATTGATGAATTTAATGAATAATATGCTTGTAAATAGGTAATTGTTATGTTTTTGATTCATTTTAAATATTTTAATAATAAATGTTAAACTTCATAACAAGTCCTTGGACACAATTTTTTTTTAATTATTTTTTTACATAAATTATAATTATTTTATTTATTTTTGAGATTTGTATGATTGTAATTTGTAAATGCATAACTCCGTTCATTCTTTCATTTATAAAGTAATGAATCTTTAGTTGAGAGAATATCAGAAATATTCGCTGTCAACTGTATACAAAACATTCCAAGATAGGAATTGACAGATTATTGTACTTTGCATCTTTATGTCGTCGTCTCTTGCTATAAAAATTTAACTGTCAGTGTTTGACGAGCTGATTATTTATACAATCACTACCTAATTTATTATTAAATAGTATAATACAAAATAAAATATTAAATATTCTCTTTTCATTTTATCAAATTTTTACGATTTTTAGATAAGGACCAGTTTACATAAGAAAACTGGTCCTTATGTAAACTGGTACAATAAACCTTATGTAAACTATACTAATCTTTTAAAAATACAACTTGTAATTGGGTTTTTCTGAACAAATAAAATAATCCACCTGCTGAAAGACCGAGTGATAAAAGAAATGGAGTTTGGAAGAGTAGACAATAACTGAAATAT
Organism: Maratus speculifer; assembly: GCA_964019185.1. Taxonomy (NCBI): domain Eukaryota; kingdom Metazoa; phylum Arthropoda; class Arachnida; order Araneae; family Salticidae; genus Maratus; species Maratus speculifer. Next base: position 111,168,591 of record OZ025301.1, read on the forward strand.
TTGAAAAAGGATATTTAAGTTATCTGTCAATTTGTGAGTCTATTTTTGAATATTTTTGTCAGGATTCAAAAGTTTGGAGTTGCATTAAACATCAGACAAATTCAAACCCTGCAATACTTTTTAAACTGTGCTTTTCTTTTCAGGCCAAAGTAAACAACAGTAGCCAAATTGGACTTTCCTTTACACATCGTCTTAAACAAGGAATTCAACTTACCCTCTCTGCCTTGATCGACGGAAAGAGCTTCAATCAAGGTGGACACAAGATCGGTCTAGGTCTTGAATTAGAAGGCTAAAGTCTGTTGATTCTTAGATGTCCAGAGCATTTATCATTCATTCACACAATTTGTCTTTCTTTTTTCGCAAGATTTCTATTTTTGATTGAATCAAATATCAGCTCATCTGATTTGACTTATGGGTTAATAATGGAGAAAAATGGGGATAGTTTATTTTACTTTGAAAATATATAAAACAAACTTGTTCTAGATAGCATATTTGCAATAAAAGAAAAAAAAGTCTGCATTGTCTGTATTTAATGTAGAGGAATAAATATACTTTGTTGAAATTTGAATTTTGTTTGACTTCTTTTTGGTTTAATTTGTAAAAACACAATGGGAATTTTACATTTTTTCAAGTTTTTTGTATAAATGTAACCAAGCATGATTTAATCAACTTTCAATTTGATTTCTAGTGCAAAAAATTTATTTTAAAAAATCATTGTAAAAAATCATTGTGCACATTTAAAAAATTATTGTAATATATAATAAACATATAATACCATTAATTGTAAAACAATATATGATGCATTGAATTTAATACAAAATTACCACATTGAAACATGGGGGGGGGGGGGGATAATAAAATGAATACAATTGAAATTTGATATATATACATACCAGGGATGATTCTCGTCCAAAAATTTAAGGCATCCTCTTCCAAAAATTTGAAGTTGGGTTATTAGTTCCGCATAATTGCCAACTTGTAAGGTTTTGTGTACATAAAAAACAATTGTTGAGAAATGCAAATTTCTTGAAAGAATTGCCGAAAAAGCACACATTTTAGCTATATTTCGTGGAAAAACAAAGATTTCGTCAATGTTTCGACGTCAAATGCCCCCCCCCCCCCTCCTAAGCCATTGATAATACATTTTATAACTCCTATAAAATTGACTAATCACTATTGATGTAATTTTATTTACAAATATTCACAAATATCTATATTTTATGCAAAATAATTTATTACAATTGTATAAAATATATATAACTTTATTTACAAAAATGAGTATTGCATTGGTTTATCGAAAGCTGAAAGTGCATTGGTTCTCACTTTTCATTTATTTTAAAAGTTGTCTTTAATGAATAGTGATAAAAGGATAAAAAGTTTATGAGGCTATGGAAGTTGGCTTATTCAGTTTTAGTGAGAAAATGTTACTAAAAGTAAGCTGCTTTTTTTTTAATCTTCTTTGCATTTGAGAACATTCTCATAAGAATAAAGTTGAGATGAGATGAGCCTCAGCCCAGTCCTGAAATGGGTTCTAGCCTAATTTTTGTACCTGTTGAGGCTCTGGCTCAAAGAGAAAATTTTATTTATTCACAAATTAAAAAATAACAAAAAGAAGAAAAAACATGAGAAAAAAGAATGTAGTCAAAAGATTTTACATTTATTATTATTTTTTATTTATTCATTTACTTTTTTTTACGGAAATTAAATTGTTTGTGATAGAATATAAAGAAAGGGGAAAAACTGAATCCTTAACCTATCAAAACAGCATCCCTTACACAAATTTTATTTGGGTTACAATTTTTTTTTTTAAACAGTGTTTTTTAATGCAAAATACCAAACAATATTCTAATTAAAAAAGACAAATATTACATTTATTTATTAATGATATCAAAAACAAATTGCACATGCACTTTTCAGTGATGCATATATGATCCATCACCTGTCCTGAAAGATTTTAGGATCCTTCACAAAATTTTGCATTTCAAAGCAGGAATCTTTATACAATTTTTTTCATTTTCAAATAGAATTTTTCACAAAATTGCAAATTTAATTCATTTAAAAGTAAAATCTGACTTCTTTTTTTTTTTTTTACATATAAAAGAAATATATGTATTTGTGTATATAAATCTTCTTAAAAATGTATGAACAAGAACTTGAATATAAGAATCATTTTACATTTACAAACACAGGACTGTAGGAGAAAAAAAAAAAAAAAAACATCCCTTAATGAGAAACGCTTCAATTCTAAAGCCTTTTTACAATTAGTGTTTTTAAAATAACGAAGATGTCAGATATCTTGTCTATCCTCAGTTTGTTTCAAATATTTTTCCAGAATTACTAGAAAACAGAACTTGCGTGCTTATTATAGGTTTACAATATTTTAAATGAATAATTATTGTGACTTTTACTGATTTCTACCAGTAGTCGAATAAATTTAATGCAGTCAAACTTTAATATGTGAATCAAGATACCTAACAAAATTTGCGATGATGATCAGCATAATGTTTTCAGCATTATTCAGGAAATGGTAGCATTTGCTTGTTGAGGCCCTTTCGCCCAATAATGATAAATACTGTCTGAGAGAGAAGGAGTGATCACACTGTTTCTTTATCATGGGGGGGGGGGTCATTTTGTTTTTTATTGGAGGAAATCTATTCAATCTTTTTCTGGTCAAAAAAAAAAAAGCCCTTTTTTTTTTTTTTTTTTTTTCTTTTCTCTTATTTTACAATTTCTTCATTAACAGTAAAACTTTCTCTTTCTGACCGGTTTGACAAAAGTACATACAAAGTAAATGAAGGTGGAAAAGGATCTTCCTTTAGCCAGGAGAGATTGAAATTTTTAATAAAACTGTTCATGGTTATATTACATTTTGATGAAAAAAAAAGCATTTATAGTTTAAAGAATTGTTGTATAAAATGGTTAGTGAAATTTTCTCTTTAAAACTTCTGTTTTGAGCCAAACTTATTTGTATATTAAACATAGGTTTTTGTTACCAGAGACTGATGAAATTTTATGTTTTAAATGGACTCTCATATTACTCATTCGTGAATTGAATTGGTTTTTTTATGCATAAGATAAGTATATTTCAAGATAACAAAGAAAATTCATGTATTAATGGAGTTCAACTTTATTTTAAACAGGTTTTCAGATCTGATAATCATGAAATATCATCATGAGTGACCAATTAGTATTAACACTTGCTACTATCTAAGAAGTGATTTTTAAATGAAGAAATTATTCTTTGAACAATTTTAAAATGTTAATTTTCTACAGTTAAAAATCGCCCAATCTCATCTCTAATATAAGGAAAGATCTTCCTTTGGCCATTTTGCAAAATTTCAATTTCTATTAATTTTATGGTTGCCAAGAAAAAGGGCAAAATTATGATATTGTTTTTTCAATAACTTATTTTTCTTAATGCTAAATGTTTTTTTAACATATATATATATATTTTTATTACTTAAAGGTCTATAAGCCTTAATCATAACTTAATTTTTTAAAAAATGGGTTCTATTTTTAAGATTTTAATTTAAATAATGCTTTTATTGCTGTGTCTTTCTTATCTTCTATTCTATCTATACATTTATACACTGCTCAAAACAATTAAAGGATATTTGAAGGTTTATATAAAATAAAGATATAAACAAAATCTTTTTTGCCGAAAATAGAAGAGAATCACAAATGCAAATTTTTCTGGTTTTCAAACTGTGGAGTATGCAAATTTTGAGTTTGACGTCGCTTCAGCGGCAGCGAATGAAATTTGACTTTCAACTGGATAAAAGAGAATGAAGACAAGGATGGTCGGCATTCAGTGATTGCTTTGTTTCGATGAGTACTATGTCTCAGCCAAGTCATTTGACAGATTCAGAAGCTTGGAGAATTGTTAATAGGTTAGAAGGAGGCCAAACTCAAGCCAAAGTAGCGCAAGCCATTGGAGTGTCACAAAGTGTCATTTCCAGGATCTGGAACAGTTTTTTGGAGAGTGGATGTGCAGGCCGAAGACCAGGGCAAGGTCGTAGACGGGCAACAACGCCCAATGAAGATCAGTATTTAGCATTAACAGCTCAGAGACACCGAAACATGAACGCTACTCTTCAACAACACCTTTGCTTGGCTACAGGCACCATGATTTCAACTCAGACTGTCCGAAACTGGCTCCATGCTGTAGGTCTGTATGCTCGCCGACCAATGGTATGTGTTAGATTAACATCAAGGCATCGTCGTGACCGCAGGTGTGGGCAACCGAGCATGTCAACTGGAAGAGAAATGAATGGAGCAATATTCTGTTTTCTGACGAGTCCCGTTTTTCTGTGCATCCGGATAATAGGCGTATTTTCATCTGAGGGTGCCGTGCCAGTAGGAATAATCCTACGTTGGTGCACAAAAGTGTCAGATTTGGCGTTGGAGGAGTGTTAGTGTATGGTGGCATCTCCATTGACGGGCGCACTGACCTGTACATCATTCGAGATGGAGCTCTGACTGGTCGCCGATATAGAGATGAGATCCTCAGACCTATTGTAGTCCCTTACGCTGCAGCAATCAGAGATAACTTCATTTTAATGGACGATAACTACAGGCCACATCATGCAAACCTGGTGGAGGATTTCCTTTTCGAGGAAGGAATCATTTGAATGGAATGGCCAGCGTGTTCTCCAGACATGAATCCAATCGAGCACGTTTGGTACGCTCTAAGAAGATTAGTTTCTGGCTGCAAACAACCCCCACAAACTCTCCAAGAACTGGAAAGAGCTCTTCTGGAAGAGTGGGGCAGAACACCCCAACTCGTCATGCCTCAAAGGTGTTCAACGTTGCTGGCTGCCCGCGGAAACCATACTCCCTACTGAAAATGATTTTCTTTGAAGAAAACACCTTTCCTTATTCTTTTTTTCTCATATGCACAAATTGTGTTTTTTTCCTTTTGTACACAAATGCGCAATAAAATGCATTTTTTTCTGCCAAACGTGTAATTTATTCTTATATAACCTACTATGTCTGTCGACCATGTATCAATCAGCTAAAAAGGTTCCCAGATACAAAATCCACCTAAAACTGCAATATCCTTTAATTGTTTTGAGCAGTGTAAATAATTCTTTCATAGATTATAGCATCGTAAATTTAATTTTAAAATAATTTGAAAAGAATGTTAATTATTTAAATAAAATCTAAAATTCTGAATTTTTGAAAATAGGAAAAAAAAATTAGCAAAAATATAAATAAAATTTTAAAAAGTGGAAAAAAAAATGTTTAAAATACTTAATCATTAATAAATTGCAAAAGTTTTAAAAATAGAAATTTGAAAAAATATAAATGTCTGATGAATGAAACCCTAATAATATAAACCATTAAATATTGAACAAAAATACAAAATTTCTTTTTATTAAATCTACTTTAATATAAAAATTTCATATTCCAGCTTCAGGGTTCAAACTAGGACCTTGTATTTATTAGTGGGATGCTTTACATAAAAATATGACGTCTACATCAAAAACATTGAAATTAAGGTACTCTTTTAAAGTTTAAATTGCAAAAATGAATGGATGAAATTGAAAAAATTAATTTAATTAAAATAATAGACTTTTTCAAAATTTGACGGTTTTTGTGTATGGGCTCTGTGATGGATGGACAGACAGAAAACAGAGACAAATAGGGACGATGAAAGGGTGGTGCAATTAGAGCATAAAAATTATTTGTCTTCATCAGTATATCTATTCAGTGCACTGATTAGGTTGTGTAAATCATACGACAGGTGGCACTGCTATGCTGCATTTTTCAGGATTTTATGCGATTTTTAAGGATGTTCATGTATCTAGTCTGAAGAATTTCATCAAACTTCATAATCTGTAGACATTGATAAAGTTGGTGCTGATTAGGTTTTTGTGTAAATCATACAACAGGTGGTGCTGCTATACTACATTTTACATTATTTTTGCAGTTACTGTATGGAAACTATAATGCACAGATTTTAAGGGAAGTAAAAATTAAGTAAAATTTAACAAAGAAATCTTGTTGAACTACCTATTTTACTAAAATTTAAATGAAGAAATAACTTAATAAAAATCCCTCCTGCTTTTATGAGTATTAATATTTTTGCTTAGACTTTTTTTTTTTTTTTTTTCCCCACATCCAATAGTGTATATTACATAACAGTGTGCATGGATTTTTAGTTCTATGGGATTTTGCATTTCATGAGATTTTTTTTTCTCTCTTGTATATTAAACTAGTTGGATGTGTCAATCCCAAAACTTTCTTCTATCGCATAAGTACATTTTGATATTTTAAAAAAAAACATGGTGACCCCAAAGTTACCCACTATCGAATTTCCTCGAACATTTGACCTAGCCTAATGAGATTCTGGTAGCCGAAAAGCCTAAAAAGCAAAATTTAATTAATATTCTGAAAAAAGGATCTTAGTAGTGCCTCATGTTGGGTAATTTATACTAAAACCTAATAAGCATCTATTTATGTCAAGACCTAACAGAATCTGAAATTTGATGGCATTTCGTCCATTAGTTCTTGAGATATAGTTATGACAAAAAATTTACAAAACGTAGCATAGCAACACCATATCTTGTACAATTTATGCCAAAACGTAAAAAAGCGTCTAATTATGTTATGGTGTAAAATAATCTGAAATTTGATGAAATTCTGTGCATTAGTTCTTGAGATATAGCTAGTTTAAAAAAACAGTGTAAAATATATCACAGCAGCGACATCAGTTGAAGGATTTATAACAAAGCGTAATCATCGTGTAATTATGTTATATGTCGTTTTGTAACAAAATCTGAAGTTTGATGAAATTATGTGCGTTGGTTGTCGAGATATAACTATAGGAAAAATCGTGCAAAATGCATTATAGCTGCACCAACTGTTGCAGGGTTAATACCAAAATGTAATCAGCGTCTAATTATGTTATATATTCTAGTGTAACAGAATCTAAAATTTGATGAAGTTCTCAGCATTAGTTCTTGAGATATAGCTATCGCAAAAATCGTGCAAAATGTAGCATAGCAGCGCCACCTATAGGTCAGTTCACACCAAAACCTTATCAGCGGCTATGTATCTCAAGGTATCGCGGAATCTGAAGTTTGGTGAAATTCTGTGCATTAGTTCTTGAGATATAGCTATCATGAAAAACGTGGTACAGCAGCGCCACCTGCTGGCCAATTTACACCAAAATTTAATCAGCATCTATGTATATCAAGGGGTCACAGAATCTGAAGTTTGGTGAAATTCTCTGCATTAGTTCTTGAGATATAGCAATCTTGAAAATCATGAAAAACGTAGTATAGCAGCGCCACCTGCAGGCCAATTTTCACCAAAAACCAATAGGCACTAATTCATATCAAGGTCTAACAGAATATAAAATTTTATTAAATTTCGAGCATTAGTTCTTGAGATAGAGCGCCCACAAATTTTTTGTCACATACAGACAGACACACACAGACAGACAGACAGACAGACGGACAGACTCACAGACAGACATTTTCTAAAAATAGTCAAAACGTGTTCAGGACCTTCTAAAACGTATAAATCCGTCGAAAACCGGAAGTCGAAAATTTTCATGAATCCAATACTTTCTTCTTGTAAAGATAGAAGAAAGTAAAAATGAAAAAAAAAAATTCAACAAACTGTTAATTTTTTGTTATTGTTGTTGTTATTTTGTTAAATAACTATAAATGGGAATGTTAAATTCATGCATAAAAATATTAAATACTCCATTTAAAACAGGTTAAAAAAAAAAGTTCAAACTTTTATCTAAATTAGCAAAAAAGCCTTGGTATTTATCGAACTAGCAAGTTATAAAAATACACTATATGGCCAAAAGTGACCCGCCACTTGCGATTTTAGACATTTTGTTAAATATCTAGAAAAATTCATAAGGAATTATTCTGAAACTCCAAGTGCATAAACAGAATAGTACAGGTGATATATTTCCACAAAGATTTTTTCCTGAAATCTCATAAAGGACCATCAACAAATTGAAAAACAGCGAAGACCTTTTGGATAACCCTTCAAAATTAATGTAGCAAAAACGTTCAAACTGCAGATTATGATTAAGTGGCTTATTGTAAGAAATTATGTTCATTATTATAAAGATATCATGTAACTCATATGTGATTATATATGCTGTTTTTATAGGTTTTTGACTGTTTTTATAAAAACAGTGCCAAATTTTGCCATGGTTTTTGCTTATAATTTATAGTTCTTCATATTAAAAAAATGTTCTTTTCAGAGAATATGACAAATAATATGGTACATACTACTTTGTAATCAGAATTAAAAAATATAAATTTTATGAAAAATGAGCAGATTTACTAAATAATAATTCACTTTGCATGTGTGAATGCAATCAAAATATAATTTGCATAATGTGTTAACTAAACATATAGAGCAACTTTTATGAGTGTCTCATAAACATAGTTTGAAAATTCTGAAAATAATCATCGTTAGAATAAGCTGAAAATTCGTTTCCCAAAATGAAGCAAAGGGATGAGGAGCAGTATCTACAGATCCACTGATTAGTGTCAATATAGACCACACAATATGACACGCACTAATATATTTGGATACAATCCCTCATTTTTTACTTCATTTTGGAAATGACGGATTTTGAGCTTATTCTATCGATGATCATTTTCAGAATTTTTATATCTAGGTTTTTGAGACTTTCATAAAAGTTGCTCTATACTTCTATATATATCAGTATGTATCCCCAAATTCGTATTATTTTGCTTTTACTTGACTAATACAAAGATGAAACCACACGCTTCATTTGTAGTTCCAAAGTATTTGGGCTTGATAATTCTGCTTTCGTTCTACAAATTCCATTTGTATTCATTTTATTTATTTTTTTTTTAATTTTTCCCCCATGCTCAGTGTGGTAATTTTTTATTAAATTCAAATGGTTCATATATTATGATACAATTAATGGTTTTTTATATATGTATATATATATATCAGGTTGGCTACAGATTCTGGAAATCAGGGAACTTTATAAAAAATACTTAAAAATTAGGGAAACTTTTCTCAGTGCAAAAATGTTTTCACCTTACCAACAACATTGTTTTGTTGCGAAACAGGCTACATTTAAACCAATAATAAGATGTGATTAAGAGACATAAAGCCTTACTGCTGCCAAGAGATATGTCTGTATGAAAGCTAAATTGTCATATAAACCCGAATTTTTATAAGTTAGTTCATTTGCGATCTTAAAATTTGCACGTTTTCTGCGAGTTCTTGACAAAACTTGCATGTTTTTCATGTTTTTTTTTTTTTTTTTCCACAAAATTTGTCTGTTTTTCACGATTTATTGACAAAATTTGAACATTTTTTGCCATCTTTTGACAAAATTTGCACGTTTTTTGACACATTTTGTGCATTTTTCATGATTTTTAGGCGAGATTTGTGCATTTTTTGTGATATTAAGATGAAATTTGCATGTTTTTCCAACAATCTTTAGATGAAACTTGCACGTTTTTCGTGATCTTTGACTAAATACTCACTTTTATACAAACCTTTCATGAAATTTACATTTATGCAAGCCTTGGATAAAATTTGCATTTTTTTTTCTTGATCTTTAGGACTAATTTTCCACGATCTTTTGACTAAATTTGCGCTTTTTTTCGCAAAGCTTTGAAGAAATGAGTACTTTTTTATATGATCTTTTGACAAAATTTCGTGTTTTTTCTTCGATCCTATGTCAAAATTAGTGTTATTTCAAGCGATCCTTTGATGAAGTTAGCAATTTTTTTAACCGAAGCCCTGCCGTAACTTTTGTTGCGTATCCGTAATAATTACGAATAAATCATTATACTTTTGCTAATTAAATACTGTGCAATTTTTGTTTTTTCTTCCCAAAAGAGATATTTGAGCTGGATAAGTGTGTTAAAACAGCATATGTTAAAAATATACCGTATGTGTTCTTTAAGAATAAAAATAAGGGATATTTGATACAGATAATCAGGGAACTTTTTCTCATCCTTTCTGTAGCCACCTTGTATATCTGTTAACACATTATGCAAATTTACATTTTGATTGTGTTCATGCATGAGCAATGAAATGTAATTTAGTAAACCTTATTTTTCTAACAATTTTTATTATTTTTTAATTTTGATTGCAGGGTGTTATGTACAATGTTGTTTGTCATATTTTTTGAAAAGAACAATTTTTTATATTCAAAACTCTGCAAATTATAAGGAAAAAAAAAAAAACTTGGCAAAATTCCGACTTGTTTTTATAAAAAGCTTAATTTCTCTACGAGTATTCATGCTATCCTCAAAACAATGAACACAGTTTATTACAATAAGCCACTTAATCATAAACTGCATTATGAATGCTTTCGCTATGATAGTTTAGTCAGGGTTGTCCAAAAGATCACTTTTTTACTTACTCATCATACGTAGTATAGGGTAAGTCTTGCAATCGTTTTGAAAATTGAATTTTTTTTTTTTTGACGGATTTACACGTTTTAGACACTGGAGATTTCGAAAAACATATTTTTAGAAAAAAAAATTTGCCGTCTGTCTGTCTGTCTGTAAACGCTCTATCTCCCGAACGAATTGAGATAGAGACTTGAAATTTTGTATGTACTTAGTATGTAAGAATGGGACGAAGCCTATTGAATATCAGTAACCTCGATTTTCCGGAACTATTTTTTTCGGACTCTCGAAAAATTCGTTTTGATGAAAGGTATATAAAAATTTTTTTATTTTAAGGAGTGATCATAAAAGGCAATAAAATAACACAAATTTTGCATCGAGAACAAAGTTAATCGAATCATTAGTTGCCGAGATATCTGTAATCCTGTTTTCCACTTTCTTTGATTTTTCATGACCCTGTATTTCATTCAAATTTCAATTCAAAGATATATTTTAATTGGTAATGAGACGCTTAATCCGAAGCAATAAACTGTTAGTTAATAAGATTATTATATTTGGAGTTATAAGGATGTTTCTTTTTCGCAATTCAGCACTACTTGAGTAGTAAAGCGTGTTGTATAATTTATCGAAAGAGATTCATCAGCAACTCATTAATACAGCATTACTATGCACAATAAAAATATAAATACACGTTTATATTTTGTTTTGGAATTGCAATCCATTTTATAAATAGTTTTCAAATGTATTATTTTCATATATTATGTATGCATATATATGATGGGTAAGTATTACGGTGGCCCCCAACGACTAGTTTTTCAGTTTGTTGACGGTCCCCCGTGGGATTTCAGGAAAAATTCTTCAGGGAAATATATGACCTATAATACTTTTTTTTTATGAACGTGGAGTTTCAAAATAATTCCTCATGTATTTTTATAGATATTTAACAAAGCGTCTAAAATCACAAGCGGCCGGTCATCTTTGGCCATATAGCATATTAATGTGGAAAAAAAAATCAGTTTCAAGTTTTCATTTGTGTAGGTAATTTTTCACTGGATCTACTAACAAAATTTATACCTCGCGATGTAATTGCTGTATAGGTAAAAATGAAGTGTCAAAATATTCTGAATTATGGAAGATTCCAGTTAATATTAAAAAAAGAAATTCTATATTTTGACCAATTTCAAGGAACTGTGTCCCCTTTAAGGCTCCTGTCCCTTAGATTGAAGACACTCGTGAGTTAATGTTATTTTAATGGTTTGTCTGCATTTTGACATTTTTAATTAATTCTTTTGCATGGGATAGCTAAGGTACCTCTCCACATTGCTTTTTTTTTTTTTTTTTTACTTTTTTAATTTTGGTTGCAGTTATTTTTTTAACATGTATCTAAGAACTAATCGGGAAGGATGGCAAGCAAACCATTGCATTGGATCTTCCCTGCTAGCTGTTTGCCACCGAATTTTTTCTGTGTTTGTTAAAGCACACGAGCCTTTATGGGCATGGGTGTAAAAAGGGATGTTAGTAAGGCAAAGTTATTGCTTGTTTGCGCATGTCTTTTAGCGATGAATGCAGGAGATATGTATGGAACTAGAACAAGTTTTCGCCAACGTCGTTAGGTTGCTAGCAGTTCATCGTTAGTAAAATCTAGGGTTCCTTTAACTCAAGCTGAATCATCAAACATCTTGTTTCCCAGTTACCGTTTGTTTCCCATTGATTCTTATGAGGCGAGAATCGTTTGAATGATTTTAAAGCTACAAAATCATTAAAAATGGACGTTTGTTGAGCAGAAAATTATTCTGAGCTGTTCAGGGATGGGTTTGGAGTATTTAAATTCCATATAAATGAAGAAAAGTGGAATAATTTGCCTATAAAAACTTAAAAGAATAAATCTGCATTGGAGAACTTCGCCAAATATCGCGCCAACCTAATCACTTGCGTACAACAAACCGGTTCTTCGAACGGTCTATTCTTATATTTTCCCGTGAAAGAGATCGAGTCACTAAATTTAGTCGCCTCGCCATCTATGCGCTAAGGCGCCGAATCATGCAACCATTTTGGAAACTTAATGGAGGCGTGATTCAGCCCGTATTGTAGGAGCCTTAGTAAAATCCTGACTGCGTCTGAGCTCATCCGGTAGCTTGTCTTCCTTCTCGTTCTTGGTTCGGAGTTTTCGTGGTTTTCTTCGAACCTTGCGTAAATACGGGTTAGGTTCCCTTAGAAAGACCCCCACGAAGGGCACTCCCCCCGGTCCTATATCCCTAGCGCAGATAATCGGACGTCAAAAATCAACCAACCAACCTTCTCGTTCTTGTATAATTCTGTGTTTTGTAAGCGACGCTTTCATTTTCGGAATCGGTTTTAAAACTGAAGCTAATTTTATACAAAATATCTGCAGCCAAAATTGAAAAAGGAGCTATGTGGAGAGGGATTTTACCTATCCAATCCAAATAAATAAATAAAAACATCAAAATGCAAGTGAGTTATTAGAAAATAACCTCCCCATAGGAATAGCATGAGCTCGCGAGTGTCTTTGCTAGCAGAAACAGGGGCCTTAAGCAAACTTCATATTCTTTTACTTTTTGACAGAAATAAATCTTTATTAGTCTGGTGGTGTTTTAATCACTCTGGATTGAGAATTTTGGCTACAGACATGCAAGAGGGTGAGTGCTGAAATTCAATCATTTGTTTGGAAAATGCGATGCTCCTAAGTCATTTTCGAAAGTGAACAATTTTAAAAAATATCTTTAAACTCCTCCTGATGATGGGCATATTTAATTTTAATACTGTGATAGCGAATTTTGAAATATTAACATGTATGAGGTAGAAGAAAGTTTTGGGATTGTCATATCTGATCAGTTTTATTCATGGTCTTTGTTTTATTAATTGCAACACAAAGAACTAATTTCTATTTAGGTCGCTTACTGTGCAATTTGCTAAATTTCAACTGAAGATGTCTCGAAGTATTTGTAGGGGGAGAGTGGGGTAGTGTAGGAAACTTTTTACAACAGTAAAAAAAAAAAAAAAAAAAAAAAAAAAAATTAGAGTGTAAGGTGAAACACTTTTTATTCTCTCTAAACAATACAGAAACATAACTTGCGAGAGCTATTTTATAATTAAAGAAATTGGACGCTTCTTCTTGTGTCCTATACCTCCCAACTAACAGAGAAGTATGCAACAGCAATAAAACAAAGCTATAAGGCACAAATAGTCTTGTATTGTCTAGATTTACAAACTAAACAAAGATTTTAAGATGACAATGTATGTGCCACAATATAAAATTCCGGTATCTTCATGACTGGAATGAAAATTCAGGATTGTAATCATAGATGACATTAAAAAATCATCACTTCAATTTATTTAAATATTGAAATGAATTAATGTATTATCAATGTTATAATTAATATATTATTCTCTAAAAATAATAAAATATTTGCATGTTAGCAATTTACATTTATCTTATTTAAAAAAAAGGGGGGGGGATTTGGACGTGTCTCATTCCTCTCCACTTCCTTGTTTTGTGGTAAGTTCTTGTATAAACAAAAAAGTTGCTTTTAGGCTTTTTTTAAATTATTGATAACATACAGTACAATGTTCCATAAATAGGGCAAGTCAGAGGTCACAGACCTGCGCCAAGCAAAAATATCTGCTACAAATGAGTTATTTTGACCGTTACTGCTCCAAAACGGTCATTATGTTTATTCCTTCTGCGCCGAAACCCAATTTCTTAGCGCCATTTTGTTTACTCCGAAGAATTTTCTTTTTCATTTTTTAACGTTTAGAGCCAATTCTGTTCCGAATTTTCAGAAAAATTAAGACAATCATTTCCGAAAATTAAAAAAATATCGGGCAGAAAATATATCGCGAATTTGCAGATATCGTCAAAAGATCTCAGAAAAAAAACAAACTTAGTCAAAAGATCTCGAAAAAACAACAGAGATTTTATCACAGGTGGCAGAAAAACGGAAAATTTTGTCAAAAGATCCCGAAAAACTGCAGATTTCGATGAATAAACGACAAATTTCGTCGAAAGATCGTGGGAAAATAGCAGATTTCGTCGAATGATCGTGGGAAAATAGCAGATTTCGTCGAATGATCGTGAAAAAAACGGCAGATTTCGTCAAAAAATCGTGAACAAAGGGCACATTTCGTCGAACGATCGGGGAAAAAAAGAGCAGATTTTGTCGAAAGATCGTGGAAAAAATAGCAGATTTCGTTGCAAGATTGCGAAAAAGCGACAGATTTCGCCAAAAGTTCGCGAAAAATGGGAAATTTCTCCAGAGGAACACAGGAAAAAAAAAACTATTGTCGGCCGGGGTAGATTTTTCTATTATAAAAACTAATTTTGCTGCTATAAAATTCTTTTGCTGCTTAAAAACTGATTTTGTTGCTAAAAATTAAATTAATCAAGATTTAAATTTGCAGTAATGTTTTGAAAAAAAGTCCTGTTGATGAAGGTAATACGCCCATATGCAGGTAATATATCCATAGGTGATATATAATAAAAATATTCATATTTAACGCATGAGAAACCTAAGAAACCTAACCTGCAGAAAACCTAATTTGTTTTTTGAGTTTTTACAAAAAATAATGAAAAAAAAGAAGAAAAAACAAGAAGAAAATTTAGTATTTTATTTTAACATTATTACATTTGTTTTCTTTTGTGTTTACTTGTTTGCATTATATATTTTTAAAAGTTTATTTATTTGGTATTTAATGCTAATAGTGCGTTAAATATTTTAACCCAATTATTTGCATAAATAAATAAATATAAAATGTAGATAAATTTATTTATATGAATTTAATATGCCTTACGTGCAGGTAATATGCCCAATGGGCATATTACCAACAATGATGAGTTTTGAAAAACTGTTTGTAATTCTGCCTGACACTCAGATATTAAAATTCATTCTTACAGTTTAACAGGATTTTAAACCAGCTTATTAAACAAATTTTTTGTTTAATAAGAAAAATAATTAATTTACCAGAGAAAACTATAAAATGCCAAAGCAACTAACAACAAATCAACATTGACTGCCTCCCCCCCCCTAGGCACATGATCAACGATTGCGGCCAACACTATGTTATTCGGATATCTAGGTAATAGATCCAAGCATCATTTTTTGGATTTCACTGAAATTAATAACAATATTGCAGGTTGGCCATATTATCTGCATTGGCCATATTTGCATCAGATACCTTATGCCGTAAGATATTTTGTTATGATTTGATGATTTATAGAAAATATCTGTTCTGTATGCAACAAAAATTTTGTGAGCGTTCTATTTCAAGAACTAATGCACGAAATTTCACAAAAATTGAGATTCATTTAGTTCTTGATATGAATTGGTGCTGATTATGTTTTGGTGTAAATAATCCAACAAATGGGTGCTGGTAGGCTTCATTTTTTAAGATTTCCGCAATAACTCTATCTCGAGAATTAATACACGAATTTTGATCAAACCTTAAATTCAGGTATACCTTGATAAATATTGGATCTAATTATGTTTTGTTGTTAATTAATTCCCCAACAGGTGGCACGATTTCCGCAAATCTCTAACTGAGGAACTATTGAACGGATTTTCAGCAAAATTTAGATTCATGTCAATCGACAAGTAGGTGGCGCTGCTATGCTGGATTTTTCGCAATTCACACAATAGCTCTATCAATAAGCTATCCACAGATTTTCATCAAACTTCAGCTTCAATTCGACGTTGAAATAAGTTGTTGCTGATTAGGTTTTGGAGTAAATCACTCAACAGTTTTTGCTGCATTTTGCACGATTTTCAGGATTTTTCAGTAATTGTCACAACTCTAGAGCTAACGCACGGAATTTCATATCTTTGGCATCCTCATGATGTGCATAGATTGCTTTTTAGCTCACAGGTTATCAAAGCCTGGGAGCTTATGTGCCTGTCCGTTCTGTATGTGCGTAACGCGATAACTCATGATAAAAATATCCGATTCACTTGAAATTTTGGATATATGTATATTCTGATAAGGCGCTTCCTTGATTAGTTTTTGGAGTTCATTCGATATGTATAAAAGGGGGAACGGGGGGCTAATGCCCCTACCCTTAATTGATGTAGATGAGTTTTTCATGCATATGTATCAGTTTTTTTTATATGATAAAGCATATTAGTGATTAATTTAAGGGGTTCAATGATTAAGTATAAAACGGGGAAATGGAGGGAGCTGCCCCCCCCCCCCCGCTTAATTTGCTTTTCGAACGGAATTAAGCCTTGAAAATATAAGGTTGTTATGTACAATTAGTATGTGTAGCCTGTGAGCTCAATGCCATCAGTTAACTGGGCAATATTTGTTTTATTTAATTTTAACGCTGTGCTCGCGAATTTTAAAGTATAAATATGTATGAAGCAGAAGAAAGCTTTGAGACTGACAAATCTGACTAGTTTTACAATTTATCTAAAGAAAACAGTTTATTTTTATTAAAAAAAAAAAAAAAAAAAAACCTGACATCAGCCCAAAATGCCCAACTGGCAGTGATTTTACCTTGTAGTCAAACCGATTTACAACGGTCAGTGTACTCGGTAAGTTCTTTATTTTTATTTATAAATTTTCTTTTTATACTTTACTCTTTTTTTCCCCTTGTCTTTAACTAAAAAAAAAAACCTTTCTAAAAATTACCGGAAAAAGGACAAGGGTGGATGGTTGATTTTCATTTTAAAACCATTTTTAATTGACCTTGAAGTACTTCTTCAATAGCTTCTAACTTAAGGAAAAAAGATTTTACACAGTGGAAATTAAAATCATAGAATGGATGGTTGATTTTCATTTTAAAACCATTTTTAATTGACCTTGAAGTACTTCAATAGCTTCTAACTTAAGGAAAAAAGTTTTTACACAGTGGAAGTTAAAATCATAGAATAATTAAGGTTTAAAAAAAAAGTAGTTTCGGTCGATTTCTGTTCTTTTATCTGTATATTTTAGATAGAAAGTTCATAATTTAGAACGGCGGAATAAGATTTCATGATTTAAATGTGTGTGGCCTGCTGGTTTTCATTTTTTAATCTTGCTTTATTGACCTTCAAGTATAATAATAGTAATACTAATAAATCCTTGTATGTTTTTTACAGACGAGACGATAATAGTTGTCATAGGATAACGCTGAATGGAAAAAAGAGCCATCTTTTGCTCGTTTCCCACTGTCTTTTTAAATGTAATAATGATTACAATAATACATTGTGTTGGACAGTAGTTTCATTTATGATTATCTATATAATAAAAGCTTAAGTAATATGTCTGTCATCAACAGTTCCGTACTGGCTGCTTCACTTTTTATATGCCAGATCACTATTTTGCTACTGTAATGTTAGACAGGCGCAGATGATAAGTCGACAAATATTGTTCTATCGCCATCATTTCATCTGTATTATAATCGTCCGAATCATGTTCGGGCATTTTAGTTTTTATAAGGAAAAGAACAGAGGTTTTCGAACGGGGACCCAGGGACCTAAGAGGATAAGAAGAGTAATAAAGAAGTTTCATTTTCACAGGATTTACTGTGTACTTGTGTCCCGATTTAGAAGCAATTGTCCCTTTTTTTTTTTTTTTTTTTTTTTTTTTGTCCACCTGTCCCTTTTTTGTGAAACCCTGGACTTAGCAATGCTAACAGGGCCGCCGCAATGTCACGCGGCTCACTGGCAAGACAGTTAACCCGGCCCAACATCTATATACACTATATGGCCATTGATTATTGGACACTTGCGATTTTAGACATTTTGTTAAATATCTAGAAAAATACATGAGGAATCATCTCGAAACTCTTAGTGTATAAATATAATAGTATAAGTCATACATCTCCGTGAAGATTTTTTCCCAAAACTCCATAGGGGACCGTCAACAAATTAAAAAAGAATGAATATCTTTTGAATAACCCTGTCAAAACTAATGTAGCAAAAGCGCTCAAACTCTAGATTATGATTGAATGACTTATTGTAATATGCATTGTTCATTTTTATGGAAATAGCATGCATACTCGCAGAGCAATTACGGTTTTTATAAAAATGGTCACAAATTTTTCCAAGTTTTTTCCTTATAATTTTCAGAGTTCTTAATACTAGGACTTCCCTCAGAGGGATTAGTCTGAGCGATATTGCTGAGAATACACATTTAATAACTAGCGATAAGTGAAGAAAATGAGATGTTACCTTTAATTGGTCATTCATTGTGATAAAATATAATGATGAAAATAAGCATATCGTATCGTAGAACTGCAAAATCTTGTTGCATATACTATTTTTATAAAAGAAAAGCAAACCATGCATAGATATAAAATTGGAAATATGCAAAATGTTAAAAGTAATACAGAAAATAAAACACCAAATTTTCCTATATTGGAAATATAGCTCTTTGAAATGATGTCATGAGCATAAACAGAAACTTCGCACCGATTTGAGAAACTATAAATAACACAAACTATTATGTTTGAAGAGAAATGGAGTGTATTTTATATGGTGTGAAATCCGTCCGAATAGTTTATAATGTTGAATATCTGTTTTCCACGGATGCAATGAGTTTGTCGATAAGAGTTAAGGAATCCTTTTTTAAAAATTTGTCCTAAACGAGCACTTACATCTTATAAGTTACTGTGATGCGAAAGTTATAGTTTCTGACCCCAACAGTATCCTACGAAATTGTAATATTCTCAATAAATTGGGTTTAAAACTTTTTCTAGAAAAAAAAAATGTTTAATATGTGAAATTAAATTGTCGAATGTTTTAGAAATCGTTCATAACGAGAATATTATATCTTAAAAGTTACCACAAAAAAAAAAAAAAAAAAAAAAAAAAAAAGATTTTAAATTTTTAGTTATATCAACATCAAAGAATTCTCAATTTTAGAACTTTTTTTGCTCGTGCATTGATGGTGATTATTGTTCCTACGCAAAATATAGTATATTTTGCAGCAAAGATGGTTACCAACATTTTTTGCCCACATTATTTTTTAAATCGGCTAGGTACTCCCAATGCTAAAGAAAAACACACAAACGTTAATGCTTTATAGCATAGAAATACAGAATCAAAAGCTATTTATCTCCTATTATATACACATAAACAGGGGTGGGGAAATACATCATTTTGCTCGCCAGTGGCGACTGGATTTTCTCATAAGGCGAGTGCATTTTTAGTTTTTGAAAAACTGTAGGCAATAGGCACATTATCAGAAACACTTTTTTAATCTAGATATTTTAACTTTCCAAATTATTACAGTGTAAAT
Source organism: Maratus speculifer (assembly GCA_964019185.1). NCBI lineage: Eukaryota > Metazoa > Arthropoda > Arachnida > Araneae > Salticidae > Maratus > Maratus speculifer. The sequence continues at coordinate 111,188,204 of OZ025301.1, forward strand.
ATGATACTAAGTTCTATCTAACATTAATCTTACCTTTGTTACATATATTTCTTAATATTATACAAAAAAGAATTATGAAAATGCATTGTAGTAATAGTAATTTTGTCTGTAATCGCGTGCGATTTTGTCATAACTATTTTCAACTGCGTGTGTTGCATCTTGCGGGCTGGCGAAATAAATCCTTAGCTGGTAAGAATTTGGAAAATTTCCCCACCCCTGCACATAAATTATCTAATTAGTGCTAGCGGATGAATTTTTAAATATACATAGATCAATATAATGCTCCATTTTTCTTTTATTAGTATTTCTTAGTATTCATTTTTCATTTATTTGTATTATTCAGTAAAAAAACTCACTTTCTTAAGCCCGAATTACGTCAAACTTTTTATAAAAGCGCCTAAGTCCATATAACAGCGAAGTATTGCGAAGAGTATTAAATACAAGGTAGTAAGACACTTAGCCAAACGCAGGTAATAAATCGCCATACATTGTCCTTTTCGCCCTCTCTTGAAATGCACTTTTTTCGTATATTTAAAAAACACGATTTTGAGTCATCTTATTTAAAATTCAAATAAATAAATGAGAGGAAGCAATAATAGCATAAGTCAAAACATTCATAAGTCAACATCAAGGAATTGTATCGTAGTTACACATGTGGAAAAAAGCTGCTTTCGGCCAAAAAACGTTGTCTTCACTAAATTTGAATCCGATTTAAAAAAAGTACCGTGATTAATTAAAATGTTATAGGCAGAGCTGCCAAGTCTCCGACATTTTGGGTACCGGTATTTTAATACAGAAAATGTTTTGTTGGAACATTCTGCGGATTTAAAAAATAACTTTTCCTATAAGAAAATTCTGCTATGCAATAAACGAGGGTTTGGCATCTCTATATAGGAATATTTCGTAATCTACTTTTTAACCTTAAAAAAAGCAACGACCATTTTTCGGGTACAAAAAGTATTGCTAATTGTTCCATTTTGCATACAAGGTACTGATTGTAATATTGATACATCTATGCTGATAAATTTCCAATAATTTTTCAAATCCCATTTATTTCATTAAAAATATAAATCTTTTATTCATTTAGTTTAAAATAAATGGTTTTTAACTAATTTCATAATACTTTTGAAATATCACTTTTCATTGAAATATTCATACTTAATCCATAACGTACATAATATATGACTCTCTTATTACACAAGTCACCTTTTTATTATCATAAAAATTATGTTTTTACTGATTTTTATTAACTCAATAGGAAAAATTTTGTGTTTTGAGCAATAGATGTCCGCATTTTCTATTATTTATTTATTTTAACAAAATTCTTTGTATTTAGAAGAATTTTTATTTAAATAGGAAATCCAGATGTCGCTGTTAATAAAGAAGAAAGTTACAAAAAAGGGTACAAAACGAGTAGACACATACTATCAAATATGGAAAAACGACGAATCCAAAAAAGACGTCGTATGAAATATCTTTTAAAGCAAGAAAACGAGGTCTGATTATCGCGCCTACTGATTACAAAATGTGCATTACATTAAAAAAAAAAATGCTGCAAATATTTATAATTTTTTCTTTTGTGCAGTTTTGGCTTCGAAAGGTGCGCTATGTTGCAAAAAGATATAAGCGCCTATGAAAACACACCTGGTAAACTTTCATGCTCAGTTTTACAAATAAATATGGCACATATATGCCCTATACACACCGAGGTACCTAATTGGTGCCAAAATGGCGTTTAGTTGCCTAACATGCTGGTTATCATATAAATGTTATAATAAATTGTTTGTTCTAAAAATATTATCATTTATTGATTGTTATATCTTTTTTAATAACAGGAAATGTTTCATTTATTCCTTTTTTTTTCATTTTGAAATAAATAAATAACGTGTTGTTATAGCATGCTATATGCATCTGGTAATCAAAACGATGTTTTCGCCTAATTGGCATAAAAAATCTCGCCAAACCCGGTGCTTATATCTCTAGTATATTATCTCAAGTATTTTATTTATGTATACTATAATTGTTTTTACATACCACTTACTTCTTCTAGTATATAGAAATAGGTAAGTGGCTCCTTTATGCAGTATAAATTGTATAAAACTTTGAAAAATAGCCCCGTTGCCCCTTTTTGGATCGAATTAAAAAAAAAATCAATGTCTAATTCCAGTATTGCTTCCAGGTATGCATACATACTCCATATTTCAAAGTCGTATGCCAACAGCAAACGGATGAAAAATGGGAAAAAATGTCACATATGCACCAAGGTACATAGTTGGCGTCAAAATGGCATTATTTTACCTGAGATGGTTAACCCGGCTTTATTTATTTATTATTTGTTTATTTACTCATAAAATGTTTATTTACTTTCACTTCCTTCTTTTAATTATATAAAATATTTCTTTTTATAGTTATTAATTATTATTATTATTTTATTTACTGTAAGTTCTTTTTGAAAATAGAAAATAATTTAAAAATGTGTATGTAAGCGTTATTTGAAAAGGGAGTTTTCGCCAAATGGGCTTTGAAAAAAATTGCGCCAAATCTGATGCGCTTGTGGTATCCGTGCCGAAAAATTAGTGACCAGAATTGACTTCCATACACAAACAAAATATAAATTAAAAGAAAACATGCAATGAAAATAAATATAAAGGAAAAATGATGTCATAAAAGAAACTTTTTATTTAAAAACGTAATTGTTTCTAATTTTCACACGCGAAATATGTAAAACATTCTTTTAGCGATCAAAAAGTGCTGTTAAGAGATTATCACAAAATCTCAAAATCAAAGTTTTTATGACGTTTTTTAATATAAAAAAATAACAGTTTTATTTTCCTGTATAATTAAATTTTAAAATATTTTAGTGCATTCAATATTTCTGAGTGCGTAAATGATTACTATTTACTCCATGTACTGATTCGGTTATCTACGAAAATGTCCAGCCGGTGAAAATCACGCTCACCAAATTTCTGTGACGTATGCACATAAATTGTGCTTTTTTATCAGTTTTTTTAATATAACTTTTAAACTATTTGGAATTAATTTTTAAAAGTAGGTGCATTCACCAGATTACCTTCATAGGTACCTATTGGTACAAACAGAATCAAAATCTGACAAGTACTTTTTGAGATTTGCTTGACGAAAGAAATTTTTTGAATTTTAATATCGTTACGTATCTCTGAGTATAAAGACTTCGCTTCGCTCAGACAAATAAAATATTTTTTTTTCAGAAAATATGACAAACAGCATTGCACACAGTACCCTGTAATCAGAATTAAAAAATAATGAAAATTGCATACAAAATGAGTTGGTTTACTAAATAATTTTTTACTGCGCATGCGTCAACGATATCAAAATTTCATTTGCATATTATGTTAGCTAAATGTATTGAGCAACCTTTATGAAAGTCACAAAATCATAACTTGAAAATTCTGAAAATAATCGTCAATTGAATAAGTTGAAAATCCGTTATTCTCAAAATGAAGCAAAAACAAGAGGGGTTGTATCCATATATTCATTGATTAGTGTCAATATAGAATACGCAATACGGGATGTACTACTACATTTGGATAAAATCCCTCATTTTTTTGCTTCATTTTGGAAACAACGGATTTTGTCCTTTTTCTATAGACGATTACTTTCAGAATTTTCAAGCTATGATTTTGAGATTTTTACAAAAGTTGCTCAAGTATACATTTAGCTAACATAATATGCAAATGAAATTTTGATATCTTTGACGCATGCGCAGTAAAAAATTATTTAGTAAACCTACTCATTTTTCATACAATTTTCATTATTTTTTAATTCTGATTACAGGGTACTGTGTGCAATGTTGTTTGTCATGTTTTCTGAAAAAAATATTATTTCATATTAAGAATTCTGAAAATTATAAGGGAAAAACTTGGAAAAATTTGGGACCATTTTTATAAAAACCTTAATTACTCTGCGAGTATGCATGCTATTTGCATAAAAATGAACACAGTATATTACAATAAGTCATTCAATCATAATCTAGAGTTTGAGCGCTTTTGCTACATTAGTTTTGACAGGGTTATTCAAAAGATATTCATTCTTTTTTAATTTGTTGACGGTCCCCTATGGAGTTTCGGTAAAAAATCTTCAAGGAGATGTATGACGTATGCTATTATATTTATACATTAAGAGTTTTGAGATGATTCCTCATGTATTTTTCTGGATATTTAGTAAAATGTCTAAAATCGCAAGTGTCCAATAATCAATGGCCATATAGTGTATATATTACGCTAAAGTATGTGGCACAAAAATCACAATTATTTGTTAATTGTTTAATGGAAACATCTAAATGAAACACATCTTATGGGTTACTGTCCAAAAGTCCTTTGGTAAGATTTAGGCTGTGGTAAATTGGTTTTATTTATGTTTTGTTACTTCGCTGCAATTACGGAGTTTCAAAATATCATTATTTTTATTTTTTTTCTGTTCTTTTTACTCAAATAAATAAATAAATAAAAGTCATGAATTTTAAACTTTTCAGCTTCAAATTAAAGTTATGTAAAATGATATAGCTAGTATGTGAAATGAGTGAAAGGATTATATTATTACATTTTAAGTAATTAATGAAACGAAAAAATGCCATCGATACAATATTTGGCGATTTATTATCTGCGCTGGGCTAGCATAAAATACTGAATTCTTGATTTTTCAGCCTAGATATCATACGCACCACACTGACGCGTTATTTTTCTAACGCCAGTTTGGTGAAAACTTCGTTTTCAAATACCAGTTGCATACATGTTTTTTTAACTAATTTCTATTATTTTAAAAAGGAAATAATATATATTTTTTAAAGTTTAGTTAATAATTATAGATTAAAACAACTGGTATCTTTTTTTAAAAAGGAAAATAAAAGTAAGCAAAATAAATAAATAACAATTAATAGATAAATGACAATAACCGTGTTACCATGTGAGGCACATATAATTATCATTTTGTTACAATCACGCGAGTGTGGTGCATGTATGACATCTGTGTCTGTTTCTCAAGCAGAATCTTTTAACTTGGCAAAAAATTGAGCAATTACAGTAAATTATGAATAAAAGCAATATAATTTAATGCTTTACGTTCAAGGGAGACCAAACTGGTCGCCAAGGGCTGCTAGTATAGGTGTAAAATAGTAGACAGGGTGGTGACTGTACAAATCGTCACCTCATCGACTAGGCGGCTGAAATTCTTGGATTAGTTAAAAACAGTTGCAAAACCAGATTTTATTATTTGACCCGAAGGATTTACATTATGTTTTCCTGCTTCCACAGTGATGTATTCAGGGGTGGCCCGGAGGGAGGACATCCCCCCGAGGCAATGAAATGTCCCCCCCCCCCAGAAATCTTGGGATTTTCTGTTTTCAATGGTCAAAAAGTGCAATCCCCACCCCCTGGAACTCTACCATATCCCTCCCGGAGTTACAGAAGTCTCTTCCGGAGTTACAGAAGTCTCTCCCGGAGTTACAGAAGTCCCTCCCGGAGAAAAGTGTCTGAATTCAACACTGTGCTTCCAGTCCTCTAAGTTTTCACATCTTTGAGTGTAACGGAACACAATTTTAAACCTACCAACAATTCACTAAAATTAGGTCTGAAGGTGGTATCCACAAAGAAATTGCTTGACAAACCAGTTGCATTTTAATATGGTAATAGAGTTCTACCCAATTCTGAAATTTCAGCAGCAACCCGATGAGGTGATGGTCAGTGGAGCAATTTTGATGTCTGTATAATTTTATAAGAAACAAAACGAAAAAAAATGCACATGAAAAAACTGCAATTTTATAATAAAAATTTGAAAATATCAACGTTAACACCACAAATAAATTTAAATTTTAAGCATACTGGCTTCGGTAGCATATAGTTTACTGTCCGTAGTGCTAAGGATTGCGGAAATTTGTTCACGTACATAGAAGAGATGGGAATTCGAGCTAATGGTTTACTGACCAATAGAAAAACAGACGATTGCAGGTAACAGTCAATAGGAAAACAGATGGGAAGTGGAACCTTAGTATTAAGAAATGCTTTATAAAAAGACAGTTGATACTTTTGCATTTTTATTATAATGTATTGATAACAAATATTTTTATTATATTGTACATTATTATATATCTCCATCTTAATAATTATAAATGCACATTATGCCTTTCATGATCTTTCAGAGAATTTTATTAAGTATATTTGCTCTACAGATTGAGAATTTAGCTGTCTGTTTTATGATTATATCCTTTCAGCATCTTATGACTTATCCTTGCCTACTCGTTACACTTCGCGAACCTGGCTTACGTCTGGAAACCGGTCGTATTACATCTGCATTCAAAGGTTCTGGTACTGGAATAGGAGCTCCTTGTGCCTGTACAGGTGCCCTGGCCTCGGCATTTATCATTTCATTCAAGGAGATGAAAGTCGAATCACGAACGGAAGAATTCTTGAAAAATCTGAGGAGTTCTGGATCCGTCTTTAAGGCTCTGTTCAAATGTTTTGTCAGAATTCTTGACCGGCCTTCCTCTCTGGCAACATTTAATGATAGTTCCAATATTTCATGCGCCATGTATTCCAAAGCAGACGTCAAAAATACCGCAGATTTGTCACTGATACGTAATCCATTGTTATTAACCTAAAGGAAGGGAAATATACATATGTCTTTTTGACTCTTTATCTACCGACGGTACTTATAAGTACCGTAAAAATTACTTATTATAAAATTCTCTGAATACGTTAATTAGTTGTAATACTGTTTAGAATGAGTTACAGATACATTACTTTATTTTGTTCCAAAGTCATTATTGATTATCCAAAACAAAAATATTTTTAAAAGGATGATTTATTTTGCCTTAGTATCTTTTCATCTTTCTTGGCGCTGAAGGAGGGGGATGGGGATTTTTCAATTTGGAAATATTTCTATATTTATATTGTAAGAACATCATATTTATACATTTTATAATTCTACAAGATACTAAGAAAACAATTCAAAATAAAAGATTTGAGTGGTGTTATAAATATTGCACAAAATCCCTGTAAATTCAAATTTAATTAATCCTTCTAAAATCCTTCCAAAATTTATTAAATAATCATGTAAATCTTTTAATTTAGTTTAAATAATTTACGTAAAATGCTTTAGAATGTAAAGTTTTCATGAATTCATAATACGGTAGATAAAGAGTTAATCACCATGCAGAAGCAATAGATACTACAAAGAAAAGAATAAAACAAAGCAAAACAGGCATGTTAGAATTCTTAGAATATTGTTTTGATCACTTACTAAATAGTTCAATATTTATGAATAAATAAATAAATGATCAAAAAATGTTTTATTGCAAAAAATATATTTTAATGCCATTATTTAAACGAGATATCCTTCTATAGTAAAAAAAAAACTAGCCTTAAAAAGAATGACTCCTAGAATGATGCTGATGTGTAAGATTTCCGGAAATAACGAATCCGGGCGGACCACTCCTTCCATGTGTCGAATAGACCAATCAGGAAAGGGCTTCGTCTATGCATCGCCGTATGGGTTACCATAAATAGGGAAAGGTTACCATCGCCAACAATCGCCAAGTTTGTCGCCAAATTGGCGATATATTGCCAAATTTGGTGACCAAAATTAGTCGCCAAAAGTGACGCTAACTTGGCGATAACTGTAATATTTCGCCAAATTTTTAATTTCTTTACAACACCAGTCGTGTGACACATGATTTGAAAGGTCTGCAACTGCTTATTCATATTATGGATCTCTTCTGTGTCACCCCACACTCTTCTCTCAGGGGGCACATTTTTAATTTCTTTACAACACCAGTTGTGTGACACATCATTTGAAAGGTCTGCAACTGCTTATTCATATCATGGAAGTCTTCTGTGTCACTCCCACACTCTGCTCCCCCCAAGGGGGGCACATTTTTAATTTCTTTACAACATCAGTTGTGTGACACATCATTTGAGAGGTCTGCAACTGTTTATTCATATTATGGATGTCTTGTGTGTCACTCCCTCATTCTGCCCCCAGGGGGGCATATTTTTAATTTCTTTACAACACCAGTCGTGTGACACATCACTTGAAAGATCTGCAACTGCTTATTCATATTGTGGATGTCTTGTGTGTCACCCCTCCTCTGCCCCCCAGGGGGACCACATTTTTAATTTTTTTACAACACCAGTCGTGTGACACATCATTTGAAAGGTCTGCAACTGCTTATTCATAACCATGGGGTATTGGCGAGCGCAGCAAGGAGGATGTAGTCTACAACTTGGAATCGCGAAGCGATTACGCGGGGGGTTGGTGAGCGTAGCGAGCAGGGGGCGGAGTCCCCCTAGTATTTTAAAAGATAATTACAGATCAGAAATACAGATGTTATACGCAAATTGTCCTCGCTCGAGGAAACGCTCGCGAGCTAATGCTATTCCAATGGGGAAGTATTTTTCTAATAACTCTTTCGCATTTTGACATTTTTGAATAATTTTTTTGCATTGGATAGCTGAGGTGCATGCCGATTGCGCACCTTTTTTACTTTTTCGAGTTTGGTTGCAGATATTTTTTACAAAGTTAGTTTCACTTTCAAAACCGGTTTCGAAACTGAAAGTGCTTTTTAAAAAATATATCTGCATCCAAAATCGAAAAAGTAAAAAAGATGAGCAATCGGCTTACACCTCAGCTATCCAATGGAAAAAAAATTATTCAAAAATGTCAAAATGCGAAAGAGTTATTAGAAAAATGCTTCCCCATAGGAATAGCATTAGCTTGCGAGCGTTTCCTCGAGTGAGGACAGGGACCTTAAAGAAAGAGAAGACTGAGTGCAATCCTATATTGAAAGCATGGGAGTTTTAAAACCCGTTTCTTTGGAAACTACGCTATTTACATAAAAGAAGTGCACCTAAAAAAGAGCTAAATGGCGTTTTTGTAATGTAAAGAAAGGCTGCCTGAAACTATTTTTGAAAATTTTGCTTTTCTTTCCAAATTCAATTTCACCTTTTTTTTGTGTCATGTCAAGGTGTATTTACAAAAGAATGTGCGCCAGAAATAAATTTAAACAAAGAGTACAATGAAAAACTAATCGTTAAAGGCTACCATAATATTTACCTGTCATGGATAATCATAACATAAAATATGAAAATAAAACATGCCTAAACAATTTATAAAATGCATTGCAATTTCAAAGTAAAATTTAAACGTGCTTTGTTACATTCATTTTTCAAAAGAAATAATTCCGAAAATTTTTATACATATTTCATCAGAACGTATATTTCGAAAGTCCGAAAAAAGAAAGGTTCAGGATAACTAGGGCTTTGTTGCACTGTTACATTCTAAGTATGTACCAAATTTCAAACCTCTATCTCAATTTGTACGGTAGATAGAATGTTTAAAATCGTGACTTGATGACGTCATAAACTTTAAAAGTTCTATTTTTGAAATGAGATAAAGAAACATCCTTATAGCTCCAAAATTTATAATCATATTAATTAACAGTTTACTGCATTTTATTTCCAATTAAAATACATCGTTGAGTTGAAATTTGAATGAAATACAGTGGCTTGAATGATCGAAATGTGGGAAAAATATGATTACAAATATCTCGGCAACTAACTATCCGATTAACTTTATTCTATATACAAAATTTATGATTTTTATTGTCTTTTATAATTACTCCTTAACTAACAAATTTGAAAAATTTTATGTATCTTTTATTAGAACGAATATTTGGAGAGTTCCAAAAAGATAGTTTCGGATAATCGAGGGTGATATTCAATAGGCTTCTTTTCATTATTACATATTAAGTACATAGCAAAACTCAAATCTCTATCTCAATCTATTCGGAAGATAGAGCGTTTACAGACATTCCGACTCACAGAGACAGGTGGACAGCAATTATTTTTTTAAAATATGTTTTTTGGAATCTCTACTGTCTAAAACATTTATTCCGTATTTTTTTTTTTTTTTTTTTTTTTTTTTTTTTTTTTTTTTTAACGATTACAAAATTTGCCCTATGCTACATATGAGTAAGAAATAATAGTTCGAGAACCGACCGCACAAAACCCTAAGTCAAAACTGCATATATTTTAAGCGTTCCAACTCCTATGGAAGAGCTGTCCGCAAGATTAAAGGCGGGGTCAAGGCATATGCCATCTAGCGGCAGGGGTGCATAACTAGAGGATTATTAAGTAGATTGCAGTTTCTTTTGTGTGAATGGCAACAAAACTTTTTTGTTTCTATAAAATGTTACTTTAAAATATTTCGTAGAATAAGTTTTAGGTTTGAAATATTGTAAATAAATATAGAATAAATAAGTGCAGTACGACTAAATATTAACATAAAATATACTAAGATGAAATATCATTTAACACTAAAACAGCCGAGTATTTTACTAAAGTTTTATAAAAAGTGTTTCACACCAGAATTTTAATTTTGAAATATTTAACTTATTTAATTAGTCTATTTTTGTTCTGCATATATTTAACATATCTTATGAAGAAAATTCTGGTTCGAATCGACTACTATCATTCTGGCAGGGGTCATTTTGACCCCTAATGGCGGTTCTAGTGTTAACTATGCGATACAAATATCGCTGATTAAAATATGTTCGATTTTAATTACGCTTTTAATGTAATGAAAGATGACTCATTAAATTTTGTAAGTACTTATTATATAAATACAGAATTTTGAAATAGTGTCACATTTTAGTAATTTTTTGATGAGCTAAATTATACAAAATGATATACACCGTAGTATTTCATATGATAATATAATGTTTATCAATATTTAGAAATGTATAGAATTCAATACTAAATAAAATATTCAACTTTAGCTGCATTTTTCATTTACCAATTTCAGACGATAAAAATCCAATGTTTTCTTGGTCGTATCGACTTTTATTATTTAACTTGCAAACATTTCATTCTTTTAATTTAAAAACCTATTTTATTATACGTATATTCGGAATAACTTTAATTTTAAATGTATGTATTAAATGTTGTTTTGTTAAACAAAGAAATATTGTTAATTTATTTGTTTAAATATTTAACGTTCTAGACAATAATTTTTCTAAAATCGTTGCTTAGACTCTCTCTCTCTCTCTCTTTTTTTTTTTTTTTTAACAGACAAAGCCATTTTGAGAGTTCATCTTTATATATAAAAATCTTCTGTGCGTGTGTATGTAATTGAACTTCTCCTAAACGACTGGACCGATTTTGATGAAATTTTGTGTGTGCGTTCCAGTAGATTCGAGAATGGTTTAGATTCATATTTCGTCGAAATTGATTCAGTACTTTTTTAGTAATTAGGCAAAAACTAATACTTAGTGATTTTTCGCTAATTAAAAGTGCTATATATATTTAAGAAAGTCGGGATTTCGTATTAATCACAGCACGAAAAAATCTGCCAAACCAAAAATCTTGAAAATTGGGGTAAAAATACTTTTTATAACATCGAGTGCCCCTCAGAAGGGATTTTCGAAAATGCCACCCCTAAGATGAGTAGAAAAAAGAACGAACTTTAAAAAAATTCCTTAAAAATCGGCTTTTGTAGTTATTTTTCAACTGATAACATATTTTAGTGTACTTTTTCATTCTGAATCGAATGGTACTAAGCAAATTCGTTTAAATCCAGTAGTTCATGAGATAATTCATATTTTCCTAATTTGGCGATGTCTTTGGCGCAAAAACCTGAAATTTTCAATGCTTATCTTTATATATATAAATCATCTGTGCGTGTGCATGTCACTGAACCCCTCCTAAACGTTTTAATGAAATTTAATGGAATGAAATTTTAATGAAATTAATTAATTTTCTATCAAAAATTGAACCGACTTCAAAAAATACTGAAGAGTGAAAAGTAATTTCCTTACAAAATTATAATAAGAAATTAAATTAATAGCGTAGTGTTTATCGTGCGTATTACCATATTTACGTACATTTATTTGATTTTCTGGAGTCGGTGCCAAGAAGGACAACGTCTGTCGGTGACAGGACAACGTCTGTCGGGTCCGCTAGTATTAAACATAAATTTCAAGCTATTCTCTCAATCATGACAGATTAATCAAGTCTACGAGGTTTATTGCAAAATATTTTTGTTATAGTTTGTTTCGGTAAAGTCATATACATTTAAAAAAATAGTCATAATATAATTTTAATTTTGGGAGAAAAAGTACTAACTAGTAGTCATAAGTACCATATAATGCTACGAAAAATATTGACTTTTACCCTAAAATTAAAATGACAATGAGACTTTTTTTAAAAACACAGATTTTTTTTTAATTAAAAATATGTGTATTTAAAAAAAGTCTTATTATTTTAATTTTAGGGTAAAAGTCAATATTTTTCGTAGCATGATATGGTACTTATGAGTACTAATTAGTACTTTTTCTCCCAAAATAAAATTAAAATGCTATTGTGAATATTTTTTTAAATGTACATGACTTTATCGAAACAAACTATAACAAAAATGTTTTGCAATAAACCTCCTAGACTTGATTAATCTGTCATGATTGAGAGAAAATTCAGAAAATATGCGCAAGAGATGTGGAGATAATAAACATCTGCGCATATATGACGTCAAACCCACGTCATCCTCTAGTTATGCACCCCTGCCGCGAGATGGCATATGCCTTGACCCCGCCTTTAATCTTGCGGACAGCTCTTCTATAGGAGTTGGAACGCTTGAAATATATGCAGTTTTGCCCTAAGTCAAAGAAGAAAAATTCCTTTATTTTATGGGATAGTAGTAATAGAAGAATCTAATTGCCGTACAATTACAAGTATGAAAACATGGAAAATTGGGTGCAGGAAAACACAATGCTAAGTCTACTAGTCAACCACTAGTGGTACCAATTTTTCGCTTATGCACCACTTCGCTTCCGGCAGACATGGATCATTAGATTCCCCTATAACTACTCTTCCATAAAATAAAGGATTTTTTCTTGTGCTCGATGACATAGGGTTTTGTGCGGTCGGCTCTTGGACTATAATAATAGCAACAATAAACTTACCTTCAGCATAGCCTTTACCCTAGCAACAGGCAATCCCAAATTGCATATTTCTGACTTCGACATGCGCCTTGTTCTACGTGGAGAGGACGATGCTTTTCTTTGTCTTCTGGGTTGTGTTGATTGACTGCTGGATTGCCTCGATCGACTGCGAGATTTCCTTGATCGACTGCGAGATTTCCTTGATCGACTGCCAGATTTCCTTGATCGACTGCGGCTGCTCCTTTTTGTACTTGGTCTAGAAGGTGCGGGACTTCTTCTTGGTGGCATGATATCAGATGATTATATGGTATTCTGTAGGTTAGAATTTCAAAATCTTTAATGATTGGGGTACTCATATACATGGGAAGGGTTAATTGCCCTGCCATAGATTTTTTCTATGGGAAATAACAATTTTTAAATAATTTATGGTACTACTAGGTTATCACGTCGACCAAAAAATTATCGCCAAACTATAAGATTAAATTCCAATAATGGATGATCGTGAATGTCACATTCAATGACATTGAATACGATTCGTGTGTTTAAAATGTCATTAAGTGATTTTTATTTCGACTTTTTATTTTTATTTTTATTAATATTCCACTAATTATTTGTTTTTTCGTTATTTAAAATAAAAATTATGTCAATATGTATAATTTTTCTATTAGTTTGGCTATTTTGTATAATTTGGCGAAATTGGTCGACGGGATAACAGAGTAGTACCTAATTTATTACTTAAAAACATAAGATAAGATAGACAAAATTCCAATAGATCAAAAATCTGGTATATATGAAATACCCATCACATTATCAAATAATGTTAAAAAAGTCTACATCGGCATGACAACACATAAACTTTTAGTTAGAATTAAGGAGCATTGCAGGTATATTAGACAGTATAAACAGAATACAGCTTTTTCTTGCTTCTATATGGCGAACAAGGGTTGCCGTATTAACTTTGAAGAGGCTAAAATCATAGTTTCGTGCAATAACCCATTTGAAGGTAAAATAAGAGAATCTGTCGAAATCATTGCACGAGAAAATAAACCTTGTAATGATAATTTATTCTATAAAATACCAAAAATATGGCATAACATGATAAAATCTTAAATTTGTATCTCTTTGCACTATTTTAATTTTTAATCGCGTGTAAGTGGCAACATGTTTAAACTTTTGATTCATTCAGATTATTTTTTATTAGAAATATTATCTCTCGATCAGAAAGCAAACTGTTAGTCATTTCAATATGATATTTTCCTGAAGATGGCGCGAAACGTTGATATTTTATTTTATTTTAATTGTAAAAGTTCATATTAATGTTCTTGTTTTGTGCACCATTAAGCAATGTTTTGTATTTTTAATAAATACATTCTTAGTAGTTAATTTACTGCTATTTTGAAGTAAGTTAACTGCCTTCACAAACTAAGTTTTGTTTTTAAACAGGAGCTTCAAGAAATTAAAATGCTGGAACAACCTCGATGTGAAAACATAAAATCTCAAAATGCATATCATTAGGTATTACTATGATCAGTATAATGCATATAAAAATCGTGTCCACGAAAATAACAAATAAAAATTTCTCGTGATTCATTAACCTAGCCAACACTCATCAACCTTTGAAGCTCAAAAGTACAGTGAGCAAAAATGTATTTGCGCGCAGATGATTTTTTGCATAAGTAACCATAGAAAGCAAATTTGATACTATTATCTTAATTGTTCATTTATTTAAATAAGAAGAAAATAAAAATAACTACCCATTTTCCTTAAACAGTAATATTACACATTAAAAAAAATAAATTAATATTTTCTCATACTTAAAAAAGTACTTGCACACGAAGCACTGACTGTTAAAAAAGACATTAAATGTGAACATTATGCAAATGTTTAGCATATCACTCCCGCAGTACATTAGCCCCGCACTTTAAAGTTACGTAATATTTTAACTGGAGCAGGGATTCTGGGGAGTTTTTGATCTAATGGCATCAAAAACGTGTGAACGGTCTGTTTAAAGGGTGAGTTCGAATTCAAAGTTAGAATAATAGTTCAATAAAAGGTATATAAATTGAGGCCTACCTTGCTAGGCATCTTCTTTGAAGATAATAATTTTCTTCTTCACTTAGGCCACTTTAAATATAGCTGGAAGAATAATGAATTATTATTTTATTAGATATTATGTTCTTTAGAACAAAATGACGTGATGACTTCTGGTTTCGGTTGACAACCCTTTTAATTCCATGAATTGGAAGAAAATACAGAAGATGAACACTTTTACACACAAAATGGAGGAAGAGTGACTTAAATTTTATAATTTAAAGTTTTAAATAAAGTTTTAAAGTTTAAAGTGACGGAGCTAAAAGTTTTGCTTCCGTAAATGACAGTTTGCGAGAATGTCAACAAATCCCGCGCAGAATCATTTCTGAAGGTAAAAAAAACTCTGCAAAAAATGTGACGTCAGTAGAATGTTTTTAGGGAATTCTTTTTCGTCTCCGGACATCACTTTTGTGGTGCCGCCATCTTGCGCGACACTTTGAAAACAAACAAGTTCTTATGAAGAAAAGTCTTTTTCCAATAGTTGCTACCCGTGAGAAGATTATATTTCTAAACAATTCTGGATTAAGTTACCGAGGAATAAATAAAAAAATTAAATCTAAACTTTTCTAGTGTTCGTTATGTAATTAAGAAGAAAAAAGAAACTGGTTCGATAATAAATAAGCCGCGAACTGGGCGTCCAAGAAAGCTAAATACCAGGCAAAGGAGAGCCATCATAAAAGAATCTTCAAAAAACTTTTTTCTAAATGCTCGAGAATTGGCTGTTGATGTCGCTTCAACGTCGAGAACTATAGTTACACCACAATCAATTAGAAATATTCTTCATGATGCAAATATTCGAGGAAAAGCCCCTCGAAAAATACCATTTATTAGTGAAACAAATAGGGTGAAAAGACTTGAATTTGCAAAAGCTTATGTCAGCAAACCACTAGAGTTTTGAAAAACTGTTATTTTTTTTGGATGAAAGCAAGTTCAATATTTTTGGCTCAGATGGTAAGAAAACTGTATGGCGAAAGCCAAATACTTCTCTTCAAATTAAAAACTTGAAACCAACTGTAAAACATGGCGGTGGTAATGTAATGATTTGAGGATGCATGTCTTTTAACGAAGTTGGCGAAATGCCCTTTATTGAAAACAATATGAATGCTAAACAATATATTAATACAGTGCGAGATCATTTATCTAATAGTGCTCTGAAATTAGGAATTCCTAATTCATATTATTTCCAAGAGGATAACGATCCGAAACACACTGCATATATTACGAGGTTATGGTTGCTTTATAATGTAAAAAAATCAATTGTAAACGCCACCACAATCACTAGACCTCAATCCGATTGAAAATTTATGGCATATTTTGGTTGTGAAAATATGGAAAAGAAAATTTCTAACAAATCAGTACTTAAGCAAGCTCTTAGGGAAGAGTGGCTACAAATCAGCAGTGAAACATGTTCACAAATTAATAGGATCAATGCCCAGACGATTACAAGCTGTGATTGAAGCAAAGGGCATGCTTACTAAATATTAGCACTGTTTTTAAATTATAAATAATTTCTCTAGTTCTATTTTTATTGCTAGTGTGCAAATATTTTTTTAGGCAGTACAAATGCTACTTTTTTATGTTTTCATATTTTAAATATAATTATTAAGTCAGATATTAAATATGTTTATTTGTTTTGTAAAAATGTTGGTATTGTTAATTCTTAGTTGCTTTTTATCTAGACACACGGCAGTGTGTCAGCCAAGTTCACAAAGTAAAAGGCGACACATCGGCCGTGGGTTATATTACCCGAACCATTTCGAGCCACATTTGACCCTTCAATAACTTAAATTCTATTTGACCTACACATTTGCAATTTTTTGTATCGTGTAAGACCATCTTCTAATTTCCGAATCCAAAATTTTTTTAAAAAAAATCTTGTACCGTTCACGAGAAATTGACGTCTGAAAACCACTGTTTTTACCACTGACTCACTGACTCACTCATAGAAATGTTTGACTACTTCCAGGTGACTTAGGAAGTTGAAATTTCGTGTGGAGGTAGGTTATTTTATCTATAAATAGGAAAAAATCAGAAATCACCATTAATTAAACATTAATGGTTGGTTAGAGGATAAATTATTGGATTACAATGAAAGTTTATGCGAATTTCACAAAATACCAGACATAGTGCCAAGTTGGCGTCATTTTTGGCGAGTATCAGGGCTAATCTCTGAAACTACCGAACCTATTTCAAAAGTAATGGTACCAAAATGATGGTATTCGCCCCGGTTCAAACATAAACTATATCTTATGTCTGTGCCACTAACCAAAAGAGGGTTCAGACGCGAAAAACATTCTAAAAATGTGAGTTTTGTTTTGCTGAAGGGCCTAGAAGCACAAAATTTGGCTTGTTAATTATTTATAAGATATAAATGATCACTAATGACATTTGCTAAAAAATATCGAATTTAAATGGGTGAAAATCCGTGAAGAGCGTTCTAAAAAAAGTTTGAAATACCAATTTTAAAACAATCTCAGCAAACAACAAATCGATCTTAAAAGTAATGATATCAAAATGATGATGACAGTCTTTGCTCCAACACAGGATATATCTTATGTCGATTACACGAACCCAAAGGAGGTAAAAGAGCAAAAAACATTCTAAAAATGCGATGTCTGTATATTAAGGGACTGGACTGGAAACATAAAATTTGGCATTTTAGAGTTTATGGGAATTTCGCGAAATATCAGAAATAGTGCCAAGTTGGGGACACTTTTGGCAAGTATCGGGGTTAATCTCTGAAACCACTGAACCAATTTCAAAATTAATGATACCAATATGATGGTATTCGCCCCGGATTCAAACATAGGCTATATTTTATGCGTATACCATTAACCAAAAGAGGGTGAAGAAGCAAAAAACTTTCTAAAAATGCAACTTTTGTGTTACTGAAGGACCTAGAACTATAAGATTTAGCATGTTAATTATTTATAAGCTATAAATGATCTCTAAGGGCATTTGATAAAAAATACGGAATTCAGAAAGGGTGAAAATGAGCGAAAAGCGTTCTAAAAATTTTCTAAATTGGGATTTTTAAGCAATTTCAGCAAACAACAAACAGATCTTAAAAGTAATGATATCAAAATGATGGTGATAGTCCTTGCTCCAATATAGGCTATATCTTATGTCGATTCCACTAATCTAGAGGGAGTAAAAGAGCAAAAAGCGTTCTAAAAATGCGATGTCTGTATGTTAAGGGCCTAAAAACATAAAATTTCGCATGTTCATTAATTATAAGATATAAATGATCACTAAGAACATTTGTTAACAAATACAAAATTTAAAAGAGATAAAAATACGCAAAAAGAGTTTTAAAAACTTTCTAAATAGCAATATTTAAGCAATCTTGGGTAGTTAGCGAGCCAATTTAAAGAAAAAAAGATGCCAAAATGATGGCGACAGTCCTTGCTCTAACAAAATTATTGGATAAATTACCAAATTACAATGGGAATCTATGGGAATTTGGCAAAATACCAGAAATAGCGCCATGTTAACTTGAATTTTGGTGCGTAATTTTTGTCGTCAATAAAGCGATATTTCGCCAAGTTGGCTACACATGTTTTTGGTCGACTAAATAATCTAGTAGTACCGAATCACGTAAAAGAAACTTCCTTATTAGTGGAATTTAAAGGAACATAAGCAGTCCTAATGTTAAAAGTTTTAAATTTGACTGAAAAAAAACAGTGAATAAATGCAGGAAAAAGCTGAAAGATTAATTAATATTAAATAAAACTAATTTAACTAATTTAACCTATTTATTTCAAAAGGGAAACAAATACCTACTTATTTGACAAAAAATAATGATATCCTATCAAAAACATGAAAAAAAAAATGCCAAGTTCGTTAAAGGTTTCGCTTATAAAAGAAGTGATTTGACAAAAAATAATGATATCCTGTCAAAAACATGAATGTGAAAGAATGCCAAGTTCGTTAAAGGTTTCGCTAAAATAAGTGAGATCTAACTGCAAACCAAGTTCTTTCGGAGCTACTTAAATTATATCTCCTGTCATGCATAATATTATTCAATTGCTTAAAATGATTTGTTATGTTACTTGTTATTCAATAGAGCGACTTGCCAAGTTTTCAGCTGCCAACTTTAATCTTTGAGTCGGAGTATAATTTAATCTAGAATCTGATTGGCAAAGATCTAGTCAATCGAGTGTTCGAATAAGTATATTGAAGTTAAGGTACTGATAAGTTAAGGAGGGGATCAACTTTAATTTCTGATCAACTAAATAGAAAAAATTGAATAGGAGAAAACTTGCTAAGTCGCTCTATTGAATAACAAGTAACATAACAAATCATTTTAAGCAATTGAATAATATTACGCATGACAGGAGCTATGATTTAAGTAGCTAACGAAATAACTTGGTTTGCAGTTAGATCTCACTTATTTTAAAAGCGAAACCTTTAACGAACTTGGCATTCTTTCACATTCATGTTTTTGACAGGATTTATTTATACATATGCTACTACAACAAATTTACCCGGTGTGCAAATACTTTTTTTGCTCATTGTACGTTCTATTATGTTGCTATCGTTATACCGCATTTATCAGAGCTTCGCCTAAGTAGAAAAAAAATGAAATATCCCCTCGTTGTCCAAAAACTCATGAAATTTTGTAATGACGCTATTACTATCTATAACATATATATTGAGCCCATTGCAACCACGAAAACTGAGAAAAATCGTTAGGTGTAAGTTAACGGTTATAACAATTTTTTGCGTACATAATTTTCTCTAATTTCTTAATCACTACAACTAATGTATGTGCGATTTGCGTCTATGAAAAAAAAAAAACATTAGATGCAGCAACTTGCCTGTATAAAAACTGCAAAAGCATAGGAAAACTCGTAATGGCGCTACCAGTGTAAAATTAACTAGGAAGGAGTTCCATATCCTGTTCTTGTTGGCGCGATTGGCGAAAGAATCCAAAAGTGCTGCCAAAAAGCTATGTTAGCAATTTATCAGATTTTTCAAGATGGCGGAAATAAATGCTTTTTAAATATTTATTTTTACACATTTATTCAATAAACTTTATATATGATACATGTAAAAAAAATAGGGTGTTTACATAAATATTTTTTATACATTTTAGATATATCTCTCAATATGTATCTATCCAATTATACATAGAAATATACATATATAAATAAATATTGGTACTACTTGATTATTCTATCGACCGTTTTTCTCAAATAAAAAAATCGCTAAATCAAAAAAATAAACATAAGGAAACTTAATATCAAAAGCATTTTTTATAACATAATCAAAAATACAAATAAAAATTCGAATTAAAAATCACTTGATGACATAACAAACACGTGTATCGTACTTAATGTCCAGTGCAAGGCTACCTTATCATAATATCATATCATATACCTTATCATAATATATATGATATTATGATAAGGGGGCCTTGGTCCAGTGAATGTGATATTTACAATCATTCATTATTGACATGCAATCTTATAGTTTGGCGATAGTTTTTTGGTCGACGAGTTAACAAAGCAGTACCGATTTTTAATATGAAGTTTTATTTGTATTCTTATTAACATTTTATTAATTTATTTGTTTTTTTGTTATTTGAAATAAAAATTACGTCGATTTGTTAAATTTGGCGATTTATATAATTTGGCGAAATTGGTTGACGGGATAACCAAGTAGTACCAAAATAAAAAATAACTGAAACTAGGAAACACGAAAAGGACATTATTTCTTTTTTCATATTCCATAATTTACTATCTAAAATCGCATCATAATATCAATATAGGCACAGATGTCATATACGAAACACATTTGCACGTGTTTTTTTCGCCCGCCAATTTGGCGAAAATTTTGTTTTTGAAAACGGGTTACAAATTTCATGCAATAACCGCTCTTGATTTTTTCTTGCAATATAAAAGTAAAATAACGCGAAAAAATGAAAGAAATTCTAGTATTAAAAAAAGGAAATAAATGTAAATAAATGATAGTTTGATAAGTATATAATGAAAATAATTAAAAGAATTAAAATAAAAAATATCAGTAAATAAACATGAATCCAATAAAAAGATTAAAAAATAAATAAACAGTTATAAATAATAAGCTTAGTAAGAAAAGAGTAAATATAGTTTTCGCAATAAATCGTAAGCATTAATACTTATAGCTATATTGAATGCAAGCAGTTGTACCACTTAATCAGCGAATATTTCACTGAAATCTTTAATTTTTCCTATTTCATTTCCATAATAACTGTTATAAACTTATTAAACGGATTTTATCCTTGGCACAGATGCGCAATGCCAAATTGGCGGCCCCCCCCCCCCAAAAAAAAAAAAAAAAAAAAAAAAAAAAAAACGTGCAAATGTTGTGCTTATATGACTTCTGTGCCACAATATATTTAAGTAATACGTTTTAAACTTAAAATATATATTTTTGCATTTTTTTATAATCATCTGAATTAAAAACCAAAAAAGGGGTACTACTTGGTTATCCCAATTTCGCAAATTATAGAAATTGTCAAACTATTAGCCAAGTTATACAAATTGACTTAATTTTTATTTTTAATAATGAAATAATAAATTAATTAGTAAAACAATAATAAAAATACAAATAAAAGGTCGAATTTAGAATGACTTGATGGCGTTATAAAAATGCATTTCTTTGTAATAGCATGGCCCACTATGTCTAATATATAGGATATACTCGGTATATAGTATATAGTAGTATATAGTCGACTATGGTAATAGCAAGTGAATGTGACACATATGGTAACCCATTACTGGCATTTAATCTTAGAATTTGGCGATAGTTTTTCGGTCGACGGGATAACCAAGTAGTACAAAAAAAAAAAAAGGCCAATGCTATAAAAACGGTATTAAAATTGCGTCAGACCCTATCGTTTAAAAGCATTAATTAGCTAAATCCCAACTAAGGAATTTTCCTCATCTTCGCCATTCGAAGCCATAATTTAAATCACTTGGTTTTAAGAGTGCTATGATCTAAAATAAATCACAACAAACGCAATACCTTTTAAAATAACAAAAGCTCCACAATTTGAATATAATAAATCGTTTAATTAAAAATGTCTACTTACTTTTACTTTTGAAGTGAAAAAAAAGAAAAAAAATTATATCAGTTCTCCAATAACAAAAAATAACTTGAAAAATTTTAAAGATATTTTTAGAATGAGATAATCATTAACGTTATTTCGAGACCACGAGATAGATGTAAAGTTGAAAAACTGTCAAATTTTAAATTAATTTCAATGTCACTGTCCAAAACATGACGCATATAATACATAAGTACAGGGTGGTCATAAAAAAACTTTGCCGATATGCTGAGCTCTAGCGGCCAGCCCGCTCAACCGATCGAAGTGAAATTTCAGATATAGCTATTCAGAGGTATGAGCTCGAGATTCTGTGAGCGACAACAAAATGGCGCTCACGGTTACGGTTATAGTTACAGTAACTCGAAAATTTCCAATTGCAACACCCATTTTTTTTCATCTCAAAATGCTCAGCGCATGCGAAAACCCTAAAGAGCGTTGGAACCGCACGTGTATCGCAAGAAACGGACATGTTATGCACGCACAAAAAAACATTCTGGGAATCCTTCCCCCCATAGAAAAAATTCGATTGGGGCGCAAGGAGGAGATTTGCATATGACACAGAGTCAGTACACTAATCTCTGATTACAATACAGATCGGAGAAACTAAAACTTTTATTTTGATTACACATTTTCCACATGGGTGCCGTCACCATCACAGGCAATTACGGTACCCTTGTGGAAAATGTGTAATCAAAATAAAAGTTTTAGTTTCTCCGATCTGTATTGTAATCAGAGATTAGTGTACTGAGTCTGTGTCATATGCAAATTTCCTCCTTGCGCCCCAATCGAGTTTTTTTCTATGGGGGGAAGGATTCCCAGAATGTTTTATTGTGCGTGCATAACATGTCCGTTTCTTGTGATACACGTACGGTTCCAACGCTCTTTAGGGTTTTCGCATGCGCTGAGTATTTTGCGATGAAAAAAAATGGGTGTTGCCATTGGAAATTTTCGAGTTTCTGTAACTATAACCGTAACCGTGAGCGCCATTTTGTTGTCGCTCACAGAATCTCGAGCTCATACCTCTGAATAGCTATATCTGAAATTTCATTTCGATCGGTTCAGCGGATTGGCCGCTAGAGCTCCGTATATCGGCAAAGTTTTTTTATGACCACCCTGTATATGTTATAAATGTAACATGTGAGCCGCGGTCCAAATGTAGTATTAATTCTAATGTAGGTTTCCACCTACTTATTTATATGATGAATTAAACTGTTATTTAACCTGATCTCGATTATTGATGCTACTCTACCGAGGAGACATTATCAATACTGATATTATTTTTATTGATGTTGTTTGAACTATTACCAACAACTGAAGTCATACGAATAATTAGATAGACGACTTTTCTTCTGAAGTTTACGATATCATTTTTTGCTTGGTTCCTGCATTATTCTGCGATAAGGGCATCCTATGCATTTTTTTCTATTAATGTTTTTTAAGGCTGTAAATATCTAGACACACGGCAGTGTGTCAGCCAAGTTCACAAAAGTAAAAGGCGACACACCGCCGTGGGTTATATTACCCGAACCATTTCGAGCCATTTTTGACCCCTCAATAACTTAAATTCAATTTGTCCTACACACTTGAAAATTTTTGTGTCGGGTAAGACCACAGTATTCAATAGCTTTGGGTAAGACCATCTTCTAATTTCCGAATCTCAAAAAATTTTTTAAAAATCTTTTACCGTTCACGAGAAATTGACGTCTGAAAACCACTGTTTTTACCACTGACTCACTGACTCACTCATAGAAATGTTTGACTACTTCCAGGTGACTTAGGAAGTTGAAATTTGGTGTGGAGGTAGGTTATTGGATCTATAAATAGGAAAAAATCAGAAATCACCATTAATTAAACATTAATGGTTGGTTAGAGGATAAATTATTGGATTACAATGGAAGTTTATGAGAATTTCACAAAATACCAGAAATAGTGCCAAGTTGGCGTCACTTTTGGGGAGTATCAGGGCTAATCTCTGAGACTACCGAACCGATTTCAAATGTAATGGTACCAAAATGATGGTATTCGCCCCGGTTCAAACATAGACTATATCTTATGTCTGTGCCACTAACCAAAAGAGGGTTCAGAAGCGAAAAGCATTCTAAAAATGTGATTTTTGTTTTAATGAAGGGCCTAGAAACACAAAATTTGGCATGTTAATTATTTATAAGATATAAATGATCACTAATGACATTTGCTAAAAAATATCAAATTTAAATAGGTGGAAATCCGCGAAGAGCGTTCTAAAAAAGTTCGAAATGCCAATTTTAAAACAATCTCAGCAAACAACAAACCGATCTTAAAAGTAATGATATCAAAATGATGATGACAGTCTTTGCTCCAACATAGGATATATCTTATGTTGATTACACTAACCCAAAGGAGGTAAAATAGCAAAAAACATTCTAAAAATGCGATGTCTGTATATTAAGGGACTGGACTGGAAGCATAAAATTTGGCATTTTAGAGTTTATGGGAATTTCGCGAAATATCAGAAATAGTGCGAAGTTGGCGATACTTTTGGCGAGTATCGGGGCTAATCTCTGAAACCACCAAACCGATTTCAAAATTAATGATATCAAAATGGTGGTATTCGCCCCGGTTCAAACATAGGCTATATTTTATGCGTATACCATTAGCCAAAAGAGGGTGAAGAAGCAAAAAACATTCTAAAAATGCAACTTTTGTGTTACTGAAGGACCTACAACTATAATATTTGGCATGTTAATTATTTATAAGATATAAATGATCTCTAAGTGCATTTGATAAAAAAAATACGGAATTCAAAATGGGTGAAAATGTGCGAAAAGCGTTCTAAAAATGTTCTAAATTGGGATTTTTAAGCAATTTCAGAAAACAACAAACCGATCTTAAAAGTAATGATATCAAAATGATGGTGATAGTCCTTGCTCCAATATAGGCTATATCTCATGTCGATTCCACTAATCCAAAGGGGGTAAAACAACAAAAAGCGTTCTAAAAATGCGATGCTTGTATGTTAAGGGCCTAAAAACATAAAATTTGGCATGTTCATTAATTATAAGATATAAATGATCACTAAGAACATTTGTTAACAAATACAAAATTTAAAAGGGGTAAAAATGCGCGAAAAGCGTTCTAAAAACTTTCTAAATAGCAATGTTTAAGCAATCTTGGGTAGTTAGCGAATCGATTTAAAGGAAAAAAAAGATGCCAAAATGATGGCGACAGTCCTTGCTCTAACAAAATTATTGGATAAATTATCAAATTACAATGGGAATCTATGGGAATTTGGCAAAATACCAGAAATAGCGCCATGTTAACATGACTTTTGGTGCGTAATTTTTGTCATCAATATAGCGATATTTTGCCAAGCTGGCTACAAGCGTTTTAGGTCGACGAAATAATCAAGTAGCACCGAATCACGCAAAAGAAACATCCTTATTAATGGAATTTAAAGGAACATAAGCAGTCCTAATGTTAAATTTTTTGACTGAAAAAAACAGTGAATAAATGCAGGAAAAAGCTTAAAGATTAATTAATATTAAATAAAACTAATTTAACTTATTTATTTCAAAAAGGAAACAAATACCTACTTATTTCACAAAAAAATTATGATATCCTATCAAAAACATGAATGTAAAAAAATGCCAAGTTCGTTAAAGGTTTCGCTCATAAAAGAAGTGATTTGACAAAAAATAATGATATCCTGTCAAAAACATGAATTTGAAAGAATGCCAAGTTCGTCAAAGGTTTCGCTAATAAAAGAAGTGAGATCTAACTGCAAACCAAGTTCTTTCGGAGCTCCTTAAATCATAACTCCTGTCGTGTATAATATCATTCAATTGCTTAAAATGATTTGTTATGTTACTTGTTATTCAATAGAGCGACTTGGCAAGTTTTCAGCTACCAATTTTAATCTTTGAGTCGGAGTATAATTTAATCTAGAATCTGATTGGCAAAGATCTAGTCAATCGAGTGTTCGAATAAGTATATTGAAGTTAAGGTTCTGATAAGTTAAGGAAGGGATCAACTTTAATTTCTAATCAACTAAATAGGAAAATTGAATAAGAGAAAACTTGCTAAGTCGCTCTATTGAATAACAAGTAACATAACAAATCATTTTAAGCAATTGAATAATATTATACACGACAGGAGTTATGATTTAAGGAGCTCCGAAAGAACTTGGTTTGCAGTTAGATCTCACTTCTTTTATTAGCGAAACCTTTGACGAACTTGGCATTCTTTCACATTCATGTTTTTGACAGGATTTATTATATTTAAGCACGTAAATATTAAATTCTGATACGAGGCTAACGAAAAAGACAGGCTACCGCGGTTCATTCCACATATCTTTTTTTACGGACCGCTGGAATCACGTGATGCTCGAATGCACAAATGAAGGTATTCGAAAAGGACATTACGTCATTCTAGCGGTCTGTAAAAAAAGACACATGAAAATGCACCGCAGTAGCCTGTCTTTTTCGTTAGCCTCGTCCTCAAATGTCGTAAAGTTAGTAACTTCCCACCAAAATTTATCACAGCAACCCTCCCCCCCCCCCGGAATTGCATAACTTAGTACACGCAGCATCGCGGCGCATGATGAGAGGTAGGCTCACTACTCCCCGTTCATCCTGTGGCATAAAGTAATGTACCAAATTTGTTGCAAATTTTGTCTACTTTTCTGAATTTCTAGATAATTTTACTCTAAGACAATTTAAAAAAATATTTTAGGGATCATTTTATGAAAATTTGAGGGAAGTTAAAATTCGGATTCAACGACCCCCCCCCCCCCCCAAAAAAAAAAAAAAAAAATACCATGGAAAATTCTGAGGGGAAACGAGAGAGTAAACGCAAACGATGCGATTGGTTTCAATTTTGAAAATAATTATGAAATATAAATATACAGCTTGGAATCAATGGGGGGATGGGGGAGGCTGGAGGACACTTCAACAGTTAGAATTGCAAATTATTACAGCTCCGGTACATTTTTTTTCTTTTTTTAATTAGAAATTAAATCCTGACCGGTCCTGAACATTAGTTACAATAAACTTTCCATGTTTCACACAAGCGTGACAGGAAAGTTATTAATCCAATGCCCATAGGGAAGCTTCAGCCATTAGCAGTTTAAGTGAAACATTACCTCAACAGTATAGAAAGTCGGTTTTTGAATTATAATACAGACATAAATTCACGGTATTACAAGTTCTTTTAACATACTCTTCGCGTTAATCATGTGTTAATGATAATTATAAAGTGAAGTTGACAGCTAAGCATATGCTAATGGATATATTTAAAACTTTTATTTTGCTAGAGAAAAAATAACAGCTTTTAATTTTGCAAATAATGTAACAAATACAAATATGCAGATTGGAGTCAATGGAGGGGGAGGGGGGGATGGAGGGCACTTTACAGTTGTTAGTATTGCATATTACATTTTTACTTTCTCCTTTCTTCAATAGAAGAAAGTATTGTAATAGAAATTTTTTTCGACTTCCGTTTTTCGAGGTATTTACACGTTTTAGGGGTCAGAGATTCCGAAAAACCTGTTTTTACAAAATGTCTGTCTGTCCGTGTGTCTGTGTGTATGTCGCCATTCTACCATTAAAAAGTGTATGAAGTTATGCATAGAAATGAACCAAATTTTTTGTGAATGTTTCTGGCTGAGGCAAGAAAGTCCTCCTTCAGTTTTGAAATAACGCGGCGCCCCCTCCGCGATGCAGCGATTGCAGCGCCCCCTTCGCTGGAAGGGGGCGCTGCAATCGCGATTTTTGTGCCATTTTCAATATTGTACCGGCCAAAAGTATATGAAGTTATGCATCGAATTGAACCACTTTTTTTGTGTAAGTGTATGACTATGGCTAATTGGTCCTCCCTGAATTTGAAAAAAATCAGCCGGAAGGGCGCGCTGCAATCGCGATTTTTGTGCCATTTTCAATATTGTACCGACGAAAAGTATATGAATTTATACAACGAATTGAACCAAATATTTTGAGTAAGTGTATGGCTATGGCTAGTTGGTTCTCCCTGAATTTGAAAAAAAATCCGCCGGAAAGGGGCGCAGCAGTAGCCAATTTTATGCCATTTTCAATATTGCACCATCTAAAAGTGTATGAAGTCAGTCCTAGAACTGAACAAAAATTTTTGTATGTAATTATTTTTTGGTGAGGCAAATAGGTCCTCCCTGAATTAAAAAAAAAATCTGCCTATCATTCTATTGTTCATCGGCTCGTGTAGAGACGGAAATTCGTTTTTACTCCGATTAATTGATTGAAGCAGAAATTGAAGATGAAAACCAAAGTTCGTATGGTATTGAATTAAAATTATTAAAACATTAAAATGAGTAACTATTTTTAAAAATATTAAAATGTACGTATAAGATAGAAGAAAGTTTTGGGATTGGCACATCCAACTAGTTTTAAGTTAGAAATTAAGTCCTGACGGGTCCTGATTATTAGTTATAATAAAATTTCGATGTTTCACACAGGTGTGACAGGAAATTTGTTAATCCAATTCCTATAGGGAAGCTTCAGAACGTTAGTAGTTTCTGCGAAACATTACCTCAACTGTATAGAAAGTTAGTTTTTGAATTATAATACAGCTATAAATTCACGGAATAAGAAGAAGTTCTTTTAACACACTCTTCGCGTTAATCATATGTTAATGATAACTAAAAAGTGAAGTTGACAGCTAAGTATATGCTAATGGATATATTTAAAACTTTTATTTTGCTAAAAATTAAAAAAAAAAATCGCTTTTGGTTTTGAAAATAATGTATGAAATATAAATATGCAGATTGGAGTCAATAGGGGTATGGCGGAAGGGGGTTGGGGGGACCCTTTAACAGTTGTTAGTATTGCAGATTATTAGAGCTCCGGTGCATTTTTTTTTATAATTAAAAATTTATTCATAATTAACCCGGGAGAAGTCGCTAGTGAGATTTTCTCTCTCAGTGCTCAGTTGCTTTTCTTTTAATTTACATTCGTTTAATATCACCTTTTTTTGCCTTAGTACTTTTATTCACAAAAACAGGCAAAATAATTGAAATAATATTTGGAAATTGTCACGTTGTGTTGGAAAAAGAAAGACCACACCTTTGTCATATCAGCGGAACAAACCCCCCACCCCTCAAAAATATGGAATGCAACGATGGACTGGTCTGTTGGTGTTGAGGGGCTGGGGTTAAAGAGATAAAAAGTGAGAAGAGAGAGGGTTTTTAGACGCCCTTGGAGACAGACGCGTTTTTCTGACCTGGATGATTTTGTTTACCTTTTTTTTTTCTCTCTCTCAAGATAATGGTCGATAGTTCAGGCCTAACCAGTATTACAAATCTGTAAATATTTTGTTTAACGTTCATTAAATAATATTGTTTCTGTTAGAGGCATGTATTATTATTGTTTCACTCATCATTTAATATCGGAAATCAACACACAGGATATAACGGCCTGTGACATTGGCGCAGCCGGTAGCCGATATACCGGGTGATCCAAAAGTTTCGGGAGTTTTGAAATGTTAATAATTTGGAAACTATGTACAATACAAAGGTTCGGTTTTCAGATATATGCTCAGAAACACGTGGGATTTTGTTTAGTATGATTTTTTTTACATGTATATAGTTACAATTTTTAGCAACAGGTGGCGCTGCTGTACAACACTGAATGTAACTATAAAATATGCTTTATAGACACATGAGTATGAGTTCATTGCGAAACATCTTTTGTAGGCTATTAATAAGATTTCGTTTTAAGAATGGTTTATGTTCAATCACTTTTTTTAAAGTGGTTGAAATTGCATTGAAAGGGAATTTTGGGATACAAAATTTGATGAGTAACTGCTATGTTTAGACATGCTTTCTTTGCATGTCGAGCTGTGTTCTTATCGTACAATACGGAAGTTAAAATAGAAAAAGATTCGATGGCCATTAGAAATGTGAAATGCCATGGTAAGAAAGGTTTGAGAAAAAGTCTAATTGAAAGATCGTAATAAAGCAGGAGATCCCAAATGTCTGTTGCAATCGTAAATGAGGTAGAATTCGATGCCAATACTCGGTGGAAATCATCAGATCATAATGAATCAGTACACTTGTAATATCACGATAAATTTAAAATTTCATCTGGAATTTCTTTCTCCTTTGAGGATACTGTGCACATTGTTTTGCGTCGGCTCACAGCGGTACTTATAAGCTATGTGCGTCATAATGAAAATTTGTAACTCTTGGACACTAATTCTTTCTTTTAAGCGAGCTATATGATACCATAAAAATAATACTGTCAATTTTAGCGCCACCTGTTGGCAAAAAATGTAACTAACATAATTTGTTTGTTTCATCAAAAATACAAATCCCATAAGTTTCTAAGCATTTCTGTGAAAACCGCATACTTCTATTGTTTATAGTTTCTTAATTATTAGCATTTGAAAACTCCCGGAACTTCTGGATCACCCGGTATATGAGTGTACAACAGAGTGTGCCTTTACGAATTTTAGAATTACCTGGGCCTAGTTAAGGCGGCTTAAAGATTTTTTTCTGATGGAGTGTGTGTGGATGCAGACGCAGTTGAAATAGAAGGGCGCTGAGAACAGAATGCCATTCCGTGCTGATGAGCGATGATGATTTCTGGCTAATACGGAAGATACTGCTGATGACACTGTGTCTCATGACGACTGATGGAACTCCAATTGACGATAAGGAAAAGCTGGAAGTGTTGGTAAGTGGAAGTTATTTGTTTTCTTGTACCAGGATAATTAGGGAATGTAAAAATAAATTAATGATTTATGTATTCAGTGGTAAACAGGGTGCTATATTAATTATTTTAATAATTTACGGTAATCAGTCGAGAATAATGGTTATAGGTACGGGTAAAAATGTATATCATGGTAGTGGATTGAGTGATAACAGGATCAACCAAGTTATGCTAGGTAATTTATGATTTTGTGTACATGTAATATTGTTATTATTATTATTATTATTATATTATGATGATGATTATTATGTGTATTATGAGTACTATTATTATATTGTGATTACATGAATGATATATATATATATATATAAAGTAATTATAGATAGTTCTGTTTTATTGTGATTACGTAAAGTTATGGTAGAAAAATGGCGTATTTAATGAAGGGGAGTAGGGCAGATTTGACCCAAATAGTCGAGGAATTGGGAGAGGAAGTACCTGAAAGAGTTACTAAAATTCAATTGAGTAAACTTATTTTAGCACATGCTGATTATGATGAATTAATGATAAAAGAACTCCTTGAAAATATAATTAGTGAACGAAAAGAAAATGAAGAAAGACAAATTTGCGAACAGAAACGCGAACATGAGATTAAGTTAAAAGAATTAGAGATCCAACAGCAACAGATTCAGGATGGTAGCCAAAGGGTTGCAAATAATAATATTCCGATGAATAGTTTCGAAAATGGGCTGGTTAAATATCTTAACCTAGTAAGAGTACAAATTACCTCGGGTCCCAGACAAAGCAGAAAATTGGGTGTTTTTTTTTCATCAGATGGAAACAATTTTTGAAATTTATGCGGTTCCACAAGAATATTAGGGACGAATCGTGCTTAATAAATTGGGAAATTTTATTAGAAAATTAACTAATAGTTTGGGGACGGAAAAGTTGTCTAATTATACCGCAATTAAAGAATGCATTTTAGCGGAGAATGCTCTAACGCCACTACAATATAAAAGGAATTTTGAGATGTGTTATAAACAAAACCACGAAAGTTATGTTCAGTGGGTGGCTAAAACCAAAACAAATTTAGATTACTATTTGGAAAGCAGGGAAGTAAAAGATTTTCAAACATTAAAAGATTTAATTATATCTGATAAAATTAAAGATTCATTACCCGGGCATATAAAAACGCACATATTAGTGAAAGAGGGATCAAAATGGATGGCACCGGTTGAATTAGCGAAAGAAATTGATCTCTTTACGGAAGCAACACCGGTTCAGAGAGGGAGAGATTCTTATCGCGAAAGAGAGCAAAAGGGAGGTTTTAAGTAGTTTCGGTCAGACAGGGAGTCTCCAACGGGAGGGAAAGTTAGTCCGAAGGGAAGGGCCCACCCACTTAGTAACAATGAGAGTGGAAATAAGGGGATGGAAAGAGAGAAACAAAAAGTAAAGTGTTTCATTTGTTCTGGTCCCCACTTCCGATATCAATGCCCACAGAAAAAGGAATCAGTTCGCAATGAAGAGAGAAAGGTCAGTTGCGTCCAGGCCAAAGTGGGATTGAGTGCTGTGAATTTTGAGAAACATCAGATAAGGGGAGGGCAGAACAAAGAAATATTGCCGTTGGTAGAGCTTAATGTTGCTGGACAAAAGGTAGAAGCTATTCTAGATTCGGGGGCCGAAATATGCGTGTTTCGAAGGGATTTAATACCTGCTAAATTCATGACTGGAGGCCACATTTATTTGAATCCCGCAATAGGAAAAATGCAAAAAGCGGACTTGATCACATTACCGGTGGCATTATGGGAGGATAATCAAGCGATTTCCTCGGAAATTGACATAGTCGCTGCGGTAACGGAAAATTTAAATAGTCCGGCACATATAACTCCAGCGGTGCATGATGAGTTAGGAAAACAAGCGAAAATGTATAGCATTACTATAAGATTGGAGGATATAGAAAAGACGGGGAAGGAGGAAAATGAACAAAGTATTAAAGTTAAGGAATCGGACGATGTAAAAAGTAATAGTGAAGATGGAGTACTAATGGCGGGAGAAATGAAGGAAGATTTTGACTCGTTAGATAATGTTTTGAGTGAGAATGCCACGAGTAATAATGAAGAGAAGTCTAGAGATTATGGGGCTCAATCTAAATTGTTTAGAAAACAACAGCGAGAGTGTCCGACATTGCAAAGAGCTTGGGAGGAAGGTAGATGTGGAAAGAATAAATATTTTGTGGAGGATGGATTATTGTATAAAAAGAATTTAATTATTAATGAAAGTGTCAAACAGTTAGTAGTTCCGCAATGTAGAAGAAAAGAAATATTGAGACTTGCGCATAATCACTCAACAGGGGGTCATTTGGCGTCAGTTAAAACCTTAGAAAGAATTAAATTATCATTTTTCTGGGAAGGTTTAAGGAAGGACGTGAAGAAATACTGTGAGGCTTGTGAGGACTGTCAGTTGAGACGGAAAATTAGAGTGAGCGATAGGGCACCTATTCAACCAGTAGCTCGTCCTGAGTTACCGTTTCAGGTGATGAATGCTGATTTAATTGGACCCATTGAGCCAACTTCCGCTCGAGGGCACAAGTATGTTCTATCGGTGGTAGATCAATACAGTAGATGGCCAGAAGCAATTCCGATACGATCTCTATATGCTAAGGCGACATGTCAAGCACTTCTTCAAATTTTTGTGCGAACGGGTGTTCCCCAAATTTTAGCGATGGATCAGGGACGGAATTTCGCAGCTGAATTGACCTCAGAGTTTTTAAAACACCTGGGGGCGGCTCCTAGATTAAGCACTCCTGGGTATCCTTTAAGTAATGGATTGGTGGAACGTTTTAATGGATCAATAAAGAATATGTTGCACCATGCAGTAAGAAAACATGGGAAGAATTGGGATCAGATACTGCTATTATTATTATGGGCTATGAGAGAAGTCCCGAATGAAACGACGGGGGTTTCACCATTTCAACTAATATATGGGAGGTTACCAAATGGTCCACTGTCAGTTTTGAAGACTGGCTGGGAAGGGGAAACGGTAATACCAGAAGGGGTCGGAAATAATATCACAGAATATCTAGAGCAATTAAAGGATAACTTAAGATTCAGCGGCAGAATTCGCATCCAATGTGGCTAACAGAAAGCAAAGTGATTACGCTAATCGGTATAATTTAAGATCATCGCCTAGGAAATTTTCAGTAGGAGAAAAAGTAATTGTTTTAATTCCTGATTCCACTAATAAATTATATTCACGATGGATGGGTCCGGGAGTAATTGTTGATCAGAAAAATGAACATTCATTTTTTGTTGAATTACCAGATGGCAGTGTTAAGAACTTACATCAAAATAAGTTAAGACCTTACATATATCCAGTGAATATGATGGGATTAGTATACGAGGTAGATGAAGAGTTCGGAGATATTCAACATGCTCCAGGAGCAGAAGTCACGGATATTGATAAGGAATTTCATGAGATTATTAAAGCAAAATTAAACCACTTAGAAAAGAAGGAAAGGGAAGAATTAGAGGGAATTTTAAATAAGAATGAGGCATTTTTTTGGGGAGAGGTAAAGCGTGTAAAGGTTGGAAGCCATGCAATTAGATTAAAACCTAATGTAGAGAGGAAGCAACCGCATATTTATAGGGTGCCTGAGGTACTTAAAGCGGCGGTGGAAGAACAAATACAGGAGTTATTAAACAAGGGACTAATAGAACCATCACAAGCGGAGATAGCGTATCCCATTGTTTGTGTAGCAAAAAAGGATGCGAGTATCAGGCTATGTGTGGATTACAGGGCCCTTAATGCAGCGACTAAAACGACTCCATTCCCAATGCAAAATGCCACTGAGTTGAGGTATAAAGCTGGAGCGGCTACATATATTACAACTTTAGATATTTTAAAGGGATACTGGACTATTCCAATGGAGGAACAGAGTAAGGAACTAACATCGTTCATAGGTCCAAAAGGACAATATCAGTGGTTAGTGATGCCATATGGATTAAATGGGAGTGCGGGGACATTCCAGAAAACAATGAATAGGGTATTAATTAAACATTCAGAATATGCAGATAGTTATATTGATGATATAATTATTTTTTCAAGAACGTGGGAGGAACACTTGGAACACTTAAAAGCAGTTGTGAGTACCCTGAGTGAGCTCAATTTTACAGCTAATGTTAAGAAATGCCATTTTGTACAGAGGAAAGTTATGTACTTAGGACATGTAGTAGGGTCAGGAGAACATGGACCAGATCCCGAGAAGTTAAAAGTTATTGAAAACCTTAAAAGTCCGAAAGATAAAAAGCAATTGAAATCAGTTTTGGGATTATTTAATTATTACCGAGAATATGTTCAAAATTTTGCTCAGATTGCTATACCGTTAACTGCGTTGACAAAGAAAAATATCCCTAATGAGCTACCGTGGACAGGAAGCGAGGAGGAAGCATTTTTGAATATAAAATCGAAATTATGCAGCGCGGTGGCGTTAAATACACCAGATATTACAAAACCATTCGTGATTGCATGCGATGCGTCAGAAGTAGGGATTGGAGCATCGTTAGGCCAGTACGATGGAAAGGGGAAAATAATGCCAATCACCTTTGCCAGTCAAAAATTATCGGGGACACAAGCACGGTGGTCCGCTATCGAGAGGGAGGCATTTGCACTAATATGGGCTCTAAAGAAATTTGAAACATGGATATTTGGGTCCAAAGTTTATGTGTACACGGATCATAATCCATTAAAGTATTTAACTGAAAGTGCACCACGAAATGCAAAATTACAAAGATGGTTACTAGCACTTCAGCGTTATGATACGGTCATTAATTATAAACCAGGTGCTACAAACAAGGATGCAGATGCACTTTCACGTCTAGTTGAATAAATTTGTTGAATCTGTAAATAGTGTAATTTAGTTTATGAAGTATTACGTGTGTTATTATTATTATTATTTTTGTTGTGCGTGTTATGAATAATGGTACTTAATGTGTTTTAAATGAGGCATTTCATTAGTGTAAAATATTTAGTAATTGAGTATTAATTGTGCAAATATGAAATTAAGTATAAAGATATAGAAATGAAACTGTGCAGCCAATCCGAAACAAAGATGAATAAATTGAGATTTATAATGGTGAAATTCTCAGTTTTCTTTGATAGATGCTAAATTAAATTGTTGTATGATTTATTTTAAATTATAAGTCAACAGTCAAATTTATAAGGATTATGCTAAAGTTGAAAAGTGAATGTAACATATCACATAGTTGTGTGAGCTTATCTAAATTATGAAACATGCTGATTCAAGGTATAAGCAGTATTGTTACCTGAAATTTTAACATGAATGTTGGTAATGTTAACACGTTGTTAAAGTTGTTTTTTTTCTGTTGATAAAAACAAGTAGAAGTAATGGTATTTCATTGTTTAACAGGAAGGTGTAATTTATTTGATTGTTTTTTTTAGAATGCTTTAACCTATATATGATTGTTCCAGTTGAGGGTTATATCATTCTCTAGCTTCAAGAGATTATGGGAAACTGCTGAATGAGAACGAATGGGAACTAAGTAGTAAATTAGTTTCCATGGGTCTAACTTAAGAGTAAATACTTAGGAGTGTATGTAGCACCAGTAATATTTGATATGTAACGAAGAAAAGTTATTATATATTAAGATTGGTGTGAGACTAAGTATTTGCATAAAAAGTTAATTAGATATTATTAATGTGTACTTAAGAAGTTTTTGCGGTTCGATCCTATTATCACTCATGGGGAACATATCTGGTACAAGGAAAATGAGAAACCTTCACTTAGAAAAATATAAGTAATTAAAAAAAAAAAAAAAAAAACTTTTTGTGGTGGACTGATACAGCCCTGATACAAGGAGTACTTGTTAAAAAGACTTTCCAATCATCGTTGGGAAACGAGTGATCGTAAAGTGGAAGGGAGGTGTCACGTTGTGTTGGAAAAAGAACGACCACACCCTTGTCATATCAGCGGAACAAACCCCACACCTCTCAAAAATATGGAATGCAACGATGGACTGGTCTGTTGGTGTTGAGGGGCTGGGCTTAAAGAGATAAAAAGTGAGAAGAGAGAGGGTTTTTAGACGTCCTTGGAGACAGACGCGTTTTTCTGACCAGGATGATTTTGTTTACCTTTTTTTTTCTCTCTCTCTCAAGATAATGGCCGATAGTTCAGCCCTAACCAGTATTACAAACCTGTAAATATTTTGTTTAACGTTCATTAAATAATATTGTTTCTGTTAGAGGCATGTATTATTATTGTTTCACTCATCATTTAATATCGGAAACCAACACACAGGATATAACGGCCTGTGACAGAAATTTCAGTTAAAAGGAAAATGGGTTCAAATAAAAGTCTTAAGAGTGTATTCGAAAAAATGATTTTCCACCTTCAACAACTCGAAATTTTCCGATACATTTTCAGACTCATTTTTTAAAGTAGAAATATGAAACTTGCTGAGAGAATTTTTGGAGTGATGTATAAGGTGCCGTGTGATGTAATTTTTCGCTGAATTAATTAGAATTTGATTTATAGGCAATTATTTTCTCAGCATGACCCTTTTTTTCGTTCGAAAAGCTCCCGCTTTGGAAAATTTGGTCCAAAATGCCGTTTTTGACAGCATTTTCTACATTTATCAAAAAATCAACAATCATGGCACCTTGTGTAGTTTCTAAATGAGAGATTTTGAAAGTTTGATGAATTTCAGAGTAAAAATGAATTTGAAAATAAATCTGAAAATAAGCAGTTTTCATCAGAATGCACCCTTAGGGGCCGGTGGACATTAAAAATTTCTTTTTTTAATTTTAATCATAGCAGTATGAAATTTTGTGCATATATACATTTCATCCAATTCATATAGAACACTGTCAAAAAAATTTCCAATCTTATTAAAAATTTTAATTTTTTTTTTAAATTTTGTATTTTTTAAGGAAATTTTAAAATGCTCCTCGTGTTTTAATTTTTGAGATATTTTCTTGCTTTTGCATTTTTATCATTTAAAACTCTATTATAAACAAATTTGTGTAAGATCTTTTTAAACAACATCAGTATACTTCCTTATCAATTTCATAAATATTGATAAAAAATTACGACGCAAGAAACATTTAAAAAAATTTAAAACGCTGAAAAATTAGTTTTGAGAAAAACATATTTAAAGCATATAAATACACTTACTTCTATTATTTACTTCTTAAAACCTTCATAAATAATATTTTAATAAGAAAAAACTGTTTTGGTATTATTATACCTCAGAAATAAACCTTTTTTTCGACTATTTTGCTATAGACGATATTGCTCAAATAAAGGTCCACTGTCCCCTTAAGAAAGGTGCGATGGTGAGAGAAAATCTTTTGTAGCGAGTTCTCTCGGGTTAATTATTCAGTCCTGACCGGTCCTGAACATAGTTGCAATAAACTTTCCATTTTTGACACAGGCGTCACAGGAAAGTTATTAATCCAATTACCATGGGGAAGCTTCAGACATTAGTAGTTTCAGCGAAACATTACCTCAACTGTATAGAAAGTCAGTTTTGAATTATAGTACAGCTATAAATTCTTGGTACGACAAGTTCTTTTAACACGCTCTTCGCGTTAATGACGTGTTACAGACGTGAACCATAAAAATTCCTCATCCCCTAATATTCCGACGAGTGATAAGTCTTATAAACAGAATACGTCGAACAAGTTCCTTCACAACGGAATTTATTGAAAAGAATTTTGCTGTGATTTTCCTCTTTTTAGCGTTTTAAGGTTTGGAGGATGAGTGTGTGTGTGTGTGGTGGGGGGTGGTATTGAGGAAATGTGATGGCACTCTGAAACAGGGTTGTAGCTACAAGTGAACAATAGGGGGGGGGTCATATTTTTTTTCTCTCTGTCTGCCGTAGAAAATTAAATTAGTTCATATTCAAATTGCAAATTCTATTTTTTTTTTCTTTTTTATTAAACTATTGTAGTGACTTCATTTTATGCAAAGAAAATAATATGATGATAAGAAATTTGAGTGTATAACTAGTGCAAAATTAAACATCACGTTAGCTTCATATGTGCAAATAGGATGAACGTGTGTTGAAACACTTTTTTTAGTTACAATTTATTAATTCTTCAAAACTCTGAAAGGTCTTCAAAACTCTGAAACTAAATTATATTTTTGAGCAAAATTTCATTTAGTGACCTTGGAATTTTTCCAAGGGAGGTTTAAAATATTTAAAGGGGGGCTGAGCCCCTCCCCCTAGAACCCTCTTACCTACAGCCGTGGTCATGAACTGTGAAAACTGGGTTTTACGTATTGAGTACAACCCAGTATACTTACACTCTTTTTTTTTTTTTTTTTTTTTTTTTTTATAAAGGGAATTAATTGCCCGACAAACTATTTCAGAAAACAAACAAACAGTATTTACAAATAATAATAAAACATGTGATACATTTTTATTGATTTTGAATTTTTATTGTAATTTCTATTGATTTTAAATTCTTATTGTAATTTTTTTAAATTTTTCAATTGTTTCAGATATAATAGAGGCAGAGGTAAGGGACTGTACAAATATAAGATTATCAACTTTGTGATAATTTTATACCCCCTCCCCTCCCTTCCGATATGGTATGTTATCATCCCCTCCCCCCTCCCCCCTCTCCGGCAATGATATTCTTATCAAAGTCTAAAGTTTTTTTTAATTTTAGAATTAATTTCTTCATACAAAACTGATTAAATTTATTTTTCGCATACTTTATCGATCTAAATAAAGCGATGTTAATAAAATATCATTTTCTATGAAATGACATTTAGAAGAAATAGTTACTGTTTAAAAATATTTTATAATTTTTGATACACAATTCATTCAATAGTTTTATAAAGTCTTGTTGCATTTGCCCCAAATAGAAGAGGGATGAGCGTAGATAGAAATTTTTACCAACAAAGCTAGCGACCACCATTTTCTTTCTTCTCTCTCTCTTTAATTTATTAATATACATAAGCTAAATTTCAAATATACTTCACATATGGTTCCTCGAAACATGATTATATATGCATACACATATGAAGAAGAACCAGGAATGTCAAACGTTAGGATATTCCATAGTTTAGAATTACATAATTTCATAATAATTTAGTGATTTTAATAAGAACTTTATATTTTTATAAAAATAGATCACCTAATAAAAAAAGATAACTTACTATTTTAAACCAAAGATCATATTAAAAATAAAAAAATAAAATTTTCAGTAGAACAAAAATGATATCGATTTCAAAAGACAACCTCCCTCCCCCTAGAGATATCTTACGACATCATGTGCCAGACCCTCCCTCCCTCCCACTAAAATGATAACGTTATATATGCGCAACCCCTAAAAAGAGCAGCAAAAACAAGAAATATCTGAACTGTGAAAAGTATGAAAAATGAACTTCAAAATTATTGCAAAAAATTTGTTTTGCGAGAATAATTTAATCACACAATATTAAAAGTTTTATTCTTTTTTTTATTACAGTATAATAATACTATTATTCCTATAAAACTTAAAGAAATAAATGCAAAATGAAAGTGATAAAACTCACGATCAAACATCAGCCAATTTTTGCCATTTTAAATCTTTCCGAATCCCTCCCCCTTTTTTTTTTGAGGTACAACGAAGTTATAATGATAAAAATAATTAGCCTAATATCCGTATTCGATGATAGCTTTTGAAAGCGGATGTGGATTTTGTTTATCCTTATTATATAGCATCTCATATGCAATTTTTGAGCAAATAACAATTCTTTTGTTATAGAAATAAAAATTTTCTTCTAGATTAAACGTTATCTTTTTTGTCCCGGCAAAATAATAATACAGGCGGTTTCGTTTTTTATTTGTTAGGAGGAATCACGTGATTGTTTTTTTTTTATTATTATTATTATTTAGTTAGTTCTTTCTTAAAATTTCTTTTTATTTGGTAATGGGTATCCAGTTTTACCACTTTCCAAACGCTCGAAAAATTTATTTCACTTATTATTTGGCTGCTTTGAAGTTCACTTCTTTTAAGGGGACGCGGTACTCTTTAAATTTCTTTTTCTTTTCTTTTTTTTTTTTAATGTAAGCATTTTAATGGTGTATTTCGATTCAAATTGCTTATTTTTCGATTTATTTTTGAATTCACTTTTGCTGTCAAACGCATCAAACTCGCAGATTCTCTTATTTAGAAACTTTATAAGGTGCCATGTTTGTCAATTTAGTGATAAATGCAGAAAATATTACAAAAAATGCTGTCAAAGTTGGCCTTTTGATCCGAATTTTCCGAAGTGGAAGATCTGGGAACGAAAAAAGGGTCATACTGAGAAAGGTAATTGTTTATAAATGAAATTCTAATGAATTGAGCGAAAAATTACATCACACGGCACCTTATACGTTTCTTCAAAATTCCTCTCAGCAAGTTTCGTGTTTCTACTTTAAAAAATGCGTCTAAAATTGTATCAGAAAATTTCGAGCTGTTGAACGTGGAAAAGTATTTTTTCGAATACACCCTTAAGCTACAGTCGGGGGGGGGGGACAAAGAAAAAAAAAGTTAACACCCCCTTCTAACTCCTCAACAAATAATCGTAGAAGAAAGTTACTGATACCGAACGATTGCAAATAAAGTCTACTTTTAAATGATGTATGTAAAATTTGCTTAGGGGGGCATCTACATATGAAACAAAGTCAAATAATTTTTTCATCATTCATTCAAAGTCATTATTTCATTTTTCTCAAAAGCAACACCCAATTTTAACAAGATATTTCAAATCTTTGGTTCAAACTGATATTATGTGCCCCCCCCTCGACACCTAAAATGATAATGTTATATATACACAGCCCTTAAAAAGAGCAGTAAAAACATGAAATGTCTCAGCTAGGAAAATTGTGGAACTCAAACTTCAAAATTGGTGCAAAAAACTTATTTTGCGAGATTAATTTAATCCTACAATATTAAAAGTTTTCTCCTTTTTTTAATTACAGTGTAATAATACTATTATTTCTATAAAACTTAAAAAAAAAAATAAATGCAAAAAAAAGTGATAAAACGCACGTTTAAACTTCAGCCAATTTTTGCCATGCCATTTTAAATCTTCTTGAATCCCTTCCCCTTTTTTTGAGGTATGACGAAGTTATAATGATGAAAATTATTAGCCTAATATCCGTATTCGATGATAGCTTTTGAAAGCGGATGTGGATTTTGTTTATCCTTATTATATAGCATCTCATACGCAATTTTTGAGCAAATAACAATTCTTTTGTTATAGAAATAAAAATTTTCTTCTAGATTTAACGTTAGCTTTTTTGTCCCGGCAAAATAATAATACAGGCGGTTTCGTTTTTTATTTGTTAGGAGGAATCACGTGATTGTTTTTTTTATTTTTTATTATTATTATTTAGTTAGTTCTTTCTTAAAATTTCTTTTTATTTGGTAATGGGTATCCAGTTTTACCACTTTCCAAACGCTCGAAAAATTTATTTCACTTATTATTTGGCTGCTTTGAAGTTCACTTCTTTTAAGGGGACGCGGTACTCTTTAAATTTCTTTTTCTTTTCTTTTCTTTTTTTTTTTTTTTAATGTAAGCATTTTAATGGTGTATTTCGATTCAAATTGCTTATTTTCCGATTTATTTTTGAATTCACTTTTGCTCTCAAACCTCATCAAACCCGCAGATTCTCTGATTTAGAAACTTTATAAGGTGCTATGTTTTGTCAATTTATTGATAAATTCAGAAAATATTACAAAAAATGTTGTCAAAGTTGGCCTTTAGATCCGAATTTTCCGAAGCGGGAGATCTGGGAACGAAAAGAGTCATACTGAGAAAAGTAATTGTTTATAAATCAAATTTTAATTAATTGAGCGAAAAATGACATCACAAAGCACGTTATGCGTCTCTTCAAAATTCCTCTCAGCAAGTTTCATGTTTCTACTTTAAAAAATGCTTCTAAAATTGTATCAGAAAATTTCGAGCTGTTGAGTATGGAAAAGTATTCTTTTGAATGCACCCTTAAGGTACAGTCGTGGAAAAAAAAAAGTTAACACCCTCTATTAACTTTTCAACAAATAATCGTAATAAACGATTTCAAATAAAATTTACTTTTAAATGTTGTATGTAAAATTTGCTTAGGGGGCCATCTACATATTGAAACAAAGTCAAATCATTTTTTTGATCATTCACTTAAAGTCATCATTTCATTTTTTCCAAAAGCAATACCCAATTTTAACAAGATATTTCTAATCTTTGGTTCAAACTATGCCTAGACACAAAATATCATATCATTTGAATGATAGGTTTTTGAATTATAAATACAGTAGAACCCCGCAAATCCGGACCCTTTTTAATCCGGATTGGTTTGGTCGATTTTCCTTTTTTCAAGTTTGAGAAGTGATCAGCAAACTTCTATAACATAAATTTATTTCAGCCTCGTATTCTGAATAAAAAAGTATTTTTGAAATGTTTTCGGAAGAATACCCCAAGCTTCCTTATTTAAACTCTTTAATGTTATCTATGAAAAGAACAACTATGCATCATTTAAGCTTTGGCATTTCCAATTTTCACAGTTTTCTATTTAATCCATTTAGAAATGTCATTAAAGCTTACTGCTTAATAAAGTTTTACTCAGAGCATTGCAGGAAAGCAAAGTAAAATAGTCCTTATAGACACATTGACTGATAAGGATCGCTTTCATATGTTTGTCAGCCAGTCCATAGGTCCCTTGGGACTGTTTCCTTGTCTTCGTGCCCAAACCCTTCTACAAATCACTTGCGGAAAATTGAAATAGAAGGAGGAATAAACGAGAATGAAAGAAAAATTACAAATTAACAATTTAGTTGATTTGTCAACTTATTTTAAAAGATTGATGGTTGCTCAGATGTTGATATCAATGACAGTAGCAATTTGTTGGAA
This sequence comes from Maratus speculifer, assembly GCA_964019185.1. Classification (NCBI taxonomy): domain Eukaryota; kingdom Metazoa; phylum Arthropoda; class Arachnida; order Araneae; family Salticidae; genus Maratus; species Maratus speculifer. The sequence continues at coordinate 111,231,907 of OZ025301.1, forward strand.
GCAAAAAATAATGAAGAGTATGCCTCGCTTACAGATGACTTAATAATCGCTTTGTGCACAACTGAAAAAAATGATGGCGATGCAGACGAAAACCATTATCAATGATGATCAACCAGAAGTTATAAACTATAATGGAGCAACTTCCCATTTTGAACAATTAATGATTTATTTTTAACGTCATTTGGAAATTACATACAATGAACTACTTATGCTCATGAGAATCTGTGACCATGCGAAACCACGGCAAAACTAACCAGCAAAACTGGCACAGCAAAATATGACAAATTTTATAATTACAAAGTAAACATTTTTACTGACCGTAAATGTTAAATATGTTCAGTATAAAGGTGATTTTCTGTGAGTATGTTTTATTTTATTTCATTTATTCACATTCTCCGGATAATCCGGATTTTCGACAATACAGATTGGGCCTGGTCCCAAATAATCCGAATTATCGGGGTTCTACTGTATTCAAAATTTGGTGCTTCTAATGTTAAATTACGTTGGCATATTTTTTATTAATATCTGCTGAAATTATACTCCTAATGAACTGATATTTTATGTAGCAATAATATTAAAATACCCCAAAATAAATACATTCAATTTGAAATTTTTTTAAATTTTATTCTATGAATGTTAAATTATGAAATTAGTATTAAAAAAATTATGAATTGCAACCTATAATTTTTTTTATATATATTTAGATTTATTAAGGAAATCCAAAATTAAAATTTTTTTTCTTCTAATTAGTTTCCAAATTATACGTAAAAATGGCAAAATGATGGTTTAAGAGACCGTCTACGATAGAAATGACTTGATATACAGAAACTTCTTATGAAATGTTATAATCAAGTAGTCTTCAATGACTGCTTAAGTGGAGTCTAAGCTCCCTTAGGGGCCGTCTATAAATGATGTCACGCGTTTTTTCTAGATTTCTGACTTCCTTCCACTCCTTTGTCACAAAGTGTCACAATTCACTTTACTTTACCCCCCCCCCTCTTGTCACATATCACACTATATTACGTAAACATATACTTTCAGTTCAGAGACAAATGACTATGTTTTAGATCATATTTAAAATTTTATTTTTAAACTTTAACTGTGTATTTTAATGACATTTGTGGGCTGAACAATAGAAACAATTCGTATTTTGTAAGACAGTGTAAGGTTTACAATGTAAGGTTTTGTAAGGTTTACAATAATAATAATAATAATTAATGTAGCATAGCTATAAAATATTCATCTGAAAGAGCAATTGAAAACTGTAGTATTTTGGATTTTGAAATACAATTTAACAAAATTTGAAGTGTAATTTTGGCTTTAAATCTTATCTTTATGAACACAAAATATTTTAATTTAAAAATAATTTCATCCTTCATAATTTAATCTACTGAATTTTAATACTTTTATTTTAACCAAAGTGTGTGATGTCACATTTCTTTTTACCCCCTCCCATCCCCTTGTCACAAACTGTCACAATTTCATGAACTCCCCCCCCCCTTAAAGCGTGACATCGTTTATAGACGACCCCTTAATCAAGAAGACGGCTTCCTTGATCAACAATCGAATACTGAATTTAAATTTGGATACAGCCCCCCCCCCCCCAAATATGCTCCTTTTAAAATAATTAGTTTCTTAAAAACTTATGCGGTGCGAATTGCATGAAAATTTGTTTTTATGCTAATATAAGGGGGTAGAATTAATTTATGCTGTCAGAATGGAAAACTGCTACAAAGTTACGGTTCGTTTTAATATGTAGATGGCCCCCTACACAAATTTATAAGCATCATTTAAAAACAGACTTTATTTCCAATCATTTGGTATCGGTAAGTTTCTTCTACGTTAAATTTTGCAGAGTTAGTAGTGGGTGTTCACTGGTTTCCCCCCCCCCCCCAAGATTGTACATTTTTGGCATTATCTATCTATATATATATTACGCTAACGTATGTGCCACAAAAATCACGATTATTTGTAAATTGTTTAATGGCAACATCCAAATGAAACACATCTTGTGGGTTACTATGCAAAAGTCCTTTCGTAAGATTTAGGCTGTGGTAAATTGGATTTATATATATGCACCACATGGGCGCGTTATTTTTCTGACGCCAATTTGGCGAAAACTTCGTTTTCAAATACCAGCTACATATATATTTTAAAACTATTTTCTATTATTTTAAAAAGGAAATAATAATTTAAAAAAATTAGTTAATAATTATAGAACAAAACAATTTGCATCCTTTTAAAAAAGAAAATTAAAGCAAACAAACAGTTTATTAATAAATAAAGCCGGTTGCGATGTAAGGCACATATAATTGCCATTTTGTTGCAATTGCGAAAATGTGGTGCGTATATGGCATCTGTGTCTATTTCTCTGGCACAATCTTCTAATTTGGCAAAAAAATATCAATTAAAATAAATCTATATTATAAAGGCCAAACGTACCTGTGCGTAACGCATACGTCATTTTGTGAATGGCAACACTTTCGCATGCAATTCAGTTTTGCAATTTTCAGTACTAGAAATTTTATACTTCTAAATATCGCACATTTTCGATTTTTATACCGTCGTATTGAGAAAAAAATTTACTTTTAAATGCATTTCGTTTGAAAGCTGTATCTTAATTTGTTTATGAGTTATTAATTTTTTTATAGTTTTAAGTACGAATTTTGTAATTGTGGCAACATAAATACGCCATTTTCTCTTAAAATTGATAAAAACTGAAATAACAAGTTGAATGTAGATTCTGCCATTGCAGAATTAAGTTTCGCCTCCGATTAGGAAAAAAAAAAAAAATTCGATAGAGGTTTTTTGGAAGGGCGACCCCGTTTAGATTGCAATGAACTAACTTCATTTTTCTTGTGTTTATTAATATAATAGCAAACAGAACGGCGTGAAATACCCAATTGAATAGCAATTTCTCTCTGAGACATTTGAATTGCGGAATAATAAAGAGATACAATTTGATGTGCTACTTCTTCATTGACTAGATTCATCAAAAACGGATATTTTCTTTAGTTTAAACGCTTTTTTATAGAGTCTGAGTAAAAGTAAATGCAATTTAGCAATAAAACGAGTGGAATCTCGTCGAATTCGACGAATGAAATGTTTAAAAGACCCGATCGATTTGGTTTTTAAAAAAATCAAAAGTAATTACATTATTGAATCAATATATAACTAGTATTAAAATATGGTCTGACGAGCACCAAAAAAGGTTAATATGTTTTTAAGTATGGAAAAGGGTTTGACAAGTGCTTCTGTTAATTATTGAGCATGAGGAAGGACAAGGGATCCCTTCTTGGCTACAACTCACTTCAATGCCAACTTTTAAAAAATCATATTTGCGCTTTTTCCGTGAAAACAAATCAGTCGCAGTTACTATAAAAATGTATAGTGTAAAGACATAACCAGTAAAGATGCAGCTTAATTAGACATAAATGTAAGGGAAGACGACATAGTGCCAAAAACCTAGTTCCTGCAGGTATCACATTCATGCACTGCCACAAAGCATGCCTCAAGTCTATAATTGCACAGAAAATTTACAAACTAAATGTCAAGTTTGCCAGTTACAATTTTGCATACAAACATTCGCACATCTTCAGTTAAAATTGTAATCTGAGAGCCGGCGAAATCCAGAAATTTTATATGCACTCACAAAAAAATAGTTTTATTTAAAAAAAAAAAAAAAAAAAAAAACTAATTTTATTTTTACTGTTACATTATTTTCACTAAGTGAAGTCATCTGAAAGTAAAATCTCAATCTCAGTGTCCATAATGAAAAGAAATATTGAAATATAACATCGGGTACTACTAGGTTAACCCGTCGACCAAAAAATGATCGCCAAACTATAAAATTAAATGCCAATAATGAATGATCGTGAATGTCACATTCAATGACATTAAATACGATTCATGTGTTTAAAATGTCATTAAGTGATTTTATTTCGACTTTTTATTAATATTTTTATTAATATTCTACTAATTATTTGTTTTTTCGTTATTTAAAATAAAAATTATGTCAATATGTATAATTTGGCTATTAGTTTGGCGATTTGTATAATTAGGCGAAATTGGTCGACGGGATAACAACGCAGTACTTAATATCGTTAGGAGTAAAAATGCGATGTTTTAAATAGTGACCTCATTTTCTCTTCAAAAATTTTTTTAAAAGTTACTGTTATTAGTAATATGAAAAAGGCATCCGTAATAATATTGTAATTCCCATTTATCTGGTTGCTGAATGACATAAGTTTCCTCATGTTAAATTTTTCTTATTTTGCTTTAGGCATTAATTTTTATCATAAATTATTTTATGTTATTTTATTTACATTATTAATATTACTTCTTAGTAAATATATTTTTTTACCTCAATTAGTGCATAATTATACGAAATCATTTTGGAAAATAAATTTTTATTATCGAGAAAAAAGCTAAACTGAGTTGCCACCATTTTGAAGAAATATCGTAAAAAGCATTTAAAATTAAAAATAAAATATAAAAATGGAAATAAATAAAAAAAATAACTAAAATGGTCACAACTAAAAATAAATAGCTTTCATTTTAAAAAAATAATTATCAAAATCGGTTGAGTAGAAAATTTAGGGCTGATGACACGACATTTTTAGCTTGTCTGAAAGAAATAGCATCGCAGGCTAAAAAATCATGTCAAAAGATATCGTCTGACATAAAATCCGATGGAATTTGTTTTTATTGTATTTTTATTCATGAATTAAATGGTTTTTTAGTTTACTGAAAACCTTATTTACAAAGGATACAACAATTTCTCGTCACAAAAATGTATTTTAAATAATATTCCAGTGACTTCACCGCATTTATTCAGTTCGTATCAGAAAGCTAAATAAGTGCAATTTTATTTATTTGCACGTATGCAATATTTTCCAAATTTGAAAAAAATATGCAAATGAATGATTTCTGATAAAACATGGAGCTATTATAAATAAAACAAGTTGGAAATTGCACGTGAACGTAGCAAATGAGGTGCGTTCGTACGATAATGAAGTTTTAAAAATATTCAGATCTTGCTGATATAGTAGAGCGTACTCCGGATACAGTATAGTAGTCGAAATCTTTACGTTTCTGTAAATATGCAAGAAGTAATTTTTATTACACCTCAGCAACGTATATCTTATTCATAAATGTGAAATAGTTGAATATAATTAAAACACGTCCCAAACAATTTTTCCCCGTATAGCATTATGTAGTGGAATACTTTGTGTGGCCCTGTAATTTAATAATAAAAATTCTTTGCATCACAGATTGTACAGAATGCATATTTTAGTATATATTTCATAGATTCATGCCAATTCTATTATGTTCGAATGAGTGTAACATCATTAAAATGCATTTGAAACTTTTTCCCCTTTGACCGTAATGTAATGGAATACTTTTGATTGTCCCTGTAAATGATCTATGCATCCGATTTTCATAACATTTGAAATGACTCGACAAAATTACTCAATAATTATGTGTTTTAAATTTCAAACGATTAAAATGCATTTGAAACTTTTTTCCCTATTGACCGTAATGTAACGGAATCCTTTTGATTGTCCCTGTAACTGATCTATGCATCCGATTTTCATAAAATTTGAAATGACTCGACAAAATTATATTATAATTATGTATTTTAAATTTCAAACGATTAAAATGCATTTGAAACTTTTTTCCCTATTGACCGTAATGTAACGTAATCCTTTTGATTGTCCCTGTAACTGATCTATGCATCCGATTTTCATAAAATTTGAAATGACTCGACAAAATTATGTTATAATTATGTATTTTAAATTTCAAACGATTAAAATGCATTTGAAACTTTTTCCCCTATTGACCGTAATGTAACGGAATCCTTTTGATTGTCCCTGTAACTGATCTATCCATCCGATTTTCATAAAATTTGAAATGACTCGATAAAATTATGTTATAATTATGTATTTTAAATTTCAAACGATTCGGTTGGGTAGTTTTTGCGTTGTTATATGCGGACAGACAGACAGACGGACAGACGGACAGACAGACGGACGGACAGACGGATGGACTGAGCGACAACAATAGGTGCTACGTATTTACATAATTACGAACGCACCTAAAAAGTGAAGATTTATGAATCATCACATTTCCGATTTGTTTTGCCGAGTGCCTTGAATATTGTTTTTGCTGCGTTTGTGTAATATTCCGTCCTAATGACGTCATATGCAACTTTTCTATAGATGTTGTTTAAGACTGGATCCGTAAAAACAGAATGCTTTTAGCGGATGCAAATAACGTATTTTTACACAAAAAAAAGCAAATGATTTTAAAATGATTCAATTAAAATACTATGAAAAGTGCGTATGTAAATTTTGACAGTATGAAAATTATGACGGGTTTAAATTTCATATGGGAATTCTATTATCATGTCAATTTGGAATTTTTTTTTTTTCATTTGCTTTATAACCAAACATAAGATCCTCAATTGATAATTTCGTCATAATAACTTATTTTTGTTATACTTTACTGATTATATATGCGATTTAAGTTTAATTTTAATAATTTGGACAGCTAAGTTTTATAGAAATAGTTTTTTTCCTCTTTTTAGCTTAAAATAATATTTGTTTAAGAGTTAGTCTGACCAATCTAAGATGCATTTTTTACTGTAGCTAATTTTGTGGGCTTATTATAAATCAATGAAACAGTTCCTTCCTAAACATTTCCTTTCGTTGAAATTTGACGGGTTCCACCTCGTTATGAATAAAAGCAATATGATTTTATGCTTAATATACATTCAAGGGAGACCAAACTGGTCGTCAAGGGCGGCTAGTAATAAAGAAATCAATGAAAGAAAATGATTCTATCAAGAAATTATCTGATTTTCCTGGCAAAATTCGAAAAATTAAAATATTATCGAAAATTTTAAATAAATTTTAAAATGTATCTTTTTGTACAGTTTTAAACATTTTGACCTTTTTTTTTTTTTAAAGCTGTTTGTGGAAGTGTGTGGTATAATTTTAAGTACTAAACCGGGAAGCGACAGCTCAGAGTTCACGGATGAAAATCTAGGATTAGTTAAATCACGATTCGCATATTAAAACGCAATCGGTCTGTTAAGTGCTATCTTGATGGAAAGCGCATAAAAACCCAATTTTAGTAGTTGACTCATAGGTTTACCAATGTGTTTTCCTGCTCCAAATCCTCCATGTTTTCATACTTTTGGATGTATTAAAGGGGCTTAGCCAATATAGCGTTATCAACCTTTTTGTAATTTTGGACCCCCCCCTTTCGATATCATACGTTATCGTCCCCGACCCCCCCCCCCTCCCATTAATGATATCGTTATCAAAATGTGATTTTTTTTCCTTAATTTTAGAATTTAGTTCTTTTGTTTGGAAAAACATACAAAATTTGTTAAATATATTTTTCGCATATTTTATAGATTCAAATGAAGTCAATAAAATATCGTTTTATTCAAATCACAATTAAAAGAAATAGTTACTATTTAAAAGTATTTTATAAAAGCTTTTTGTTATATAATGCATTGTATCGACAGTAATACAGTCTTGCTGCACTTGCCCTAAATAAAGGAGGGGTGTTTTTGTCATTTAAAATAAAAATGAGCCAATTTGTATAATTTACGAGTATATTGGCGATTTATGTAATTTGTTAAAATGGATTGATGGGATAATCAAGTACTACCCGCGATTCCGTAATAGACCATTACTATGTGCTAAAAATATTGAAATGTACATTAAAATTTTATTTGAAATTGCAATGCATTTTTATAAATAGTTTACACGTGTTTTACTTTCATATTTTACAGTATGCGGATGACCATAATACTTACCCATGATGGGTAAGTATTATGGTACCCCCCCCCCCCCTCCTCCTTAACGACTAGTTTTTCTTGTGCAATAAACCTTTCTGAGAATCATATATAATTTTTTCGAAACAAAATAAAAAATACTTATCTCCCCCCCTCCTTCTTCCTCTTCTTTTTTTATTAACAGTGTAATATCAAGGTTTACTTAGCTACTCTCAAAAGCGGATCTAGTTCTCCTTTCAGAGGGGGAATCACGGCACCTTTTTTCGCAAAAGAGGGGGTTAATGTTTCTTAATAAGCAATTTTTATATTAAAGATTGTCCCCATATCCAAAATGTCTAAATGTCTAAATTTCTAATACTTTTATTTCTATTCGTGACAAAAAAGTTATTCAAAAGCATTAATATTCGTAAAAGTATATATATATATATATTATTCAGGTACCAAGGAATTGAAGATTATTTCATTTTCTTATAAAATTAAGCAATCATTAAACAAAAATTATCATTTTATGCAAATTTTTAGGGATTGACAGTTAAAAAAAGCCGTCAAGAGGGAGCTATTAGCTGTCACGGTCACGGCTTGAAATTCAGTTTAAAATGCCACAATTTACGGAGATTTTGTGAACGATTCTTTACTTTCATTGAAAAATTAAAACCATTAATCAATCATATTTGATTTGAATAAATGCATCTTGCATCTAAGATTTAAAAAATATTTCATAAACATGGCCCAAATTACCTACTTAGGGTTTAAATGAAGCTTTAAAAGAGTCATAAAAATTCTCATTGTTAAACAAGGGATAAATTTAAAAGAATTCAATATATATTTCATTTTTTATTTTTTATTTTAAAATTTCCTTCTTCTTTCACGGGGGGGGGGGGGTCATGACCTCCGAGACTTCCGTCTTGGATCCGCCACTGGCTTTTCTGATGGTTGGTATAACCCTACTGCTGGATTTGTAATGATAAATCCCTGCGGAATTCATTGCCCGTTGAAGAGATTTTCTGTTCTCAGAATTATAACCTTAGTTGGTCTCTAAGGGGGAATTATCAATCGTTCTTTAGCGTTTTTTCAAGGGAAGTATTTATCATTTTATCAAATACATTTATAATCACTATTTTTATTTTAGTGACTAAACAAGAACGAATAATCATGCGTGCAGCATCGATTTTTAAAATACTTTCCAACACATTCAGAATTAGTAAGACAATGTTTGCGGTTTACAAAGTAAAACACGATGCATAAAAAAAAGTTAGGAAAACGCACTGTACATTTGAAAACCTAATTTCTGATATTAATTTCAATTGTCTATATAGCTGTAATACACTATACAACCAAAGGTGGACGGTCGCTTGCGATTTTCGACATTTTGTTAAACATCTAGAAAAAGTCTGCGGAATTTTCCTAAAACTTCAGAAATGTAAGCATAATAGTACAGATCATATATTACCGTAAAGATTTTCCCCCTAAACTTCATAGGAACCTTCAAAAAATTGAAAAAGAACGAATATTTTTAGGATAACTCTGCAAAAACTAATGTAGCAAAAGCATTGAAACTGTTGATTATAATTAAGTGGCTTATTATAACTAGCAGGGGAGACCGAGCTTAGCTCGGTCAAAATTAACTTTGTGTTCAACTCGATATAGTATTTTCACTGTATCATTAACTCTGTATTATTACTGTAAAACATGTTTATAATAGTATTATTTAGAAAAACAATCAATAAGAAAACTATGTTTTTATGCGCATGTTTATAACGAAGGGACACGATCTAAATCACTTTTTTAGCTCGACTCTGATTGGTTTAACCATGCATCTCGAATCCTCTTAAGAATGTATAAAAAAATTCTTTACATTCTGAATGACAGTATTTTTTGCTTGATATAGCCAAATTTGGAGGCATTCTTTCATTTGGATCCAAATACGTGTTTTGGTTTTCGTAATTTTTATAGTCGATTTTTTGGCCATATGTCGCCAATATTTTGTCAAATATCACCAAGTTATTGCCTATTGCCATATTCTCGTGACCCTGACCCGTATTACCCAAAATGAGCCACTAATCAAATTTGATCAAGCATGTGACATACCTCAATCGTCTTCAGGTAATCAAAAACAGTAGAATATAAAATTGAATCAAAACCGTTTAAGCCATTTTTTAGGTAAAATTAGCTTGGCAGCATTCAGCAATGAAGCGAAATGACCCACTAATATAATTTTGTTTAACATGCGACTCAGCCCAATAGTCTTCTCGTGACAAAAAGCGTTTTGTTTCAAAATTTAGGTAAAATTGATTGAGTCGTTGTTATATATAATTAGAATGACCCTAGCTCATTAAGACCCAAAATGACCCACTAATCGAATTTTCGCGAGCATGTGTCCAAGCCAAATGGTTTTCTCTTGCTCAGAAACGATATAATACAAAGTATAGTCAAAATGGTGAGTACCATTTTCTATATAAAATTAGCATGACCCATCATGACCAACAAATGACCCTTATAATCGAAATCTCTCGAACGTTGGGCCTAGCTCATTAGTTTTAGCATGCCGAAAAACATTAGATACAAAATTTAGATAAAATCGATTCAGCCGTTTTTTAGATATAGTTAGTTTGACCCTGACCCCTTATGATCCAAAATGACCCATTGATCGAATTTTCTTAAAAATCTGTCATAACCCAATGATTTTCTTGTGCCCGAAAACGATAAAATACAAAATTTAGTCAAATTTGCGCGAGACATTGTCTAGATAAAATTAGAATAACCCAAAAGTGACCCACTGATCGAAATTTCTCGAACATGTGACATAGCCCAGTGATTTTCTCGTGCCAAAAATATGCTGTATACAAAATTTCGTTAAAATCGATCCACACCCGTTCTTTAGATATAGCTTGACCATGACCCATCATGACCCACAAATGACCCTTATAATCGAAAGCTCTCTAATATGTGACTTAGTCCATTAGTTTTCTCGTTTCTAAAAATTGTTACATACAGAATATCGTTAAAATTGATCCTGCCTTTCTTTAATTATATATAGCTTGACCCAGACCCTTTATGATCCAAAATGACCCATTAATCGAAATTTTTCGAACATGTAACCTAGTCCAATGATTTTATCGTGCCAAAAAAATGTTGCATACAAAGTTTCGTTAAAATCGATCCACCTGTTCTTTAGATATAGCTTGACCATGACCCATCATGACCCACAAATGACCCTCATAGTCAAAATCTCTCAAACATGTGATTTAGCCCATTAGTTTTCTCATGTCAAAAAACTGTTACATACAAAATTTCGTTATAATCCATCACGCCGTTCTTTAAATATAAATAGCTTGACCCAGACTCTTAATGACCCAAAATGACCCATTAATCGAAATTTTTCGAACATGTAACCTAGTCCAATGATTTTATAGTCCCAAAAAAATGTTGCATACAAAATTTCGTTAAAATCGATCCACCTGTTCTTTAGATATAGCTTGACCATGACCCATTATGACCCATCATGATCCAAAAATGACCCACATAGTCGAAATCTCTCAAACATGTGATTTAGCCCATTAGTTTTCTCATGTCAACAAACTGTTACATACAAAATTTCGTTATAATCGATCTCGCCGTTCTTTAAATATAAATAGTTTGACCCAGACCCTTAATGACCCAATATGACCCATTAAAATTTTTTCTCGAACGTGTAACCTAGGCCAATGTTTTTCTCATGCCCGAAAACCATAGAATGCAATTTTTAGTCAAAATTGCGTCAGAAGATCTCTAAATAAAAATAGCATGACCCACAATGACCCCAAAAATGACCCACTAACCGAATTTTCTCGAACATGTTACCTTACCCAATGGTCTTCTTGTAATCCAAAGCGATACAATATAAAATTTGGTCAAAATCGTTAGAGCCGTTTTTTAGATAAAAATGGCTTGACCCATAATGACCCCAAAATGACCCACTAATCGAAATTTTTCGAACATGTGACCCAGCCCAATAGTTTTCTCGTGCCAAAAAACGATTGGATACAAAATTGCCTTAAAATCCATCCAGCCGTTCTCTAGATATAAATAGCTTGATCCTGACCCATTGTGACCCAAAATGACCCAGTAATTGAATTTTCCCGAACATGGGACCTAGCCCAATGGTCTTCTCGTGCCCGAAAATGGTAAAATCCAAATTTTTGCGAAAATCGTTAGAGCCGTTTTTGAGATAAAATTTACCCACACACACACACAATTTTTGCTCGCATTATAGTATAAGATAAACAGAATTCATTTTTGTGTGGATATCATCTATATTCGTAGATAAATTAAAATTTTTATATAAAACAGTCCCAAATATTTTTATGTCTTTTGCTTATAATTTGCTTAATATAATATTTTTAATATAAAATAATGTTTTTTAATATTACAAACAACATTGTACACAATATCCTGTAATCAGAATTAAAAATTAATAAAAATTGTATGAAAAATGAGCAGGTTTACTAAATAACTTTTTACTGCAAATGCGTGAACGCTATAAAAATTTCTTTTGCATATTGTGTGTCAGCTAAAGTATCGAGGAACTTCTGTGAAAATCTCAAAATCATATCTTGAAAATTCTGAAAGTGTTTGTCGATAGAATAAACTCAAAATTCGTTGTGTCCCCCCCCCCCCCCAAAAAAAAATAAATAAATAAATACAAATAAAAAGAAATGAAAAAAAAAAGGGTCGTATCTAAATATAGTAGTACGTGTCATATTGTGTATTCAATATTGACGGCAATCAACAAATATATATAGCACCTCGTCTTTTTGCTTCATATTAGGAATAACGGATTTTGAGCTTGTTCTATCGACGATCACTTTTAGAATTTTCAAGGTATGTTTTTGAGACTTTCATAGAAATTGCTCCATACTTTTAACTAACACAATATGCAAATGAAATTTTCATAGTGTTCACGCATTCGCAATAAAAAGTTATTTAGTAAACCTGCTCATTTTTCATACAATTTTTTATTAATTTTTAATTCTGATTACAGGATATTATGTACAATGTTGTTTTCCATATTTTCGAAAAATAACATTATTTTATATTGAGAAAACTTCACATTTTAAGCAAAAAACTTGGAAAAAAATGAGGACTGTTTTTATAAAACCTTAATTTCTCTACGAATATACATGCTATCCACATAAAAATGAACGTAATTTATTACAATAAGCCACTTAATCATAATCTAGAATTTGAACGCTTTTGATACATTAATTTTGACAGAGTTATCAAAAAAAAATATTCTTTCTTTTTCAATTTGCTGACGGTCTCCTATTGTGTTTCGGAAAAAAATCTTCACGGAAATGTATGACCTGTACTATTATGTTTTCGCATTTAGAGTTTCAGGATAATTCCTCATATGTTTTTATAGTTATTTAACAAAATGTCTGAAATCGTAAATGGTCGGTCACCTTTGACAATGTAGTGTATATAAACAAAATATATTTGCAATATATCTATTATGCTTTTGGATATTTTTAAAATTCTTTCTTAAGACGCAACACTAGTAATAGTCTAAGAGCCCGTGACTGGCAGACCTTCGTTATTTTATAAAAGATGAAACTTTCTCAGCGCAGTCTTCCAACAAAGATAGGAACGATGGGTAATTATGAAATTTGGATCATGGTGGTTTTGGCAGTGAGCAAAGGTGTGAAAAATACCAACTTACTTTCGTCATTTTATAAAGCGTAATTTTTTTATATTTCCTTTGGAATGATGTTAGAAATCACGTCCTCCATTGGCAGACACTTCCTGTGGTTCCAACCCCCGGCCGACAATCACTAAACTTCAATAATAGGAAATTCTACTTTCGTCATTTTATAAAAGCTGAATTTTATATATGTTACTTGGGTAACTACTAGAAGATATTTCCTCAGTTGGCAGACAGTTTTGGTGGTTCCAACCCCCGGCCGACAGACATATACAGCGGCTTCTCAATACACTAGAATCTGCGCGAAATTGACATTTTCCCCGTTTTCCCTTGGGTCGGAAATTGGCGACATTTATTTGAGGTTGCTGCATTGAAGAGAAAACGAAGAAGGAAAATCCCATACATTTCACTATTTTAAAAAATATATGTGCAGATATTTTTAGTTAAAACTATGTACATCTAATGCATTTTGCTTTTTATAGTATTTTCCATGTTAATTTTGACACCGTAAAACATGATTTGCATCCTACTTTCAATAAAAACTGATTTTTAAAATTCTCAAAAAAAAAAAAAAAAAAAAAAAAAAAAAAAAAGATTAGTTGGAAATTGTTTTACGCGCAAACGGATATTTTCTCACAGTACTTATTTTTTCATTTGCTTAGCATATAAATCACGTTGAATTTATACTTTAAATATTAAAAGGCATTCAAATGTAAAACTTTCATTGAGAAATATCTCATTTTCTCATTTTTCATTTGAATGAGAATTGCGCCAAATTAGTAATCTATAGCCAAATCGGCAATATTTATGATTTCTTAATATTTGTCTTCAAATTTGGCGATATTTTTAAATATTTGGCGATAAGTGTTTCCAAGCTTGGAGAGAATTCGAAGCTAATGTTCATTAATACTCATAAATAAATAACTGATTTTTAGTAATTTGGAAAATAGTTGTTATCCTCGGTAGAGAATTGGGAAATCCGAAGTATATCTGAATGTTTTTATGGGTTGAATTCCGCATTTTTTTCGTTTTCTGATAGGTCCATGTTTAATGTCCAAAAATGGTTTACTTCTGTTGCCACAATGACAAAAAAGTAATAAAAACTTTAAATAATAATAATAATTTAAAAACAAATTGTCATAAAAATTTCAAACGAATTTCATTTAAAAGTGCATTTTTTTTCTCTATGCAACGGTATAAAAATTTAAAATGTGCAATGTTTTGAAGTTTAAAAATTCGCAGTTCAAAAAATTGTAAAACTGAAATTTCATTTAAAATTTTTATAAGATGGGTCCAGGAATATTAATGTTTAATCCAAGTCATACGTAATAGGAGGCAGTCAGCCTGATTAACTCCATCAAATAAAAATGCACATTTTAAACAGTTGAAGCTATATAACAATAAACTACTGTTTTTTTTTTTATTTATGGTCTAGGAATATTAATGTTTAATGCATGGCGTACGTAATATATGACTCGTTATGGTCATCCTAAAAATGATGTTTATTATTATTATTAAGTATAGAATTCCTTTTTAAGTCTTTAAAATTTTAGGCTTTTAAAATATCATTTTCCAAATAGCCGTTCTAGTTCGTTAAATTACATTTTTTTTTTCTTTCATTGTGGTCTTTTTTCAAAATGTCAACAACCGCAGAATTACATGCACCAACCTCAAATAACTGTCGCCAATTTCCGACCCAAGGGAAAACGGGGAAAATGTGTGTTTCGCGCTGACTCTAGTGTATTGAGAAGCCGCTGTATATGTCTGTCGGCCGGGGGTTGGAACCACCAAAACTGTCTGCCAACTGAGGAAATATCTTCTGGTAGCTACCGAAGTAACATTATAAAAATTCAGCTTTTATAAAATGACGAAAGTAGAATTTCCTGTTATTGAAGTTTAGTGGTTGTCGGCCGGGGGTTGGAACCACAGGAAGTGTCTGCCAATGGAGGACGTGATTTCTAACATCATTCCAAAGGAAATATAAAAAAATTACGTTTTATAAAATGACGAAAGTAAGTTGGTATTTTTTACACCTTTGCTCCCTGGTCACTGCCTAAGCCACCATGATCCAAATTTCATAATTACCCATCGTTCCTATCTTTGTTGGAAGACTGCTCTGAGAAAGTTTCAGCTTTTATAAAATAACGAAGGTCTGCCAGTCACGGGCTCTTGTTCTATAAAAGAAAAAGACCCGGATGATAATGTAAAGTCTACGGGAGCGTTATTTTCAAATATCTCGCTCAAATTTTAATATTTTTAGATGATTTTTTTTTTTTTTTTTTTTTTTTTGCGTAGAATAGCTGAGGACGATCCACAACTAGCCTAGTTTTTACTTTTTCAATTTTGGTTTCAGATTTTGTTTTAAATTATTTTAAATTTCAAAACTGGTTTAAACTGGTTCTGAAATTGAAACTATCATCATGTAAAAGGCATGTAAACAAAATCGAAAAAGTATAAACTAGGTCGGTTGTAGATCGTCCACAGCTATCCTATGCAAAGAAAAATCAAGTAAAAATATTAAAATTTGAGCGAGATATTTGAAAAGAACACTCCCATAGGCTTTACATTATCATTCGGGTTTTTTTCAGTGACTATTGTGGGGTCTTAAATTTAAATCTGAATTAGATAATTATTAGCTCACATGCTTTCAAAGACAGAGAGCTAAGGTAAGCTATATTTTTTGTTGGTTTTCACAGCTCTCGAAAGGGTGCAGAAGCAAAGAATGTTCTAAAAATGCGATTTTTGTGTTATTGAAGGACCTAGATCCATGTAATTTCGCATCGTAGTTACGTATTAGGTATACGAGACGAGGGCTATTTTTAAAATAAGGGTTGTTAATGAATTAAAAAAAATGAAAGGGAACATTTTTTATTACTTACATTTGAAAGAAACATTATGTAGCTCAACATAATCGCGATATAAAATTAAAACATTTATCATAACATTAGAGCACAGGGCCGTAGCTAACGGAGTGCTAGGGGCGGCTCAGCCCCCCTAAAATATTTGAGCTTCCCCTTGGAAAGATTCCAAGGTCACTGAATGTATTTCTGTTCCGCAAATTCAAAGGAAATTCTGTTCAAAAATCTAATCTAGTTTTGAAACCCTTTCACAGTTTTGCAGAAATACTAAATTGTATCTAAAATGTTTCAACACTCGCTCATCTTATTTAGACATATAAATCTAGGATGATGTTTGACTTTTTACTAGCTATAGACACAAATTTTTCATTAAGGCCCATGTCCCTGCCCGCGAAGACGCTCACAAGCTAATGCTATTCCTATGGGGAGGCATTTTTCTAATAACTCTTTCGCATTTTGATGTTTTTAAATAGTTTTTTTTTTTTTTATATTGGGTAGCTGAAGCCTCTCTCGAGTTCGCTCTTTGACTATTTTTTTTTTCGATTTTGGTGGCAGTTATTTTTTATAAAGTTATTTTCACTTTCAAAACCGGTTCTGAAAATGAAACTAACTTTATAAAAAATATCTGCGACCAATATCGAAAAAATAGTCCAGAAGCGATCTCGAGAGGGGCCTCAGCTATCCAATGCAAAAAAAATAAATAAATAAATAAATAAATAAAATAAAATAAAATAAAATGCGAAAGAGGTATTAGAAAAATGCCTCCCCATAGGAATAGCATTAGCTCGCGAGTGTTTTCGCGGAAAGGACAGGGGCCTTAACATATACTTTTCTTAGCATAAAATGATATTATTACAACTTTAATAACAAGCATAGTACCCATAATGTAAAATGCACTAATTTATCTTTCTGCGTCAGAGAAAGAGAATAAAAAAATATGATCCTCCCAACATTCTCTTGAACCCCCCCCCCCTCCTTCTACTATTATTAACTTCTAGCTACGGCCCTGGTACAGCAGTTTGTTAATTCCATCTCCATAAAATTCTCTTACCGCCTTAAGGCCCAAACAGACCTGACCACTTCTTGCGGTTACTCGTCGGCTCGTTTGTTGCGGCGACACGGTGTTTTTGATCTTTAATCACTTTTCCAGGAAAGGGACGGTTGTCTGGCAAAGCAGGGATCTTTCCGTCAAGTTGAGTGGATCTGTTTATCTCCTGATTTTTTGTTCATTCCCCCCCCCCTTCCGTTCTATTATGAAAAACTGCAAATGGGTCCTATACAAAAGGCATACAGCACCTCTTCCAAGAATTCGGTTGACGGGGAGAGTATTTCAATGTGCACGCAGCCTTATTCAATTTTTAGGTGCGTTCGTAATTATGTAAATACGTAGCACCTATAGTTGTTCAATCCGTCCGTCTGTCCGTCCGTCCGCATATAACAACGCAAAAAAACTACCCAACCGAATCGTTTTGAAATTTAAAATATATAATTATTACATAATTTTGTCGAGTCCTTTCAAATTTTAAGAAAGCGGATGAATAGATCAATTACAGGGACAATCAAAAGTATTCCGTTACATTACGGTCAATGGCGAAAAAAAGTTTCAAATGCATTTTAATCGTTTGAAATTTAACATACGTAATTATTACATAATTTTGTCGAGTCATTTCAAATTTTATCAAAATCAGATGCAAAGTTCAATTACAGGGACAATCAAAAGTATTCCGTTACAGTACGGTCAATGGGAAAAAAATGTTTCAAATGCATTTTAATGGTATTACACTCATTCGAACATAATAAAATTGATATGCATCTATAAAGTACATATTATAATATACATTCTGCACAATCTGTGGTGCATGTCATTGATTTACAAGGTCACAAAAAAGTATTTCATTACATAACGGTTATAGGAAGAACATTGTTTCGTGCGCGTTTTAATTGTAATTAACTATTTACAATTTTATGAGAGTAATATATGAAGGTGATATTTTTAAAACCTCGTTATTGTACGAACGCACCTCATTTGCTACGCTTCACGTGCAATTTCAAACGTGTTAACCAGCACTCTCGTACCACTCTCTCAAAACAGATTATTTTAACACTCATTTTGATAACATGTCCAAGAGAAATATACTACAAACTTATATTTTAAAAATAATGGTGACAGTAAAATATAAAAATAGTCATTAATGGCAGCCACTAATGAAAAGGAGGCATGATTTTCTGTTTTTGTTCAAGTTTGTAAGAAATACATTAGTATATGGCCAAATGTAACCACTTGCGATTTTCGACGTTTTGTTAAATGTGTCGGAAAATACATGAGGAATTATTCTGAAAATCCAGGTGCATAAACTGAATAATACAGGTCATATATTTCCGTGGAGATTTTTTCTCGAAATCCCATAGGGGACCGTCAACAAATTGAAAAAGAACGAAGATCTTTTGGATAACCCTGTCAAAACTAACATAGCAAAAGACTTCAAACTGCCGATAATGATTACGTGGCTTATTGTAATAAACTATGTTAATTTTTATGAGGATATCATGTATAATCGTGGAAAAATTAAGGTTTTTATAAAAATAGCTCCAAATTTTGCCAAGTTTTATGCTGATAATTTGTAGAGTTCTTCATATAAAAAAATGTTCTTCACAGAAAATATCACAAATAATATTGTACATAATATCCTGTAATCAGATTAAAGAAATAATAAAAATTGTAGGAAAACTGAGCAGGTTTACTAAATAATGGTTCATTGCGCATGCGCGAACGTAATGTAATTTGCATAATGTGTTAGCTAAATATTTAGAGCAACTTTTGTGAAAGTCTCAAAACTGTAATTTGAAAATTCTGTAAATAGTTGTCGACAGAATAAGGTAAAAATCCATTATTCCCCCCCCCCCCAATAAAAGGTAAGGGGTTGTATCCAAATATAGTTGTACGTGCAATATTATGTATACTATATTGACACAATCAATAAATATATGGGTACAGTCCTTTATCTTTTTGCTTCATTTTGGGAATAACGGATTGTGAGCTTATTTTATCGATGATAATTTTCATAAATTTCAAGCTATGTTTTTGAGACTTTCGCAAAAGTTACTCCATACATTTAGCTAACACATTATGCAGATTATATTTTGATTGCGTTTATGCATGCGCAGTAAAAGATTATTTAGTAAACCTGGTCATTTTTCATACATTTTTCATTATTATTATTTTTTTAATTCTGATTACAGGATATTGTGTTCAATGTTGTTTGTCATACCTGAAAATAACATTTTTTTATATTAAGAATTCTGCACATTATAAACAAAAAACTTCTCAAAATTTGGACTCTTTTTATAAAAACTTTAATTTCTCTACGAGTATACATGTTATCTTCATAAAAATGATAATATCTGATTAAACCAATCCAGTTAATCATAATCTGTAGTTTGAACGCCTTTGCTATATTAGTTTTGACAGGGTGATTCAAACATATTTGTTCTTTTTTAATTTGTTAACGGTCCCCTATTGAATATGGGGGGAAAAATCTTCGCGGAAATATATGACCTATACTATTCTGTTTATACACTGTACTTCAGGATAATTTTTCATGTATTTTCTTAGATATTTACAAAACTGCTAAAATCGTAAATGGCGGATCACCTTTGGCCTTTTAGCGTATAAATGTTTATCAACTTTAGCATAACATAGTTTATTTCCTTTTCGTTCTAAAACTTTTTAATTGAAATTTTAATTGAAATTCACTGTTTGAAAGGCACAAATATACTAAGTTAAAAAGTGTGACAAATTTAAATTGCTCCAGTTGATCTTATCTGGGAAACAAAAGGTTAATGTCCTTATTTATCGTAACAATGGAGGAAATTTCTTAACTTTTTCACCAACCTCTTTCTTGAAATTATTATTGTTATTATTTATTTTGTACTATTTAATTTAAAAACAGTGTTTTCATCAAGAAAGAAAAATAAACAGTGACTTCGTATCCGTAGTTTTATTTTAGTTAAATTTACAAAAGAAATAAAGTTAAATTCACTTTAAATTGAAAAAATATACAGTGACTTCATATCCAAAAAGAATAAACGCTGTATGTAGTTTTTATAATAGTTAAAAGTACAATTACAAATAAAGAAAAATTTACTTCTAGTTGAAAAAGAATTAATAAACAGAATGATTCATCGATTTCCGTGTTCCTAAAAGTGTTGCTTAACAATGGACAGAGTGCAACAAGACTGTGTTCACAAAATCAATTTAACTTTTCAATTTCTTAAATCTTTTATATGAAAAAAAAATCAAACGGTTATCGACCTTAAAATTAACTAACAGCAGATTAACAAGTAGTTTAAGAATTTGCAAAAGAAAAAAAAATGTATTTTTTAATATGCTTCAACCAGATTTCGAAAATTTTAAGACTTTGTTTACTGTGAGAGTGCATAAAAAAGACTTTATAATGCACCTTCTAAAATTGAACGATTTACTTTCTTCTATCTTTAAAAGAAGAAAATATTGGATTCGTGAAATTTTTCGATTCCTGGTTTTCGACCGATTTTCACGTTTTAGAGGTCATTGATCCCAAAAAACATGTTTTTACAAAATGTCTGTCTGTAAGTCCATGAATCTGTCTGTCTATATGTATGTGACGCAGATTTTGTGAGAGTTTTATCTCAAGAAATAATGCACAAGTACAGATTTCCATCAAATTCAGCTTCAGTTAGCCATTGATGTGAATTGGTGTTGATTACATAAGATGCAATTTGTCCAGTAGGTGGCGCTGCTATGCTGCATTTTCGAGGATTTACACGATTTCAGCAATATCTCTATCTCAAGAACTAATACACGAATTCTTAAGATTAATATCTTCAGATTTAGTTAGACGTTGACATAAGTTGATGCTGATTAGGTTTAAGTGTTAACCGTCCAATAGGTGACGCTGTTATGTTGGAATCTTCACAATTTTCGCAATAGATCTTTCTCAAAAACTAATGTACGGATTTCCCAAAAACTTCGGATTCAGTTAAGTGCTAAATTGTTGCTGATTAGGTTTTAATGTAAATCACTCAGGTGGCGTTGATAAGCTACATTTTGCTGGATTTACACTATTTCAGTGACAATGACATTTCCATAAGGTAAACACATACTTGTTCATTGCGTGTTGCCTCCATCGTTCCTGTAGGCAATACTGAAAGTAAAGAATATAACTTGAAACTGGTGAGAAAAAATAAGAACTAAAAGAACTTTTTAAAGTATGATCAAGAATTTTTGATGTGCTAGGCCTTTGCTATTCAAATATTCAAGGTCAGAGGACAAGAATTATGAAGCCATAACTAATCGACCGACTTCTGGAATTCACACAGGAAATTTTTAAATAGCAATTTTCTTTTATTTTATTTGTGGAATATCTATCATCTTATTAAACAATAATAACTGTTTAAACTTACTGCTGAGAGGTCGGAATCCATAAATAAAAATTCAGCCAGATGCGGAATCACACAATAAGGCCACTATCTGACTGAATTTTTATTGGAGGATTTGAAACTCTTACCATTAAGTTTAAATAGTTAATATTGTTTAATAAGATGATAGATATTCCATAAGTAAATCAAAAAGAAAATGCTATTCAAAATTCTCCGGTGTGAATATCAATATTACTAAAAAGTGGGTCAATTATTGATGACATCACAATTTGTGACCTCTGGCCTTGAATATTTCGATCGAAGTGGTTAGGCCTTTCGAATGATCTTAGTTTTTCTTCGTCAGACGCAGAGACATGCTTCTACTATGAAAGCGACAGTAATACATCGCCTTGTTGCTTGTGTTACTACTATTTTCATTATACAGGGTGTCCATTCATAGGTGTCCAATAGTTAATTTCTAAACCGGTAGTTATAGACATATAATTCCAATTATAAATTTTTTAAACCTTTTATGCCCGACGATACTTTAAAGTACCATTAAAATAACATGTTATAAAATTCATTTTATGCATTGATTAGTAATAATGCAATTTATAATGACTCTTATAGTGAAGTTTATACTCTTATTAATGCAGTTTATAATGACAGCAGGCACTTTGCTTTATCGTGATCTAAAAACTTATTGCTCGCACAAAACAGAATTGATTTCTAAAAGATGATTCCTTTTTGACCGGGAGGTGGCAGCACAGACGATTACCTTATCGAGTTCACGGATGAAAATATAGGATTAATTAAATCTCGATTTATATATTAAAACACAATCGGTCTGCCAAGTCATATTTTAGAGGAAAACACCTTTGACTCGAAGGTTTACCATTATTATTATTATTTTTATTTATTTATTTATTTATTTTTGCTATCTATTTTCCATGTTTTCAAACTTTTGGGTACAGAAAAGCATAATTGTAAACCTAAGAGTCAATTGTTAAAATTGAACTTTTAGATGTTTTCCACCAAGATATAAATAATAAAAATAAATAGAACGCTCTCTGCATATTAACAACAAACACAAAAATTTATTATTTTCAATAACCAAAAATATCGTTTGGCTTTTCGTTGCCAAAACAATAAAATTAAATACGACAAGTTCATGGAGGCTACAAATGAAAGGATTATATTTTAAATGAAATTAATGAAATACGAAAAAATGCCACCGGAAGATTGTTTGGCGAATTATCACCTGTGTATAAAAATACCGAGTTTTTGAATTTTCTAGCAGAATTTTCTGATTTGGCACACAATTGAGCTGGTAAAATTAAATTATGATTAACGTATTATGATGCAATATTTAGTACAAATTTAAAGGAGACCAAACTGGTCGCCATGAGCGGCTACTTTTCTTTAAATTTATAATTAATCAATATTGATTATTATCCGGCAAAAGTGGTTTATCTCCAGATGGGGTTCTTATATAATATAACATCGAAGTAATATATGCAATAACTTCATCCGAATTTTCCATGGTTCCATCTTTATCCTCAGAAACCTCTAAAACAGAGTATTTTGAAATGTAATGAAAAGTTGCATTATAGTATATACTTCATAGATACATATCAATTTTATTCTGTTCAAAGGAATGTAACGCCATTAAAATGCATATGAAACATTTTTTCCCATTTACCTTAATTTAACGGAATAATTTTGACTGTCCCTGTAATTGAACCAAGCATCCAATTTTCATAAAATTTGAAATGACTCGACAAAATTATGTAATAATTATATACTTTAAATTTTAAATAATTCGGTTGGGTAAGATTTGTGTTGTTATATGCGGACAAGCGGACGGACTGAACGACAACTATAGGTGCTACCTATTTACAAAATTACGGGTTACAATATTTATTATTATTCGGAAAAAGTGGTTTGTCTCCAGATGGGATCCTCGTATAATATAATCAAGAAGTAATATATGCAATAACTTCATCCGAATTTTCCATATTTCCATCTTTATCCTTAGAAACCTCTAAAACCGAGTATTTTCGAAATTTAATGAAAAACGTATGGAAAGAAATTTTCTTTTAATAAATGTTTTACTTAATTTTTCAATCAATTTTCAATAGTGAAATTGCGCTTGAAATTATTGAAGATTTAATCTATAACGTATTACATTGCTAACTAAACATAGAATCTGTAGAGTGAAAACAAGTTGGAAATTGCGTGTGAAGCTATTGTAATATCATCATGTCATGAACATTACCACAAATTGAAATAGCATAAAGATAACTATGGACATTTCAGTCATTTTAGATTTACGGGAATCAGTTGGAGAATTAAAACATATGGTCATTGACAAAATACATTTTATTCTAGAGTAAAAAAAAATAGAAATAAAAAAATGATAAAATAAATAACTAAATAGAACAATGAAAATGGGATACGTTCGTACTATAACGAAGTTTTAAAAGAACAAAATGTATTTTGTCAATGGCCATATGTTTTAATTTTCCAACTGATTCCCTTAAATCTAAAATGACTGAAATGTCCATAGTTAACTTCATGCTATTACTTACCCATCATACGTAGTATAGGGTAAGTATTGCAATCGTTTTGAAAATCGAAAAATTTTTTTTGACGGATTTACACGTTTTAGATAGTGGAGATTCCGAAAAACATATTTTTAGAAAAAAAATTTTGCTGTCCGTCCGTCTGCGTGTCTGTCTGTCTGTCTGTAACCGCTCTATCTCCCGAACAAATTGAGATAGAGACTTGAAACTTTGTATGTGCTTAGTATGTAAGAATGGGACGAAGCCTATTTAATATCAATAACCTCGATTATCCGGAACTATTTTTTTCGGACTCTCGAAAAATTCGTTCTGATGAAAGGTATACAAAAATTTTCGAAATGTTTTATTTTAAGGAGTGGACATAAAAGGCAATAAAATAACACAAATTGTGCATAAAATACGAAGTCGATCGGATTAATAGTTGCCGAGATATGTGTTACCTTGTTTTTCACATTCTTCGATTTTTCATGATCCTGTATTTCATTCAAATTTCAATTCAAAGATATATTTTAATTGGAAATGAGACGCTGAATCCGACGCAGTAAATTGTTAGCTAATATGATTATTATTTTTGGAGTTATAAGGATGTTTCTTTTACGTAATCTGGTACTACTGGAATATTTTGGCATTTTATATAATTTGTCGAAATCGGCTCATCAGCAATTCATTGATAGATCATTACTATGTATATTAAAACTGTTTAAATACGCGTTTAAGTTTTTGTTTTGGAATTTCGATGCATTTTATAAATAATTTTCATGTGTTTTATGTTCATATTTTATATTATGCATGTCCATGATGGGTAAGTATTATGATGGTCCCCCAATGACTAGTTTCAATTTGTAGTAATGTTCACGACATGATGATATTACAATAAATATGAGTGTCTTTATAACGAAAAACTCATGAGGTTATAATTTAATAAAATTGCAACTTTATTAAAACATGATATAACTTGACTTAAAATCCTCATCTTTCACCATCTGACCACCCTTCAAAGAAGAAGAAACTGGTTGTACCATTTTACCAAAATATTTTTGAGCTCACCCAATATTTTTGAGCCAACCCAATATTTTTCAAAAGTTGGCGCCACTGTAGTATACATTAATTCGGATACAGTATAGTGGTTAAAATCTTTTGTGTGTTCCTGTAAATACAATGTGTTTTATATTATACAGGAAGTAATTTGTATTAAACATCAACAACGTATATCAATTTCATGAATTGTGAACTAGTTTAATGTAATTAAAACACGCCCCAAACAATGTAACCCCGTATATCATTATGTAGTGGAATACTCTGTGTGGCCCTGTAAATTAATAAAAAATATTCTGTGCATCACAGAATGTACATATTTTAGAATGTATATTTTAATATATATTTCATAGATTCACGTCAATTCTATTGCATTCAAAAGAGTGTAACACCATTAAAATATACTTGAAACTACTTTTTCTTATTGACCGTAATGTAATGAAATGCTTTTGATTGCCCATGTAATTAAGCTATACATCCAATTTTCATAAAATTTAAAAATAACTCGACAAAGTTATGCAAAAAATGTATATTTTAAATATCAACCGATTTGCTTGAGAAGTTTTTGCTCTATTATATGTGAACAGATTGACGGCCGGCAGGCCATGCAGACTGAATGACTATAGGTGCTACGTATTTATGTAATTACGAATGCATCTAAAAATAGTCAGATGTTGGTGTAATAGTATACAGTATTTCGGATACAGTATAGTAGCCGAAATCTTTTGTGTGTCCCTGTAAATACTATCTGCTTTCTGTTATACAGGAAATAACTTGTATCAATCCTCAGCAACATACATCAGTTTCATAAAATGTTAAGTAGATTAATGCAATTAAAACGAGCTCCAAATAATGTTCTCCCTATGCCATTATGTAATGGAATACATTTGACATCAATATACTTGTACATCAATAACAAATATTCTTTGCACCACAGATTGTACAGAATGTACATTATAGTATATACTTTATAGATACATATCAATTTTATTCTGTTCAAAAGCATGTAACACCATTAAAATGCACATGAAACTTTTTTCCCACAGACCGTAATGTAACGGAAAACTTTTGATTGTGCCTGTAATTGAACCATGCATCCGATTTTCATAAATTTGAAATGACTCGACAAAATTATGTAATGATTATATATTTTAAATTTCAAATAATTCGTGTGGGTAGTTTTTGTGTTGTTATATGTGAACAGACGGACGGACTGAACGAGAACTATAGGTGCTATGTATTTACAAAATTACGAACGCACCTAAAAAAGAGCTGGCCGTTGCAGCAACTGGGGGTTACAATGTTGGCGCATGCGTATTTGAGCTCTGGTTTGTCGTGTACTCGAAAATCAAAACAGAGCGAAAGATTGATATAATGTTAATTGGTCTTATTTTTTTTAAACGAAAATTTTCATCGATCATTTTCGAACCGCAATTGAAAAAATAATTGAAATATAAAAGATGTATTATTAAATGTACATTTTGTCGCTTATATGTAAAATTTTTATTATAAAATTTCGCATATTTTAATATGTAATGAAAAGTAAGATAATAATAATAATAATAATAATAATAATAATAATAATAATAATAATAATAAACCAATAAAATAAACTAAAAATACAAATATTTATGTCTATAGATCAGATTTTTTAAAATTATTTATAGTTATTTCAATGCCTAATCTACTATTTTTAACTAGGAAACAAATTTTCATTACGAAAAATAAGTGCAAGCGGGAATCGAACTCGTATAAAAAAAATCGCAAACCCGTATACTACTGATCATGCTACACAGACGCTCGCCACCGGGAGAAATTTATCTGATTATAAACTGTAGCAGTGCTCAGTAATCGTTAGATCTTCGAGCACGATTTTCGAGCAGACGGCAAACCAGAGCTCAAATATGTATGGACCAACTTAGTAACTTTAAGTTGCTGCAACGACCTTTTCACGTGAAAAAAATGTCCGATGTGTCTCATGTTTCGCTGTAGGATTGTTTGCTCATGAAGATTATTCCATCTTGTGCGATAGATGGAGACGAACATACACTGGTGTTTAAAATTTAAGGACGAGTCTTAAGAGCCCACAATAGTCACAGAAAAATTACTCAAAAAGACCCGGATGACCATGTAAAGTCTATGGGAGCGTTCTTTTCTAATATCTCGCTCAAATTTTAATATTTTTGCATGATTTTTTTGCACAAGATAGCTGAGGGCAATCCACAACCGGGCTAGTTTTTACTTTTTCGACTTTGGTTATATATTTTTTATATTACGATAGTTTCAGTTTCAGAACCGGTTTAAACCGGTTTCGAAAGTTAAAGTAATTTTTTAAAGAAAATCTGAAACAAAAATTGAAAAAGTAAAAACTAGCCCGGTTGTGGATTGCCCTCAGCTATCTTGTGCAAAAAAATCATGCAAAAATATTAAAATTCGAGCGAGATATTAGAAAAGAACGCTCCCATAGACTTTACATGGTCATCCGGGTCTTTTTGAGTAATTTTTCTGTGACTATTGTGGGCTCTTAAAATGGCAATTTTCAAGTGAGTTTGAAGCGATAATTTTCACGCGAATATTCAAAAGGAAGTAATATAATTCAAATAATTACTATCCCTGCATAACAGCTAGTCCATATAACAGCTTATTCAGTTCATACATGGTCATAAGAGTCACAGTCACTACGGCGAAACAAAAAATAGGAATTTCCTTACGTCTCTTTTATGAGTCTGAAATGACTACTATATGTGACTCCACTGACTGGTCACTGTGACTGCTGCTTTGGGGCGTATCATCAGATGACTTTACAATGTCGTTTTATTAAGAATCTCGTGTGACCTCTCATCTGGAGACTCAATTTCAAAGTCATTGTGAATGTTGCATTCTCATAAATTACCAAATAATGCCCCATTAAAGTCACATGGTGACTTTTAACCACTTTTCACAGTGATTGCTTCACAATAGGGTCTCTGTCACCATTTGACAAAGTCTTGTGACAGAAAGTCACCATGTAACTTTAATCTGACATTATTTGGTGATTTAGCGTAATGCAACATTCACAGTGACTTTGAAATTGAGTCTCCAAATGACAGTCACATGAGAGTCTCAATAAAACGACATTGTAAAGTCACCTGGTTACTCGACACAAAGCAGCAGTTGCAGTGACCTGTCAGTGGAGTCACTTATAGTAGTCATTTGAGACTCATAAAAGAGACGTATGGATCTTCCTGTTTTTTATTTTGCCGTAGTGCCTATGATGCTTATGATCATGTGTGACCTGAATGAGGTGTTATATGGACTAGCTGCTATGCAGGGATAGTAATTATTCGAATTATATTAGTTCCTTTTGAATATTCGAGTGAAAATTATTGCTTGAAAAGCCCTTGAAAATTGGCATTTTGGGACTCGTCCTTAAATTTTGCACACCAGTGTATGTGAGTAAGAGATGCTAATCCGGGTATCGTCCTCGTAACTTAAGTAATAGAGCACTTGGAGCACTATCCCAAAGGTTCCGGGATCGATTCCCGGCTCGAATATTTTTTCACACTGTTGGTTCTGTCATCAGGGAAAAAGAATACGAACGCACTTTTTAATTAAACAAGAATTTTTTTCTATAAGCGAAACGTTTGCTTTACATTTCTGTTTTCGATAAATTCTCCAATGAAACTCGGGGAAATTTTATGGGCACCTTTAGGTAAATGTCTTCTGCGACGAGCTAAAGCTGCATTTTTCATGATCTCATTTGTTCCGAATCAATATAAAACTCTCTTTCTTTCTTTTCGTGTATGGCAACATTCTGTGTTTATTTCTGTTTTAAAATGTCATAAAGAATAGAATGCTAATCACGCTCTAAAAAAAGATTTTTTTTTTAATCTACTACAATAGAACTATAACTACTAATGAAAATATACAGTAATCCTAGTACATAATAGACGCACGTCTTTTTGCGCCTGACGAAGAAAGAGTAAGTTCGTTCGAAAGGCCTGGCGCAATTTAATTTAATTTATGGTGCTTTAAAGAAGTTTTTTTCCTTTCATTTCAATACAGCAATCCATTAAAAGCGTTCAGTTATATTGTTTAAAAGAATTCATTTTTCATCAATTGTTCATTTTCTAATTTCTCAAAAACAATTTCTGAACCAGTCTAACTTTGGTAGCAATTATTTAGAATGCATATAAATTTGGACATTAATTTTTGTAAATTTAAACGATTTCGTAACCAAACTTCTTCTTTTACTAAATAAGTTTAATTATTCGTAAGCGTTCAATTATTATTATTAAGTATTTTCTTAAAACCAATTTCTAAAATAACCTAACTCTAGTAAAATCTTTATAGAATCTAATAAATATAAATTTAGACGATTTTGTAACCGAATTTCTTCTACCAAATGAGTTTATTTATCCATAAAAGTCCAAATATTATTTTTAAGTATTTTCTCAAAACCAATCTCTAAAACAGCCTAACTCCAGTAAAATCTTTTGAAAATGTTATAAACATAAATTTAGACACCAATTTACATAAATTTAGAAAGTCTTAGTCCAATGAAATATTTTTACATAAATAATAAACATAAAATAAACATAAATTTAGACATGAATTTCTGTAAATTTAAATTATTCCGTAATCAAACTTTTTCTTTTAGTAAAAATGAGTTTAATTATTCGTAACTGTTCAGTTATTTTTTAAAGTATTTTCTCTAAACTAACTTTTAAAACAGCCTAACCACAGAAAAATATTTTTAGAATCTAATATAGGGGGAACTGGTGTACATTGATACATGGGGCACATTGATATACCCCCTCTACCGCTCACAGGGTCATTACAGGAAGTTTCA
This sequence comes from Maratus speculifer, assembly GCA_964019185.1. Classification (NCBI taxonomy): domain Eukaryota; kingdom Metazoa; phylum Arthropoda; class Arachnida; order Araneae; family Salticidae; genus Maratus; species Maratus speculifer. Next base: position 111,262,103 of record OZ025301.1, read on the forward strand.
CAACAGCTCCAAAAGGTGATACTAGTGTATTCAACTACATACAGAAAATCTTGGAATGATTCAGTAGTTTGATGAAACGGGATGGGTGATTTATTGTTTTTGTTGTTCAAAAGTAAATTTGAGTTGTACAATCGAAATGCTATTATACAACTGTTCCAGTATTTTCAACCAAAATGAATACTCTCCCTGGCAAGTACAGTTACTCTTTATCAGTTCCTCATTATTTATTGTTAGATATATTGTGAAGTGTTGGATTTGAGACTCATTTTATTCAAAATCGCTGTATGGGGCACATTGATACAGTCTATGACGGGGCACATTGATACAGCCTAAATCCTTTAATAGTTCAATTTTTCATTACCTTTTATTATTTTTTTACCATACACTCCTTAATCCAACTTTTTTTTCGCGAAAAATTTCTAATATTAGTTTTTATTGAAGTGAAATAACTCTAATTTCTTTATATTAGAACATTTTATAGTATTTTTGAAAACAGAAGACGTAGGAACTTACCCAGCATCTAATGCTAGTAGAACTAATAAAAGAAAAGGACGGCATTCTGACAAATCTCGAATTTATATCGATTCTCCAGAGAAAAAAGTATTTTCGACATGAGAAATGTTAAGAAAAACAAACTGCAGAACAGAAAATGATACTTATATTATAAACAGAATTTTTAATATAATTATCCTTTATTTTCTGTTTATGAACCTATTTATAAACAGCAAAACTGGTAATTTTTTCATCTTTCATAAGAAAGAAGATAATGCTGGGGTTGAATTGCTAGATATGAAAAAATTACCTCAGCCAACAATCAGACAAGAAACAGCCAGAACATCAGGTCATAATATATTTAATTTTTATTGCTTTAATATTGCTTAAAAATAAATTGTGGGTGATTTGAATTTTTATAAATAAATATAAAATGGTTTTCTAACTCATTTTCTATGAAAAATATGCATTGGTATTATTTTGTCGTCATTTTTCTCAAACGTATCAATCTGACCCGGGGAAGGGGCACATTGATACAAATGACTTTTTTTTATTTTTTTAAAATTACATACAAAAATACCATATAAAACAACGATTGTACATTTTTATAACATACTACACAAGTTTTTCTGTCACCTCATGGAAAAAAAAACTTGAATTTTCTACTTTCTTCACACCAAAAAAAATCTTAGAAAAAACTGTATCAATGTACCCCAGTTCCCCCTACATAAATTTAGATGATTTCGTAACCAAATTTCTTTTACTAAATGAGTTTATTTACCAATAAACATTCAATTGTTATTTTATAGTATTTTCTCAAAACCAATCTCTGAAATAGCCGTATTAAAAAAAAAAAAATATTTTTTTAGAATTTAATAAACATAAATTTAGACACTAATTTACATAAATTTAGATGGCTAAAGATACATACAAAAGATTCGCGCCATACTTTGCCATATCTTCATAGTTCCGAAGATTTTACATTTACACCCATGTGTCTCTGTCCAAATCCTCTAAACGCGGCGTTATATCATAACAAACGCTCCATCACCAGCGGGATTATTTTTAGAAACGTTCTGTCTGAATTTATTGATTTTACATTTCGAATCTACCCGTCCAATCTTGCTCCCGGACTCGTCAATCCACTCCTAGAAACCGAACTACATAGAAACACCACCATCTCACAACTCGTAATACTTCTAGTTCCCATAACAAATACATTCATTAATTGTTTATTTACTAATTTCTCAAAAACAATATCTAAACCAGTCTAACTTGGGTAACAACAATTTAGAATGTAGATAAATTTAGACATCAATATAGATACATTTAGATACATTTTTCGTAATAAAACTTGTTTTACTAAACGAGTTTATTTATCCATAAACGTTTAATTATTATTTTTAAGTATTTTCTCAAAACCAATCTCTAAAACAGCCTTACTCCAATAAAATATTTTTACAATCTAATAAACATAAATTTAGATATCAATTTCCATAATTTTAAACGATTACATAACCAAACTTCTTCTTTTAATTATCCGTAACTGTTCAATTTTTTTAAAGTATTTTCTTAAAGCCAATTTATATATAATATATATATATATATATATACAGTGGAGCATTGTTTATACGACGCCGAAGGGACTACCGAAAAACGTCCTATAAACGATAACGACGTATAATCGATTTCCACTTCCAAAAATAGAATTAATTTTGTTTTCACTTAATTTTAATGTTTAACGCGATGATATGCATGAATTTGTAAATTAAACTAACCAAAATAAACAAATAACCAAGAAAACGGGGGGGGGGGGGAATTAGTAAGCAATTTAAATATGCGTACCTTTATTTATGTTTCACCGAATGGTTCCTCATTTGCAGTACACCATTTCCTTTCCATTTAAAGTCAAAGATCAAAAACTCCGCGTGGCCAACTAAAAGTCGCCAATACAGATAATAGTTAGAAGGGTAGTCTATTTGCAACTTAAAACAGGTCGGGAAAGCTGACCAACCCCGAAAAAAGAATGACCCTTCCCAGTGTAATCTGTTACATGTAAGCTAATTTTTCAGACTAATCGAACACCAGCCCATATTTTTATAATATGGAGTGCATTTAAACACGCTCTTTGGTGTCATTCATAGCTGCCAACTTCCGCTCGTTCGTAAAACAAAAATAAACCTATATACAAAATCGAAAAATCGACGTATAAACGATTTTGAGCATCGTATAAAAGATATATTTTTACATTAAAATGAATAGGAATGAATCGGGACCGCATTAAAACGTCATATAGATGTAAACGTCGTATAAGTGATCGTCGTATAAACGATGCTTTACTGTATATATATACCATATATAAATTGGCTTTATGAAAATACTTCCAGTAAAATCTTTATTGAATCTAATAAACATAAATGCAGACGATTTTGTAGCCAAACTTTTTTTTTATTAATTGAGTTTATTTATCCTTGTGCAATTATTATTTTTAAATACAGTAAAACCTCCATAACGGACACTCCCGAATAGAGGACACCTCTATTTAACGGACAGTTTTCAAATCCCCACTCCCAAAACTTTAATTTTTGTATGTTTAACCTCTGAATAACGGACATTCCGAATAGCGGACAGTAATTTTGGCAAAGGAGAATAAAAAAATATTTTTTAACGAGGAAAAAGAAAATAAAAATCCTCTAAATTTATCAGGGCAATGCTTCACAAATTTTGTGATCACAGATAAATGTGGGGATGAGCTGGAGAAAATCCTCTCTCCCTCCTACATTTATCCCCTACATACCTCCCCCCTACACCCTCGGATGATTGAAGATTGTATGCTTTTAAGAAGCAGAAAAATACAATAAACAATTATACATTTTTTTTTTTTTTTTTTTTTTTATTAATTAGAAAAAGACGATTTTAAAGGATTAAAACTACTGACAGAGTTAAAACTTCACATTGAAAAACAAACTACATGTAATCGCAAGTAAAAGCATACTTTTGTAACTTTTTTTTTTCTTTTTTTGTAAGAATGTAATAAGCAAAGGATAAAGGTATGTACAATTTCATTTCAGTTTTATTGCTTTAAAAATTATTTTAATTTCTGGTTTAATCATATAATAGAGGTTTTAGGGCACTTTTAAATCGACTAATGAAACATTAAGCACCCATTAGCAGTTTTTCTATCGCTGAGGTTTTCCTAATAGCGGACACCTCCGAATAGCGGACAATTTCTGCGCTCCCAAGGTGTCCGTTACTTAGAGGTTTTACTGTATTTTCTCAAAACAAATCTGTAAAACAGTCGTACTCCAGTATAATCTTTTTAAAATCTAATAAGAATAAATTTAGACACCAATTTACATAAATTTAGGCAGTAACTTATACAAAAGATTCGCGCCATAATTTCCCATATCTTCATAGCTCCCAAGATTTTCTACTTACACCCACGTGTTTCTATCCAAATCCCCTAAACGCGGCTTTATATCATAACAAACGCACCATCACCGGCGGGATTATTTTTAGAAACATTCTGTTTGAATCTATTGATTCTTGATTTCGGATCTACCCGTCCCGTCTTGCTCCCGGCTCGTCAATCCACCCCTTGAAACCGGACTGCATAGAAGCACCACCATCTCACACCCTCACGCTCCCCAGCATATCTAGTTCCCATGACAAATATTTTCATCAATTGTTTATTTACTAATTTCTCATAAACAATATCTAAACCTGTCTAACTTGACTAACAACAATTTAGAATGTAAATAAATTTAGACATCAATATACATACATTTAGACGATTTCGTAATCAAATTTCTTTTACTAAACGAGTTTATTTATTCATAAACGTTCAAATATTATTTTTAAGTATTTTCTTAAAACCAATCTCTAAAAAAGCCGTACTCCAATAAAATGTTTTTACATTCTAATAAACATAAATTTAGATATGAATTTCCGTAAATTTAAACGGTTATCAAAAATCAAACTTCTTATTGTATTAAATGAGTTTAATTATCCGTAAAATTATTTTTAAAATATTTTCTAAAAGCCAATTTATCAAGCAATTTATAAATCAACCTAATTCCAGTAAAATCTTTATAGAACTAATAAACATAAATGCAGACGATTTTGTAGCCAAACTTTTTTTTATTAAATGAGTTTATTTTTCCGTAAACGTTCAATTATAATTTTTAAATATTTTCACAAAACAATCTATAAAACAGGCCTACTCCTGTAAAATCTCTTTAGAATCTAATAAACACAAATTTAGACACCAATTTACCTAAATAAAGACACCAATTTACATAAATTTAGACAGTAAAATTTATACAAAAGATTCGCGTCATAATTTCCCATATCTTCATTGCTCCCAAGATTTTCCACTTACACCTACGTGTTTCTGTCCAAGTCCCCTAAACGCGGCTTTATATCATAACAAACGCACCATCACCGGCGGGATTATTTTTAGAAACGTTCTGTTTGGATTTATTGATTCTTCATTTCTGATCTACCCATCCTATCTTGCTCTCCCGGCTCGTCAATCCACCCTTAGAAACCGGACTGCATAGAAGCACCGCCATCTCACACCTCCTAACATTTCTATTCCCCATAAAAAATATTTTCATTAATTGTTCATTTGCTAATTTCTCAAAAAAATCTCTAAACTGTCTAACTCGGGTAACAACCATTTAGAATGTAGATAAATTTAGACATCAATATACATACATTTAGACGATTTCGTATTAAAACTTGTTTTACTAAACGAGTTTATTTATACCACTATATCAATATCCATAAACGTTTAATTATTATTTTTAAGTATTTTCTCAAAAAATAAATAAATAAATAAATAAATAAATAAATAAATAAAAATAAAATAAAATAAAATAAAATAAAAACTCTAAAATATTTGTATTTCTGTGAAATATGTTTAGAATGTAACAAACATAAATTTAGATACTAATATACCAATTTATATATATTTAGACAACAATAATGCAAAAGATTCGCGCCATAATTTTCCAAATCTTCATAGCTCCCAAGATTTTCTACTTACACCCACGCGTTTCTGTCCAAATCCCCTAAACGTGGATTTATATCATAACAAACGCACTATCACCGGATTATTTTTAAAACGTTCTGCTTGAATGTATTGATTCTTCATTTTGGGATCTACCCGTCCCAACTTGCTCCCGGCTTGTAAAAGCCAGCTCTAAAAACTAATTCCCATAACAAATATTATACAAGAAAAATAATCACGCTCTAAAAAATGTTTTTTTTTTTTTTTTAATTTACTACAATAGAATTACAACCACTAATGAAAATTTACAGTAATTCACTAAAAACGCTCAGTTATATTGTTTAAAAGAATTTATTTTTCATTAATTGTTTATTTTCTAATTCCTCAAAAACTTGGGTAAGAATTATTTAGAATGTATATAAATTTAGACAGCAATTTATATAAATTTAGACGATTTCGTAATCAAAGACTTTTACTAAATGAGTTTATTTGTCCATAAACGTGCAATTATTATTTTTAAATATTTTCTCAAAACAAATCTTAAAAAAAAGCTGTACTGCAGTAAACTATGTTTAGAATCTGATAAACATAAATTTAGACATCAATTTACATAAATTCAGATAACAATTATAAAAAAGATTCGCGCCATAATTTCTTATATCTTCATAGCTCCCAAGATTTTCCACTTACACCCACGTGTTTCTGTCCAAATCCCCCTAAATGTGGCTCTATATCATAACAAACGCACCATCACCGGCGGGATTATTTTTAGAAACGTTCTGTTTGAATTTATTGATTCTTCATTTCTGATCTACCCGTCCTGTCTTGCTCTCCCGGCTCGTCAATCCACCCCTAGAAAACCGGACTGCATAGAAGCACCACACCATCTCACACCCTCACGCCTCCCAGCATATCTAGTTCCCACAAAAAGTACGGCCCACCAAGAGGATGGAGAATTACTGGAAACTGGCAGAAATCGTCTGCGTTTGATCGCAGAGCGCAGGCCTGTTACATAACAGGTTGTAAATAAACAGAGATACTGAGCTTCCATGCAACAAGCCGAAAATACCGGCTCCGTGTTTTGGTTTTTGTGATGGATTTTTTAAAAGCCCTCAAAGAATTAATTATGTGAAAGTTTATTTTGTTATATGACTTTGACTTATAATGTGAAAAATTGGTGACTTGATTCTTACTTTCTTAATGATACTTTAATGGAAGATTTTAAATACTATATGTACATTTCAAAGTATTTTTTAAGAGCTCAATTTTTAAAAAGTGTAAGAAAATAGAGTAAGTAGCCTTTATGTTTCACTTTTATGCATGATAAAATAATTTGTGTAGTGCTTGTTACTTTTAAAAACATATTAATAAGTAAAATATCGGTGTTTATATTGATTACATGACAATAGTTACATAATTCGTAATTATGTAACAATTTGAAAGTTTTTTAAACCAAATATAAAAACATTACACCACTATTTTTTTATATATTTTTTAATAACATTTTTGGTCGGATTAAATTTCTTACGTTTGTGGTATATGGTTTAAGGTTTTTTTTTTAAAATTATTATTTAATAACTTTTTTGGACCGATTAAATTTCATACCAATGTTGAATTCAGGGGGTGGTCCCGGGGGATATTCTTGCCGGAAGATTACAAATTTTGTGTTTTCATTAGTCAAAAAGTGCAAATTCTCCCTTGGAATTCTGTAACGTCCCCCCCCCCCCCTCGAACCATAGAAATCCCTCCCGGAGAAAAATGTCGGAATTCAACACTGTTTCCTGCGTTTGTAGTACGATACTTTTCACATGGTAAAATGTTTTGAGTATTATCTATTATTATTTCTTTTTAATACAAATAAGTAAAATAAATATGTTTAAGATTACTTAATGATTTTATGACTATAGTTGCATAATTCATAGTTATGTAACAGTTTGAAATTTTTTTAAACCAAATATGAAAACATTACTCCACTACCAGTTTTTTTTTTTTTTTTTTTTTTTTTTTTTTTTTTTTTTTTTCCCCTTTTGATTTAACAACATTTTTGGTTGGATTAAATTTCTTACGTTTGTGGTATATGGTTTAAGGTTTTTTTTTTTAATAACTTTTTGGAAATATTAAACTTTTTACGTTTGTTGTATGATATTTTTCAAATGATAAAATGCTTTGATTTATCACTTATTTTTTAATACAAATAAGAGAAATAGATATGTTTATGATCACTTAATGAGTATAGCTACATTATCTGTAGTTATGTAATAGTTTGAAAATATTTTGAAGTTGAATATGAAAACATTACACCACTTATTAATTTAAGTTTTTTTTAGTCACTTTTTTGGGGAGATTAAATCTGTTACGTTTGTGATATGTAGTTTAAGTTTTTCTTTTTTTTTCTTTTTTTTTTTTATTTAATAATTTTTTTGGACAGATTAATTTTTTTTATGAATATGATACTTTTCATATGGTAAAATGCTTTGAGTAATATTTATTACTTGTTTTTTAATATAAGTAAAATAAATATGCTTATGATTACTTATTGATTACATAGTAATAGTTAACTAATTGAGAAATATGTAACAGTTATGTTAACAAAAATATATTAAAGCATTACGCCATTTACTAATTTTAGTTTTTTTTTTTTTTTTTTGTAAAATTAAATTACTTTTTTTTTACAGTATGATGTTTTTCACATGGTAAAATGCTTTGAGTAATGTTTGTTATTTATTTTTTTAATAAAAATAAGTAAAATTATTATGTTAATAATTACATATACATATGACAATAAGTACTTAATGTTTAGATATGTAACAATTTGAAATGCTTTTTATAACAGACATGTAGAGTAAGTGTACCAGTAGTGGGCCACGTACCAATAGTGGGCCACCAGTTTTCGAAGTTGGAAAACAAGTTTTCTAGTCACCCCTGTCAGATAACAAACTAATTGCTGATTGGCTGGAAGCCTTATCTGTTATCAGGCAAAGCGACAACTTCAGTATTCTCATAGTTTTTGAGCTGGAATGGTGTTTTTACAGACTATACAAAAAAACTAAAGAGAAGCTAAAATTATTTTACGTAATCATCAAAACTTCTAAATATGATTTCATTATTGTGTATATTTAAGTGTAGAAATGTAAAAAAGATTATAACTTCTGTACAGTATGTATTAAACTCAAGAATGGAGTGGCCCACTTCTAGGGGGCCCTACTGGAGCATCAGAAAGTTACTATGACCCACTACTGGAGCATAGAGGAAGGTAACATTTTTTATTTTGAATGTTTATTCTTATACATAAAGGTAGGGACTAGGCTAAAATATATATATATATATATATTAATTCACTAATACTTTAATAATAATTAGATAAATGTCCTTAAGTGGCCCACTACTGGTGCATATACCTTGACATTACACAAATTACAAATTTTTTTATATTAAAAGATTTATGAATAAATATTTCATTTTTCACAATTACAATATGATATTTTTCACAAGATGTAATAGTTTGAATGAAGTCTATTATTTAATTTTTATAATATAAAGTAAAGAAATACATATGTTTTTAATTATTTAATGAAGAAACGATACTAATTACATCATTCATAAATATGAAACAATTCGAAAAAAAATTTTAAACAAAATGACATATTACGACACTTTTACTATCTATTTTTTTTTTTTTTTTTTTTTTTTTTTTTTTTTTTTTTAATTTTGTGACTTTTTTGGATAAATTAAATTTGTTACATTTAGGGTATGATATTTTTTACGTAGTAAAATATTTTGAATAATACCTGTTATTTATTTTTTTATGTTAGTACCTAAAATAAGTATGTATAACGTTACGCCAATTACTGATTTAAAATTTTTTTAATATTATGTAACGTTTGTATATAGATTACAATTTTCACCTGTTATAATATTCTTCCTATGGCAAAATGCATGAGAAATGCTGGTATATAAAAATAAAATAAATATGTTACTAATTATTTAATAATCTCATTATAATAGTTACATAAATCAAAAATATGTAACAGCTTGAAAGGTTTTTAAAACAAATATGAAAACATTTAGTCCGGGTGCTACGCATCAGAAAACTGCAAATCGTGATAAGAATATACCGCTTGGTGAGTATGTACTTTATGATAATACAATGCATATTGGAGGGGGAGGCATCTCGCAAAGTCGTCGGAATTCAAGATGGCGGCTGTTATTCAAAATGGCGTCATTTTCTGAATATATTTAATATAAATGTGCATTTCATGTTGATTTCGATGTTTTTAAAGTCAAGTTTTCGTTTTTAACACTATTCAACATTATTTAAAAGAGTGTATAAATTCGGTATATCTGTCTGTTTGTCTGTCTGTCCGCCTGTCCTACCATGCTCTAGCTCGCTTAAATGTACTCATATTACCATGTATATTTTATATGTTTTATGAATTTCATAATAACATGTTCGGAGTAAAAAGTAAAGTGTATAGCTTTTATAGTCCATTTACAGGGCACTCAAAGTATTTACGAATTTTCTGACCTTGCTCTTTTTTGCTTAAATTTACTCAGATATCCATGTAGTTTATGTATGTGTTATCTCTATGTGTAATTTAAAGACGTGGTATATTGCAAAATGTTCTACATCGAAAATTAAGTGTTTAGCATTTATAGTTCGTTTACAGGCACACTCAAAATAAATCCCTTTACATTATGGTTCATTTGCGAAAATCCTTTTTAGTGTGTTTTAAAGATGTTAAATTATTTGAAACATATTGAAATTAACATACATCAGTGAAGTGTAGTACAAGATACTTACTGTACAATATGATGAGCATAGAATTTATAGTTCATTTACAAGATCTAAAAAAGAATACGTTTACAGTTCTGTCTATAAACAGAATGTTGTCTATGTGCTTTTAAATTATAGTATGCTTTTTTAAACTTTACCAGGTAGGAACGAATTGCAAAATGTTATATGATTATTTTCTTTGGTTGGAATGCAGCTTACAACATGTAATGCTTTAATGTATGATGGGCCATTTCTTACTAACATTTTAAAGCCTCAACAGACTTTAAAGACATTTAATGATTACTACATTGAAACGTTTTATCCTTACTTACGTAAAGACATTGAGAGTTTTAAATGTCAAAGAATAGATTTGATTTGGGTTAGATATATTATACTAAGCTTTAAAGGAGAAACTAGACAGAAGAGCGGTTCAAGCGGCGAGATGACAAGTGCAACCACATGTTAGATTATCTATAAATTGGCACGATTTCTTAAAAAATTCAAATAACAAAGAAGAGCTTTTTAATCTCCTTGAAGCACTAGCACCATACAAAAACACAAAAGTTATAACCACTCCAGGAGAAGAAGTTAAAGGCAGTCCTACTGCCGTAAGTTCCTTAACTACAACGACTTACCCTGGTCACGAAAAAACAAGATTAAAGAATAGTACTACATCTCAAAGACATGGTTGAAAAAGGACTGAAAAATAATATTGTACGCTCTGTAGACACTGATGTATTAGTTTTGGTGATTCCATATTTTTTTATCCTTTCAAATAGAGGCTTAGAAACTGTTCGGATTGCATTTGGAACAGGTAAGAAATACAGATTTATTCTTGTTCATACCATAGCAGCAATTGGAAGAGAAAAGTCAGCGACTTTACTAGGATTTAATGCTTTCACAGTATGCGACAGCAATATGGATTTCACAGGGAAAACTAAAAAGTCAAATTGGAAAACGCTCATTCTCTTTCAAGAAGCTACTGCTGTCTTTTCATACCTATCAAAACCACAAACTTCTATTCTTGAAAGTATTTTAAATGTTTTAGAAAAGTTCGTAGTATTGTTGTGTTGTTCAACAAGCAATACCATAAGTATCAATAATGCAAGACAAGAATTGTTTCTGACAATTTTCCACCAACCAATGTAGTGCACTTCAAAAATATATTTTACGCAGTGCTTTCCAAGCTGGAGACATTTGGGGAAAAGTGGATCATCGGGAAATACATGCAATCTCTCCAAACAAATGGGAATGGTGCTTGGATATTTTATCATAGAAAAATAGATGGTCGGAGTTCCAGTGATTTTATACTCTTGTGAAGATTTAATAAAGTGTATGTGTAAAATCTTTAAGGTAAATGTGGCTGTAGAAAGATTGGACTTTCTTGCATTATTTTGCAATTGCAAACACGAATGTGAGAAACATGATGACATTGAGTGAAATTTCTATATTCTACAGTTTTATATGTAACATTCATTTTTTAATATATTGTATAAGTAATCTATTAATAAAAGAGTATTTTTATTATATATTCATTCTTTTAAATTTACTGTAAATGAAAAAATACTTTAATAAATGATCTATTTTCATTTTAGGTATATTTCTAGTATTAGAAAGATTATTGAGTTATAAAATGTGGAAATTAGCATAATAAATAGCCTTGTAAGATGCAGAGGAATAAAACTGCAAAAGATTTTAAATAATAGTCGCCATTTTGAATTCCTATAAATTTATGTGATACCTCTATTTCTTACATGTATTTTATTAATATAATATAGATACTGACTATTCGGGATATCCTTATTACAAACGTTTTATCCCACCTAACACTTTCATTAATAACACTTGAATTATACGGTGATCGTTATAAGATTTATATGCAAATTACAAACGTATATTTTCTTGTTTTGGTGTGTCACAGGAAATAAGCGATAAATACTATGTACACCTTATTATATAATAAGTATTTGGTAGCTCATTGTAGTATTAACATTGATGTATATGAATTTTAATGTGTTTTAAAGAATATAACATCATTAAGAAACATTGGAAACGATTTGGCCACTACACAATATTGTAATGTATTTTCTTAGCGCCCTGTAAATAAACTATAAAAGCTATACACTTTTATACACTTACTACGAACATGTTATTATAAACTTCATAAAATATATAAAATAAACATGGCAATCTGGGAACATTTAAGCGAGCTAGAGCATGGAAGGACAGGCGGACAGACAGACAAACAGACAGATAAACAGAATTCATACTCTCTTTTAAATAATGTTGAATAGTGTTAAAAACAAAAACTTGACTTTAAAAACATCGAAATCTCCATGAAATGCACATTTATATTAAGCATCTTTAGAAAATGACGCCATTTTGAATAACAGCCGCCATCTTGAATTCAGACGACTTTACGAGATGCCTCCCCCTCTAATATGCATTGTATTATCATAAAGTACATACTCACCAAGCGGTATGTTCTTATCACGATTTGCAGTTTTCACCTTATTTTTGTCGCGTAGCACTCGGACTAATTACGACACTTTCACTGACTAATTTAATTTTTTTATTTAGTAACTTCTTTGGACAAATTAAATTTGTTACGTTTATGGTATGATACTTTTCATATGGTAAAATATTACTTACCTGTTACTTATTTTTTTAGTATAAATACGCAAAATAAATATGTTTAACGTTACGCCAATTACTGTTATATGTATGTATGTACCGGGTGTCCCAAAAATGACTGATGGATTTTAAAATTCAATAACTTGCAAACGGTGACGGCTATTTAAAAAATTTTTGCAGGAGGTTTATGTATAATGTCAGGAGTTTTTTTATCGTAATTTTTTTATTTTAATACGAATTTTAAACAATAGGTGGCGCTGACGACGATTGAAGGCCAGGTCGACGCTTCACTCAGCACTGATCACCTGGCCTTCAATCAAGGTCAGCGCCACCTATTGTTTGAAATTCGAACTAAAATAAAAAAAATTACGGTAAAAAAACTCCTGACTTTATACATAACCCTCCTGCAAAAATTTTTTAAATAGCTGCCACCGTTTGTAAGTTATTGAATTCTAAAATCCATCAGTCATTTTTGGGACACCCGGTATATATATATATATAATAATTTTTGTGTATACAGTATAACCTCAAAAATACAGCATAATCGGGACAGGGACTATATTTTTTAAAATCAAGGATTTCTGAAAGACTATCGAAAATATTTCCAGTATTTTTAATGATGCCTTTATTCATAATTTAATTTATAATAAAGAGACGATTATGTGATAAAAAAATAAATATTAAAAAGAAAATTAATCTTAATTAACAATTTTTCTGTTACAAAATGAAAAAAATAATAACAAAACAAATTTACAGCGATCATTATCCGTCATGTGTGGTTTTTCATTTTAATACTTGGGACAACACTTTTTATATAAAATACTATTTTCAGATTCCGTTTTTTAATGTCATAAACTATCAATGATCCGATTCTATATTCAGAACACACAAATGTTTCCACAAAACCTTTTTAACTGTCTAATCAAGTTCACTTTTTCTGCGACAGACAAATTTAAATGCTTTATTTTAGAAGCATCATTCCCTGATTTTGAAAAAGGCTTCATAGTAGCTCTAATAAATAAATGAATAAAAACTGCCAAAACTTCAGAAAAGAAAAATTCACGTGTTCATCCTGGTATTCTTTTTTTCTCCCAAAAGTTAGGAGTACAATAAAAAGGAGAAAAAAGACGACTTTAGTGCGAGATTTCTGAAAGCCTGATTTTTGCAATTACACTGTAAAAAAAAAAAAAAAAAAAAAAAAAAAAAAAGGGTCGATCTACTAAAAAAAATTTTAGCGATCTTCGCAATTACAAAAAAAAAAAAAAAAAAAAAAAAAAAAAAAAATTGTAATCTTAATTGGTTACAAGAAAATCTGTAAGAATTACTAGAAAAAAAGATAGCAACGAATAGAGTTAATAGTTTTACATTTTTAATAGCTATTACTAAAACTCACTTGGTGTTGCCGTGGTACTATAGTGGTCATGGCACCGAGCTCCAGGCTGGAAGGTCCCGGGTTCGATGCTGGACACCACCAAATACGCACGGAATGTATGCAGTGTAAGTACTCGTTAAATAAAGGGATTATAAAAATAATGTCGGAGCGGGTAGCAATGTTTGGTGTTGCCGTCTATTGCGGCTTTGCTGAAAATCTAACGCTTTTATTAAAAATAATTTTGGAGCTATTTTTAAAATTTGCTTGGTGGCTCATACTAAAAAGTTTTAAGTTAGTTATACAAAAAAATTCTTTTGTTCAGTTTACAAAAGAAATGTCTGTTTCACTTGCAAAAAAAAGTTTGTAATGGATACTAAAAACTTCTGTGGAATACAAATGTACTAAAAATTTTTAGTAACCTCTTGATTTTTTTTTTTTTTTTTTTTTTTTTTACAGTGTACACTGTAAATTAAAATTTTCACATTTACGATATGATATTCTTCACACAGTAAAATGCTTTGGGAAATACCCGTTATATATATAATATGTAACAGCTTCAAATGTTTTTTTTAAATAAATACGAAAACTTTGTGACATTTTCACTGACTAATTTTAGTATTTTGTATTTAGTGACTTATTTGGACAAATTATATTTGTTGCGTTTACGATATCGCATTTTTCATATGATAAAATATTTTGATTAGTACCTGTTACTTATTTTTTTAATATAAATAAGCAAAATAATGCGTTTATCGTTATGCCAATTACTGATTTTAGATTTTCTTTTTTTATTATTATTAACTTTTGTGTATAGATTAAATTTTTTCCATTTATGGTATGGTATGTTTCACATGGTTAAATGCTTTGAGAAATGTCCGTTATTTATTTTATTTTTATTTATTTTTTAATATAAATAAACAAAATAAATGTGTTAATAATTGCACAATGAAACCTTATAAAAGTTTCATAATCCATGAATATGTAAAAGTTTAACATGTTTTTCTAAACCAAAGTGAAAAATGTAACATTACGCTAATTGTTCATTTTAGTTTTTTTATTTTTAGTAACTTTTATGTATAGATAAAATTTCTCACAATTATTGGTGTGATATTTTTCAGATGGTGAAATGTTTTGTGTAATACCTGTTACTTATTTTTTAAATATAAATAAGTAAAAAATGTTAATAATTACATAATTATTAGATGGTAATAGCGTGTAAATGTTTTACATAATGATTACTTGATAAAAACTTCATAATTCATAAATATGTAAAAGTTTAATGTTTTTTAAAACAAATTTGGAAACACTAAGTCAATTGTTAATTTTAGTTCTTTCATTTAGTAACTTATGTGTATACACTGTAAAAAAAAATTCAAGCGATTACTAAAAATTTTTTAGTAAATTTGTATTCCACAGAATTTTTTAGTAACCATTACAAACTTTTTTTTCGCAAGTGAAACAAACATTTCTTTTGTGAACTGAACAAAAAATTTTTTTGTATTACTAACTTAAAACTTTTTAGTATGAGCCACCAAGCAAATTTTAGTAATAGCTCCAAAATTATTTTTAGTAACCATTACGTGTGCCCGAAGGGCAGAAGCTTCCTTCGAGCTGCATCCAGTGGGTAAAAAGACAGACTTCTGAAACGGAAGATTTTCGGTAAAGCCGCAACAGATGGCAGCACCAAACATTGCTACCTGCTCTATTTTGACATGTCTCTAAAGGGCAGGGAAAGTTCAGAGATCATTACCCATGGTAACTGCTACGACAGGATTTTCATAATCCCTTTATTTAACAAGTACTTACATTGCATACATTCGGTGTATATTTGGTGGCGTCCAGCATCGAACCCAGGTACTTTCAGCCTGGAGTTCGGCGCTATGACCACTGGGCTATCACGGCCACACCAAGTGAGTTTTAGTAATAGCTATTAAAAATGTAAAACTATTAACTCTATTCTTTGCTAGCTTTTTTCTAGTAATTCTTACAGATTCTTTGTAACCGAGTAAGATTACAAAAAAATTTTTAGTAATTACAAGGATCACTAAATTTTTTTTAGTAGATCGACCCTTTTTTTTACAGTGTAGGTTAATTTTCTCAGAATTATGGTATGATATTTTTCACACAGTAAAAGGTTTTGTTTAATGCCTGTTACTTATTTTTAAAATATAAATAAGTAAAAAAAAACTGCTAATAATTACATAGTTATTACATGATAATAGTTGAGTAATAATGTGTAAAAGTTTTACATAATGATTACCTGATAAAAATTTCACACAATTCATAAATATGTAAAAGTTTAAAATGTTTTTTAAAATAAATATGGAAATACTACGTCAATTGTTAATTTTAGTTCTTTCATTTAGTAACTTTTGTGAATAGATTAATTTTCTCACAATTATGGTATGGTATTTTTTAAACAGTAAAATGTTTTGTGTACAGTGTAAAAAAAATTTAGAAACGTTTCTGAATTGTGCAGCTACGGTGCATGTAATTTTCAAAAACGTTTCTTAGTAGTTAGGAAACCTCTTTCTGCACTATTCAGAAAAGTTGTTGACTATTTTAGAAATTTTAATGTTTGTCTAAAATTTCTAAAATAGACAATAACGTTTCTGAAAATTGCAGAAAGAAATTTTCGAAATACTCAGGAACGTTTTTGAAAATTACATGCACCGTAGCTGTCTCATATATTCAGAAACGTTTCTGAAATTTTTTACAGTGTAATATCTGTTATAGTTTAGGATGTTCTTTAAAACAAATGTGAAAAAAATACGTCAGTTATTAATTTTAGATTTTTTTTCATTATTATTATCGTTTAAATTTTTTTATGTATAGATTAAATTTCTCTCATTTATGCATGATAAAATACTTTTTGTAATGCCTGTTCCTTATTTTTTAAAATATAAATAAATAAAAAAGGTAAATAAATGCGTAATTGATTACATAATAATAATTACGTAACTCATAAGTACGTAAAAGTTTAAAATGTTTTTTTTTTAAAAGAATATGAAAGCATTACTCAAGTTATTAATTTTAATTTTTTCTGTTATTATCATTTAAAAAATTTTGCGTACTGATTAAATTTTTGATGTTTATGCATGATAAAATATTTCGTGTAATGCCTGTTACTTCTTTTTAAAATATAAATAAGTAAAAAAAAATAATTACATAATGATTACATAATAATAGCTATGTAACTCATAAGTAAACATTATTTTAAACATTTAAGATGTTTTTAAAACAAACATTGCGCCAATTATTAATTTTATTTTATTATTATTATTATTATTATCATTTAAAAATTTTTGTGCATTAGATTTAATGCCTCACGTTTATGCATGATAGAATGTTTCGAGTAATGGCTTTTACTAATTTTTAAATGAAAATATGTAAAATACATATAATAATTATATAATGATTATATTACGCAATTTATAAACATGTAATCATTTAAAATGTCTTTAAAAAATATGAAAACATTATGCTATTTTTTTTAATATAAATAGATAGAAATAAATTTGAATGTAAAACATAAGTAAGTCAATTACGGAATTCGAAGCGATATTTTAGTCTGTTGCATTTTGTTTTTATTATTTATACGCTTAATGCTTAAGCGTACTTGTGAGTTAAAATTGTTACATGACTCATTTAAAATTGATAATGGTATAAAGTATTTATTTTTTATTCTTTCTATAACGATGTTTCATGAAAAGAAAGGATAATTTTATGTAATAAAGTGTTTTTAGATACAGTCGACTCTCGTTAATTCGAACTCATCCGGACCGCAAGAAATGTTCGAATTATCCGATGTTCGGATTATGGAGAAAATGAAATGAAAACATGCTTAATATGGTACTATTACAAAGGAGTTAATGTTATAGTTTTTTTTTTTATTTATTTAGTCTGTTATCATTAGAATATGATTTAATATTAAATTAAAATGTATAAATACATAAACTAATTAAAAAATTAGAAATAAGTACGATGGAAGAAAAAATTTAAAGCGTCACTGATTGACAGACGGAGCACCAAGGAAGTGCGTATGAAATGTATTGGATTATATGTATACTCGTTCGGAACAATTTTCACAAAAATCAAAGAAAGAAAGTTATTCAAATGGTCTGAAATCCGTGAGAAAGAAGAGAAAAATGAAAAATCGGAATTCTCGTAAGTTCGAATTAAACGAAGTAAAGAGAAAATGAGTTCGAATTAATGAAATTTTTTAACGTTATTCTGCCATTGAAAATTTCGGGACTTCATGTTTAGTTCGAATTAAGCGAAGATTCGAATTATCCGATTTCGAATTAACGAAAGACGACTGTATATGAATATTTATATTGGTGAATTTTACCTATAAATGAAAATAATTAAATCAGAAGCAAATAATTTTAAAGTGCGGATTGCATTTATGAAATTTATGTACGATAAAATACTTTAATTAATGTTTATTAATAGCTTGAAAAAATACAAATAAGTAAAATAAATAGGAATATAGCAGTGATATACATTCTGAAGAAAAGAGATGTTTTTAACACGTTCGCTGCCCCTTACGCGAAGATGTGATGACAGTTAATGCCGCACTGTAGAAGTGGGTTTTTCCCAGAAGCCGATATACTTTTTATAACAAAGAATCAGTGAAAGATTTTCCCGCGCCAGAGCGTGACTGGCTATTGGACATCACCCCACATCACTGGCTGGTGCGTGAGTGGCCCCTTAACGTAGGCGCCATATCACGCGCTTTCGCATGAGCGGCAGCGAATGTGTTAAGGGAAATCGATACCTGTCATTTTGATTTTTTAAAAAATGACAAAAATGTCGAATTTGAGATTTTTGTTTTAAAATAGGCCTTATGCTAAACAGGGAATTTGAGAACCACGAAAGTGCAGGTAGCGTCAAACCAGTATGAAACTGCATTAAACATTACATTTCCCTCATAAACTAGTGAGATGTGGCAATCCCAAAACTTTTTTCTATCGCATACATTTTAATACATCCAGAAAAAAGTAGCATAGCAGCGCCGCCAGTTAAGTGATTTACACCAAAATCTAATCAGTAACAACTTATACCAACTTCTAACTGAATCTCAAGTTTGACGAAAATCCGCGCATTCGTTTCTGAGATAAAACTATTTCAAAAAAAAAAAAAAAAAAAAAAAAAAATTCCGTGTAACATCGTTATCTGTTGGTTTATGTAAAGCAAAAACTATTCAGGATCAACTTTTATCAGATACTAACTGAATCTAAAGTTTGGTGAACCTCCGCCTATTAGTTTTTGAAATACAGCTATTGTGAAACGGTGAACAATGCAGTATAGCAGACGTCGCTTTGGGATATTTACACCAAAAACGAAGCAACACTAATCATATTAGGAACTAACTGAATCTGAAGTTTTATCAAAATCCTTGCATTTGTTCTTGAGATACAGCTATTGCGATAATCAAACCATCATGAGAATAATCCAGCATAGCAGCGCCACCTGTTGAGAGATTTGCACCAAAAAGTAATTAACACCAAATTATATCAACGACTGATTGAATCTTTTTTTTTTTTTTTTTTTTTAATCCGTGCATTAGTTATTCTTAAACAGTTCTGGAAATCACTCACTTCAAAAAAAAAAAAAAAAAAAAAAAAAAAAACTTTGATTTCATAAATTTGTCTTGAAATCCCAAAAATATATTGTTTTCTGTAGTTTCTAATGATAAAGCATGCTTTTCGAAATTAGGAATAATTCGAAAGAGGTTATTGTACATTTTCGTTCTTTGTTATATTACAATTTCGTTGAGTAAAAAACATTTATCCTTTTTCCTTATCCATTATATGTAATATAGGATAAATTAAATAATCGTTTTAAAAATCGAATTTTTTTTTGACTGATTTACGCGTTTCAAAAACTGGAGACTCTAAAAAAGATTTTTTTTTTTTTTTTTTTTTTTTTTTGAGAAAAAAATGGCCGTACGCCTGTCTATCTCCCGAACAAATTAGGATAGAGACTTGAAATTTGTTGTATACTTAGTATGTAATACTGGAAAGAAGCCTTTAGGATATAAGTAACTTTTGTTTTTAAAACGAATATGAAAACATTACTTCTGCTGTTAATTTTAAATTTTTTATTGTTATTATCATTTAAAAAAATTTGTGTATAGATTAATTTTCTGGTGTTTATGCATGATAATAATTTCGTGTAATGCCCCTTACTCCATTTTTAAGTATAGATAAATAAAAATAAGCTAAAAAATTACATATTGATTACATAATAATAGTTATGCAACTCATAAGTATCTAAACATTTAAGAGGTTTTTAGAACGAACATTACGCCAATTATTAATTACGAGATGGAATTCGTCGAAATTCGACGAAAGAAAATCTTTTAGAAAGAACGGTTTCATTGATTTATAATAAATCTACATAATAAATTACAGTAAAAAATACACCATATATTGTTTAGTTTAACTCTCAAACAAATATTATTTTAAGCTAAAATTAACAAAATACTATAAAACCCAATTATCCAAATTATTAAACAAATTAAAACCGAAATTCACCGGGTTTTATAACAGACGATACTTTTGAAATAGCATACGCATTTTATTTATTTATTTTTTTTAATTTTAATTTTAAGAGAAAAGGGAGTGGTTCTCTTGCGACAATTACAGTATTGATACTAAAATTTACAAAAACATTAATATCTCAAAATTAAATTGAGATACAGCTTTGAAACAAATCGCATTTAAAAGTCCATTTTTTTCTCAATACGACGGTGTAAAAATTTAAAATGTACGATGCTTAGAAGTGTAAAATTTGCAGTACCGAAAATTGCAAGGGAAAATGTGCGCATTTTAATTTCTATTTTCTTTTCTCTTTTCAATTTTAAAAGAAAATGGAGTGGTTCTGTTGCCACAGTGACAAAATTACTACTAAAAACTAATAAAAAATTAATATCTCAAATATAAATTGGGATACAGTTTTCAAATAAAATCCATTTGAAAGTACATTTTTTTTTCTTTATCCGACGGTGTAAAAATTAAAAATGTGTGATGTTTAGCAATGTAAAATTCGCAGTAGCGAAAATTGCAAAACCGAAATTGCTGAGGAAAGTGTTGCTATTCGCAAAATGACGTATGCGTTACGCACAGATACGTTTGGCCTTTATAATATAGATATTTTATTATTGTTATTGTCATTTAAAAAATTTTGTGAATAGAGTTAATTCTTCAAGTTTATCCATGATAAAATATTTCGAGTGATGGTTTTTACTTATTTTTAAATAAAAATATCTAAAATACGTATGATAATAATTGTGTAATGATTATATTACATAATTCATTCTTAAATATGTAAATTGTTTGAAATGTCTTTATAAAAGCATTATGCTATTTTTTTTACATTATGAATAGATAGAAATAAATATGATTATTAAACATGAGTAAATTATGTACGGATTTTGAATCGGTATTTTAGTCTTGTGTAGATTTTTATTTATTTTTTTACTTAAAAAAAGAAAAAGAAAAGAAGAAAAAAAGAAAAACCGTATCTGTAAGTTTTTGTTGTTACATTACTCACACGGAACTGATGATGATATAAAGTATTTTTTTTTTTTTTTAATTCTTTCTATAACGAGACCATGAAAAGAAAGGATGATTTTATGTAATAAAGCGTTTTTTAAATGTATAAATATTGATGAATTTTATGAAAAAAAATAATTAAATCAGAGGTAAATAATTTAAATGTGTGGATTAAACTTATGTACGGTAAAACACTTTAATTGATGTCTGGTAATAATTTAAAAAATAGAATGAAGTAAAATAAATATAAATGTAAGAGTGATATGCATTCTGAAAAAAGGAGATGTTTCTTAAGGCTCCTGTCCTTCGCCGGCAAAGTGCTCGCGAGCTAAAGCTATTCCTAGGGGGAGAATTATTTTCCAATATCTGTCATTCTATATATTCTATGTCATTCTATGTCATTCTATAACAAAACCAAAAAAAATCGAAGATTCATCTGAATAGGCAGACCAGCGTAGCGGGCGGCGCCTGCTAGTATATATATATATATATAATACCATTAAAAGTAAACAAGATTCACCACTGGATTTTATCAATAAAACAATGTAATATCTACCATTGTTATAACTTCGGATCTGCCAAAATTGGATTTTAGTTGGTATTGTTATGATACTTATTTATTGAAGTATTTAGTTAATAATATACTAATCTGAATTTAAAATAGGGGCTTAATTTATTAGAAATTATGTTTGTGTGTATTGCATATCCATTTGCCTTTCATAATTTTGGTAATCTGCCTTCTATATCACTTCAAACCTGGTTTCATTAGTTATCTGAGTTACTTTGGTTATATTTATAAAAGTATATACATATATATATATATATATATATATATATATATATATATATATATATATATATATAAAGAGCAGGGCTGTCCAACGCGGCGCCCTTTACAGCTTTTCTTGGCGCCCTTTTGAAGGTTTCCTTTTTTTAAGTAAAATACCTTTGTAAAAAATACTTTATTTAAAATATTTGATATTTCTTGAGAGATGTTTTAACATTTTCTACAAGTGATTATTGTCTCAAATGATTAAGTCTCACCTACCACTTACGCGACGGATTTAAAGAAAGGCAACAGCACATGATTAGTTTTTTAAAGAAACAAAACATGTGCTGTTGAGTTTCTTTACTAATTTATAATTATTCATTTTATGGAAATTATGACAATAGAAATTTATAAATGTTAGCAATATTTTTTTTAATATGTTTAAAAGTAAGATGTAGAAAAAAATAAAAGATCATCCCCCTCCTTCATGCACGAAAGTTCAGCATGTTTGTTATCGTTATTGACATTGTTTCATTTGCCATTTTATAAGACAGGATAAAGAGTGTCTTTTTCTCGCCGAGATCTTAGTAACTTTAGGTAATTTTGATGATTTTGTTAAATCTATAAAGTCGCACGAAAGGATTTCCATGAATGAAAATTATTTCAGGCTCTCTCTTTGGAACCACACGTCAATTTAACTCTGTACTTTTAATAATGACAAATTTGCACCTAAAAACAACAGCAATAAACAGTTATTGCAGAGTATTTTCGTCCCCCGAAAACTTGACAATATATCTGATTATCATTTTATTTTAATAATAGGTGATATTTCATTTTTTAGCTCTTTCCAATTCAAAAATGTTTGAGATAATCCCCTGGAAAAATGTATCATTATCAAAATTTACAATAATTTACAGTTTGTTTACTTTGTTTACTTTTTTTTTCTTTTCTCTCTCTTTCTCTCTTTTTTTTCTTTTTTTTTTCTTAATCATGGTATTTTAGATCTATAGGCGTATTATGTCTACTGCGTTATGCATTTGCCTATATGTATTGCTACTGATATTGAAAGATGATTTTTTTGTATGTTTCGAGACAAATAATGGCGCCCTTAACTGGTTTCCAAAAGCTAAGATGCGCCCCCGCTTAGTAAAAGGTTGGACAGGCCTGTAAAGAGTATCATGAGATTTCGTATGTGATAACTTTGTATAGGATTTTTTATATGTTTGTAACTTTAAAAAATGGTTTTTTCCATCAGCACTCATTAATTGTTTTTTCACTGCTGATTTAATGGACTAACTAAATATCCGATACTTATATTTATAGAAAAAAGTACTCTGTATAAAGGATAAAAAAATCTATAACTAAATATCCGATACTTATATTTACAGAAAAAAGTACTCTGTATAAAGGATAAAAAAAATCTATAGCTAAATATCCGATACTTATATTTATAGTAAATAATACTCTGTATCAAGAAACGTGGGAAAAAATCTATTTCCAAACAAGGAAAATGAAAAAAAAAAGGGGGGGGGGGAGAAAGAAAGAAAATTAAAATTGTTACATTTCTTTTAAAATTCAATTTAAAAAAATAGTTATTACTGTATTGAGAATTTAATACTTTTTAGCTCACAGGCTATCAAGCTTATGTTGTCTGCTCGTTCTGTATGTATGTGCGTGCGTACGTACGTAAGGCGATAACTTCTGATAAAAGTATCCGATTCGCTTGAAATTTTGGATATAGTTATATTCTGATGAGGCGCTTTCCTGATTAGTTTTGGGAGTTCATTGGATAAGTATAAAGAGGGGAAACCGTGGGCTAATGCCCCTTCCCTTAATTTATATAAATGAGTTTATCATGCAGAATATCTGTTTTCGTTCGAAATTTAGATATAAGATCCTTCTGATGAGGCACCTCCGTGATTTGCATTAGGTATTCATTGGATAAATATAAAGAGGGGGAACTGGAAGCTAGTGCCCCTCAACTTAATTTATGCAAATTGTTTTTTCATGCAGATTTATCTGATTTCATTGTAATTTTAGACATAGGATCATTCTGATATGGTCACCTCCATGATAAATTTTGCGAGTTCATTGGATAAGTTCTAAGAGGGGGAAACGGTAGGTAACCCACTCCCTTAATTTAGGTTAATGGGTTTTTCACTCTAAATTTAACAATTTGCTTCAAATTTTCGATATAGGTTCTGTCTGATAAGGCGCTTCCCTGATTTATTTTTGGAATTCATTGGATAAGTATAAATAAGGGATCGGTGGGACTACCCTTTTAAATGTAGGTAAGTGGTTTTTCATGCAGAATTAACCGATTTGCTTCAATTTTTGGATACAGGTTCATAGTGATAAGATGCTTCCCTAATTAGCTGTAGAGTTCTTTTTGTTAAGTATAAAGGGGGTTTAAACCCCTTCCCTTAAATTTGAGGAATGGGTTTTTAGACGTAGGTTTTTTTCTGATAAGGCGAATCTCTGAATAGCTTTGGAAGTTTAATGATTAAGTATAAAGGAGGCGGGGGATAATCCCTCTTAAATTATATAAATGGGTTTTTATTAAGAATTATCTGATTTGCTCTGAATTTTGGATTTAGATTTTTTATATAATAAAGCATATTGATTCTCCCTATAGGGAGCATCAATAAATTAATAAATTATTATAAAAAGGCGAAAGCTAAACCACAAAATTCTGGATTAATTGAAAGTTTCAATAAAGTGGGAGATCCTACAAAATTTAAAAGAGTTTCATTTCCATATTTAAAAGGCAGTTTTGAGAAGTTAAAATTTAAATTAAAAATGGAATTAGAAAAGTTGAACATGAATCTGATATTAAATTTGGTTGTACTAATACTGCTTTATATAGATTATATTTAAATGACGAGATAAAAATTCTGTTTAATGAAAGCAAATTATGTTTCATATCCAAACTGTTGTCATAAATCCATTAAAAGGGAGTCTATAAAAATTTATACACGTAAAAATGTTGTTTGCAATGATAATTTTTCTTTTAATATTCTTAAGTTATGATTAGTTTATAAATAAATTCCTCGTGAAAGCTTGAATAGGATGAACCAAGTTCATAATTAATTTTGATCATGGTCTATTTTTAATTTATTATTTTTACAATAGAGCGCATATGGTTATTGTTTTGCATCTCATTGTCGCGTGCCGTTTGTATTGACCGTGAAACGATTTATATTTTTATTTTTATTTTATTATGATTATGGTTCTTATTAGATGGAATCTAAACCAATCGTTGGGGCCACCGTAATACTTACCCATCATATATATGCATACATAATATATGAAAACAAATATTTGTAAACTATTTATAAAATGCATTGCAATTCCAAAACAAAATTTAAACTTGTATTTAAATATTTTTATTATGCATACTAATGCTCTATTAATGAGTTGCTGATGAATCTATTTCGACAAACTACTCAAGTAGTACTGAATTGCGAAAAAGAAACATCCTTATAACTCCAAAAATAATAATCTTATTAACTAACAGTTTATTGCGTCGGATAAAGCGTCTCATTTCCAATTAAAATATATCTTTGAATTGAAATTTGAATGAAATACAGGGTCATGAAAAATCGAAGAATGTGGAAAACAGGATTACAGATATCTCGGCAACTAATAACTTGATCGACTTCGTTCTTTATGCAAAATTTGTGTTATTTTATTGCCTTTTACAATCACTCCTTAAAATAGAAAAATTCGAAAATTTTTATGCACCTTTCATCAGTACGAATTTTTCGAGAGTCCGAAAAAAATAGTTCCGGATAATCGAGGCTACTGATATTAAATAGGCTTCGTTCCATTCTTACATACTAAGTACATACAAAATTTCAAGTCTCTATCTCAATTTGTTCGGGAGATAGAGCGTTTACAGACACACAGACAGACAGACGGACGGCAAAAAAAAATTCTATAAATATGTTTTTCGAAATCTCCAGTGTCTAAAACGTATAAATCCGTCAAAAAAAATTTTCGATTTTCAAAACGATTGCAAGACTAACCCTATACTACGTATGATGGGTAAGTAACATGTCAGTAATATTTGTTTTTAATTTTACTTACCCATCATACGTATCGTTTTGAAAATCGAAAAATTTTTTTTGACGGATTTACAAGTTTTAGATAGTGGAGATTCCGAAAAATGTATTTTTAGAAAAAAAATTTTGCCGTCCGTCTGTCTGTCTGTCTGTGTCTGTGTGTCTGTCTATCTGTCTGTCTGTAAACGCTCTATCTGCCGAACAAATTGAGATAGAGACTTGAAATTTTGTATCTAGTTAGTATGTAAGAATGGGACGAAGCCTAATCCATATCAGCAACCTCGATTATCCGGAACTATTTTTTTCGGACTCTCGAAAAATTCGTTCTGATGCAAGATATATAAAAATTTTCGAATTTTTTTTGTTCTAAGGAATGGCCGTAAAAGGCAATAAAATAACACACATTTTGCATATAGAACGAAGTCGATCGGATTATTAGTTGCCGAGATATTTGTAATCCAGTTTTCCACATTCTTCGATTTTTCATGACCCTGTATTTCATTAAAATTTCAATTCAGAGGTATATTTTAATTGGAAATGAGACGCTTAATCCGACGCAGTTAATTGTTAGTTAATAGAGTTATTATTTTTGGAGTTATAAGGATGTTTCTTTTACGCAGTTCGCTACTACTTGAGTAGTTTGGCGTTTTATATAATTTGTCGAAATTGGTAATCAGCAGTTCTTTAATATAGCATTACTATGTATATTAACAACATTTAAATTTTGTTTATGAATTGCAATGCATTGTATAAATAGTTTTCACATGTTTTATTTTCATATACATATCTATGATGGGTAAGTATTACGGTGGCCCCCAACGACTAGTTTCGTTACACCTCTCTCAAGAAAAATAAAATTGTTTATTTAAATGTTTACATGTAAAAGGTGTATTTCTTAAAATCTTGTGATTTAAAAATCTAAAATATTTAATAACTTTTTTATTCAAAATTACTATTTTCATAATACTATTTAAATTTATTAAATTTAAACACATTTCAGAAATTCCGAAAAAATATAATAATTTGGACAGAAAACAGACTATTTCTTACCCATCATACGTAATATATAGGGTAAATCTTGCAATCGTTTTGAAAATCGGAATTTTTTTTTTTTGACGGATTTACACATTTCATATAGTTAAGATTCCGAAAAACATATTTTTAGAAAAAAAAAATGCCGTCCGTCTGTCTGTCTTTGTGTCTGTAAACGCTTTATCTCACAAACAAATTGAAATAGAGACTTGAAATTTTGTATGTACTTATTATGTAAAAATGGGGCGAAGCCTATTTAATATCAGTAACCTCGATTATCCGGAAATTTTTTTCGGACTCTCGAAAAATTCGTTCTGATGAAAAGTATATAAAAATTCGCGAAATTTTTTATTTTAAGGAATGGACGTAAAAGGCAATATAATTATACAAATTATGCATAAAGAACAAATCCTTTGGATTATTAGTTGCCGATATATCTGTAATCTTGTTTTCCACATTCTTCGATTTTTCATGACCCTGTATTTCATTCAGATTTCAATTCAGAGATACATATTAATTGGAAATGAGACACTTAATCCGACGCAGTAAATTGCTAGTTAATATGATTATTATTTTTGGAGTTATAAGGATGTTTCTTTTGCGCAGTTCGGTACTACTTGAGTAGTTTGACATTTTATATAATTTGTCGAAATTGGTTCATCAGCAATTCATTAATACAGCATTACTATGCATATTAACAATATTTAAATATACGTTTAAATTTTGTTTTGGAATTGTAATGCATTGTATAAGTAGTTTACACATCTTTTATTTTCATGTATTTTATTATGTATATCCATGATGGGTAAAAATTAAGGTAGCCCCCAACGACTAGTTTTTTAATAGTAATAAGATTATTATTTAAAAAAAATTTACGAATTAAAACTGTGTAACTCATAAACATTTCAATAAATCAGCAGAAGAAAAGTCTAGTTTCTTTTAAACATTTTTTTTTAAATGTGTTAATGACACAATTTCTTATTCAGATACAAACCAAATTCCCAACAGAATTTTTCAAAGGAATTACTTTTGAGAAAAATCATAAAACAACTTTCAACTTACCAGGGAACTGCAAGAAGTGTAAGTCAACGATTTTGACGATCGTTGCAAAGATCTCATCGAGTGCAAAAAAAAAAAAAAAAAAAAAAAAAAAAAAAAAAAAAACCCTCAGTGGAATTACCCGTCGCAAATGAGCCGTTTTCGAGATATCCGGCTATTTATGTCACGTAGCTAGTGCACACTTAATGGGCGACCGCAAAAAAATTTATTCTCGATTTTAACGAAAGTGGTATCGTTGAAAAGATATCGTAGTGAGGATTAAAAAGTTCAATGGAAATAGCAGTCGGAAATGAGACGTTTTCGAGATATCCGACAATTTGTACAACATTGCTAATGCACACTGCTTGGAAACTGCATTAAGTGACATAAATTGTTGGATATTTCGAAAACGGTTCATTTCAGATGGTTACTTGCATTGAGTATTTTACTTCTCACAATGATATCTTTGCACCAACACCGCCATTTTCATCAAAATCGGGAAAACAATTTTTTGCGGTCCCCCAATTAAGTGTGCTCTAGAACAGCATACATTAGCTACATGACATAAATCATACGATTTTCGAAAACGGCTCATTTCCGACGGGTAGTTCTATTGAGTTTTTTCTCCCTCATGATGATATCTCTTTAACGATACCACTTTCGTTAAAATCGAGACTGAAATTTTTTGCGGTCCCCCATTAAGTATGCACTAATTACGTGACATAAATTGAGGATACCTCGAAAACGGCTCATTTGCGACGGGTAGTTCCATTGAGTTTTTTACTGCTCTCGATGAGATATTTCGAACGATACCACATTCGTCAAAATCGGTGACTTACACCTCTTGCAGTTCCCTAGTTAGTTTTTGAAAGCTTTTAAGATATACAAATGTTAAAAAACCCAGAGAAATAGACTTAACGTAAAGAAATTATGTATTAATTTAAAAAACAGATAATTATTACATTTTATACCTTAGATTTTGTTACATTTGATTCTTTTTTCAAGTGCATTAATTATTTTAAATTTTTCCTTAAAAATGTGACTTAAATATAAAAATAAGTAATTTAAGAGCTCACACTAGTTACTTAAAAAGACCCGGATGATAATGTTAAATCTATGGGAGTGTTATTTTCAAACATCTTGCTCAAATTTTAATATTTTTACATGCTTTTTTTTTGGGGGGGGGAGGGGGCCCGGGCTAGGTTTTATTTTTTTCGATTTTGGTTTAAGATTTTTTTTAGAAAGTTACTTTAACTTTCGGAACCGGTTCTGAAATTGAAACTACCATGATATAAAAAAAATATAACCAAAATCGGAAAAGTAAAAACTAGCCCGGTTGTAGATCGTCGTCAGCTAAAAATTGCGTAAACATATTAAAATTTGAGCGAGATATTTGGCGTATCTTTGTCGGCCGATTATCTACGCTAGGGATATAGGCCCAGGGGGGAGTGCCCTTCGTGGGTGTCTTTCTAAGGGAACCTAACCCATATTTAGCAAGGTTCGAAGAAAACCACGAAAACCCCGAACGGTTAGGCCGACAGCCGCGATTGGGTTCGAGCCCAGCACCTGCTGTCTACCAGTTGAGAGGTCAGAACCTCTCGGCCACTGGTGGGGCGCGCGATATTTGGAAATAGCGTCCCCTATAGACTTAACATTATCATGCGGGTCCTTTTGAGCAACTCGAATGGCATCTTAATTAAAAAGATTATATATTTAAAAAATAGTAATAGTGCCGTTTTCTTAAACCTTTTAAAATTATTAAATATAAATGCATTTTATTAATTCTATAATAAATATCGCAACGTTATATAAAAACTTTTCTTAACAATAACATGAATAGTTTAAGAGTTATATGTTTAAATATGTAAACAACTCTGAAAATTGCTGAATAATAATAATTCTTTAATTAAAACTGCGTAATACATCAAGTTTAAAAGAAATCAGGATAAGAATAGTCTGTATCCTTTGAACGTGCAAACGTGCATTGAAAATTTTATGTCTGGAATTGTTATTTATTGATGTATGAAACATATTTCAAGGCTATTTGTTTACTCTCTGAGATGTTCCTATATCAAACGAATAAAATACTATACGCAAAATTTTTATCACTTTCTAGCAAATTACTTGAGTTGGAAAATATTTATTAACTCAGTTTCTCTGCGCGTCTGGCCGTTGTCTGACTTTTTAGGCAACTGATGTATGTTAATGACCTATACCATAGACTAATTTATAACACTAATCGTGTTATAAATTAGTCAAATGTAATTTCGTATGCAGTGATTGTCTGCAATTCCATATATTGGCCTTCGATTTATTCTGTTGAGCTGATCCAGAGTATCAGACCAGATTATATGATCGTTAAAGTTAATTGGGTAAAATAGTCCTCCAGTGTTCGTGTCTGGGATGGCTCAGTTGGAAGAGCATTGGCGGCTTCAGCCAATACATCCCTGGTTCGAATCCTGGCCCGGACTTTTTTCCCCCACATGGGAAATTTACAGACGTATACCATAGCTGCGAACTTTTACTTTTTTTTTTTTTTTTTTTTTTAGCATTAAAACTTTATAGTAAATATTGTATTATTTAATCATCTAAATCTCACGATTAATCAAGTCAAAAGTTTAGTAGTATGTCATGTTAGGCGTAAGTAAATATTCCGATTATAGAACCTGTGGAAATATATGATGGAAATAAATTATTAAGTATTTTTTTCCGGTCCATAATTACTTCAAAACAAGAAAAGGCAATAAGTTTTCTTTTGCTCGATTTCATTATGACCTTGAAGAATTGATGAAAAATTGTGAATTGATCTGACGCAACATTGTGGAATTATTTAATAGAAAAAATTGTGCAAGAACATAAACTATTGACTGATAAAAACATTTTTTGTTGCTAGTTTTTTCCTTCTTGGGGCGTAATTTTTTCATTTCTCGTGATGTAGATCTATAGATAAGAAGAGCAAATTTTTGCTCTGGTTCTTAATCTTTTATGTGAGTTAAATAAAAATTCTGTGATGAAGTATTTAACACAATTATTTGAATATAATTAATATGAATATGAATCTTTTCTAATTACAAGTTTCTAAGTTGGACATCAAGTAATTTTGTGGATAAAAAAGTGTACCACATAAGGATTTATAACGTTCAATGCATTAAACAGTATTAAATAAAATACTCACCACTCAAAGGATCAGAAAGGAATAAGTTCTTAATTTTTGTACCTCTCAATTAAATTTACAATAAAGTGAAAGGAAGTACTATATAGAGGTAAGAGGAAGTACTATATAACTTATTCATGCCTTAATATTGTGGATGTAATATCTGTAACTATATACGCATAATCTGCTTTGTATCACATCTAGTCTTTTTCATTTTCTATAAAACATTTAAAACTATCCCATTGTAGTATTTTAAATTCTAATTTTAAATTAACGGACAATTAGCAGTCAAGAATTTCCGTGCATGATTTACTTCGTTAATAAATATTTTTCTATATTCTGTCGACATCTATCGACAGCTAGTTTAAACAAAGAAACTTTCTGTTGAAATTGAACCTTTTATGTATTTTATCAGCTTTGAAGGTTTTACAAATTAAATGAATATTTCTTTTCAATTCTTAAAATATAAGGAATGTATAACTTCAGTACAGCATAATTTAATTGTATCAATGCAGATTAAATTTTGAATTTTAACATAGTAAGTTCGTAGCGGAAAGTCATATTAATGAAATTAATAATTGCAATTTACTTTGAAAAACGGTGTAAATTAAAATACAGTCGACTCTCGTTAATTCGAAATCGGATAATTCGAATCTTCGCTTAATTCGAACTAAACATGAAGTCCCGAAATTTTCAATGGCAGAATAACGTTAAACTTTTTCATTAATTCGAACTCATTTTCTCTTGACTTCGTTTAATTCGAACTGACGATAATTCCGATTTTTCATATTTCTTTTCTTTTTCTCTGATTTCAGATCATTTGAATAACTTTCTTTCTTTGATTTTTGTGAAAATTGTTCAAAAGAAATATACATATAATCCCATGCATTTGATATCCACTTTCTTAGTGCCCCGTCTGTCCATCAGTGACGCTTCAAATTTTCCTTCCATTGAGCTTGTTTCTAATCTTTTAATTAGTTTATGTATTTATACATTCTAATTTAATATTAAGTCATATTCTAATGATAACAGACGAAACAAATAAAAAAAACTATAAAATTAATTCCATTGTAATAGTACTATATTAAGCATGTTTTCATTTCATATTTTCCATAATTCGAACTTCGGATAATTCGAACATTTCTTGCGGTCCCGACGAGTTCGAATTAACGAGAGTCGACTGTAATTAAAAATTTACTGCTTAACGTATTGTAGAATAATTCGAAATTTCTGAGTAGTAAAATAATTTTTAAATCACAAAATTAATATCGGGTTAACAGTAATGTATATAAACAGCCTTCTATTCAGTAGCATACATATATAAAAATACTTTATAATTTTTTTTTTTTTTTTAGAATTAAATGTAAGTTTTCGTATAATACATATACGAAACCTTACAAGTAGTATAGTATAGTAGAATAGTTACAAGTGCATTGCAACTTTTACCATTCTTGTTTCATTATGTTATATTTTAAATATGATTTAAAATTACAGTTTACTTAATATTTTTGTTATAGTCATTAAAGACTAACGAATAATACTTTTTGATTAACGAAATGAAAAAATTATAAAATAATGCATCTTTTTTTTCCCCTTTTCGTCAGAAAAATATTTTTTTAGTGTAAAATTTTCATGATTAAATGTTGCCAGAAAATGCATATCTTTTGATAGAATTTTATATGTTTTGTTCTGAGCTTATATTTAAAAAGAAAAGACAAAGCCTATACCTTTTTCATCCGTTTTTTTTTTTTTTTTTTTTTTTTTTTTTTTTTTTTTTTTTTTAATTCACATTTATTGAGCATTTAGTTTTTTCTAATCTCAGAAGGAAAATAATAAAATACGGCATTTGATGCTGTTATCTACAATCAAAAATCGAAATAAATACAAATGATCATGTGATGCTTATGTTGAAGACAGCAGCGCCACGAAATGATTACCCTTTTTGAATAGTACTCCTATCATGGAAAGCCTATTTTCGTTTCGTACCCTCTATATTCTATCTTCATGGTCTAAACTTTGTTTTGAAGATTTGTCGTTCACATTCCGTCATTTTTAACGAGGTTATATACTAGATTTATGTACAGTCGACTCTCGTTAATTCGAAATCGGATAATTCGAACCCACGCTTACTTCGAACTAAACACGAAGTCCCGAAATTTTGCGATTTCTACAATTACCAAAATTAAATTGCGAAAATTACGCATTTTTCTGGAGTCGTGGGTCACAAAATTATGCCTTTCACCCATTTATGAAGCTGGTCAAGTTCATTTCATAATGCGCCTGACATGTTTACTTTCGTAAATTGTTTTAGGGGCTTCTGTGGCTAGGCTACGGTCCCTGCTCGCGAGCTAATGCTATTTCTATGGGGAGGTTATTTTCTAATATATGGTTTGATTTTGATATTTTTAAATTATTGTTCTTGCATTGGATAGCTGAGGTGCATCTCGACATCGCTCTTTTTATTTTATTTTATTTTATTTTATTTTTATTTATTTATTTATTTATTTTTAGAATGCAGATATTTTTTATTAAGTTAGTTTCACTTTGAAAACCGGTTTCGAAATTGAAATGCCTTTTTAAAAAATAGCTGCAGCCAAAATCCAAAAAGTAAAAAAGGAGCTATGTCGGCATGTACCTCAGATATCCAATGCAAAAAATAATTATTTAAAAAGTCCTCCCGGCAATGCCGGGAGGAAGAGGTAGCTTTCATATACTTATATATTTATTTATTTATTTTAAAGTAAGTTACATTGTTCAAAAATACTAAGCTCAAATTAGTGGAAATAATCTTATAAAATTAGTGATTTTATAAGATTGAATACTAGTTTTTGTCAAGACTGAATATTAATAGGATTTTTTGGAAATTAGTCATCTTTTGTTCAACCTGGTTTTATTTTAAGCGATTTAGAGATTCACCAAATTCCACGATATCATAAAGTGTATGCCATTTTAAAGCAACATTGTGGATCGTTCAGATCAGACCGTTTCAAAATGTCAGCCATAAGCAAAATTCAAAGTGCTATAACTCAATCATTTTTTAAGATATAGACAAAATAAAAAGTGTTCTGGAATCGTTGTTTTAAGTTCTAACACGTAAAAGGAAAATATTTTTCAACTTTTAAGTTTTTCGCATTTAATTTTAAATTTTAAAATTTTTTAAAAATTTAAAATGGCCACCATTTTGAAAGAAAATGGTGGATGATGCTCGCCAACGAACTCGGTCGAGACATTTGTATGTACTATGTACATACCAGGTTTCATTGAAATCGGTTCATAAATGCGCATGTTATCACGTGACAAATATCAGATCGTTTCAAAATGTTAGCCATAAGAAAAATTCAAAGTGCTATAACTCAATCATTTTGTAAGATATAGACAAAATAAAAAGTGTTCTGGAATCGTTGTTTTAAGTTCTAACACGCAAAAGAAAAATATTTTTCAAATTTTGATTTTTTCGCATTTAATTTTAAATTAAATTTTTTTTTAAATTTAAAATGGCCATTATTTTGAAACAAAATGGCGGATGATGCTGGCCAACGAACTCGGTCGAGACATTTGTATGTACTATGTACATACCAAGTTTCATTTAAATCGGTTCATAAATACGTTAGTTATCGCATGACAAAAATCAGATATATATATATATATATATATATATGTCAACATTTGAACGGAGGGTGGTTTTGGTGTCTGGGGGTCATGATCGGTGAAAATATACCAAAATTTTCCGGAAGTGCTTTCCTCCGGACGACTGCAATAGGTAGCTTTTTACTTTTTGTAATGAAAGCTACCTAAAATGCCAAAATGCAAACCAGTTATTAGAAAATAACCTCCCCATAAGAATAGCATTAGCTCACGAGCGTTTCGTCGGCCAGGGACAGTAGCCTTAAGACACCACATCGCCAATAGCTTGAGAGCATAGGAGGTTTGCGGGTTCGACTCCCGCAGTTTCCGTTGCACAGTCTTTATGCAGCTCCTGGCTGAAATTTTGTTGTAAATGTTCTTGTACTATCTCGTCGTTGTATATTAACGATGATTTATGAGCGGGCCTTCACATCAAACACACAAGTCAGATGTATGTGTTCAATAAATAAATAAATAAAATAAAAGTTGTCTTAAATTTCATATTCCATGAATTTAACTTTCTTTCTGTATTGAAGGGGGCCAGATTTTGGTTTGAAATGTCTAAAACTTATATTTTAATTGCTTTTCGTGTATTTTCACAGTGTTTTCAAATTGTCTGGCTACTAAATAGATTTAATTATAGTCAACCTGATCATTGAATTTGATTTTTTTTTAAATGTTAAATAAATAATTTTGAAATCACTGCATGTTAATGGTATGCTCAAATTTCTCTATTTTAAATAGTATTGCGCAGATAAATTTGCTTATCCAACTAAATTTTCTAAATATCCTGTACTCTTTCAGAGATTTTATTTTTATTTAATAAGATATCTCTTTCCTTCAGCGTTTTTTTTTTTTTTTTTTTTTTTTTTTTTTTACAATCGTTCTATCTTGGGGGAGAAAATGTATAAATATAAGTAATTTTATTTCAGTATCACAAATAATCTTCTAATTTTGCAAGTAATTAACCAATGGTAAATTTTAATTAACTTGATAATGTAATCTGTATACAGTAAAACCCCGATAATTCGGATTAATTGGGACCAGACCCAATCCGGATTATCCGGAGAATTAGAAGTATTATGCGTACCTTGTAATAATGATCTTTTAATAATAATACACCATTTATTATGGAATTTTTTGAAATAGTTATTATCCTGAAGAAAAAGAAATAGATTACATTTCACACATTTTATTCTTGATTTTAATTTGCATCCTTCCATGCGTCTTCGAGATTGATATACCCTAGCAACAGATTCTGGCCAATGTCCAAATTCATCAAAGCGAACTTCATTTTTAGGAATAGACATGGTTATTCTCCTTTTTTTAGAAGATGTAAATTCATTGGATGATTGCTCTGATTTTCGTGATCTTCCAACAGCAGACTTTTTCATTTCACATTTTATAAGGACTTCAGCAATGTAAAGACAAAATTCGAATAAACTCATTTGATCTCTTTTCGGAATATTGAAGGATCTATAACCTCTTACAGACAAAACACAACTATCTACGGTAATTAAGTCGAGAAAGTGAGAAGAGATCCGAACTGACTATTTACGTGTTCGCATCAAAGAACCTATCGTTTAGATTGATTCCACCTGTGCTTTAAACATTCTTATTATAGTTGGTCTGGTTGTAACCAGGTTTGTAACCAACCTTGCCTTTTTTTACCTTTACAGCAGCGCTCACTTGTATCACTGGACTCACTTCCACATGTGGTGGACATCATATGCACATATTTATTGTCCTTCACACACATCAATTTTAATTTTGTCACACCACAATTTTAATATCTGATCCAAGGCTAACTTATCATAATATAAAGGCTTGTCATTCACCAAGTTTCCTTTGACCGCAGTACAGGGGGCGCTGAACTACATGATTTTCACGTTGGTAGCGCCATCTAATGTTAGAAACTGAAATGTTTTCCATTATTTCCTATGGGATTATTAGCAGTAGAATGCACCAGGTGGCGTTACATACGAGACAAAGTCATATAATAAGTTGGCAATTATAGGGACAATTTCAACAATAGATTTTCTCCTGAATGCGAGGCCTTGATATTATGATAAGGGGGCCTTGATCTGATCTAGCAAACTCAGTCCACTCAGTACGTTTCATTGCACTGTCTTTCACAGCATGCATTTTGTTTGCAACATAACCCATTCTATTAGTCATGACTGTCCCAGCGCACAGAATTCCCTTTGAAAGAAGATGTTCAGCGTTTTTCACTGCAGTAAAATATCTGTCAGTGTATATATCTCTAGTTTCATTTACGAGTACACTCTCAGTTATTATTATTATTATTTGATAACTGCTCCACCAAACTGTAAGGCTTTCATAGCTTCTACAAGTACGGCATTTTTTCCTGTGTACAAGAGAAAATCCAATACTACACCATCACTTGAGGCAAGAACAAAAATTTTATATTTTAGGTGTTAGGCTTCGAAGGAAGATATTGACGGAAACCACATTTTCCTCCAAACGAGATCTTTTGCACATCAATAGAGTTAAATTTTGTCCCAGGAAATTTAAGACAGGCATTTCTGACTACATTTAGTAAGGTACGTACTGTCCATAAGCAATCTTTAGTATCAGGATAATGTATTACAGAATCAGCAAAGTGTAAATTTGATCGCAAAAAGAAGAACATATCTCTTTTTACATTGCATTTGTTACTCATGATATGAGTGAAGATTTTTTTTTACTAATACATGCGGGCTTTTAAAATACTAAATACTATACAACATTTCAAACGTGTTAGAAATTGTTAAAGTTACTAAAAAGCATGACATATTTTAGCAGTAAATTCAATATACAGTCGAGCCTCTATATAACGAAATCCATCGTTCCAGTAAAAAATTCGTTATATAGAGAAATTCGATGTATAGAGTATGGTGTTAAAAATAGTATTTAATGTGTAAATTTTGAACAAATATTATTTTTGATCTTTTTAATTAAGGATTTGAAATGTTTAAAAGTATATATTAACCTAACATTTTATTTCTTACTTATTTAAGCAGTTTCAAAAAAGAGAAAAGACATTTATTTGAAAGCTTAATGAAAATCAAATGAGGAAGACTTACATAAATTTCAGAGGAAGAAATCTGTAATTTTTTGTTGTTTTGATTTTAAAATTACAATTGTTACGCTCTAAAAAAAAATTCTCAAATTTTAGCAAGGAATGAAAAATTGTAGTTGATATTTTCCTCCATTTGAAGGTCTCTCTTATTTGCTCTCATTGATTCCTCTCTTATATGTGTAACAATTCAATTGACTGTGTTTTGAGAAGGATGTTGAAAGGTGTGTGGGAGGTGGGATGAACTTGTTAGATTTAAAGAATAAGGAGAGAAGTAATATTTATAAAAAAAAAAAAAAAACCTCTCCACTGAACGATAAATCAAAAATAAGTGATGGAAAATTGATTCCATATGATTTCGAAGCTTTTTTAAAACTGAATAAATTAAGATCATTTTATGAAAAAATTCGTTATATGGAGATAGATATTTCGCTATATAGAGTCTGTTTTTAATGTAATCATGCGAAAAGGGGACCGTTCTTACTAAAAATTCGTTATATGGAGAAATTCGATGTATGGAGTTTCGTTAAATAGAGGTTCGACTGTATTACTTCATATTATTTTTAAAAAATGAAAAAAGTCCCTTTTAATTGTTTTGTAAGACTAAATAAAATAATTTATTCATTCCTATAAAAATTGTTAATAACCAAGTGTACACAATAGTTACACAGAAAATTGGTTTCTTTATCCAGAAATGTATAGTAAAGACCCAATGTACCCAAATGGGTACAACATATTTACACATGTTTTCAACATCCATGCACATGTGAACAACATTTATAATCAACTGCAAATCATTCTTAAAACATTATAATTTATAAA
Source organism: Maratus speculifer (assembly GCA_964019185.1). NCBI lineage: Eukaryota > Metazoa > Arthropoda > Arachnida > Araneae > Salticidae > Maratus > Maratus speculifer. The sequence continues at coordinate 111,301,533 of OZ025301.1, forward strand.
AAATGGAATAATTTTTTTTAATTTACTCACAAATTTGTATTATTCACATACTTTGGTGTGAAGTCGTTGGTAAATTGCTTATGTCTTCCATTTTTGAAATGTCTCATTTTCAATGTCACATGGTTTCTCCTTCTTTAAACGTCTAGCACATCTATTGGTAATATAGGACACTGTGATGTATCAAAATAGCGTTAGCCAAAAATTATGCACTTATGGGGTTAATTTTGCCTTTTTCTTTAATGTACCCAAATGGGTACTCCAGGACTGAAGAGGTTAAGCGAAACCCTCTGTGCGATCACACCTGATGACTTGCTATATCTTCATATGGGGTAAAAAATTACGTTTAAATGCAATATTTTTTAATCTGCATCTCTATTTTTTTAAGATATTAATTTTTCTGTAGTTTCTAACACCATTTCCTCAATGTTTTCAACTGAAGTACTCCGTTTCTACAGAAAATGAAGAAAAAATAGTTGGAAAATAGTATTTTTTTTCTATTTTCTCATAACAATTGAAAATAAATTATATAATTAAAATTTGTGCTATTTTGAAAAATTATAAATGAATGATATATGTTAAAATATGGATCTAAACTATATTTAATTTTCAGTATCCATATTAATGTTACGAACAAATGAAGGCATATGAATCATTAGATAACTGATTTCTTTCGTTGATTTTCTTGAATGATCGCATCTTTTTTTTGCTGGATTTGTGTATATTCTGCGATAGTGACGTCATATGCATACTTTTCTGTAGATGTTATTAAAAGATCGGATAGTACATGTGAAATTCTTCAGCGGATGTAGATGACGTCATTTTCTATAAAATAAAAGTGTGTGTTCAAAGTTTTAAAACTGAAATACGTTGTGTACTATCGATATTTATATTTCTCTCTCTATTTTTTTTCTCATTGGGGGCGACGCTAAATTTTAAAAAAACAGAAATTCTGTTTCCTAGTTTATTTACTTATTTTTAAGGAAGTCCGGGGCACAGTTTGAAAAAAAAAATATTTTGTTAAAATTTATTTATTTATTTATTTTTTTTATTTTATTTTATTTTATTTTATTTTTTTTTTTATTTTTTTATTTTTTTTTTGCTTTGATTAATTATTATTTGTAAACAAAATTACATGATTAAGCTTCTTATAATTAAAAAAATAATTAAAGATTTATTTAAAAAGTGGGGTAATTTAAAATTGTTGTAACTCGAAGTAATATATATTTTTTTCCTTAGAAAATTTTAAGATTTTTCTATCACGGACCCCCTTAACACTAGGTGCACGTAAAAATAGAGAGTAGTAAATGCGAGTACAGTCGACTCTCGTTAATTCGAGATCGGATAAAACGAATTTTCGCTTAATTAGAACTTAACACGAGGTCCCGAAATTTTCAATGTCAGAATACCGTTAAAAAGTTTCATTTATTCGAACTCATTTTCTCTCGACTTCGTTTAATTCGAACTAACCGGAATTCCGTTTTTTCATTTTGCCTTATTTTTTCACGGACTTCAAATCTTTGAAGTAGTTTTTTTTCCGTTCACTTTCATCAGAATTGTTCTGAATTAATAAACATATAATCTCACCCATTCATTTTGATACCCGCTTTCTTAGTGCCCCGTCCGTCCATCAATGACATCTCCACCCTTTCTTCCATTGTGCTGTTCTTAATCCTTTAATTAGTTTATGTATTTATGTCTTTTAATTTAATATTAAGTCATATTCTAATAATAACAGCCGAAATAAATTTAAAAAGTACTATGACATTAATTCCTTTTTAATAGTATCCTTTAAACATACTTTCCTCTGATATTTTCCATAATTCGAACATTTCTTGTTGTCCCGACGAGTTCGAATTAACGAAAGCCGACTGTAAATCGATTTTTCTCCCATTTTCCCCAATGTTGACTGTTTTACATGTGACTTCATAACTGTTGTCTCCAGTTGAAAAGGAAAATAACTTTTTAAAATTTAAATTGATAAAAACTATTTTTTTTTTTTTTTTTTTTTGCCATTTTTGTTTCGGAAACTGGTTTTTTGATAACGTTTCTAGTTCTAGTTGCGTTTCTGATGCCACTGAATTTTAATTTAAAAAATAATCATCCAATGATGGTAGAACTTTAATATTCAAAGATAATCAAAATAAATGGAACGCAAGTTCCAGAACTCGTTTTTTAAGGAGGGCATTCAACTCTCAATTTTAATAAACCGCTAAATATTATTAGAAAGTAAAAATGTCGTTCTGTTAAAAAAAAAAAGCATTTATACGTACATATACAGGGTAAAACAAAAAGAAAAATGTTTCTTAAAGGCTACTTTACTTGCATTGAAGCACCCGTTCGTTTGCGTTAATCCTATGGGAGAATTTTTTTAAACATATCTCGTTTGAATTCAATAATTTTAATACCATCGGGACGAGGGTCTTTTACAGTATTTTTAATCATTTATCGCCTGTTTTTCAAAACAGAAATGAATCGGGAAAATGCTCGGATTAAGCAAAGCAAAATTTACAATAAAAATTTACTGGACAGAATAATTAAAGATTTTGAGCGCCTTATACGGCATGTAGCCAGTCGCTCATCCAGAAAGAGTTAAACACTTTTTTTTTGGAGGGGGGGGGGGGGGGGGCTGAGATCGATCTATACAAAGGTTTTTTTTTACGTTTTGGGTTTACTTTTTTTTCATTTTTTTCTTTTATTTGATTTTCTTTTAATTTTAATTTTAATTTTTATTTTTTTTGTATTGGGGACCTGAGATCGATCTATACAAAGGTTTTTTCTACCTTTTGGGTCTACTTTTTCTTTTCTTTTTTTTTTTTATTTGAATAAGAATATTTTCATTTTCGATACTATTACAGAAAATGGTATTTTAATTAAAAAAGAAAAAAATTCTAAAATGTAAAGAAAACGGTATTTGTATTAATTAATCCCAGCTAACCAATGCAAAAAAAGAAACAAAAATCGTTTAAAGATATCGAAATTCCAAAGAGATATCTTTAAAATGATTCTATACAAAGGTTCTTATCTACGTTTTGGTATTTTTCTTTCCTTCTTTCTTTCTTTTTATGAGAATACTTTCACTTTTGATACACCCTTACTAAAAATAAAATATACTAATTTAAAAAAACCTTTTCACAAAATCTAAAATGTAAAAAAAAAAAAAAAAAAAAAAAAAAAAAAAAAAAAAATGGCTTTTGTACGAATTAATCTCACCTAACAAATGCAAGGAAGAAAAAATATCCTTCAAGGGTGTTCTCAACTGCTCCGCTCAACAAGCGCAAAACGTTTTGACACATTTACAAATTCATGTTTTAACGGAAAGTTATAAAATTGGAATGCCTGACTATGGAAGCGATTTCGAATTGAACTTAATTTTCTATTTTATTAATTAATTAAATTACCTACTGAGTTCTAAGCTATTTCGATAACGAGATCACCCGTCCGTTTTTCTCCTCCTTTTCGACCGGTTTTTCTGCTTTCGTCGGGATATGTGCTCAAAAACGTCAACTTTGAAGGCTTGTTATGAAAAATATATTGTGTTTTTAAAAAAACAGAAAATTGAGTGCAATTAGACAGTTTCTGAAAAACAACACCTGCTAGTTTCATGCATTTCTGAACGAAAATAAATTAATGCATGTGTCACAAAGTGGCCCTTTTTAATTTAAGAAAAGATAGTTAAAGCCGTTAAAGAAATTGAAATGCAAACGAGATAGATCTTTAAAAGGTTTTCCATAAGAATAATGTTACAGAACGGGTGTTTTCGCGTAAGTAAAGTAACTTCTTTACCTCTTAGCCCTTTGTATCATCCTGTTGCAAATCTGCAACATTACCCAAAAACTCAATGTTATTTCGACTGTAAATTTCAAAAGACGATTTCGTTGATTGTTGCTATTTTATTACACTGCTATTAACGTACTTCTTTCATGAAATCCGCAACAGTGAGCGATACTATTTTTTTATTTATTTATTTTTGTCTGGGGTAAGTGTACCAGTAGTGGACCATGTACCAATAGTGGGCCACCAGTTTTTAAAGTTGAAAATCAAGTTTTCTAGTCACCGCTGTCAGGTAACAAACTAATTGCTGATTGTCTGGAACCCTTATCTGATGTCAGGCAAAGGGACAACTTCAATATTCTCATAGTTTTTGAGCTGGAATGGTGTTTTTACAGACTATACGAAAAAACTAAATAGAAGCTAAAATTATTTTACGTAATCATCAAAACTTCTAAATATGATTTCATTATTGTATATATTTAAGTGTAGAAATGTAAAATTATATATTTCTGCAGTTTTTTTTTTTTTTTTTTTTTTTTTTTTTTTTTTTTTTTTTTTTTTGGAACATGATTATTGATTGACAACCTATGCAAATATAACAAATTATTTTCCGCTACATGCTATTGTATATTGTTCTTGGGTATTTTCTGGAATTTCAAAAACTTTTAGATTCCTAGTGGTCAAATTTAAGTAATATAGAGAAAACGATAAAAGCAAATAATATATTTCTTATGCAAATTAATGAATTTACATATTCTTTAATACCTGTGATAAAAGCTTAAACATAAATATTTTTTTTTCAAAAGCTCAAATCAACCTTATATTTTATTAGAAAAATAAGGACAGCGTTATTATATTGAAAAATATATGTTTTGTATTACAAATAATGCAATGTTCCCATTTGGGAACATTGGTGTTTAAACGGTTAACAAAGAAAAAAGTAAACGTGTTGTGAGAAAAGAAATCCACGGAGGTCGCTTTTTATTATTATTATTATTTTAAATATATAATTTGTTCATATATCTAAAATTTTAGTCTTTGAAACTATCATTTTCCAGATAGTCGTTGTAATTTGTGGAATTGCATTTTTTAAAATTAATTAAGGTGGTCTGGTGTAATAACGCCAGGCGGGGTAATAACGCCAAGTGCTAATATTTTGCATAATTATGAAATAATCTGGTAAATGACACCCATGTGCTCTGCGCCGAAGGGTTTTGAGTCATATAAATCGCAAAAAACAGCTTCACGTTAATTTGTTTCATTTTTAGATCTTATTTTTTTTACAAGCAACTAAAATTAACGCTTGATCTAAAATTTGCGAGATACGTTTTGTGATGTGAAGACTATTTTCTTTATCAGGAAATACTTTGTTAATTACATAAATTTGTAGTACATTTCATGGACTTTCAAAATGTTGTTGAAGATTTCGGATATCTTCTCGAGATAATTTGTAATTTAAAATGTACAGCGCAATAACTATAACGGGGTAGTAACGCCAATCCTTGGCATTAATACCCCGGTTGATTCCTTACAGTGGCCGAGCTACATCCTAAATACTGATTCAAATAAACACAGTTAAAACTGTGCAATGTTTCTAATAATTCTATTTAAGCGGGTTTTTTTTAAGCAAAAAAAAAAAAAAAAAAAAAAAAAAAAAAAAAAAAAAAAAGCTCACGGTCTGCACATTCTTTTGCCTCATCCCCCCCCCCCCACACACACACACCACCTTTATTTTTCTTACACTTTCACAAAAAATCGAAAATTTTCAATAGCTTAGAATGCAATTTGTCAATTTCTAAGTTTGTAGAGTTTGTATTTTTAGAATTGGGTAATCTACATGCAATTATTCCATCTTATTTCATAGTTTGTTTGCATGGCGTTATTACCCATATAAGTGGGTAATAACGCCAAATAGCATTGGTCAAGAAATCACGCAATTACATTTTATGAATACATATCTGTTAAATTATTTTTTATATAGATAGTCAATGAGTTGCTGTATCAAATCATACATTTGCTTGAAAAATACAAACTAAAACTGAGCCGTGAAAATTGGTAGAACCTTAACGTTGGCGTTATTACCCCAGGGTTCCTTATTTGGAAAGTTGTTGTCCTCGGCAAAAAATTGGGAAATCTGAAGTATATCTAAATTTTTTTATTGGTTGAATTCCGCATCTTATTTTATAAATTTTAAACTATTTTGAACTAATTTTTTACTTATTTATTTTCGCACCAAAGTTTGATTTATCACTCGATCAGCAACAAGCGATTTTTGTTGAATTAAACTTTGAAATAGTGAAGATAAAAAAAAAAAAAGTCTGCAGATGTCTACAAGTAAGGTACCCTGGGGTAATAACGCCACGTTAAGGTTCTACCAATTTTCACGGCTTAGTTTTAGATTGTATTTTATAAACAAATATAGGATCTGATAAAGCAACTCATTGACTATCTATATAAATTAAAATAATTTAACAGATATGTATTCATAAAATGTAACGGCGTTTTTTCTTGACCCATGCTATTTGGCGTTATTACCCACCTATATGGGTAATAACGCCATGCAAACAAAACTAAGAAATAAGATGGAATAATTGCATATAGATAGCCCAATTCTAAAAATACAAACTCTACAAACTTAGAAATTGACAAATTGCATTCTAAGATATTGAAAATGTTCATTTTTTGTGAAAGTGTAAGAAATATAAAGGTGTGGTGTGGGAGGGGGGGGGGATGAGGCAAATGAATATCAGACCGTGAGTTTCTTTTTGCTTAAAAAGGACCGTTTAAAAATAAAATATGAGAAACATTGCACAGTTTTAACTGGGTTTATTTGAATCAGTATTTACGATGTAGCTCGGCCACTGTAGGCAATCAACCGGGGTGTTAATGTCAAGGATTGGCGTTATTACCCCGGTATAGTTATTGCGCAGTACATTTTAAATTACAAATTATCTCGAGAAGATATCCAAAATCTTCAACAACATTTTAAAAGTACATGAAATGCACTACAAATTTATGTAATTAACAAAGTATTTCCGGATAAAAAGATAGTCTTCACATATACAAAATGTATCTCGCAAATTTTAGATCAAGCGTTAATTTTAGTTGTTTGTAAAAACAATAAGACCTAAAAATGAAACAAATTAACTTGAAGCTGTTTTTTGCGATTTATATGACTCAAAACCCTTCTGCGCAAAGCACATGGGTGTCATTTACCTGATTATTTCGTAATTATGCAAAATATAAGCACTTGGCGTTATTACCCCGCCTGGCGTTATTACCCCAGGGTACCTTATATTGTTTACAAAAGTACTTTTAAATTATCCGTTTGAAGACCGTTTTTTTTAAGCTAGGAAATTTATAATATGTACAAGATAATCGTAAACATTTATTTGTTGCAAATCTGCAATAACACATCATTTCTTTGAAAAAAATCATGTTTCTTTAGCACTTTCCAACAAAATTGAAAAATGCTTATAGTCCAAGAGCCGACAGCACAAAAACCTAAGGTATCGAGCACAATTGGAAAAAATCCTTTATTTTATGGAAGATCAATAATAGGGAAATCTAATGATCCATGTCTGCCGGAAGTGAAGTGGTGCATAAGCCGAAAATTAATACCACTAACGGCTCATTCGTAGGTTTATCATTGTGTTTGCCATTGTGTTTTCCTCATAGCATGCATGGTCACATCACATCTGTGACCAAAATGCCACCACTCAGTGACGTCGCATTGTAACTGAGATGTGACTTTCTTAAAAATTTTTAGAAAATTACAAATATTCTTCAAAACATATTATTTACTTTAAAAAACGTGTTTCTGGCAATTTAAATATCGTCGCTTTTGTCACAGTTTCGTTACAATGTTAATGTCAAAGTAATCATGAATGACACATTTTTCACAAATTTGTCACACCGTGACTTCACTAAGTGGCCACAATGTGACGTCTCAAACGAGCTCTAAAACGGCCATAACGATTTCACATTTTAGTCACTGTGATTTCACATCGACAATCGATGGTCACAAAGTCGCAATGTGACTTCACAACGACGTCGCAGTGACGTTACCATGCCTTATGGGATACAATCAAAGGTGGACATGGAAAACACAATGATAAATCTACAAGTCAACCAGTAGTGGTATTAATTTTTGGCTTATGCACCATTACAGTTCCGGCAGACACGGATCATTAGATTTCCCTGTTTCTGCTCTTCCATAAAATAAAGGTTTTTTTTTTTTTTTTTTTTTTTTTGCTGCTCGATAACATAAGTTTTTGTGCTGTCGACACCTGGATTATTATGCATTCGGTTTGTCTATTCATCTAAACATGCACTAACTCCCGTAAATATACTTGTATTTTCATGCAAATGATAAGGATTATATAGGGTCACCAAAGCATATTTGATATTGCATATAAAGTATGTACGATTAATAGTTCATTTACAGGGACAATCAAAAGAATTAGGTTACATTATGGTATATGGGGGAAAATCGTCTGGAGAGTACTTTAATGATATTACGCGATTTCAAATGTATTCAAACTGATATAAATCACTGAATTTTATTACAATCACTTTAAAAAGGGCATTCATAACATTAATTATTAATTTACAGAAACATACATAATAAATCGGTTGCTGTACTGTCTTTGTGTAATAATTGCTGGAAGGTACGTTTTGAAATTCGGTATGCGCTTTTAAATTTAATTAGTCCTTTGAATATTATTCTCTCTATATAAATTTTATACTTTATATATAGATCTGCACAAAAAGTAATCACATACCATTCTTCATATTAGAGGAAATTGCTGAAAGGGAATTTTCAACTAAAATATATGTACCTTTTAAATGAACTAAATTTTGGTATGTATGTTGTTAATATATACAAATCTCTATATCATATACAGGGCTGCTAAAAATTTCGGATAATTTTCCGATTGTAAATGGGAACAGCTGAAACTTGCTTTTGAAATGCATTATACATTTCATATGGTGAAATGGGACGTAATATTTTAATTTTTAAGCAATGCAGTTTTGTTATGTTATTCTGAATGTGTTAGAAAGTGCTTCATAATCTATGCTTGAAGCATGATTTTTTTTTCTTGTTTAAAATGTCGAAAGAGTAAGATATAAAATTTCTTCTAATTATTATTTAAGTTGCATTTTTTTTTCTTTTTTGGAAGAGCAATATTATTGTAAAAAGGCAACATTAGTCTGTTTCTATATTATTTAATTGCTATAGATGAAATTAGAGAACCCGCCCCTCCTATGTAAAATTAATACCAGGTCCAAAGTTAACACCCTCAGGGGGATACCTTCTTTAGGTATTCACGGGCTTCACAACCCCGGGCACCTGAGTGATCTTTCTCCTTTCCTTTCCCTCTTACTCCTATGGTCTTCCTTTCCTCTTTGTTTCACTCTCATTATGGTTTCCTCTACGGAGGTGAGGGCGATTCCGCATGATCTGATATCATCCTGTATATCCACTCATGGGGAATTGTAAACCACCCATGTGTTGGCCGAGCGTGGAGACTCGTGTCCCTGGAAAGGGGGATCCTGGCAGTTGAGGGAAACCAACACACTGCTTTAGCTTCTGCTTCAGGTAGACGGGAGGTGAATATTGGTTCCGTATGCATCAACCGGCCGGTCAGCTGACTTTCGTCATTGGTATTGCACTCGCAAATTGTAAAGGAGATCATACAGCATATTCCCGCACTTGTCCTAATTGGAACCGAGAAAAAAAAATACTGTTAAAATTACTCAAAATTTGTCTTATCCTGATGCCTGTAAACTTGTAGAAACCAGAACCCTTTCTGTTGGAATTTCTTACTCCAGCTTACGTAAGAGCAATCAAAATCCGTAAGACACATAAGTACACAAACTGATTCCTCATATCAATCGAGTAAATCAACCATAACGTAGTCAATCAGTGCTCCAATTAAAGAAACCCGTGATATCAGTTTTGGTTCTAAATGCTATGGGTCCCCTTTTTTGGAACGTTAGCTTCCATCCGCAGAGCCTGTTAAGATAATTGACCTGGAAAAACGGTGACAGAAATCACAAATTCAATCTAAGGCATCATCCAAACTCAAAACTGAGACTGACTGTTCCATCCCCAAAATAATACTTTAAAATCATCTGAACCACGGACTAAGATCAAGGCTGCCACAAGTACTAAAATACCACTACAGAGATCCGATACTATTTGTAAACCAAATTTAGAAAAATGCAAATATAACATTAAAAAAAATTGTAATTTAACAAATTACAACGACTAGTTGGAAAATGATATTTTCAAAATCTAAAATTTTAAAAACTTATAAATAAATACTGCATTTAAATTAATAATAATAAAAAACATAATTTTTAGGAGTATCATAACGAGTCATATAATATGTATGCCATGTATTGAACATTAATATTCCTAGACCAATGATTAAAAAAAGCCCCAGTAGGTTAAAGATAGACAACTTTAACTGTTTAAAATGTGCATCTTTATGGGGTGGAGTTTATAAGACTGACTTCTGAATGCCTCCCATCCCGTACGACATGGATTAAACATTAATATTCCTGGAACCATCACAAACAAATTTTTAATGAAATTTCAGTTTTACAATTTTCGGAACTGCAATTTTTTCAACTTCTTAACACCGCACATTTTAAATTTTTACATCGTTGCATAGAAAAAAATGCACTATTTAATGAAATTTGTTTGAAATCTCTATAACAATTTGTTTTTAAATTATTATTATTTTTTAAAGTTTGTATTACACTTTTTGTCATCGTGGCAACAGAAGTATTCCATTTTTGGACATTAAACTTGGACCAATCAGAAAACGAATAAAATAAAAAACAGAAGTATTCCATTTTTGGACATTAAACTTGGACCAATCCGAAAACGAATAAAATAAAAAACAGAAGTATTCCATTTTTGGACATTAAACTTGGACCAATCCGAAAACGAATAAAATAAATCAATTTTATTGCGGAATTGAACCAATAAACAGATTCAGATGTACTTTAGATTTCCCAATTCTCTACCAAGAACAACGACCATTTTTTCCAAATAGTTAAAGAAAATCTAAAACCTCTACTCCTGCCTCTCCATGGTGGAAAACTGTGGAAAAGGGACAGAAAAATTCTTCGCTCAGCACATGTATCCGAAATATTAAAGACCCGAAGCAGCTTCAGAACTATGTGGAGAAGGCCGTGGAGTCCGAGGCTTACAGCCAGTGTTCTCGTTGTTGCTCGCCATTGCGCCAAATTGCGACTCAATTCTTCATTTGGCGAGTAAACAAGCGATTAGATTCGCCAAATTGCTAGTGTTCAGTTTTTCCTTTTTTTCCTTTTTTTTTTAGTTTTTTTCGTGTATGTCTTTAATATTTTTATTTTTTTAAATATATTTGTATAATAACATATTTTTAATATATAGCGGATAGTTGAATTTAGATTAATAACAATCGTTGTCGCAGTTATAAAAGCTTAGGTTATTTTAGAACATCCTGAGAAAAAAAAAAAAAAAAAAAAAAAAAAAAAAAGGAGTACAATAAAGGATTAAAGATAATTTTTTAGTGCTGCACGGTTAATCTATTTGGCTAATTTTTTTTTAATTATTTGGCGAATGTTTTTATTTTTAATTAGCCAAATTACTAATGTTGGTCAAATGTCAGCGAGAACACTGCTTACAGCTATGACTCGGATTCCGAGGAAAATACTATGTTAGAAGAATATGTGCCTGATTAATTTTTTTTTTTTTTTTTTTTTTTTTTTTTACCAATCTGAGTTTTAATTATACACTATATGGCCAAAGATGACCGGCCACTTTCGATTTTAGACATTTTGTTAAATATCTAGAAAAATGCATGAGGAATTATCCTGAAACTCTAAGTGTGTAAACGTAATAATACAGGTGACACATTTCTGTGAAGATTTTTTCCTGGAACTCTATAGGGAATCGTCAACAAATTGAAAAAGAACGAGTATCGTTTGGATAACCCTGTCAAAACTAGTGTAGCAAAAGCGCTCAAACTGTAGATTATGATTAAGTGGCTTATTGTAATATACTGTGTTTATTTTTATGTGGATAGTATGTATACTCGTGGAGAAATTAAGGTTTTTATAAAACAGTCCCAAATTTTTCTTATAATTTGCAGAGTTTTTAATAAAAAATAATGTTCTTTTCTGAAAATATGACTAACAACTTTATGCACAATACCTTGCCATCAGAGTTAAAAAATAATAAAAATTGTATGAAAAAATGAGCAGGTTTAGTAAATAATTTTTCATTGCGCATGTGTCAACGATATCGAAATTTTATTTGCATATTATGTTATCTAAATGTATAGAGCAACTTCTGTAAAAGTTTCAAAAACATAGCTTAAAAAATTGTGAAAGTGATCGTCTATAGAATCAATTCAAAATCCGTTATTCCCAAAATAAAGCAAAGAAAGAAAAAAAAAACAGAGGTTTTATCCAAATATAGTAATACGTGCCATATTTTGTATTCTATATTGGCATTAATTAATGGATATATGGATACAACCCCTCAACCTTTTGCCTCACTTTGGGAATAATGGATTTTGAGCTGATTCTATAGGTGATCATTTTCAGAATTTTCAAGCTATGTTTTTGAAATATTTACAGAAGTTGCTCTAGACATTTAGTTAACACAATAATGAATAGTAAATGAAATTTTGATATCGTTGACGAATGCGCAATGAAAAATTACTTAGTAAACATGTTCATTTTTCATACAATTTTTATTATTTTTTAATTCGGTATTGTGTACAATATTGTTTGTCATGTTTTCAGAATGAAACATTATTTTATATTAAGAATTCTGCAAATTATAAGCAAAAAAACTTGGAAAATTTTGGGACTGTTTTTATAAAAATCCTAATTTCTCTACGAGTATACATGCTATCCACATAAAAATGAACACAACATATTACAATAAGCCACTTAATCATAATCTAAAGTTATAGAGCTTTTGCTAGATTATTTTTGACAGGATTATCCAGAAGTTATTCGTTATTTTCCATTTGTTGACGGTCCCCTATAGAGTTTTGAAAAAAAAAAAAATCTTCATGGAAACGTATGACCTATAAACTATTATACTTACACGCTTATGGTTTCAGGATAATTCCTTGTGTATTTTTCTAGATACTTGACAAAATGTTTAAAATCGCAAGTCGCCGGTCATTTTTGGTCATATAGTGTATATTAGGTTTTATGTAGTATCTGTCTGTTTAATTTTTCGTGTTATTGTCTTACTAGCTGCACCCGTCGAAACTCGACGGAAAAGAATATATATTAGGTATGATATATATCAATCTTATATAGACAGTAAAATACTGAGCGAAATAAACAATTGCCACCTCTTAAAATAGGGATAACATAGCTTTTCATGATGAAGATACACAAACTTCATAAAATAACAAAAGATAAGGAAAACAACTCATAAATTATTATGTTGGACTTAACTTCAGCTATAATTTTTTTTTAATGCGGTTTCTAAACCTTAAATATTATTTAAATGTCAAATTATTTAGGAAGTTAATATTATATCCCGGAAGACGAATTCAAAAATATCTGCATAGTTTATTTTTTCTCCGTTTAAATATCGCTTGATAACTGTACAATAATTATAATATCAATGAAACATTTTAATTATAATAGAAACAGGGACTTACTAAACTGCCTAACCAACCCACTACACATTTACAGCACTTGCAATAAATTTAATTTATTTATCGGTTTGTATCCTCCATGAACTTGTAAAAATTAATTTTATTGTTATGGCAATGGAAAAAAAAATTATATATCCGTTATTAAAAAGAATAAAATTTTTGTATTTGTTGCTAAAATGCAGATTTTTTTTTTTTTAAACAATGACTTAATACGATGAAATGATTTTAATTATTTTTCGATATCATGTAAGTTAGAAATATAGTAATACCGACATATCACAGGTTTTATTCTTTTTTTTTTTTCTTTCTAATATGACATTATTTACACCTTCGGAAATACTCATCTTTTCTTAAATAAAAACGTGATTTATGCAGTTATTTAAGAATTCTTTAGTTTCATAAAATATTCATTATAATTAAATAGAAATGGCGCAGTTTATAGAAATATTTTCATTTGTGCACACCACGAACCTTTAAATTAATAGAAGTTCACTTTATTTAGATGCAGGAATTAAAATAAGTGAATATGACATCATCACTGACACAGCTTTAACAATGTATATTATATTCATGGAATAAATTTATCTGGTTTCTGTATGACGACATTTTCTCCATCGACAAAATTTCACTTTAGATATTATATTTTATTAAAGTTTATCTTCTGTTATTTTACTTACATAATACTTAATAATCTCAGTAAATAATCCGTGTTTTGCAGGGAATAATTATGTGCAATCATTTTATTATGATTAAATTTAACGAAAACTTTTTTTTTTTTTTTTTTTTTTTTTTTTTGAAATGCGATTATATGTTTACCGATGAGATCTAGCTCCTGATTGGTGGAAAATAATGAAACAAAATAAATTTTGAGAAAAGCTTAACCTGTTGCCACTGTTTTGAAGAAATGTCACGAAAAAGCTTATAAAATTAAAAATAAAATATAAAAATGGAAATAAACTAAAAATTAACCAGAATGGGCAAATTTACACATGAACAGCTTTCATTTAAAAAAATAATCATCAAAATCGGGCCAGTAGAAAGCTCAGGGCTGATGACTAAAAAAACAGCCAGGTGTTTTAAATATATAGATTGTTTTAGAATTTTAACTACTTGTAGAATTTAAATCTTTTTCAATCGCATTGACTGGTTTTGATTGTATTTTGGTTTCATGTACCACCACATTTCCTTTTTCCATTTACTTCATGTCTATGACAGTCTTTTAATATAATTTTCACTTTTTATATATTTAACATTTTACATTTTAAATTACATTTTTAACTTTACTGTATTCATTACCATGTTCTTGATGCAGCATGTCCCACAGGTGACCTTGAGCCATAAAAGCCCATTCAACCAACCACCAACCAAAGCAAGCCCCCTCCCCCCCCAAAAAAAGGGGGGAGGGGAGTTCGTATAGAAAAAAAAGAGTTCAACAGAAAAAGTATAGAAGGCCTACTTAACACATTCACAAACTATATAATCGAAAGGCGGTATCCATTTTTGATACAAACAATTAAAGAAAATACTGTCAAAGTTAGCGTTTTGAACCGCAATTACGGAAGCGACAGCTTGAGAAGGGAGAAAAATCTCTATTACGTATCAAGAATCTCTTATATCTCAACAAGTATCTTATTTACCAATAATGGAAAACGCTGTTCGATTCCATACCTTTTCAATAGTCTTGCTTACCAATTTTATACCTTTGAAGTTAAAAATTAGTCAGAAAATGTGTCAAAATTTAGCGTATTTGAAAATTGAATTCAAGAATCATCAAGAAATAAATTTCCAAAGATTACGTTAACATAAGTTCTTTATCGCTATTAATACTTTTACTAGCCATGTTGTCTGCCTTAGACATCTTGAGAACAATTAAGTCTAATTCCGACCCGGCTCGGCTATATGTAGAAAAGCAATGCAAAACTGATCTGGGTCTGGCAAGAGTCTGCTAAAAAAAATATTAAGCCATGGCTATGGCTAGACACAAAGTAACTGTCGAATGACGATCTCTATACTCTACAAGTTACATTTCTGCATTGATTTGTCAAAGTGGTATCGACTCGTAACGGAAATTATACTTATTCTTGTTAAAGCCATATTCAGTGGAAATAGCTCATATTTTATCATTTTTGTCTAAATTTTTATAACGTGCCGAGAGTCTTGCTAAATTCTTTTATCGGCCGGACCCGGCTCGTACGGTCCGTTCAATTCTGTTTGCCGGCCTAGCCCGTTAGAAAATTCGGAATAATTCTGCCGGCCCGGGTACGGGCCTCGGGTCAGCCCAGGCCTGTGCAAACCTCTAATGTGCGGGATATAACAATGTTCTTTTTACATAATTTAATAGTCAACTCTCTAGAACAATCCATAAAAATAATCCAGACCGGTCATTCCATTTCAAGTGGTCCAGCACTGGTCGCTCGACTATTTTTTAAAAATCTGAAATTTTTTGTACAACAACCCTAACATGATGGAAGTTCAAAATGACCGTTATTTTAATTCTATTATTTTTTGTTTGTGCATGTCGGCCATCTTTGTTTCACCGTGTGCAGCGATTTTCTCAGATACTAGGATACACAAAATTGTAAATATCTCGTGTTCTATTTTCCCAATTGAAATGGGGTTTGCAGCATTTTGTTCAGAATAAAATAGGCTAAATTTACAGCGGAAGAAAAATTCTGAATATAAAATTTTTACAGATGAAATTTTAGCACAAAATTTACGATTTTTTCCAAAATCTATCCGTTTGCAAGAGGAAAATTTTCATGCAAGGGAAACTGTCAACCTTACACAATTTTTTCTACAAATAGTTCAAAAGTGCGTGTACTCATACACCAAGTCCCAGATCTGGGAGTTAATTTCTCTTTGCGAAAAAAATTCCGAAATTCGTCAAAAATTTCAAAAATCGCACTTTTTAGGATTTGATATCTCTGGTGGGGCATGAGATAAAAATCTGAAACTTTGGCCTATGATAGTATCATGTAGTAGCATTATGTACAAGAAATTTCAAGAAGGAGATTTGGCTACAAGTTGAGATAAGACATGGAAAATATGTGAAAACAATACTGCCAAACTATTGTAAACCTACTATGTAATTGTTCAACAAGACTGTCAACCTTGCACAGTTTTTTCTACAAATAGGTCGAAAGTGCGTGTACTCATGCACCAAGTCCCAGATCTGGGAAATGATTTCTCTTTGCGAAAAAAAATTCGAAATTCGTCAAAAATTTCAAAAATCGCACTTTTTAGGCTTTGATATCTCTGGTGGAGCACGAGATAAAAAATCTGAAATTCTGGCTTTTGATAGTATTGTGTAGTAGTGTTATGTGCAAAAAATTTCAAGAAGGAGATTCGACTACAAGCTGAGATATGACATGGACAGTATGTGAAAACAATAGTGCCAAACTATTGTAACCTACAATGTAATTGTTCATACCTCCAAAATTTTAAATTAATTATTTATGGTACAAAGTTAAATGTTAATTACAAATATCTTTTTCAAATGCTTCTGTGTGATTTAAACAATTCAGAATGTATGCTAAGCCAATACACTATTTGTCCAGATGGACAAATCTACTAGAAATGCTATTGCAACAATTTTACTCGGAACACATTTCGGGAAAAGTAAATTACAGACAATGGATTGCAACTGATCAAGTTGACATGGCTTCAATTATTAAACCTAGAGAATTTCATTCAAGTTAACAAGGGATAACAAGACTTGGGGGGCTTCAAATAAAATTTTTAGAAAGAACAGCCTGATGGACTGACAACAGTAACTGGTCGAACTCATAACATCTCTCGTAAATATTGTTAAGCTCTTTGTTGAGCATATATAGTATTTTGTAAATTAAATTTTTATTATTTAACTGTTTTCAACAAACGATATTTTCTGTGTAAATATTGTAATAAAACAGACTAATCTCATTTCTCCTAATGTACTCGTAATAGCATTTCTTAACGTTTTTTTAATTACCGTATCTCAGCTTGTAGTCAAATCTCCTTCTTGTAATTTTTTGTACATAACACTACTACACAATACTATCAAAGGCCAGAATTTCAGATTTTTATCTCGTGCTCTACCAGAAATATCAAAGCCTGAAAAGTGCAATTTTTGAAATTTTCGACGAATTTCGGAATTTTTTTCGGGAAGAGAAATCATTTCCCAGATATGGGACTTGGTGTATGAGTACACACACTTCTGACCTATTTGTAGAAAAAATTGTGCAAGGCTGACAGTCTTGTTGAACAATTACATAGTAGGTTTACAATAGTTTGACAGTATTGTTTTCACATATTTTCCATGTCATATCTCAGCTTGTAGTCAAATCTCCTTCTTGAAATTTTTTGTACATAACGCTACTACACAATACTATCATAGGCCAAAATTTCAAATTTTTATCTCGTGCCAAACCTGAGATATCAAAGCCTAAAAAGTGCGATTTTTGAAATTTTTGACGAATTTCGGAATTTTTTTCGCAAAGAGAAATTAACTCGCAGATCTGGGACTTGGTGTATGAGTACACGTACTTTTGACCTATTTGTAGAAAAAATTGTGTAAGGTTGACAGTTGCCCTTGCAGGAAAATTTTCCTCTTGCAAACGGATAGATTTTGGAAAAAATCGTACATTTTGTGCTAAAATTTCCCTTGTAAAAATTTATTTTTCAAAATTTTTCTATCACTGTATATTTAGTCTATTTTATCCTGAATAAAATGATGGAAACCCCATTTCAATTGGGAAAATAGAAGACGAGATTTTTACAATTTTGTGTATCCTAGTATCTGAGAAAATCGCTGCACACGATGAAACAAAGATGGCCGCCATGCACAAACAAAAAATAGTAAAATTAAAAGAACGGTCATTTTGAACTTCCGTCATGTTAGGGTTGTTGTACAAAAAATTTCAGATTTTTTAAAAATGGTCAAGAGACCAAAAAAATATTTTCTGGACCACTTGAAATGGATTGACCCAGACTAATATCATGAAAATTAAGAAAAATATCGCGGATATGAGTGAGCAGATTTTTAGTTCTCTATAAAAGCAGCTAAATGATAAGGAGTTTTTCACAAATTGTCAATTTTAAAGTTTTTTTAAATTTTAATTTTTAATTAATGCTTTTGCTTTTTTGGATAACTACCAGAACGTACCTATTTCACGATAAAAAGAAGTATCAAAATTAAAGCATTTGTTTCAAACCTTCCCATTGATGTTCAATAAATACTAACTTTTTTCCTAAAACTCAGTTTTAAACAAATGACAATTTCTGGAACATCCTTTATCATTAAGTTGCTTTTAGAAACTGAAAAACAGCTCATTTTACTGAAACAGCTCATTTTACTGAAAAACAGCTCATTCTATGGACGATGTCGTTCTGGATTTTCACGATTATTGACGATTTTCACGATTTCTTTTTTAGGTGAGTTCGTACTTCTGTAAATACCGGGTGTCCTAAAAATGACTGATGGATTTTAAAATTCAATAACTTGCAAACGGTGACAGCTATCTAAAAAATTTTGCTGGAGGGTTATGTTTAATGTCAGGAGTTTTTTTACCGTAATTTTTTATTTTAGTTCGCATCTCAAACAATAGGTGGCGCTGACGGCGATTGAAGGCCAGGTGATCAGTGTTGAGTGAAGCGTCGACCTGGCCTTCAATCGCCGTCAGCGAAACCTATTTTTCGAGATGCGAACTAAAATAAAAAATACGGCAAAAAAACTCCTGACATTATACATAACCCTTAGAGGTCTGCACGGGCCCGGGCCTGGCCCGTGGCCTGTACCCGGCCCGGCCCGCGGGCCGGGCCGGCAGATTTAGGATAGTTTTTGCAACGGGCCGGGCCGGGCCGACAAACAACATAAACGGGCCGGGCCGGGCCGGCAAAAAAAATTGAACGGGCCAGACGGGCCGGGCCGATAAAAAAATTTTCGGGCCTGCCGGCCCGTTCTGAAGATTTAAGCAGGTACAATAAAATATGAGCTATTTTCAACAAAAATGGTTTTAACGAGAATAAGTATAAATGTGGCCATACTAGTTTGACAGCATCAATATAAAAATGCCCAGTGTACCGGCATCGGAGAATTACGTTATGTCTAACCCGTTTTAATATTTTTTTAGCTGACCGGTTCGAAATCACGCTTGTATTATTTTTCTACATATAGACTGGCCGGACAGGTACTAGACTTAATTATTGGCAGAAAACATGATTTGTAAAATTATTAATTATTAGCAGATAAAGAACTTATGTTAGCTTAGTCATCGGATATATACTTCTTGATGATTTTTAGCTCACAGGCTATCATAGCCTGAGAGCTTATGTGCCCGTCCGTTCTGTATGTATGTTCGTATGTACGTAACGCGATAACTCATGATAAAAATATCGGATCCACTTGAAATTTTGTATGTAGGTATATCCTGACAAGGCGCTTCCCTGATTAGTTTTTGGAGTTCATTCGATATGTATAAGAGGGGGAACGGGGGGCTCATGCCCCCCGTTAGTTGATATAAATGGGATTTTTATGCAGAATTAAGTTTTCAAAATTTAGATTAGGATCATTCTGATGAGGCGATTCCGTGACTGTTATTAGGTGTTCATTGAATAAGTATAAATAGGGGGAACAGGGGTTCTAATGCCCCCCCCCGTTAGTTGATATAAATGGGATTTTCATGCAGAATTAAGCTTTCGTTCAAAAATTAGATTAAGATCATTCTGATGAGGCGATTCCGTGACTGTTATTAGGTGTTCATTGAATAAGTATAAATAGGGGGAAAGGGGTTCTAATGCCCCCCCCCCGTTAGTTGATATAAATGGGATTTTCATGCAGAATTAAGTTTTCGTTCAAAATTTAGATTAGGATCATTCTGATGAGGCGATTCCGTGACTGTTATTAGGTGTTCATTGAATAAGTATAAATAGGGGGAAGAGGGGTTCTAATGCCCCCCCCCTTAATTTATATAAATGGTTTTTTCAAGCAGAATTTTCAGATTTCGTTCAAATCTCTGAATAGTTTTGGAAGTTTAATGGTTAAGTATAAAAGAGGGGAATAACTCCTTTTAAATTATATAAATGCTAAATGGGTTTTTATTAAGAATTATCTAATTTGCTCTGACTTTTGGATATAGATTTTTTATATGATAAAGCATGTCTTTGATAGTATAGGAGGTTCAATGATTAAGTATAAAAAAAGAGGAAATGGGAGTGCTGTTTCCCCTTCTTAATTTTTTTTTTTCGAACGGAATTAACCCTTGAAAATATAAGGCTTTAATGTACAATTAGTATTTGTAGCCTGTGAGCTCAATGCCATCAGTTTAACTGGGCAGTATTCTTTATTAAATTAATTTCTCAATAATGCGAAGGTTTGACATATTTTCTGATTAATTTTAAATTGTAAAATTATGAAAGTGATAAGCCTAACTATTGAAGGGATTTGGAATCGAATACCGTTTTTCATTTTTGGTAAATAAAATAGTTGTATAACCTTGTTGAGATATAATAGTTTCTCAAATGATTGCAGGTTTTTCTCCCTTCCCTTACTATCTGGAAATTCTATTTAAAACGCTAATTATGACAGTATTTTATTTGTTTGCAGTATTCTTAAACTGCTTGTATCAAAAAATGGATAATGCCATTCGATTATATAGTTTCTGAATAAAGATATCTGCTAATCTTATGCGTTTTTGAGAAAAAAAATGAATTTAGAAATGTATCAGAAAGCAGCTTCTTTGAATTTAAGAATGAATTTGGATTTGAAATCTATAATAAAATGTTATAGAAATATATTTATAAGTCTTCTTTTATTAAACAGCTTCAAAATTAACGATATTTTTGGCTTTCTTTCTTTTTTCTTTTATTCTAAGCCATATTAATTTTTTAATGAATCTTTATTCGAATGTTGAAAGCCTAAGAATCTAAGTAATCATTAATGTTGTTAATGTGTATTTGCTGTAAAATATACTGTAAAATCATTCCATAGATATGTATGCAGTATTCTTTAAAGGAATCTTAGTTATATGATAAAAATCTGAATTTTTTAGAAATCGTAGAAATTGTAACGGGCCAAAATGGGCCGGGCCTGTTTTCGCTGATTTTTGTACGGGCCGGGCCTAAAATATAAAAATTTAAACGGGCCGGGCCCGGGCCGAACTTTTGAGTTTTACAACGGGCCGGGCCGAAATAACTCTCCTACGGGCCGGGCCGGGCCCGGGCCTGGAAATTCCGGCCCGTGCAGAACTCTAATAACCCTCCTGCAAAAATTCTTTAAATAGCTGTCACCGTTTGCAAGTTATTAAATTTTAAAATCCTTCATTCATTTTTGGGACATCAGGTACGTAGCACCTATAGTTGTCGTTCAGTCCGTCCGTGTGTCCGTCCGTCCGCATATAACAACGCAAAAACTACCCAACAGAATCTTTTGAAATTTAAAATATATTATTATTACATAATTTTGTCGAGGCATTTCAAATTTTATGAAAATCGCATAGATCAGTTACAAGGACAATTAAAATAATTCCGTTACATTACGGTCAATGGGGAAAAAAACTTTCAAATGCATTTTAATCATTTGAAATTTAAAATACATAATTATTAAATAATTTTGTCAAGTCATTTCAAATTTTATGAAAATCGGATGCATAGATCATTTACAGGGACAATCAAAAGTATGTCATTACATTACGGTCAATGGGGGAAATTATTTCAAATGAATTTTAATGATGTTACACTCATTCGAACATAATAATAATATACATATATAAAGTACATATTATAATATGCATTTTGCATAGTCTGTGGTGCAAAGAAAATTATTGCTATTGATTTACAAGGCCACACAAAAAAATTCCGTTACATAATAGCATAGGTTTGGTAACATTGTTTAGTACGCATTTTAATTTTAATTAATTATTTACAATTTTATGAGATTGATATATGAGAGTGATATTTTTAAAACTTCGTTATCGTACAAACGCACCTCGTTTGCCACGCATCACGTGCAATTTCCAACTTTTTTTTTTTTTTTTTCTGGGTTGCTCCATAGAGTTGACTATTAAATTATGTAAAAAGATCGTTATTATTGTTCACGCATGTGCAGATAAAACTTATTTCATGCAACTACTCATATTTCATAAAATGTTTAATAAATTTATATTCCAATTGAATTGCAGTCGGCTCTCGTTAATTCGAACTTTGTTCGAACTATCCGAAGTTCGAATTATGGAAAATATGAAATGAAAACATGCTTAATATGGTACTACTACAAAGGAATTAATGTTATAGTGTTTTTTTTTTTTAATTTATTTCGTCTGTTATCATTAGAATATGACTTACTGTTAAATTAGAATGTATAAATACATAAGCTAATTAAAAAATTAAAAACAAGCACAATGAAAGAAAATTTTAAATCGTCACTGATGGACAGACGGGGTACTAGGAAAGTGGATATCAAATGCATTGGTTTATATGTATACTTGAACAATTTTCACAAAAATCAAAGAAAGAAAGTTATTCAAATGATCTGAAATCCACGAAAAAGAAAAAAATATGAAAAATCGTAATTCTTGTTAGTTCGAATTAAACGAAGTCAAGAGAAAATGAGTTCGAATTAATGAAAACTTTTAACATTATTTTGCCACTGATACATTTTGGGACTTCATGTTTAGTTCGAATTAAGTGAAAATTCGAATTATCCGATTTTGAATTAACGAGAGTCGACTGTATATTGTTTCTACTACACTTTGCCAATTATTCTAAAACTGGCGTTCAATTTGCTTGAAAACCCATGATATAAGCTGAAAACAAGCAAAATATTTACGAACTTTCAAAAATTCGCTATATCTTCATGAAGATGCGTGCTATTTTTACAAAAATCAATGGACATATTGTACAGTAACTACATATTTATATTCTGCAGCGATAGATCATTTCGTGCGTTATTATGTACAAGGTGATCCCAAACATCATTATTCGTGTTTGATTTTTTTTTTCGATTTCTAAATTGTCTTCCTTATCAAATGGACGTTGATAAATACAGGGTGTCCCAGAACTTCGTGAACAAACTTTGAGGGGTGGTAAGAGAACATTGTTTGGAACCACGATTACATAGGAAAGCATGGGCGGAAACATCCCCCTCACATGTTAACCCTTCCACAAACAGTAATTTCTCTATAAAATTACAAAATTTTTAATACAAAATGAACATTGATACCAAAATTTTAATTTGATTTTTCCATTTATTTTGTTTGTGAATTGTTTCTCTTTTCTTCTTTGCAAATATATTTTTCCGCAATTTTTGATGTCATTCCTATTTTTTTCACATTTCAGCAATGGAAGTACTTTGTCTATGAAAATCATGTTCAGTGAAAAAAAAACACAGAGACACAGTTATGACACAATGCAGAAAGCAATGTATAACGCTTTATTATGCAGAAAAAAGTACAAGAAATGATTTAATTTTAAATTATATTTAAAATTATGTTTCTTTAAAATCAAGTATCATAGTAGCTAAATAGTAGTATCATAGTTAGTATCATAGTAGTATCATAGCTAGTAGTGTAGTAACACAGTATTAGAATTCGCTAAAATGTGGGAAAATATGAACCACATTAGAAATTGCGAGAAAATGTATTTGCAAAGAAGAAAAGAGAGACATTTTACACACATAATAATGGAAAAACCATATTAAAATACTGGTGTCAATGTACATTTTGTAGTTTCTTAGCCACTGAGGGTGATGTTTCCGCCAATGCTTTTCTATGTAATTATGGTTCCAAACGATGTTCTCTACTACCCCTCATAGTTTGTACAAGAAGTTCTGGGACACCCTGTATAAGGTCAAACATAGTCTCTTATAATCCTGAAGATCCATAAGAATCCGAGGGGTATATTTTTAAATATTTAACAAAATGTTTGAAACTGAAAGTATCCGGTCATTGATGATCATATAGTGTACATACAATAAAAATATAAATAAATTCTTCACTACTGAAAATATTGTTGGTTTTTATTTCACTTTTATAACTGCATGTTAGTAGCTTGTTATTTCAAAGACCCTTTTTATTTATTTATCTTTTTAAAGGAAAAAAATTATAGCTACACTTTAAACTTAGAGAAAAAAAATAAGTTTGTTTAAAACAACACAAAAGAAAAACTTACTACTAGACTTCTAAATTATATGAATTAGTTTTACGCAACCTTGAACATTAACGTAAAAATTTTATACTCTAGCATTGTAAATATCTTACATGTTTGTATAACATTTCACATAATTGGATATTATTAGGCGAATTTCTGTAGTCTTTTTGGCGTTTTTCTTTTATTTATTATTATTTTTTAATTATCAGTAAGAATGTGCACTATATGGCTATTAATGACCGGACACTGATACGTGAGCAATTATTCTGAAACTTTAGGTTTAAAAACAAAATAGAAAAGTTTATATATTTTCGCCGAAATGTTTTTTCCGAATTCCCATAGGGGACCGTCAACAAATTTAAAAAGAGAGAAAATCTTTTAGATAAAAAGATTGGATTGGAAAAGATTTGGATTTCCTGTCAAAACTTATGTAACAAAAGCATTCAAATTGCAGACTAGCAAAAGCCATGCTTTGTTTGGATTCGCGAAGTATTATGCTATAAGATAAATATTTGAAAGTAATAATATATTTTTTAAATTACTTTTGCATCTTTATTAAGCAAAAATGTAATTTTATGTTTCGGCGCATTTTAATTTTAAAATTTATTTCAACCAAATAACTAAGAATTTCCTCAGATTGTTTATTTATGGTATAAGACTGGTATAAATAAAAATATTTTCGAAATATACAAAATATTAATTAATTTTATTTGTTTACAATTCTTTTATTGCCACTTCTCAAAAACATAATGTAATTATTTTAAAATTCATAAATATCGTCTGCTTAAATGATTTCACAAAATAAGAATAAATTGTGTATTTGAATTTTTAAAACAGAAAAATACTTTTATAATTGAATGTTAATAAGAGAATTTTCATAAATTTTAATTCATTAAAAATATGCTATAATTTTTCTAAAAAAAAGCATTTTATAAATTTTATAAAAGAAATCATGAAATTATACATAGTTAAAAAAATTAGCATAGTTTGAAAATCTGAAAGCAGTTTTTGAAATATTTTGTCAGAATAATGAAAATATATTTTATTTATTTATTTATTTAATGATGATTCTGGCTATAATTACTGACCCCATGATTTAAGTTTTTCTTCTGAAAAGGTACGTGTTTCACTTTTTATTTGAAAAAAAAAAAAAATGCGTTCGTAATGGAAAAACATGTAAAATAAATAAATTAAAGTAATAATTTTTTGAAAAATATTTCTGCAAAAAAATAATATTCTGCAAATCTACAGATCATAATTTATATTTGTGTTTAATTTCAAGTTAAAATACTGTATAGTTTTTTTGTAAAGTGTACGACAAAATGTCATTTGAGTGGCCTAGTAGAGGATTCGCTTCGCTCCTCCTAATTATGATTAAGTGGCTTATTGTAATAAACTGTGTTCATTTTTATTAGGATAGCATGTATACTCGTAGAGAAATTAAGGTTTTTATAAAAACAATCGCATATTTTGCCAAGCTTTTTGCTTATAATTTGCAAAGTTCATATTTAAAAATGTGTTCTTTTCTGAAAATATGGCAAACAATATTGTACATAATACCCTGTAATTAGAATAAAAAAATTATAAAAATTCTATTAAAAATGAGTAGGTTTACTAAATAATGTTTCACTGTGGATGCGTGGACGCAATCTAAATATAATTTGCATAATGCGTTAGCTAAATGTATAGATCAACTTTTGCGAAAATCTCAAAAACATAGCTTGAAAATTCCGAAAATTAACGTTCATAGAATAAGCTCAAAATCCTTTATTCCCAAAATGAAGCAAAGAGATGAGGGAATGTATTGATATATCATTTAATTACTGTCAATATAATATACACAATATAGCATGTAATACAATATTTGGAGACAGACCCTCAACTTTTTGCTTCATTTTGGGATTTTGAGTTATTCTATCGATGGTAAATTTCAGAATTTTCAAGCTATGTTTTTGAGACTTTCACAAAAGTTGCTGTATATATGTAGCTATCACATTATGCAAATTACATTTCTATTGCTTTCACGCATACGCAGTGTAAAATTATTTCGTAAACCTGCTCATTTTTTCCCAGAATTTTTATTATTTTTTATTTTTGATTACAGGGCATTAACAACACATAATATTAAATACTTACAAATATATTTAGAAGGGCGGGTAGGGCGTATTAACAACATTTATTATTAAACATTTAGGTTATTACAAATGAATCATCGGTTTTTGATACATTACTATGTCCGAACTAGGAAATGTATACAGTGGCGGTCAAAAGTTTCTGGCCAGCAAAAATTTTTCAGCTTATTTGTAAGTATACCCATATGAAGAGGAATCTCAAAGTGATATACATTTTATTGACATAATAGTTAGGAACTTACTTATAGAAGAACGTGTAAATATCAATAAATTTAATTGAAAAAATTAAGTATAAAGAAAAACGGATGTTCTCAAAAGTTTCCGGCCACCTTCACAAGTTTGTAAAAAAGTGGTATTGTAATAGAAAATTACAGTGATCAACAACATTTACAATTAGCATTTTATCGTATCACTATTTTATTAGCTTTAATAATAAGTATTGCGGCGCAGCAACGGACATTCAAACAATCAACGGTTAAAGATCATCTATGGTACGTTTTTTCCACATTTCTTGTCATTTTGGCGAAATTTCGGCTGAGTTGGAATATTTATGGTTCCGCAGACTTTTGCCAACTTCTTTCCAAAGATTTTCTATTGGATGCATGTTGGGCGTTTGGGCTGATCATTTCAAAAACGAAATTTTTTGTGTGAAAACCATTGCTTATCGAGGCTTGAATACATTATTTATGTCGTTATCATGTTAAGAAAAATAGTTGCGACCAAATTTTTTTCTCTGATAAGGCAGAAAATGGTCTTGCGATATCCTTATACATTGTATCATTCACTTGGCTGTGGATTTCAAATAACGGACCGACACTTTTTGAAGAAAATACTCCCCACGGCATAACGTGTCCTCCGCCATGCTTCATTGTAGGAATAACATAGGTCGAATGATATCTTTTGTTGTTAGGTCATCGGACGTTGTGTCTGCCATCACTTCCAAAGCTGTTTTGAATTCGATTAATGGAAAAATAGAACTTTTGTCCAGTTTTCACTTGACCAGACTTTGTGTTCCTTGGAAAATGCTAGTAGGGTACGTCGGTATTTTTTTAACCTCTGAAAATTTTTTAACACCGACTCTTCCATAAAGTTCTGTATCACGTCAGCATCATAGCACGGTAGACAAACTTATTCCAGCAATATTTTCATTCCGTAAATCGCAGTATATTGCATTCCGTAAATCGTGGAATTTTCATGCGGATTATCAATGGTTTTTCTCCTGATAATTCTGTTCACAGGAATAGTAATTTTCCGGGGTCTCCCGGACCTCTGAAAGTCCTGAAACCCATGGCCATCTTTATATAATTTTTAAATATCGTTTACAGTCATTTTTAACTACAATCGATAACTTAGCCGCAATATCTCGGGAAGATTGGCCTTTTAGCGACAAACTAATCACTCATTTATGAACAATAATTGTTGAACTTTTCAAATTTGAATTCAAACTATGCTATACACGTTGATTCATTCATAAACACAACCAAAAAACACTTTACGGATAGAAAAAAACTAAAGAATGATAAGTGGCCGGAAACTTTTGAGAACATGCGTTTTCTTTTATACTTAATTTTGTCAATTAAATTTATTGATATTTACACGTTCTTCTATAAGTAAGTTCCTAACTAATATATCAATAAAATGTATAAGTATCGCTTTGAGATTCCTATTCATATGGGTATATTTACAAATTAACTGAAAAATTTTTGCTGGCCGGAAACTTTTGACCGCCACTGTATATTTCCATGACAATTCAAACGAGAGGGCGTTAAGAGTGTATTTCGATTCAAACTGCTTATTTTCCGTTTTATTTTTTAATTCATTTTTGCTCTCAAATACACCAAACTTTTGAAATCTCTTATTTGGAAAGTGCACAAGGTGCCATGATTGTCGATTCTTTGATAAATGCAGAAGATATTGCAAAAAAAGGCAGTCAAAAATGGCATTTCGAACCGATTTTTCCCAAGCGGGATATCTAGGAACGAAAAAAAAATGTCATACTGATAAGGTAATTGTTTATAACTCAAATTCTAATGAATTGAGCATAAAAAGACATCACATGGCACCTCATGCGTCCCTTCAAGAATCCCTTCAGCAAGTTTTATGTTTCTACTTTTAAAAATGTGTCTGAAATTTTATCGGAAAATTTCGAGTTGTTGAAGGTGGAAAAGCATTTTTTCGAATACACCCTTAACTATAGATTTAAGCTGCGTATGTGTCATTTGCGTGTGGTTGCCATGGGTTTTGTGCAAACGTCATATTCAAAATGGCGACTGGACAGCAGGAAACGTATTGTGAGTTAAAATTTTCAACCGGTTGTTTTTTAAAAGGCAAAAGTTCCGGTCAAGTTCTTTGAACTGTCGATACCAGCGCAAAATGTTTTGTTGGGATGATGATTTGCATTTGTTTGCCTTCTGAAATGTTGTTTGAACGGTTATAAGCGATTCACTTTTGGTAAATTCTAGTTCAGAAAACGCATTCTGTGGTCCAGTCGCCATTTTGAATATGACGTTAGCGCAGCAACTATGGCAATCACATGCACATAACACATACACAGCGTAAAACTTTAGTTGTTTATTCTACGGAACCCTCTGAACGCGAGTAATACTCGCACTTGATCGTTTATTTTATTAAGAATTCTGTACATTTTTATTAAAAAAACTTGGCAAATTTCGGATTGTTTTCATAAAAACCTTCAATTTCTCTAAGAGTATACAGGCTATCTTCATAAAAATGAACATAGTTTATTACAATAAGTGACTTAATCTTAATCTAAAGTTTGAATGCTTTTTCTACATTAATTTTGACAAGGCTATCTAAAAGATGTTCGTTCTTTTTCAATTTGTTAACGGTCCCCTGTGGGATTTAAAAAAAAAAATCATGAAAATTTATTACCTGCACAATTTTGTTTATACATCTGCAATTTCAGAATAATTGCTCATGTATTTTCCTAGATATTTAACAAAACGTCTAAAATCGCAAGTGTCCTCTCATTAATGCCTATACAGGGTGTCCCCTCTCAACGGTGGCCAATGGCTAATTTCTAAACCGTTGGTCATAGACATATAGTTCCAATTGCAAAAATGCTTTAAAAAAGGTAAAGAATTATTTTTTAAGTGATTTAGGTCAAAAAATTTTTTTACTAAAAAATTACGAAAATTAAATTTTTATACGGTCCCCCGGTCCTACAAGTGATATTTAGAAAATTTTTACCACTACTCTAACAAGTAAGACAAAAAAAGTCCCATTCCTCTGCGATCAAAATTGACCGAATTATAGCTGTTCAAAGTTGAAGCATATTTTTTGTTGCAAAATAGGGGTCAGTCACAAATTTACTGGGAATAAAAATAAACATCAGATAGAAAATTTAACTTTAAACGTTGAGAGTAAAAAAAAAAAAAAATTACAATGTTGTTTCTGAATTTATGTTGGCATTTACATGTTAAAGTAAAATATGCAATTTGTGCTAAAAATATAAGTAAAAAAATAACAGGAATTTTGTTAAATTAAACTATGAAAAGCAACAGTCACAAATCGTTACGAAATGATACATATTTAAAGCTCTATTAGATTAGTCAACCTAATAAAATTTGATGTAGTCCTATAAAATAAATAAATGGAACGCACCTAAAATCGTATTAATATTATATTGTCATCGGGTTTAAATAAGTATGGGAATTGAACCTCAATCAGATATTTGGAAGTGAGTTAAAATTTGAATGTAAGTTTTGAACTAGGAAAATTTACATACGAAAACTATGAATAAAATAAAAGTTTATCAAAATAACATACCTTTTTAAAATAAAATCACGAAAAGAATCAGCTGCATTTGCTTACAAAATAAAACATACGTAAAAGTACGATTGAGGATATGAATTTCAAAACTCGACTTATCGCTTTCTGATTTCTCTATCAGTCTATACAAACCTCCACTATTGTAACAATGCAATCTCTAAATTTATAATGAAAACCAATAGATGCATTTAAAGTTTTTTCGCTATTTCCCAAAATTTGATTTTTTCGATAAAAAGAATTTTGAAATTCATGTCTTCAGTTATTTTAATAACCAATCTAGAAGTTAATTAATTATAATTAACACTACCGTAAAACTTATACGGTGACAGCGCCTTCAGTTAAATCGCTCATTTAAAACATTTTGTAATTGGAACTATATGTCTGTGAGAAATAGTTTAGGAAGTAGCCTTTGAACAGCGTTGTAAATCGACTCCCTTTATAATACTTTATGCACTTAGTGTACGTTCCCTTAAAGCTGAGTCGAACTCATCCTTTTTCAGCTATAGAAAAATGGTTTAAGTCATGAAATTTAAAGTTTCATAACTCGGTCAATTTTAATGTTACATGAATGGGACCTTTTCTGTATTACTTGCTAGAGTGTTGAAAATTTTTTACTAAATATCACTTATAGGACCGGGGGACCGTATAAAAATTTAATTTTCGTAATTTTTTAGTAAAACATTTTTTTGACGAAAATCGCTTAAAAAACAATTCTTTGCCTTTTTTAAAGCATTTTTGCAATTGGAACTATATGTCTATGACCAACGGTTTAGAAATTAGCCATTGGCCACCGTTGAGAGGGGACACCCTGTATAGTGTATAAAGGGTGGTTGACAAAGTTGGAACCAATATTCTATTTCGTTAGATATTATTGCTGGACACATACTTCCAAATGCAAAGTTTCGTAAAAAAGAAAAAAAAATGCAAAATTTGTTGACAATAGTTTTTGTTCTGTAAACAATCAAAACTTATTTGGGTTCAAAAATCTTCTAAATATTCTTGAATTTTCTTTTTAAAAATTTTATTACATACTTAGAATTATAGAATAAAGAAATATTGAATTCAAATTATTTACATACTATGTACAAAATGTATAATATGTACAAAATATAAATGCTTTTACCTTGATAATTTTTTGATCATCATACTAAAAACTGGAAAGATGATCCTTTATGCATTTCTGCGTGCCTTTTCATAAAATTAACATAATTCTTCAATAAAACTCAAGACACGCACGACAAACAAAAAAATATAAACATTCTCTCTCAAAAAATTCTTTTACATTTCATCAAAAATTGATGCCAACTTTTTTATCTAAACTTTTAACTCATCTCGTAAGATAAAAAATATAAAAAGCAAAGCAGACGAAAAAACAGCTTCGCTTCCATAGCAACGAGTCGCGTCTTATAAATAAATTAAATATCACAATTGCAAATATGCAAACGATTTTCTGTGAATAAACTGGGATAACTTAATTTATCAATTCCTAACATACTCCCACCTTTAATTTAGGCGGAAGCCAAATTAAACTTAAGATCACTTTTGATCAAATTAAGCCCTAATTCAAAATAAAAAATATATAAATAAATAAAGATAATAACTAAACAATAATAAAATAATAATGAAACGTTTAGAGTTCTAGAAAAGTTATTTCAGAGTTTTAGAAAAATCAGTTCAGAGTTCTAGAAAAAGTCAGTTCAGAGTTATAGAAAAAGTCAGTTCAGAGCTCTAGAAAAAGTCATTTCAAAAGTCTCTTTACTTACTCTGCCACTTCTAGATGTACTGTTTCTCACCATTCACCCCACCAAGCTGCTGCTGGATGGATGACTAATAGGACACAGTTCTTTCAATTAATAGGAAACAGTTCTTTCGAAGAAACTATTGTATTCCAATCCAATGATTTTAAAAGGTTATTGGTTCCTCTAAAATTTGAGCCATTATCAGAGTATATAGTAGTCGGCCTTCCTCTCCTGCATATAAATCTTCGAAGTGACTGAATGAATCCTTCCGTTGAGAGACTGGATACAAGTTCCAAATGTATTGCCCTATATACTGCACATGTAAAAAGTACAACCCAAACTTTGGATCTTTGCTTTACGAAAAGAGGGCCAAAAAGATCAGCTCCAACAACTTCAAAAACTTTGGAATCTCTGACTCGATCTAGAGGTAGGTGGATTGGAGGTGTAGTATATGGCTTTGCAGAGTATCTTTTGCATCTGTAACACTTAGACAATTGACTTCTAATGATGCGTCTAGAAGAAATTATCCAATATTTTTCTCTTAAAATGGATCCAACTGTTTGAAGCCCAGCATGACAATTCTTTAAATGACATTCTTGAATCAGACAATTCACTACATGATGTTTCGATGGTAATAAAATTGGATATCTGAAAGAAAACTCGTCATCTCGCTCTAATATCTTTGTTTTTACTCTTAACAAACCTTCTTGATCTTTCATAACCTTTAATCCTTTTATTGCATCAGTAGTATTACCAAAACTTTCAGATTGTATTATTGACCAGAGCGACCTTTCCGCATCTTCTTTT
Source organism: Maratus speculifer (assembly GCA_964019185.1). NCBI lineage: Eukaryota > Metazoa > Arthropoda > Arachnida > Araneae > Salticidae > Maratus > Maratus speculifer. The sequence continues at coordinate 111,334,584 of OZ025301.1, forward strand.
TCTTCAATTGACAATTCTGATGGAAAATATATATTTCTGTTTCTGCACTTCATTATGAATCTCTTCACCCAACATACGACATTAATAAATCTACCAAATTTTGAAATTCTACTATATATCATAAATTCATGTGAATTAGAACATAAAAGAGTAGGTACTGAAGTTTTCTTCTTTTCCATCATTACTAATTCTTCGTTGGGGCTTGTTTCTGAATGTGGCCAATTTTCTTCTGATAACTTCAACCATTCTGGTCCCTCCCACCATCTCATCTTCAGCAGCTGTTTAGGACTACATCCGCGAGAAGGTAGATCAGCAGGGTTGAGATGACCAGGTACGAAGTTCCATTGTTGAGATTCGGAAAATTTACAAATTTCTCTAACTCTATTGCCTACAAACGTTCCCCATTGATCATTTCTTCGAATCCAAGCGAGAACGGTCGAAGAGTCGGTCCAATACTTTACTGGTATGGAAATACAATTAAAGGCTTTCAAAACAAATTTAGTCAACCTTATTCCTAAAATACAAGCAAGAAGCTCTAAACGTGGTATGGTTACATTTTTCTTTGGTGCAAGACGAGACTTAGCTCCTAAAAGTTGTACAAAGACTGCGTCTTTATCTTCACAACGTAAGAAAACTGCTGTTGCATAAGCTCTGGTACTTGCATCACAAAATGTATGAATAGACCATTTTTCTTTACAACCATAGCCTACACGTCTATTTATCTTCACGTCATTTAAATACTTGAGTTCGCTATACCATTTTTGAAAATTATTCCGGATTTCTTCTGGAAGTGGAGCATCCCAATCTAATTTCGTCGACCAGGCGTCTTGAATTATCAGTTTGGCTGGCAACAATGCTGGGGCTAAAAATCCTATTGGATCGAAGATCCCTTGGGTTACAGCTAATATCTTTCTTTTCGACAGATTTTCTATCTCATCACTAAATTTATAAGCGATCTTCAAACTATCTTCCATTGTGTCCCACTTCAACCCTAAAACCGGAACTATCGTTGTTACATTTTTGCTGAGCACCTTCTTTTCGTTAAGGAAACTGCTGTCTTCACTTTTAATTGGTCCGAATTCCCACATTCTTAATTCCATTTTCGCATCAGCCATGATTTCTGTAGATTTTGAAATAAAATTTTCTAGTTCAGGCACATTGTCGACTGAAGTAACGCAGTTATCTATATAGTATGATTTCATAAGCTTCTCAGCTATCTGTTTGTTTTCTTCATCAACATTACTCAAATGATATCTTATAACTGCACCTAGCAAAAATGGGCTACAAGTTGCTCCAAAAACTACTCTATTGTGTTGATAAACTTGAAATTCGTCAGGACTCTTCCACCATAAAAATCGCAAGAAATGCCGATCCGATTCTTTGACTTCAATTTGAAGAAATGCTCTTCTTATATCGGCTACTACCCCAATAGCTTTCTCACGAAATCTTATTAACACTGCAGGAATTTGTTCGATGAGGTTTGGTCCTTTAAAGAGGCAATCATTTAAAGAAGGAGACCTCCCTACCTTACACGATGCATCAAAAACTGGTCGAACACTTGTAGTAAGACTATCTGGTTTGATGACGGGATGATGAGGTAAAAAATGTCCTGGAATCTTGAGTGCTTCATCTGGTACTTTACTTATAACGCCTTCTTCTTCCCATTCATAGAAAACTTTAGCATATTCTTCAAACATTTTCATTGATTTTAATTTCTTTGTTGAATTTATCAATCTTCGTTCAGCTATGTGTCTATTTGAGGGAATCTCACGTTTGCCGTTAATCCAAGGAAGACCTACAATATAGCGACCTTCTATATTTCTATCAACTTCTTTTATAAAATTATCATGAGCGAGTTCTTCTTCTTCTGCTTTAGACAAAGTTTGACAGGGATCTGTTATACCAATTGTCTCTAACTTCCATAATTCTGGAATCTTCATATCTTTTAAAGCTAGGTTCGTGATAAACATATTTCCATAATTTAGGCAAGACTGTGATGTACTTTCTAAACGACCACAAAGTGTCCATCCAAACTTTGTCTCTATTGCTGTAAGACCGCTCTTTAACTGTTTTACTCGACCTGTAAGAAGTTGTCCGTAGTAATCGCTTCCAATCAAAATTTCAATTTTTGGACTTCCTGCTCCTAAATCTGTGATCCATAGTTTATTTTGTTTAAGCTCTTTAATTACTGATTCTTTTGGTATCCGAGGAATATAGTTACAAATTATATCTTGATCCAAAAGTTCTAAGACTTCTTTCGTTTGTTTCTGTCTATCAGAAGAACTTAACTCAACTTGGAATTTATTGTGAGATTTAGCTTCTGTTTGCGTACCACCAAACAAAGTGTGTACAATAGCTTCAGAAGAAATGGGATTTAAACCTAATTCTTCAGCTGTACCTTTTAAAATATAGCTCTTTTGCGACCCACAATCAAGTAACGCTCGTACTTTCTTTGTTATTCGACCTTTAATAACTATTTCTAAAGTCATAAGGGCTACTTCAGCAGAGCACTGCTTACTTGCTATGGTGCTTTGAATAACTTCTGGGGTTTTAGCTGTATTTTCTGGTTCTTTACACATTGAAATTTCAGGGCATAATAACTCGGTATGGGGTTTAGAACAAACGTGACAACGAATAAAAACTTTGCAAACTTTAGCGTGGTGACCAAAACGAAGACATTTTAAACAGCAATTTTTATTCTTAATTTTGGCCTTCCGTTCATTAAAGGAAAGAGATCTAGCCCTAACACAGTCCTTGCTTTCATGAGATTTACTGCAAAATAAACAAAGGCGTTCTTTTGCGCTAAATAGCCCTGCTGCAGTAGGTATTTTACTTTCTGCTTTTCTTAACTTTTCTTTAGGTTTGTCTTTAGAGCCCAGCTCTATAAAACTCGATTTGGCTAATTTGAATCTTTCCTCGTTTGCAACTTCTTGTTTCAGAAATTCCATCAAACTTACTATATTTGCTTTCGTTGACAATGCATTATTATTACTAACAACGTTTGATGTAATTGAAATATTATATCGCTGCCATGCTTTTAATACATCTTCCGATAAGCTAGATTCTATCATGGGATAGAGCCACGCCGAATTGCTTTCTAAACTTAAACCCATTGATTCTAACGATCTTAAATATGCCTCGACTTTCGTGAATAAATCTGATAAGGGAAGTTTATCTTTGCCGTGCGCCTGTACATTAGCTACAACCAATTTCAGGAATTCTCTTACGTACACTTCTATTAGTAAATCTTTATTCCCAAAACGCTCTTGAAATGCCTCGACAGCTTTGGGGTAATTAACTGCGGTCATTGGATAGCTCTCTAACAAACGCCTGGCACTGGTTCCAGGTTCTACCGATTGGATAAGATACTGAAATTTGTCACTATTATCCAAATCTATGTCTTCATGAATTTTCTGAAACTGGGACCAAAATGAAAGATAATTTATTAACTGCGAATCGAATGGCTTAATATTTAGTTTAGGTAATTTATAATGCTTTGATTTGGAATAACCGTAATCTGTGCTTTTTTCACTATTATCTTGATTACGTTTATTTTTATCCAATGCTTCACTAACTTTACGCTTAATGGTAATAAATTGATCTGAATAACTTTCATTTTCCACTACTTCATTTTCAATAGCCTCTTCATCGCATTTATCATCATCTAACATGAGTTCAATTATAGCTTCATCAATAGCTTTAATTTCATGAATCAAATTTTCTAATTTACTAAAACCGTCTGAAATTTTGTCCTTATCTAATGACTCGCTGTTAATTTCTTCATTCAAAACATTTAAAGTTCTGGTAAATGACGAACGTAGCGGCGTACGCTTTTTCTTTAGCTTATTCATCATCGAAAAATTAAGTAGTAATGTACAGCTTATGAAAACACTATACGCTATAAAAACAATTCAATATCTCAACAGTATTATTCAAATGTCCGTGCTCGGGGCGCCAGTTATGTTCTGTAAACAATCAAAACTTATTTGGGTTCAAAAATCTTCTAAATATTCTTGAATTTTCTTTTTAAAAATTTTATTACATACTTAGAATTATAGAATAAAGAAATATTGAATTCAAATTATTTACATACTATGTACAAAATGTATAATATGTACAAAATATAAATGCTTTTACCTTGATAATTTTTTGATCATCATACTAAAAACTGGAAAGATGATCCTTTATGCATTTCTGCGTGCCTTTTCATAAAATTAACATAATTCTTCAATAAAACTCAAGACACGCACGACAAACAAAAAAATATAAACATTCTCTCTCAAAAAATTCTTTTACATTTCATCAAAAATTGATGCCAACTTTTTTATCTAAACTTTTAACTCATCTCGTAAGATAAAAAATATAAAAAGCAAAGCAGACGAAAAAACAGCTTCGCTTCCATAGCAACGAGTCGCGTCTTATAAATAAATTAAATATCACAATTGCAAATATGCAAACGATTTTCTGTGAATAAACTGGGATAACTTAATTTATCAATTCCTAACAGTTTTAACCCCCAGTAGGTCTATTTCAGAAGATACAAAAATTAAATATCTATAACACCCCGGAAGGGTAAAATTTTCAATTAGGGAAGTCTTTTTTATTCGCTCCGGAATAAAACACACACACGCATTAAAAAAATTACCTGTAAAACTGACAGACATAATTAAGACAAAATTTGTGACTTACACCACTTAAACATATCTGTGAATGTCTCAATGTTGGTATACTACCTCTGACAATAAAGTTCGATGAATAGTCCTGTAACATTAATGTAGATGAAATATTAACGAAAGTTACCGTACCATACTTCGAAATAGTCATCTACCATAACTATGCGCCGCTGAGATCTGCTACACATGTTCTGGGAAATTCGGAAGAAGTCTTCTTTTGGGATGGAGTTCAAAAGCTTCGTCACATTTCGTTGGATGTCAACAATATGGTCAAATCTTTTTCAGACAGAGTTTGAGTCGTGAAAATAGGAAGAAGTCTGGAGGATCGAGATCTGGCGAGTATGGTGGATGTTCAATTTGCACAACCCCTCATGAATTTCTTTCGGTGTCTTGCAAATCTTAAATCCAAACTTTAAATTGATCTTTTGTTCGTTCATTTTCCTGTTCTCAGCTAATAACTAACACACTGAACAAGCACTTAGTAAAGCACGTCTTACACACAACATAAACGACCCTCAACTGATCAACGGTGGGGAAAGATGGTCAACACGTGCCTCTATGAAGGTGCAGCGTTTTGTTTCCCCATTGTTACCAGATCGGTCGTTCTGAATTCATTCACCGAACTTTTTTGTCAGAGGTAGTATTTATAATGCAAAGTAAGGATCATCCATAAAATTACACGTGATAACTCTATGAGTTTTGCGGATATCAAGATGCAATTTTTTGTGCTTCATTCTACAATGGATAAGGAATTTTTTTTTAATTGGAAATTAATAAATTGTGAAAAAATTTTAGTTTGTGTATTTTTTAAAATAGAGAATGCTGGGGTACGGCGGGTCTTTTGTTTGGTCGCTATAGAATCAAGGTTTGTAACAAAAATACATCATTTATTTCATCTGTTTTAAAAAAAAAATACAACAAATACAATATTTTACAACCGCAATAATTATGAAAGTTATCAATTTAAACTAAAACTTCGTAATAAGACAGTGTTTTTTAAATAGTCAATTTGTATTATGTTATGATCTCATTGTGAGATATGTGAGTAATCGCGCAATCATTATAGCAACCCTGAAAAAAAATCTTTAATTTTCTTCTCGATGAACAAAAGCTCAGAATATCCAGAAATATCTAAATCAGCTTTGAGATCCTTGGTAGTCTCAGAGGTTAAAAAGTTGTTTTGATAACAATTAAAAGTATTTTTTATTAGATTTGTTTTAATTTTTATTCATTTTACACAGAATGGAATTTCCAATTCTTGTTTTTTGCTGCTAATTCATCTTTCGTACAAAAATTTGCCCTTTTCCATAGGATAGACGATAGCTTATGGAAGTCATACAAATTACCATACTCTAATATTAGGTGGGTTGCGAAATTTTTCTTTACTTAAAGGTGGATTGTGCAACAATAAAGGGTGGGAACCGCTGCTTTAGAGTATGTGTGTAAATAAACGATAAATTATATGCACACTCTATTCTACAATAACTGTTTTGTATTATAGTTTATTGATATATACAAATTTCAATTTATTTAAAACAATCTTATATTATTAAAATATACAGAAAACGATATTTCCTTATAGGCTGAGATGTAACAGAAATTTTTTGAGTATTCCTGTAAACGAATCGTTAACGCCACACACTTCACTTTCAATACTGAACATGCCGCAGTAAATACATGTAAGCGTGTATTACAGTTTAGCGATACAAACAAATTTCAATATATTTAAAATAGTGTTATATTATAAAAATGTCCATTAAACAATTTTTCCTTATGGACTGTAATGTAACGAAAATTTTTTGAGTGTCCCTGTAAATGAATCATTAATGCTACACACTTCATTTTCAATACCGAACATTCCGCAATAAATACCAATGGCATATATCAATTTCATGGCAATGTGACAATATTTACGCTAGTAAGACAACGGACGGACAGACAGACTGATAAACCGAAATTATAAACATTTTTTAGCTATGCAAAAGAGTGTTGGAATGAGATTTTAACAAGATAGGAAAAAAAAACATAAAATATACAGCAAACGATTTTTCTTTATAAGCCGTAATATAAAGGAATTTTTTGAGTGTCCCTGTAAATGAATCGTTAATTCTACCAACTTCATTTTCAATACCAAACAATGCCGCAGTACATACCAATCCAATAACATGTATCAATTTCATGACATTGCAACAATATTTACGCAAGTAAGGCAACGGACGGATAGACAGACTGACAAATCGAAATTATAAACATTTTTTATCTATGATAGAAAGTAGTGGAATGAGATTTTAACAAGAAAGAAAAAAATCATGCTTCAAGCATAGATTATGAACCACATTCCAACACATTCAGAATAATGTAACAAAACTGCACCGTTTAAAAAATTAAAATATTCTGTCTAATTCAATCCCTAAGAAACGGATAACGCATTTCAAAACCCAATCTTAGCTGTTCCTGTCTGCATTTGAAAAATTATTCGAATTTTCTCAGCAGCCCTGTATATGATATATAGATTTGTATCTATTAACTATATGCATGCTAAAATTTAGTTCACTTAAGATACAGATATACCTCAGCTGAAAATTCCCCTTCAATAATTTCCTCTCTTAAGGAGAATGATGCGCTAATACTTTTGTGTTGCCATGTATGTGAGGTAAAGAATTAATATATAACGAATAACATGCAAAAAAAAGTAAATTTAAAAGCACATACTGAATTTTAAAATTCACTTTCCAGCAATTATTATTCAAAGACAGTACTGTAACCGATTTCTTTTGTATGTATCTGTAAATGAATAAAAAATGCTTTAAATGCCATGTTATGACGTAATCGTAGTGAAATTCAGGGATTTATATCTGTTTCAATACATTTGAAATAGCATAATTTCATTAAAATCCTTTTCAAACATTTTTTCTCCATATAATATAATGGAATGGAATTCTTTTGAGTGCTTCTGTAAATGAATAAAAAAATATGTACTATGAATGTCCTGTTCAAAAGTAATCATAGTGAAATTCAATGATTGATATCAGTTTCAATATATTTGAAATAGCGTAATCTCATTAAAATTCTCTTAAAACGATTTTTTCCCATAGACCATAATATAATGGAATTCTTTTAAAGGTGTATTCGAAAAAACACTTTTCCACCTTCAACAGCTTGAAATTTTCTAATACAATTTTAGACACATTTTTAAAAGTAGAAACATGGAATTTGCTGAGGGGATTTTTGAAGAGACGTAGAAGGTGCCGTGTGATGTCATTTTAAGCTCAATTCTTTAGAATTTGATTTATAAACAATTACCTTCTCAGCATGACCCTTTTATTCTTTCACAGATCTCCCGCTTCGGAAAAATCGGTACAAAATGCCATTTTTGATAGCTTTTTTTGCAATATTTTCTGCATTTATCAAAGAATCGATAATCACGGCCCTTGTGTACTTTCTAAATAAGACAATTTGTTAGTTTGATGTATATGAGAGCAAAAATGAATTTAAAAATAAATTGGAAAATAAGCAGTTTGAATCGAAATACACCCTTAAGTGTCTCTGTAAATGTACTATTAATCTTACATTTTTCGTACACAATATCAAATATGATTTGGTGACCCTAAATATTCTGTATTAATTACATGAAAATCCGATTATATTTACGGGAGTTAAAGACAGACGGCCAGACCGAGCGACATACAGACAAACCGAACGCATAAACACTTTTCAACTTTATTGGAAAGTGTTAAAAAAGATATGGCGATAACAATAGCAATTTAGATTTTCATTTCATTTTCATAAGCAGTTTTCCAGATGAGCGATTTGGCCTAGAATTTCAGAGGCGCCGATAAACAAATTCTTCTCATAAATCTAGGAATACTTTCGGAATTTCGAGGAATTTTACAAAGGTATGAAATTTGGTGAAGTCAATAGGCGTGTTTTCGCTTTTCTTTACAATTCTCCGTTTATCTTTCAGTGAAGACGAAGTTATTTTTTTTAATAATAAGTAAAACGTTATTGCAAAAAATCCAAAATAGAGAAAACACAGAATGAATTACTTTTTTCAATAAATATGAATGAATAACTGAATAATACTCGTTACTTAAATTTTTCTTTTAAACAAACGAGGTGGAACCCATCGAAAATCGACGAAAAAAAGTGTTTAAGAAGGAACTGCATCATTGATTTATAATACTTATTACTTAGATACTAATTACTTACAGTAAAAAATGCATATTATATTGATCAGTCTACTTTCCAAACAAATATTATAAAAAATACATCTTATATTGATCAGTCTAACTCTAAAACAAATATTATTTAAAGCTAAGATTAACAAAACACTAATAAACTCAGTTGTCCAAATTTTTAAAATTAAACTTCAATCGCATACTTTAATCAGTAAAATACAATAAAAATCAGCTATTATAATGAATTTATCGATTCTTATGTTTGGTATAAATGCGAATGAAAAAATATAATTCATTCCAAATTGACACGATCATAGAATTTCACGCGAAATAAAAACCCGTCATGGTTTTCATTTTCTCAAAATTTACACACGCACTTCTTACGCGTAACCACCATGTTTTTTAAAAAAATGTATTTTAATTTTATCATTTTATAATCACTTTAATTCAAAACTTGAAGTCATTTAATTAATGAATAAAAACGAAATGAAACCGAAATTACCAAATTATATAGCAGACAATATTTTTGACTATATATACGCATTTTAATTTCTAATTTTTTTTATTTTACTTTACGAGAAAATGGAGTGATTCTGTTGCCACAATTACAAAATTGGTACTATAAACTATTAAAACAATAACATCTCAAAAACAAATTGAGATACAGCTTTCAAACAAATTGCATTTAAAAGTACATTTTTTTTCTCTATACGATGGTGTAAAAATTTTAAATGTGCGATGTTTAGAAGTGTAAAATTTGCAGCACCAAAATTGCATGGGAAAGTGTTGCCATTCACAAAATGACGTATATGTTACACACAGTACATTTGGCCTTTATAATATAGATAGTAAAGATTTAATGTTTTGCATTTTCGACCGTTCGTTTATAGCAACGGTTCCCAATCTGGTATAAATGTACCCCTGGTTATATGTGGCTTATCTCCCGGGGTTACGTAAAAACAAATGGTTAGGTATGATCGCAAATCGCACAGAGGATTTCGTTTAATATTTCTTTCAAAACATCTTATCCTTTAATTAATAAATCCAAATTGTTAATTTATAATTAATAAACCGTTGCATAAATGACAGCAGCATTATTTTTAATTAAAAATAATAATATATTTTTCGACTAAATTAAAAATATTCAAGTAATAATTATTTAAATAATATCTATATATACATATATATATTTAATTTAGCAATTTCAAAAATTAAGTGGGGGAATGAACAAAATACAAAAAATTTTTTTAATGAAAAAATTGTTTAAGCGAAATTTAAAATGTTAAATCATTAGAAAATCGCAACTGTAACGCACTTCTCCCCTCCGCTATTCTTTTCATAGCCCAGAAGGTGCTGTTTGTCATTGGTTCCTTGCGCGGAACATTTTTCTTACCCCCCAGATAGTTTTGAGTTAGACCGGCATAAAAGATGTCACGCCGTTGACATTAAAAATGTTGCACACCTTATCCAAGGCGAATAATTCTCATGTATGTACAGTTTATGTCTTCAAACGTAATCCTGTAAATGTGTAATGTGTGCCTTGTGATGTTTTCGTGTAATAAATGTTTTCTGTGATGTCAAGAAGTCTTCGATCTTCAAATATCCGTCACACAACAGTTTTTAGGTGCGTTCGTAATTATGTAAATAAGTAGCACCTATAGTTGTCCTTCAGTCCGTCCGTCTGTCTGTCCGTCCGCATGTAACAACGCAAAAACTACCCAACCGAATCATTTGAAATTTAAAATATTTAATTACTACATAATTTTGTCGAATCTTTCAAATTTTATGAAAATCGGATGGATAGATCAATTACAGGGGCAATCAAAAGGATTCCGCTACATTACGATCAATGGGGGAAAAAGTTTCAAATGCTTTTTAATCATTTGAAATTTAAAACATATAATTATTGCATAATTTTGTCGAGTCTTTTCAAATGTTATGAAAATCGAATGCATAGATCAATTACAGGGACAATCAAAAGTATTCCGTTACATTACGGTCAATGGGAAAAAAAGTTTCAAATGCATTTTAATGGTATTGCACTCATTCGAACATAAAGAATTCACATGAATCTATGAAGTATACACTAAAATATACATTCTGTACAATCTGTGATGCAAAGAATATTTATTATTAAATTACAGGGCCACACAAAATTCACTACTTCATATTTTATGAATAGATATGCATTGCTGAAGTGTAATAAAAATTACTTTCTGCATATTTACAGGAACACAAAGATTTCGACCACTATACTGTATCCGAAGTACGCTCTACTATATCAGCAAGGTCTGATTATTTTTAAAATTTTGTTATCATACAAAAGCACCTCATTTGCTACGCTTCACGTGCAATGTCCAACTTGTTTAAAATAGAACTAAAACTGAATTTCAAAAAATATTATGAGTGTCAGATAAATGGAATTTTAATAATAAAAACTCTTAATTAGCGAAAAATACGAAATTTTCTTTAATTAAATCTTTCTTAATGTGAAAATTTTATTTTCCAGCACCCGGATTCGAATTAAGAGCCTTCGGTTTACTAGCGAGACACCCCTCATAGCATGCATGGTCACAATGACGTCACTGTGAGTCACTGTGGTCACATCACATCTGTGACCAAAATGCCCTCACTCAGTGACGTCTAGGGATTACAATCCCGGGATCCCGCATCTCGGGATTCCGGGATCCCGGTGTATTTTTAATCCCGAAAATCCCGGGATTTTCGGGATTAAAAATACACGATCTGTGACCAAAATGCTACCACTCAGTGACGTGTGAAGTCACATTGTGACTGAGATGTGACTTTCTTTAAAATCTTTAGAAATTTACAAAATTTCTTCAAAACATGTTATTTACTTTAAAAAACGTTTGTCGCAACGTCGCTTTTGTCACAGTTTCGTCACGATGTTAATCTCAAAGTAGTCACAAATGACACATTTTTCACGAATTTGTCACACCGTGACTTTACAAAGTGGTCACAATGTGACGTCACAAACGAGCTCTAAAACGGCCATAACGACTTCACATTTTAGTCACTGTGACTTCACATCGACGTCACGTGATGCCACATAGACAATCGATGGTCACAAAGTCACAGTGTGACTTCACAACGACGTCGCAGTGACTTCACCATGCCTTACGGGACTTTACCTCCAAGTTAGGATATCTGCACTGCACGCCAAACGCTGAAATAAAGGTTCCCTTTTAAAAATTAAATCGCAAAAATGAACGGATGAGACTGAAAAAATTACAGTCGAGTCTCTATATAACGAAATCCACCGTTCCAGTAAAAAATTCGTTATATAGAGAAATTCGATGTATAGAGAATGATGTTAAAAATCGTATTTAATGTGTGAAATTTGAACAAATGTTATTTTTGATCTTTTGAATTAAGATTTTGAAATGTCTAAAAGTAAAATTAACCCTAACATTTTATTTCTTAATTATTTAAGCTGTTTCAAAAAAGAGAACAGTCATTTATTTGAAAGCTTAATGAAAATCAAATAAAGAAGACTTGTATTAATTTCAGACGAAGAAATCTGTAATTTTTTGTTGTTTTGATTTTAAAATTGTTACGCTCTCAAAAAAAAAAAAAAAAGCTCAAATTTTACCAAGGAATGAAAAATTGTATTAACATTTTTCTCCATTTGAAGACCTCTTTTATGTGCCCCTCATTGATTCCTCTCATACATGTGTATCAATCCAATTGACTCTGTTTTGAAAAAGATGTGGAAAGGTGTGTGGGAGATGGGATGAATTCGTTGGATTTAAAGAACAAGGAGAGAAGTAATATAAAAAAAACTCAGCACTGACGATAAATCAAAAATAAGTGATGGAAAATTGATTCCATATGATTTTGAAGCTTTTTAAAACTGAATAAATTAAGATAAAAAAACCGTTATATGGAGATAGATATTTCGCTATATAGAGACTGTTTTTAATGTAATCATCGGAAAAGGGGACTGTTCCTACTAAAAATTCGTTATATAGAGAAATTCGATGTATGGAGTTTCGTTATAGAGAGACTCGACTGTATTTCTGTTTATTTAAATGAAAAAAAAATTGAAATTCTACAAATAATATTTCGAGTTATAATGATTTTAAATCACCCCACTTTTTCATAATTTTTAGATTTCAAATTACCCCACTTTTAATAATTTTTAAATTTTAAACTACCCCACTTTTAATAATTTTTAAATTTTAAACTACCCCACTTTTAATATATTTTTTAATTTTACATTTAAAAAAAATTATGAGACTTTTATCATGTGATTTTATTTACAAATGATATGATTAAACATCGCAAAAAAATTCAACATTTTTATTCAATAAATAAAAATATTTTAAAATGTGTCACTGATTCAGTGGCGTAGCTAGCCGGAGGTGGAAGGAATCATTTATATCCCTTCCACCGGGGTGGTCTGCCCCGGGTGTCACCTTCTAGGATGTTATACCCACTCTCTATTTGCAAATATATATATACATAATATTATTACAATATTTTAGAGAAACAAAAAATTCTGGAATGAAATGAAATTTCTAGTGCACGACGCATCAGCAAGTTTTTTTTTTTTTTTCTTTGAGATTGTGAAATTATATACAGAATGGAGTGTCTAAATAAGATATGCACCACTGAACAAAAACCTACCTATCCAACGAGTGGATAGCGAAAAGAAAACTTTAAAGACTTTTCTTCTACGTATAATAGATACCGTATTGACCTATGCTGACTATGAGATAAATAACAAAATCCCTCCTTTTTTTTAAGCAGGAGGACGACAGGTAAATAAGAAATGATATGTCCACTTGTTATAGTAACATAGAATTGTGATTGTAATAAATATGACGGATTTGGGGGGGGGGGTGACATTATTTACATCCGCCCCGGATGTCACCCATCCTAGCTACGCCACTGCGGCTGACTCTTTTAAGGGTACATTCGAAAAAGTAGTCTTCCACCCTCAACAGCTCGAAATTTACCGATACATTTTCAAACTCATGAAACTTAAGCTGTTATCAGATTAACGGACTTTAGGCTAGACAAACTTTTCAGCCGATTTTAACCCCAACATTTCCCCGTTCAAAGAGAGAAAAAGGTTACAATTGTTTTTGAAAAAGTTAGAGGAAAAGCCGAAAACTAGTACCAGGCAGTAAAAGCAGTTTCTACTAGTACCAGGCAGTAAAAGCAGTTTCTACTAGTACCAGGCGTTAATATTTATCGCCTACTCGTATCAATCGCTTATCTCTGATTCGTTGAAATGTTCGATGTTGGATGAAAAGTCTTGACTAGGAGAGACATTTTTGAAACAGCGGAAAAATGTTGGGGGAACATTTCTGTTTGCTATCATACTGGATTTTGGGACTACATTTCGTGAAAAGTTGGAGGAAATCAAGTGTTGGCTCAAAAGTCTGTCGAAATGTTGGTGAATCTGATAGCAGCTTTACTGAGCTGATTTTTGAAGCGACATATAAGATACCGTGTGATTTCCTTTTACTCTCCATTCATTAGAGTTTGATTTATAAACTATTATTTTCTCAGTAGAGCCCTTTTTTTTCGTTCCCAGATCTCCCGCATCGAAAAATTCGGTTCAAAATACCGTTTTTGACAGCTTTTTTTGCAATATTTTCTGCACTTATCAAAAAATCGACAAACACGGCACCTTTAGTTGTTTCTAAATAAGAGAATTTGCCAATTTCGTTTGAAAGCAGAAATGAGTTTAAAAATAAATCGGAAAAAAAGCAGTTTGGATTGAAATATACCCTTAAAAGAAAAAACTCACTCAAGAAGTTTAGCAGTGAGCGGAGCTATTGACATTGCATTGTCAATATGTCAATGAATTGTTAGGTATAGTGAACCGTTTCTTTATTTTAGTATAACATATTGGATTTACGCATGAGAGAAACTTTAAAATCTACATCTATCAGTTTTATTTTTGTGCTCTTAGTTGAGTAATTTTTTTTTCTTTTTTTTTTTGTGTGTGTGTGTGTGTGTGATTTTTGCCATTACCAGTGTTATTTTCACGCTCCCCCATCAGGTCCGCCAAGTATCCCCAGGGATACGCGTACAACATGTTGGGGCGTACCCCACCTTTATTTATTTCATTATCAGGTTTCTACATGAAATTTATTAAATTTAACTTCTTAATATAGATTCTGATTCAAGATGAATGAAGCGTGGGTCAAATTAAACGATAAATTTTAGAAGACTAGAAATTTGACAAATGTTTAATCCATGTTTTTTTTAATTTGTTTTTTTTTTATTTTATTTTATTTTTTTTTTTTTTTTAATTTCAGCAATTATTTTTTTGTCCTTATCTGTGTACTAAAGTTGTTAATTTCTACAAATAAAAAATATTTACATAATGATACATATTTTAATAAATATGCGAAAAACTTGAAATTATATGAATGTATATATATATATGTGTGTGTGTGAATATATTAGCCAACAAGTAGAGTGGAAGCTTAATGTACTAATAAAAGTATCTCTTATAATAATGAACTGTATTTCCATAAAAGTAAGACCATAAAACTATTTTTGAAGCAATTTTGAAATTTAATCTAGGCAATCCAAGAGCATACAAATTCTATTAAAAGATGCAGAAGAGCATTTTGTGTTAAAAATAAATAGAAATTAATTATGACAGAAATGTTTAAAATTGTAAATACTATATGTCTAATAATTTTTAGTGTCAAAAAAATAATTGGTACCCGTTAGAATTGAGAAAAAAAAAAAAAAAAAGAAAAGAAAAAGGTGTACCCGCCTTTGATCAATTTTAACAGTTGTAAAATAAAATAACTCACCCCATAAATATTTTGTAGCAAATGTTTACATTTGCATTTTATCGTTGCATGCTATTAACTACTAACTCCATTTTGCTCTTTTCAAGTACTTCGCTTGCGATAGTAGGCGAAATACATTACATTAACAACAGTAGCATCTAAAACCCAATTAATTAATCAGAACTTTCTACATGTAATTTATTAATTTCTATTCTTAAAATAAATTCTGATGAAAAACCTATTAAACCTGGGCCAAATTAACCGACATGTTTCGGAAGATTACTTCAAGCTCCGATGCCTTTTCTTATGATAAAAATTGTCTTATTACAAATACTAATTTTTGGAAATAGTTGCACTCAGAAATTGGAATATGTAGATGAATTCCAAACGTAACAGAGGGGAAATTACACAAGAATTTTTCCATTTAAATACTTACTAAATTTTCCAAAGACAAAAAATTTACAAGACTATGTTAATTTATGGAACAGTGCTTATTTAATTAATTAGAAACGATGAAAAAGCTTAATTATTTAATTACCAATTAATTAAAATAGTATGTAACAGAGAAGACAAAAAACCCCAACATTTTTTGACATGCACTACAATTTATATAAAACTCTGTGATTTGGAAATTACAAAAAAGAAATTAGATGTATTTTTTAAGTAAAGACATATCAAGGTAAAATAATTAGTTATCTGATTGTTTAAATTGAAAACACATTTTATTTAAATGAAATTAATCGAACGTAACAGAGGGGACATCTTACAAATTCAGTGATCATATTTCCAGTGCAATATCATTATCAAAGTGATGTTTTGATTATTTAATGTTGGAGTTGGTAGTATTTGTTTTATTTCAAACATATGAACCCATGCTATATCTTTATGATTATATTTAAATGTTTTCAGTCCACTAGACCGACTTAAAAAAAAAAAAAAAAAAAAAAAAAAAAAAAAAAAAAAAAAAACATGGACATTGTTAGTTTCTTTGTCAATTTCAGTTATTTGGGCAACAAATTCCACCATCTTATTTTTTCTTTGAAATCTAACAATTGCAAAATTGCCAACGTTAAAATCAGGAGTCAATAAATTGTTATTTTCTACAGATTTATCCATACCATCCTTGAAGCAAAACTGTACACCTTCTTCAACAGACACAGATGAATAAGAAATATAATATTTTTGTAGCCCTCTAACACAATGAATTCTCCACAAATTTGATATAGCTTTTATATTTGAAACTATTTAATAAAAGGCAGCAATGTCCCTTTATACATCTTCTTTTGTACAATAAATAATTTCTACTCCATTCATTATCAGCAAATGGTTTAGCATCAGATGGTGGAGAAGCCCATTTTCCCAGGCATAAATTCCTCGGTACACAGCCCTCTTTACAGTACCTCCCACTCCATCAACTGCACTCTTTACATGACTAGTACCAAAATAATGCCAAATGTCTTTAAAGGATGTGAAAGTAACATTGCAAAGTGTGTATTTCAGTTTGAATTGGGATGATGGCCCATCACTAAAAGTGTCAATTTCTTTTAACACAGGGAATTCCTTTTGTAATTTATCAAATAGGATTTCATTGAAAGCGTGGATTGCATATTTGTCATGATGCATGTAGTCACTGGCTATGACATAACTCCTAATTTCTTTTTCTTCCAAGAGATCATCTTTTGGGAGCCAAGCAACAGCAGTAAAACAAAAAACACTGCTTGTAAATCCAATGTGCTGATTGTATCTCATTTTGTGTAACAATAGAAAAAATTTCGCTAAAATCTACTTGTAACACATTGGTTGGATTTTATCTAAGCTGGTTAAAATAATTAGATTGTACTGAAAATTAAATTGTGTTAAAATAATTAGATTCGTTCACAACCATGTGTAACAGAGGGGACATTTAGCTCCGTTTCTCTGTTACATCCCCTCTGTTACGCATGTATTAAAAAAAATTTTGAATATATTTTCAAAATTACTACATAATATGATTACACAAATGATATTTATTGTAAACACTTTTTATTAAATTTAAATCTTTTTTTATATATTGTATAAAATAAACTTGTTTAAAAAATTGTAACAGAGGGGACAAATAAAAATTGTAAATAACTTTATATTAAAGTAATAAGAAGAAAATTGTATATGAAGATTATTACTGTAAAATTATGATTAGGAACCATTTAACTTACTATATAAATGAAAAAATATATAAAATCACCATATTTTTAATAAATAATTGATCATTTAAAAAGTCACATTTTTAACATTATAAATCAAAATCATTAAATACCCATTATTTATCATAACGTTCAAATAAACCATGCATAATTTTCAAAAATAAATTTTAAATCCATTAACTTCAATAAATTGCCTTTAAGATGACACCAAATACTTGAAGATAACATGAAGTTCAAAACTTCATTACTGGTTTCAGTTGGCATGGAATTCGTCTGTAAGGCTTGATAATATTTTTCACCTCAGCTAATTTGGATGTAGAATGCCATCTCTTCATTCAAAAAATAATAAAACTTCTTCTTTGTAAATTTTCTTCCAGATACTTTAACAAATTATAAAATTCACAAGTGAATTATTTATAAATAAAACTTTATTAATATTAATCTGGAAGAATTTTTTTAAGGTTTCTGTCAATTAAACTTTTTTAATGCATTGCCACACTATTTAGTATTTACAATAAAAAAAAGAAATTCTTCATAAAGCAATATACAGGGTGTCCGAAAAGTTTGGAAACGGTCGAATAACTCGGGAAATGCATATCAGATTGAAATGCAAAAAATGCCTTTTAAATATTTTTAAATAAGCTACTCAGTGATCAGGAGCGCACGAAGACAAAACGGCAAAGTGTCAATTTGCTGCCCCCCCCCCCCCCTCTCGCAACATTTCTTATAAATGCCCAAAAATGACGTTGGTAGTGAAAATTTGGCGTCCCCTAAATTTCAACACCGGGGGCAACCGCCATCTTCGCCCTTTCTTTCGCACAGCGCTGTCAACGATACCAAATTTGATCCCCGCTATCGACTACCAGGGAGTCACAGAGGGTCCAACTTTGAAATCTTAAACTATAGCCCCCATTTTTTATTGCAGATTCGGAATCTACGGACAAAAATGCAAAACTTTTGTATTTGATGTTTATTTCGGATCCTCATTGATCACGGTCTAAGCAAGCATATTAAAAAAAATACATATTTCAGTTTCCCCAACTATGTTTGACCTTCTCGAAATCTCATTGCCTAGAACTTTTGATCTCAAATTCCTCGTCTTTTGCAGGAATAGAGTTTCTCGAAAACCACCCGTAGAAATTATTTCCATGGTGCTACAGGTTTTTATATGTTTTTCCCTACAGAAATTCCTTGAAATATGTTAATTTAGTTTTCTATTTGGATATTTATTTTATCCAGTAAATCGTTTCGAAATAATGACCTATTTGTTTTGATGTTTTATTGTGTAAATATGAACCTCACCTCCTGAACAGAAAAAAGATATCTTCAGATTTGGGGGGGCAGAGTATCAGTTTTCTATTTGGGTTTTTATTTTATCCAGTAAATCGTTTCCAATTAATGACCCTACTTGTTTTTATGTTTTATTGTGTAAATATGAACCTCACCTCCTGAACAGAAAAAAAGATATCTTCAGATTTGGGGGGCAGGGTATCAGTTTTCTATTTGGATTTTTATTTTATCAAGTAAATCGTTTCGAAATAATGAGATATTTGTTTTCATGTTTTATTGTGTAAATATGAACCTCACCTCCTGAACAGAAAAAAATATATCTTCAGATTTTAGGGGCGGGGTATCAGTTTTCTATTTGGATTTTTATTTTATCTAGTAAATCGTTTCGAGATAATGACCTACTTGTTTGGATATCTTTATTGTGTAAATATGAACCTCTCCTCCTGAACAGAAAAGGGATATCCTCAGATTTTGGGGGCTGGGTGTCAGTGTTCTATTTGGATTTTTTATTTTATCCAGTAAATCGTTTAGAAATAATGACCTACTTGTTTTGATGCTATATTGTGTAAATATGAACCTCTCCTCCTGAACAGAAAAAGGATAGCTTCAGATTTTGGAGGCGGGATATCAGTTTTGTATTTGTATTTTTATTTTATCCAATAAATCGTTTCGAAATAATGACCTATTTGTTTTTATGTTTTATTGTGTAAATATGAATTTCACCTCCTGAACAGAAAAAAGATATCTTCAGGTTTCGGGGGCGGAGTGTCAGTTTTCTATTTGGATTTTTATTTTATCCAGTAAATTGTTTCGAAATAATGACCTACTTGTTTTGATGCTATATTGTGTAAATATGAACTTGTCCTCCTGAACAGAAAAAGGATAGCTTCAGATTTTGGGGGCGGGGTATCAGTTTTCTATTTAGATTTTTATTTTATCCAGTAAATCGTTTCGAAATAATGACTTATTTGTTTTGATGTTTTATTGTGTATATACGAACCTACCCTCCTGAACAGAAAAAGGTTATCTTCAGATTTTGGGGGCGGGGTATCAGTTTTCTATTTGGATTTTTATTTTATCCAATAAATCGTTTCGAAATAATGACCTATTTGTTTTTATGTTTTATTGTGTAAATATGAACCTCACATCCTGAACAGAAAAAAGATATCTTCAGATTTTGGGGGCGGGGTGTCAGTTTTATACTTGGATTTTTATTTTATCCAGGAAATCGTTTCGAAATAATGACCTGTTTGTTTCGATGCTATATTGTGTAAATATGAACCTCTCCTCCAGAACAGAAAAAGCATATCTTCAGATTTTGGGGGCGGGGTATCAGTTTTGTATTTGGATTTTTAGCTCACAGGCTATCATAGCCTGAGAGCTTATGTGCCCGTCCGTTCTGTATGTATGTTCGTTCGTGCGTAACGCGATAACTCATGATAAAAATATCAGATCCATTTGAAATTTTGTATATAGGTATATCCTGACAAGGCGCTTCCCTGATTAGTTTTTGGAGTTCATTCGATATGTATAAGAGCGGGAACGGGAGGCTCATGCCCCTCCCCTTAGTTGATATAAATGGGATTTTCATGCAGAATTAAGTTTCCGTTCAAAATTTAGATTAGGTTTATTCTGATGAGGCGATACCGTGACTGTTATTAGGTGTTCATTGAATAAGTATAAATAGGGGGAACAGGAGTTCTAATGCCCCTCCCCCCTTAATTTATATAAATGGGTTTTTCAAGCAGAATTTTCAGATTTCGTTCAAATCTCTGAATAGATTTGGAAGTTTAATGGTTAAGTATAAAAGAGGGGGATAACTCCTTTTAAATTATATAAATGCTAATTGGGTTTTTATTAAGTATTATCTCATTTGCTTGAATTTTGGATATCTATTTTTTATATGATAAAGTATGTCTTTGATAGTATAGGAGGTTCAATGATTAAGTATAAAAAAAGAGGAAAGGCGAGAGCTGTTTCCCCTTCTTAATATTTTTTTCGAACGGAATTAACCCTTGAAAATATAAGGCTTTAATGTACAATTAGTATTTGTAGCCTGTGAGCTCAATGCCATCAGTTTAACTGGGCAGTATTCTTTATTATTTTATCCAATAAATCGTTTCGAAATAATGACCTACTTGTTTGGATGCTTTATTGTGTAAATATAAACCTTCCCTCCTGAACAGAAAAAGGATATCTTCAGATTTTGGGGGCGGGGTATCAGTTTTGTATTTGTATTTTTATTTTATCCAATAAATCGTTTCGAAATAATGACCTATTTGTTTTTATGCTTTATTGTGTAAATATGAACCTCACCTCCTGAACAGAAAAAGGATATCTTCAGATTTTGGGGCGGGGTATCAGTTTTGTATTTGTATTTTTATTTTATCCAATAAATCGTTTCGAAATAATGACCTATTTGTTTTTATGTTTTATTATGTAAATATGAACCTCACCTCCTAAACAGAAAAAGGAATCTTCAGATTTCGGGGGCGGGGTATCAGTTTTCTACTTGGATTTTTATTTTACCCAATAAGTCTTTTCGAAATAATGACCTATTTGTTTTGATGTTTTATTGTGTAAATATTAACCTCACCTACTGAACAGAAAAAAGATATCTTGAGATTTTTGGGGCGGGGTGTCAGTTTTCTATTTGGATTTTTATTTTATCTAGTAAATCGTTTCGAAATAATGACCTACTTGTTTTGATGCTATATTCTGTAAATATAAACCTCACCTCCTGAACATAAAAAAGATAACTTCAGATTTTTGGGGCGGGGTATCAGTTTTCTATTTGGATTTTTATTTTATCGAGTAAATCGTTTCGAAATAATGACCCTACTTGTTTTTATGTTTTATTGTGTAAATATGAACCTCACCTCCTGAACAGAAAAAAGATATCTTGAGATTTTTGGGACGGGGTGTCAGTTTTCTATTTGGATTTTTATTTTATCCAGTAAATCGTTTCGAAATAATGACCTACTTGTATTGATGCTATATTCTGTAAATATAAACCTCACCTCCTGAACATAAAAAAGACATCTTCAGATTTTGGGGGCGGGGTATCAGTTTTCTATTTGGATTTTTATTTTATCCAATAAATCGTTTCGAAATAATGACCTACTTGTTTGGATGCTTTATTGTGTAAATATAAACCTTCCCTCCTGAACAGAAAAAGGATATCTTCAGATTTTGGGGGCGGGGTATCAGTTTTCTACTTGGATTTTTATTTTATCCAGTAAATCGTTTCGAAATAATGACCCTACTTGTTTGGATGCTTTATTGTGTAAATATAAACCTCCCCTCCTGAACAGATAAAGGATATCTTCAGATTTCGGGGGCGGGGTATCAGTTTTCTATTTGGATTTTTATTTTATCCAGTAAATCGTTTCGAAATAATGACCCTACTTGTTTTTATGTTTTATTGTGTAAATATGAATCTCACCTTCTGAACAGAAAAAAGATATCTTCAGATTTTTGGGGCGGGGTATCAGTTTTCTATTTGGATTTTTATTTTATCGAGTAAATCGTTTCGAAATAATGACCCTACTTGTTTTTATGTTTTATTGTGTAAATATGAACCTCACCTCCTGAACAGAAAAAAGATATCTTGAGATTTTTGGGGCGGGGTGTCAGTTTTCTATTTGTATTTTTATTTTATCCAGTAAATCGTTTCGAAATAATGACCTACTTGTTTTGATGCTATATTCTGTAAATATAAACCTCACCTCCTGAACATAAAAAAAGATATCTTCATATTTTGGGGGCGGGGTATCAGTTTTCTATTTGGATTTTTATTTTATCCAGTAAAACGTTTCGAAATAATGACCCTACTTGTTTTTATGTTTTATTGTGTAAATATGAATCTCACCTTCTGAACAGAAAAAAGATATCTTCAGATTTTTGGGGCGGGGTGTCAGTTTTCTATTTGGATTTTTCTTTTATCCAGTAAATCGTTTCGTAATAATGACCTACTTGTTTTGATGCTATATTCTGTAAATATAAACTTCACCTCCTGAACATAAAAAAGATATCTTCAGGTTTTGGGGGCGGGGTATCAGTTTTCTATTTGGATTTTTATTTTTCCTGTAAATCGTTTCGAAATAATGACCTACTTGTTTGGATGCTTTATCGTGTAAATATAAACCTCCCCACCTGAACAGAAAAAGGATATCTTCAGATTTTAGGGGCGGGGTATCCGGTTATTCTGAGTTTCGATAAATTTTGCCCTTTTTTTTTTTTTTTTTTTTTTTATCATTTAATTCAGGGGGCGGATGGGCGTGTATGAAGTTTTTAAAATAATTTATACGGTTTTAAATAACATATAAGGCAAATTATTAAAAAATTAAAATATATAATTATTTTGTGCTGAGTAAGCAATGGATGGGGAAATACCGTGAATTTCAAGTGGGGTTGGGATTACAGATTTTATTATAATATAATTACTGCAACTACAATATAACAAGTCGACAAAACATTTGACAACAGTTCTAGTAAATATAATATTTTTGTGTAATTTAATTTTTTTTTTTTTTCATAATTTTAAATTTAATAACTTTAAATATCGGAAAAATTCTGATCCTTTGAATTTTTTCATTAAAAAGAATACTTATATCTGTTGATCATTGCCAATGGGAGGTGACGTATTAATTTTCATGAGGGATAGCTAGTGCCTAGTGTAAAGAATTGTTTAAATACAGTAAAGCATCGTTTATGCGACGATCACTTATACGACGTTTACATTTATATGACGTTTTAATGTGGTCCCGATTCATTCCTATTCATTTTAATGTAAAAATATATCTTTTATACGACGCCCAAAATCGTTTATACGTCGATTTTTCAATTTTGTATAGGTTTATTTTTGTTTATTTTTCTTGTGTATTTTAAGAAAGAGAGGAAGTTGGCAGCTATGAATGACACGAAAGAGCGTGTTTAAATGCACTCTACATTAAAAAATTTTGGACTGGTGTTTGATTAGTCTGAGAAATCAGCTTACGTGTAATAGATTACACTAGGAGGGGTCATTCTTTTTTCAGGGATGGTCAGCTTTCCCGACCTATTTTAAGTTGCAAATAGACTATCCTTCTTACTGTTATCAGTATTGGTGACTTTTAGTTGGCCACGCGGGGTTTTTGATCTTTGACTTTAAATGAAAAGGAAATGATGGACTGCAAATGAAGAACCTTTCGGTTAAACATAAAGGTACGCATATTTAAATTGCTTACTAATTCCTCTCCCCCCCCCCATTTTTTTGTTTATTTGTTTATTTTGGTTTGTTTAATTTACAAATTCATCCAAATCATCACGTTAAACATTAAAATTAAGCAAAAACAAAATTAATTCTAGTTTTGGAAGTGAAAATCGATTATACGTCGTTATCGTTTATACGACGTTTTTCGGTAGTCCCTTCGGCGTCGTATAAACGATGCTCCACTGTATTTATTTACTATTGCAATAAAATATCAAATGTGAAAAATATATAAACAAAAGAGTAATTTGCAATACAAATAAATTTATTTTTTACAATTTTTAAGCCCGAAACGAAGCATTATTAATAATCTTCATTCAGTTTTTTCTTCGTTTAATGTTCAAATTTTGTTAGAAATAAGTTATATAAATTGAACATTAAGAAATAAACACAAAACTCAATCAATACGATATTTAAATTACCTTAAAATGTTAGATCCCTTTCAAATTAAATCGAATTATACTTACACTTTTTAAAATGTTTTTTATGTCTTACATGTCCCTCATCACGTTACACACATTCTCGTTTGGTTTTAATTTGTTTTGTCAATTATGTTTTTGTTTATATACAGGATGTCCAAAAATTCGAATTGAAAACTCGGTGTCTAAAAGTTGGAAATGGTCGAATAATTCTAGAGTTTTACATCAAATTGAAAAACGAAAAAATGCGTGCTTTAATTATGCTTGAAAAACCTATTCAGGGATTCCAAAATTGACCTTCTGGATATCAGAGGTGCTCCAAATTTGAAATTTTAAATGATAACTGCAATTTTTTATTTCAATTTATTTTTTCAATTTTCTAAGTATTTTTTCAGATTCTCGAAAATCGCGATTGTAATAATAATAATAATAATAATAATAAAAAAAAAAAAAAAAAAAAAAAAAAAAAAAAAAATGCATTACATACATTTTTTTTTTTTCTCAACCAGATTTTAAGCAGTCGCATTAACGGAATCATGTTTGTTGAAAATAATCAATAGTGGTTGTTTCGATAACAGAAGTGTTTTATATGCTTCTTCCATAGAAATTAATAGAAATATATTAAATTAAATTTATATTTGGGTTTTTTTAATATCCAATCAATCAGTTATAAATATTAACCAATTATAAATAATTCTAATGAACGTAATACTTTTGTAATCTATATCTATACCTTTATTATAAAGAGATAAAGTTTGTTTATTTGTAGAGGGTAATCTCAAGAACTACCGAACCGATTTCAAAAGCAATGATATCAAAATTATGGTGCTTGCCCCAAATCAAATATAGACTATGTCTTATGTCCATGCCACGAACTCAAAGGGAGCGCAAGAGAAAAAGAACTTTCTGAAAATGCGATTTTTGTGAAACTAAAAGGTCTTGAAACATGAAATTTGGCATGTTAACCGCTTCCGTATGTCCCGTACGTCGTACGGGCAACGTGTTTTATCCAATCATGATTTTCCCGTACGTTGTACGGGGATTCATGCTTGAATCATGGTCTATTTTTCTCACCAGTAAAATTTTATTGTCAATTTTGCATTATTTCATATGAGCATTTTTCTGATTCAATTAGCCAAAAATTTCTGTTTTTAATAACCGGTGATAAAAGATTAAAAATTATGTAAAAACATCAAAAATTAGATATTGTTTGGAAGTTTTTACCAAAAATATTGATAGACCAAGAGGTTAAATTTATGATAAACAATTTAAATTAGAAATGTATGTATTAATTTATAAAAAATTATTATATATCTATAAGAATTATTGAAAAATTTTCTGCCTTAATATTTTGTAGTTGCAGTAATTAATCAATCATGAAAACCTATAACCCCCTCCCCCAAACTAAAATTTCAGGGTTCGTAAGGATCCTGAAATTGCTAGAACAGGAAATAATTTTAATAGAATTTCATTTGAATTTATTTGTGTAAGAAAGTACTCAGTACGTGTATTTTCTTACTGAAAATCTCTTGTTAAAGAAGACAAAATTACAATTGTTTGAAGTAGCTTTAATTATATATATATATATATATATATATATATATATATATATATATATAAACTGATATTTCACTTGGAAAATAACGGGACCCATAAGTACCATGAATTTACGATACTCCTTCATCCATTGCACAGACAGCACAAAAAGGCTTTAGACTTTTATTTATTTTTTTATTTATTTATTTATTTATTTTTTAACATTTTGTGCTATATTTTTTTATGTAGTAATAATTAAAAAGAACATACACCCGCATGAGCCGTATTAGATGATTTTTTTTTTTTTAAAGCAGAATCCATGGAAACGCATAACATACACACATCCCACTCTCAAATAATTAAAATTATCCTTTTTCTATTCCGGAGGAGAGGTGCATATTTAAACTTTAAAAGATCAAAACATGAAAAATCAATTTGTTTTATAGACCCCTTGCACGTAACGTCACATGCTTCATCTGGCGCCCAAACATAAGGCAAATGTGATGTTTTCACATTTATAAAAATAGTAATTTACGCTTCATTTTTTAAGTATTTAGAAAAATATTGCAAGAATAAGAAAAATCATAATTAAACAGAAAATACTATACTTCAATGAATCTTTGTAGAGAAAATTATATAAAACCCTACAGCACCATCGAAATAATCAACACAGGCTGTTTTCAAGAAACGCTACTCCAGCAAAAGACAAGGAATTTGACGTCAAAAGTTACGGCCAATCAGATTTCGAGAAGATCAAACATGGTTGGGAAAACCGAAATATGTATCTGTTTGATATGCTCGATTACACAATGATCAACGAGGATCCGAAATAATCATCAAATACAAAAGTTATGTATTTTTGTCCGAAAATCTGAATATGCAGTAAAAAGATGAGGGTTATAATTTAAGATTTCAAAGTTGGACCCCCTCTGAACCCAGGGGATCGGTTGAGGGGGTTCAGGTTTGGTAACACTGAGTAGCTTATTTAAAAATATTTAAAACGTATTTTTTTGTTTTTCCATCAGATATGTATTTTCGGAGTTATTCGACCGTTTCCAGACTTTTTTGACACCCTGTATAAATTTTTTAATTTAATTGCTTAAAATATATTTTGGTAGTTATTTTTGTCTTTTAACACGGAACAAATAATTTGTACTATACAGCATTTTAAACCAGATAAATTTAAATAATAAAAATTAACTAATTATCGTTAAAAGGATGTTCTTAAATGACGTCACAATTTTTTTCAATATTTTTGACTCCCTTCTTTTCATCTGTCACAAAATGGCACACTTTACAGTTCCCCGTCCGCTAATTCGCAAGCACTCAACGTCCCAGCGCGCTTCCTGCCAACCTCTATAGCCAAGCGCTTTCGGGAGAAAATGAAAATGTGCGTGCAAGTCTGAAATTCTAAAGTAAGTCTGAAAAAAAAAAAAAAAAAAAAAAAAAAGACAAGCCAAGTTTGTAAATATTTTTGAATTAAGTTGATCTATCTTGATTAACTATGCGGCTTATTGTTTCAACTATTATACCTTCATAACACTAAAAACATGCATTTTAAATTTTCCAGCGTCATCCAAGCTTTTTAACAGTAATCCTATTGTAACAGCATCAGTATTCAACTGTGCAATCAATAGCACAACTTGTGTAGACTGAATTAATCTGCTACAGAAAAAAAAAATATCTTTGAATTCTATAAGCGTATCTAAAATATTCATTTAAAGTGGATATAAATATTTGCAATGCAAATTTCAAACTACGATACTAGCAGTATTCAAGTATGCACGTCGAATTTCAATTTTTCGCCAAAGCCCTTGGCTAGAGGAGTTGGCGTCAAGCGCGCTGGGACGTTGAGTGTTTGCGAATTTGCTCCCCGTCCCATCCCTTTGTCACATGTCGCGCTAACAATCATATACTTGCAGTTCAGAAACGAAGAATCTCGAAATAGATACTACTTCTAATTTTATTTTTAAATTTTAACTATGTATTTTAATGATATTTGTGAGTCTAACAATAAAAATGATTCATGTACTTATTTTGTATAAAATAAAATTAAGATTTAGAACAATAAATATAATAAATAAAGAAAAGTAATAAAATATTACTGTAAAAGAACAGTTGACAACAGTAGTATTTTGAAATTCAAAATGGAATTTAATATATTTGGCTTTAAATCTTATTTTTACTTCATGAACACAAAATATTTTAATTTTAAATTTCATTCAAAATTTATGCTAATTTTCAATGTTTTTACTGTAAACAAAATGTGTGATGTCGCATTTCTCCTTATCCTCTCACACTGCCTTGTCACAAACTGTCACAATTTCACAACTCTCTCTCCGCCCCCTCTAAGTGTGACATCATTTGTGGACCGCCCCAAATATCGTTTACAGAATATTCGGACGAAAGTGCAGTCGTTGGGAAAGGGGGGGGGGGGAGTAGACATCCCCAAATATGCAACCAGTTATTGAAAAAGAAAATACAGATACCAAACGATTAGAAATGATGCCTACTTTTAAATAGTCTATATACAATTCGCTTGGGGGCTAGTTGGATTATATAAATTCTTATGTTAATTTAGATAGATTTTAAGTCGTCTCAGTATGTGCTGATGTATTTATTTTGGGCATGTGCCAGACTTTTGTATTTCTATGTCAGAAATAATTTTTAACCTTCTTAGTTTAATAATTGCCGTTATTTCCGGGACGGTTTCCGGCCTGTATTTCTGGGTCGTAGAGGGAGATTTTGCTTTGGACATTGGATCCATAAACCTTACGGTTGGCCTTGGGGCTATCGGATCCAAGCCTTCCAATTTTCTACGAGAATTGTAGTGTTGGGGGCTGAGACATGTTAGACCGCGAACGGTCCATGACCTACAATGTGACGCCCGCTTATCTGTGGTCGCAATACTCATAATGACTAACACTCGGAGCTGGTGAATCGTTTCCATCTGGCTCATTTTAGCCAGGCTCCAAGACGCCACCATTAAAGGGATCGGTGCCGGAATATCCGTTTGGAAGACCAGAGCTCGCCAGAGCCTGATTAAGGTTGTATTGGGCCCAGGGTCCAGCACATTTTTTGGTCCCCTCGCACTAAAATAATAACTATATTCACCCCCCCCCCCCAAGAGGGGTATTTGAGGGGTTATAAGTAGATTATCATACGGTTGCTAAGCTAAACAAAGTTGTTTTCAGTTTTTGAGAAAATCAATGCAGAAAACTGCAATTAAAAAAGTATTTTTAAAATCATTTTATTAAATTTGGACCCTTCTCAACAGTGGGCCCAAGGCCACGGCCTAGTTAGCCTGTGCATTAATCAGGCCCTGGGGGAGACCACGACCACATACATGAAGTTTTTTTTTCCCGGGGCAGTCATTTCTACATCTCTGCAAGGGTTTGTGTAATTTTTTTATTGAAAAAAATTATTGATTTAGAAAATTATTTTAATCTACCAATAAAATAGAAAAGGGGCGGGGTCTTATTTTTTGTCAAAGCAGTTTTTTTTCAATACTAATATACATGTTTCAGACAACAAAGTGAGTTGATTGTATATTATTTTCATTATTTCTTACTCTTGACCCCCTCTTCTTGTTTGGAATCATCTCTAGTGTACGTAGGAGAAAGCGAAATTCGCAATCCTTTGTATTTCTGCAACAAAAGTACTAAAAAATATTATTTAATTGAGAATATATAAATAGATTATTTTGTTTGAAATTTTATTTTATTACTCAGTTGATTGAAATTTATTCGCGTTTATCCTTCCATATCAAAGTTCTTAAAATATTTAACCCAAAAATTAGATTAATTTTTTTTTATTTTTTTAATAGTAATTTTGAATTTAAAAAATTTCTTCTCATCAATAAAATTTTTATTGTATCTATATAGTAAATTTGTAAAATTCAACAAATTAATACTAACTACAAATATGAAAATACTGAAGTTATAATAAATCTACCGTGAGATTTTAAGCTGATTTAGCAGTAGATTAAGAAGGTTTTTAAAATGAATAATACCCAACAATTAAAATGTAAGATTATTGTATTCAACTGAAGAACTTTTATATACAGAACTGTGTTTCCATAACACATAATTTACAAATCTATCTTTTTGTGTAATTTTGAGTTTTAATGTTTAAAATCCAAGAGCATACAAATCCTATTTTCAGATACAGAAGAAAAAAAATAATGTCAAATATAAAAAAAATAACCAGCTTATCAATCCCTCAAATCATAAATATAAGAATTGATAATTTTACTGTAAAAAGAAAGATAAGGACTATTTGCTAGAATTGAAAAAAAATCACTATACGAACCATAAAGTAAATTTAACAAATGCAAAATAAAACAACTCACACCATAAATATTTTATAGCAAATAAATTTATGTAAAAACTTTATAATAACTACTTGCAACGCAAGCCATTACATATTACCTATTCATGTAATTCGCGTGCTATAGTGCGCGAAATAACAAAACAGCAATAGCAGTGATATCACCACCAAAGTATCACTCCCGATACCCTAATACTAAATCTACACCAGATCAGTGTTAGATTCGGAATGCATTTTATCTATTACTCCCATGCTCCCATCTTTAGCAATGTGCGTAGAATTCGTACGAGACCTAGAATTTCTAGACCAGACATTCTTCAATACCAGTGTTTCCTTATTGAAAATCTTTCCTCAAATGATGTAAAATTCTACACATTTAATTTAGATTTATTTTCTTATAGAAAAAAATTATTGATATTACGCCTAGAAAATTCCTTCAAGCATATGAACCCTGTATGTGGATTAATCTGACGCTGGTTAACCACCTTTCAAATCAGAAAATTTATGACAGATTTCTACATGAAATTTCGTTATTTTAATTTTTTAAAAATAATTTCTCATTTAAAACGCATTAAGCCTGTGTCAAATTAAGTCGGCATATTTTGGAGTTTGGTAAATGTTTAATCTATTTTATAAAAATAATTTTGATTTTGAAATTATTTTTTTGTTTTAATCTGCGTAATAAAGTTGTTAATTTCAACAAATAAAAATTGTTTACATATATGATACACATTTCAATAAACATATGACAAATTTGAAGTTATAAAAAAATGATCTTAAGTTCAGCAGCCTGCGAAGAGGAAACTGTGCCCGGGGCAAAGTTTCAATTTCGCGCCTCCCCCCTCTCTTCTTTTTGTGGCAGAAATCACAAAATTGAATAGTATGGAAACACAAATATTTTATACTGAATACATAGTTCGCGTTTATTTTACAACTTTTAAAGGTACTATTTTAACAGCTAAATAATATAAGATAAAATTTCACTTATATTTTGACATAGGTATATAGAAAACCGATGTAGAATAAATGTAGTTACTACAGTACAGTATAACAGTTTGTAATCTCTTTTGAATTTCAAGAAAAAAAATCATGTGCTCTTGTGAGAATGTATGTTTTAGTCACAAAAAATTTCCCAATAATAACATATGTATCCCTTTTTTACAAATAAAAAAAAAAAAAAAAAAAATTAAGTTGGTACTATAAATTTGGTAGTATAGAAATCCTTTTCCGCGCCAGGGGCGAACGATCCCGGCTTCGCATGGGCCTTGAGATTTTATATTAATTTAGCATGTAATTTAAGAAAAGTTTTACTTATTACCAGAGATGTAGTGGAAGGTATACAGGGTATACCTTCTGGATTTTTTAAGGAAGACCGTATACCCTGTGTTTCTCTAGAAAGCTATAGTACATACATCCTAGAGTATGCTCTCTGCATTGAGCGTATACCATCTTTTTTACGATTACAACACTGCTGATAACCCAATAAGTTGAATGGAGGTTTAATGTATTAAAAGAGGATATTTTATGTAATGAATTTTGTTTCTATAAAACATAATTCATAAAACGATTTTTTGAGATAATTTTGAATTTTAATTTTGATAATCTAAGAGAACACAAATCCTATTTTCTGGTACAGAAGAAAACATTAATGTAATTTTTAAAAAATTAGAATTGTCGGAAATGAGTAATAATTTTTACTGTCATAAAAATAACTGGTACTTACTAGAATTGAGAAAAATAAACCACTGTATTTGTATCTACCGCCAAATAAATTCAACAGTTGTAAAATAGAACAACTTATCCCATAAATATTTTAAACTTTATATTTAAAGGTAGAAAACCAACGATTATAAATTCACAAATAGAGTATGAAAAAATAGCAAGCAACTGTTTCGAATCTACTATAGATATTCTTCATCAGTGCAAAATTCAGCGAACTAGGAAAAGCAAAACTGGGCAAAAAGACAGAGAGACGCAGGCTTATATATCCGGGGGGCTAATATCCATTTACTCAAGGATACAGCGCTTGGCGAAAGTCAAAGCGTGCCAAATGTTTTGGAGGAAAAATTGCTATTCCGCCCATCATTCACTCCTCTTCCAAGATTCCTTGATAACATCGTATAGTGTCGCCATCTACTGAAAAAATGTATTATACAAATAATTTATTTGAAAAAAAAAAAAAAATTATGAAATTTTCTTTTTATATACCACCAAATATTAATTATATATATACTAGTAACTTGTTGTGTTAACTTAATTTGTAAATTTAAATTTTATTTCTTTACATTTCTTATAGTATTTCAGTTTATAATGAATAATATAATAATGACAAAATAAAAAAAGAAGAACGAAAGAGAGCTGTTATTGTATTCGGATAAATTACATGATAATAGCTAAAAATAAATTTTATTTTTTTAATTTATTTTCTTGGTAAGTATCAATTCAAGAACTTTATAAGAAAATACTGAGATCTGCTATATCAAATTTTTATTTATTTATTTATTTTACTAATGTGATATAAATCGAAAAGTATAGCAATGCACTAAGATTGATAAATTAAAACTTTTTAATGTTGGAAATATATATGAATATATTCATAAATATCAGCATATGTATATACTATGTATGAACTTAAACATTCATAACTGCTTAACTATTATGTATGTGTATATTATATAGATGTTATATAGCTAGGTCATTTAATTATATAGTTAGAAAATGTACATAATTTCGATATCATCTGTTCTGATCTATTCAGATTTTAATGTCTTA
The DNA here is from genome assembly GCA_964019185.1 of Maratus speculifer. Taxonomy (NCBI): domain Eukaryota; kingdom Metazoa; phylum Arthropoda; class Arachnida; order Araneae; family Salticidae; genus Maratus; species Maratus speculifer. Next base: position 111,367,997 of record OZ025301.1, read on the forward strand.
CAAATATATCACTAATGTTGATAACATATTATATATATATATATATATATATATATATATATATATATATATATATATAAAGTATAGTTTTCAGATTTTAAGAATCATCAAAAAAGTATATGTTAATAATAAATTGTGTTAAAATTAAAATATTTTTTATACTTGGAAATTTTTCATTTGAAATAAAATATGTTTGGGAATTTACATCAACTTTTGTGACACTGTGATTTAATGCACCCTTTCTCTTTATAAATTGATAAGTCTAAACTAAATATACATGCATATACTGATTAAATTTGTACAAAGTACAAATACAAAACAAAGATCACCTTTTATGTAAAAAACTACCTTCAAAGTTTTTATCTAATATAGATCGTTTTTTTTTTTTTTTTTTTTTTTTTTTTTTTTTTTTTCCATATTTAATATTTCACTAGATACTGAAAATTGAAGAGAATTAATAACAAATCACTAAACGAAAACATTAAAAACATTAATTATCTGTTTAAATGATAATACTTATTAATATTAGTTATATATGTAATAATTATTAATGTTAATTAATATAATTTTATAATTATATATATATTAATATTAATTAATAAATAGTTAATATTAGTTATATATATTTAAATATTGATATTTTTTTAAAGAAAATCTTAAATTATGTTAAAGGAAAATTAAAGAAAATTAAAGATTTTCCTTTTTTTTTTCTTAAATTTTTATCATTAATTAAATACATAGAAATATTAAAATTTGAATATTTATAATTAATATTTTTGTGTTTCACTTCTTTATAATTATAAATGAAACAGTAATTATTAAAATGAATACTAATAAATAATATAGTTTTTTGTGTATGAATGATGCCTCATTTTAAAACATAAGTACTTTAATAAATTGGTTTTACTAATTTGATATTCATCTCTTACAACACGGCGGTAGCCTAACTAAAATACAAATATTTTTATTTTATTTTAATAATTATTGTTTTAAATTATATTTATTTAATTATTAAAAAGCAGAATTTAAAATCTTAAATTAATTATTTACATTTATTTCAAATTAAACTTTATGTAATATTATTTTAAATTAAATTTTATAGCTTAATTGTAATTAAAATTTAATTGTCTAATTGATAATAAAACTAATACAAAGTAACTGATTTTTATAACATTCTTTATTGATTATTTAAATAAAAATCAAAACAAAATTCTACAAGAGCAAGGATACAACTCACAATCTTATAATTACAAGCTTTTTGCCTTAACCATCTCGCTATGCCTCTAATACTTTACAAATGCTTCCAGGTGCCTCATATACAACAAAAATTGTAAGTAAAATGTCTGAAACAGCCATGATGCGCGAGAAAATGCGTAGATGCTAGTCAAATCATTTGGCACACACTGACTTTCGCCAAGCGTTGTATCCTTGAGTGAATGGAAATTAGCATCCGGGGGACCATCTCGCTTAAAGAAAAGCAACCAATGAGAAGAAAGCAGCCTAAACAACTGGATGGACGCTGGTTGTCGCTACTTGTCCACCCAGTTAAAAATGTTTAAATTAATAGTGAGAATTATCTGCAATGAACTTTATATGTCTATATTTTCCATCCGAAGTATGGTGAAAAAATAATTAACTATTCTAAAAAGTTATCCTTATTTAAAAGAGTTTTTTTTTTTAAGTTTTGTTTAATTTTCTTGATATTTTAACACTGTAAATGTATTATTATTCTTTAGTGTTTATTTTACGGTCAGAATTTTCAGAGTTTTAAGTAATCAAAAATTTAAATGTAAATGAAAGTAAACAAATACTTATAATTTGTGTTTTCGATGTTATGATAGAGTGTTATTTAAAATATTTTTATTTGCAATACAGCATTGTATTTATTTATCAGCAAATATTCCAATTTTACTGTCTATACTGTAAAGAACGCCTATACAAATTAACAGATAATATATATCTCTCATAACCCACATACAGCGAGGATTTTCGTATTTTTATGCTTAAAAGTAACATTTAATAAGCAATTTTTACAGTATGTATTCACGCCATCTAGCGGCGAATGTAGAACATTAATGATTCCGAAAGTAAGGGATGACTGTGAAGGTCGAATAAGGAATAGGGAGCAGTCATCGAGTTCGGCCCTGATCTAGCACTCAGTGCTTTTATACAAACTTCAATTTTATAGAGCTGACGCCAGTAAATTTTACAAATATATTTTTATAGATTAAATAAGCAGTGTTTTCTGATAAAGGTTTTTCTCAATAATATCTCGTCGTGTCCCGCCTTTAAGGCCGGATCGATAAGAATAAAAATTAATTAGGTTTATACAGTAGTCCGTAGCTGCGCGTACGAGACATTTCTTTCAAAAATGAAATATCAAGTTCGGAGGGGAATCATGTGAGAAATTAATGTTTGTTTAAGAGGCTACTTCACTTAAATGAAAAACCCCATTCGCTAACGCTCATCCGATGGAAGAAATTTATCAAGATATCTCGGTTGCATTTTAATATGTTTAAAGGATTTTTTATAGATTAAATAAGCAGTGTTTTCTGATAAAGGTTTTTCTCAATAATATCTCGTCGTGTCCCGCCTTTAACCCTTTCCGGCACACTGTGCCCGGTCTTGGATGCCTAATTTTAATTCCAAACTTGAGAACGGCACGAATAATATTTTAGTAAACTTTTGCTTTTACAATAAAAGCTTAAATTACAGATTTCAAAATATCTAAAATATTTGTTTGTGAATTCCGGTTTCAGTCGATAATTTCTCCTTTTACTAGCAGATTTTGCCCGTGCCGGAAAGGGTTAACCTCTTCAGTCCCTGAGTACCCAAATGGGTACATCAGTTTTGTTCCATTTTATTAATGATACTCAAATATAAATGAAATTTCGATATAAGAATATGTTTCGAATTCTAAGATTCGAGCTAATGAAAATAAAACAAAAACCTCGCTCTGAAGTCAAACGAGAGAAGAAATAATTCAGTAATAATTAAAAATACTGTAATAATCGACAGTAGCGAAGAGGTTAAGGCCGGATCGATATAAATAAAAATTAATTAGGTATAGAGCAGTTCACATCACGTGACTTTTTCCGGAGAACAATGAAGAAAGCTGTAGGACACACAAACACAAAAAGCATTGATAAAAGCAGCGATGGTGGTCCTACAGCAGCAGCAAAAACCTGTTCGTAATGTCACCTCTATACCGTAGTCCGTAGCTGCGACAAATGAGACATTTCTATAAAAAATAAAACATCAAGTTCGGAGGGGAATCGTGTGAGAAATTAATGTTTGTTTAAGAGGCTACTTCACTTGAAAAACCACGTTCGCTAATGCTAATCCTATGGAAGAAATTTAACAAGATATCTCGGTTGCATTTTAATATTTTTAAAGGATTTTTTTCTCATTGATAATTGCGATCGATTTGTATGCAGGCCGTTTTTTGCTTTTTTGATTTTGTTTACAAATATTTTCTATGACAATGCTTTCATTTTCGGAACCGGTTTGGAAAGCAAAAACACCTTCATAAAAAATATCTGCAACCCAAATTGAAAAAGTAAAAAACGGTCTACATTCAGATTCATAACAGCAATCAAAAGAAAAAAGATCATTTAAAAATAATGAAATGCAACCGAGATATCTTTATAAATTTCTTCCACAGGATTAGCATTAGCGAACAAGTCTTTTTATTTAACTGAAGTAGCCCCTTAAGGGTGCTAGACATTCAGCGACCGAAATCCGCTCGGCTATGTTAAGTCTAAGGGCGCTTGTTGCTTTTTAGGTGCGTTCGTAAATATATAAATACGTAGCACCTATTGTTGTCGTTCAGTCAGTCCGTCTGTCTGTCCGCATATAACAACGCAAAAACTATCCAACTGAATCGTTTGAAATTTAAAATACATAATTATTGCATAATTTTGTCGAGTCATTTCAAATTTTATGAAAATCGGATGCATAGATCAATTACAGGGACAATCAAAAGGATTCCGTTACATTACGGTCAATGGGGAAAAAGTTTCAAATGCATTATAATGGTGTTACACTCATTCGAACGTAATAAAATTGATATGCATGTATAAAGTATATTATAATATACATATTGCATAATCTGTGGTGCAAAGAATATTTGTTATTGATTTACAAGGCTACACAAAAGTATTCCATTGCATAATGGTATAGGGAGAACATTGTTTGGTGCGCATTTTAATTGTAATTATTTACAATTTTATGAGCTTGATATATGAAAGTGATATTTTTAAAACTTCGTTATCGAACGAACGCACCTCATTTGCTACGCTTCGCGTGCAATTTCCAACTTGTTTATATTGAAAATATCTCTTCGGGAAATTAACATTTTTAATTTATTTTTTCAGTGTCCTTTCTTTAAAGGATGCGTCTTTCCCCCCTTAGTTGTCAAAATACTTCTAAAATCCATGCTTAATTGTATATGAAATGTTAAAATTTTATTTCATTTTCGTCAGTTTTTAAAACATAAAATATTAAATTAAGCATAAATTGTAGAAATATTTTGACAACTAAGAAAAATGATATAATTTAATACTAGAAAGGCTAGAAAGTTTAGTCAAGTTTCACAAAAATATTTTACCCTGGAATTTTGATTTAAAAAATTTAATTATTTTATTTAACATTTTTTTAACCTTAATGAATAGCTTATTTCTTTGAGCCGAAATATACTCCTACGGTAACAGTCGTTCTAGTTTTAATGAGAGAACACTGATAAAAGAACTTAAGGGTGTATTTCGATTTAAACTGCTTATTTTCCAATTAATTTTTAAATCCATTTTTGCTCTCATATGCAGCAAACTGGCAAATTGTCTTATTTAGAAAGTACACGAGGTGCCGTGATTGTCGATTCTTTAATAAATGCAGAAAACATTGCAAAAAAAGCAATCAAAAACAGCATTTTGAACCGATTTTCCCGAGGCGGGAGATCTGGGAACGAAAAAAAGGATCATACTGAGAAGATAATTGTTTATAAATCAAATTCCAATGAATTGAGCGTAAAATAACATTACACGGCACCTTATACGTCTCTTCAGGAATCTCCTCAGCAAGTTTCATGTTTCTACTTAAAAGAATGTGTCTGAAACTGTATCAGAAAATTTCGAGCTGTTGAAGGTGGAAAAGCGTTTTTTCGAATACACCCTTAAAAATATAAAACATCCGAGAAGATTTTGACTATACGAATTGATTAAACGCCCATAGACTTATCATTACCGAGGAGAATTCGACCGCTGTGTCAGTGTTGCCAGTGGGCTACTTTTTTAAAATTCAGATTTCTTGATTGGCACCACTTTATTGAAACAGTAAAATCTCTTTATTTTCGCATTATTTAATATGTCATTAAATAAGAAGGGTTTTATCATTCAAAAATAAAAAAAATAAAAATAAAAAAAATAAATAAAAAAAAAAAAAAAAAAAAAAGGTGTTAATTAAGAATCTGAATTTAAAAAAAGTAGCCCATCTGGCAACACTGCGCTGTGTGACTGGCACCCTTAACTCCTTGGGGGCGAGCGACACTTATACGTGACGCAAAAAAGTTTAAGAATCCTTGTTTATCACAACCAGTAAAATTTTTCTGTAAAATTTGCCTTGTCTAATCGGAGCATTTTCTCGATTTAATAAGGCACAAATTTCCGTTTTTAAAAACCGATGACAAAATATTAAACATTTCATAAAAGGCTACCGTCACGAAGAGGCCAAGGGGCAATTTACCTTTTCAATTTTTTTTTTTTTTTTTTTTTTTTTTAATATTGTTCAAATGGTGAACTGACTGATTTCTATGTCCAACTAAAAATACATAATGAAAAATAAATAAATAAATATAAACAAACCGCAGTAAATTTGGTTAATTTTTTTAAATAAAAAATTGAATTTTTGAAAATCTCTACTATTTTTTAAAATAATAATAAATTCTTTTTTTTTTTTTTTTTATTTATTTTATTAAAAATTTTCAAATGTGTATTACACAAGAATGCATATGGTATACGCGAAAGAAAATTGATACTACTCTGTTAGCCCGTCGACCAATTTCGCCAAATTATACAAATCGCCAAACAAATAGCCAAATTATGCATATTGACGTATTTTTATTTTAAATAACGAAAAAACAAATAATTAGTAGAACATTAACAAAATTACAAATAAAAAGTCGAAATAAAAATCACTTAATGACATTTTAAACACGTGAATCGTATTTAATGTCATTCACGATCATCCATTATTGGCATTTCATCTTATAGTTTGGCGATAATTTTTCCTCGACGGGGATAACCTAGTAGTACCAGAAAATTTAATTATGTATATTTTCACGGTTTTGTCGTCGGTATTATTTACAAAATTTAATTGTGATGGTTAAATATGGTAACAATTGAAAGTGGCTTTTTTTAGTGCTTAAGAAATACAGTAGAACCCCGCAAATCCGGATCTCCGGATAATCCGGATCGATTTGGTGGAATTTTTTTTATCAAGTTTGAGAAGTGATCGGCAAATTTCCATAACATAAATTTATTTCGACCTCATATTCTGAATAAATAAGTATTTTCTGAAATTTTTTCGGAAGAATACCTCAAGCTTTCTTATTTAAACTCTTTAATGTTATCTATGAAAGGAACAACTATACATCATTTAAGCTTTGGCAATTTCAGTTTTCACACTTTTCTATTTAATCCATTCGGTAAATGTCATCTTAAGCTCACTGCTTAATGAAGTTTTACTAAGAACATTAGAAGAAAGCAAAGTAAAATAGTCCTTATAGACGCACTGACTGATAAGGATCGTGATCCGATCTTTGTCAACCAGTCCATATGACCTCTGTCTGTCAGCTACTCTTGGAAACAATCTTCTTGAGACTGTTTCCTTATCTTCATGCCAAAACCCTTCTACAAATCACTTGCCGAAAATTGAAATAAAAGGAGGAAGAACGCTTAAGAGAATGCGTGACCATGTGGCCCTCAAAAATGGTAGAATATGACAAATTTTATAATTACAAAATAAACATTTTTACTGTCTGTAAATATTGATTATGTTCAATATAAAGGTGATTTTCTTTGAATATTATACATCATTGTATTTCATTTTTACACATTCTCCGGATAATCCAGATTTTCGACAATCCGGATTGGGCCTGGTCCCAATTAGTCCGAATTATCGGGGTTCTATTGTAACAGAAAAATAAACTTTATTCTACCTTCCCCCGCCCATTTGAAGACACATATCCATAAAAGTTGCCCCTTTTCCCTTTTCCTGCTGTCACTCCGCCCCATTGGCTTTGTGATACGAGGGATAAAAGGATTTACTTTCCTTCTTGAATTTTGAAATGTTATAATTTTTCTTACTTTTTTTTTCTTTGCTTAACACGTTCGCTGCAAATAACTCCGCCCTCTGTGTTAAATATTTGAGAATTTCACGCACTAGCGCGTGTTAAACGGCAGCGATTGAGTTAAAAAAATGATAAAACAGTGCAGAATGACTTCCATCCATTTCTAGACTATCTCTCTGAAATCATGTCATATGGTTTTGACACTCATACTTGTCATTCGTTTTTGTATTTATAATACTAAATTTACGCTTTCAAAAGAAGTCAAAGCAACAGACATTTTCACCTTTGTTGTAAGTGGGATAAAACCGAACAAAGTTGGCAGAAGTTTGTATTATACGAAACAGCAGTATGGGCTTGACGCCCCACATGTTGGACAATGATTGCCTGTTCACAGGGTATCATCAATTGCTTGAAAAACATATTTTACGAGATTTCTTTCTAGCAGGCCGGGAAGCGGCAACATAGGCAATCACCTCATCGAGTTCACGGTTGAAATTTCAGAATTAGTTAAAACTCGATTAGCATATCAAAGCGCGAATTATAGGTATATAAACGTATATGATTTTTAAAATATGAATTATAATATGTATAAGAATTATAACATTCGAATTTTAACTCCTAGTCCTGCATGTTTTTTATACCTTTGTGTCTGTGCGGTCAGGGAAGTTTTCTCCATTACTCGTGGGCTTCCGATAGGAGCGCCTTCCTTCTTTCCGCCTGGCCACAACAAATGTCTTCCCTCAGTCATAGGATTTGTTCACTGAGCTCGACAATAACACGGAGAGCTAACTCCCTATTCTGATGCATTGAATCCAGCGGTCCGCCCATGAATACAATGCCAAAGATTTTACCGACGAAAATCTTTGGCAAAACATAGATTTCCTCCCGTAGGATAGTACGGGATAGATATTTTTTTTAAACTGAATTTTCTTTTAAAATTAAGACGAAATTGCTACAATTTTCACAGATATATATTCTTTTATTAAAAATTTATTGATTTTACTTAAATTTATAGTAAATTTTCAATTTGATATTAGTTAAAAAGGAAATTTTAGTTGAACTCAACGAAAAATAAAGAAACATTTGTTAAATAGTGCTCATAAAAATATGAAAAACATATAGAAATAAACAAAAATAATAAAAAGTTTGCGAAAAAGCTTCAAAAAATGCTCGTAATATTAAGAAAAATAGAGGACTCATTATTTGCGCGCATTGAAAAGTGTGATACGGTCCCGGCAGAAAGTGGATCGGCCGGCTCGGCGAGTAGGCCCTCCGTATTATATATGGAGTTCAGTGGGTTTGATATTGGGGTTCAGCCACAAAACAACTCCCTCATGGGCAGGGTTCGCCAAAGTGGGCCCAGCCCGAAAAAACCCGCCCGGGTTTTTTCGGGCGGGCCCACTTGAAAAAAACCCACCAAAAAACCCATTTGTGGGTTTTTTCAAATTTTCTCGTGTTCCACAACTGTTTCATAATTTAATCTAAGGTATGAGAATGGAAAGATAAATGCCAATTTAAATATATTTTAAACCAACCATATTTAAAAGAATTTCTAAGTACTATTGATAAAATGATCATAAAATAAATTAGTTTGTAAATAAAGATTTTCATGCCTATATATTTTAAAATGCTTCCAAGTGCTTTAAATCTTAATGTATACCTAAAGATGATGCTTGAAATGTGATCCCCATCATGATTACTTGTATTGTTATAGCTTTTAAGATTAATCGCAACATATATTATCCTGCTTCAATGTTCAATGAAAGTTTATACAGTAATTTTCAACACAAAAATGGTGACAGATTATAACGAAAATAAAGAGTGAAAAAAGTTTTGTATAGTACTTTAATAATAATTTCATTGTTAAAATTATTACTAATAATTAATTTTTGTAAAAAGAAAATTATAATGTTTATTATTGTCATTGATTTATAAATTTTTTGTAATCAATTATTTTAAATTGTATTTAGTAGTAAGTACCTTGTTTTCAAACATTTGGAACCATATTAACTTAAATAACCCTGATAATATCCAAAAAACCTTGATAAAATATAATCTAAAATGTATCCAGATACTTTAAATGACTGCTTACAGATGGCATACAAAACTAAACTAGTAAAACTGTATTGCCATTTACGATCTAACTTTATAAATATGATTGACATTGACTTTTAGATAATCCAATTTAATACTATTGCAATATAATGTTTCTTAAATTGTAATATATATACATATATGTGTGTGTGTGTGAATTCTATTTTTTTCTTCACAAAAATAAAAATATTTACATAAATGTTGCTGCTTTAAATTGATTTCTATTGATGTAAATGAAAGGAATTTCATAAATTAGTCTGTTTAACTTAAGATTTATATAAAGAAATTCAGTTGCACTTGGTTTAATATATTATTCTTCCAGTAATCTAGTTCCATGAGATACAAAATCTTTTTACATCTATATATATTTTTTCTTTTTATGTGTTTTCTTTTATTGTTAATTTATACTTAATGCAAAATTATACCTTTGTTTCTCTGATAAATGAAAAACTTAGGTACTATGCACATGAAAATTAGAAATTTGGAGAGTTCTCTAAAAATTTTCAATAAAACCCGAAAAAACCCGGGTTTTTTCAAAAAAGCCCGAAAAAACCCGGGTTTTAGACTACTGGGCCCAGTGGGTTGGGCTTTTTCAAAAAAACCCGGGTTTTTTCAAACCCTGCTCATGGGTCCTCGGTATTAATTCGTGGGCTTCAGTGTCTCTGTAGACATCGTTGACTGGCGGGTTGCTGGGGTGATCAAACCTAGGGACCGCTCGGAACGCTTCGAATTTTGGGAGGTGAGGATTGTCGCAATCAGCCATTCGTCCAACGTTTGTGAACGTGGGCCGCGTGACGTGCGCTGGGCAGTGCACGGTTCAATGACCAGCAGCATCCGGAAATACGAGGGGAAGCGTGGTTGACTCCTGTCTCTCCTAGTCCGAAAGGATTTGCGAAGGGGACCCACGTGGGAGCGTCGCGCGGAAAGGTGTAAAAGGGTCTTTCAGGGCCTAGATTCGGAGAGTAGGATCCTCCCATACTTTATACCTTTGGAGCAGGAAAACACAATGGTACACCAGTGAGTCAACCGCTAAAATCAGGTTTTCATGTGTTTTCCATCAAGATGTGACTTGGCAGACTGATTGCGTTTTAATATGCGAATCGAGTTTTAACGAATTCTGGAAATTCTGCCGTGAACTCGATGAAGTGATTTTCTGTGCTGCCGCCTCTCGGTCTATAATGTTATCACATTTCACACAACACAAGCTACATACCGTTGTATTTGCATTGCAATGGTTTTATTTTTCATAAAATTATAACCGTACACCCCAATCTAGTTAGGATGACACTTCCTGTATTTGTGACTATATAAGTTTTTTGCGACCTCATGTTTTACTTTAATTTTCCATCCCGTTGATGTCTACAATCATCCGTCTGAATCTGTCGGTCGCATTTTTGAAACACCCTGTCTATACATTTAATGTAACAACAATATAGTTTTCAAGCCTGGACGAATATAATGAGGTTAAAGCTTCCTTTATTTTCTGAATTGCCTCTTTTTTGTAACGATTCCCTGCTACGATAATTAGAAAAGGATCTCCGATTCTTTTTGTTAATTTGCGCAACTCACATTGCTCAGATATAAACCAAGTATACGTATAAATAGAATATAAGATAAATATATATATAGATCAGAGAATTTTTTTTTCAGGGAATTTTTCTGGAAAAATATCAGTATTCTATAATACAAGGTGACACATAAATATTGTGACGCAAATAAAAAACCATAACTTTTAATTTAAGGAATAAAACAATTCATTTTATTCACCATTCGAAAGAGAAGAAAATTCTGTACAAGAAACAATCAAAATCATACGTAATGGCTGCCTCCTGCGGCGATGCAGCGGTCTAGGCGCTTCTGGAAAATTTGCAAGGTAGCTGCGACAAACTATTTCTGGCGTGATTTCGGCCCAGGCTTTTTCCAGAGAATGCAGGGACTTCATTGCAGAGGCTTTCTCTTCCAAAGCAATCTTCAAATAGCCAATTTTTTTTTTTTTTTTGAAGGAGAGGAATTATTGGGGAAATGCAGGATTAGACTTTGCACACCATGTTTTCCTGCAAAATAGTGAATTAATATAAGCGAAAAAAGCAATTAGACAGAAAAAAAACACGTGAAACATGAAAAAAAAATAGTATAACTCAAAAATGCGAAATTTTTTAAAAATTAAATTGACATCTTCATCACTTCACGATATTTATGCGCCATCTATTAGCTACACAAATCTAGGTTAAGCGCACAAAATTTCACCTTATCGAGAAGAAAATTTCTACAATAAAATATGGTAGCCGAAGAATTTTTGTTCTTAAAATTTCATGACATATACGACCGCTGATATAGATGCATTAATGCTGCAACAATACTAATAAACTTTGTGATAAATAAATAGTTATACATAATTTCTTCTTTGAAAACACATTTTTAGCTCACAGTTCGTGAGTGCGTAACTCATAATAAAAATAAACGATCCATTTGAAATTTTGTATATAGGTATATATCCTGACAAGGCGCTTCCCTGATTAGTTTTTGGAGTTCATTCGATATGTATAAGAGGGGAAACGGGGGGCTCATGCCCCTCCTCTTAATTGATATAAATGGATTTTTCATGCAGAATTAAGTTTTCGTTCCAAATTTAGATATAGGATCATTCTGATGAGGCGATTCCGTGACTGTTATTAGGTGTTCATTGAATATGTATAAACAGGGGGAACAGGGGTTCTAATGCCCCTCCCCTTAATTTATATAAATGGGTTTTTCAAGCAGAATTGTCAGATTTCGTTCAAATCTCTGAATAGTTTTGGAAGTTTAATGGTTAAGTATAAAAGAGGGGGATAACTCCTTTTAAATTACATAAATGCTAAATGGGTTTTTATTAAGAATTATCCGATTTGCTCTGAATTTTGGATATAGATTTTTTATATGATAAAGTATGTCCTTGATAGTTTAGGAGGTTCATTGATTAAGTATAAAAAAGGGGAAAGGTGAGAGCTGTTTTCCCTTCTTAATTTTTTTTTTCGAACGGAATTAACCCTTGAAAATATAAGGCTGTAATGTACAATTAGTATGCGTAGACTGTGAACTCAATGCCATCAGTTTAACTGGGCAATATTTTTTTTATTTATACACATACAATGTTTTACTATTATTTTAACTTAATCATACTGATTGGTAAAGTTATTATACGAATTATATTTCCAACTGATCGAAAAATTGCCCAAGCCAGGAATCAAACTCAGATTCGTGATTTAAATTGCCAATGCTCTTCCATTCAATTGACAATTCTTATGATAACTTTATTAATCAGTATGATTGTGTTAAAATAATAATAAATATTTATGTACCAATCATTTATATAGAGTTCCTTTACTTGCAGTTTATTCTGTTGAACTGTCTATATGACAAATTAGATGTTACTACCAATAAGGTTATATGATCGAAATATGCTCGCCGGATATCAGTCCAGATACCTTAAACAATAGAGAATTGACAATCTAAGCCAAGGATCTTTATTTGATTCCCGGCTTGGGCATTTTTTCGCTCAGTTGGAAATATTCTGCTCATATTAATTGTTCTTCTTTAACACTAGAGCGTCTGAAAATTTTATCCAACCTTAATAAAAAACATTTTAACACCAGAATATTTATTTAAAATAATTTTATTTATTTATTTAACCAAGTTTTCTCCATTTACAAATTAATTAAGTTTACAAAAAAATTCTGGTTCGAATCGACATTTTGTCATTTGATCGGTGTCGAATCGACACCAGCTGGACATTCTAGAGTTAACACTTTGGACTCGTATATCCAGTCTGATTGGTCATAAACTTTCTTAGCAAAAATTGTTTTTAGCACCAGTAACAAAGAAAATAAAATATGCCTTATTTAATTAGAGCATTTTTTATATTCTACATGTGTAGTGGAAAGTAACTTCTTTTGAAAAAAGCAGTGTAGACCACTAGTGGATCCAAACAGCAATAGCTCCCTACGAACACTATCACCGCGCATGCGCTATCCCGATTTTGAATTAATGGTGTTAATAACTGCTCCGCTTAACAAGCGCAAAACGTTTTGACACATTTACAAATTCATTTTTTAACAGAAATATACAAAATTGGAATGCCTGACTATGGAAGCGATTTCGAATCGAACTTACTTTTCCATTTTTTGATAATTAAATTATCTATCCAGTTCTAAGCTATTTCGATGTCGTAATCGCTCGTTTTTCTCCTGCTTTTCGACCGGTTTTTCCGCTTTCGTCGGGAAATGTACTCAAAAGTGTCAACTTTGAAGGCTTGTTATGAAAAATCTATTATGTTTTTTAAAAAATAGAAAATTGAGTGCAATTAAACAGTTTCTGAATAACAACACCTGCTATTTTCATGCATTTCCGAACAAAAATAAATTAAAGCATTTGCCACAAAGTTACCCTTTTTGATTTAAGAACACCTCGAAAAATCCGGAGCTAAAAATCCTTACTAATATTATAAAACGGAAAGTCAGTTTGTTTGTTTGTTTGTTTGTTTGTTCCGCTTTCACGCCATAACTACTGAACCGATTGCTTTGAAATTTTGCAGACGTAAAGTTAGAAGTCCGGATTAAATAATAGGGTACTTTTTATCCCGGAAAAAATTGATATTCCCGAGGGAAAACAAAAATATAGTTTGCTTGGTGGATGGATTGGAGATGGCGCTGTGTGTCGTTTAAAACAAGATAAATGCAAACGAATATAAACATGTAAATTTAGAAGCTAAATGATACGATAATGAATCCCCGAAAATGAGGAATTCCCGAGGGATGACGTACTATTTGTTTTATCGTCTAAAATGTTTTTTTTTACATCTACTTATCCTGAAATAACTATAAGTCAACGAATTACTAATTGGTATAAGTATTAGTTACGTTATTTAGTTCTTGAGGTATGCGATAGATGGTGCTGGGTGTTTTTAAAACGTGGTAACGATGTGCAGTAGCTGTATAATAGTTAGGTTAGGTTAGTTTAGTGCTTTTTTTCTAGGTAGATATCTAAAGTAGTTATTGTTTTTTAGGCAGGTAATTACGTCGCTTTGTTCGTCGTTTAGATTGTTATAGTTTAGTTTGGGATTTTAGTTTAGTTTAGGTTTATAGTTTACTCATATTTTCACAATGCTTCGCAAACGTAAATCTAATTTGTCGAGCACCTCATCTAAAGCTCGGGCAATGAAAATTGCCCGATCTCAAGAATCGTCTCTCCATGCTGAATTAAGAAGACGCGAACAATCAGAGCGTCAGGCTGCTTCGAGAGCTGCTGAGCTACCATCTCAGCGCCAGCAAAGACTTGAGGAGCAAGCCGCTCGCCAAGCTTCTTTGAGGGCTTCTGAGAATGATATTCGTACTCAAGTCCGTTTATCGCAACAGGCTCAACGTCAACGTCAGCATGGTCAGCTCTATGTAGCGTGTTTCCGGGTTTCCAGTGCTCAAAATCTGCATGTTCTTGCTCCACAAGGGAAAACATATAATATAGTGTACCATTCAGTTTTGGTTTAACAACTAATCGTATCCAGCGTTACATCGCGCTTCTTACATTTTTCCGTGGAAATGAGAAGTTTTCTTATAGTTGTGCTTCATACCGCAATATAACCGAATTCCACGCGGGCGAAGCCGCGGGCGGAAAGCTAGTATTATATAAATGGATAAATCCGGAGCTAAAAATGTTATATAAATCGTCACTGAATTCGCCTGTGTATTTGGCAACTCTTTTTAAAGCTGTACTGCCAATCCTGATAACCACTTTAGCACTAAATGAGCATGCGCAATAAATATCCATAGGGAGCTATTGCTTTTTTGATTGGCAGACCGAATAACATTTGTGTAAGAGACGCAGGAATCGGAAGAGTTAAAATTGCTCATATTTCGGCTACAATCCAAATCTTGTTTTTTCCGAAAAGTTTTCGTTTAAATAGCAGGCATCATGTGTTTCAAGGAATTTTTCAGGAAAAATTTGAGTAATTTTTTTGTAGAATAATAATTCTAGACCAAACTCTGTTTTATTTAAGGAGCGATTTTCTATTAGAAAACACTGATACTGAAGAATTTCATATTATGGCAATTTCAAGAAAGTTACAACCACTGCAATACATTAGTTTTGCTTAAACACCAAACAGGATTATAAAAAAAAAATTTCTTTTTTGTAAAAAGCGCAAGCAAGTGTATTTATTATGAAAAGTATATAAAATTTAGCCTGTTTCTTTTCAACATAAAAGAAAAAACAAATGTTTTTAAACTATCGTTTTTAGGATATTTGAATTGATTTATTTATGTATTATCATAAATTAGTTACTATTGAACTATTAATTGATTAAAACCTCTTTTATATTGTAGGGTAACACCCCCAGTAATTGGCATGCACCAGTGATTGGCACATTTTACAAACATGTCCTAAAAAAAGTTTATATCCAGTCTTTTAAAAATTCAAGACCATATATCAGTTTTATGCTCATTTACGTTAAAGATTATAACTTTGATTTATTTTACAAGATGACAATAGAGCCTAGGAAAGAGAAACAAATCTGGCTTGTATCAAATTAGCCATTTTGTTGCAAATTCTTCGTCTTTGGCTTAAGGAAGGCATGCTATTCAACCCATTATTATCAGATTTATAATATATTTTAAATTTTAATTCACAACAGTTTTGTTTAGTTAAAAAGGTT
This sequence comes from Maratus speculifer, assembly GCA_964019185.1. Classification (NCBI taxonomy): domain Eukaryota; kingdom Metazoa; phylum Arthropoda; class Arachnida; order Araneae; family Salticidae; genus Maratus; species Maratus speculifer. The sequence goes on from OZ025301.1 coordinate 111,384,118, forward strand.
TACTTTAATTGTGTAAAAGTATTTTCGACACAAATATTTGGATTTCTGAATTAATGGTAGTTGCCAATTAATGGTGCTTCAATTTTGCTAGTTCCAAGTAATTGGCACCTATTCCAATTACAAGGAATTCGCAAGGAATTTGAGATTAAACCATTTATTTTGGAAGTACTTTTAAAATTATAGACTAATTTTGTTTATCATTTATTTTTATCTGAAAATATAAATTTTATCAGTAATTGGAATCCATTAAAGCTTCATATGACAATTACTGGGGACAGCATGACAATTACTGGGTATTAATGTAAGTATATTGTATTGTTTTAAAGTGTTCACATTTCAGACTAATATGCTGTTTTCTTACTCTCAAAAACCTGAAATATGGCATCTTCATTTACAGTAAATTAATTTAAAGCGATTAAATCCAATGCAAAATGTAAAGTTTTTTAAAATATAAACATATGCCAATTACTGGATCACAAGGTGTCATACATTGGTGCTCTAGGTGCCAATTACTGGTGATTTCAGCAACTTTTTATAAATATATTTTTATAAAAATACTTTTTCAATTTTTTTTTGCTTTTAGTGGGCAAAATAGATGCACAGATATGCATTATTTGATTTAAAAATATTTACAAGTAAATAGTTTATTTCTTTGTAATAAAAATTTAAGTAAGTTTAACGACAAATTCTTAATGTGCCAATTACTGGGGATGTTACCCTATTCTTTACTTTTTATTTATAATTTATCTTTTATTTCTTACTTTTAAAATGCTCTATTGTTGCGATTTTTTAAAATTTGCGGGTGAAACTTCTTTAAAATATTGCAAAATGTACTGGAAAAATACTAAAAAAAAATAAATAAATAAAATAAAAAAGCGAAAACGCTTTGTATTGATTTTAAACGTCCTACATACCGGGTGTCCCAAAAATGACTGATGGATTTTAAAATTCAATAACTTGCAAACGGTGACAGCTATTTAAAAAATTTTTGCAGGAGGGTTATGTATAATATCAGGAGTTTTTTTTTACCGTAATTTTTTTTATTTTAGTTCGCATCTCAAACAATAGGTGGCGCTGACGGCGATTGAAGGCCAGGTGATCAGTGCTGAGTGAAGCGTCGACCTGGCCTTCAATCGCCGTCAGTGTCACCTATTGTTTGAGATGCGAACTAAAAAAAGTTACGGTAAAAAAACTCCTGACATTATACATAACCCTCCTGCAAAAATTTTTTAAATATCTGTCACCGTTTGCAAGTTATTGAGTTTCAAAATCCATCAGTCATTTTTGGGACACCCGGTATACATTTTAATTTAGATTATTTACAATGAATCATGTATAAAATTGAAGGAAAACTAGCCTACTCTTTCTTGCAAATGTTTTATCTGTACACCTTTAGTTATGTAGCACTCTTCCAACATTGAAGTGTAACTTTTCCCTCTCTTCAATTAACAATTCCGGAGTAATGGAAGGGATAATCTTTTCATTATGTGTCTGAACTCTGACAAATCATTAGGTAGCGGCGAAATATGGACACGATCCTTATGAAGCCCCAGAGGAAAAAAAAAATCTCATGGCTGTAACGGTTTTTAAATCTTCAGTACAGCAATAACATGTTGCAGTGGCGCATTTTGTGTATGCGCCACTACAAACGAGTTAATAGCAAAGTAATATTCGCGCATGCGCTTATTTAAAACTGTTTGAGTTACTCTTAATTTGTGATCCTGAACCGACACTCTACAACGATTGCAGTTTAAAATTTACAACTGGGATAATCTTTTACATACAGTATAATGTACATAATTGTATAGATTGTCTATATATTATAACCCCTTTTATTCGAAACTCTTTTAACAGAAATTCATTTTTAAGGGTTTTTCTTTAATCACATTTCTTATGTGGAAAATCTATTTTGAATGTTTTTTTTAAAACTATCCTATTATTTGTGTGCAAGCGTTCTTTTGCGAACTACGAGTACAGATAAATATTTTCGATCGCCTTCCTTAGATTTCCCTTGAATTTAACTTGAACTCCTGTAAACTGCGGCTTGGAACGAAGAAAACGAACAAATTAGCAATTCTGAAGTTTCTAATTTTTTGCGAAAGGTTTGGCATGACTTAAGCAGAAAAATAAGAGATTGATATTGATAAACTAATATATATATATATATAAGACCATTAATAGTAAACAATATTAACCATTTGAAATTAACCATTGAATTTAATAACTTATATCACATTGAATATGGAAGGAAAAAAGAACAATATGAATACAAATGGAATTTGTAGAACCAAAGCAGAATCTTCAGGTCCCAAATAGTTTGGAGCTACAAATGGAGTGTGTGGTTTCATCTTCGTATTTGCCATGAAAAAGCAAAACAATACGAATTTGGGACTACCAACACACGTAAAACCAAAATTAATTAAAGAAAAAAACAAGTAATCTATAGTGGATATGGAGAAAATAAAATAGTTATGAGCTATAAAGTAGAATGAATCACTACTTTAACCCGGATATCGCACGTGATAAATTAAAACATGAAGTATTAATATATCATATGACAGAAAAATGGAGATAATAAAATAATAAAAACAAAAAACGACTTATTGTACACATCATAATATTAAATTAATAAATTAATTAAAAGCAGAATAATGTAATATCAGAAAAATTAAACCATACACCATAATTTACCCTATTATTTAAATCAATAGCATTTATTTTGACTATGCTAGGTTGAACTCAATATCTTAATTAAGGAAGATTAAAGATTAAAAAATAGCTTATTAAGAAATGTACCCTATACATTTAGTAGTGATATAGTACACTCATTTATTAAAAGTGAAGTGCAATTTAATAATGTAAATGATTAAAATTATTAATATAATAGATATAACTAAATAATAATCCATACATTGGTGTTATTAAAACTCCATAGAAATTTTGTACCAAGTTAACAAATGAGTTTCCCACTCTCTATATTTTTTAATATATTAAATTAACCTTTGCGTATTATCCAGATATATATATATACTGTTTTATTGATAAAATCCATTGGTGAATCTTGTCTACTTTTAATGGTATTATATATATATATACATATAAACACCGTGATAAAGCTTCAAAGCAAAGGTAATACAGGGTGTCCCAAAAGGTCGTTTACAAACTTAACATGCTGGTCTGTCATATCATGATGAACAATATTAAATAGGAAACTGGGGGTCCCAAACGTTTTCCAAAGGAGATATGCGCCATTAAAGTTTAGGGTCCAAAAATTCAAATGATTATAAAAAACAGAAAAATTGGTCGATTCGTTTGCGGTTTTCACTAAAATTATTCTTTATGTCAGTATTGTCTTGAAAATAAATTATAAAGATAAATTTCAAAAAATTATGATAGAGGGCGCTTTAGACTTTAGAGTAACGAACAACTATTTTTTACCGTTATTTTTTGCATCTCCTTAAAGGTTTCGTAAGCTTAGACTTAAACTTAAATTTTGAGCTCAAAATCTGAATAGTTGGAAGCAGTTAAGTAGCACAAACTTAACTGTGTTCAGAGGGTTTTAATTTCAAATGATTATAAAAAACGGAAAAATTGGTCGATTGATTTGCGGTTTTCACTAAAACTATTCTTTATGTCGGTATTTTATTGAAAATGAATTATAAAGATAAGTTTCAAAAAATGCCGATAGAGGGCGCTTTAGACTTTGGAGTAACATACAACTATATTTTACCGTTATTTTTCGCATCTCATAAATTTTTTTAGAAACTTAGACATAAACTTAAATTTTGAGATAAAAATTTGAATCATTGGGAGTGGTTAAGTAGAGCAAACTGAACTTTGTTCAATGGGGGTGGGGAGGTTCAAATTTCAAATGATTATAAAAAACGGAAAAATTGTTCGATTCGTTTGCCGTTTTCGCTAAAACTATTCTTTATGTCAATATTTCCTTGAAAAAAAATTTTAAAGATTAATTTTAAAAAATACCATTAGAGGGCGCCTTAAACTTTAGAGTAACCAACAACTATTTTTAACCGTTATTTTTTGTATCTAATTAAATGCTTGTAAAAGTTCAAACTTAAATTTTGAGCTCAAAATCTGCATCGTTGTGAGTAATTGAGTGCGGAAATTTGAAATGTGTTCGAGGGGTGGAGAGGGTAACATTTTAACTACTGAACACTGTTCAGTTTCCGCTTCTTAACCCCTCCATCGATTTAGAATTTGAGCTCAAAATTTAAATCTAAGCATTTGAAAACATTTAATTAGATACAAAAAATAACAGTTAAAAATAGTTGTTGGTTACTCTAAAGTTTAAGGCGCCCTCTAACGGTATTTTTTAAAATTAATCTTTAAATTTTTTTTCAAGGAAATATTGACATAAAGAATAGTTTTAGCGAAAACGGCAAACGAATCGAACAATTTTTCCGTTTTTTATAATCATTTGAAATTTGAACCTCCCCACCCCCATTGAACAAAGTTCAGTGTGCTCTACTTAACCACTCCCAATGATTCAAATTTTCATCTAAAAATTTAAGTTTATGTCTAAGCTTCTAAAAAAATTTATGAGATGCGAAAAATAACGGTAAAATATAGTTGTACGTTACTCCAAAGTCTAAAGTGCCCTCTATCGGCATTTTTTGAAATTTATCTTTATAATTCATTTTCAATAAAATACCGACATAAAGAATAGTTTTAGTGAAAACCGCAAATCAATCGACCAATTTTTCCGTTTTTTATAATCATTTGAAATTAAAACCCTCTGAACACAGTTAAGTTTGTGCTAATTAACTGCTTCCAACTATTCAAATTTTGAGCTCAAAATTTAAGTTTAAGTCTAAGCTTACGAAACCTTTAATGAGATGCAAAAAATAACGGTAAAAAATAGTTGTTCGTTACTCTAAAGTCTAAAGCGCCCTTTATCGTAATTTCTTGAAATTTATCTTTATAATTTATTTTCAAGACAATACTGACATAAAGAATAATTTTAGTGAAAACCGCAAACGAATCGACCAATTTTTCTGTTTTTTATAATCATTTGAATTTTTGGACCCTAAACTTTATTGGCGCATATCTCCTTTGGATAGCGTTTGGGACCCCCAGTTTCCTATTTAATATTGTTCATCATGATATGACAGACCAGCATGTTAAGTTTGTAAACGACCTTTTGGGACACCCTGTAGATACAGCAACAAACAAAACATTGTTTCAAATTCTTGTGAAATTACTTAAAGATACTTAATTTCAAAATTAAAATTCTGGTAATTTAATCTTGTTTCTATTTTTTTTATTGTTTTATTTTTTAATAAGCACTTGTTACCATAATAAGAAAAAGTGCATATACAAGGTGGCGTTGATTAAACTGACGGTAGTCAGAATGTTCTGTAGCGCGATCTAATTGCAAGAATGACACCAAATTTTGTAGGAAGATTAAAGAAGACGGGGGACGAAGAATTCCATGAAAAAAGAATTTTGTTACAAAAGTCACCATCAGAGGAATATGTAGTACTGTGTATTCGAAAAAGAAAGTTTCAAAAAATGAAGAATCAATACTGAAATAAAATTACCGTTCATTTAGCGAATTTAGCAACTATGAAAACAGCGAATCATACCTCCTTTTGGGGCTTTTGGGACTAATTTTGTTTTCTCAGAATTTTTCCTTCTCCGTTAGCATTTTACAAAATTCGTCTTCCTTCATGCAGTCAAATTGTGCTACAGAACACGCTGAATATTGTTAGCTTAATTGCAGCCAAAATCCATTTGTTATAGTCTATCTGTTTATAGGGGAGACTGAGGCACATGTGAAAATGGGGCAGATGTAAATAACACAATTTTTCAATAGTTATTGCGAGTTTTTTATTCGAAATTTTTTTCTAAAGATGATTGCAGCTATAGACATATGGTTAAAAAAATTGAAGCTCTTTGACTGTTTTTTCTCTTCTGTACCCAAAAAACTGTTTATCGATCTCAAAAGTAAAATCTTAATTGCCAGTTAAGTTGATTTTGTTTTGAAAATTCTACTAACACATTTTTCGGCAAATATATAAAGAGCAACAAACTTGTTTACGTTCATTTGCAATATAAGTAAATTTAATGTTTTCTAGAATTCAATAAGTGCTATGTTTTATTTTACTAAATAATTTACAACAGCATTGTTTGTGCATTGTTAATACAAAAGTAAGATCTTAAACAATTTTGCAAAGTTTTCTATTTCATTTCATCCAAATTTGCAATGATGGTTTTCTTCCATCACTAAAACAAATATGTTTATGATGTTTTGAATGTAGATATATTTAAATAATGTTTATCGACAGTAAAATTTTTAAATTGATAACTACCATTAATCGCGATTGTAATTTCTTCTTCCCTTTCAAAAGCAAAGGAAGCTAAACTAAGGAGGGAAGGTGTTTTTTTTTAAATTATTAAAACTTTCTTTTTAAATCTATTATTTATAAGTAAATAAGTCAAATATTGGGATGAGAATTTTTTTTATTTCGACAAATTTCCGATAAATAGTACCTAAATCCCCTCAAACAAAAATCCTTAAGCAAATTTAAAAGTTTTAATATCTCTTTTTTTACTTTTTATTTTATTGCAACAGTATTTAATGAATTATCCAAGCGCTATCCTTCCACTCCAAGTCTATTTAAGTTCATTCTATAACCTTTTGCTATCACCCAGAAATTAGAAAAAAAATCTAGTCGGATGTGGCAATTCCAAAACTTTCTTCTATCTCATACAATTTAATACTTCCAGAAAAATGAAACGTAACAGCGTCACCGATTAAGTAATTTACATCCAAGTCTAATCTGCAACAACTTATTTAAAAATCTAACTGAATCTCAAATTTGATCAAAAAACGTGTATTAGTATTTAAGACAGAATTATCGCAAAAACCTTACAAAAAAAAAAAAAAAAAAAAAAAAAAAAAAAAAAAAAAAGGATAGAATCACAACATGTTGAGCGATTTACTCTAAAAACTAAAGAATAATAATTTATATCAGTTATTCGAATACTGAATTTGAAACGATGAAAATATGTGCGTTAGTTCCTGAGGTAGACCTATTGCGATAGTATGAATAATGTCGCATAACAGCTCCACCTGTCAAATGATGTACTCCAAAAACTAAGGAACACTCATTTATATAACGGACTAACTGAATCTGAAGTTTGATGAAAATCCGTGCTTTAGATCCTGAGATAGAGCTATTGCGATAATCATAAATAATGCCGCATAGCAGTGCCACCTGTTGAGCTATTTACACCAAAACATAACCAGAACCTTATTATATTAAGGACTAACAAAATTTGAAGTTTTATGAAAATCCGTCCATTAGTTCATGAAATATAACTATTGTGGAAATCGAGAAAAAGCAGCATAGCAGTGCCACCTGTTGTGCGAGTTACCTTAAAAACTAAGCAGTTTATATCAAGATTTAACTGAATCTAAAGTTTTGTGAATTTCCGTGTATTAGTTCTTGAGATAGATCGGCCCACAAAATTTATGTGATATACAGACAGATTGACAGTCTAACAGACAGATATTTTGCAAAGATATGTATTTTGGAATATCTGACCCCTAAAACGTGTAAATTCGTCAAAAACCGGAAAACGAAAAAATTCACGAATCCATTACATTCTTCTTATAAATCTAGAAGAAAGTTAAAGTATATTTCTCTGTGGGGAATCTAACAGGTATAACTAATAATTATGATAGGAAATGAATAACTGAATAAAAAGCATATCAAAGGATATTTTTCCCTTCGTTCACATGTGACACACGTGTGTTCAGAACTATTCCGCTGCTGGGGCAGATGTGAGCAATTTTTTGAATTTATAAATTCTGAAAAAATGTTAGAATAACGATACAGGTGATTTAAAGAAAAATTACCATGTGTAAAAGAAAGTTTTGTTTACTATATTGAGTAGTATTTGTTTATACATATTAACTCAGCTATAAGAAAAAGCTATATTTATGTGAACTCTTCACATGTGCCCCATTTCCCCCATTTATTAAAAAAAATAGTTGAGTATCGAATCTAATTTTTCGCAAATTATTTGAGTATCGAATCTAGTTTTTCGCATCCAATGTATACAGTCGAGTCTCAATATAACGAAATCCATCGTTCCAGTAAAAAATTCGTTATATAGAGAAATTCGATGTATGGAGAGTGATGTTAAAAATCTTATTTAATGGGCAAATTTTGAACAAATATTATTTTTAATCTTTTTAGTTAAGAATTTGAAGTGTTTAAAGTAAATATTAACCTAACATTTTATTTCTTAATTATTTAAGCCGTTTCAATAATGAGAACAGACATTTATTTGAAAGCTTAATGAAAATCAAATAAGGAAGACTTGCATTAATTTCAGACGAAGATATCTGTAATTTTTTGTTGTTTTGATTTTAAAATTGTTATGCTCTCAAAAAATGCTCAATTTTTAGCAAGGAATGAAAAATTGTAGTTAACATTTTCCTCCATTTGAAGGCCTCTCTTATGTGCCTCTCATTGATTCCCCTCTTATATGTGTAACAATCCAATTGACTCTGTTTTGAGAAGGATGTTGAAAGGTGTGTGGGAGGTGGGATGAATTCGTTGGATTTAAAGAACAAGGAGAAAAGTAATATAAAAAAGACTCAGCACTGAACGATAAATCAAAAATAAGTGGTGGAAAATTGATTCTATGTGATTTCGAAGCTTTTTTAAAACTGAATAAATTAAGACCAATTTATGAAAAAAGTCGTTATATGGAGATAGATGTTTCGCCATATAGAGACTGTTTTTAAGGTAATCATGCGAAAAGGGGACCGTTCCTACTAAAAATTCGTTATATAGAGAAATTCGAAGTATGGAGTTTCGTTACAGAGAGACTCGACTGTATTTCTATTAGCGAAATAATTAAATAATATCTATATATGTCTGTTTCTATAGCATGTACTAGCAAATATTTATAAATTAAAATTCTTAAAAAATGATTTTTGACAGGCATGTCAACAAATGAACTCTCTTGCGCATGTTATACAAATGTTTTTCATCTGTAAGAATAATTACTCGTTGCTTTAAATTAATTTTTGTAGAAAAAATGAATTTTGGGATAAACTGGCAGCGCACAGAAATGGCTTATTTCCGGAATGCATTCTCATGTATGATGTTTCTAACTGAGAATTACATGAAGATGTTTGATAGCACTCATCGTACGTTTATGGTTTTTCTCCTAAATTATCATTTGTAGCTACCAAATTTTAGCATAAATTGCAAACAAATAGTTTCTCTCCGGTATGTTCTCTTACATTTTGTTTTAGTTTTGAATTTCTTAAAAAGAATTGCTGGAATTCATCACATGCGTGCAGTTTTTTTCAAGTGCGTATAAGCATATTTTCTTTAAGCTATCTTTATTTAAAAATTATTGTTGGCACGCATGTTCAGACATGAATTGTATTTTTCATGAGAGTTTTTAATTGGAAATTGAATGAAAATGATTTCTGACATGCATCAGATGTGATTTTCCTTCTAAATTATTATCTGTGGAAAAAGAATTTTGACGTACATTACAAACGAAAGATTTTTCTTTGGAATGCTCTTTTACATGCTGCTTTAACTCTTTCAGAGGCAAGGTGCTTATATTCGGAATTTGTTGAAATAATTGACTGACACCAGTACTTACAAGAAAATTTATTTCAAAACAAATAAATGTGCATTTTCGCGCATTTAATAAACGTAAAATATTCAAAGAAAAAAAAAATTGGGTGCTAATGCGGCAAATTATGAATTAGAAATACCGATTCAATGCATCACCGCTCTTCAAGGGGTTAAATTTCAGTTTCTTAGAAAGGGTTGCTGGAATTCTTAACACGCAAACGATTTTTTTTAGTATGTAGAAGCCTTTTTTCTGCAAATGATCATTATTTAAAAATGATTGTTGACACACGTGTTCAGAAATAGCTTACCTTCAGAATGCATTTTCATGTGAGTTTTCATGTGAGATTGAAAAGATTTCTGGCATACATCAGAAGGGATTTTTCTTCTAAATTATTATTTGTAGAAAATGAATGTTGGCGTACATTACAAACAAAGGTTTCTCGTCAGTATGCTCTTTTACATGCTGTTTTAAATCTGAGTTTCTTATCAAGGATTGCTCGAATTCATCACATTTATAAAGTTTTTTTGCATAAATGTTCTGATGTTAAATCAATATAGAAAATTCATCAGCAGCAAATGTTTTGAAATTTTTACAAAGTTATGAGGGTCAAAGTATGAGTTTAAAGAAAGGGGGTATTTAAATCAGCTGACGAGTATTCTTGAAGGTTATTGTATTCAGAGCCGTCCTTAAAGGTGTGCGACTTGTGCGGCCGTACAGGGCCTCGCGCTCGGGAAAAAAAAATCAATACAATTTTAAGAACATCTAAATATATTTTTTAAAAAATGGTGCTAGTTATTTATTTCACGATTAAATTTAGATATTTAAAAAATGGTTATTTATAAAATATAAAATTTTCATCCATAAAAAATTAGGCTCGGACATTCGAAACAGAAAATACTCCTCGTAGTCGTCTAGTCTATTTTCAATCTGTAGTCATAGTTTCACTCTAGTTTTATGAACATATTGCGACATTGTTACAGAATATTGTGGAAAAACAAATCAAAACTCTAGCCGCCACCCTGCAAGTCTCGATTAGACAGCAGCTCTGAGCTTTCCCTCCCCACATCACCTTTTCCACCCCTTATTGCAGACATATTGACGTTAATTCAGCAGTCAGTTCTGAAGAAACGATGAGTTAATCCCTGCCAAAGAAAAGAGTCTAAATTCAATACTGTATATCATGTACATCATGCATATGATATATATGTATATCATCATTATACAAGGGGTAATTAAATGAAAAGGTACGAAACGACGCAAAAACGTAACAGTTAAATATTTGCATATTCCGCTGTGGGAGAACATAGCGAGACATCTCGGGATGTGATTGGAGTCTCTGACTGGGATCGGAACATGCGCGGCGCCCGTATGCGCAGTAGAGAGCAGAGACTCTTATCAAAAGCGGCGTCCAAATGATGCGGCAGTCCGTATGAGAACAGGATGCCGTTCGCGTCACAAAATTCAACGATTGAGGAGCAGTGAGGTGTTATCCGATTTCTGACAGCGGAAGGTGAGAAACCGGCAGTTATTCATCACCGGATGGTGACAGTTTACGGGGAGAAATGTGTCTCTGACAAGTCTTTCAAAAAATGGAGTGCCCGTTTTCGTGCAGGCCGGGACATGGAACTGGCCAAGTTCAAGTGGGAGACGTTGGACCATCCGCCCAACAGTCCGGACATGTCGCCCTGCGATTTCTATGTGTTTAGTCCACTGAAAAAACACCTGAAAGGGAAGCGCTTCAACTCGGACGACGTACTCAAGAACGCTGTGAAGGATTGGTTCCCGTCACGGCCAGAGGGATTCTGGGAACAAGGAATCCTGCGGCTTGTTCATCAGTGGGATCGTTGTGTTCAGGCCTATGGTGAATATTTTGAATAAAATCTACTTTTGTACCCACCGTGTCGTTTCGTACCTTTTCACCCCTTGTATGTACATTTTCATATGTGAGTGCTTTAGTGTTTTTTGTCAAAGTGTCTTTTTCATATCAAACTAGGTAAGTGCAAGAAGTTTAAGTCACCAATTTTGACGAAGGTGGTATCTTTGGAAAGATCTCATCGTGAGCAGTAAAAAACTCAATGAAACTACCCGTCGCAAATGAGTCGTTTTCGTGATATTTGACAATTAATGTCACCTAGCTAGTGCACACTTAATGGGGGAGGGCCGCAAAAAAATTTTAGTCGCGCTCTTAACGAAACTGGTATTATTGAAAAGATATCATCGTAAGGATTAAAAAACTCAATGGAACCACCCGTCAGAAATGAGAAGTTTTCGAGATATCCGACAATTTGTGTCACATCGCTAATGCACACTTACTGAGAAACTGCATTAAGTGACATAATTTGCCGGATATCTCGAAAACGGCTCATTTCCGATTTGTAATTCCATTGAGATTTTTTACTTCTCACAATGATATCTTCCCAACGACACCATTTTCGTCAAAATTAAGAAAACAATTTTTTACGGTATCTCGTTAAGTGTGCACAATCCCAGTATCCACTAGCTACGTGACATAAATTATGGGATATCTCGAAAACGGCTCATTTCCGACGGGTGGTTCCATTGAGTTTTTCAATCCTTGCGATGATATCTTTTCAATAACACCAGTTTCGTTAAGATCGAGACTAAAATTTTTTGTGGTAGCCATTAAGTGTGCACTAGCTACGTGACATAAATTGTCGAATTCTCGAAAACGATACATTTGCGACGGGTAGTTCCATTGAGTTTTTTACTGCTCACGATGAGATCTTTTCAACGATACCATTTTCGTCAAAATCGGTGACTTACACTTCTTGCACTTCCCTAGTAAATATATAAATATGCATGACAGTTCATATACAGAATGTCAGAATGATTGCAAACGATCGAATGATTCGATAAATGCAAACAGATTGAAAAACGGAAACTTGGTGTTAAATATATATTTTTTAAGTTATTCAATGGTATGACATGACCCCCACCCTTAACACCTGGGAATCAGAGGACATTTAAATTAAAAATCTTGATTGACAACCCCATTTATATTGGAGGTTCGGATTCTGCTGGAAAAAATACGTAACCTTTGTAATTAACACTTTTTTTTATTATCGTAGAAGGCGATGTTATCAAATAAAATACTGCATTAAAAAGCACTCGAATTCTGAGAGGCAAGGGGCCTCCCATTTATGAAACACTCCGAAGCGGAAGCAGTGTTGAGCTCCCGCCCGGAACATTGAAATTTTCCACACCAGAAAATTTGATATTTTAAGCTTTTTAATAGAGAAAAGGTGTAGTTTCCACCCCTGTAACACCAGAAATCCTTTCCAGAGAAAAATGCCTGAATTCAAACTGCGACTGAACGGATTACGAAGCTACTACGGTGAAATAGAACGCTTAGAGAACGCTGAAACTAATCCATTCATTTAGAATTTAAACAGTAAGTGCGCAAGTTTAGCAAAAGTAAAAAATAAATAAAAATAAAAGACTGTAGATAAAAAGATTTTAGAAGCAAAAGACCTCTCAAAATTTCTCGCACCCGGCCTCATCTTCACTAAGGACGGCTCTGATTGTATTCTTACAGTTTTTATATTAAGAAATTCATGTTTGTATGTGTCTTAAGGCAAGAGTATTTCTATTTTCTACTTTGGGTTCTTGAACCCCTCTCCCTCCCCCCCAAAAAATTATGGTCGAACTTGAGAAAAACAAGTCTTTTCTAACAGATTGAAACGAAGAATGAAATTTTGTTATAAAATGCATAAATTTAAGTGCGTAATGCTTTGAAACACTAAAGTTGAACTTTTAAAATTACTTTGACAAGTTTAATTATTCTCTTATCTGTATAATCATCCCCGAATTTCAGCACATGTGAGGGAATGAGGGAATTCCATATGGCTGCCTTTTTCAAGTTAACAAATGATTTATGAATAATTGCTTAAAGTACCAGTCATATTGCACAGTATTAGCAAATATTTTTTTTTACTTATCTTAAAATGCGTATATCCACAAGAAAATTTACTTGACGTGAGAAAATAATAATTAAAAAAAAAAAAAGAAAAAAAACATGAACAAATGTTTTTTTCTTTATTTTATTCTCCATCATAAAATGTCCACCTCAAATTCAAGATGCCAAAAGAGAAAAGTATCAAAGCAACAAACAAAATAACAAAATATTGATAACAATGCTGTTTTCATGTGGCTGAAATTTAGATTTTTTTCAAAGTATGAGGGAATGAATTTAAACTGCTAGAAAATGGTAAATGATTATCAAATAAACTTTTTAATTAAATAAAAAACAAGCAACAAGAGTTTATGATTAATATCACTATTTAACTTTGCTAAAATACTTTCATATTAATATTTTTAATTAAATTTGGGAAAAATAAGTTTCAAATTGCATCCAAGAAGTAGGGAATTAGTGAGGGAATGACTATCTTATATTAAATTATTTTTAAAAAAAATTATAGTTAATAAATCACCTTGATGAATTTATTTTAAAAAGAACACTTATTTTGTAATACACAGATACAAAAATGCAACAGTTTTCGGCAATATTTTTAATGTTAGAGATAAGAAAATACAATATTGCCTCTTTACTATGGTTCGTACGGGTACCGTTATTTTCCAGGTGAAATACCTGCATTATTTAAATAGAAAAATAAACCTAGTTCAAACATGCGAAATTTCACTTTATTTAAGAAGGAATTTTCTGTAGGAAAATCTGGTACCAAATAAATTCCTGATCATGAAATTCCAGGATCTGTACGAACCATGTTTACGGAGAATCACTCATAAACCTATTTCTTCGAAGTATCGTTACTTGTTAAAAATGATTGTTGACACACGCGCCAAAAACATTTTGTCGCAAAAAATGTATTATCATGTGTTTTTTAAATAGAAAATTACATGAGAATGATTTCTGGCACACATCACACATTTATGGTTTTTTCTCTTAATTATCATTTGTGGCAACTGCAGTTTGTCATAAATTGCAAACAAATGTTTTCCCTTTGATGTACTCATTAGCATGCTGTTTTAAATAAGAGTTGCTTGGGAAGGATTGCTGGAAATCATCACATGTATGAGGTTTTTCTTTGGTATGAATAAGCATATTTTCTTTAAGCTATCATTACTTAAAGATGAATGCTGAGATACGTGGACAGAAATGACTTATCTTCAAAATATATTCTCACGTGTGTTTTTAAATGAGAATTACATGAAAATGACTGTTGGCATACATCATGCATTTATGCTTTTTCTCCTAAATTATTATCAGTAGAAAACTAATATTCACCAAGGTTCGCACACTCCTTGGAATCTCCAAGGACTCTGGCACCACTATTAATGATAAGAAAATTTATATTTAATTTTTAAAACACAGAATTCGAAACATCCACCTTTTTTCTCAGATTTTACAATAGTTTTTCTGCAATGAATTACTTTGAAAATGCTGCTAAAATTTAGTGGTATGCCAGAGCGAACTCTGATTCACTTACATTGCAAACAAAGGTTTTTCTTCTGGATTACGTTTACATGCCGTTTTAAATTTCAATTTCATGGAAAGGATTGTGGGGATTCATCACATGTGTAAGATTTTTCTTTGGTATGAATAAGCATAATTTCTTCAAACTATCATTACTTGAAAATGATTGTTGACACAAGTGCACAGAAATGGCTTATTTTTAAAATGTATTCTCATGTGAGATTTTAATTGAGAATTAGATGAAAATGATTGCCGGCATACATGGCTTTTACCTAAATTATCATTTGTAGAAAATGAATTTTGTCTTACATTACGATCAAAAACCGTTCTTCAAAATATTCCTTTACATGCTGTTTTAAATTTGAATTTCATTTAGTGTAATTATGAAAATCTAAGAAATATGACTGGACTATAAATATAAACATTTTGATATTAGTAAGTCTTTGATGCCTGAAATAGAAATAATGGTAGTATTTTAAAAATACAGAAAACAGAGAAAAAACATAATTCGACCGGCTGTCGATTCTGTGACAGCCGGTGGTAATGGCACTTGAATAAAATATTATCCAAATGCCATTATATCGCCGGTGCTCACGGTCTTTAATGGTACATTCTACATATTTTAGGAATACTTTTATACAGGGTGTTTATAAACTTACGAACCCATTTTGAAGTTTAAAAATTCATAAAATAATGAAAATATAAACAAACTTATGGCATTTATTGATGCAATAACTCATATATTTTCCTTTTCAGGTTTGAATATCTTTACTTTCGTAAATATCGTCTGCGCGTGTGGTAAATTTTAGATGTACCTATACATTGTACCTGTATAATTGTACCTGGCGTGAAATTGACTATCGACTTGATATTCTCCGTACGACGAAGGGGGCACACGTGGAAATTCATTGACAAGGGTCATGAAACTTTTTGAGTCTATCTAACCATCTATGTTATTAATTTTAATCTATCTTTATTATTTTATGAGTTATTAAGGGGACAGTGGACCTTTATATGAGCAAAATCATCTATAGCAAAATCGTCGCAAAAAAGATCTATTTCTGGGATATAATAGTACCAAAACAGTTTTTTCTTATTAAGATATCATTTATGAAGGTCTTAAGTAGTAAATAATAAAGATAAATTTATTTATATACATTAAATCTGTTTTTCTCAAAACTAATTTTCCAGCGTTTTTAGATTTTTGAATTGCTCCTTGCGTCTTAATTTTTGATCAATATTTATGAAATTCATAAGGAAGTATTTTGATATTATTTAAAAAGAAATTGTGTAAGATTTTTAAAATTCGTCTTCATTAAGATAGTCAAATTTGATTTTTTATTTATTAAAAGGCAAAATTTTGATAAAAATCGATAAGGAATTTAGAAAAAAAAACTGTAAAATATTAACTATTCAAGAGATTTAAAAAATCTTACACAAATTTGTTTATAATATAGTTTTAAGTGATAAAAATGCAAAAGCGAGAAAATATTTCAAAAATTAAGACACGAGGAGCATTTTAAAATTTCGATAAAAATTTTAAATTTTTTTAAAAAAATTAAAAATTTTAATAATGTTGGAAATTTTTTTAAAGGTATTCTATATGCTTTTGTTGAAATGTATATATGCACAAAATTTCATATTGCTATGATAAAAATGGAAAAAAATATTTTTTAACGTCCACCGTCCCCTTAAACATCAAAATGGGTCCGGGACTTTATAAACACCCTGTATATTTATTAAATATCGCTTAAACCTATTAGTTAACTTTTCAAGGGCGCCTTTCGCTCACCGAAAAACTTTATTTTTTCGCAATTGACAAACGATAATAATTATTAATTAATATAATTTCCCCCTTTAAAATGTATGTGAAAACATCTATTTATTTTCTAACAAAATTCTGGTGTGAATCAATCACTTCAAATTTTACAAACGGAATTCATGAATATCTTGACGTATAACACGCACATTTAAACCTAAAAATTTACATCATTTTTCTGTGTGCGTGTTATATACTGAATATAAAATGCTTGATATAGAATCATAAGAATAAAACATTACAATTTTTTAGATGTATATTTAAGTGCATTTATTTATCAATGTAAATAAAAAAACTTACAATGTTGATTTTGTAAAAAACTTTGTTATCCGCATTAGACAACAAGAAAAGTTCGTTGTACTCTTCCTCATTAATATTTTCAGGAATGTCGTGTTCTTACCCATTGTAGCTCATATATTTTATCCCCCACTGTAGCTTTCATTTAGCCTAACTATTCACCCTTAGTACCGCCAAGTTCAATTGATATTTCACATTTTAAAAATGATTTAAAAGTTATTTTTGATTTCATTTTAGCATTCATGATTCACTCAATATATTTTTCCCTTTAGCAATTTTCTTTTCTCCTTCTCGCATCCTTCCAGCTGTCGCCCTACCCTTTCGTTGAAAAAGTCTAAAAAAAAAAAAAAAAAAAAAAAAAAAAAAAAAATTACAGAAATTGTGCTGGTAATCGAGACACTTGTATAATTTACTTTTCTTTAACGAAAAAAAAAATCCGTAAATTCCAGAAAAAAAGAAGATTTTTTCGCAATTTACGAGAATTTTTGTTTAAAATTATACTGGCGTCTCGATTACTAGCCGATTACTAGTACAATTTCCGTAAAATCGTTCGTCTTTTTTTTTCTTTTACAGTGTTTGCTTATCCCGTACAAAAATGTTTTTTAGAATTCTTTAAAAAATGTTTTATGGAATCCTATAGAATTGTGGAATTTTTTAAAAAGCTATAGAAAACCTGCAGAAGTTTAATAGAAATATCTGTTGAGAGAAATTGTTTAATAGAAGTTTAATAGAAATTTATGCTCTAGAGATATTTCTATTGAACAAGTTTATAGAAAAACGGGCCATAATTCCATAGGATTCCACACAACTTTTTTTTTATGAAATTCGATATTTTCATAAGAGATGAAAACATCTAATGGTGGAACTAAGTCAGTAGTGCTGCTGGAATTACTGCCAAAATTGTACATTAGATTGATTTATTCTTTTTATTGAAATTCTATTTGTTGTTTGGGATCTAAACGTAACTCAATATGAGGTCGAACTGGATGCGTGTAATACGGCAGTATGTACTTGAAATAAAAATACAAATATAAGCCCTCAAATTAGTGATAATATTCCGATGCTTGTTGTACACTGGGATGTACGGTACTTTGGCTACATCTCCTAACAATGGTATTTACCTGAGGAAACCTTAATTTTTCTAGATGTTGGCACTCAACGTGTTAAGATATTTGACTTCATAGCATTATGTTTCACACGAGTTTTAACCCTTTAAGCGTCCTGCCAAATTTTTTCACTCATTTTTAATAATTCATAAAATAGTAACTGTGAAAAGTATTGGTATGAAAATTTGTTTATATTTTTATCTTGTACAATTAAAAAATTAACAATGCCAATGTTATGTTAAGGGTGTTCTTAACAGCAAAGCATAACTGTTCAACAAGCAAAAAACGTTTTGACACATTTACAAATTCATTTTTTAACAAAAACATATAAAATTGGAATGCCTGAATATGGAAGCGATTTCGAATCGAACTTTTATTTTTTTCCATTTTATGATAATTAAATTATCTATCGAGTTATAAGATATTTCGACCACTAGATCAAACGCTTTTCTCCTGCTTTTCGCCCGGTTTTTCTGCTTTTGTCGGGAAATGTGCTCAAAAGTGTCAACTTTGAAGGCTTGTTATGAAAAATCTGTTGTGTTTTTTTAAAAATAGAAAAATGAGTGCAATTAGACAGTTTCTGAATAATAACATGTGCTATTTTTATGCATTTCCGAACACAAATAATTTAAAGCATGTGTCACAAAGTTGCCCTTCTTGATTTAAGAACACCCTTAAATCAGCCTTTGAAATAAAATATTACGTGACGAAAAAACACGGTTAGGGTCGCTTAAAGGGTTTTTAAAAACTTAAAGTATCTTATTTCGAATTTGCTAGCAAATAATTTTACATTCGTTCACACAGCATTTCTCATTCATGTCCTTATATACCTGCAAAAACTGAGATATTTTTATTTTTTGTTTTCTAGTTAAGAATTTATCAATGAAGTAATGGCATCATCACCGTTGTCAACTTGCATGCACCAGTGAAATACATCCATGGAAGGTTGAATGCCATAGCTCTGTTAGCAAATGAAAGTTGGATGAACTTACTACGCTGTTGATTGGTGAACAAAACAAAAAAAGAGGTAAGGAATATTATTACAATATAAATTATTTTTAACCCCTTGAGGGGCGGTGACATATATTTTACCCCACTTTATTTAACCCAGGACAACTCGCTGCATGAGATTTTCTTTCTACATCGTAACTTTTTTAAGACGCTTATTTAAAATATTTTTCATTTTAATAAGATTTTAAAATGCGATTTCGATTATTTCACCTCTTTTGTGAATAAAAGTACTAAGCCAAACAAAAATTTACATTAAGGGAATGTAAAATAAAATAAAATCAATTGGGCACCGTGAGAGAAATTCTCACTAGCGAGTTCTCCCGGGTTAATCGAGATTCTCACCAAAAACTTTTGACGAAACTTTATACTTTTAACTTTGGCGGCAAAATAGTAAAAATTTGACTTTTATTATTCAATTTTTTTTCGATTTTTCCGGTGAGAATTTAACATTACAGCGACATTATTGCTTACCTTTGAAGGAGTTAATCCGTTTAGGAGCAAACTATTAGGTCAACCGACTAGTGGATTCAAACAGCAATAGCTCCCTATGAAGACTATCACCGCGGCGAAAAATCCGGAACTAAAAATGTTGTATAAATGGAAAAATCCGGAGCCAAAAAATTCTGCATAGATTGAAAAATACGGAATTAAAAAATATGAATAAATCGAAAAATCCGAAGTTAAAAATTTTGAATAAATCGAAAAATCCGGAGCTAAAAATATTATATAAATGGAAAAATCCGGAGCTAAAAAATGTTGTATAAATCGACACTGGATTCGCCTGTGTATTTGGCAATTCTTTTTGAAGCTGTACTGCCAATCCTGATTACCATTTTAGCATTAAATGAGCTTGCGCAGTAAATCTCCATAGGGAGCTACTGCTGTTTCGATCCGCTTGTGGTCAACCGGAAAGTTTTGCCATATGATGCTATTTTTCACGCATACTTTTTTTAAATTCATATTTCTTTATTCACATCACTTTCTGAAAAGGTTAAATTCTCAGAGTTTTCGAGTTTCACATTAAAGGAGAAACATTGCGATTTTTACTATTTCAAAAAACGTGGTGTCAATAAAGAAATCTGAATTTTAAAAAAGTAAGCATGTAATGCTATTTCACGACAGAACTTTCCGGTTGACCTAATAATACTTCTGTTGTGAAAATTTTGAAATGATTGATTGATAGTAGGATTTACGAACAAATTTATTTGAAAATATACACAGGAAGAACTGTTTTGTTGAAACAATTAAATTTTGATTACTATTGCCCCGACAAAATATTTTGGTTGGAATGAACAAATTGATGTTGGATTAAGCAAATAATTTTGTTGAATCAACAAAATTTTGTTTTATAATTTGGTTTTTTAAATGCATTTTAAAGCACCAAGCTTAAATTAAGGATTTCAAAATATCTATAAAATTCGTTTTTGAATTCCGGTGAGAGTCGATAATTTCTCATTTTACTAACAGATTTCGCCCGTGCCGGAAAGGGCTAACGAAGCTTTATACTTTTAATTTTGGCAGCAAAATGGTGAAAATTTGAATTTTATTATTTAAAAAAAATTCGATTTTTCCGGTAAGAATTTAATATTAGAAAGACATTATTGCTTGCCGGTCAACCGGAAGGTTTTGCCGCATAATGTTAGTTTTCACGCATACGTTTTTAAAATTCATATTTCTTTATTCGCATCACTTTCTGAAAAGGTTAAATTCTCAGAGCTTTCGAGTTTCACATAATGGGGAAACAATGCGATTTTTACTATTTCAAAAAATGTGGTGTCAATAAAGAAATCCGAATTTAACCCTTACAGAACCGTAAAGATCTCAGTAGTAAATATTAGTATGCAACCGTTTATTTTAGTTTGTTTAGAGTAAAAAAATAAAAATCATTAGAAAAATACATAATAATGTGTAGCTTTGTTTTAAAATTTTATGGGAAATATTTTCCTCAATGGACTAAAAATATAACACAAATTAAAATTAGACTTATTATGCAGTGTCATTCATTTATTGCTTTATTATAACAAAATGTTAACTATAATAAAACAAAATAATGAAATGAAATTACTACATAAAAGATATGCTAATTATAATATTATGTGAATCTATTTTGATTGTGAAGCATAGATGAGCATTGCACATAGTACACAAATTATAAGTCCTATTTTCTGTGTGGCTTTTAGCACAATTTGCACATCTTTTAATAATTGCGTTCGATATACGTTTTATTTTGATATTCTATATAAAAAAATGTCGATAAGATTATAGTTAAATACTCCAGTCATCAATTTTCAAAATGGAAAAAATGTTTCCCTTAGTCATCAAAGGGTTAAAAAAGTAAGCGTGAAATAGAATTACAGGACAGAACTTTTCTGTTGACTTAATAATACTTCTGTTGTGAAAATTTTGAAATGATTGATTGATAGTAGGATTTAAGAAGAAATTTATTTGAAAATATATAAATGCTTATCTTCACATATCTGTGGCTTCCGGTAATAACCAGGTAAGGCACATTTTTGAAAAAAAAAATGAGATAATTTGGAAAAATGTAGCTTTAAAAAAGTACTTTCATCTGCCATAGTACTGAAAAATGAAAATCGAATACTTCCCGTCATAGGGAGACTATAAATTTTCATTTAAAAATTGAAAAAAAAAACTGTAATAATCGGGTAAGTGCATAAAGTAAAGGTAATAACCAGATAAGATTTCTATTTATTTCTTTAAATCTTGTATAAATATGTGGCTTCCAGTAATAACCAGGTAAAGCAAATTTTCAATATTTTGAGTAATTAACGTATAAAGTTTTCAAAAATGTCTTTTTATGATTACTTTCATAAAATAGATTAGAACTTAATAATTTTCACTGAAAATTAAATTTAAATTTTATTTAAATTTTTAAACATAAATGTAAAACGGTAATAACCAGATCAGAGCTACATTTTAAATTGGTTCTCAATTAATAAAAACCATTTTTATGTAACTATTTTGGAAAAAAAAGAGGTTCCTATATCCTAATTGAATGTAGTGAAAATTATTAAGTTCTAATCTATTTTATGAAAGTAATGATAAAACACATGTTTGGAAACTTTAAACGTTAATTACTCAAAATATTAAAAATGTGCCTTACCTGGCCACAGATATATTATAAAGGAAAATTTTTATGCCAAAAATTTAGTGCTATTGCGGCATTTGGGGTTTAATCACCGCCTCTTTAAGGGGCTACTTCAGTCAAATGAAAAGACTCGTTCGTAAATGCTAATCCAATGGAAGAAATTTATAAAGATATCTCGGTTGCATTTCATTATTTTTAAATGATCTTTTTGCTTTTGATAGCTGAGATGGATACAGACCGTTTTTAACTTTTTCAATTTGGGTTGCAGATATTTTTTATGAAGGTGTTTTTGCTTTCCAAATCGGTTCCGAAAATGAAAGCATCGTCATAGAAAATATTAGTAAACAAAATCAAAAAAGTAAAAAACGGCCTGCATACAAATCGATCGCAATTATCCAATGAGAAAAAAATCCTTTAAAAATATTAAAATGCAACCGAGATATCTTTATAAATTTCTTCCATAGGATTAGCGAACGGAATTTTTCATTTAAGTGAAGTAGCCTCTTAATACTAGTCTTGAGGGCGGATACAAAAATGATGACTGTCGAAAGTGGATTTTTTCCCTTTAACCATTTGTATGATACTCTGAATTTAGACACCAGTATTTTCTTAAACTTTTATTGAACTTATATAAGGTAACCATCTATGTTTACGTCAATTTCGATGAAAAATCGCAATTTTTTAAAAATTTGATTTGTTATGGAATGAACATTCCTGTTCCTAAAAATTTTCACCTTTACGTCTATTAGAAATAAAACTGGAGCTCTTTAGAGGAAAGCAGACGGCGTTAATTAAAACCAAAATCGAAAACTTTAAATACGTTTTCTGAAAAATTAGATTTTAATCGAAAAAGGTAAATGATTAGAACTGTAACTCAAACTTTTATCATCATATAACCATGGAATTTTTTTTTTTTGTGCAGCTTTCGATAATATCTAGAGTGTAATGAACAAAAGAATTTACTCTAAGTGGCTTATTTCTTGATAAATAGCTATTTTTTTATGACGAATTACACGCAAAATTACCTAAATTTTCTATGTGATTCAATATTCCATTTGTTCCATATGTATCTCTTTTAGATTTGCGTATATTGAATAGTTTTTAGTTCATAACCCTTAAGAGTGTCTAACATGCATATGTTGAAAAAGATTTGTGTTATATGCATTTATCTTTCTTTTTAGAGCCGGAGCCTCTTTTATTAAAAAATGACCCAAATTCTTCGAAATTTAAAAAAGTTCCGTAGATAAACTTACTTAGTTAAATACTTATCTGTTTCTAAATCTGTTTTTTTTCCCTTGTACGTTTATTAGCAGAGGTCGAAGCATATAGGACACAATTTATTGTTTTTTACCAGAATATTTTGAGAATAATCTTTAAGAGATATTTTTATAAAACATACTATAGGAATATATGATGAATAATAGTGGTAAGAAACTCTGCTCAGAATAAAAAAATTCGTCCTATTTGCTCCGACCTCTGTTATTAGAAATAAAGTTAGAACTCTTAAAAAAAGAAAAGAAAAAAAAAAAGCAACCGACATCAATTTAAACCAAACTTAAAAACTTTAAATGCGTTTTATGAAAAATTAGATTTTCATCCGAAAAGTTAAATGACTATTGATTTAACTCAAAATTTTATTATCTTACAAGCATGAAATTTTTTGTGTAGATTTTCGATACCGCCAGGAGTGTAATGAACTAAAGAATTAACTCCAAGTGATTTATTTGTTGATATATATGGAGTTGCCAAGTCTCTAGCTTTTTGAATGCCAATATTATT